>CM037588.1:137017724-138311224 GCA_021018995.1 Chloranthus sessilifolius | reverse complement strand
TTCCAGAATTAAAAAAGCCCCTTTGGACCTTAGTATTTCACTAAAAACCTCTAGGTTAGTGTTACCCCCTAGCTTTCCTTCTCTACCTCTTAGTTTCAAGTCTTAGGAGTTAGAACCTCATTCCATACCATACACGCCTTCGAAAAGCTCACCGAACCAAGCCAACGCAAGGCTCCCCAACGGTGCTACAAGGGCCCGAGAGCTCCGGCTCTCCCCTCTATTCCTCTACCTTCTTTGTTTTTCCTCTATCCTAGAATTGAACCGTTACGCTGCCCAAATTTTGACAAGCGGGAAGGGCTCAATAGGATCGGTGCGCCTTCGGGCAAGGGGAAGTGCCGCTCATTTTACTTTCTTATATATATATATATATATATATATATATATATATATATACTATATACTATATAAACTAGCCTCACATAGACCTGGCCTTAAGTAGAGACCGCATTTAGCGGGTTGATCGGGTGCCTAACACCTCCCCGATCGATAACTGAAGCCCCTACCCAGGAGCCTTTGGTGTGGACCATATTCAGAGTCATATTTTTAGCACTTCGGTGCTCATAAAAATGAACTAGGTATCCCGGGATACCGAAAGCTCCGGGTGGCGACTCTATATTTTTATTGTTAGAGAGTGCTTCGTCGCGACGGGATCGTCTCGATTCCCACGGTTGCACAGATGGCGACTCTACTAGAGAGTAGCTTGTAGAGCTTCCCCTTGAACTTGGCCTTGTTATTTTTTATTTTTACTAATCTTTTATTGCTGTTTTTTATTTTATTTTACTATTTTTTACCCACCCCTCTGATTACGTCATTTTACTTACCCCTACGTTTCGGCTTTAAATTTCAGCAATTTTTGCCTAGTCCCTTGACTGACACTTTTTTACTTACCCTACGTTTCGGCTTTAAATTTCAGGAATTTTTGCCTAGTCACTTGACTGGCACCTTTTTACTTACCCCTACGTTTCAGCTTTAAATTTCAGCAATTTTTGCCTAGTCACATGACTGACACTTTTTTACTTACCCCTACGTTTCGACTTTAAATTTCAGTAATTTTTGCCTAGTCACTTGACTGACACCTTTTTACTTACCCCTACATTTCGGATTTAAATTTCAATAATTTTTGCCTAGTTACTTGACTGGCACCTTTCTTGCTTACCTACGTTTCAGCTTTAAATTTCAGCAATTTTTGCCTAGTCACTTGACTGGCACCTTTTTTGCTTACCCCTACGTTTCGGCTTTAAATTTCAATAATTTTCGCCTAGTCACTTGACTGACACCTTTTTTACCTTTACGATTCGATTTTAAATTTCAGCACTTTATATTTTCCGCCTAGTCGCTTGACTGGCCCCGTCTTTTTTCCTTATTTCTTGTCATATCCTAACAATGGACGCCGGCCCGTAGTGGCGGCATGGGATAATCACCCCCGGTCTTTGAACTAAAGAAAACTAGCAAAAAAAAGAGAAAAGCTTTGAAAAAAAATTAAAATTAAACTAAGTTAGGGAGCTTAATTAATTTATTTTGCGGGGTAGATTTTTCAAAGGGGTTGGTTTAGGCACACATACAAACACCCGGGTCTTAGTATGGCGGCAGCCCCTAGTGGTGATGATCCAGAAAAGTCCCAGCCCACCTAGTATCTGAGAAGGCGCTTGCACCGGAGGTATATCGAGTGGGTTCCCATTCCGAAGCATAAACCCTTGGGGAGCGCGTTAGCGAGTTACACCGAACTCAATCCTTTAGGTGCGGTGAGGAGAGAATCGATCAAAAATAGCTCAGTTCCCGAAAGCCTAGCTTCCACAAAAAACCAAAAAAGTGACTCATTTCAAGCATCAGTGGCTGCTGCTTTCTATTCTGGAAAAGCAGTTTTTGTCTGGCGCATGTATTAGTTGCGCTAGTGTAAAAACACTGGAATTTATAATTGGCGCAACTAATAGTTGCGGCAGCTTTAAACTCTCAAATTTTACCTTAGCGCAATGAATAGTTGCGCTAGTTTAAAAGTCCTCCCCTGCAACCTGGGCTCAAGTATTAGTTGCACCAGGTTTGTTTGGCAACATCCAACCCGAATCCTTGGCCCTTTCCACCTCCCGAGTTGCTCGATCAGTGCGCATAGTGCCTTGTTTAGGCCCCTCCATCTCCGACACCCAATACGCCCCCGCCGATCAAGAAAAGGCAACTTCTTTTTGGCTCATTTCGGGAGATCGGGTCGTCTGCCTTGATTTTCGTGCCTTCAATAGATCGAAAGTTCTCCTTCAATTCTTCAGAAGTGTATCGGAACTGTCGCCGCGGGTCTTGAATTAGGGTACGAGAGCCACCCGAAAAGGGAATTCCAAGGCCTCAGAACCTTTATTTTTCAAAAAAAAAAAGAGTTTTCATAAAATTCAAAAAAATATATATATATTCAAAACCTAAAAAATATATAGTTTGTGGTGCCGACACAACGGCATCACCTTGCCCTCCGCCGTCCCATAGGGGAAGAAGGAGGATTTTTGGGCCTTATCCAAGGCACCCTTATCCGACCCGCTCCCGAAGAATGTCGTGGGTAGTGGACCCAATTTACGCCGATCCCGATTCATCCCCGCCACATTCTCCAACCCACTCCCATTCGGGAGAAGTCTTTTCCACCATCCCCCTCACCCAACCCCCTTTTACCGTTACCGGCCCATTCGGCGCTCCCATATTCCCAACCACTACCCCTCAAAATATCCAAAGTCTAACCCCCCATTCCCCATCTTTTCCCCAAACCATACCCATGCAAAACCCTAACCCATTTTCTTAATCCACATCCATGCCTCAATTCCCATCATCCCCTTATAGACCCGATCCACCCACATTCACATACACCACTTCCACCCTATCCAACCCCCCACAAAATCCTCCATCCATCAGAGTCATGCCCATTTTTACTAGGGCCATGCCTAATTTTCCTCATCCATCCTCATCATGCCCCCCATCACCCCAAAACATGCCCAATGCATCCGCTCATCCACCCCATATACCCCCACCTACCGTGGCCATTCCCAATTTTTCCACCGCCTCCATCCCATCTATACCCCATCACCCCTTAAATCCACCATCCACATCCCATCCTCCTTCCATAGCCATGATGGAGGAGATGTTCCAAGTCTACTCCTTATGGAAGGCTTCTCAAAATACCCCCTCTCCACACCCCATGAACCCATTCCATACCCTAGCCAATCTCCATGCCTCACTCCCCCATGACCCCCATCAACGCCCCATAATCCACACCACCCAAACCCCCATCACCCACATACCCCAAGGCCCCATGGCCTAACCCCCCACCATCCATACACCCCAAGACCAAATGGCCCAAACTCAAAACTCCCACATACCCCAAGGCCCATTGGCCCAAACCCCCTTTTCCCACACATCTCAGGGCCCCATGACCTAATACCCCACCATCCATGATCTCCAGGGCCCCATGGCCCAATACCCCACTATCCATCATCCCAAGGCCCAATGGCCCAAAACCCCATTACCCATATCCCCCAAGGCCCATTGGGCCAAACCCATCAAATCCAAACTCATCAGGGGCCCATCGGCCCAGACCCATCAAGGGCCCATGACCCAGACCCATCAAGGCCCATTGGGCCAGACCCATCAAGGGCTCATGGCCCATACCCAACAAGGCCCATTTGGCCAAACCCACCAAGGCCCATTGGGCCAGACCCACCAAGGGCCTATGGACCAAATCCATCAAGGCCCATTGGGCCAGACTCACTAAGGGCCCATGGCCCAAACCTACCCAGGCCCGTTGGCCCAAACCTATCCAGGGCCCATGGCCCAAACCCATTAGTGGCCTACGGCCCAAAATGATCAAGGGTTCATCGCCCAAACCCAAACCCCACACTCATACCTTCCACAATACCCCCAACATTTAACCCAACCTTCACAGCTGGGTCAAACCCATGCCATACCTCAAACCTAATTTTCCCATGGCCCCACACCCCAAGGCCATCCCCAAACTGTCCCTCACACCCAATGGCCCTATCCGACCCCACTTCAAAATCAAATGCCCATCACCCAACAAACCTTCCCTCACCCCCAATGGGCTCACCCAGCCCCCACTCATGTTATTCCAGTCCAACCCATGCAACAACAAGAGGAGAATCCCGTCTTCACTGCACATTATGCCGACCAGCAGTATGAAGAGGACGAGATTAGGAACAGTGGGACCTATGCTGGGGCATTGACCAGCCTCAACCCTCCACTAATAATTGCCCACCCCCTAGTAGCCCAGAGTGAAGTTCGACTGACAGCCGAGAAAGCGGCCCCTATATCGAAAGAATCAGAGCAGCTGAAAGAACAGTTAAACAAAATACAAAAATAGCTGATGAAAATGGGTGGTGCTGAAATCCACGCCACGAACTTCACAGACCTATGCCTGTTCGCTGAGGTCCCCTTGCCCCCCAAATTTAAAATGCCAGTATTCGACAAGTACAATGGCACAGGCAACCCGATCGCACACCTCAAGTCCTATTGTGGGGACATGTGCCAGTACGGGGGGACGAAAGATTGCTAATAAAAGTCTTTCATAAAAGTTTGACCGGACCGGCCCTGAGGTGGTTCACATCTCTTGAACAATCCATGATGAAGACATGGAAAGATTTAGCGCATTTATTCCAGGAATAGTATGTCTACTGATATTGAACCGCGCAAGTCTGATTTTGCCCGTTTAAAGTAAAATCCAAACGAGACCTTCAGTGACTACTTAGGGTGATGGAGAGCACTGGCAGCTCAAGTCAGAAATAGAATACCGGATGATGAGCAGATGGAGATGATTTCAAAGAACACTCTGCCGGTGATCTCTGATTTTCTTGTATACCAACAGCAGTCTAGTTTTGCTGATTTGGTAGGAATGCCAACCACTGCGAGGATGCCATCAGGGAAGGGCGTTTGAGTAAGAATACTTCAGAGGGCCCTAGCGGGTCAGAAGATTTTATGAGCAGAGGAATGAGAAGAGAATAGGGGGCGATGTCCAGAACATAGCCAACACCAGGCCCAATAATAATACTGCTCCGTTTCAATTTCAGGCAGCCCACTAGCACCAGTTATGCCTAAGCAGATGCAAAGAATGGGGAATGGCCAAGGAATGCAAATGACCCCGGAACAGAGGAGAACCCGCTACGACCGAGTCTTCACACCTCTGGGGCAATCTTTGAGTGTACTTTTGCCCTTGTTAGTAGAAAAGGGATTAGGGCTATCCGCCAACCGCAACCTCCTCCTCACCCGATCCCAAAGAACTATGACCCAAATACCCACTGTAATTTTCATCAGGGTCCAGGTCATCCTACTGATCGCTGCTTCCCATTGAAGCATGCCATCCAAGATTTAATCGATGTCAGAAAAATTATTCCCCCTGTACCCTCCCAACATACCAATATCCACCAAGTGCCACTACCCCCACATCTTACCAGAGGAGCAGGTCCCAGACCCACCATCGGAATGATAGAAGATGAAGAGGAATTTGAATTTGACCACCCATCCTATTATATCAATGATCGGGAGAGTTATGTAGCACCGCTGTTAAGAAATGTTGAAGAGAGGAATATAGGGGTAGCTGAACCCCTAAATTTGTCAGATTATTTCCCCAACCCGACTCCACAAATGGATCTCAGGGCATACTTTCCATCGCCCACACCCGTCAATTATGTGAATATCAATGCATACCAACCATACACCTCAACCCCCATTAATTACCCGATGAGCCAACAGGCCCCCAATCCTACACCCGCACCCACCAGTTATCAATGGCCTGCGCCCGCCCCATTTCAACTACCACCATACACTACAACCCCCATCGATTACCCTTTAAGCCACCAGGCCCCCAATCCACCACCCACGCCCATCAGTTATCAATGGCCTGCGCCCACTCCATCACCCCCAGCTCAACCATCGGCAAATTCTACCACCTCGGTCAATTACCTAACGGCCCATCAGATCCCCCATCTGCCACCAGCACCCACTAGATATCAAGGGCCTACTTTTACCTCCTTCTCTCTAATGCCACCACCCTCAAGCTTTACCACCCCCATTTGACCCAATTTTTCCACCCAACCCGTCACCACCATTGTGAATCAGGTATTGCCCACACCTCCTGAGCCGACAGTACAAGTACCTCAAGAACCGGCAGTCATACCTTTCTATCTCTCGGGACCCACATATGATCCTCATCAGGTCCCGCTAAGCTACGAACAAACAGATATCAATGCCGGAAGTAGCAGTAGAGAAGGGGTAGTAGATTTTGTTACCAGATTAGGGAAGATATCAAAGCAGCCAGAAATACCAGCTACAGCACAGGCCCAACCAGAAGGAAGGAAAGACAGTGCGGTGAACCCCTTCGAGAAGATGAGTCGAGAACATACACTGAGACTCAGCTGAGAAGAATGCCTGCCCATATCACTGTATGGGATCTGTTAATGACGTCCCTACTCCATTTTCAAGCATTAATGGGGGCGTTAAAAAATGCGCATGAATCACTCCAAGTTAGCCCAGATGAAGTCGGACAGATAATTGGTCAAGTGATGGCTCTAAATGCCATTTCATTTTCTGATGCCGATTTACCTGAGGAAGAAGGTAGCCACTCAAAATCTTTAAATATAACCGTTGAGTCCGGAAATATGATTATCCCCTTGGTACTAATCGATAATGGGTCTACATTAAATATATGCCCGTTGAGAACCGCCACCAAGATTGGGGTTGATCCGTGCATGTTAAGGCCCACCGAACCAGTGCTAGAGGGTTCTGGTGATAGGGCCAATGACCTTGAGCTGTTGATAGGGAGAAGTTGATCTACAATACCAGGAGAGAAATAATGGGAGAAGTTGATCTTGAGCTGTTGATAGGGCCAATGACCTTTTCCATCTTGTTTCAAGTCATAGATATTAAATACTCATTTAATCTGTTATTGGGGCGCCCGTGGCTACATGAAGTCAGAGCCATACCTTCCACATTGCACCAGAAACTCAAATTTGCATCTGGGCATAAGATTATCAAGATCATTGGAGAGGGGCACAGTGAGAAAGAAAAGGTCGCCAATAGCATTGAAAAACCCAATATGCTGGATGTACCACACACCGCTGAGGACGTCGACCTCCACAGGTTTAAGTATGAGGTGTCAGCTATACTCCGAGAACCCATTGAGGGCATCATGTCTAAAACGGGAGGCGGTATGGTAGCGGCAGTGGCAATGCTCCAAAAGTGGGGCTATCAGAAAGGAAGGGGTCTGGGACCCAAATTACAAGGCAAAAGAGAGCCAGTTGTGGCTAAGGGATAGAAAGTAAGATTCGGGCTAGGATACAAGCCCACGGAGCAAGAGGTCTGAGAGGCCAAAGAGAAAGTCAGGGTCGTTGCGGCTGCAAGAGCTCGAGGAATCAACATAGAGGAGAAACCTCGCCCTAGGCCGCACATCAGGGATTCCTTTGTCAGCGCAGGGGTCGTAAAGATCGATCGAAATGGGGCAACCCATTTGACCCCACACAAACCCATAGCCCAGTCCATCCCACCAATCCCCAGATCTCCCTTCCCAGCTTGGAGATAGACTTGGCCGTGTTATCCCTTTTCGAGGAACGACGGTCGGTATTTGAACAAACCCACCCTGTGGTAAATCACCATAAAATCGAGTTATCATTTGAGGACATGATCTCAGACGAAATGGGGATCAATATGATGGAGGCTGACTCTAATGAGCCATATCAGTCAGCACCCTCCATCCCAACAGGTAAAGAAGCGGCCCCTCAGGTACACAACTGGGCATCTTTGCCCCAAACTCTGGAAGCAGAGAGTGGCCTAACCTTCAGCACCCGTTTCTCAAAAAAAAAACAACCTATAAAAAGTGAGATAAGCCCTTGGCAGGCAATACCTTGTATATACACAAACCCGCCTGGCCAAGGGTCCGTCTCCGAAGAAAACAAAAATCTCAAAAACATAAAAAAAAATACAAAATCTCAAAAACATGGAAAAAATACAAAATCTCAAAAACACGAAAAAAACACAAATCCCAAAAACATTGAAAAAATCTAAAGTCTAGAAAAATTGTCATTTACAATTCCAGAAAATGTCTCACAAAAGGATGCCTTAATCAAAATGTCCGTCCCACGTGAAATCGACCCCTTCCCTGTAGAAATACAAGAAGAGGTAGGGATCACGAGTCTAGACAAGGATGTCCCCTTCGAGGAGCTCCCCAATGAGCTCCTTAACCGATTTGCCGACTTTGAGTATGGCCCTACCCCCATTGTCGAAGAGACCAAAGACGTCAATCTAGGAATTGAGGAAGTTCCCAGGATAACCAAAATTGAAACGTCACTGTCTCCTGAGGAAAGAAAAAGCATGATGGACTTCCTTCGATCATACCAAGAAGTTTTTACCTGGTCGTACGAGGACATGCCTGGTCTGGATACTGATTTGGTCGAGCATGAGTTGCCCCTCTACCCTGATCTGAAGCCAGTCAAGCAGAAGTTGAGACATCTCCGACCTGAATGGATGCTGAAAGTCAAAGATGAGGTCATCAAGCAGTATGACGCGGGGTTTCTCATGGTATCCAAATACCCGCAATGGCTTGCCAATATCGTACATGTTCCAAAGAAGGATGGAAAGGTCTGCATGTGTATCGATTTCCACAATCTGAACAAGGCGAGCCCAAAGGACGATTTCCCATTGCCACACATCGACATCTTGGTTGATAACACAGCTAAGCACGGGATGCTTTCTTTTATGGACGGATTCTCAGGATACAATCAGATCAAAATGGCAAAGCTTGATCGCGAGAAGACACCGTTCATTCCCCCTGGGGAAACTTTTGCTATCGAGTCATGCCATTCGGGCTGAAGAATGTTGGCGCAATGTACCAGAGAGTTATGGTTGCACTATTTCATGACATGATGTACCAAGAGATTGAAGTGTATGTTGATCACATGATAGCCAAGTCACCGGAGTGAAGCGACCATCTGGTAAACCTTCAGAAGCTGTTTGAAAGGCTGAGGAAGTATCGGCTACGTCTGAATCCACAGAAGTACGCATTTGGGGCTATATCAGGAAAACTATTAGGATTCATCGTCAGCAAGAGGGGGATCGAGGTCGAACCAATCAAAGTCAAAGTCATCACTGAAATGCCACCGCCGTCTATCGAGAAAGAGGTTAGAGGATTTTTGGGCAGAATACAGTATATCAGTCAGTTCATTGCACAGCTAACTCTAATCTACACGCCGATCTTCAAGTTACTAAGGAAGAATTTGCCAGTTGAATGGAACGATGATTGTCAGGCAGCGTTCGAAAAAATCAAAAGCTACCTCCTTAATCCACCAGTTTTGGTACCACCTGAGCCAGGGAGACCACTCTTGATCTATCTCTCCACGACGGAAGTTTCGATGGGATGTGTCCTGGGGTAGCACGATGAAACAAGAAGAAGAGAGCAGGCCATTTACTATCTGAGCAAGAAGTTTACTGATTACGAGACGCGCTATCTCATTTAGAGAAAGCATGCCTAGCTCTTATATGGGTTACTCAAAGGCTCTGCCACTACTTGCTATCTCAAGCCGTTCTGCTCTTGGCCCAAATGGACCCATTGAAATACCTATTTGAAAAGCCAGCTCTCACTGGACGAACCGCACGATGGCAACTTTTATTATTAAAATTCGACATCACATACGTCACTCAGAAATCGATCAAGGAGCAGGCGCTTGCTGATCATCTTGCCAACAATCCTTTACCTAATTATGAGCCTTTGAGAACTGAGTTCCCCGATGAGCAAATCCTGTTCATGACGGAAGACGATACTGAAGAAGCAGAAGAATCATGGGTAATGCACTTTGACGGGGCAGCAAATGTCGAGGGCCAAGGAGTTGGCGCCATCCTAATTTCACCAAAAGGATCCCATGTACCGGTCTCTATCAAGCTCAACTCCCCTTGCACTAACAACATGGCTGAGTATGAAGCTTGCGCTGCTGGTTTGCAGGCGGCTCTCTATCTGAATGTAACTCACCTTCGAGTATTTGGCGATTCACAATTAATCATATGCCAGACGAATGGTGACTGGAAGACGAAAGATGAGAAACTGATCCCCTATCATGAACACCTCGAGGATCTGATAGCTTGCTTCCAAGATGTGACTTTCTCATACGTCCCCCGGATAAGGAATCGCTTTGCCGACGCATTAGCAACTCTGGCGTCAATGATTGAAATCCCCTATGGTGTTGAGATGAAGCCGATCAGGATCGAGCAGAGGAATAAGCCGGCCTTCTGCCTCCAGATTGAGGAACCTACAAAGCCTAATGATGAGCCACCTTAGTTCTCAGCTATCAAGAATTTCCTTGAGACCCTAACTTTTCTAGAGGGTACATCCAAGACAGACCGACGAACCATTCAACATTTAGCGGCAGGTTACGTCATTTGTGGGGAATGCCTCTACAAGCGATCATGCAATAACATCTTACTCAGGTGCCTCACTGAAAGTGAAGCGGTCAATATTATGAAAGAAATCCATGAGGGAGTATGCGGAGCCCACGTCACCCACGTCAGCGATCACATGCTCGCAAAGAAAATCCTATGGCAGGGATACTTTTGGACCACCATGGAATCATATTGCTGCAAACATATTCAAAAATGCTACAAGTGTTAAGAACACTCCAGTCTGATACACGCTCCTGCCATTGATCTTCACTGTATGACCACTCCTTGGCCATTTACTACCTGGGGCCTTGACGTTGTCGGAATGATTAATCCAAAAGCATCAAACCGACATTGGTTCATCCTCGTGGCCATTGAGTACTTCACTAAGTGGGTAGAAGCGGCATCATATGCCAACATCACGGTCAGTCACGTTGAAAAGTTTCTCAAGAACAATATTGTGTGCCGATTCAGAGTACCCAAAGATATAATCACGGATAATGGCACAAACTTTGCAAATAAGCACATCCGAGACTTCTGCGAGCAATACAAGATCAAGCACCATCGCTCGTCCCCTTATCGGCCTCAAACTAATGGAGCCGTGGAAGCTGCGAACAAGACAGTCGTCCGCATCTTTGAGAAAATGGTCGTCACTTATCGAGATTGGACGAAATGCTGCCATTTGCTTTGTGGGCCTACCGAACGTCGATCTGTACCGCTACAGGGGCAACACCATTCTCCCTTGTGTATGGAACTGAGGCCGTCCTCCCGGTAGAGGTTGAAGTACCCTCACTCCGAATCCTAATAGAATCAGGCTTACCCGAAGCAGAAAGAGAAAGATCACGCTTTGATCAGCTGAACTTACTGGACGAAAAGAGACTCCTACCCTTATGCCACACTCAAGTTTACCAGGAGAGAATCGCACGCGCTTACAATAAACGTGTCCGCGGTCGAGATCTAAAGGTAGGAGAAACTATGCTGAAGAAGATCTTCCCATCCCTCCATGCCGATCCACGAGGAAAGTTTAAGCCGAACTGGGAAGGACCATATGTCATTCGAGAAGTGCTATCGGGATACGCCAACCGCCTCGCCACCATGGACTGAGATCTTCCTGAACCCATCAACGCTGGATACGTCCAACGGTTCTACTCTTAGTCTATCGCGATAAGGTAAGTATTGATGAAACATATATGTGACTGCTTAAGAACTATCCAAAAGAGGCCATCATTCCAAGCACAATAGCCCAAAAACATCCCTAAAAAGAATATTATAATATCCTTTGCTACCCCATTTGAGCCTAGGCCTTTCTTTCAATAAACCCATCCCCCCAATATATATATATATATATATATATATATATATATGTGTGTGTGTGTGTGTACGTATACCAAAAAAAAAGAAGAGAGAAAAGATGCATGTGTATAAAGTTACTATCAAATCCAAAAAAAAAAATTCGAAAAAAAGCAAAACCTCAAAAAGAGATTGCCTGAAATGAAGGAAGAAGAATAACAAAAGATGTGTATAGAAGAATCACGGGGCATGTACAGTAAAAACCCCCAAGGAAGAAAGTATGTTGAGAAAACTGAAGCCGTATCAAGGAAACCCTTTTAGCCCAGCATACCTTCAAATTCTAACCTAACCCATGGCCAAGCTACACCCTGAAGGAAGCCCTCTTTGTAGGTTCGCAAGCAGTCATAATATCTGTTAAGTCAACATGAGCTGAGTCATGAGACGACACCAGAACCCCATCCAGCCGGCTATGACGGAATCGACGTCTATGTTGTGGCTCAAAAAAAAAAAAAAGAATAAAAAATAAAATAAAAATATAAGCTCAAAGCAAGATGGACGTAGTGAAAACCCGAAAGGGCATTACGGGTAAAAATAGTGGGCTTGTGCGGAACAGGTGAAAACCTGAAAGGGCGCTTGGGGTAAGAGAGCTAAACCCCTGGACGGAGTGAAAACCTGAAAGGGCGCCAGGGGTAAAAAAGGAGATAAATAAAAAGAAAAAAAAAGAGAGGAGAAAGAAAAGAAAAAGGAAAAGAAAAGAAGGTTTGGACTGATTGAGAAGATTAATGTTTGAGGAACCCTTTTGTTACTCTTTCTGTACCCTCTTGTCCGACTGGGCCGCTCATGCTAGTTCGAATCGGGTCCCGACCAGATTTGTCTTTGTGAAACCCGCACTGTCCAACGTCTGACCCGAGGTAAGGAGAAAGGTTTAACTCAATCCAAAGGGATCAACATTCTGGCCTTGGTAAAATCTGGAAACTCACTTAGGTCCGACTGCATGAAAGAGTTCGACTATGCTCAAAATGGGACCTGTTACTCCGTCTCACTATCAAGGCATCAAAAACAAAACAAAAAAGAAGAAAAGCCAAAAACAAAAAAAAGTCATCAAGAAAAATCCAAATACCAAAAAATGTGTATATATATATTTTTACTCATTTTCATATACATATTTCCAACATCATATTTCAATCTCAAAAATGAAGAAAAATAATAAAAAATCTCCAAAAATAAAAATCCAAAAAAATATATATATTGAAAATGAAAAAGTGTAGGTAGAAATCTACTTTTTCTTCTATTGTTTAGGATGAATTTTCTTTATATGTATAAACAAAAAAGAGACTGACGTTTTTTCGAGAATGTGCAGGAACATCACACGGTCCAAAGCCTCAAAGCGGGCAACTTCTCAGCGATGGACAAATCAGATAAAACATCTCACCACCGATGTCAGGTCTAAAAAAAAAAAAATGATGATGAAAATCATTTTGAAAAGAAAAAGAAATCTATGTTTTCATGCTACGCACAACTACACACTCACATATTTTCGATGCGGTAAAATGTCAATATTTTATCAGCAATGCAGCTATGCAAAATTAATGTCCTAGGTCTAAGGTTCGCCTTGGATCCATGGATCCTATTTCAAAATAGGAGCGACGGTGTCAATTTTGGTCAAGTAGTCAATGCTTGGATCGGATTGATTCCACCGCTAAATCTTTGCCCTAATCGCTCCATATTTTGGTTTCATGTGAACTTGAGTGCCTTGTACTTCAAGTTCGTCACATGATATTTTCGGAGGTGTAGACTCTTGGTCCTCGCAGTCTAGGCGTGCGCCCTACGGGGTTCGAGGTCCAGATAATGCTTATTTTTAAAAAAAAAAAAATTTGATGATAAAAAAAAAAGCAATCTTTGAAAAAAGAAAAAAGAGAAAAAGAATAAATTTGTGCTTCCCCACAGAGCGACGCACATGCGTGTTCTGATGCGATAAAATATCGATATTTTATCAGCAACACCACTATGCTATAATAACGTCCTCAGTCTAAGCGCGCCTTGGATTCTGGATCCTTCTTCAAGGAAGGAGCAACGGTGTCAGTCCCGGTCAAATAGTCAATGTTTCGATCGAGTCAACTCCACTGCTAAATTTTTTAAGCCAAGCGCTGTCTTTGGGTTCATGTGAACTTAAGTGTCTTAAGCTTCAGATTCTCCATTAGAAAAGGTCAATCGTTGGTTGAGACCAACCTGTTGAGAATGAGATTATGTGTCAATCGAACTATGTGCAACCATGCATTCAGAAGGGTTCATTTCCCTTTTATTTTCTGCAGGCTTAAAACTTGTATGGGCAACGGTATCCCTATAAAGTATACGCCATGCGTTTAGATATCCGTATGATGGTCGTTTGGCCCCGCAAATTGTACCCCGGCGGGTCCGGGTCGGGGCTTCCATCGCCTTTGCTGTTGCTTATTGCCCCCGATGGGTGCATGATTATGCATAGTTGATTGATGATTATGATCATTGTCAACAGAGGCCAGGATTGGATGCCCCCTTTTGGGAGGTGCCCGATGTTTGGCTGGATCTGTTCAAGAAAGTCAAAACTGGATACTCTAGGTTATGCGGAGATGAGGCATGCTTTCAAAAAATTGGCACATACTCCCAAAGAGCGTTGTGACATCTATTCACTTCGCTCGGGTGGTCATGCTAAATAAACTTTGGGATCGATGGGTTCGCCCAAAGATCTCAAACCCTACTTTCAGCAGGGGCACCTGCGAATGGTCCGATGGGGCCATCAAATGCCTTGTAGAATTGGACGCAAACTGTGGAGCCTTGCATGTGTTTACTTCACGCCTATCTTTGAATGTGGGTCGATCACCCCTCTTACTCACGAAGCTGTTGCATTCAGAATGAATTTTAAACATCAATCACCTTCAAATCAACTCGAGAAGCGGACGTTTTTCCTGACCAACGGGCTTTCGCAACTCGAGAGGCGAACGTTTTTCCCAGCTATTGGGCTTTTGCAACTCATTCCACCTCGGTTATGCTCAGTAATGTTGCTAAGCGCTTGGGAATCGATTACCTCGATAAACGAATGATTAGCCTAGCACCCAGGGCTTTCGTTTTCTCACTGTGTTACTCACCTGATGTTTGAAGTTCGTTCTGAATGCAGCGGACCCATCAGTAATGCCTTGGGCCTCTTCGGATGTCTCTTTTCTTTGGCATACGATCATTAGTGATCGGATATCAAAGATGGGCATCTATAGACACCCAAATTTGGCCCAAGGCCCGATCAAAATATCTTTCGAGAGAGGTGTAATTCTAAGCTTTTGATGGCATATATGGAACCCTTAGGCATCACCCTAAACCCTTAGGAATCACCCTAGATCTCTTAGGAACCTACCCCAAACCTTTAGAAACCAATCCCGAACCCTTAGGAATTAACCATACCCTTCCCAGACCTATTAGAACCCTTTTCGGGCACGATTCGAACCCCCCTAAACAACTGTTAGAAAGAGGAGTGCTAAAGTATTTGTGGATAGTTGCCCAACCTAAGGTATATATCATTGAAAAGTAAAACTTCTCATCTTTTCAACGAACTAAGAATCGCCTAATTTAGAGTTGTACATCAAAAGATATGGCAGAACGAAGATCATAAATTTGTATGAGATATTGCAAAACAGGACCCATAGAGCCAATTTCGAACTAACCAAAATAGCTGATGAAAAGAGGAGTGACAAGGTTATCATATATAGTTTCCTAACCTAAGGCCTATACCAGTGGAAAGTAGACTTTCTCAGCTTTCCAACGAGCCAAGAATCACCTAATTTGGAGTTGTACATAAAAAGTTATGGCAAATTGAAAAATGCAGATTTATGCAGGAAATTGCAAATCGGGCAGGGCCCCTGCGGGTCTTCAACTTCCAACAGTTTGGACCTGGTTTTCCTTCAAAAAATGGCCAAAATTGACATTGGGGGTTTGACTTGTGGACCATCCCAAAGTCTAGGGTGTGTTTCTTTAGGACCCTAGTGACCCTATTAGCTTAAGTTATCACCCTTTTGCCATTCAAGTCACCACCCTATCATCTACCATTAAACCCAAATCCCTCTTCTCCAAGCTCTAGAAAATCACAAAAACCTTAGATTGCCCATTACCTAATTGCTAATCTAATTAGGACTTTAACCCCTCACTAATCCTCCCTTTCTCTATAAATAGAGAGCCACCCCTCTTGCTTAAGGGTTGAGAGTTTTTACCTAAGAGAGAAAGAGCTTAAGTGAGAAGATCTTTCTCCCTTTGGTGCACCATCCCCATACAAATTCCAGAATTGAAAAAGCCCCTTTAGACCTTAGTATTTCACTAAAAACCTCTAGGTTAGGTGTGTGTTACCCCCTAGCTTTCCTTCTCTATCTCTTAGTTTCAAGCCTTAGGAGTTAGATCCTCATTCCATACCATACAAGCCTTCAAAAAGCTCACCGAAGCAAGCCAACGCAAGGCTCCCCAACGGTGCTACAAGGGCCCGAGAGCTCCGTCTCTCCCCTCTATTCCTCTACCTTTTTTTCTTTTCCTCTATCCTAGAATTGAGCTGTTACGCTGCCCAAATTTCAGCAAGCGGGATGGGCTCAATAGGATCAGTGTGCCTTCGGGCAAGGAAAAGTGCCGCTCATTTTACTTTCTTATATATATATATAATCATATATATATACATATATATATATATATATACTATATAAATCAGCCCCACATAGACCTGGCCTTAAGTAGAAACCGCATTTAGCAGGTTGATTGGGTGCCTAACACCTTCCCGATCGATAACCGAAGCCCCTACCCAAGAGCCTTTGGTGTGGACCGGATTCAGAGTCATATTTTTAGCACTTCGGTGCTCATAAAAATGAACTAGGTATCCCGGGACACCGAAAGCTCTGGGTGGCAACTCTATATTTTTATCGTTAGAGAGCGCTTCATCGCGACAGGATCGTCTTGATTCCCACAGTTGCACAACTACCAGAAGCACTCTGGGCCTATCGGACTTCTATTCGTACAGCCACTGGCCAAACTCCCTACCTCCTTACCTACGAGATGGATGTCGTCCTTCCATATGAGATACAAGTACCATCCCTACGGATCCAACTCGATGATAAGCTGTCCTTAGACGAAAGGAGGATTGCCCTACTCACGCAGCTGCAGCAGCTCGATAAAACATGTCTAAGGGCAGTCGATCACGGTCTGGTATATCAGAGGAGAGTGGTCTGGGCTTACGACAAGAAAGTCCTTGAACGAACCTTCAATATTAGAGAATTAGTCCTAAAGAAAGTCATACCTTCTAAGCATGCCCATCCGGAAAGAAAACTGAAATCGAACTGGGAAGGCCCTTACGTCATAACAGCCGCATACCCCAAAAATATCTATAAACTAACAAACCAAGATGGGGAAGAACTCCCTAGCCCTTGGAATGTCATGTACCTTAGAAAGTACTACCCTTAGCCCTATGATCATCACATCCCATGGATAAACACTTATAGTTATCACCCTCGTAGTCGTCACAACCCATTCATTGGTCATACGCCTTCAATCCCCAGAATATTCTTGAGACCTGTCATTTATCGCCCACCTTCTTATTCAGGCAATCTGACCAAAGGACTAGTGACCTACCTAATCTCTTTCAAAAGTATAAGTAACACCTAATCCTCATTCCCCTTCCCTGCCATTGGAGGAGATGTTAGAGCAAAAAAAAATGAAGATGCTAGGTTTAATCAAAACTCATTATTCTTGCGCTAGGAGGATGCTTTCAAAATATATCTATATATCAAAATGAGCGAGAGTATTACGACGAATGAACAAGTCAATGAGCTCAGGGAAGCATAAGCAGGCCATGAGGACATCTCTGGTAGTTTCATCAGAAGTGTATAAGCAAGCTACGAGGGCACCCCTGATATTCCTATACTACTAGATATTGTCGTAAGGTGGCGGTTGGAGGACAAACTCCTGCTAATCATAGAATGTGAGATTTTGATGGTACCGAAACATGATGGAGAGCTCAATCATGGCACCCCGCATTCCCCAGAGAAGAAGATTGTTATTCATTTCTTTTGCGAAGCGTTAGGTACAAACTACTTCCCATATCATTGAGCCTTATCCTTTTTCTACTTCTTTTTATATTTTACACGATAAGTTGGAAGCCTTACAGGATATTCCAAGGAATGAAACCGAAAACTCATGAATGATGACTAATGCAATCACCTGCTATACTTATCATACTTTTTTCTAATAACCACGGGATAGGATGACCACTACCCTAAGATAGACCTCGTATGCAACTGACCTGATCAAAGAGACCTCCCCCCAGTTTGATGACAGTATTGATGAACGCTCTCTTCAAGACTAGCTCACTTAATACCCACGACCTCACATAGACCCACAATACTCATCAAAGGCCTAGAAGAGCTCCATTGCATCTACACGCTGGGGCAATTTTTTTTTTGGATCAAAAGGAGAGTCATATCAAAATCGCCAATTCGTTCACCAAAAGATGAAGAACGTCGAAGTTACTGTGCAAAGAAAGCTACAAAAGACACTATACTGTCTATACAATCATGCCCCTACACTGGGGCATTTTATTTTTATTTTTATTTATTATTTTTAGTTCTTGTTACTACGATAGTTATTTGCTTTTCCTGTTGCATTACTTTCAAAAAAAAAAAAAAAAAAGAGAAAAAAGAAGTAAAAAAAAAAGGAAAAAAGAAGAAAAAAGTGCATATATCTACCTTTGTTGCTAGGCTCCGGTCTAAGATACCCCCTTGACAACTAGCAAGGGGGAGAACAAAAATTACTAATGGCGTTATCTTTACATGTGCAGATACGAAGCGACCTTCAACTACCGTCTGGCCAGCTCAAGAAGCATCCAAGTCCTGATGATAGTTGACGGCACCTAGAACAAAAGCAAAAGTAGATGCAAGAGGTAACTAAAAGAAAAGCAGCTGATCAGGTACACCTAAACCTAAAATCTTAATATATATGTGTCAAAATTTTTCTTTCCTTTTTTTTTTCTTTACAATCATCACTGGGGGCATCCCCCCTGTATATACAACGCACACTCATAATGGACAAAATATACACATGCACACACCTACTCCCTATGCTGCCGTTGGGACGATCAAGCACCACTATCCCCAGTATCATCAGCTCGAAGGTCCATAGGCTGGTCCTCTAAAAAAATGATCCCGATGCCTAGAATCGCTAGAACCTCTAGAGGCGTGATCCCACTACAG
The DNA here is from genome assembly GCA_021018995.1 of Chloranthus sessilifolius. Classification (NCBI taxonomy): domain Eukaryota; kingdom Viridiplantae; phylum Streptophyta; class Magnoliopsida; order Chloranthales; family Chloranthaceae; genus Chloranthus; species Chloranthus sessilifolius. The sequence continues at coordinate 138,292,292 of CM037588.1, read as the reverse complement.
AGCCCCCCTCGCTCGCCTGACTGACAACCCGCCTCGATCGAGAATGAGGATGATACCCACTTGGATACCCACGAGTGATAGAATCCTCGCGAGTATCACTCCTGACACGATCACGCGATGTGTGATGAGACTGCCCAGACGAAGACCCCATAGCCCTCAACTCTGATCCCTCAAGCTGACTAGCTGATCTATGCGCCCCTCGCTCCCTCTCCAGATGATACTGCATCCGATTCAGGGCCACCTGCATCTCTGCCTACGCCGATCGACGCGCCGCCTCCTCCTTGGCTACCCCTGGCTCAACCTCGAGTACCTCCTCCCTGACCACCAACTGGTCACCCTCAAAGACCTCCTCTACGATCATCTCCCCAATATCCTCCTCCATGGCGACAGCGCCAATCTAAGCCTTAGAAGTCTCACCCACATCCTTCATTAACATTCTCTCCAACTCGAAAATAGTGACCTCATGCCTAACACTACCCTCACCCTCCATATTGGAATAAAGAACTCGAAAAATTGAAGTAAATGGAAGAAACGGCGCCTCAAACGGACAACCAGATCACGAGATATTGCGAAAAGACGAAAACCCGAGCACAAGAAAACTAGGAAACTAGAGAATCGAAGACTAAAACGGATAACGCGACGAAAAATGAAAGGTTTCAACTATTTATAGAACTCGTCCGAATCGCGCACCTAAATCCCGGTGCTCAACATCACGCGCAATACACTATGCGTTTAATTCAGATCAAACGCCCTATCCTGAGCATGCAATCTAATCGTCGCCCACTCACTATAACCCGACCACTTGGTTGTGCATTTCCCACTAGGTGCTTAATCACATTAAATGCTACTGAACTGATGCTTAATAACCTCTTGCACCTTTGAATGCGCGTTCACGCCCGAGCGCACAATTCATTCAAGCGCCCGGACTGAAGCGCATAATTTCTCAGAAAACGAAAATTTTCACATACCCAGAACAGTAAACTCAAACCTAAAATAAAGACATTCTGAAACTCACTACTAACCTAAATTACGCCCTTGATAAGACCAACCCAAAACAATCTTAATTTAAGAAAACTTACGCCCTGAAAACTCAAAAAAAATGCCCTTTACTTCACAATAAACAATTAAAACCCAAGAAAATGCCCTCTCCTTCACTTTCCTCAACCAACAAAAAATGCCCCCAACACCTTCACATGTCCTCAATAAGATTAAATACTCACATTGCCTCTATAATACTCAAAATTAAACGAAAAAAAACTATCGTTAACACGCCCCCAGATTTCAAATAAACAACCAAATTAAAACCAAAAACATCACACCCACAACGAGACGAACAAAATATAATTTAAATCAAACAAACAAAAAAGATTATTGAATAACCACAAATGAAATAAAAATAAATAACCACTCCATAGATTAATAAAAATTATTACAACACACATCGAGGGCATACCCTCTGATTATACAACTTAAAAATAAGAATGCTAAAATCAGCACGTTCAGGCAATGCCCGAATCCGAACTTATTCAAGAGACTAGAGATCTCAGAGAAGCCTAGAGGAGGAACACACCCTGAACGAATTCTAACTGTGATAACCTCTCCCCCTCGCCCCGAGCCGGCAGAAAGGAAAGAGTAGCTTATGGAAAGCCACCGAGGACTTGCGAGACCCACTGTTAGAAGCTCCCCTTGGACACATTAAAAATGAGGAGCAACTAACATTGAATCCGCATAGCCCACCGAGGAAAAATAGGCATCGGTCACGAGAACTCTGACCCTGCCTTATCCTTGGGTTTCTTCTCCACCACCTTTTTCTCCTCCACCTCTTCTCCCGATAGGGTGACACTTCGAATTGGATTGATAGCACCAACCCTAGTATCACCCCGAATTCCCAATCTCGTCCATTCTCATGATATATTTAATAAACACAATTCCTCAGGTTTAATACCCGAGAAACGAAATAGAAAGGAATAAAAGATATTAATGAACAAAAAATGCCCAAAGTTACAAACACAAGATATGCCCCCAAACTTTCAATCTCTAGACTTGAAATAAGAAAATAACAAGCTAAAAACCTTAGACTCGTGCATTTATAAATCATACCCCTTAAATTGACAAATGTCACATAGTTGAAACCCTTCCAATCTAATTAAATCTAAAACCAAACACATGCTCCTCTGAAAAGCACAAATCCCCCAAATTCAGATAAACCAATAGAAATGAAACACCCAACTACCATCTAGAACCCATGAAAACTCACACCGTTTTAACAAGTATCATTCCAAAAGAAAAGAAAAAAAAAAACCTCAAACAAAACAGCTTAAATGAAATAAGAAAAAAAACCTTAAATAAAACAAAAAAAATCTAACTTGTTTAAGAGCACCCAAAGATTCCCCAACAAACCAATAGAATCAAGCAAACCCTCCAAACAAGGTGAACTGATCTCAAAAATAAACCCTGAATAAATCAAAAAATATAAACCTATGCTAAATCAAATCCTAAAACTACGTCAAAATAAATCAGATAAGTCCAATTAATTAAGGAAATTTAAACCAACTAGCTGAGCACAATAGACAATAGACAATAAAATTAAAAATTAAAAAAAAAATGCCCCTTTATTCATAATTCAAAATTTTACAATATTGCCGGAGGCATACCTCCTTAATTACAACCCAAAACGAAAACCTAGAACCTAACATACAACCCAAAATAAAAACCACAACCATAATGAGCCAAAGCGAGGAGCAGAACGTCCGATCAGAGGCTTTAGAGATGTTGCCACTAGACTTGGAGAACTCAAACGAGCCACCGACAGAAGAAACATAAAATGGGTCAAGGATACATCCCTCCATTTATAGCACCTCCTCTCCCCATCATCTTCACCTCCTCCGCCGCTGCTCTGCAACACTGCCTTCACTGCTCCCTAAAAAGGAACTATGTGCAGACTGGCACCCTCATTCCCAATACTGCCTATTCTCAAGACAATACTGTCCCCGAGCATCACCTCAGGGCAAAGATCACGCGAAATAATGAATATAGGAAGAAACTCCATCCCAATCCGATGGTTAGATCGCTCAATATCGCTAAAACACAAATCTCAGAATACCAGAACACTCAGAAAAGTCAATACTCGAGACTAAACCAAAGAATGAGAAACAAATGAAGCCTCCCACGCTTATATTGAGTACGGCTCTAGTCGCCGCTTAATCCAATCACATGCCACACATATCACGCTTAATCTAAAATACGCGCTAAGATTCAAGCGTGCAATGAAACTATCGCCCGTGTAGACGGCGCGACCTTCCAATCCCGCGCTTTTCAATAGCCGCGCAATCTGATCAAATGACCCATTCACGCTGCGCAATATGACAGGTCACCCGTACACTGACCGGGTGATGCTTCGATCCTGCGCGCATCCAAGGACGTGCAATCCAATTAAACGACTTCCCCGTGCCGCGCAATACAAAAGGTCACCCATGCAGTGACCTGGTGACCCTTCAATCAAGCGCAGATACTTAAGCGTGCAATACAATCACACGCCCATATCCACACACGTAAACAGCCCCTTAGACCCTGAATCACATGTCTGAAAATAGGCGCACAATCGGATCACGCAATTGGAAACAAGCACGTAATTCCTGATTTTTACACAAAGCTCGGTCTCGATTCAAGGAAAATTCCCTTTGTCCCATCGCGGAGCCTTATAAGCTATCCACATCGAAGAAGGGACAGCCGCTCACTCTACTCCTATCACATAACCCTACCAAAAATGTCAACCATGCCCCTGGTCCAATTACAGACAAGACATACATGCCTCGCATGACATCGTCACCCCTGCCCTATCTCAATCAAAACCCTTTTGTCCCATCATGCAGCCACCCATCATGCAACCACCCCAATATCTATTCCCATCATAAAAATTGTAGCCATGCTCCCATGGCCCATCGATAAATCCTGAAAACGCAAATACGTCAAAAAGCCAACACAACGCAACCACAACGTGAGCTCCCCTGACCCAAGATCTGCTAAATAAAGAGATCAACGTCTTAGCGGGAAAACATCCTACCAGTGTCCCACCGCTAACTACACCTCCCATTACTGACACCACTGCCCGGAAAGCTCAAACAACACGTTTACCGCGCCAAAAGAAGAAAAGGGAGAAGGCTCAATCAAGTCCCATCGCTAAAACAAAGAACCTTCCTCCCAAATTGCTCGATACAAATGGTCACCAGATACCATTTTAGATAAAAGCAAAAAAAAAAGACAAACTTGGGACTCCTCCCATGTCCCATCGCATCCCACTAATGCCAAGCTACAGCACGAACATACTGTCAAAAACTATCCATGTCCCATCGCGGTATCACCACAACCCCACTTGTCCCATCGCAACATCACCTTCTGCAAGACACTACATCACACTGGCAACTGCTAACCGCCATAGTAGACAAAGCAAAAAAAAAGAAAGAAAAGACAACTTCAAAGCCCCATCGTAATAGCACCCTGCTACAATATCACAAGTCCTATCGCACAACCCAGGTAAGTATTACCCTAGGTAAGTATTACTCATTTTTCAATTACTCGATATTTCTTATAAATATAGTTATCTATGATTAAGTCAAAATATTTTCAAAACCTATCTCTCTCGACTCGCGAGTTACTGTAGTCCTCCCATAAGAGACAATCATCAGTATTCGCCGAGAACATCAGATGGAGTATCCGGCATGCCAAGTGTCGTCTTGACAACCACATAAACGGTCAGGTCAACAAATCCCGTACCGGTGGATCTGCTCAGCGACGTCTCAGTAGCCACATTTTCTACTGTTTTACCACCGAATTGATCTTAAGTTAAAATTCCTAAAATTTTAAAATCCTGAGACCCTCTTACTTGCTTTAAAAAAATATATATTTTACTACAAAACAAACAAATAAAAAAATAAAAATTAAAAAAAAAATCAGAAAGAAAACAATACGATCAAAAATAAAAATAAAAAAGAAAAAAAAAACAAAGAAAAAAGTAACAAAGTAAATAAACCCAATTCACCCTTCTCTAAATACCAAAAAAAAAATCGATTAAGTGCCTCATTACCCATATACCATAAAGCTGACTTTTAACTCCTGAGACCGCCTGAACTCATAATCAAGCGCATATCCTACTGCACAGAATTGGATCGAGCACATACGCCACTGCGGAGAATCACTTGTTCAGATACCTTAGGACCAGAATTCCCCAACTTAAAGACCGCCTGAACTCACAATCAAGCACATGTCCCACTGCACAGAATTGGATTGAGCGCATACGCCACTGCATAGAATCACTGTTCAGATACCTTAGGACCATAATTCCCCAACTTAAAGACCCCCTGAACTCATAATCAAGCGCATATCCCACTATGCAGAATTGGATCGAGCGCATATGCCACTGCGCAAAATCACTTGTTCAGATACCTTAAGACTAGAATTCCCTACTTAAAATGCAACCCCAGATGAATCAAGCACACGCGCACAGAATTCAACTGATTAGACCCCCACAAAATTCATCTTAATTACCAGCCTAAACAAGCCCCTTTCCCCTAGGAAACTGAACAATAAATATACTCAATCTAAGAACTTACAAACGCCTATTGGAAAAGTAACACCTGACACGGATTGGTGTGAGCAATGATACGCTCAATCTGACATGACTTATTAAAGCCTTTGATATTATATTACACTCTCTCTTTGTTATACTACCGGTCCCTAGACCTTATGGACATTTGTATGACGCCTCCCAATACCTCGATCGTGTCATATCCCTCCGTTAGCTCGCGCCATGGGACGGGATTCGCCATGCACCCACAAATCCAAAAAGTGCCTTTTGACAGCTACCACTGGGCCCCCGAATGCTTCATTTAAGCTTGTGCTGATAGATAAGAAAGCCAAGCATGTCATGTCAGCATCCCCAATTCACATTTGTGAATTCCTAAGTGAAACGAGAAAGCACCTCGAATGAGGGGTGTCTACTTCTTCGACGCGTTCTTACTTATCAAGAGCGCGCCGAAGAGGGGCATCTATAGACACCCCCATTTTGCCTTCTCAGAGTATACAAACTTGTTTGGCCAACCTTTGACCCTTTTAACCCGTGATGTGGGACCATGCAATAATATATGGCTAAACGTAGGCTGAAACAATAGCTATGTGGCTCAGATCCCAACGTAGGGAGACAATATACTGAAATAACAGTATATAGCCGGAATGCAGACTGAAACAATAGTCTTGTATTTCATTCTAGAGACCATACCTGGACAACCCCGAATTACACGCGTAAAACCCCGCGTGCAATTAGATCGCACGTAAAACCACAAATGCGTGATCAATCCACCTTGTAGACCAAACTTCCTTTCCCAGACCGATTCGAGACTCGATTACGCGTCTGAATCCAAGCGTGAGATCGAATTGAGCGCTCCACCACCAGCGCGCAATTGGCCTACGCCCGACCTAGTCTTACTACCCTTGACACCTACGTTTCCTTGATTAAACGCTTCAGGTTAAACACTTAATCAGATTGAGTGCATGATAACATGCATGCAATTAGCCCTAATTTTGTTAGGACTAGGAGACTCGCTGAGCAAGTCAGCCGGTCGCTCACTGAGTCGGTGAGCGACTTAAAGCGATTAAGCGTCAGAATCCAGGTGTGCAATTCAATTAAATGCTCATAAACAGGCACGTAATTGAAGGAAAACCTATAAAAGCTTTTTTTCTCGAAGAGGGAAGAAGAGGCTGCAAATTTTGAGAGAGGAGATGGTAAATTTTGAAACTAGAGAACTCCGAGCATGAACCCACAGAACCCAGCCATGATTTCGAGATTCAAACGCCCGAACTTTCGATGATTCTCTCCGCAATCCCGACCCCCCTTAGGTAAGGATTTAATATTTTAGTTTTCGACCGTAGTTTATAATCTCTAAATTTATTAATTCTTAATTTTATTTTCAGTCTTGGACCGTAGCACCCTTTTTAGACCGAATCTTCTATTTATGGTTCTAATTCCTTGCTTTTAGAACAGTCCTTGATTCGTCGGTCCGATATACCGACCCTTAAGACCGAATTCTACTCTAAAATCATAATTTACAGTACTATCATTAATTTCTGGTTCTAACCTCGAGTTCGTAACTACCTTAATCAAACGTCGATTTTACGATTTGACCCTAATTCAAATTCTAAAAGTTTCTTTTAATTTCAATTTCTTAGTTTAATAGCTCCAAAATTCTAAAAATATTAATTTTAGTTTTCTTAATTCTAGTTTATAATTCAATTTGCCCCTATTGTTCCGAAATCAACTCTGAAAACCCTAAAAATATGACTTTACCATCCAAAATTCAATTTTTTCTCTTTAATCTCAGCCACCCGATTTGCCTAAGGGAGCTTACGGAGGGTACTCAGGAACGAGGCCAATCCTCCTTAGCATAATGGGCCCAAACCCCTTTTTTTTAGAGTTTTTAGAATTAATAAATTGCTTTAATTAGTTTATATCTAGACATAATTGATTATTCGCATTAATTAGGCCTTGATATAATTATTAGAGTGTTAAATCAAAATTTTCTTTCCATTAGTTTAGTTAATTGATTATTCCAAATCCGAATTTTAGGAAATTTTGTTTATTCATGATTAGTTATATTTTGCCATCATTAATCCGTCAATAATTAGGGTCATAGATAAATCAGTCCTTTTGTTTATGTTGATATTATAATAGAAAATTTAATTTATTCCTTTAATTAGGCCCGTAGAAAAATCAGTCTTTTTATCTCAATTAGAATTATAGTAGAATTATTACGAGTGCTTTAATTAGAATTATAGTAGAATTACTATAATTGCTTTAATTAGAATCCTAGTATAATTAGCATGCTTAATTTTAGTTAGAACATTATTGGAACTGATACATATGCACTCCTAGTACCAATAGGAGACTGAAACCGATTGGACTTTTAGTAATACTAGAACCTTGATGCTCACTGGACTCTTGACAACATCAGAACACTAAAATAACTAACCTTAATAAGCCCACACAAGCAGAGCATAATAATAATAGAATTGGAAAATCTAAACTGATCGAAATTATAATTACAAAGGGAAATAAGAGGAGAATTAAACTAACTAAGCTAAAGATAAGCACTGCTGCTGACGTTCGCAGGCGGATGATTAAGTATAGAAGTAACCCACACCCGCTTCATAGCGTGATCACTGACGTGTTGCGACGTCGTTAAATATTTACAGCTGGAGATCACGATCAAACTAAGAACCTTCGTAGAAAAATCCCCCCTTTTTATTTATTTTTATCATTCTAAACACCGCATCGCTAAAGTCCACCTGGACAGAATTGGAGCCACTGATTCAACGAGAGCAGAGAGGAACCCAAAAAAAAGCGCGCACCAATACCTACATCCCAAAGTCAGCTTCAAACCTTCCCCCATGCTCAATGGCCTCATCAGGCCTGCAAAATCTAACTTTCACTCATCCCATCATCCAACAAACTTTCCCTCATCCCCAATGGATTCACCCAACCCCCACTCTTGCCATTCCCATCCAGTCTATGCAGCACCAGCAAGAGTCCCGCCCTCACTGCACCCTACGTAGACCAATAGTATGAAGAGGAAGAGATTAGAAATAGTGGAGCCTATGCTAGGGCATTGACCAGACTTAACCCTCCTCCTATAATCTCCCACCCCCTGGTAGCCCAAAGTGAAGTCCAATCGATTGCTGAGAAAGTGGCCCCCATATTCAAAGAGTCAGAGCAGTTGAAAGAATAACTGGACAAAATTAAGAAGCAGCTGTTGAAAATGGGTGGTGCTGAAATCCACGCCACGGACTATAGAGATTTGTGTTTGTTTACTGAGGTCCCCTTGCCTCCCAAATTTAAAATGCGGCTTTTGACAAATACAACGGCACCGACAATCTCATAGCACACCTCAAGTCCTATTGTGGGGACATGTGCTAGTATGGAGGGGACGAAAGACTATGAATAAAGGTCTTTTAAAAAAGTTTGACTGGTCCGGCCTTAAGATGGTTCACATTTTTGGAACCATCTATGATGAAAACGTGGAAGGACTTAACGCATTTGTTCCAGGAACAATATGTCTATAACATAAACATTGAACCGCATAAGTCTGACTTGGCCCGATTAAAGCAGAACCCAAATGAGACCTTCAGCGATTATCTAGGGCATTGGAGAGCACTGGCAGCTCAAGTTAGGAACAAAATACCTGACGATGAACAAATCAAAATGATCTCCAAGAATACCCTGCCAGTAATCTCAGACTTTTTGGTATACCAGCAGCAGTCCGGCTTTACCGATCTGGTAAGGAATGCCAATCACTGTGAGAATGCTATCAGGGAGGGTCGCCTGAATAAAAATGCACCAACTTGAGCCAGTGGGGTTAGAAGGTTTTCATAACAGAGGAATGAGAAGAGAACAGGGGTTGACGTTCAGAACATTGCCAACACCAGGCCCAATAATAACATAACCCTGCTCCAATTCCAAGCAGCCTAACCAGCACCAGTTAGAACTGAGTAGATGCAGAGAGCAGGGAATGGGCAAGGAATGCAGATGACTCTGGAGCAGAGGAGAGCCCGCTACGACCGAGTGTTTATACCCCTAGGGCAATCATTAAGTGTACTTTTACCTTTACTAATAGAAAAGGGATTATTCATTATTTATTAATCACAACCTCCTCCTCAATTATGACCCTAATACTCACTGTAACATTCATCAGGGTCTGGGTCACCCGATTGATCGCTGCTTTCCATTGAAGCACGCAATCCAAGATTTAATCGATGTAAGAAAAATCATTCCACTGGCACCTTCTCAAGCGAACCAGCACGCAAATATTCATCAAGTTCCATTACCCCCAAACCCTACCAGAGGAGCAGGTCTCAGACCCACCATCGAAATGATAGAATGTGAGGAGGAGTTCGAGTTTGACCCATCAGACCACATCAGTGATCGGGAGAGCTATTTGGCACCATTGCTGAGAAATTGTGAAGAAAGGAATATCAGGGTGATTGAACCCCCTGAACTTGTCAGATTATTTTCCCAACCCAGCGCCACAAGTTGAGCCCTTAGATCTTAGGGTCTATTTTCCATCACTCACTCCTATCAATTATGTTCATATAAATGCATATAAACAATACACCACCACCCCCGTCAATTACCCGATAGCCCATCATACCCCCAATCCCCCGCCAACACCTATCAGCTACTAATGGCCTACTCCTATCCCTTTTCCCCCGGCGCCATCACTCACCAGCTTCACCACCCCTGTCTGGCCTAATTTTGCCACCCAACCAGCTATCACCAAAGTAAATCAAGTGTTACCTACACCCCCGAAGCCTACAGTGCAAGAACATCCGATACCAGTAGCCATTCCATTTCAGATTTCGGGACCAACCTATAACTCACATCAAGTCCCTCTGAGTTATAAGCAAACAGATATCAACGCTAGTAGCAACAGAGAAGGAGCAGTGGACTTTGTAACCCGATCCGGGAAGATTTCAAAGCAACCAGAAGCACAAGCCCAACCAGAGGGGAAGAAAGATAATGCCATGAATCCTTTTGATAAAATGAGTCGAGAACATATACTGGAGACTCAGCTGAGAAGAATGCCTGCTCATATTACTGTATGGGATCTATTAATGACATCCCCGCTCCATTTTCAAGCATTAATGGGGGCGTTAAAGAATGTGCATGTGTCACTTCAGTTTAGCCCAGAAGAAATCAGGCAAATAATTAGTCAGGTTATGGCTCCAAATGCCATTTCATTTTCGGATGCCGATTTACTAGAGGAAGGAGGTAGTCACTCAAAGTCTTTGAATATAACTACTGAGTTCAGAAATATGTTAATCCCCTTAGTTTTAATCGATAATGGGTCTACATTGAATATATGCCCACTGAGAACAGCCACAAAGATTGGGGTAGATCCATGCATGTTGAGACCCACGAGAACCAGTGCTCGAGGTTTTGATAACACCAGGAGAGAGATAATGGGAGAAGTTGACCTTGAGCTGTTGACTGGTCTAATGACCTTCTCCATATTGTTTCAGGTAATGGACATTAAATCCTCATTTAATCTATTGCTGGAGCGCCCGTGGCTACATGAAGTCGGAGTAATCCCATCCACATTGCACCAAAAGCTTAAGTTTGCACCCGGGCATAAGATCATCACCATCCTTGGTGAGGGACACCGTGAGAAAGAGAAAGCCACCAACAGTGTCGAAAAGCCCAAAGTGTTGGATGTGTTGCACACCGTTGAGGACGTCAATCTCCACAGTTTCGAATACGAGGTATCGACGATACTCCCAGAGCCCATCGAGGGCATCATTCCAAGAATCAGAGGTAGAATGGTTGCAGCAGTGGCCATGCTCCAAAAGTGGGGCTATCAAAAAGGAAGGGGACTTGGGCCCATATTATAAGGTAGAAAGAAGCCCATCACAGCTAAGGGAGGGCAAAAAGTCATATTTGGGCTAGGTTATAAGCCCAAGGAGGAAGAAGTGTGAGAAGCTAAAGAAAAGGCCCGCACTACGACAGCTACAAAAGCTAAGGGGATCCACATAGAGGAAAGACCCCATCCCAGGCCTCACATCAAGAATTCATTCGTGAGCGTTGGGGTTGTAAAGATTGACTGGAATGGGGTGACCCGTTTAACCCCACATAAGCCCACAACCCCAGCTCACCCCACCAATCCCTACATCACCCTTTCCAGCCTGGAGATAGCCTTGGCCGCGTTATCCCTCTTTGAGGAACGACGGTCCGTACCTGAACAAACTCTCCCTGTGGTGAATCACCACAAAACTGTGTTAACATTTGAAGATATCATCTCAGACGAAATGGGGATCAACATGGTGGAGGTTGACTCCAAAGAACCATATCAGTCAGCACCCTCCATCCAAACAGGTAAAGGAGCGGCCTCTTAGGCACGCAACTGGGCATCTTTGCCCCAAACCCTGGAAGCAGGGAGTGGCCTAACATTTGGCACCTGTTTCTTAAAAAAAAAACAACCTATAAAAAGTGAGATAAGCCCTTGGCAGGCAATACCTTGTATATATACAGACTCGTGCTGCCAAGGGTCCGTCTCCGAAAAAAAAAATTTCTAAAAATATTTATAAAATACAAAGTCTAAAAATATTGTCATTTAAAATTCTAAATAAAATCTCACAAAAAGATACCTTAATTGAAATACCCGTCCCATGTAAAATCGACCCCTTTCTTGTAGAAATACAAGAAGAGGTGGGAGTTACGAGTCTAGATGAGGATATCCCTTTGGAGGAATTCCCCAATGAGCTCCTTAACTGATTTTCCGAATTTGAGCATGGCCCTACCCCCATTGTCGAAGAACCGAGGACGTTAATCTAAGGACTGAGGAGATTCCTCGAATTACCAAAATCAAAACGTCGCTATCTCTCGAAGAAAGAAAGAGCATAATCGACTTCCTTTGGTCATACCAAGATATTTTTGTCTGGTCGTACAAGGACATGCCTGGTCTGGACACCGATTTGGTCGAACATAACTTACCTCTCTACCCTGATATGAAGCCAGTTAAGCAGAAGCTGAGATGTCTCTGACCTGAGTGGATGCTGAAAGTCAAAGACGAGGTCATCAAGTAGTATGACGCAGGATTTCTCATGGTATCCAAATGCTCGCAGTGGCTAGCCAATATTATGCATGTACCGAAGAAGGATGGAAAAGTTTGCATGTACATTAATTTGAGAAACTTGAATAAAGCAAGCCTGAAAGATGATTTCCCATTACCGCACATCGACATCTTGATTGATAACACTGCTAAGCACGGGATGCTTTCTTTCCTAGATGGATTCTCATAATACAATCAGATTAAGATGGCGAAGGTAGATCGAGAGAAGACGACATTTATCACTCCTTGAGGAACCTTTTGCTACAGAGTCATGCCGTTTGGAGTGAAGAATGTCGGTACAACGTACCAGAGAGCTATAACTGTGCTCTTTCACGACATGATGCACTGAGAAATTGAAGTATATGTCGATGATATGATAGACAAGTAACTGGAGCGAAGCGATCACTTGGTAAACCTTCAGAAGCTGTTTGAAAGACTGAGAAAGTACAGGTTATGTCTGAATCCACAGAAGTGCGCATTTGGTGCTATGTCTGAAAAACTGTTGGGATTCATCATCAGTAGGAGAGGGATCGAGGTCGACCCAGTCAAAGTTAAAGCCATCGCTGAAATGCCGCCACTATCTACTGAGAAAGAAGTTAGAGGATTCCTGGGCAGAATACAATATATCAGTTGGTTTATTACACAACTAACTCCAATCTGTACGCCAATCTTCAAACTACTAAGGAAGAACTCGCTCGTTGAATGGAACGATGATTGTTAGGCAGCGTTTGATAAAATTAAAATCTACCTCCTTAACCCAACTGTGTTAGTACCACCCGATCCAGGGAGACCACTCTTGATGTATCTCTCCACGATGAAAGTTTCGATGGGATGTGTCTTAGGGCACCATGACGAGACAGGAAGAAGAGAGCAGGTCATCCACTATCTGAGTAAGAAGTTTACTGATTATGAGACACGCTATTCTCATTTGGAGAAAGCATGCCTGGCTCTTGTGTGGGCTACTCAGAAGCTCTGTCATTACTTGCTATCTCAGGATGTTCTACTCCTAGCCCGAATGGACCCTTTGAAAAACTTGTTTCAGAAGTTGGCTCTTACTGGACGAACCGCACAATGACAACTTTTATTGTCTATGTTTGACATCACATACGTCACTCAGAAGTCGATCAAGGGGCAGGCACTCACCGATCATCTTGCCGACAATCCTTTACCAGATTATGAACCTTTAAGAACTAAGTTCCCCGATGAGGACATCCTATTCATGACAAAAGACGATACAGAAGAATCAAAATAATCTTGGGTAATGCACTTTGACGGGAAAACAAATGCCGAAGGTCAGGGAGTTGGCTCCATTCTGATTTCACCGAAAGGATCCCATGTACTAGTCTCTATCAAGCTCAACTTCCTGTGCACTAACAACATGGACGAGTACGAAGCTAGTGTCGCTGGTCTGCAGGCGGCTCTTGATCTAAACATAACTCACCTCTGAGTATTTGGCGATTCGTAGTTGATCATATGCCAGACGAATGGAGATTAGAAAATAAAAGATGAGAAACTAATCCCTTACCATGAGCACCTCGAGGATCTGATAGTTTGTTTTGAGGATGTGACATTTTCATATGTTCCCCGGATAAGGAATTGCTTTGCTGACGCATTAGCCACTTTGGCATCAATGGTTGAAATCTCGTATGGTGCTGAGATGGAGCCGATCATGATCGAGCAAAGGAATGAGCTGGTCTTCTATCTCCAGATTGAGGAATATATAAAGCCTGATGATGAGCCACCTTGGTTCTCAGATATCAAGAATTTCCTCGAGACACTAACTTTCCCTAAGGGTACGTCTAAGACGGACCGGCGAACCATTCAATGTTTAGTGGTAGGGTATGTCATTTGTGGGGAATGCCTATACAAGCGATCGCACAATAACATTTTGTTCAGGTGCCTTACAGAAAGTGAAGCGATCAATATCACGAGGGAGATCCACGAGGGAGTATGCGGTGCCCACGTCAGCTGTCACATGCTCGTTAAGAAAATCCTGCGGCAGGGATACTTTTAGACCACTATGGAATCAGACTGCTGTAAACATGTTCATAAATGCTACAAGTGTCAGGAACACTCCAGTCTGATATACGCTCCTGCCATCGATCTTCACTGCATAACCTCTCCTTGGCCATTTGCTACCTGGGGTCTTGATGTCGTCGGAATGATTAATCAAAAAGCATCCAACGGACATCGGTTCATCCTCGTTGCCATTGAATACTTTACCAAGTGGGTAGAAGCAGCATCATATGCCAACATCATGACCAGTCACGTCGAGAAGTTTCTCAAGAATAATATTGTATGTCAATTTGGAGTACCCAGGGATATTATCACGAACAATGGTACAAACTTTACGAATAAGCGCATCCGAGCCTTCTGTGAGCAATAAAAAGTCAAACATCATCACTCGTCACCTTATCGGCCTCAAACTAATGGAGCCGTAGAAGCTACTAACAAGATGGTCGTCCGCATCCTCGAGAAGATGGTCATCACTTATCGAGATTGGAGCGAAATGCTACCATTTACTTTGTGGGCCTACAGAACATCGATCCGTACCGCTATAGGGGCAACACCATTCTCCCTTGTGTATGGAATCGAGGCCATCCTACCGGTAGAGGTTAAAGTACCCTCGCTCCGATCCTCATGGAATCGGGCTTACCCGAAGCAGAGAGAGAAATCTCGCTTTGAACAATTGAATCTATTGGACGAGAAAAGACTCCTAACCTTGTGTCATACTCAAGTTTATCAGGAGCGAATCGCACACGCTTATAATAAACATGTCTGCGATTGAGATCTAAAGGTAGGAGACACTGTACTGAAGAAGATCTTTCCATCCCTCCACGCCGATCCGAGAGGAAATTTCAAGCCGAGCTAGGAAGGACCTTATGTCGTCCGAGAAGTGCTACTGGGATACGCCATCCACCTCGCCACCATGGACGGAGATCAACTTTCAGAGCCCATCAATGCTCGATACGTCCAACGGTTCTACTCTTAGTCTATCACGATAAGATAAGTATTGGCAAAACAGATACGTGACTGCTTAAGAACCATCCAAAAGAGGTCATCATTCCAAGCACAGTAGCTAAAAAGCATCCCTAAAAATGATGATATCCTTTGCTACCCCATTTAAGCCTGAGCCTTTCTTTCAAATAAGTCCCTTCCCCAAAAAAAGAAAAAATATACACATATACCCAAAAAAAGAGGGAGAGAAAAAAGTAAAATCAAAATTTTAAAAAAAATTGGAAAAGCCAAACCTTAAAAAATAGATAAAACAAAGAAAAAAGAAAACATATATGGAGGAATTATGGGGCATGTACAGTAAAATCTCCCAAGGAATGAAGCATGTTGTGAAAAACTGAAGCCATACCAAGAAAACCCTTTTTAGCCCAGCTTACCTTCAAATCCTAACCTGACCCATGGCTGATGTAGCTTTAATTGTGATGTTTTACTCACAAGCGCATGAATCAGATTGTAGATAGTGGGTGCAGAGTATGAGATCGTTCCCACAAGGACTAATGTAAAAAATCTAAACAGATGAAATAGTAACTCAAGAAATCTACTAAGATTATCTACCAAGATTTAACAGTACCCTACCAACATTATGATTTATGCAGTATTGTGAGATAAGATAATTACTGACTATAAAATAAAATTTAATTGATAATTTAAAAATAAGGATAGAGATGTCTTTGGTTTGTTCTTCCCGTAATACAAATCTAAGGATTAAACTATGAGATATATCATTAAAAAGCATCTTTTATGAAAGATAAATGGTCAAAACTCGGATAGGTTCCACATTGCATCCCTGTAATCAGAACTTAATTTCAGAGATGATTTCCATATACAAATCTGGGATCAAGGGCATGACTCGGCACACTTGATCTCAGATACAAATAGAAACCATCCTCATAATGGGTAAAAAATTCTAACAAGCATACCACCATAGATCTGAGATCAAGGGCATGACTCGGCACACTCGATCTCAGATTAGGTAGTAATTAAGATAAAATTGCCATCACAGATCTAAGATCTAGGGCATGACTCGGCACACTCAATCCCAGTTAGTAGCGGGGATTTCATCCGTTCAAGATAGCATAACAACCATAAAACAAAATCTCAAATTTATACTATTAGGAGTACATCCCTCGGATGGGAATCATTAGATCCCCATCTCTAAGAAATTAGCCACACATATTGTAATTAAATGACATAAAAAAGTAATAAATGGAAAACAACATTGATCTAATTAATTGAAGATACCTCAACCTTCAGTAGCAATTTCTTGATCCAAGCTTAATCCACGAGTATAATGATCTTTATAAACGAAGTTAAAAATACTCTCTACTAATCTCTAAATTTAACTAGGAATTAATTGAGCAAAAATAAAATTCTCCGAAGAAAGGAATGCTAAAATAAGAAGGTAAAAGAACAACAAAACTCTCTAAAAAATAAAATCTCTATATCTGCGTATCTCCCTTCAGTTGTTGTTTATGACTTTAAATACTCTCCAAGTCTCGCACCTCTCCTAGCCCGAAATGCCAGAGTTGACTCCCAATAAATCTGCACTAAGAAGTCACTTCCATCTCAAACTCCATCATTTTCCTTGATTAATTGAGTGAAAGGTCGATTAATCGACCTTCCCAGATTTTCGTGAATTTCAGCCCACTCTCCATCAGATGCTGCCTCGGTATTTCGACCATAACTTTCTACTCCAAACTCCGATTGGCATGATTCTTACAGAATTAGAAAGATGACAGAAAGCTTTACAACTTTTGTGTTTTAGTAATTTCACGAATCTGACGTCTTGAAGGTTCAAATTGAGCTGCAAGTTTCATAAAGTTCTTGATGACCCAAGGTTGCAGTGTTCGACATTATTTTCATAACTCTTGGGCTGTTTTATGTACTTGGATTGTATTTACCTGAAACACTTCAAATCTAGTAATTCTCATCAGATGGCCTTCATCGGATGGCTAAATATAGGTATTTAGGGGTGAAATATCATCATATTTCACTACTCATCACACCCCCAAACCTACACTTTGCTAATCCTTGAGCAAAGCAAACTAAAGAAAATAAATGTCACTTTCGTAGGGGGCACGATTGCACTTAGCCTGTGCAACAAGCCTTTAAACCCCTAGGTGATCCCTAGTGGAGGAGTTGTGTCTCCTGAGGGTTTACAGTGAAGTTACCCACAAACTTCCAAAATTTTCAAACCATCGGCAAAATTAAGTTTTCAAAACATGATTTTTATAACATATATACTATTCAAAAATAAAAGCATTAATTGTTTCAATATGTGAATCATCAATCTTAAATATTAATGTCATGTCAATCATGCTCGTATCCATTCAAATTAGTCTAATGCTCAAATTGTTAGATAACTCATCCATTCATGCCTAAACGTGAGGTGTGTGCATACCCAAACCAAGATTCATCCATCTCGGAACTAGTCCAAACGGGAAACCATCGGATCTATTGTCTCGACTCAATCCTCACTTTAGGTATACTCTCGAAATAGAATCACTCCGATGATGGATAACTTTTCGCACACATGTGAGAGATCAATATAAAGCAAATAAAAAGGGTCTCACATGATAAAAGAAATACGGTGTATCAAAGAATAAACAAAAAATCTCATAAAAAATATGCTTGTATTTCCTAAGCATGTCATATCAAGTGTCATAAGCATGTCTTTTAAAGGGTTGTAACGGGGCTCAGGTGAGGGGTACTAGAAAGGGAAATTGAAATTCCAAATTTCTAAGAAACTTGGAAAAGAAACTAACTTGATATTTATTTTTATTTTTTTTTATAGACACCTCATATTTTCCTCCTCATTCAAATTCTTCTATATATTTTTTTATACTATACATTCTCAGTAAACATCACAACTCAATTTCTCTTCACTACTCTCCTTTGATTCATTCTCGTCCCTCGTTCCTAATTTCCCATAAATAAGAAGGGTAAGACTAAATTTTCAGAAATGGTGAAGGGGTAAGGGTTAATATGGCTTATCAAAGAATGTATAAAGGTAAATTTTTTAATAGACTCAAGAGAGGTACTAGAAGGATAAATTTTTCTGAGGTGGTGCATTTTAAGTGCAAACAAATCAAATATGGTCTTCAATCATTTCCTCACAAGATGATAATTATGTTTATTTGTCTTGAGCAAAAATACAATATGCTCTAGCACAATAATGTGAAATCGATGTCATGCAAAGTCACAAGCCAAAGTGAAGTGTATGAGATCATGCAAAATAATTCGTATTTAAAGAAAACTCTGAGTTGTTGTATTCACTCATCAATGACGGATATTTGGCTCTAAAGCTTACCGGGCTTAGTCTCCACTAAGAACCTAAGATTTAACATTCAAAACAGTTCATCGATTTCTAAATTTTACCTTGGTATAAGTACAAAAATTTAAAACATGAATGTCAAAATTACCCACAAAATATCACATTAAGCGTCATTATTTTAGATACAAGCATTCAAGATCTGACATTGATATTATCAAAATTAAATTCACCTATCATCAATAAAAGTTCAAAAACTATCGCAAAATAATTCATGTATAATGGCTCCAAATTTTTATGTTTATTTTTTTAATTAAAAAAAATAAGTGATGAAAGATAGATAACCATACCCCCAAACTGAAAAATGACAATGTCCTCATTAATTGAAATAGGTAGTGCACCCCTAAACCTGTTGAACAGTACCTCAACACAAAGATCAGGTGCAGAGAATATGTGTATCAAATTGGAACATGACAAACAAGCGAGAATAAAAATTTATTGAAGGTAATGTGACTACACTAATTTGGGAATTAAAAACAACCTAAACTAAACTAAAAACTAATATTCTAGAACTAAACATACGAAATAAAGAAATCCTAAATCCTAAAGCAAAACTAAAACATGAATCCAACTCCTTTAACCATCGTTAGCTTGGGCCCATTCACCGTGGTTCACCTAAATCAATATTCTTAGGCACAGGGAACAATTTCTCCCAGAGTTCAAGCGGAAATTGATGAATCACCTCCGATGGTATGGATGGAGGTGTGGAGGCAGCGATAGGATATGGAGATGGGGGTGGTGGTGACGGGGGAATCACATCAATCATCTCGATATCAGTAGGGATGCACGGTGTAGGAGATTTGAAATGATTTACCTTCTTTCTAGATGGTTCACCCAAGGAAGGAATGACCATCGGATCGAGGTCGATGAGTTCAACAGTGCTAGGCACAAAAGGGACCGTCAGATTAGTGCGACACTCCCGCTTTTTGGTAGTCTCCTCCATCTTTGATAACCGTGCTCTGATTAGATAGAATCTTCGAGCCATAAGAAGGTTGTGCAAGATGTGATGAAAGCCAGCCTAGGGGTGAATATAAGGAGAAGATCGATAGAGTTGTAATAGGAGAAGGAATTAAAAGAGGTGTCCCTCAAAAAGAAATATTTGAAGGTGTGTGAAGTATGCTTGAGGGATTTCAAAGACTAAAAGAAAGTGGAAAAGTAGAGTCCCAATAGGAGTCAGTTCCAAAAAAGGGGAGTCGATTGATCAACTGGGAAGTCGATGCATCGACTCCCTATATTATTCATTCAAGTACAAGTTGGTTGTCGATTAATCGAGTAGAAACCTTGATTAATTGATTTATATTTGGGCAGAGAGGTGAAATGCATTCCATCATATCTTTATATATATATATATATAGGCAATCCCAAACAGATTAGAAACACACTTTTTCATTGATAAATACAGTGATTACAAGGACACTTTTGATTGGACTCCTAAACATAAACAACCTAAACTAAACAAAGAAAAATAAAATAAAAGGGAAATCCTAATCCTAATTATCATCCTCCTCTTCGGCCTGGCAGGCCCTGGCCCGCATCTCATCATAGTTATCAGGCCACATGCGTTGCCCAATCTGATGGAGGAAGGAACGACCATAGTGACTTCGACGCAAAGTCGCACTATGTTGCCGTTGCTACGCCTTGATTAAGGAATTGATTTGGGCTTGGAGCATATCAAGGGACACACCTCATGCGGTGGTAATCGGGCAGTGGTGGTGGCTTGGGCTTGGTGCATGCATCGGGGCATCAGGGATATTACCTAGGAGACGCATACTGTGGTTCCATTGGGTCGCACCATAATGAGGAAAGTAAATCATAGCGGCATCACCGGTCGCAGGGTTGGCGACATCCTCATGGCATCACCACATGCCATCATGAAGGATCCCGGGCACATTGATCCATGAATTTCGGTAGGCACCATAGAGTGCCTACCGAAACGTGGCCACGGGGGCAGAGGTTACTATTGACTATACAATCCCAAAATAAAATTGGGCGCGATAACGCCGATCACTTAGTGGCGATCCCCGAAGAAAATATGCCGCGACACATATCGGTGATCATATCGACCTGAGAACTGTCGAGCTCATCACCCAGAGCGTGGTTGAGAGGGCGCTCACACGAAATGTTAAAAACCTTCACGAGAGTTTGCGGATAAATGCGACGCAACCACCCATCAATTGAAACAGTAAAATGGGCATCAACATGATACTCAGCAGAGGCGTCCATCCACTCCATGTTTTGATAGAATAATCGAACAATCCATTCGGGCACCTTGATCGCGGGCGGTGTGATAAGGAAATGGACGTTAAGAGCCATCGCATAAGCGATGGAGACGGCACAAGCTGGCATGGTCTGAAATGTCGCAAGATCAAAAAGATATTCAGAAGAAAGATCTTGGGATGCGAAGCGACCATGTGGCTATTCACGTGGATGACCTGTAGGACGTTGGGAAAGTCGTTGCGGCGCAGAAGATGATGAAGCCATGAAAGCACTGGTGGAATGTCGGAGAACGTCAGGGAAGAGAAAGGGACAAGATCGAATGAAAGGGAAGAGAGAATGCTTCCCTTTATCTAGTCTCAAAGGCACCCTCTTAGGTCGGTCGCAACTTAAAAATTGATTAATCGACCTTATAGAGTCAATTAATCGACTTCAATATGAAAGGACGCAGCTTTAACTGCACCGCATGGAAACATGCAATGGCCGAAAATGGGAAAAATTGATTAATCAACATTTCAAGTCGATGCATCGACTCTAATCGAGGCATTGAAAAGGCAAAAAGGCGCATGCACAGAGTTTAAGTCGATTGATCGACTCTGTGAGTCGATTAAGCGACTTTGCATAAAAGTCTGCCCTCAATAAATGCAGACAGCCGCGTAAAAGGGCCACTCATCATAACTGTCGATTAATCAACTAGAAGAAGTCGATTAATCGAGGGTGGATGGTCGATTAATCGACAGTCATTGTAATTAATCGAGAAAACGTAATTTTTTTTTATATGATAAAATAGAATAAAATCAAACAAAATTGGGTTGCCTCCCAATGAGCGCTAGTTTAATTCGATAGCTCGACCATATGAATTGCTGAGTCAGAGTGAGCCATTGAATCACTCAAGGAAAGAGTGTCAGAGAATGCAATTGCATCCTCGAGGAAAGGTTTTAATCTTTGACCATTAACTCAAAAAATATTCCCGTGTATCGGATTGATAACATCAACCGCCCCATTTGAGAGTGATCGAGAGATTTTGAATGGACCACTCCAGCGGGTTTTTAGTTTTCCTAGAAATCGGTGAAGCCGGGAATTGTATAGTAGAACATGTTGACCAATAATGAAAGATTTATGTAAAATAGATTGATCATGAACCCGTTTCATACGGTCCTTGCAAGATTTAGCACAGTCATATGCGTCAACACGGATTTCTTCCAATTCATTTATTTGCAAGCCCCTCTGGTTACTAGATTTTGGGAGATCAAAATTCAATAACTTGATGGCCCAAAATGCTCAATGTTCCAGTTCAACCGGGAGGTGACAACTTTTACCAAAGAGCAACCGATAAGGCGACATGCCAATAGGAGTTTTAAACATAGTTTGATATGCCCACAGAGCATTGTTCAGTTTTAGCGACCAGTCTTTACAGTTCGGATGGATTGTTTTCTCTAAAATCCGTTTAAGTTCCCGATTAGATACTTCAACTTGGCCACTTGTCTGAGGATGGTATGGTGCAACTTTGTGTCTGACACCATATTTCTTCATTAATTGGGTAAACACTCTATTGCATAAGTGCTTTCCCCCATCACTGATTATCGCCTTTAGAATACCAAAATGTGAAAACACTTGATCCTTTAAGAATTTGATTACTACTTTGTGATCGTTTGTCTTACACGCCACAACCTCAACCCATTTCGAGACCCTGACAAGGATGAACGCATTTCCAAACGAATTAGGGAAAAGACCCATAAAATCGATCCCCTAAACATCAAACAGTTCAACTTCTAAAATTGGGTTGAGCGGCATCATGTTGCGCTTTGAGATCTGGCCCAGCATTTGACAGTTGTGACAAGATTTGCAATGCTGATGACAATCTTTAAAGATCATCGGCCAGTAAAAATCACTTTGGAGGATCTTTGCTGCAGTCTTCTTGGAACTAAAGTGACCTCCACAAGCTAACTCCTGACAGAACGAGATGATCCGTGGTTGCTCAGATTCAGAAATACACCTTCGTATGATTTGATCGGGACAGTATTTGAATAAATACAGATCTTTGAAAAAGTAGTGTTTCACCCGAGCTAAGAAAATAGATTTCTCGTTCTTAGACCAATGGTGTGGTAATTGCTCAGTGACTAGGTAATTGACAAGATCTGCATACCAAGGCGGGCAGTCAATCCTGAACAACTGTTCATCCAGGAAGTGCTCTAAGATCTGAATAGGATCATCAAATTTCTCAATAATAATTCATGACAAGTTATCTGCCACCATATTTTCTGAGCCTTTCTTGTCTTTGATTTCTAAATCGAACTCTTGCAACAATAAAATCCATCTGATTAAGCGTGCTTTAGCATCTTTCTTAGCGAATAGATAACGTAGGGTAGCGTGATCTGTAAATACCATGACTTTAGACCCTAATAAATAGGATCGGAATTTATCCAATGCGAAAACTATTACCAAAAGTTCCTTTTCGGTAGTCGAATAGTTCAACTGGGCATCGTTGAGAGTGCGACTCGCATAGTAAATTACATGCGGTAATTTTCTATTCGTTGTCTCAGAACAGCTCCAATTATATAATCAGAGGCGTCGCACATGATTTCAAATGGGAAGTCCCAGTTCGAAGATTGAATTATCGGGGCTTTTATCAACTCAGCCTTAATGGTTTCAAAGGCTTGCAAACATTTATCGTCAAAGAGGAATGGGACATCCTTTGAAAGTAAGTTGCATAGCGGTCGCTCTATCTTGCTAAAATCTTTAATAAAACGCCGATAAAAACTGGTGTGTCCCAGAAAAGATCTTATTTCCTTAATTGTTCTCGGTGGTGGTAGATTGGCAATTAAATCAACTTTAGCCTTATCGACCTCGATACCCTGAGACGATATGATGTATCCCAAAATAATGTCATCTTTAACCATGAAGTGACATTTTTTCCAGTTAAGAACAAGGTTCTTCTCCTAGCATCGTGCAAGCACTAGCGACAAATGATTCAAGCAGTCGGCGAAACTGTTTCCATGGATCGAGAAGTCGTCCATGAAAACTTTGAGGAATCGTTTGACCATATCCGAAAAAATACTCAGCATGCATCTTTAGAATGTAGCTGGTGCATTACAAATCCCAAACGGCATTCGTCGGTAGGAGAAAGTACCAAAAGGACATGTGAACGTGATTTTCTCTTGATCTTCAGGCGCAATGACTATTTGGTTATAACCGGAATAGTCATCGAGGAAGCAATAGTAATCATGCCCGGCCAGTCTTTCTAACATCTGATCGATAAACGGAAGTGGAAAGTGATCTTTCCTTGTCATCGAATTTAACTTCCGATAATCGTTACACACTCTCCAACCCGTTTGAATTTTTGTAAGAATTAGTTCATTGTCCTCATTCTTCACCAATGTGACTCCCGACTTCTTAGGGACCACTTATGTGAGGCTAACCCATTTACTGTCAGAGATGGGGTATATGATTTTAGCATCTAAAAGTTTTATAACCACATGTCGGACCACGTCTTGCATTATAGGGTTTAGTCTCCTCTATGGTTCCCTAGAAGGCTTAGTATTGTCTTCCAAGTGGATCCGGTGCATACACACCGTCGGACTAATGCCTTTGATTTCTCTTATCGACCATCCAATGGCACTTTTGTGATCTTTGAGCACATTCATGAGTTAGCCTTCCTGATTCGCATCCAATTTTGATGAGATTATGACAGGTTGAGTTTCATTCTCCCCTAGGTAGGCATACTTAAGATTTTCTGAAAGAGGTTTAAGTTCTAATGACACTTTCTCCTCTTCTTTCGGCTTTTCCTTGCTTAATTCAATTTGAGCTCCAAAATTTATATCCTTTTCTTCTCCCAGAAGCGGTGTAGAGTCCAACATGTGATTCACTTCTTAGATCATCAGATCCACATCAAAATTTTCTCCAAAATGCGCAAGACAAGCTACTAAAGGATCTTCAATTTCAGATGCATGAAATATTTCTTCCACGATTTCATCGATTACGCAGGCTTGTGCATGTTCGTCATCCTCCATGGGCTGCTTGGCAATATTAAAGATGTTAAGTTCCGCTGTCATACTCCCGAGTGACAGATTCATGATCCTGATTTGACAATTGATTAGCGCATTGGAGGTTACTAGGAATGGTCTTCCTAGAATTACCGGAATGTTATTCTTCAAATTTGGTACCAGTTCAATGTCTAAAACAACAAAATCTATAGGAAAGTAGAAAGAATCCACCTTGATGAGGACATCTTTCATAATTCCTCGAGAGATCCTTACTGACCGATCAGCTAACTGAAGGGTCATCGAAGTGGTCTTAAGCTCTCCCAATTCGAGCTCCTTGTAAACAGAATAAGGCAACAAATTGACACTTGCTCCAAAATCCAAAAGAGCCTGATCAATACGGTTATCGCCGATGAAGATTGAGATTGTAGGACAACCTGGGTCCTTGTATTTAATTGGGAGTTTCGCTTGCAACACTGAACTAACCTGCTCGGCTAAGAAAGCCTTTTTCAGAATATTGGTCTTTCTTTTGATTGTGATCGACTCCTTCAAAATTTTTGCACAAGCAGGTACTTTTCAGATGGCATCCAGGAAGGGAATATTAATTTTTAACTGCTTGAAAATCTCATTTATTCCTTCCACATCACAATTTTTTCGTGGTGCCATCAATCTTTGTGGGTACGGTACTTTAGGAACAAAACTTTTTTTCTGTTCACTCTTTTCTTCTGTCGTTTCTTTTGCTTGTACTTTTTCTTCAATTTCTTCTTTCTCTTCAAATTTTTTTTCTCTATCAGACTTTCCCTCCTCCTCTGGTAACACTACTTTGTTATCGACCTACTTTTCAGATCTCAACATTGTGATCGCCCGAATTTGTTGTTCATTATCATCTTGTGATGAAGTTAGGTGTTTGTTCAACAACCATCTGACCCCTTGGGTTAGGAACTGGTTGGATCGAAAATGATCCTTTTTCTCTTTCACAGAGAAGAGTTGCCAATTGTCCAATTTGGGTCTCTATTTTAGAGATTGAGGATGTGTGAGAATGGATAAGTTTCAACAGGTCCTCAGTAGAAGGAGTTTGTGTATGAGGACGTAGGACAGTAATTCCCAGTGGATTGTTAAATCCGGGTGGTGGAGATGTTGGCACAAAATTTTGTTGCGGTTGGTTTTGATAACTTCCCATTGGTTGTGCAAACTGAAAAGTCTGGTTTAATTGTCGTGGCTGCCCAACCTGATTTTGATTGTATGGGAATTGATTTGGATATTTGAACCCTTGCTATTGAAATTGTCCTTGACCATAGTGTTGTTGCGGTCCTTGGTTGAAATTTTGTTGGGGATAGAAGTTCGTCCCCTATTTCCTGAGCTGTGTTCTTTGATTATCTTATTTCCACGAGAAATTTGGGTGGGTTCTCCAACTATTTGGGTTATTTTCATTGAAAACGTTGCCTTGATTCCGCCCATAGTTATTTACAACATTGAGTTGTTCAGATGTATCTTCATGATAGTTCTGCGTGGAAGGACAGTCATCTGCTATATGCATTGGACTTGCACAAACTGAACATGGCTCGGTTCTGTATTTATCATATGTACATTCTTCTTCAATTTCAATTCCTCCACTTGTTGAGTGAGGAAATCAATTTTAGCCATCAGATCCGGAGAATCCTTTACTACGTAAAGTCCTCCCTTCTTGGTTGAATTTCTGGCGTAATCACGAGCTCTGATTGGTTGTTCCCGAGTCTTTGTGAAATCCCAGTGCTGGGAATCCTCGGCCAGCTTTTCTAGGAAACAATAAGATTCAGTTTCCTTGAGGCTCAGGAATCCTCCGTCGTTCATTGACTCCACCAGATGTCTCTTTGGTTGACTTAGTCCATTGTAGAAACACTGGACCAATCTCCACTTTGAGTATCCATGGTGTGGACATTTGAGTAGGAGATCCAAGAATCTATGCCAAGCTTCATATAATCTCTCATCTTCCTCCTGCGTGAAATCCATGATTTCACGTCTGAGGGCATTCGTCTTCGCCATGGAGAAAAACTGTGACAGAAACTTTTTGACCATCTGATCTCATGTGGTTATGGATCCCGATGGTAAAGAATTTAATCAGGCTTTTGCTTTATCCTTTATAGAGAAAGGAAACAAGCGTAGCCTAACAGATTCTTCGCTGAAGTTTTGGTATATAGATGAGCAGACTTCGATGAAGTCTTTAACGTGCTGGTATGGATCTTCTCTCTCCATGCCATGAAAGATTGGAAGGATTTGGATGACATTTGTACGGATTTCAAATCGACCGCCAGGTGTGGTGGGATATATAATACATGATGGGGTATTTGTAGTGATTGGAGAAAACAGTTCTCTCAATGTTGGTTCTTCCTCTTGTCCTTGTTCGATTTGTCCATTCATGTTGTCAGTCATATTGACTTCAGTGGATCATTCACTTGAAAATTGTCGCCTTGATCTAGCGTCCTTGCGATTTAACCGACAAGCACGTTCGATCTCAGAATTTAAAGACTCTAAAGTTCTTTCTCTAGAAGACCTAGTGTGCATGCAAATAACACACAGAGTAGAAGTTTCAGGAAAGAAAACCTCCAGAGAGATATTTTATAAATATTTTTTTTTATTATTATTATTTTTTTGAATCTCGATTGATCGAGTAAGAAGCTCGATTAATCGAGACAGAAGTCGATTAATCGAGTGGTAGGCTCGATTAATCGAGACAAGACAGAGAATTTAGATTTTTTTATTTTTTTTATTTTTTAGCAGGAATACTGTTTTAATCCCCAAAAATTCCTAAAATTAACTGTCTATTTCCTAAAAATTCAGATTTTCTTGATTTAGTCCCCAGCAGCGGTGCCAAAAGCTTGATGTAGCTTTAATTGAGATGTTTTACTCGCAAGCGCATGAATCAGATTGTAGATAGTGGGTACGGAGTACGAGATCGTTCCCACGAGGACTAATGTAGAAGTTCTAAAAAGATGAAACAGTAACTCAAGAAATCTACCAAGATTTAACAGCACCCTACCAACATTATGATTTAGGCAGTTTTGTGAGATAAGATAATTACTGACTACAAAATAAAGTTTAATTGATAATCCAAAAATAAGGGTAGAGATGAAGATACTAAATCCTCCTATCTTTGGTTTGTTCTTCCCGTAATATAAATCTAAGGATTAAACTATGAGATATACCATTGAAAAGCATCTTTTATGGAAGATAAATGGTCAAAACCCAGATAGGTTTCACATTATATCCCTACAATCAGAACTTAATTTCAGAGATGATTTCCATATACAGATCTGGGATCAAGGGCATGACTCGGCACACTTGATCTCAGATACAAATAGAAATCATCCCCATAATGGGTAAAAAATTCTAACAAGCATACCACCATAGATCTGAGATCAAGGGCATGACCCGGCACACTCGTTCTCAGATTAGGGAGTAATTAAGATAAAATTGTCATCACAGATCTGAGATCCAGGGCATGACTTGGCACACTCGATCCCAATTAATGGCTGGGATTTCATTCGTTCAAGATAGCATAACAACCATAAAACAAAATCTCAAATTTATACTATTAGGAGTACATCTCTCGGATGAGAATCATTAGATCCTCATCTCTAAGAAATTAGCCACACATATTGTAATTAAACGACATAAAAAAGTAATAAATAGAAAACAACATTGATCTAATTAATTGAAGATATCTCAACCTTCAGTAGCAATTCCTTGATCCAAGCTTAATCCACGAGTATAATGATCTTTAGAAACAAAGTTTAAAATACTCTCTACTAATCTCTAAATTTAACTAGGAATTAATTGAGCAAAAATAAAATTCTCCGAAGAAAGGAATGCTAAAACAAGAAGGTAAAAGAACAACAAAACTCTCTAAAAAATAAAATCTCTATATCTGCGTATCTCCCTTGAGTTGTTGTTTGTGGCTTTAAATACTCTCCAAGTCTCGCAGCTCTCCTAGCCCGAAATGCCACAGATGATTAATCGACTTTACAAGTCGATGCATCGACTCCCTATAAATCTACATGAAGAAGTCACTTCCGTCTCAAACTCCATCATTTCCCTCGATTAATCGAGTGGAAGGTCGATTAATCGACCTTCTCAGAATTCCGTGATCTTCAGCCCACTCTCCATCAGATGCTGCCTTGGTATTTCAGCCATAAATTTCTACTCCAAACTCAGATTGACATGATTCTTGTGACATTAGAAAGATGATCGAAAGCTTTACAACTTTTGTGTTTTAGCAATTTCACGAATCAAATGCCTTGAAGGTCCACATTGAGCTGCAAGTCGCACTAAGTTCTTGATGACCCAAAGTTGCAATGTTTGACATTATTTTCAGAACTCTTGGGTTGTTTTATGCACTTGGATTGTATTTACCTGAAATACTTCAAATCTAGTAATTTTCATCAGATGGCCTTCATCGGACAACTAAATATAGGTATTTAGGGGTGAAATATTATCATATTTCACTACTCATCAATGGCCAAGCTACACCCTGAAGAAAGCCCTCTTTTTTAGGTTCACAAGTAGTCATAGTATCTGTTAAGTCAACACAAGCCGAGTTGTGAGACAACACCAAATCCCCATTCGGCCAACTTTGGATTTGGAGTTTCCCGACTTCGGCGTGACTCTTGCGAGGCCCCTATGAAGCTTCAAATCCGACAAGTTGGATAGCTCCTCAAGAGTGGGAGTTAGCTCCCGCTTCCCAAAACGAAACACATGCGCATTTGTATCCCTCCCAAAAAGATGCTCCACGATCCCACCGTGGAGGAATTTCAAGAAAGAGAGGAAGACGTGATAGTCCGAGCCGCTCAAGTTCGACGAGCTCACTCTCATTCAAGCTCACAAGCCAACTTTTGAGAAAATTGGGCCCCAACCCCAAAGAAAGGGGTAAATTGGTTCCAAACCCTCCATGTAAGGGAGGATTGGAAAGTGGGTCCATAGACGTACAAAGACCTTTCAATAATATAAAATTCGATGTATGTTGATGGACCCGCCCTTAGGAAAGCAAGGAGAGGAAAAATCAGTCAAAAAGGCCAAGTCAAACAGAAAAGAAGGGGAATTTGGACTGTCTCGGGCATATAAGGCCCCACTGCTCCCCAGGCCAAAACTAGTGCAACTATTAGTTGCGCCAGTGCAAATTGCCCCCAGTTCAAGCCTGGCGCAACCAATAGTTGCACCAGCACAAATCCCCCCTCCATGCCATTTTTTTGAGTTTTTTGGGATTTTTGTGGGCCTTTGCTGGCCCCCTTTGCCAATTAACCTATTCACCTATTTTATGCTTCAAAGAAACATTCACAAACATAAAAGGCACCTAACACTGAAAAGATTTGACCTTTTGTGTAGGGGAATCCCACACCAAGGCATGCGACCTCGAGGGCCACTTTTATGAGCAATTGTCAAAACCATCCTGCAAACGGTCGGATACATGCAAGAGAGTGATAACATAAAAAGCAAACCACTAAGCATATCCAAACAGAAAATCATCCAAAAAGTGCCACAAATATTTGTTACAAACTTCACAAAATCCCAATAAAATTATCCCAAAATGTTTGAATTGTTTAAAAAGCATAAACCTAGGGCCTAATCCTTGTTGGCACCCTTTGACTTCTTCCGCCGACTAGAGGAGTTCTAGAAGTTCCGAATATCCCCCATCTGGGACCACGCCTGCTAAATCCTATTGAGCATAGATTGTGACTCCTTGGCACATGCGCGCTGTAAGTCAAAATCAGAGATCAGGATCAATTGAGGAACTAAGGATAGTGAAACAGAGAAAGAGCTGAGCAGCATAATACTCACTGCCTCCATGTCCCGGAGCTCTGCGATGTTATGGTGATACGCCGCATACTCCATAGCCAAGTCAAAGTTCTGCATTCAAAGGGATAGGAGTTCAGTTACCGAGGCAATTACAAAACACATGCATTTACAAAAGGAGCCAAGACAAAGGAAGATTGATGGTAAGAGGGCTTACCCCTGGAATCATCTCAGGAGAAGGGACCCGGGCCACTTTAGCTGAGATACGGGCCTGTTTATCCACATCAATGCATAGGTCCGAGAAAGCTATCGTCAAGGCGTCAGAATGTCCCATAGACCATGGGCGGACCACCACCAAGGGCACCCACATGAGAGGTACCCGACGGGCCAGCTCCTGAAGAACCCTCACTCGAGGGACTCGCACCTGAAGGACCTGCCCCTAAAATATCGGTGGTACCCGCCACCGCCTTGCCTTCATTATTCGAGTCATCCCCTTGAGCAAACTGTGAACAAAATCCGCTCAGTAGAAATAAAAACTAAATTAAAACAAAAAGGGGACTAATCTAAAAAAGGGGGAAAGGAGAATTACTTGAGCGCGCGGGCCACCGAAAGTAAGGAAGTTGGTGCTAGGGACGAAGCACGGTAGGATGAACCGATACGGTAGGCACTCGTACCATATATGATAATCCCCGGGCACGAGAAAGGCATTGATAGGGAACCCATTATGGAGGAAGGCCGCAGTGAGCTCCTCAATGCTATCGGCGTGATCCAAAACATCTGCGGGCAGGTCCATGAGTATGGCATGATAACCCTGGTACTGGTGCACCACCCACTCCCCTAGATAGTAGGCCCTAGCCCATGCCCCGTAGAAGAAAACAACGCGGCGGTTGTTGAATAGGCGTGATGGACCTACGACTGCCCAGTCTCAGAAAATGGAGGTGAGGTATGGGTTGTGAAGGATCTGTCTAAAGGTGGCCAATCAGTCAGACATGCAGCATAATAAACCAAGGACGATTTCCAAACTAGAATAAACAAAATTGAAAAGGGCGTTACCTGCTCAGGAACCATCAGGTCGAGTTGGGACCTCAGGCCCATCTCTAAGTGCTTCATTGCCCACGTCGTGGTGCCGGTCTTGGTTCTAGTTGCTAAGGAGGGGGTAGGTATATGCATCAGAGTGGAGAAGCGGGCTCCCAGGATAAAAGTGATGGTACCCCCATACCTGAGAAGAGCAGTGCACAAAAGAACAAGTCAGTAGCATAAAAGACCATTCAAGTAAAACTGACAAAAGCAAAAGAGTTAGGGATTACCTCTAATGCCACCCAAAAGCCGACAACAGACTTGGCCTCCCCGATGGATGCTCGGGCCATGCCATACATCAACCAGGAAGTTTTGATTGTCCATAATGCTCTTAGCATGGTGACTCGAAGCCGCTTCGCGTTACGTAGAAGAGGGTCTTGCCCAAAAGAAGCAGGAGAGTGATACAGGCCAGGATGATCGCCTGCTCGGGCGTAATGTAAAGCTCCCTATCTGGCTGGCCCAAATCTACCAACTCATCAGCGGTATAGAGCCTAGATAACCAGGTCATCTTGACCTCGGTGCCATGCATCTGCCCACGAGGAGGATAGTCCCCTATCAATCTCACAATGTCCTCTCTGCTCGGCACAACAACACTGGCTATCATATGCCCCCTACCCTGATGCCAGTAATCATTGCCCAATCTACGGGCGTCAGTGCCATCTCGACATAGGGCATGTGGAAGGTCATGGTCTCAGGGCAGAACCGCTCTATCAAGGCCTTTAGGTACACGGCATCAACCCTCATGGGGGGCAAGACAGGAACTTCCCAAAGCCCAACTACCCTAGCAGAAACTTCACCACGAGGGGAACATAGTGGTAGAAATCGTGAAAGTTCAACCACCCCCCGCGAAATATAATAGGGGATAGGTCCTGCATCAGAAGAGAGAAATGCATCAGATCATGGAAATAAAGCAAAGTTGTACGCAAGGAAGAATTGAACCTATCTTTCACCTTTCTCGCTATGCCGAAATTGGAGATATGAATGTACTGCTGATGAAGGAGGCCAGCTTGGGCGGCCTCACCCTGCATCTCCAGCTAGGGACATGCTTTTTGCTCTACCACAAAAAACTGCTCCCCCCGCAGACCATAGACTACCTCGGGCCCCTCCTCATAGCCCTCCTCGAGCACATATTCTTCGTCGCCAAACATTCTGGGGCAATATGAAATAATCACATCGAAGTAGATCAGTAAAAAAGAACTATTTTTATGCTACACGCCAAGGGAAGGTAAGTATGCTCACCCTCTTTCTGTTCATTGTCAGAAAATAAAGATACACACATACAAAAAAATC
The DNA here is from genome assembly GCA_021018995.1 of Chloranthus sessilifolius. Classification (NCBI taxonomy): domain Eukaryota; kingdom Viridiplantae; phylum Streptophyta; class Magnoliopsida; order Chloranthales; family Chloranthaceae; genus Chloranthus; species Chloranthus sessilifolius. The sequence goes on along the minus strand of CM037588.1, from coordinate 138,258,966 downwards.
TCTTTTAGATTGAAAATACAAAAAAATTCCCTTCCTTTTCATTTCCAAAAGTAAATAAAAAATAAAACAAATTTCCCTTTTTCTATGTTTAAAAATAAAGCAAGTTAAATAAAAAAAAATCATCATCATTTCTTTATGCTCCAAAAAAAAATCAAAACCAAAAAGAGTCCTTTTATGTTTAGAAAAACCAAAGTTAAAAACAAACAAAAAACAGAAAAGTCCTTTTTATGCTTTGAAAATCAAAACCAAAAAGAAGGCCTTTCTTTTATGTTTAAAACAAAAGTTAAAAGCAAAAAAAATCATCATCGTTCCTTTATGCTTTTAAAATTCAAAACTCAAAAGGAAGGGGAGGGGGAGTCCTTTTTATTAAAATCAAAAAAGCTAAAAAAAAGAGTCTTTTTCTTTATGCCCATAAAATAAAAAAAAACCAACAAATAAGTAAAAATGATAAAACCGAGTCCTTAGAACAAAAAAAATAAGAGAAACCAAAAAATAAATCCCTTTTCCTTAGTTGGTTTTCAAAAAAAAATAAAAAATACAAAGACCAAAAATCATTCCCCTTAATTAAACTTTCAAAGGATATAGAAATCAAAAATCATTTTTCTTAATTAAAATTTTCAAAAAAATATACCAAAAATCCCTTTTCCCTAAATTAGTGTCCAAAAAAAAAAAAAAGAAGAAGAAGAAATAAAAAATCCTTTTCCTAATTAATTTTCAAAAAAAAAAACAAAAACAAAAACCCCAAAATCCTTGCTTTATGTTCAAAAAAAAAAAAAAAAAAAAAAAAAAAAAACTCCTTTCTTACATAAAAGCAAAACAAAAAAGAGTATATAAATATATATATATTTAGGCACCCATAAAACTCATAAAAAAAAAAATAATAATAATAACAAACAAAAATAAAAATAGGGCATTGTGCATGAGAAGTCATCCACACATCATCAATAAACATACATACCATAAAAATAAACCATTACTTATCGAAGAATGCAAGATCATGATCATCTTTGCCAGAAAAAGCAAGAAAAATGAAGAAAATTGAGTTTTAAATTACTACCTCGTGAAGATGATGGGGTCTTTGATCTAGCGCAAGACCGCGATCAATCGGCGCAAACGAATGCTAGCAATGAGGCACGCGTAGAAGCAATGTAAAGGAACCCTAAGGAGGCCGGTTTTCGATTTTGAAGAGAGGGAGAAATTATTTTTTGAAAAAATGCCCTACTACCCGAACTCGGGCTGTTTAAATTGGCTCCCCAGCCAGGCTTGGCGCAACTCCAGGCTATTTTGGACCTCTTTTGACTTGGCGCAACTAATAGTTGCGCCAGCCACTCACAGGTCGTGTCTTTGGGCCCGATGCGGGTCAAATATGTAACCCAGTACCCCCTCTCTTCGTTTTGTCGCTCCCGACTGATGCACATGCTCCCAAACGGTGTGTCGATCCTCATTCAAACTTACCCGGGAAGCCGTGCTAAGAATAAAGTGGACCGAGAGCAATAGGCGTCCCGATCCTACATAGAAAAATATGAAAATTTCCAAAAAATGATAAAAAAAATTATAAAATAATAGAATAATTCACATAAAATGATAGGATGATCCACATAAAATAATAGTTCTGAAAAAACTAAAAAATCTCGTAAAATGATAGCTTCAAAAGACAAAAAATCACATAAAATGATAAACTTAAAAATCTAAAAATCAATAAAAAAAAAGATAAAGAAAATCCCAAAAATTCACACAAAATAATAGAAGTAATAAAATCACATGAAATGATAACTTAAAAATCAAAAAATCACATAAAATGATAACCTAAAAATCACATAAAATGATAAAAACAAAAAAAGTAAAAAATTCCTCACATAAAATAACAAAGATATATGTTTTGAAAAGATAGCACGCACTCCCAAAAAGTATTGTGACATCTATTCACTCCGCTTAGGTAGTCATGCTAAATAAACTTCGTGATCAATGGGTTCTCCCAATGACCTCGAACCCTACTTCAAGCAGGGACACCGGTGGCCAGTTAAATGAGGCGGTCTATGCCTCATGTGATTGGACGCACACACATATTCTAATGCGGTAAAAATCAATATTTTATCGACAATACAGCTGTGCTATATCAATGTCCTAAGTCTAAAGGTGTGCCTTGGATTTTTAAATCCTACTTCGAAGTAGGAGCAACGATGTCAATCCCAGTGAAACAGTCAATGTTTCGATCGAGTCGACTCCACTGCTAAATCTTTGCGACGAGCGCTCAGTTGGCAGATTTATATGAACGTGAGTCTCTAATTTGAGATTCATCAAGAGCTATTTCAGAGGTATGGACTCTTGGTCTGTGCTATCCAGGCGTGCGCCCTATGGGGTTTGAGGTCCGGGTAACTCCGTTATGAAAAAGGTCAATCGTTGGTTGAAACGAACCTATTGAAAATGAAACTACATGTCAATCAAACTATGTGTAAACATGCATGTAGAAGGGTTCATTCTCCTTATTTCCATTGGCTTAAAACCTGTATTGGTACGGTATCCCTATAAAGTATATGCCTTGCGTCTGGATATCTGTAGGATGGTCGTTTGTTCTCATAAATTGTACCCAAACGGGATCTGGGTCGAGACTTTCATCGCCTTTATTTCCTATTACCCCTAATGGGTGCATATTTATACATAGTTAATTAATTTATAGGATCATTATCAATAGAGACGAGGATTGGATGTCTCCTTTGGTGGGCACCCGATTTTGGCCAGATCTGTTCTATGTCATTAAAGGTTAGATACTCTGGGTCATGATGATCCGGGGCACGTGGAAAAAATAGCACATGCTCCTAAAAAGCGTTGCGACATCTATTCGCTCCATTCGAATAGTCGTGCTAAATAAACTTCGGGATCAATGGGTTCGTCCAAAGACCTCGAACCCTGCTTCAAGCAAGGGCACCCGTGACCAATCAAATGAGGCGGTCAATGCCTCATATGATTGGACACAAACTGTGGAGCCTTGCATACTTACTTATGAAGTTGTTGTATTCAAAATGTATCTTGAACATCAAACTCCTTCAAATCATCTCGAGAAGTGATCATTTTTCTCAGTTATTGGGCTTTTGTAACTCATTTTCTAGCTCGGTTATGCCCAATAATATCGCTAAGCGCTTGGAGACCAATTACTTTGAGAAATGATTATTTTTTCTGACATACAGGACTTTCATTTTCTCACCATGTTACTCATCTGATGTTTGAAGTTCGTTCTGAATGCACCAGACCCTTCGGATGTTTGAAGTTTTTTTTTGGGCCTCTTCAGACCTGTTAGTAATGCCTTGGGCCTCTTTGGATGTTTCTTTTCTTTGGCATTCAATCATTAGTGATCAAATATCAAAGAGGGGCATCTATTGACACCCAAATTTGGCCCAAGGCCCGATTGAAACACATTTCGAGGGAGGCGCACCTCTGAGCTTTTGATGGCATGTATGGAACATTTTTGAAACCTTAGGAGCTATCTTAAACTCTTAGGAATCACCCTAGATCCCTTAGGAACCTTCCCAAACCTTTAGGAACCCATCTCGACCCTTAGAACCCTTTCTGGACTTAAACCAAGCTTTTCTGACTAATTGATGAGGAGTGGTTCACTGGCACTAGCTGCAACCTTCTACTCTGATCAAATCTCATGCCATTGAAAATTAGAAGTCTTCGGCTTTCCAACGGGCCAAGAATCACCCCAATCGGAGTTGTATATGCAAAGATATAGCATTCTGAACCCGAAGGGCAGAATTATAAATTCATGCGAACCCCCTAGAGATTTGGCGTAACTAATAGTTGCACCAGTTATAGGTGGATGTGGCACGACTAATAGTTGCACCAAGCCATGTCTCCCCATAAATGGCTTGGCACAACTTATAGTTGCGCCAGTTATAGGTGGGTCCCCCGCGGGCAGCGACTTTCCAAAGCTACTGTGTGTCACTATTTTACTGTGCATATGCTTGGCGCAACTAATAGTTGTGTCAGGCATATGAACAGTAACTCTGAGTTTTTGCCTCAAATTTTGTGATTAGGGTTTGACTTGTTGACCATCTTGAGCTTTAGAGTGTGTTTTGTTAGTTCTCTTGCACCCATTTACTATTTATGTGCAACTCCTTAAGTAGTTTAAAGCCTCACCCTATCATCCACCATTGGAGCACCTCTTCACATTTTTCAAGGCTCCAAAAACTCTAGAAAACCTTAGATGGCCCATTACCTAATTGCTAAACCCAATTAGCCCCTAAGCACCCTCCTAACCTCTCATTTTTCTATAAATAGAGAGGCACCCCCCTTGCAAATGGCTTGGAAAAATTTCCAATTAAGATATTAAGGAATCCCTTCTCTCTCTCTCTCCTCTAGTGCACCATTCCCATACAATTTCGAAAACATTAAAAGTCCCTTTAGATTATATATTTTCACCCATAAGCTCTAGGTTAGAGGTGTGTTACCCCCTAACCTTCCCTCTCTACCTCTTAGCTAGTAAGCCATAGGAGTTAGAACTCCATTTCTCATCATACAAGCCTTCAAAAGCTCATCGAAGTAAGCCAACGCGAGGCTCCACAGCGGTGCAACATGGGCCCGAGAGCTTCGACTCTCTCCTCTATTCCTCTACCTTCTCAGTTCTCCCTCTATCCTCCCATTTGTGTCGTTACGCCGTCGAATTTTACGTAGGAACGGAGGGGCACAAATAAGATTTTAAGGCCCTTTGGGCAAGAGGAAGCCTTTTTCTTTTCTTTCATATTATTTTTGTTTTGACCATTAGTAGAGACCGCATTCAGCGGGTTGATTGGGTACCTAATACCTTCCCAATCAATAACCGAAGGCCCTACCCAAGAGCACCGGATTCAGAGTCATATTTGTGGCACTTTGGTGCTTATAAAAATTATTTAAGTTTTCTGGGACACCAAAAGCTTCGGGAGGCGACTCTATATTTTTCATTAGTGAGCGCATCGTCTCGACGGGATTGTCAAACCCCATCGGTTTGGTTTCGGTTTTAAAGTTAAAAAATTGAAACCAAACCGATAAGAAACTGATAGTGGTGTATATATGGATTATAGTATGTCTATGTTTGAGTTGCTGCTTTAGTTTGTTAATCACCAAAAGTCTTAAAATTAGTTGAATCATAGGAGTTTGCAAAAACAGTTTGTATAAATAAGTTCAGTTTGTATAAATTTTGAAAACTCTAAGCTGGATCCGAAAAAATTGATTCGATTCGGTTAAATGCTACAAATAAAAAAAAGTTTAAAAAATGTGGTTTAGAAACCGAGAACCGATCGAACCGATAACTCGGTTCAGTTTCGGTTTTGCATGAAAACCGACCCGAATCGACCCGATAACCCCTAATTCAGACTACGTCCCAGAGGAAGAGTTAGAGATTCCTCCTGGCGAGTTCTTTCCTTTGACTTAGGATTGTGAACTTGGTCTAGGTCTTTTTTGTGATGTTTTGAGTTAGTACCATTTTGAATTGTGGGCCCTAGGCTCAGTACATTGAACATTGCTCATGTGTTTTTGAGAACCATTATTGGGAACCATTGTTTAGAATTGGAGGCTCTTTTTGGTTCCTTTTTGTTTTGGGCTATGTATAGAATTGGAGGCTTATCTTTTGCTATGTTCGATATTAGTTTGGTATAATATCTGCTCTGAATTCTGTATTTGCATGAATGTACCATGCCATGACGAGCCGATCTTTCTGACACTCTAGGATCGGAAAAGTCGGGTCGTCACAATACCATTTAAAAAAAAATTGTTAACGTATTAAAGTGGACCTCAAGCCCACACCTGCTATGATCAAAATTTTGGCCAATAATTCAAATTATTGGCCAAATCTTATCGATTTTGGTCAGCACCAAGACGAAATTGAGATTCGAAATTTCGGGCATATTAATGTATGGATCGTTGTTGGGAGCGAACGGAAGCCCAAACTGTTTCTCATCGAACCAATACCATCAAATAAAAAAAGGGATTATAAAAATATTTGAAAAGAAAAGAAAGAAAATAAATACTTGTGAGGTTGTAACAGGCCCAAATTTATTAAAAGACTTATTATTCTTCACTGTTTTTCTATGAAATTTGGTGGTAAGAAGAGGTTTGCAAGAGGAGGGATACCTAGCAAAAGCCGTTAGGGCTTTTAGAAGAGTGTTATTATTTTGAGTGCAAGGTTAAAGATAAGCTCAGTTACCTTCTTTTACTTAGAAATTTATATTCTGTGTAAAGTGTAGAATATTATTTATGTGTATAAGTTCCTTGTATCAGTGGATCGACGGTCCTACCTAAATATCGTTCGGTATCGGCCGATCCGGAGCGATCCGATTGATCCACATTCGATACACATGTATAAATGATCCAACCTAAGGATTTGGTATCGTTTGGGCCAAAATCGATCCAGGTCAGGGGAATCGGATAGGGATTGGCCGATATTTGAAACCATTGTAGAGATATGATAGGGGTATTTTCGTCTCTTGTGAATAGAGGCATTATCCTTTGGTAGGTAGTCCATAGTCATTATGAAACCAAAAATCAATTCCAAAAAATGCGGTTCCTTGAGCATTTACTCGGAACTTATCCGGTCCACATGATCTAATATTTTCAATTGACAGTGTGTAATTTTTAAGGGCCCCTTCCATCTAGGCATAAAAGTCGAATAAACGCGAAAAAGTGTTAAAAGAGCAAAGTTATGAAGAAACCCGAAGCAATGGCAAGAACCCATAGGGAAGCAGCTGAAAGGAATGCATTAAAACTTTTAGACATATCGAATTGGCTAGTTCGACTGGTCAGGATAGCGCAGCAGAGGAGCAAAACAGAGGAAGAGAATAGAACTAAAATGAACCGGTCGAAGTGTCATTTTCGACCGGTCAGGACTCTTAAAGCTCCAGAAATCTAAAGATCGACCGATCAGAACTCAATCAACCGGTCAGAAATGAAACAAGCAAAATGTTGAAAATAGCAGAAGAATATGTCGACCGGTCAGAAAATTAAAGAAATTTGAAGCCTTGCAGAGCGTCTTCAACTTGGAGAAGGACTCTGAAGCCGACTGATCGATACTCCATTTTCGACCGATCTGAGAATTCGAGCAAAAAATTAGGTTTGAGCAATTTGTAGATATGCTTCGTATTTGAGATCTTCTTGATTTCTCTTCTAGCAATTTGGATAACTCAACGTAGCACAGATTCCTTTCTAGATACTTCTTCCTTGGGGGAATTTTAGGGATTTTCTAAGGTTACTTGTTGTGTACAATGTTCTAGGGCATTGTGATCTATAAGTAAGGACCCTAGGGTTAGGAAAAAGGGGACTCGCACGCCGGAACTTTTCTAGAGGGATTTGACGTGAGTTCCCGTAATTTAGGTTAGGGATAGCCTAGAATGGAGAGAGATTGAATGTCCTAATTCAGCGATGATGAAGGTCTCTGAATATATGTGTGTGTAAAGCTTCGGCCGGGGATTTCTTTTAAATTTTGGATAAGTATTTAATAAAATTTTATTTCTTTATTTTATTTTGAATTCCGTTTTAATAGTACGATTGCATGTTGAAGGTTTCGAGCGTCATTGAGAACAAGCGATTGTAATGGTTTAATTCTGTTTAATCTTATTTCAATGGCCTTGTAGAGATTGGGGTTAGATTAGAAAGGATATTCACCGACGGGCTAAACCTTTTCAGACAGTCTTAGTTGGTTACGTGCAATGATGCCTTAACAAATAGATTTATCTAACTCGCGATTAGATCACTCTAATTCATAAACGAACCAACTGAGCTTGTACCCAGGAGCGGGGGTATCTAGGATTCATTATTAAAAAGAAATAGATTTTATTATTTACGATTCTGAAATCCACGAGAGATTCCTAACTGTGCCTTCTCTTTTCCTATTTCCAAATTATTTAGGTTTCTTTTATTTGTTTAAATTTAGGAAATATAATGTTATAAAATATTCAATAAAACTAAAATTAAGTAAGAGGTAAATGACAAATCCCTGTGGTTCGACACCCTTGTACTTGCCCTAGTACATTTGAACTTGTGCACTTGAAAGATCATATTATAAGACGATCAAAGCGCTTTTAGAGAATGTGCGGGCGCCAACAGAGGTGCCCTTCTAGCATCTCTTGAGCGTCTTCTGGTTGGGTCTCTTTTGAGGGAGAGGGAACCTGTCACGACCCAAAATTCTACCCAATCTTGAGGGCCAAGATTTCCGTGTTATGGCACTACACACGCTTGTTAAGGCAATAAGCGGGCATGCATACAATCCACTTCTCAACATAGAAAATAAGATCAAGACATTTAAATATTAAATTAAATGGCTCACAAGTAAGACAGGAAAGTGTAACCGACAATTTGGTAAAATCCTAACCACACATCTAAAGATAGGAGAGAAATATAAACTAAGGTTTCATGTATGATAAAATTGCCTCAAAGTTAAACCACAAGATGTACGAAAACAAAAATAACAGATAAAATGTCTCTCAAAGAAAATAAACGAGTCTAGAGTTAAAGGTGCTCTCCAGGTTCATAATAGTCCGCCGGATCTACGCTCTCATCCAAATGGTAGCCGACGTCCTTATCTTCATAAGCCGCCTTCGGTACAGCTGCCTCCACATCATCAAAGGTAGAGTGATCTATGTTCTCTCCTGTAACTATTAGATTTTTTTTTTGATTGGGGGGGGGGGTGAGTTTATTCAATAGCGTAAACTCAGTGGGTTGCACAATCGATTTACCATAACTTATCCCGGTGATTGTGTGTGCAATCGTTTGAGTTACAATGAATTTTGAAGATAAAAATCAAGCATATTTGTATAATTATAAAAATATCTATGAATCTCATAACATATCATATCAAAACTGAAAGGCATATCATAGAATGAAATGTACATGATGCATCATATTCTTATTTCTTTTTCTTATCCGCCATATCAACTTATCTTACGTGATATATTTTAAATCTTAATATTGCTCCATATGCCTATACAACGTACATCGCATTTCACTTTTCTTATTTAAACGATCTGTGTCAGGGCTGCTGCTCGAGCCTACCACACGATGTCCACGTGTAGATAACCATCTAACCTCAATAACATAATATAAACTGTCATCCAGCTAGATGAGGTTGCGCGTATAAGTACAATAGGTTCACTTAAGTCGAAACCTTGAGTGTCCCCTTAGTTCAAGATAAAGCTAAACATAATGTTCTTAAGACCCGTCTTGGCTGTAGACGTTGGACCCTTACAGTGGCTCGTAAGGCATGACACGTGTAGAGATTAATTCATATTCAACTGATCTTCACAACACGTTTTATCATATCATTATTTGGTTCTTAGCTTAGATCCCCACCCCGATCTCATTACAGATGTGGGCTTAAGTCCCTACTTTCTTATCGTATTTGTATCCTAATATATTCATTTCTCATCTTTTTCTTATATCTTAATTGGAGTGAGCCACAATGCGATAGTCTTCACTAAAGTACGCTTACTAAAGGACGGGTTTCATAGTAACCTGAATATACTTCGTGTAGCAGCCCATACTCCCATAGAGGTATCACGTCCGTATATGGATGCCTATATTTCAAGTTTCACGTGATCATGAAAGAAATCTCACCGTGATAAAGGCTTATGTCATGTGTCGTATCTTACTCCTTAACTTAGCATGCATATGTCATATCATAGTTTTCTACGTGATGAATGTCATATGATAAAAATGAAACATATACGAGAAAAGAAACTATCGCATGCACCCTAAGCATTTTGTGAACATAATGAAATCAACATGGATCATAAATAAAGCATCAAAAAATATTTAAATACTGTTATTCTATGATTGAGTCTGACCATTCTTTCTTGGAGGTAGTCGTGTCTATATAACTTATAGTTTGATCGGTAAAGCAATCGGACTTGTTTCGAACCCTAAAGAGACACACATATCTTTACAAGGACTATAGAAGTCTTAAAAGAGATAACAGACATTCCCATTGTGTCTGAAAGGTTCAAAAACTACAAGATTGAGTCCTGATGCGCTTAAGTCGAATGTCCCCAAGAAAAGATCTCAAAGATTAAACTTTTAAAGAAAAATTGTTCTGAAACTGTCAATCTCAACTGGTCGAATTTGGTCTCGACTGGTCGAGAACAAAGAAGAAACACAACTGAAATAGAACTCGATTGGTCGAATGGGCATTTCGACTGGTCGAGATCAAATAGAGAACAAAAGTCCTTATACAATATGAATTTCGGCCGATAGACTTTGAATTTCGACCAGTCGAGTTTGATATTTCAGGCATAAGTCAAGTTTTTGACGCAGTCTAAGATTTTCTTCATTCTCAAATTTTGTTAGGGTTGATTTAGGGTTTCCCTATTTAAAATAACTGAATACTTTAAGATGGATTGAGAGACACCCACTTGTTGAAACATGGACCATGATTTTTCGCGGCGATTTGAGTTGATGGAGATTGGATTCGAAGCATCGATTTGCCCGAGTCTTTTCACAAGAAATCTTTTCTCATGACTGAATCTGCACAACGATGAGGATTCCCAATGGAGAGGTGATTGGGCTCCAGAAAAGGATGCCTGGGTCGTCGTTAAGATGGTGGTCTGAACTCGAAGTAATGCTCGACCGAGGATCTTGCTTAAGGATGAGATGGTAGTGCACAGTGGTTGTGCTTTTGCAGAGAAGAGAGAACCAGAGAGAAGCAACTATGAGAGGAAAAGAAGTAGAGAATTTTATTTTTCTCAGGGTTTCCAATTTATATAGAAGAGGTGATTAGAGAAAGAACCTAAATGAGCAAGTTGACTTGCCAATAAGGTAAGTGTCTTTTAAGGACTCTAATTGATTGCCAAAATAAATCCCATGAATGGTGGGATTTAATTGTGTAACGACCTTAAAAATTTTAAACTGAATTTGTGGTGTTAGATTTGTTTTGCACCAAGCATGGTGTTTGTGCTCCACACCCCTAGTTGAGAAAATACACATTTTGGTTTTTCAAAAGGTTTTATATTTAAAATTATCTTTATTTGACACAAGTTGTGTGGTGGCCTAGTGGTTGAAAGGCTTTGGTTACAGACAAGAGGTCTAAGGATCAAACCTTACTATGTGAGTTTTTAAACCTCTATTTTAAACTTTGAAATAAAAGCCTATACACCCTTATTTAGTGTCATCGCTTAGCACCGAATTAATTCCCATATATTATAAATAAGAAAGTTACGGAAAACCCTAAATCACTATTACAAGAATTCTTATTAAAAATCCTAGCCGTCACTCCATCTTCTTCTCTAGCCACCCTTTTCTAAAAACACTTAAATCTCTTTTAAATCCCTCGTGTATTCTTCCATAAAGAATACCGTGGTATTTTTCTGCTGTTAGATCGTTGTGGAAGACGGCGGTGTAATCGTGGACGGACCATCATGTGGACGCCGATCTTTATCGCCCTAATTATCGTCAATCTGTCAATTACGCTTCAAGAGGTAGGTACCCATCTATCAATCTCGTTCTTCTTAGATCCCATCGCATAGGATGCGTTGGATCGCACATCGATGGGCTATTTAAAATGAATCTAGATTTGTTTTATTATAAAATCGTTTTTAAGATTAAAATAATGTTTAACCTTTATTTCATATTATTTTTATAAATTTTTTGGATATATTTTGGGTTTTATTTCGGAACCCTTTTTCGTTTCGAATCTGCGATAGTCAATCGATTGAAACACACTTTTCAATCGATCGATTTCAAAACCACAACAGATAATGTTTTACTTATTAAGTTCAATCGATTGATTTACATGGTTCAATCGATTGATTTGAACAGTTGATTTTTTAATAAGCAAAGTACTTTAATTGCTTCTGACAAGTTAAATGAAAGGAAGTTTCAATCGATTGAATATTTAAATTCAATCGATTGAGGTCCTTTGATAGTAATAGCCTAATAGGCCCTTGTATATATATAATATTATATTAGTATATGTAATATATAAGTTATAATAAAATAAGAACTCAAAGCCTTATTTCAATTTATTCTTCAATCGATTGACTTTGAATTGAACCGACTGTGTACACTTACCTAAATTCAATCGATTGAGTTTCACTTTTCAATCGATTGATTTTGAATCTAACTGATTGTGTGCACCTATTTAAATTTAATCGATTGATTTACACTTTTCAATTGATTGATCTATGTCCAAACAGACATCAAACAATATTATCAATATTACTTTCTCCTATAACTCTACTTGTTTGACCAAAACTCAATGCATTCTAATTTATTGATGTTTCGATCGATGGTCGTGATGCACTCCACTTTAAATTGGACTGCCCCTTTTTATTTGAGCATTTAATTATAGTATACTATATATGCATCATTTTATCACTTCAACATGACCACTTCGATAACACAAAGTGTTAGAACTTTGATGCCTTTATGAAATCGAACTCTGACCTTTACGATTATCGAAATCACACTTATAATCCTATTCTATAATTATATTGGTGTATTATGTAAATAAATATAAGTATAAACATAATCAAAACCTAAGTATAAATCGTTCTATATATGTGATACTTTTGTGTTTACATCCTGATCAAGTTATACGAGTTAAGGATATATTAGATCATGGGTATGAGAGTGTATGAGATCATGCCTACGCTCAGGTGTGGTGATTCACTGAGATGGTATCGAAGCGAGAAATACACCGTATTCACATGCCTTACAACTCATGGTGGAATGAGACCCATGACGAGTCAGGTGAGTGTGAATTCAGTGTCACCTCATATATGGTGGCATACCCGGTGACCCGACTACCCCGAGTTCAAATATGATAGTATAAATTATGAGCTAAGTTACGAGGTTCAATCATAGGCCTTAGCTGTGGTAAGGTTTCTTCTACGGTCACGTAAAACTTGAAACATTGGCGTCCATGTACGAATGTAACACCTCTATGGTAGTATAGGCTATCACACGAAGTACATCTAGGTTACTAAGGAACCTTTTCCTTGAGAAGCGTGAATTAGGAAAGTTGCCTCACTATAGTTTGTCTTAGAATTAAATATAAGAGTATGATAAGATATGAGTATGAGATAAGATAAGTTATTATACGAGTACGATAATAAGACAATGCTGTGTAGGCCAGCAAAAGATAAAAAACTTAAGTCTCTGTATGTGCCGGTCCTTGCGTAGCCACCGTAAGGGCAACAACGTCTTTCAGCCAAGACGGATCTCTAGGAGAGATTATGAGTATGAGTATGTTATGAGTGACTTTGGCCATTATGTCTCCCCATTAGCTGAGTGATAGAGTATGAGTATGACACGAGGGCGTTATGATATGGTGATATGATACTATGTTAACCCTCTCATGGTTTCTCGAGTAGCGACTCTGGCACAGGTCGTTTAGGATTTTACAAGTATGTTAGTTATGCTCATGCGATGTACAGACACATGTACGAGAATGATAATAAGACATGATATGATATGTTATGAGATATAGTAAGGTACGTTAGGATATGAGTGTCTAGTTCATGGTCTTACATTTATAATATGATATGAGTTTTACGATATATAAATAATTTTATCTTTCTCTTGTTATCTGCTTTGAGATATTATGTTTATCACTCACAAGATGCACCCACAATGCAACTGAGTAGTATGGGGTGGATTGGTGGTGCATCCCACTGAGTTTACATGACAGAGTAAACTCATCCCACGATAATCTAACAGTTGTAGATGATTACGCGAGTGGAGTAGACGTCGGCCACCCATATCCCGTTGACGCTAATTTCATTGATCCCGCAGGTACCAGGAGCCTTGGGAGGGCGACGGAGCTGAGTACCAGGAGGGCTACGGTACTAATTTCGATCCGAGTGTCGAATATTGATCATTATAAACTTGGTAGTAGATTTTGTCCTCATTATTATCATTGATTTTATTATTTCATTTTATCATATTTGTCTATGACTTTCATTATTATTTTATTTGTGGATTTGTAGTTTTATCACACTTACTTAGTATTTATGATTGTATTTATATTTCACCTTATTTGTTGGATTTCACGGATTTTGTGGAACTATTATTGTGTGAGAACTCTGATTAGACGTATGTCCGCTTAGCATATCCGGGATATGTGCGGGTCATAACTCGGAATTCTAGGCCCTCGGGATATGATAGAATTTCGAGTCGTGACAGAGTGGTATCAAAGCTCAGGCTTTACTTTTTGTTGGACTTATGGGATTTAAGTTATTATGAGTACTAAATCCTAAATTTTTGAAACAGGATTACGATGGCACCACAAAGAAATGGTGAGGGATCTTCATCTCAGGGAGATGAAAGTGAAATAGTGCGTATGATACGCGAGTTGACGACTGCACAATAGCAACATGTGGCCCAATTGAACAAGGCCCATCAGCAAGAGACTGCTAGATTGATTCAAGGGTTCAATCAACAGCTAGAACAGCAGGCCTGAACTTACCAGGACCTGATTGCCCAATAGTTGAACAATCCTGCCAACCGATGTCCGATTACACCTCCACCACCGCCTCGATTTGATAACTATTATAATGGCTATGTGACTTTCTCCAGGGCTCGACCATCACACTTCCACGGAGAGTCGAATCCTGATACAACTGACAATTGGATTTCACAAATAGAGAAAAATTTTAAAGTCTCTACTCCAGCAGAAAATGAGAAAGTGCCTTGGGCCGTGATGTGCTTGCAAGGCGATGCACAGAATTGGTGGATGTCAGCAAAGAGGTTGGAAAACAGACAAGAAGAAGAGCAGTGGACTTGGCAACAGTTTAGAGAAGTATTCTATAGCAAGTACTTCACCGATGCAACGAAGACTCAGAAAAAGAGCGAGTTCTTGGCACTACATCAAGGAAACTTGTCCGTGACTGAATACGAGGCGAAGTTCGATTGACTCTCCAGATTTTCCTCCATGTTGATAGCAGATGAAGCTGAGAAGTGTTACCATTTTTAAAAGGGGCTTAACCCCACTATCAGGAGCAAGATTTCTACGATAAAAATTTTAACCTATGGAGAGCTTGTAGAACGGGCTCATATTCAAGAGCAGGAAAATGAAGAACTGCGAGTTCAACATGTAGCCCATCAAACAACTCAGAGGGGTAAACCGAATCAAGAAGGCTCTTCGTCCCTTACTCCGAGAGCACCTCATTCTAGATTGGTATTGGCACAGAGACAGCAGCGTTTCGCGTCATTCCCTCAGACTCGTCCAGTTCAGAGAGTCGCTCCCGCATCTGGTTACCAGAGAGTTGCACCATCGTTAGGATACACCCACCCTGGGAAGACTATAATCACAGCTGCTCAGAGAGGTGCTGTATCTACGGCATACCCCAAGAAGGCTCCAACTAACACCCAACAGAAACCTTACTTTTTTCCGTACGAACCTTGCACCAAGTACGGCAAAAAGCATAAATCGGGTGAGTGTTTGTTGTACTCAAGCGTGTGCTTCCGATGTAAGAGGCCGGGTGAGTGTTTGTTGTACCCAGCTTTATTTCAGAGGTCAGCAGCAGCAGCCACAACAACCTCGAGCGCAGGGTCGAGTTTTCGCCATATCTTAGCAGGACGCTTTGGCTACCGATGAAGTCGTTCAAGGTATGAATTTTACCTTGTCTAATTTTCTTTAAGCTTTACTTCCTTATGATTGCTTTTATGACTTGTTTTGTGTATAAGTTTAATTTATTATTTTCTTGAGAATGTTATGCCATGTATAACTTAGACCACATATGAACCCTTGTGTAATTTAGGAACTATGAAAGTTTCTAGACCTATCGATTCGTCCAATTGTCATGCTTGGGTCTTTGATCGAATCTCGATCGACCTACTCCTTGATTACACCGAGTTTTATTTCTGAAATCAGAGCCAAGCCCATACCACTGGATAGTACGCTTGCGATTTCTACGCCGTCAGAAGAAGTGATGATGACATCTAAAGTTTGCAAAGCTACGGTCCTAGTAGTTGGAACACATGAGTTACCTACAGATCTTGTGGTACTCAGATTCCAAGACTTCGATATAATCCTCGGCATGGATTGGTTGGTGGCTTATCACGCCTTAGTTGATTATTTTTCTAAAGTAGTCACCTTCCGACCGATTGGGAGCTCTTCGTTCCAATTTCATGGTATTAAAAAGGGAGGAGCAACCCTACTTGTTACTCTCAATGGTGAACACGATGAGAAAGTGGACCCCTCAGTTATTCCTATTGTTGGGGAGTTCGTCGATGTCTTTTCAGAAGATTTACTTAGACTTCCACCTGACCGAGAAGTAGAGTTCAAGGTTGATCTCGTGCCCAGTACCTTGCGGATTGCGAAAGTCCCGTACCGAATGGCACAGCAGAACTGAAGGAGTTAGAGATTCAGTTGCGTGAGCTATCTGATAAAAGATTTATCCGCCGTAGTGAGTCACCGTGGAGAGCACCGCTCTTATTTGTAAAGAAAAAAGATGGTTCGATGAGACTTTGTATCGACTACCGACAGCTGAATAATGTTACCGTGAAGAATCGATATCCTCTTCCTCGTATCGAAAACCTATTTGATCAGCTACAGTGTTCTGCTTACTTTTCAAAGATAGATCTCAGGTCCGGTTATCATCAGTTGAAAGTTAGAGCAGAAGATATTTCGAAGACTGCTTTTGGGACAAGGCATGGACACTATGAGTTCCTCGTTATGCCTTTTAGGCTCACAAACGCACCTGCCGTGTTTATGGACCTAATGAACCGCGTATTCAAAGAGTTTCTTGACAAGTTCGTCGTGGTTTTTATCGATGATGTTCTCATTTATTCTCGCACGAAAGAAGCTCATAAGGGCCACCTTCGTATTGTGCTACAGACTCTCCGGGAGCACCGACTGTATGCGAAATTGAGCAAGTGTGAATTTTGGCTTGAGAAAGTATCTTTCTTAGGTCACGTGATTTCTGCTGCAGGAATTTCTGTGGATCCATCGAAGATTGAAGCAGTTGAAAATTGGCAAACACCAAAGAATATCACCGAAGTGAGAAGTTTTCTCGGCTTAGCCGGATATTATTGTAAATTTGTGGAGGGATTCTCTCGTCTAGCACTCCCGCTCACTATGCTAACCCGCAAGAACAAAAAATTTGTGTGGACCGTTCAATGTGAGCAAAACTTTAACTTATTAAAGTGGAAACTTACGACAGCTCCCATTCTCACGTTACCTTCTGGACCTGGTGATTACGAAGTCTACACAGATGCTTCACGCTAGGGACTTGGATGTCTGTTGGAGCAGCGTATAGAGTCATTGCCTACTGCTCGAGACAATTGAAGCCGCATGAGAAGAATTATCTGGTTCATGACCTTGAGTTGGCCGCAGTCAACTTTGCAGTTAAGATTTGGCGGCATTATCTATACTGTGAGACTTTCAAGATTTTTTACGGACCACAAGAGTCTCAAATACTTATTTTCTCATAAAGATCTTAATTTGATACAGAGACATTGGATGGAATACATGAAGGACTATGACTGTTCCATTAATTACCATCCGGGTATAGCAAATGTGGTTGCTGACGCTCTAAGTCGAAAATCTTCGGGATTGCTAGCACGTCTAAAGGCTTGGAAGCCGCTCGATGAGATTGCTCAATTGGATGTGCGACTTGACAAAATTGGTGAGGGAGTATACCTAGCCAGTATGATGGTCAAGCCTTCCTTTATTGGTCATATCAGAAATGGGCAACCCTTAGATCCTGAAATTTCAAAGATTAAGGGACAGTTAGCCGAAGGCCCTATACCAGATTTCTCTATACGGTTTGACGGGACCCTCCTTTTTCGAGATAGATTGTATGTCTCCGATATTGAAACATTGCAGAACGAAATTCTCGAAGAGGCACACAAATCTGGATATTCGGTGCACCTAGGAAGCACAAAAATGTACCAGAATATTTGAAACTATTATTGGTGGCCGAATATGAAGAGAGAGATTGCCGAATACGTCTCCAGGTGTTTTGTATGCCAACAGGTGAAAGTTGAGCATTAGAAGCAAGCCGGTCTTTTACAGCCCTTACCGATTCCCGAGTGGAAGTGGGAGAATATCTCTATGGATTTTATAGTTGGACTCCCTAGAACTTTTAGGAAGCACAACGCCATCTGGGTTATTATGGACCGCTTGACCAAGTCGGCGCACTTCCTACCTTTCAAGATTACAGATAGTGGGGACACACTAGCCGAGACATATCTGAAGGAAATAGTCAAACTTCATGGAGTTCCTGTGAGCATTGTGTCGGACAGAGACACGAAATTCACTTCTGATCATTGGAAGAAATTTCAGGAAGCAATGAGTATGAGACTCGACTTCAGTACAGCCTTCCATCCAGAGACCGACGGTCAAACTGAAAGAGTTAATCAGATCGTAAAAGACATGTTTCGAGCCTGCATGTTAGACTTCCGAGGTAATTGGGATGACTATCTCCCTTTGATTGAGTTTTCTTATAACAATAGCTTTCAGGCAAACATCTGGATGTCGCCTTTTGAAGCTCTTTATGGCCAAAGTTGTAGGACGCCTCTTTGTTAGGACGAGATTGGTGAAAGAAAGATGCTTGGGCCGGAACTCATAGTATATATATATATATATATATTACACAAAATAAGACTATTAGTGGCAGTTTTTTAACAAAAAACTACTGCTATTAGTCTCGTCACTACCAAAACTACCGCTATTAGTCTTGCCACTACCAAAACTGTCTTAACAGCAAGTGCCGCCGAAATACCTTTTTTTTGTAGTGATATATATATATATATATATATATATATGTTTATGTTTACGTTATAATTAATATTTGCAAAAATCTTATTTATTATCTAAAAATGATTAAAATGGAAAGAAATCATGAATTTTTACAAAATTAATAAAATTTTGGCAATTTTAGAGAAATCACAGAAAGTTTCGTTGGATCCTTGTTTTGGCAAATTTCGGAGAATTTCACCCAAATTTATCATTATGACTTGCGCTCCGCTAGATGAAAATCCTGAAAATCCTGGGTCTGGCACGGACTGCAACCAACACCCCACCATTGCTACCACCATGACCTCCTCATCATGACCACCCAACCACAATCACTAACCCGCACCACCCTCACCACCCAACCACTGCCACAACCATGACAAATAGTCCACCATGGCCACCGCCATAATCATCAACTTCTCCACTACCTTCCTTCTCCTCCACATTGTGGAAATTGAGATCATGGGCATATCATTAGACTGTCAATTTTGATTCCGCGTGTCACCCATCACTAAAAGTAGCCCTAAAATCACGTTTGAATGTGATGGGTGCAACACATTTTTAGGGTTAATCTTGGTGACATGTGCCATGTGAAATAAAAAATTAATACTTCCATGATCTCAAGATCAACAGTGTGGAAGATGGAAAGTAAAACGGTCCATGGTCAATACATGCAAGCTGGAGAAAATTGGGTGAGATCACATTTTCATGGGATGTAAATAATGGTACCCTATATTACTTTTACATGTAGTTGGGAATTTAGGATATCCTCATATATGCCATAACAATACTACTTTACATATATCGTATCAAAGAAAACAAAAAAACTACACTTTACATATAATCTTCTTAGATGTAACTGTCTCACAACAAAATGACTTTCAAGTCATACTTTCAACGACTAAAGGTTTTCCTAAATATGCCCTAACAGCGCCATCTAATTTCTACACATTCCATTTAAAAATAAACCGATTTATAATTCCGCGTAAGACTACATACAGATCGAGAAAGCGTGTGGTTTCAAGCACAGAAATATAAAATATATTACGAACCTTTGAGAGGGAGGTAAGGGTATTTTAATAAAATAATAGTTATATATTCCGAATCTTTTAAATCCTCTCTTAACAGCCAAAAGAGACATTAGCCCAGTTCGTACCCTCCCTCCGTTGCGAGGGAGGAGGTGACTCGTCCTCGACGCTGTTACTTACCCTTGCCTTGTATGCCCGCTCTTCAGTTTTCGAGGCTGTTTAAAAATGACCTTATAAAAAAATAATAATAATAAAATCCTCTCTGTACGGTGTATTAATTGCAATAGTTTGTTATCCGTCCAAAACAAAAGATTGCTATATTTTAGCAGTCCGCGTTGTCTTCTGTTACTCCACTTAGGATTCCAACCCACCCGAGCACCAAAATTACTTATAAATATAAGTCTTCCAAATGAAACAACATCATTTCTTATTTTTCGTTTCGTTTTTCTCAGTCTGCTCATTCCCTCTCTATCATGGCGGGTGGTGCTTTTATATCCTCTATCGGAGGTGGCGAATACCCTGGGGAGATGACTTTCTTCGTATTTCTCACTTGCGTCATTGCGGCTACTGGTGGTTTAATATTCGGCTACGATATCGGAATCTCTGGTAACTTATTGATGGATTAAAAAGTCCATAATTCAGAAGTTGATTAATTATAGGTTTATTTTCTTTTGGGGGTTTTGTTTCTCTAACCACTAATAATAAATGTTGCAGGTGGGGTTACGTCAATGGATCCTTTTCTGTCCAAGTTTTTTCCTTCAGTTTATCATAAGATCAAAGAAGAAGTTGATTCGACAAACCAGTACTGTAAATTCGACAGTCAAAAGCTGACGATGTTCACTTCTTCGCTTTATCTAGCCGCGCTAGTTGCATCCTTCTTTGCATCGTCGGTGACGAGAGTTTTCGGACGTAAGATTTCCATGCTTTTTGGCGGTGCAACTTTTCTCGTTGGCGCTGCGCTTAATGCTGCAGCTCAGGATGTGGCAATGCTTATTATCGGTCGGATTTTTCTTGGAGTCGGTGTTGGTTTCGCTAACCAGGTAAACAATGCAAGGATACATCACCTTTTAAAAATTAGAAAAAAAAATGACCTATTTGAAAAAGTTTATACCATATTATATCATTTTTTTTCCTTTAGATAACTTGGTAACCGGACCTCTTAGAGCACCCGCCTAATCTCAAGGGCATATGCGCACCTCAAATTCAGCACATGTCGGGTCAGCACAGGATATAAATCTCTAGGGTGGTCTCAATGGGAGAAGGGAATTCGAACTCAGGTCTCCTGCTTTTGAAAGCATGTACCTGGCCATCTCGCCTAACCCCTTGAGGTTCATATTATATAATTTTTGAAAGGTTATGAAAATAGGAATAGGCCTCCAAAAAGTCATTCAGTCAACCTATATACTAGAAACATTTATAATTGAAGTGATGAAAATACTCTACTACTAAATGTCATATACACAAACGATATTGTGTATTTAGATGGAAAGAAGGGTGATTTCGTAATTTTAATTATAAATGCTTCGAAAACCAAAACCGATTCTGTTCGGTGTACCAAACCGAACCCAAATTTTTCGGGATACAAGTTTAGTGTACCGAACCAAACCGAACCCAAATTTTTCGGTATACGATTCATTTTTTTTTTTCTAAAACCAAAACCGATTCAGTTCGGTTCGGTGTAAGTAAAATACCTACTTTTATATTTTGTTAAGGTATTTTTTTTATTTTTTCGGGTTTTTTTGGTTTACTCAACCTACCCCCTCAATTTTCGATTTGTGTCGGTTTTCGATGCGATTCGATCTGGTTCAGGACCCTTGGTTTTCGGTTCGGTTTCGGTGTTCGATTCAAAACTTGCATCCCTACCAGATGTTAGAAACCAAAATATCAATCTCTATGCTATGCTTCAAAGGAGTCAACCGCTTCAAAATGAGTTTGCCCTTTTTTTGGTAACTAGTCCTCACAAAAGCAGCAGGCTCTTAAACGCTGTTTATCCAAATGACAAAATTTGTTTCCAATCTGTACTCTGTACCACTGATAAAAATAAAACACAAAATTAATTTCTTAATTAATCTTCGTTTTAGTCTTTTAATTAATTAATTAGTCGTCACTTTGCATGTAGCTCTATTTTTAATCACCCTGCTTCTTATATCAAATTTACAGTCAGTACCCCTCTACCTATCCGAGATGGCTCCGGCTCGGCTCCGAGGGATGCTCAACATCAGCTTCCAGCTAATGATCACAATCGGCATCTTCGCTGCGAACCTCATCAACTACTTCACAGCCAAGATGAAGAACGGCGAGGGGTGGCGCATCAGCTTGGGCCTAGCCGCTGTTCCAGCCTTGATCATCACCATTGGAGCCCTCTTTATCCCCGACACGCCCAACTCTCTGATCGAGCGGAGCAAAGTAGAAGAAGCCAGGAAGATGCTCCAGCGCATCCGTGGCACAAACGAGGTGGAAGCGGAGTTCAACGACTTAGTGGAAGCCAGCATGGCATCACGGAAAGTGGAGAACCCATGGGCTAACATAACCCAGAAGAAGTATAGGCCACAATTGGTTATGGCCATATTGATCCCCTTCTTTCAGCAGCTAACGGGCATCAATGTCATCATGTTCTACGCTCCCGTCTTGTTCAAGACGATCGGGTTTGGAGACGATGCCTCACTAATATCAGCAGTTATCACCGGCATCGTCAATGTTGTTGCCACTTTGGTTTCGATTGCCACCGTCGATAGGTTGGGGAGAAGGTTCCTCTTCATCCAGGGCGGGAGTCAGATGTTCATATCACAGGTAATCTGTTCACAAGTGTTAGAATTCGAGAGACTGAACTCTATCTCGAAGTATATGGCAAAATAAGAAGAAGCAAAAGCAATCATAAACAACATAAAATAATTTACGTGGTTCACCCAATTTAGAGCTATGTCTACGAAGTATGCACTATATTTCGAAACGCTTACAATACACACACTCTCTTCTCTCTAGTGCACTCTCAAACAAGATCTCACACAATCTTCAACATGCAACATGTTGAATAAACAAGGATTTAATCCATCGATACAAAGAAGAGATCTGGTGGAATATTGTGATGATTCTAACACAAGAACGACTTCAATCGAATGCTTCAATCCCCAAGCTATTCTTTAATATCTTTGTCTTTTAAAAATATTCTCTAGTTTTCACCCTTTAGAAAACTCACTCATCATTACCCTAATCCCTAATTAGGTTAATATAATACAGGTATAAACGCCCAAATCACATATGACGAAAATACCCATCAATAGTTCAAATGTGAAGTTGGAAGAGCCTCGAAGTCGCACGAGCTTGAACCTGAAACTTCAAAGGTATTGGATTTTAGTTGATTAACCTCCTCAATTAGCCCTTTGATCAATGATGGGACTGTCAAGAGATGCGGGGCATTTTCCTTCTGCTAGGTCTCTATATCCAAAAAATTTCTCTCCCATTCAGGGTGTAGTTCTGACAGAGTAGGGAGAGGCGCAACAAGGGTGCTGGTGATGGGAGATGAACTTTCATTTAAAAGTGTGGTGAAACCCCTCTTGAAGTTTCACAAATGGGTTGCACCACTGAGGTACTAACAATGGGGGTCTGCTCCACAAATGGAATGGTCATGGGAGGTGGAGTAGACTCAGTGTATAATGGTGTGGGGATTGATGATGCTACCACAACTACTATAGAAATCATAGGCTGATGGGGGATCTCCGTTGCTGCTGATAAGGATACGATTGGTGCAGCAGGTGCCTCAGTACTCACAAGGCTTGCTTCATTTATTATAGGCAATGTGCCTTCCACTTATGATATTGGCAAAGCAAACCCTGTGGGTGAATCCAAAGTGGAGTCATATAAATTTGATGGATCCGGTGTGGCTAATGACTCCAAAATTGGTCCAGGTATTGTGACATCTGGGCTCATAGGAGAACTAGGCTCCACGATCTCTTGACGTGGAGTAAAAGTACTCACACCCTCAGCTACCACTGGCTCAAGAGGAGCAGTGGTTGCAACAATGGTCTCGACATGTGGTATGTCTTGACTTAGTGTAGTGGCTGCAAGAGTGGCAGCGGAGTTAGCGACAAGGGACACCCTGTGGGTGGTTTCTACTAAAGAGGGTACAAAGGTACCACTCTTAGGACTTCTTGTGGGAGATGGGGGTCAATGAATATTTTATTTTTATTTTCCCCACTCAGAGTTCTAGTCTAAAATGCAGCAGTAAGGTCCTCTTCTTTCTCTGAAGGACCTCTTCTTCATTTTCAAATTTATATACAGCCTTAGAGAGGAGCAGGGTTACCAGGCCACCAAATGGGAGGTCTAGCCTCACCTTCTCATATTTCTTTTTGTTGAGCTTCTCTCTCACCACATTCATTACCTCTAGGAGGTAAGCAGACACATCAAACCAATACCTATTGGTCATTAGGTACAAGGCTTTCACAAAGTCTAGCCTTCTTTCAGTCCCATGGCAGGTAGGGTGTTTCGTTTTGTAAATCAAAACATCCAAGAAGTGGAGAGAGAGGTTTTTCTCTTCTAGTTCTTTTCTCATAAATTTCAATCTATCAACCTGAGGTCGGCCCAGCAGCTCTGTAGCCATGTGGACAAAATCCGAGAGAGATAAAGGTGTTGGTCTCAAAATTGTATGCTCCGGATGGTCCACAGAGACCTCAGGTCTCTCCAATGGTATCTCACTAACAATTGAAATTAGTTCCTTGGTGATATGGATGGTGTGACCATCAATTACTGTGGAGAGCACAAGGGACTGATTGTTGCCACTCTTTGTCATTCTCTTGTCAAAGAGCTTCACCAATCTTGGGTGAACTGAGACTTTCTCTGGTTTAAGGAAATAATCAAGTTAGGCATCCCAAAAATAATTATCTCCAATCTTGCCCAGAAATTCAAATCAACTTTCATATCAACCCTCACAATATGCTGGTTCATTGTGGGTGGGGGTTGGTCAAGCACTCTTTTTGCTTGAATTGCAGGGGTAGGTGCCTTGGTCTTGGGGTTGGTAACCTTTTTCCCCTTATGTGCATGTTTACCCTTATTGGTGGCAGACACAGGTTTGGTACCTATAGAGGCACCAATCTCCATTCTTCCTGAGGTAAGTCCTTGACTATTGCCTCAGTTGATTTTAGCTTTTTCCTTAGTGAGGCTGCTGCTTTGGATTTAACAGTGATTATAGCAGCCCTTGTGTTATGTGTGTGTTGTGGAGAGTGTTCAGATTCATTACCCTCGGAGTCTTCCCTTCTTCTCTCGTTTGATTTTAATTTTGGCATATGGGTTCCAAAATTCTGAAAAGGGAAACATCTTCAATTAAACCATAGTTTATTCAGCAAATAACAATCATATCAACACATGCCACAGTTCCTGTTTATCACTCTACTTCCCTCGACTGCTCTTAGTTCCAATAGGTGTAAAAGAAGAGCATGGTTTTTGAAACCTAATAAAAATAGAACTGAAAATTTTAAATTTACAATAGTTACCTTAGACATGTAGTTCCGATTCAAAACCCTAACTCTTCATAGTTTAGAAATCTCTAAATTAGGGTTTCACAATTTCGGAGGAAAGGGGGGGGGGGGGGGAGTAACAAATTGCACACAGTTGGGATAGAGCAGTGAAGCTTTGAAAATGGGAGGGAAAGAGGTAGCTCGAGAGTTCTAATGGGGCGCAAAAGCATTCACTTGCGAAATAAGTAGGCTCCCACTTCGTGGTGACCTGCTGAAACGGTCACCGCGTTTGTTTGTACCCTAGGGCCATAAGTTTCGATCCCAGCTTCTCAGCTCTCAAAATGTGTGATTTCACTTACGAGCGATCGTGAGTGCTAAATATCTTTCTTTTTTTTAACTTAATAGGAGAATTATTGTACAAGTCCCCCCCCCCCCCCCCCGAACTTAGAAGGAACGACGTCCTCACTCCCGATGGTCAACAAAGCAACCTCTGTGAAGGCTTATCCACCTCACGATCGATCGGGAGAACACGGTTGATTGTGGTGTATGGCCTATAGAGAAACATGTCATCATATGACGAATCGTACTCACTACTATTTGCCTGAAAAGAGGTTTCAGATAAAAGATCATATGTTTACGATTGTTCGTAGGCGTTACGGTTGATCGAACAATCGTAAATTATATTAAACGAATTCAAATGATCATAAATATATTTACGATTGGTCACTAGATGCTCATAAGATGCAGGCAATGAGGTGAGTAAAAGAAGTGCAAGATCTTCTTTAAGCTTCACCTCAATGATCAATAGTTCACTAACTATTTTATTAAAAGAATTTAACTAATCTTCAATGCGCATACCAGCCTTCATACGAAGTGTGTAGATTGTTTCTTCATGAAGAGGCTGTTTGACAAAGACTTTGTCATGTAGAGAGATTTCATTTTCTTTCACAGATCCATAGTCGTCTTTTCGTGAAGAACGTTGTGCAGAACTTAATCGGACAAGCACAATCAGATAGTACGGCTCTCTTATCAAGAAAAGTTCACTCTTCATCGGGCGTCTCTGCCTTCTTCCCTATCTTTTTTCTAAGTAGAACATCATCAATGCCTTGTTGGATAAGGAGATCTGTGACCTTGACTTGCCATAGAGCGAAGTTATTCTTCTCCGAAAACTTTTTCACCTCGAATCGTGCATTCAAAACCTTCATCACTATTATAGCCTAAACTTGGCTCTAATACCACTTGTTAGAAATTCGAAAGATCAAACTCTATCACGACAAATATGGCAAAAGAAGAAGAAGCAAAAGCAATCACAGACAACACAAAGGAATTTACGTGGTTCACCCAATCTAGGGTTACGTCCACGGAGTATGCACTATATTTCGAAAAGTTTACATCGCACACACTCTCTTCTCTCTAGTGCACTCTCAAATAAGATCTCAAATGATCTTAAATAGCCAACATGCTGAATAAACAAAGACTTAATCCTTCGATACAGAGAAGAGATCTGCTGGAATATTATGACCATTCCAACACAAAAATGGCTTCAATCGGATGCTTCAATCCCTAAGTTATTCTTCAATACTTTTGTCTTCCAAAAAGTATTCTCTAATTTTCGCCCTCTAGAAACCTCACTTATCATTACCCTAATCCCTAATTAGGTTATTATAATACAAGTATAAACGCATAAATCACATATGACGAAAATACCCATCAATACTTCGAATCCGAAGTTAGAAGAGCCCTGAAGTCGTAGCCACAAACTCAAGTTCGCGGTCACAAGCTTGAACCAGAAACTTCAAAGTGGTGCACTCGTGGCCACGAACTCGAGGTAATGGCCGCGAGTTTCAAGTCACCACTCAACAATCAAGGGATTCGGGTTGTTTTCTTAATTCGTCTGAGATCTTGTTTGCGAGTGCACTAGAGAGAAGAGATTGTGCATTGTAAACGTTCCGAAATATAGTGCATACTCTGTGGACGTAGTCCTAGATTGGGTAACCTACGTAAATTCCTTTGTGTTGTGTGATTGATTTTGCTTCTTCTTCTTCTTTTGCCACATTCATCACGATAGAGTTCAGCATCTCTCGAATTTCTAACAACGAGGGCCTACCACAACCTCAAATAGATAATGGAGTCAAGTAGGGTATACTATGACATATGAAAACAGCCACTACAAAACATAAGACTATTAGCGGCAGTTTTTTGTAGCAAAAGTCTGCCGCTATTATAAAAAATACTATTAAAATTATTAGCGGCAAGGGTATTAGCAACAGTTTTTTTGTTAATAGCGGCAGTTTTTGATTGCCGCTAATAGTCTAATTTTTTGTAGTGAGCATTCAAACGATTTGATTAAAAGGCCATTGTCTAATGATATCAAGCGAAAAATTAGCCCATAACAAAATTTATATCATATGCTTCAACAAACTCACTATTGAAGTAGATAATGTCTTTTGACTGCATCGATTGCATTGATTCATATGATAGATATTGTATTTTCTTGGGCCAAATTTTTTTAAACACAGATCTTTATACGCATACTTCAAATCTAGATATGGCACCGGTCCCCAAAATACAAATCTTTCTTCTATACGATGACAACTTCTCGTATACTAATAAGAACTAAGAGATAAACCCAAAATACAAATCTTTCTTCTATACGATGACAACTTCTATACGATGACTTTTCCGAAATATTCCTTACTCGTCTGATACTAGAAGTCTAAAATGCTAAAATAAGGCAAAGTTCCAAGGTCATTTCAGTAATATTCTTATTATTATCGCGCTTTCTCTCTAATGCGGCAGAGTCAGCCATTGAATTAAGTAATGGGCTTTGACTAGCTGAATAGGATGATAGAGATTGTGTTTTGTGCCAAACTTTCACACCATTCTTCGTTTAACATAGCTTTTAAATAAGAGAGCTTAGACATAATTTTTCATGTGATATAGGTTCCCAAAATCGTAAGTCTTTTTTTTTTTTTTTTTAAATATCTTGTGCAACGGAACAAATCTAAATGGTTTTATTATCGTTTTACTCCAAGATATGACTTCCACAAATTTTCAGTGTATATTTCGATTGGTTCACGATTATAAAGCCATGTGGCTGAAAGATACTATATAACCCTATCAAGGACTTCTGTTATTCTGACCAAACTGCCCTCACTAACAGTCTACTTAATCCCAATAATCAATGTAGCAGCAAGGTCATTTCAAGTAATTAATTTCCCTCGTACTAACCATCTTTCTCTCACTCTGTAGGTCGTGATCGGAATCCTAATCGCTCTAAAATTTGGGATCAACGGCGTCGCCACCCTCTCCAAAGGTTACGCCGTCGGGGTCGTGTTCTGCATCTGCGCCTACGTGGCAAGCTTCGCTTGGTCGTGGGGCCCACTCGGGTGGCTCGTTCCAAGCGAGATATTCCCTCTGGAGATACGGTCAGCGGGTCAAAGTATCAACGTATCGGTCAACATGCTGATGACCTTCGTCATCGCACAGGTCTTCCTCACCATGCTCTGCCACTTGAAGTTCGGGCTCTTCTTCTTCTTCGCATTCTGGGTCTTCATTATGACCCTTTTTGTGAAACTATTTCTGCCTGAGACCAAAAACCTCCCCATCGAGGAGATGGTGCAAGTGTGGAAGCAGCATTGGTTCTGGCGCAAGTTCATCTCTGATGATGATGATGATGATGATGATGGTGGTGGTGGTGGTAACCGACGGATCGTCTGATAGAAAATTTAACGCACGTAGTTGCTTCTTCTTCCTCTTGATTTTTTATTTTCCATCTCTTGTTCTTCATTAAATTTGTTTATTTCCGCGAAAAAGTTTACCTATTGAGTTGAACAGCGTTATATACATGGATGACAGATTGTGTGCAGGCGGCTGATATGGAGGGAAGCAATTGCCTACAAGCAGAACATAAATATATAAAATATATTTTGAATCCCCTTAAAATTATTGCGAGCTAAAAATCATAAACTTACATAATGTAACTCTAGTAAATTGAAATTTACAATGATATATCTTTCAAATTAGAAAAAAAAATTTAGTGCACACAAGGTATCAAAATTATGCCGATACCGATACGTATTGGTATCCTAGCTCGAGAATCTAATACCGTATCGGCCGCCGATATGTATCCGGTATCGGCCGATATGTCTCGATTTCAGTAGAGACATGAACACTTTTTTTTTTTAAAAAGGCTAATACATTTCAATATCGGCTGATACGTATCAGCAGAGGGATGGGAGAGAGAAAGTTGAGACGCGAAAAGATATAAAGACCTAGTTTTTTATTTTTTTTGAAACAAGACAACTTGAGACTATGAATTTTTATTAAAGGTACCTCTATTAGCGCCCACTCAATCTCTGAAAGTGCACGCATCAGAAACCCCTTCAAAATCAGTGATTGCTTCTGATCAGATTATGGAGATTGTGTTTCATGCCAATCTTCCACACAATAGATCTTGAGATCATGTCTCACCTATCATACGATCAATATGTGATTCCACATGTCACAAATCCGCAAAAAATGACCCTAAAATCATGTTTGACCATAATATCTACCATAGAATTCAAGGGGCATTTTTTGGGGATAAATGGCATATGAAATAAAAAATTGACCGTTTGATAAGTGCGACATGATACCAAGATCTAGTGTGTAGAAGATTGGGGTAAAAAATGATCTCCATCACCTGATCTGAAGCAATCAATGTTTTGAAGGGTTGCCCATATGGGCTCTTTCAGAGATCTCATGGGCGCTAATAGAATTCCCCTTTTTCAGACAATTGAGGGGATAGCATCCATTGTGCACGTGCCTTTTGTGGAATGAAAAAACAAGTCTAAGCGTGAATGGGCGGTTTTGAATGAAACTATTTTTTCTTTTCTAAAGGCAGCGTGGACATCTGACCATGCTGAGCCTTAATTGGGTCCGCGTCTGGCTACAAGTGGGGTGAGATCAATTAATGCATGTTAGTGCAGCCAGTCTCATCAGGTCACATCAGCTGCTGTCCGTCCTCAATAAATCTGTCCTCAATTTATAATTTTTCATTACTTTTTAATCTATATCTTTCTAGCGTCACTACTCACAATATTTGGTCCAAGGCCGATTTGTATGTGATTTATTCGACTGTCGATCAACGACTGACCCAATACCATATCGGACCTGACTCAATATTTTATCGTGTCGGATATATAAATTTGCCCCTTTGAATCGGGTCGGGCATGAGACATCTAACCCTACCAAACAATCGTGTCAGGTCGGGTATTATTAAATGATCAATTTAGAAGAATATTATTATTTTAAAGGTTAAGTGAATCACGTCCATCGATCGAAAGGTGTAAGTGGTTAGTGTGTACTAAGTTTTTTGGTCGTGCAATAGTGAAATTTTTAACGTAAAATCAGATCGTCTGTTCGGACAATAATCGATTAATTTAGAGTCAATAAATTGAATTTGAAGTTGGATTCCATCATACCTGTGTATTATAATATAATTTTATATTAATAAAATATTATAGTAAAAGAGTATAATAATTATATAGTAAAAGTTATATAATATATCATTAACCTATGACATAGATTAAAAGAATTGAAGACACCCGATATTTTAAATATAATATTATAACCCCACTTTAATATATAATATTATATGATCATTAGCCTTTATTATAATATAATATTATATACTCACATACTGTATGCCCTCATTTTAATATAATATTACATAATACCAGTTTTCATTTTAATATAATATTTATATAATGGTAGCCTTCATTTATTATGAATATAAACCCTAAAGGTCGGTTGAGCATCAGACCTTATTCAAATAAAAGACAGAACTCAAGGTTACTCAGTGGGTCGATGGATCGAATACAAGGGTCAATGCATCGAAGCACAGACAGGGCATCAAACTCATGCCTGCATAGCACTTGCCCAAGCAGAACTTATTTAATAAAATAATACTATCTGAGTGTGTAGTATAGTAACTTATATTACTTATAACAAGAAAGTACTTAAATATCTCGTCTTATATATATATATATATATATATGATTAAAATATAATATAGTACTATTATAGAATATGTTATACTATATATCATTATAATATAATATAATTTTATATGTATTGTGAGAGTTCAATCACCCGAGACCTTTTATATAATATATATATTAAAAATAAAAACTTCTCAGTCCACTTTAAAACTAATATAATAAGGTGTAATCATTACACATATCAACGAATAAAAGAAATCGATAGATTTAGTAGAGATTCGATTTTGTACCGAATCGATCAATTAAGGAGTGAAATCTATTAGTCGATATCTAATAAGATATATATATATGGTCAATTTAACTCAGAATCCGACGATGGTAGTATCCATAAATTGATAAAACGAAGAATGTCATGCCTCCACCGCATAAGGTGAGATTCATATAATTTTATTAAATATTTGTATAAGTAAAAGAGATTTATAATATATTATATTATTATATTTATTGTAAGTCTCATCACACCATCATTACATTTACAAGTTAAAATAGTTAAAATATAATATATTATTATATTATTACAAGTCTTATGACACAATCATTACATAAGACAAGATTTATATTATTCTATTAAACACATGTACAAGTTACAATATAATAATATAATTTATTAATGTGTTTTTACAATTTTTATCATATAAACTTGTACAAGACAAAGGTCAAGCAATGGAGCATAGCATCAATCGATTAAATTATCTTAGAAGGCAGAAACCGAGTATTGACTGGCCGTAACTTGTCTGGGTTTCTAAACAAAGTAGGGCTCCAGAAATATAATATTTTTAACACAAAAAAAATAATAACAACAGAATAATTAAAATCAAAATCAAAATATAAATAGCGGTGTACTTTGTGGAAGGGCACACAAGAGATTTAAGTGTTTTTAGGGTTCTTAAGAAGAATTCTTGTAATAATGACATAGTAAGGTTTGATCCTTAGACCTCAAGAGATTTAAGTGTTTTTAGGGTTCTTAAGAAGAATTCTTGTAATAATGACATAGTAAGGTTTGATCCTTAGACATCTTATCTAAGACTAAAGTCTTTCAACCACTAGGCCACCACACAACTTATGTCGAATAAAGACGATTTTAAATACAAAACCTTTTGAAAAACCAAAATGTGTATTTTCTCAGCTAGGGTAGATTCCGATGTGGAGCACAAACACCATGCTTGGTGCAAAACCAATCTAACACCACAAATTCAATTTAAAAATTTAAGGGTCGTTACATTCTCTCCCCCTTATAATACTTTCGTCCTCGAAAATTATGTACATGAGGTGATGAGCTCGGGGTCACTTCTTCACCATCTCAGTTTCTCATCAAAAGTCAACTATTCAATATTAATAAAAAAAAATCAAAGTCATTACATTCTCCCCTCCTTAAAAAATTTCGTCCTCGAAAATTAGACATTGATTATAACCTAATATCATCATTTCTTTGTTAATCTCGAATCACATGCAAAACTTTTATATTTTCGATACCTAATATTTGATATCATCAAGGTAGGGTCCCTCTCTCTTTATAATTGTAATAGCCCGAAAAATCACGCCAAACTGTGACCTCGGGATCCGTGCCCGATCGATCATAGGTTTGACCAAATAGAAGTCCAATAATTAGTATGGGGTGTGATGAACGGATGAGATGTGATGGGTTGAGTGTCTATGTGGTGTATGATGGAAAATGCGAAGTCCCATACACCTACTGCGGTGTATGTGCTCAACACACAAGGAAGGGGGAAAGATAAAAGGGTTTAATAACCCTAAAATTCTAGAAATTGGTGGTTGAAGGAGTAAAGAAGAGAGAGAGAGGAGTGAGAGGTTGAGCAAGCATTATTGTGAGGGATTGAAAGGGAGATTCTAGCATTAAAGAGGCCGATTTAGCGAGGAGAATCCGTTCAAGCTAAAGCTGGAACCCTAGCCTTTCCAACCATGGATTTGAAATCAATTTGAGATTGATTGAAGGTAAGAGTTATGTAGTTTAAATGCATGGATTGTAAGGGTAAATAGTGGTTAGAAATAGTGTAAAATGTAGGATAAAAGTGTAGAAAAATAGAGGAAAAAGAGTGGAAAAAGATTGGGAAGAACAGCCAAAAGGAGGCTGAATCTTGCAATTTCGATTAATCGAAATTGGGTTTCGATTAATCAAAATTGGCCAAGAAGTTGAAAAGTCAGAGGACCCCGATTTCGATTAATCGAATTGGGTTTCGATTAATCGACTTTGGATTTCGATTAATCGAATTGGAAATCAATTGATCGACTGGGAACCTACAGTGAACTCCAGTGGAGGAAAGAAAATAGCTTGGAGAAATCGACTAATCGAAATGGGAATTCGATTAATCGATTTAGAATTTCGATTAATCGATTTGGGATCGATTAATCGATTTTGAAAATTCGATAACTCGAATTGAGAATCGACATGATAGGTAGGGAATTTCGATTAATCGAACTTGGGTTTCGATTAATCGAATGAGAATCTCGATTAATCGATATTGACTTTCGATTAATCGATTTTGGAAATCGATTAATCGAATCAGATTTGATTAATCGATTTTGGAGTTCGATTAATCGACTGAGCTAATTTATGTTAACTTTTGAGTTTGACTTTAAGATTCTTGGAGGGTCTTGGACCTTCTTTATTACATCTTTAGTGATGTGTTTCACCTGTTATGTGGTACCATAGGTGGTACGTGTGAGCTAGTGCACAAGGAGCCACGTGGGACCTTGATGCATTGATCGAACGAAGACTTGAGGTAGGGAACACCTTGAACATGTACTTTATTTTACAAGAGCATGTATGTAGTGATATAGAATTCAAATTCAAATGTTTATTGTTTAAGAATTGTGAAAAGTGTGTGTGAGTAACACCCATAAGAGTAAGTATAATGAGCCATCCCCAGGGGATGAAGAAGTAAAGAGATAAGAGCATCAGGTGTGATGCAAGTAAATGGATACATCGAGGATGTATCAAGATTGAATCATGTTTGATAAAAGCGATATAAGATAGCACACTTACGGTGAATAACTATATGTAAGGCACCGATATTTTTTTGTTATTTGAGGTTTGATAGGGTACCCAGCGTGGCGGGATATCCCACGGCCCGACCTGGCGGGATATCCGTGTAACCGTCTGGCGAAACCGTAAGCGGTCACGAGCTTATCCATTACGTAAGCACACCCGGGGTGTTGATTTGAGACAAGTGAAACCACCAATCCCGGAAAGGGCTTGGGTACTATATTGTATTCGGGGAATCGTTAAAGTGTCTATATAGATGGCGATGATGGGTATCTCATGCCGGGGCTCGATGCTATATTGCCCGTGGATTACTTAAGCTGAAAGTTTAAGTTTTGCTCTAGGCCTTTTCAGCATCATTCACGACTAAATGAAAGACATGAGTAAACTACGGAAAATGTAATACTTTTAAGCTGTTTCATCGGTAATTGCATAGACACATCATGCATGGCATATCATGGAATATATGAGTAATAATTTATATGTTCAAGCGTATTTTGTTCCCTATTGAGCTAGGATGTAGCTCACCCTATGAACTATCGTCGTGGGTCCACTACTAGCGGTAGAGGCTTGAGAGGCCTGACCACGGTGAGTCGGACCTTGCGGTCCAGTTGGAGCCACCTCCTGAGGACTTCTTCTAGAGGACTCCGTTGTGTCGCTTTGAGGGCTTTTTGAGAGGGATTGTACGGCTTGGTATGTCAAGCCTTGTTTTGGTTAAACCATGTATATATTGAGTTTGAGATTATTCTTTTGGGGCGAACCATCCGTGATGATTGCTATCATCGATGGTTCGGATCGGTTCTCCATTCATGCAGAGGCATGAGGGTAGAACTGTCTTTTGGAGAATTGCTTTAATATAGATTTAAATTTCGCAGTTTCATTTATTATTTCATTTTATGCTTGATATGTCAATGTTCCGTGCTTAGCTAAGGGGCACGGTCAAGATGATCGTGCTGATGGCACGGGTTTCGGAGTGCCAAAATCCGGACTATCACAATAATGGTAGTCGACTCTAATCTATCAATTTATAAAATAATCTGATTTGACGTCACCAATTTCTCTGAACGCGTGGTATGTCAAATTTTAGTCGGATATTCACTTGATCTAATTATTGAAGCCATTTCTAATATTACCTAGAATCAGCTATTCCTATAGTTGACATCTCAGATCACCTAAAACCTTAAACTGTCAAATCTTCAAGGATTTATTTATCTAATTGCCTCTCAATTTAGAAAAGCTTCATCCATTATTTTCCAACCCGTATAGGTCATTTATAATATTTATCACAAGTTCCTAACTATATAAGTCATTCTTAAATAAATCTTTAAATACCAAATTGAACCTTACGGTCTTCTATCATCAACGATCAAACTTCCTTCAAACTAATAAGTCCTCAAAAGATCTAAAGTCTGGGATCTATTAGAATCATCATAACCTCAATCAAAATATTATACTTATATAGCCCATACAGTCCTTGAGGAAGTAAAGCCTGAGCTCTGATACCACTCTGTCATGACTCGAAATTCTACCCCATCCCAAGGGCCTAGAATTTCGAGTTATGACCCGCACATATCCCGGATATGCTAAGCGAACATACACCTAATCAGAGTTCTTGCGCACATCTAGTTCCATAAAATCCATGAAAGCCAACATACCAGGGTGGAATATAAAGCAATTATAAATGTTGAATAAATCTGACAAAATGCGGTAGAATATTGTAAATCCACAAATAACATGTAAGTCAAATCGGAGACAAATCCGATAAAAATGAAAGTATAGAGTCAATGATAATAATATAAGGCAAAGTCCAATACCAAGTCTACAAAATTAGTATCCGGCGCTCGGATCAAAATCAACACTATAGTCCTCCTGATAACCGGCAACGTCACCCTCCAAAGGCTCTTGGTAATCAACGTCCACTGGGTCGACGTTCTCAGCACCAATCAGATCAGAGAAACCCACGTCCCGGTGCGATAAAGTTCACAAAATCACGCTTTTCGTAGTAACCTGGATGTACTTTGTGTGGCAGCCCATACTCCCATAGAGGTATTGCATCCGTACATGGTTTCCTATATTCCAAGTTTCATGTGACTATGAAGGGAACCCCACCATGGCAAAGGCTTAAAAGTCATGTGACATATCTTATTCCTTTTTAATCATGCGTATGTCCTATCGTGATTTTCCTATGTGATGCATATCATATAATGGAAGGACTTACTTGGGCAAAAGGAACTATTTCATACGCCTTATATACTTGTGAATATAACATAATAATTAAATTTTGAAATGAACAGATAATTCATACAAAAATTTTGGAGAAACCTTCATGGGCCATTAGATTGCTTAGAGAGTGATCGGGCCTGTGGTTCTTAAAGTTTTCTAAGTGGTCTGTGTGTTGAGACATTTTCTTAGTTTTGACCCAAGAGTGGATCAAAGAGACGGGTCAAATAATCCCTTTAGTTATACACGAGTTTATATCCCTTATCAAATCTTTCAAACTTGCGGGTCTCAAAACACGTCCTCAAAGTTTTAGTGACACTTTTCTGATCCATTAGATTACATTGTGTTACTATCGAGATCGTTTTGAAGTTGGTCCTATGGGCCAATTGGGCCTTGATTCTAAAAAATTAAGGGTCAAAGGAAGCTCATGGCGTTATTCCATGTGGCACCTAAGGCTAAAATAAGAAGACATGAACTTTGAGTCATCTATCATTTAATCTAAACCATTTGATGGTTAGAAAATAAAATTTTACATAAGGTTGGTTCTTTTGTCCCGATCCTGATTCGACCTCTAGCACACTAGATCCTTCAGTCAACCTTTCACAAAATCTAGGAGTTACGTGCACACTTAGTGCACCTACCATGTACCGACCAGATTGAATGGACCTGAACCATCAAATACTAAGAAGAATAATTTTAAGGTGTTAGGTTTTTGGGCCCAAATTATTTCCGCTTCTAAGGCCTCAGATCTAACGGTCAATCTTTACATGATCGATAGTGTCCAAAAGGAGGTTCAATTTCTTGATTTGTGTTTCTATTTCTCGAGTTCTGAACCATTAGATGTCTCGAGATATTCACTTTATAGAGACGGACCATTCTACACCATTTCTTGGGTCGGGCCCACAAGGTTCCACTTTGAATCTCTTTTGTTTGAAATCAGTGGTGCTAAGAGGTGGTTGCACCAACTATTGGTGCACTACATCGGTTCCATATATGTACACCAATGCCTCCGACTACAATGGTCGGTACAGGTGAGTCATCACCAGTAATGACGGCACTTGGTCAGGCCGGTCCTCGAAAATAAATTTACATGTATATATCTATATATACATGTATGCATAGATATATGAGTATATACATATACATGTGTATATATATGTATATTTAACCAAACAGGGGGCTCTTGAGAGCTTGGATTTTCTCTCTTTCTCTCTCTGGTTTCTCTGTAGAGTCTCCTCTCATCTTTCTCTCTAAATTATATTTGCTCCTTCAAGATCTCAAAAATTGATTCTACAGCTAGTTTTTGGTATCAACGTCCAAATTTTAGATCAAGATGCAAAATATTCAAACTTGTCCAGATCAACAACATAGTTTGTTTTTTTTTTTTTTACATTCAGACTCGCCAAATCCAATAGATCGTCCACGGTGATAATTATCGGACAATCAAAAATCTCGAGACACAGAGGCGACTATTCAAAGCTTTATGCCACCACCAATTCAGTTAACTCTTTTCATCAACAAATACATAAGTATGTATATTTATATATTCTGTTTTGGAGTGCATCAGTAGATAAGAAGGTTGGGAGGTTGGGTTTGTCCCACGCATTGTTCTCTTCTTGCTCTCTCTCTCTCTCTCTCGCTCTCTCTAAATGCTCCTACAAACAAGCCATATATATACTTATACTTTTTGTTTTGTAAGTGATCCTAGAGGAGAAGGAAAAATTGGTACGTTGGGTCTCTATTCTGTATTCTCTCTCTCTCTAAACAGTCCCCTCTCTAGATTTTCTGCCACAGGAACTTCAAGTGGAGAAGAAAACCAAACCACAGGAGAAAGTTCCCTTGTGTGCCAAATGCATACTTGTCACACTATAAAAATATAAACATATGTACATTATAAAACATTACATGTAAAAGCCATATTCCTATGTATATATTTTTGTTTTGGCTGGTTCCTGTTTATTGAGAACGTGCAGACTATTTGGGAAGGAAGAAGCAAGGGGGTTTGATGTGGTGTATTATGATTCGGTTTATTCGTAATGCACGCCTATACATGTATATATATATATATATATATATATATAATCAATAGCTATTTATATAATATTTTCATTATATCATCTTCTTCATCTACACAGAACTCCATTAATGGAGTTTTTATTTTTATTTAAATAAATAAATAAAAATTGGATATTTTAAGATCGATCGAGGGGTACCTACTTGACGGAGCGTGCACGGTTTGATTTCAGTCGATTCGGCGACACAGCACTCGACGCGTCATTTCGGTGATGCGGGAGATGCGGCGGCAGCTCACGCGTCGATTCGACAATGTGGTTTCGGTGGTGGTTCGGCGGGGTGCTAGGTCGAATGCAAGAAGAACTTATCACGATATTGGCGGTGCCGAGATGCTCTTAGAGAAGGAATGAGAGGAGACAGATGAAGGATGAAGAAGATGACTGTGATATTGGTGGTGTCGCGAGTATAGGCACGCTCGGGCGTAATCCCAAAGGAAGAGCTTCGAAGGAGGAGGCAAATAATGCCTTGACGTTGATGGAAAGAGAGATGGATGGCTGTTGTTTTGGTGGTAGCAGTGAAGAGGAAACAGATCAATGGTCGGGACTCTTGTAGGATTTGTTGAATAGGAGGTAATCAGGGAAGGGCCCGATTTGGAAGGTTGAGTGATGAAAAAAAACCAATCTACAGGCTGGTGTTTGCTATATGTGGGAATATGCTAAATAGTCAAGTTGGCACGATTATAAAAGAATATATATTGGTATATACTTAATACACACATATTTACAAATATAGAATAGAGGGGATGGGGGTTGCCTTAGGCTACAGACTCGTGAGATTATGTGCCAACTAAGGAGGCTGAATCCTTAAAAGAAACATTCTTTCTATAGGGGTGTGGGCTGGGTAGTGTGTGGAGCATGCACGCGGAGTTTGGTACTATACTGCATCTCACACCATCAAATGACCCTCTCAAGATTCAGGTCATAACATTCTTCCCTCCTAAAAAAGAAAATTTCGTCTCCAAAAATTACGTACCAGTTATTCGAAAAGCTCCGGATGATTTCCCTTGATATCGTCTTCATTCTCCCAAGTTGCTTCCTTTGGCGTGTGATGATGCCATTGAACCAATACCAATGTTATAGTCTTATTTTTTAAGACTTGCACTTTTCGATCAAGAAATCTGATGGGCCTTGCAATGATAGTGCGATCCTCTTTGATATTGATGGGCTCGATCTCCACTATGTGTGAGAGGTCATATACGTGTCGCCTCAACATAGACACGTGGAATACATCATGAATCCCCGAGTATTGTGGTGGTAGAGCGATTTTATAAGCAACCTCGCCCACACGTTTGGTGACTTCAAAAGGCCCTACGTATCTGGGGCTTAGTTTCCCATGCTTTCCAAAGAGCATAACTCCTTTGGTCGGGGAGACACGAATGAATACACGTTCGCCAACTTGACAAAAGATTTTTCTATTCAAAATACGAATAAAATTTTTAAAAAAATTTAAACTTTCAAGTCGAAGTGTTGTACCTTGAAATCTAAGTTACGACGGTGGGGGGTTGGCATACTTCCTTTGACGATCCTGGGCGATTATAAGCCGTTCGCGTATCAACTTGAATTTTTCAGTCGTGGTTTGGACTAGTTCAGGTTCAAGCATCTTTCTCACTCCGACTTCATCCCAACATAAAGGTGTTCGACAACTTCTCCCGTATAACGCCTCGAAAGGAGACATTCTGATGCTTGCCTAATAGCTATTATTATAGGAGAATTCAAACAAAGGGAGGTGATCATCCCAATTCCCTCGGAAGTTGAGCATATAAGCTCTCAACATATCTTCAACTAATTGGTTAACCCTTTCAGTTTTTTCATTAGTTTGCAGATGGAAAGCAGTACTAAAGTCTAGACGAGTACCCAAGGCTGTTTGGAAGGTAGTCCAAT
Source organism: Chloranthus sessilifolius (assembly GCA_021018995.1). Lineage (NCBI taxonomy): Eukaryota > Viridiplantae > Streptophyta > Magnoliopsida > Chloranthales > Chloranthaceae > Chloranthus > Chloranthus sessilifolius. The sequence goes on along the minus strand of CM037588.1, from coordinate 138,218,570 downwards.
ATTTTGACGTGAATTTTGAGTCTTTATCATACACGATGCTTACTAGCACGCCGTGCAATTTTACGATTTCCTTCAAGTACGTTTCAACGAGTTTTTCTCCATCTGCGGTAGTTTTAAAAGGCAAGAAATGTGTAAACTTTGTTAATCTGTCGACTATTATCCAAATGGCATCATTCTTCTTCAACGTTTTTGGCAGACCAATGATGAAGTCCATTGATATATTCTCCCACTTCCACTCCGAAATGGGTAAGGGTTGAATGAAACCGGCCTGTTTTTAGTATTCTGCTTTGACCTGTTGGCACACTAAGCATTTTGATACATATTCGGCTATTTCTCGCTTCATGTTCGGCCACCAATACCAGTTCTTCAAATTTCGATACATCTTAGTGCTGCCAGGGTGTACTGAGTACCCTGATTTGTGACCTTCATCGAGTATTTCCTTTTTAACTTAGGGTCATTAGGCACGTACAATCTCCGTCTAAAGAGTAATGTTCCATCTGCTCTAAGACTAAAATCAGGTTTTAATTCCTTACACAAGGCCTTAATGATTCGTGAAATTTTCGGATCCGTTCGCTGTAACTCCTTGATTTTATCTACGATGAAAGAATTTATCAGAATTTTTGCTAGATATACACCTTCTTCGATCTCTTGGAGATAAAAATCTTCTTCCGCTAGTTCATCGAGGGGCCTCGAAGTTTTTAATCGGGCCAAAAATCCTGACGTTTTTCTACTGAGTGCGTCTGCGACGACGTTTACTTTACTAGGATGATAATTAATCGAACAATCGTAATCCTTCATGTACTCAACCCATCTGCATTGTCTGAGGTCCAAATTTTTTTGTGAGAAGAGGTACTTGAGGCTCTTATGGTCCGTATATACTTTGAACGTTTCACCATAGAGATAAAGTCGCCATAATTTGAGAGCGAAAATGACTGCTACCAATTCTAAGTCGTGAACTGGATAGTTTTTCTCATGTGGCTTCAGTTGTCTTGACCCGTATACAACAACCTTCCCATCTTGTTGCAGTACACAACCAAGTCCTTGGCGAGATGCGTCGGTGAATATTTCAAATTTACCCTTTTCTGTGTTAGATGGTAGGATTAGAACAGGCGCTGTAGTAAGTTTCTTTTTCAATTCTTGAAAACTTCTTTCACACTCATCAGACCATACAAATTTTGTATTTTTCTTTGTGAGGCTCATAAGGGGCAGAGCAATTCGAGAGAATCCCTCAACAAAGCATCGATAGTAACCCGCGAGTCCAAGGAAACTCCTTATTTCGGTGACAGTTTTTGGTGCCTGCCAATTGGTCACTGCCTCAATCTTAGTTGGATCAACAGTAATACCTTCTACAGATATCACATGCCCTAGAAAGGTTACTTGTTTGAGCCAGAAATCGCACTTGCTAAGTTTAGCATACAACTGGTAATCGCGAAGTGTCTGAAGTGAGAGACGTAGGTGTTCTTCATGTTCTTTCTCTGATTGTGAGTGCCCGATCTAAGGTCAATCTTAGAAAAACACTTGGCACCTTGGAGCTGATCGAACAAATCATCGATACGTGGAAGGAGGTATCAATTTCTTATGGTTATGTTATTCAACTGGCGATAATCGATGCATAGTCTCATCGAACCGTCTTTCTTCTTTACGAAGAGCGTTGGGGCTCTCCATGGCGACTGACTGCGTCTGATAAATTTCTTTTCTGACAGCTCCTTGAGCTGTATCTCCAATTCCTTTAATTCTGTAGGGGCCATCCGGTAAGGTGCCTTGGCAATTGGAGTGGTCCCTGGGATCAAATCGATTTTGAACTCGATTTCTCGGTCGGATGGTACACCGGGTAAGTCCTCAGGAAATACGTTTGACGACTGAAATTTTTGTAGGATCGACTACTTTGTCATGCTCATCGTCTAATACCACCAATAAAGGTGCGCCCTTTGTTTTAATTCCCCAAAATCTGAACAGAGGCTCTCCGAGTGGTTGAAAGGTGACTACTTTAGAGAAACAGTCAACCGTGGCATGATAAGTGGCTAGCCAATCCATGCCCAATAAGATATCGAAATCCTGAAAGTCTAACACGATGAGATCTACTGGGAGCCCTTGATGTTTATGATAGTATTTCGGCATACAAGGGTAGCCACCAACTTGCTTCCTGACGGTATTGAAATTACCAGTTTCTTCTCCAGGGGTGTAGGTATAGTTCGTATTTCTGACACGAATCCTGGGGTAATAAAAGAGTGTGTAGAACCCGAATCTATAAGTGTGAGAGCTAGGTGTCTAATAGTATTATCTGGGTGGATGACCCATAAATTACCTGTTTGTGCATCAAGGGAGTTAGGATGTTATTGATCTAACGGTGATTATGCAGACTTTTAAATTTAATAATCTATGTTAATAATTGAAATAATAACTTCTACTAGACAGTCATTGTGATAGCCCGGATTTCGGCACCCCAAAACCCATGCCATCAGCACAATCCTCCAGACTGTGCCCCAAAGCTTAGCACGGAACATTGGTATAACAAGCACCACATAATAAATAAAGGAAATAACCTCATTAAAGCGGAAAACATTAATATGCCCAACTGACATATTCAAAAGAAAGTTCTACTCTCATGCCACTGCATGAATAGAGAACCGACTCGAACCATCGATGATACACAGATCACCCCAGATGGTTCACCAAAAGAATATCTAGTTTAATTATATTATTTCAAAAATAAAGGCTTGACATACCAAGCCGCACTAAACTGCTCACAAAACTGACTTTCTATCAAAGTGCTCAGCAGAGTCACCTAGAAGAAGTCCTCGGGAGGAGGCTCCAACTCGTCTCCAGGTATGTAATCCGAATCATCCGGATCCACGTCCCCCGAAGCCTCCGCTGCTGCTATCAATGGACCTGCGACGTATAGTCAAAAGGGTGAGCTACATCCTAGCTCAATAGGGAACAACACAATGAACATATAAGTCAAAACTCACATATATTCCATGATATTCAAAGCATGATGAATCTATGCATTTGCTAGAAAACCAAATAAAAATAGATGATTTATACTCAATTTACTGGTAAGTTGCATGTATTACGTTACTGTTGATTTAATCATGAATGACACTGAACAGACCTAAAGCAAAACTTAAATCTTCAACTTAAGTAATCCCCGAGCAATATAGCATCGAGCCCCGATGAGATACCCTTCATCATTATCTAATTAGACAGTTGTAAAAATGTATTTCCTGGGAATACGACCCAAGCCCCTTTCTCACTAGGCGGCGAAGTTAAAAATCACACAACATCCCTGGGATGTACTTACGATCATGGATAAACCTCCGTGCTGGTGTACGGATTTACCGCCATACCGATCACGGATATCCTGCCATGTCAGTCGTGGGTATCCCGCCACGTCGGTGGGGTATCCTCCAAACCTCAAATAACAAAAATATCATGTGCATTACATATAGTTGTTCACCGTGTAAGTGTGTTATCTTATATCAGTTAGGCCTCAACAGTAATTATTCAATCCTATGTATACATCCCTGGGATGTATACATACCCGCATCACACCTGATGCCTTATCACTTTCTCATCCCCTGGGGATGTCTCAATCTCATTAGATTACTTGTTCTTAGTTACTTGCATCACACAGATGCCTTTATCACATTTTTGATGTCACACACGCACTCATTTTCACAAAGCTTTTCACCATTTAAAAACAACTTCAATTTGATAATTATATCACTACATACATGCTCTTAAAATTAAAGTACATGTTCAAGGTGTTCCCTACCTCAAGTCTTTGAAATTCTAAGCATCAAGGTCCCACGCGACTCCTTGTGCTCATGCTCATACGTACCACCTATGGTACAACATTATACGTGTAACTCATCACTAAAGATGTAACAAAGAAGGTTCAAGACCCTCCCTGAATCTCAAAGTCAACTATGAAGTTTAATCAAAACTGTCAAAGTCGATTAATCGATTTCCAAAATCGATTAATCGAAATGCAACTCGATTAATCGATTCCCAAAATCGATTAATTGAAACCAAAATTGATTAATCGATTCTCAAAATCGATTAATCGATATTCAAATTCGATTAATCGATCCCAAATCGATTAATTGAGGTCTCTAACATAAGGCAGTCGATTCTTAAATCGAGTAATCGAGATCCCAAAATTGATTAATCGATCCCAAATCGATTAATCGAAATTCAAAATCGATTAATCGAAATCCCAATTCGATTAGTCGATTTCGCCAGGTTTCATTTCTCCAGTGGCTGGAGCTTCCCAGTCAATTAGTCGATTTCCAAATCGACTAATCGAAATCCAAATTGATTAATCAAAATCGGGCTTTCATGACTTTTCAACTTCTGGGCCAAAATCGATTAATCGAACTCCCATTTCGATTAATCGATTTGGCCAGATTCAACCCCCTTTCGGGCTGTTCTTCCAAATCTTTCTCAAATAATTTTCTTTCTTTTTTTCTAAGCTTTTATCCTGTGATTTTAAATGTTCTTGACCACCATTTAACCTCTACAATCTATGCCTTTAATTCAACAAAAATTTACCTCAATCAATTCTCAATTTGATTGGATCAAGAGGTTGGGAAAGCTAGGGTTCCAGCTTTAGCTCCAAAGGATCCTTCGCGTTGAATTCGGCTTTAAATACTCGAATCCCCTCTTGGCTTGCATTCACTCCTTGCACAACAACCCCTCTTTACTTCTCTCCCTCTCTCTCTCTCTCTTCTTAACTCTTTCAACAACCAAACAAGAGTAAGTTAGGGTTCTTTAACCCTTTTATACTCATTTTCTATGTGTTGAGCACATACACCCCAGATGGTGTATGTGGTTCCAGATCTCACCTCACACTCCACACGTTTGCTTTAATTTCACATCGCATCTGTTCATCACTCATCGGGTCAACTAGTGAACTCCTACTTTGTCAAACTTATGACCAGTCATGCATAGATCCCGAGGTCACTGTTTAATGCAAATTTTCGGGTTATTACATCCTTCCCACCTTAGGAATTTTCGTCCTCGAAAATAACCCAAAGGTGGTCGCTTGGGTACCCCACATATTGGGGTGGCACGTACCCACACACACAAAAACGGGCGGATACATTACATAGAGCGAGTATCCATAATTAAAGTCAAGTACATCTTCAAAAATTTTTTGTATTTCATTTATATATCAAAAAATTTTTTACAAGTCTCAATTTTCTGTAAATACAGCTGTACTACAATGTCCAAAAAGATGACAAAATGAAACCATTGTCAACTACTCACGTCGTCCCCTCTCCTGGCTGTTCTGATGTAGGTGCAGTCGGCGGATGTGTGGGCGCGAACTGGGCTGCTGGAGCTGGCTGGCTAGTCTGAGGTAGTGGCGGCTGCGAAGTCTAGGCTGGCTGCTCTGGTGGCTGTGGTGCCGAGCTCGCTGCGCCGATAGCCGCGGTGGTGGGATGGAAGACTGGACCCCTATGGAAGGTAGTCCGTCCCGTGGTCCACTCCTCCTCTTGGGCAAGGCGCCGCTGGTTGTCCAACGGGTAGATGCAGCGGAGGGTATGGAACATCAGAAAGTTCATCCTCCGGCTCATCCTCTTGTTGTTAGCCTCCATGCGTGCCAACAGGTCCTCGATGGTAGGACCGGAGTGAGGTGCTCGACGGCGGTAGGATGACGAGTGTAGCCGCCATGTCTTTGGCGTGGCGTAGGTGAAGTGGTGGTGTGGGAGGGCGCCCCCTCTGCTGGTGGCTCAACGGGGCGTGCCCCACCCATGGGTGGGTCTAGATGTGGTGGTGGGGGTGGTGGTGGTACCAGAGCTGCTGCTGCTGCCGGAACGGGACCCGGAGCCGGTAGGGTCCGCTCCAACAAATTGTAACTGCGGCTCCAGGAAGACTTTGAAATCGTCTTCACTTGGTCCGTTGCCCTCACCTCATGGGGAGATACCACATACTCGGGAGCGTTGGAGTAACACTCCAACATGCTCGATATGAGCCGAGCATACGGCATCCTCTCCTTGGGCCTCAAGTTGCCCTTCATCAACTTACCTTTTATATATCTCATCCCCTCGAGGACGATCATGGTCGCATCAAACCATGGACGTCAGTACACTAAAAACTTTCTCCATCTCACTCAGCTAGTGCTCTGCCACTATGGGCTCTCCCTGTCCAGAAAAGCTAGAGGCCTCATCCTCCTAAACTCGGTAAAAGCATATGATAGTGGCGGTGTCGGAGCTACTGGAGGTGTCGGTGGCTGATGCTGCTCATGAGCCGTGTGAGCTGCCAAAGATGCTGCTTGTTGAGCCATAGCAGCTGCCATGGTCTCCATGGTGTGCATCATCCTCTGATGCTCTTCTCTATCCTCATTTCTTTCTCTAACTCTTTCTTGCTCTCTCTGATCTTGATCCTGACGATCTCGATCACGGTTCTCTTCCTGATCTTGGCTTCCTTGGCCACCACTGCCAGAAGCTCCTCCATCTCCTATAGGTACTCTATTTGTAGGAGAGATGTACCCATCTCCACTACATAGACTTCTACTTTGACCGCCCCTAGGTCGGCCCCTTCCTCTAGGTAACATCACTGTCTGCACGTGAAAACAAAGTTTTCATTAGCAGAAGTCCTTATGCTTTGATAAAAGAATGATTGTCAAAGTTTCTAAAAGAAAGGCTTTGATACCAACTGTGACAGCCCAAATTTTGGCACCTCAAAACTCGTGCCATCAGCACGATCCTCCAGACCGTGCCCCAAAGCTTAGCACGGAATATTGGTATAACAAGCACCACATAATAAATAAAGGAAATAACCTCATTAAACCGGAAAACATTAATATGTCCAACTGATATATTCAAAAGACAGTTCTACTCTCATGCCACTGCATGAATAAAGAACCGACCCGAACCATCGATGATAGACTGATCACCTCTAATGGTTCGCCAAAAGAATATCGAGTTTAATTATATTGTTTCAAAAATAAAGGCTTGACATACCAAGTCGCACTAAACTGCTCACAAAACTGACTTTCTATTAAAGTGCTCAGCAGAGTCACCTAGAAGAAGTCTTCGGGAGGAGGCTCCAACTCGTCTCCAGGTACGTAATCCGAATCGCTTGGATCCACGTCCCTCGAAGCCTTCGCTGCTGCTATCAATGGACCTGCGACGTATAGTCAAAAGGGTGAGCTACATCCTAACTCAATAGGGAACAACACAATGAACATATAAGTCAAAACTCACATATATTCCATGATATTCAAAGCATGATGAATCTATGCATTTGCTAGAAAACCAATTTAAAAACAAATGATTTATACTCAATTTACTGGTAAGTTGCATGTATTACATTACTGTTGATTTAATCATGAATGACACTGAAGAAGCCTAAAGCAAAACTTAAATCTTCAACTTAAGTAATCCCCGAGCAATATAGCATCGAGCCCTGATGAGATACCCTTCATCGTCATCTAATTAGACAGTTGTAAAAATGTATTCCCTGGGAATACAACCCAAGCCCCTTTCTCACTAGGCGGCGGGGTTAAAAATCACACAACATCCCTGGGATGTAATTACGGTCACGGATAAACCTCCGCGCTAGTGTACGGTTTCGCCGCCGTACCGGTCACGGATATCCTGCCGCGTCAGTCGTGGGTATCCCGTCACGTCGGTGGGGTATCCTCCAAACCTCAAATAACAAAAATATCATGTGCATTACATATAGTTGTTCACCGTGTAAGTGTGCTATCTTATATCAGTTAGGCCTCAACAGTAATTATTCAATCCTATGTATACATCCCTGGGATGTATACATACTCGCATCACACCTGATGCCTTATCACTTCCTCATCCCCTGAGGATGTCTCAATCTCATTAGATTACTTGTTCTTAGTTACTTGCATCACACAGATGCCTTAATCACATTTTTGGTGTCACACACGCACCCATTTTCACAAAGCTTTTCACAATTTAAAAACAACTTCAATTTGATAATTATATCACTACATACATGCTCTTAAAATTAAAGTACATGTTCAAGGTGTTCCCTACCTCAAGTCTTTGAAATTCTAAGCATCAAGGTCGCACACGGCTCCTTGTGCTCATACTCATACGTACCACCTATGGTACAACATAACACGTGTAACTCATCACTAAAGATGTAACAAAGAAGGTCCAAGACCTTCCCTGAATCTCAAAGTCAACTATGAAGTTTAATCAAAACTGTCAAAGTCGATTAATCGATTCCCAAAATCGATTAATCGAAACCAAAATCGATTAATCGATCCCAAATCGATTAATCGAGGTCTCCAACATAAGGCAGTCGATTCTTAAATCGAGTAATCGAGATCCCAAAATCGATTAATCGATCCCAAATCGATTAATCGAAATCCGAAATAGATTAATCGAAATCTCAATTCGATTAGTCAATTTCCCCAGGTTTCATTTCTCTAGTGGCTGGAGCTTCCCAGTCAATTAGTCGATTTCCAAATCGACTAATCGAAATCCAAATCGGACTTCCATGACTTTTCAACTTCTGGGCCAAAATCGATTAATCGAACTCCCATTTTGATTAATCGATTTGGCCAGATTCAGCCCCCTTTCGAGCTGTTCTTCCAAATCTTTCTCAAACAATTTTCTTTCTTTTTTTCTAAGCCTTTATCCTATGATTTTAAATGTTCTTGAACACCATTTAACCTCTACAATCTATGCCTTTAATTCAACAAAAATTTACCTCAATCAATTCTCAATTTGATTGGATCAAGAGGTTGGGAAAGCTAAGGTTCCAGCTTTAGCTCCAAAGGATCCTTCGCGTTGAATTCGGCTTTAAATACTCGAATCCCCTCTTGGCTTGCATTCACTCCTTGCATAAAAACCCCTCTTTACTTCTCTCCCTCTCTCTCTCTTCTTAACTCTTTCAACAACCAAACAAGAGTAAGTTAGGGTTCTTTAACCCTTTTATACTCATTTTCTATTTGTTGAGCACATACACCCCAGATGGTGTATGTGGTTCCAGATCTCACCTCACACTCCACATGTTTGCTTTAATTTCACATCGCATCCGTTCATCACTCATCGGGTCAACTAGTGAACTCCTACTTAGTCAAACTTATGACCAGTCGAGCACGGATCCCAAGGTCACTGTTTAATGCAAATTTTTGGGTTATTACAGTCATACCTTGGATTACTTCGTCACTAGCCAGGGTGTCCTCCTGTGACAGTGCGAATACCCGTCCTGGGTTCGAAGGCCTCGCCTGTAGGCCTTGAGGTTTTTCCCAACATTTCCTAGCAATATGTCCATCCTTTCCACAGTTGTAGCATTTTCCAGTGCCTTGCATGCACACACCTGGTCGATGTCCCTTGTTGCATTTAGGGCACAGCTCGAACGGTATAACTTCCTTGTGGCTGCTGTGAAGGGGGCACGACGTTTCTCGATTAGAAGGTAGTGGTTGGTTGAGTTTGTTGAGGTAGGAATCGAGGCTTTTTATTCACTTGAGGGTTAATGTAGGGCTGAAACCTTTGATGGGAGGTAGGTGTCGGCCTCTGAGGAACAAAAGGGACTCGCTGGATCACCTTGCTTTTCTGAGCCTCAATTCTAGTAACTTTTCGGTTCGCCATTTCTCCCGACTCTCTCTCCTGAATTTGGGCATGTTCCACGAGTTCTCCATATGTTTCAATCTTCATAGCAGCTAACTTCTCACGAAAGAAAGGTTGCAAGCCGTTCTGAAATGCAAAAAGCTTATCGCCTTCGTCTGCGATCAGATTCCCAGCAAATCTAGATAACTGGTCAAATTTGGCCTCATACTCGGCCACTGTAATATTCCCTTGTCGTAGGTCCATGAATTCCTTCTTCTTCTGGGCCCTGGTGGCTGCAGAGATATACTTTGTGAAGTAAGCATCCCTGAACTGTTGCCAAGTCCATTCTTCTTCATTATTTTGATCTGCAGCTCTCTTTGCTGCTTTCCACCAGTTCACTGCTTCTTGGTCTAAGTAAAATGCTGCCCACTTCACCTTTTCGTGTTCTGCAGGTGAAGAGATTCCGAAGAATTTCTCGATTGTACTTATCCAATCTTCGGCGACAACAGGGTCGAGCTGACCATGGAAATAGGGAGGTCGAGTTCTGCTGAATACTTGGAATCCGTAGGTGCATAGGGTGAAATCTCCTGTCGAGGAGAAGGCTGACGTTGATTGATAAGCTCTTAGACGGCCTGCCTTTGTTTCTCTCTTTGCACTTCCATCTCATGCAGTAATTGAGTTCATTCCTGCTGGTGCGACTGCGCCAGTTGAGCCATTTGTTGACTAAAAGTTGTTGCCATTTCACGTAATAGGCGCATCACTTCAGATTCTTTAGGACCTTCATGTGATGAGGCCTCATTCACCTGAGAGTCATTCGTTTCTTTGTGAAATTCTACCCCAAGCCGAGGGCCTAGAATTCTGAGTTATGACCCACACATATCCCGGATATGCTAAGCGGACATACACCTAATCAGAGTTCTCACGCATATCTAGTTCCATGAAATTCGTGAAAGTCAACGTACCATGGTGGAACATAAAGCAATCATAAGTGCTAAATAAATCTGATAAAATGTGATAGAATACTATAAATCCACAACTAACAGGTAAGTCAAATAAGAGACAAATCCAATAAAAATGAAAGCATAGAGTCAATGATAATAATATAAGGCAAAATCCAATACCGAGTCTACTAAATCAATATCTGGCGCTCGGATCAAAATCAATACTGTAGTCCTCTTGATAACCGACAACGTCACCCTCCAAAGGCTCTTGATAATCGACGTCCATTGGGTCGACGTTCTCAGCACCAATCAGATCAGAGAAACCCACGTCCACACCATCGGTATAGTCACCTGCAGTTGTTAGATTATCGTAGGATGAGTTTACTCAGTCACGTAAACTCAGTGGATACACCACCAATCCACCTCATACTACTCAGGTGCATTGTGGGTGCATCAAGTGAGTGATAACATAGTATATCAAAGGAATCATAACAGAATAATGAAACCAAGTGCATATCGTAAGCTCATATTCTAATCCTTAATGCAAGATCATGATCTAGAAACTTATATCCTAACGTACCTTACCACATCTCATATCATATCATACCTCATATTATACCGTATTTTATTATTCTCGCTCGTCGCATCGCATGGCATGTAACTAACATACTCATAAAATCCTAAACGACCTGTGCCAGAGTCTCTGTTCGAGCTACCATGTGAGGGTCACCATAGTATCATACCACAATATCATAACGCCCTCCATATCATATCATATCATACACCCCATTCAGTCACAGGAGCGGCTGGCGACTCATAACTCATAATGTCTCCCAGAGACATCCGTCTTGATTGAAAGACGTTGTTGCCCTTACGGTGGCTACGCAAGGAACGGCACGTACGGAGACTTAAGTTGTTAATCTTTTGCTGGCCTATACAGCGGTGTCTTATTATCGTAACATATCTTATCATACTAACTCATATCTTATCCTACCAACTTATATCTTATCCTATCATATTAGAACTTGGGGTGATAGGGTCACCGTTTATGCTACCGTATACGAGGTTACACTGAATTCGCACTCACCCTACTTGTCATGGTGTCCCATACCACCATAAGTTGTAAGGCATGTGAATACAATGTACTCCCCACTTTGATACCATCTCGGTGAATTACCACACCCAAGCATAGACATGATCTCATACACTCTCGCGTCATCTGACCTAACATGACCTTAACTCATATCATGATCAAAGTAAAGATACAGAATCATCACACACACAAAAAAGTTTTCATTTAGATTATTGTTATATTTATTTACATAACACACTAATAAATATAGAGTATGGGAGTAATTATGTGTTTTCGATAATTCGAAGGTCAGAGTTTAATTTTCACGAAGTATTGAAGTTCTAACATTTCGTGTTATCGAAGAGGTCGCGTCGAAGCGATAACATTGATATATATATATATAATTATTAAATGATCAATTTAGAAGAATATTATTATTTTAAAGGTTAAGTGAATCACAACCATCGATCGAAAGGTGTAAGTTGTTAGTGTGCACTAAGTTTTTTGGTCGTGCAATAGTGAAATTTTTAGCGTAAAATCAGATTGTCTGTTCGAACGATAATCGATTAATTTAGAGTCAATAAATTGAGTTTGAAGTTGGATTCCATCATACCTGTGTATTATAATATAATTTTATATTAATAAAATATTATAGTAAAAGAGTATAATAATTATATAGTAAAAGTTATATAATATATCATTAACCCATGACATAGATTAAAAGAATTGAGGACACCCGATATTTTAAATATAATATTATAACCCCACTTTAATATATAATATTATATGATCATTAGCCTTTATTATAATATAATATTATATACTCACATACTATATGCCCTCATTTTAGTATAATATTACATAATACCAGTTTTCATTTTAATATAATATTTATATAATAGTAGCCTTCATTTATTATGAATATAAACCCTAAAGGTCGGTTGAGCGTCAGACCTTATTCAAATAAAAGACAGAACTCAAGGTTACTCAGTGGGTCGATGGATCGAATACAAGGGTCAATGTATCGAAGCACAGATAGGGCATCAAACTCATGCCTGCATAGCACTTGCCCAAGCAAAACTTATTTAATAAAATAATACTATCTGAGTGTGTAGTATAGTAACTTATATTACTTATAACAAGAAAGTACTTAAATACCTCGTCTTATATATATATATATAGTAACTTATATTACTTATAACAACAAAGTACATAAATACCTCGTCTTATATATATATATATATATATATATATATATATATATATATATATATATATATATATGATTAAAATATAATATAGTACTATTATATAATATGTTATTCTATATATGATTATAATATAATATAATTTTATATGTATTGTGAGAGCTCAATCACCCGAGACCTTTTATATAATATATATATTAAAAATAAAAACTTCTTAGTCTACTTTAAAACTAATATAATAAGGTGTAATCATTACACATGTCAACTAATAAAAGAAATCGATAGATTTAGTAGAGATTTGATTTTGTACCGAATCGATCAATTAAGGAGTGAAATCTATTAGTCGATATCTAATAAGATATATATATATATGGTCAATTTAACTCAGAATCCGACGATGGTAGTATCCATAAATTGATAAAACAAAGAATGTCATGCCTCCACCGCATAAGGTGAGATTCATATAATTTTATTAAATATCCGTATAAGTAAAAGAGATTTATAATATATTATATTATTATATTTATTGTAAGTCTCATCACACCATCATTACATTTACAAGTTAAAATAGTTATAATATAATATATTATTATATTATTACAAGTCTTATGACACAATCATTACATAAGACAAGATTTATATTATTCTATTAAACACCTGTACAAGTTACAATATAATAATATAATTTATTAATGTGTTTTTACAATTTTCATCATATAAACTTGTACAAGACAAAGGTCAAGCAATGGAGCATAGCATCAATCGATTGAATTATCTTAGAAGGCAAAAACCGAGTATCGACCGGCCGTAACTTGTCTGAGTTTCTAAACAAAGTACGGCTCCAAAAATATAATATTTTTAACACAAAAAAAATAATAACAACAAAATAATCAAAATCAAAATATAAATAGAGTTAATTATTTATTTAATCTCTGAATAACATTATATCAAAATAAATCTAAGATTTATTTAATAGCCCGTCGATACGCGATCGAATCGTATCCTACATGGTGGGATCAGAGAAGGATGAGGCGGATGGATGAGTACCCACTTCTTGAAGCGTGATCGGCGAATCGACGGCGGTTAGGGCGATAGAGATCGGAGTCTACACGATGGTCCGTCCACGATTACGCCGCCTTTTTCCATCACGATTTGACGGTAGAAAAATACCACAGTGTTCTTTGTGGAAGGGCACACAAGAGATTTAAAAGAGATTTTGGTGTTTTTAGAAAATGGTGACTTAAGAAGAAAATTGAGTGACGGCTAGGTTTCTTAAGAAGAATTCTCGTAATAATGATTTAGGGTTCTCCGTAACTTTCTTATTTATAATATAAAACTCACATATCCTTAGACCTCTTATCTATAACTAAAGTCTTTCAACCACTAGGCCACCACACAACTTATGTCAAATAAAGACGATTTTAAATACAAAAACTTTTGAAAAATCAAAATGTGTATTTTCTCAATTAGGGTAGGTTCCGGTGTGGAGCACAAACACCATGCTTGGTGCAAAACCAATCTAACACCACAAATTCAGTTTAAAAATTTTAGGGTCGTTACAGTAAGTAAAAAGAATAAAAAAAGGGGTTATTTACCGTGTCTTGTCTCCTGTACTACACCATCGAGATCGGTCGAGTGCACCATCAGGTCCGATTTGGCATTTGCAATTTTCTTGGTGGGCAGCCAATATTTTGACTCAACCCAACCCTACCTGACCTGTTGACAGCCCTAAATAAGTATAGCCAAATCTGCCGATATTGGAGTACTTTTTATCATATTTAAATATTCAAAATATATAAAATAATAAAAATGTTACCCCAAAGGGCATTTTTTTAAATTTTATCTGATTCATATCGGATAAATATTATAGGTCGAGCCTTGGTGCGATGACAAATGCTATTTGCCTAAAGCGATAAGTCACAGGTTCAAGTCGGGGTGTCAACCTCTTCAAAATGGAGGTAAGACTGCCTACCATCTACATCTCCCCGACCCTATTGAAATCAGGAATCTTGTGCAATGAGTAAGGCCATATTAGATATGGAAACTTATAATGGTGGACAATTTTTGATAGACAATGTTGCAAATAGCTTACATGGCACGATGTGACTGGCTTTAATGCTTGGGCCCCACTACGTGTGCAGTCACTCACGTCGCGCCACATAAGCTGTTTGTAGAATTGTCTATAAAAAATTATCCGCTACATGACAGTATCCTATTAGATATATATGGGTGAATAATTTACCTATTTGACATCGTATCAAATAGGGGTGTATTTAGCATAAATCAGGGGTGTATTTCGTATCAAATGGGGCCTAACCCCAAACCATGACTATCCCTTCTACTGTATATATTCGTGAACACGAAGAATGTAAAGCTTTTGCTTTATTTTTATATTGTTGCCACATAGCAGAGTGCAGGGGCCCGGCAGTTGGCGCGACATGGCTGGCTGCCCTGCGCTCCTGCGCTCCAGTGTTTGGGCTCCCTATATTAGCAGCTAATCGCACCAGATCACCGTAGTCGCATGCACCTTTTTTTTTTTTTCTTATGATACCTGCTTGCCACATATAACACTGTCCTTAATATAATAATAATAAGGAATATGGCACAGGCACTACCATGTTGCTTTGGCCAATCGATCAAAATCCTAATAGGATGGTAGCAATCAGGTCTATGCACTCTATAATAATAAATTATATATATAACTTTAAAGGTTCAAATTAATATTTATTAGCGAGTCATTATTTGCACACACCTTTTAAATGATTACATCAAGGTTAAAAAAAGACTTTATATTGTAAGGACATGTGACATGAAAAAATACAATCTATGCCATCTGATTTAAAGTTTATAATCAATAGATCCTTAACGCATAAGATTGGAGCAAAACATAATATTTATCACATGATCTATTATTGGCAATCGTAGAATTAAATAATAGCCTTTAACTATATTTAATCATATGATGAAGATTATATTTCATGTCAATCTTATCCAATAAAGATCTATAGATAATGAACTTTAAATTAGACGGCCCAAATTCTATTTTTACATGTCACATATCCCTAAAATACAAATTAAAGCCTTTCTTTAACCTCGATGCCTCCACTTAAAAAGCAAGTGCAAGTAATGGCTCCTTATTTATTAATATTCAAAATTAAAGTTCATTATTGGATGATTAAAAATATCTAATCAACCAAGTCTTTTGGCAAAGGCTGTCAATTATAGCCTTCTAGTTGAAATACTTGCGTTGATCAAACATAGTGCCACCCATTGCCGCAATATATTTAAAACTAGTCATAGAAGGGGTTTCAAAATCACAATTTCCATCATCAAGATTTTTCTTTCACAACTTTCCTCACCTAACAGAAAAAACAACCATTAACTACCATATCAAAATCGAAATGGCTGTTTTTCCTTTTATCATTTAATGAAAAAAGTCAATTTCCAAAGATGCACATTGATGACAGGCGCAAAGAAAAAAATATCCTTCAGGGAAAATCTTCGAGGAAATCATCGAGTTTCTATTTCTTTTTAAATTTTTACTCTGAAAAAAGGCTTGAAGCGTTCGTAAAGAGATCGAATCGACCTCAAGACACTCAATTCAGTCTTTTTGAGCCCGAATCGAGCCTTTTGAGACCGATTCAATGATTGATCTCTAAAAGAGATCGATTTAAGTACCTAAAGTAGTATTTTTTTTATCTTCAAACAAGGTAATTATTAACAGGTTACAAGTTGTTGATAAAATGCATCAAATGATGGCAATAATTATGGATTTAATGCAATACGATTGTCAGACTAAGAAGGAGCTCCAAAAGAGCGAAAGATGTGATGAATATGAGTCAAGAAGCACTTCATGATTAGTAGCAAAAAGTGGTTGTAGATAAGAAAACAATAAGACAAAGAAACTCAAGACAAAATTTGGATGAAAATGAGGTGGGCCTTGAGTTCATGGCACGAGAATGAACCCGAGACTTTGGGGTTTGTACCCTAAATGCTTAGATGTGCACAAAGATGTCTAAAAATTTGTGTTTTGTATTTTATAATTAGGGTAAAAAATCATTGAATCTTTTGAATAATAAAATAATTAGAGTAAAAGTTTAATTTTTATTCATTTGTGGAAGAGAGAACTCTACATTGAAGATTTAATAATTAATATTAAAGTATTATGTTGATGAGATTGGATCCGTGCATATTGCATAGATCAGAGATGAGAGGCTAACTCTCTCGTTGAATGAGAAAGCAAACCCTAAATGAGTAGATAATTTCCTTTCAGTTTTATCATTCTTATTTTGAATATTGAATCATATGACTAGGTTACTCTGTTATTGTTTGGCTCGCACTTGTTGGATCACTCGAGCGGACTTGGTTGTCGCTCGAGGGAGGTGAACACTCAAACAGAGGCAATCTTTCTGGTGAAAGTCGCTCGAGCGAATTTGGTTGCCACTCGAGCGACTAGTGCACATTCGTATGGAGTAAACTCTCTAGGGAAGTAGGATTTGGGCCTTCTATATGAAGGGAAAGCTCATGGAAGAATTGAAAGGTTGAGATATCATTGTAAAGCTTTAGAAAACCTATTTAGGATTTTGAGATGAGCTTTAATGAGGCTTGAATGTTCTTGTATTTTTATGTAATCATCAACATAGTGAATCATCGTTGCCCATGGATGCAGGCATATTACTGAACCTAGTAAATATTGTCTCTTGTGTGTTTGTGGTTGATTTTCTTCAATTTTTGCGTTCTTATTTGATCGTTCAACGTGAGATCGTTGGTTAGTTTGTGAATTTCTACGTAACATATTCTAGCTAGATGAATACTATGCTATCATTGAAAATCCGTCTATAGTCATTGATCTTATAGATTAGTGACCGTCGAAGGGTTATGTCATAACCTAGATTGATCTTGTAGATTAATATAGGATATTGTGTAATTAATGAATATGTTGTGGTTATTAATTCTTGATACGTTATACCTTGTGTATGACTCAAGTCATTCATGAATGCATCATAGTAACACGGATAATGTATGTTTGAATCATTAATCATATTCTTTTTGAATTGTTTTACTTATGGTAAAAAGATGGTAGATATTTATTACTTATGATTGATTAAATAGAAGGGAGAGAATCTATTGAATCTAGAGTGTAGTTATATCCTTGAATGTCATCATACTTGTTTCATTCGTTAATTTTGAATCATCATAGTTAGTTGTTAATCTTTATTTTAAATTTATTGAAGAGTAGTAAGGTCACCATCAAAACCTTTCACACCTTAGTAGAAATTAGGTTCAAACACTCTTACAACTTAGTAGATTTACTTGCTCCCTGTGGGTTCGACATCCGTAATACTTGCTCTCATTCCACGAATTTGTACACTTGCAAGGTCACAGACTTTAAAAGATCATGCACCTGCTGACATCTCGCAGATTCGGCAGCCAAGTCGGCCTCCTTTAGCTTATTCATTCATTGGGTTTCCCAACACTGCGTCGGGCAATCAGGCCATGAGTCGAATTTTTAGTGCTCGATGTAATTTATGGAATCCTGATTTGGTCTAACATTTGATTTTAAAGAAAAAAAAATCGGCTTTGGAAGTCCTAGTTCTGATTTTAAAGTCAACATAAGGGTTCTGAAGACTGAATCGTGTATTGCAAGCAAGGATCAAAATATCGGTAAACCGATACGTATCGTCCTGACCTCCAGGACGATACGTATCGGGTATCAGCCGATACATTCAATGTATCGGTGATATATTGAATGTATCGGTTTAATACATTGAATTTTATTTTTTTTACCGATTGTCTATACAATCGATGGCGACTGTATAGACAATTGCCATCGATTGTATAGACAATCGGAAAAAATATATATATACATATTATCAGACGATAAATTGAAATTATCGTCCGATAATTTCAATGTATCGTTCGTATTGTCCGATACAGGCGATACATTGTCCGTATCGGTCGATAAGTACATTGTTTTTAATGGAATACGATACAATACCTTTGTATCGTACCGCCAAAGTCTAAAACCGATACATATTGGATGATACGTATCGGTATCGAACGATTTTTTGACCCATGATTGCAAGTCTGAATCAAGCTTTTGAAAACTGAATTAAGCTTTTGAAGACCAACTCAAGCTTATGAAGTTAGAATTGAGCTTTTGGAGCCCTATTTTCTTTATTTTTAATACTTTTTCTATAAGTCAATTGAAAGCTTAATCGGGGAGGGCTTTTGGTTACCGATCGAACGACCAATTAGCCCTTTTGAAATTCAAACCCGATCGATGACCAATAATTCTTTTTCGATTTTTCGAACCCAATCACATGATCAATTGGTTTGATGGAGCCTAATTGACATCGTTCAATTCTTAATTGGTCTCTAGATACAATGTTTAAAAAAGTAATCTGTAAAGGGCAGTTCAATCTTTTAAATAATATATAAATGAGTGGTAAAACGAAAAGAGAAGTTAAAACAAAAAATAAGGGTTTGTCATTTTATATATATTAACAGTGGTTTAATGCAGAAGACCTATTTTACCCTACAAGGGACATCTTCTGAGCAATTTACGTCATTAAGACCTCAATCAATGGTATCAGAGGTACCACCATGTCCAAAGTCGAGTTATAGAAAGGGCGACTTCAGAAAAGGGCTACTTGGGAAGTTTAAAGAGGGGTGCTCGAGTAAAAGCCGCCACAGAGGAAGTTGCTGCGATAATATACATAACTAACTCATAGCCTGAGAGCCCTAAAGAGTGGGACCAGTGTGAAAGTTGTCACTGAGTGGGCAGTTCGTAAATACCCCTAAGGTCACTAAAAGTGATAAAACCAAGCTTTTCGAGTTGAGCGGTTTTAAATGCCTTAGCATGCTTGACTACTTTGAATTCCATGATAGAAATAGCTTTTCGTCTTAATCTTCTACAGGATTGATCTTGAGATCAAGGGCGTACCATCATATGGTCCATTTTACTAAAAAAATATAGAGCTCCTCTAAGGGAGTGATAGAGCTCCTTCACAGAAGCGATATCGCTCCTCTTTGGAAGCAACGTCACTCCTCTCACTACAAAAAATAAGACTATTAGCGGCAGTCAAAAACTGCCGCTATTAAGAAAAAAATTGCCGCTAATAATTTTAATAGCCTTTAATAATTTTTTGGTTAATAGCGGCAGTTTTTGCATGCAAAAAACTGCTGCTAATAGTCTTATTTTTTGTAGTGTCTATGGCAGCGACATCACACCTTTGTGGCAGCGATATCGCTCCTATCAAAGTCTAGTAATTATGTGCATTGATTTTGTCTCCTTCACTGTCTAATAGTACGCCCATGATCTCATGAAAGATTAGGACGAAAAATATTCTCCATCATGAGATTCAAAGCAGTCAATGATGTTAAGGCATTTAGATCCGCCCAAGACAGAAAACTTAGTTTTATTACATTTTACAAACTTTGGGGTATTTACGACATTTTAACTTGAACTAACTTCAAGTTGGTCTGTTATGAAAAAAGGTGAAACTATAGATCCACTGGTGGAAAAGATAAAACTAAAGATAGAGATAAGCATAAGAAAATTAGAAGAAGATAGAAAGATAGAATAGATAAATTTCTATAAACGATTACATTATTTTTCGTCCATTAATTCTCTTATAAGAAAGTTTATAAATAAGATTACAAATATAACTGTCAACGATTATCTAGAAGTGGGAATGAATATGGGTAAGTGGATAGTTATCTAGAAGTGGGAATGATACGGTATTGAGCGTTATTATCTAATATTCCCCCTCAAGTTGGAATGTGAACGCTGAGAACATCAAACTTGAAAGATAAACACAATCTTAAAAATTCACGATGATGTTGCCGAAACTCGATCTTGCTTGTTGGTGGTCACCGCCTGTCTATGAAGTTCATCACTATCGCATCCCGCTCATCTTGGAGTCTGTCGGAGCCGGTAGCACACTTGATCAGGTCTATCATGATCTCTCCCAATAACAATTGAAGACGAATCATATGACAAGTCTCTTAATGTGTGTTCATAGGAAGGATAAACTCTAAAAAAAAAAAAAAAAATCTTAAAAAAAAATAATGAATCGAATAAGGCGTGAGCCATTAGGACTCTGATACCATGTAGAAATCCAACGGGCCTAACTCAACCTCACAAAACCGGCTTATAAGGTGAGGTTTGCCCAAGATATAAAGAGCCCAAGAAGGGCCTGCCCACAAACGAGATATGGGAAAATTTCAACACGCCCCCGCACGTGTTAGCGAGATTGAGCCAAATCACGTGGGCAAGAAATTGTGATGTGGGAAGAAAGAATGGCTTTGATACCAAAAAGAAAGAGATAAACATAAGAAAATTAGAAAAAGATAGAAAAATAGAATAGAGAAATTTCTATAAACGATTATATTGTTTTTCATCCATTAATTCTCTGATAAGAAAGTGTATAAATAAGATTACAAATATAACTGTCAGCGATTATCTAGGAGTGGGAATGAAGATGAGTAAGTGAATAATTATCTAGAAGTGGGAATAATACGATATTGAACATTATTATCTAATAAAAACTACAGCAATTGATCGTAGAAATATATATATATATATATATATATATATATATATATATATATATATATATATATATATATATATATGTGTATGTGTTTTTGGGGGTTAACGTTTACAATGCATGTGCCTCCACATAAGAAACATTCCAAAAGTTCGTTTAGAGATTACTGCGATCAATCCTCAATAATGGCGAACATAAGATAATACCAAATTATAAACACAAGTGCCAAAAAAATAAATTAACATAGAGGATATGAGGAAGCGGCCTCCTCGTTAACCCCCAAAAACAAGGATCCCTCGGCTTATATGTTAGATCCTTCCATGGAATTTTACTATAAATAGGAGGGGTCTTAAAAAGCTACAACTAAGAAAGAGAGCCATCCACTGGAAGCGAAAAAGAGGGAAGAGCATGGCCAGTTCATACTATAAAAAATAAGACTATAGGAGCAGTTTAAATTGCTGCTATTAGTCTGATCACTATCAAAAACTGCCGTTATTAGTCATGCCTTAATTGTAAGTACCGCTGAAACATCTTATTTTTGTAGTGTCACATAGTAAAACTATCAGGTTTTTCCATTTGATTTTGATGATCTCTCTTCTTCTCATAATCTCTGCTCCAGAGGCGAGATTCCTTTTGGCTGTAAGTTTTCAGTTTCTTTATAATTAGTTTGGCTCTTCGGCTTAAGTACCTTTTGCATGGACAAAAAATCCCAAGTAATTTAAGTTACAAATAGTTTCGCATAGATTGTAATGTTTGTAGAATTCATGTAATTTATTTTGCTAGAACAATTAAAAACCTACCCATTTCCTCCAGCTGGATGCATTTACCGTTTTGAATCAGTCTGAAGGAGATAATTTTTGGTCCCAATCTTTCACACAATGTATCTTTAGATAATGAACATTTCTTCATATGATTAGTTTTTTATTATACCTAGCCAAGTGCGAATTAGTTACAACGAACCAGTTTGAGGTTCAAAGTAATTTTTATTTTTATAGCCAACCAAATGGTCATTTGTGTCTCCTTTATTAAAAAGTATATATTGTAAAAATAATCAAAATATTTAAAGCTAATCCTACCCCAAGGTAGGATGAGCTTAATAGTAGCAAATTGAAAATTTGGAATCTAAACTCAAACTGAGCATAATAGCGAAATAAGCTGCAACCCTAGCAAATTGAAAATTAGTCCAACCATGCACAAAGATGTTTGGGATGCCCTATTTTGGTTTTTTTATTTTAAGGTAAATGATCCTTTTCAAAAATGGTTGAATGGGTTCACATGCCTGCAGGGATGGTATTTATTAAATATTGCTCTCATTTTTTTATAGGAAGAGATCAGGATCTTATAGTATGGTATTTATTAGATATTGCTTGTTAGAAAAAATTAAAGAACAGAAATCCGAAAATGATAAAAAGGGCAAGAGAATTGGACTCGAGGCACGTAATCGTTGTCTTTAAAACGCTATTTGCTCCCTACTCGAGTAAATCTTCGAGTTTGCAAAAGGGTTCCAGCGAGACGTTTCCAGGATACAACGAGCCCAATCTCTTAGATGCGATCCATTACTTTGCAACAGTAGAGGATCGCCCCAAAAAACTCAATCTGATGGAGTACCACCAAAAGAAGAAAGCAAGAGGAATTCTCAAGTTTTATGCAAGGATTCCGATGGATTTCAGAGTGTTAGAATCTGTGTCCTAAGGCCTCCTTATATAAAAATTTCAATATGACTGTTGGACTAATAGTCATATTTTGAACGGCTCAGATCTTTCAAAGATCTCAACCGCTACATTCAACGGCTGCATGAAAGGTTGTAACTTTTCGAATTCAAATTCGAACGGTTGTACACCTTTATAAGCGGTTATGAAACGGTTGGGTCTAACGGTCAACGTTTGACCAATCTGTTTGGCCCAATAGAACCGAAATGACCCGCTGAATAGTGGCCCATTAGGCCCGACCCAACCCATGAATAATCTGACCGTTGGATCTACCTGGTCAAAAAGTCAAACCTCTCCTTACGACGATGCGCACGTCCAAAGTGCAAAGTGCGTGCGCGCCTAAAGCGCCAATCGCCACGCACACGCGCGCG
This sequence comes from Chloranthus sessilifolius, assembly GCA_021018995.1. Lineage (NCBI taxonomy): Eukaryota > Viridiplantae > Streptophyta > Magnoliopsida > Chloranthales > Chloranthaceae > Chloranthus > Chloranthus sessilifolius. Next base: position 138,195,172 of record CM037588.1, on the reverse strand, counting down.
CACGTACGCGAACGCGGCGGCTCGCCGCTAGGCACACTCTTCTCTTATTATTGTTAAACAATAATAGAAGGTGAAAGGTTCTATATATAGCTTAGACACTTTTTATTTTTACCAATATGGAACTATTTATTTGCATATAAAACTTGAGAATATCTATTGCCTAAAACCCAACCCAAAACTAAGAATTCAAATAAAGTTTTATTTTCTTTAAATTATTAAAATATTTATTATATTAATAATAAATATAACAATCTCCCACAAATTTCAAATAAAATAAAGACACTGGTACCGAAAATATGTGCATACCATGAAAGATACCTTTTGGGTTTGAACCTTCACTTAGTGTAAACTTATCAAGGTCTTATCAGGGTGCACAGAGACCATAGTCTTGAACTGAGGACCCTATATGACATGACCGGATAAATAACACACATATATTTTTCTTAAGATCGAGTTTTCTATAAAGCTAGCACTATTATGGCCTTGTGCTTATACTCTAGTTTCATGAATGTTTTTTGAGAAAAACCATAATCTCATAGGAAGCGGCCGCACCTCCACATTCACATAGGTAAGTCTGTCGAATATGTTTCTGTAACCAAACACATTAATATAAAATGTTACAGACTTATTAAGAGTATGTACTCATCCTTCTCTTTGTCATTACAGATTCCAAGCACTTGACACCTGTCTTGGGATGGATATTTTAGCTAAATTAAAGTACTTATAATCATCACTCTTATGTCGTACTCTTCCATTGAACTTAAGGATTTGTTGAACAAATATTAAGTTGGATTTTTGACATAGGTGATCAACTATATGATTTTAGTCCTATCCCGATAGATGTTTTCTTTACCAATTCTCTAGAAAGTCCTTTGGTAAATGGATCAGCCAAATTATTATTGGTCCGAATTGAGTCTATCCCAATTACTCCATCCTTGAGTAATTCTCTAACATATGATTAAGTAGACCAATATGTCTATTCTTACCATTATAAACTTTATTGTAGGCTTTTGCTCTCGTAGCCTCACTATCACAATTTATTGTAATAGGTGGCATAGGCTTTGGCCACAAAGGAATTTCCAAGAGTAAATTTCGAAGCCATTCTGTCTCTTTGCCACATGCCATTAAAGCAATAAACTCAGATTCTATTGTGGAATGAGTAATACATGTTTGCTTTTTAGATTCCCATGAGATCGCAGCACCACCGAGAGTGAATACCCATCCACTCGTAGTCTTGGATTCATCTGAATCTGAATTCCAACTTGCAACACTGTATCCTTCTAAAACATTAGGAAAATCAGAATAATGCAATCCATAATGTACACTTCCTTTTAAATATCTAAATACACGAGATATAGCATTCCAATGATCATGACATGGATTACTTGTATATCTACTTAATTTTCCAACTGTATTTGCTAAGTCAGGTCTAGTACAGTACATTGCATATATCAAACTACCGATTACTCTAGCATATTCTCACTGATTTATAGATCTACTTTTATTATAAACAAGTTTGATGCTAGGATCATATGGTGTAGATGCAGGTTTACCATCTAAATGATTATATTTATTGAGAATTTTCTCTATGTAATGAGATTGGGTTAAAGTAAGATCATTGTCATTTCTTACTATTTTGATTCCTAAGATGACATCAGCATTACCCATATCTTTCATATCAAAATTAGAAGAGAGAAAAGATTTAGTATCTATTATACTATCTAATTCAGTACTAAATATAAGCATATCATCTACATATAAACATATGATAACTCCCTTATTTCCAGAAAATTTACTATAAACACATTTATCAAATTCATTAATTTTGAAACCGTTAGAAATAATAACACTTTCAAATTTTCCATGCCATTGTTTAGGAGCTTGTTTTAAACCATAAAGAGATTTAATTAATTTACAAACTTTATGCTCCTGTCCGGTCATTACAAAACCTTCAGGTTGCTCCATATAAACTTCTTCTAATTCACCATTTAAGAATGCAGTTTTTACATCCATTTGATGAATTTGTAAATGATAAATAGAAGCAAGTGCTATTAAGATCCTAATAGTTGAAATTCTGACTACTGGTGCATAAGTATCAAAAAAGTCAATACCTTCCTTTTGTCTAAATCCTTTTGCCACCAATCGGGCCTTAAACTTATCTATAGTTCCATCAGTTTTAAGTTTTCGTTTGAAAATCCATTTACAACCTATAGGTTTAGATCCTACAGGAAGATCAACTAGTTTCCATGTTTTATTACCCATTATAGATTCTATTTCATCATTTATTGCTTCCTTCCAAAAAGCAGCATCTTGCGATTTCATAGCCTCATTAAATGTTAATGGATCATTTTCAATATGAAAAGAAAACATGGTTTCCTTTACTTGTTCTGATCTTGTTCCCTCTACTACAAACATATAAAAATCTGAACCAAAAGTTTTTTCTTTTCGTACTCTTTTACTTTTTCTGAGATCCATGTTTTCTATATTTTCAGAATTTATAATTAATTTTTTTTTATCAGAATTTTCATTAATTCTAGGAATATAAGAAGAATAATGTTCATAAAATTCAACATCTCTAGATTCAATTATACTATTTTGATCAATTGCACCCTTAGATTCAGTTACCAAAAATCTGTAGGCTTTACTGGTTAATGAGTATCCAATAAATACGCATTCAATGGCTCTATTACCTAATTTGGGTCTTTTAAGATCTGGTAATCTAACCAGAGCTCGACACCCCCACACTTTGAGATATTTAAGATTTGGTTTCCTTTTCTTCCATAACTCATAGGGAGTTATACTAGAACTCTTTTGTGGCACTCTATTTAAAAGATGACAAGCAGTGAGAAGTGCTTCACCCCATAAATTTAAATTTAAACCAGAGTTTAAAAGCATAGCATTTACCATTTCTATTAAAGTTCGATTTTTTCTTTCTGCTGTACCATTCTGTTGAGGAGTGTAAGGTGCTGTCGTAAAATATACAACCCCCACATTTTCACAAAATTTACTAAAATCATTAGAAGTGTATTCTCCTCCTCTATCAGATTTTAAAGTTTTAATTTTAAAATTTAATTAATTTTCAACTTCTTCTTTATAAGCTTTAAATTTTCCTAAAGCTTCATCTTTATGTTTTAACAAATAAACATAAGTATATTTTGAATAGTCATCAATAAATGTTATAAAATATCTTTTTCCTCCTCTAGTTAAAATACTATTTAAATCACAAATATCAGAATGAATGAGTTCTAAAATCTGAGATTTTCTTTCTATTTTATTGAAAGGTTTTCTAGTGATTTTAGTTTGAACGCAAATTCTATATTTTTCATGAATATTTTTCTCGCATCTAGGAATTAATCCTAATTCTATCATAGAATTTAAACTATTAGCATTCACATGCCCTAATCTATCATGCCATAATGAAAGAGAATCAACAATATAAACGGAAGAAGGCATTTCATTGATTACATTCAATTTGAATATCCCATTACAGACATATCCTTTCCCCACAAATACACCACCCTTAGTGATTACAACTTTATCCGATTCAAAGACTAACTTGAAACCATGTTTATTGAGTAAACTGATCGAAATCAGATTCTTACGAATCTCAGGAACATACAGTACATCGGTCAAAGTAAGGGTCTTATCAGAGGTCAATTTAAGATTGATTTTCCCTGAACCCTTGACCTTTGCAGTTGAAGCGTTCCTGGTGTATTTAAAGTGTAACCCTTGCAAGTGCACAAGATCTATTGCAGTATGGCAAGAACAAAGGTGTCGAACCCACAGGGAAATCTTGAATTTTAATTAATTCTTTCAGAGATTTAAAAACGTCCCCAAGGAAGTACCAAAGGGCAGATTCCATTTAACCAAAAATTTATCACTTTTTCTAAATGCAAGAAAAATAAATTAATCTAAACAACTAATTACTGATGAATCTAAGAATAATATTTAAATAAGATCAAGAAATATGCTACCCCAGATTTGTAACCCCTTTCATTAAAGAATCATTCACACCATCACCATCATTCATTCATAAAAATGATTTGAAATAAAGTATGATCATCAATCCGGCATACCCTATCTAAAAACAATGACTCAGCCTATCATTGCGGTATGAGTCATGTAAGAAGTATAGCGTATCTCGTGATGTGTAGATCAAAACAATAAAAACATTAGACTATGGTATTAATCATAAATATGGGTACTTATCTGGGGATCGCATCTTTCCCGATCTACTGATTTAGCCGCTCATCTTTGGTGTATGATCTCCTTGTTCATTCAAAGTCATTCCTCTTTTTATTTCTTCCAAAAATCTTTGGTTACAATGCCTTTTCCTAAATACAATCTATGAATGTAAAAGAAAGACAATGCAAATCCTAAGTACAATCTACCCAAATCAATCCCTAGAAGAAGGAGAAAAGAAGAACTTTTAAAAAGATGCTCAGAGGGGTCTAAAACCAAAAATAATAATGAATAAATAATCCTCTCAAAAAAAACTCTCTCTAAAAAATCTCTAATTATTTCCTAAAAAAAACCTATCTCTAATTCTTGCTCTAATTTTTGCTTCTCTTTTCGAAGTGTTTGATTCGCTTTAAATAGAGCCGAAGTTTCCCAGCCACAAAGGTGTTCCAACTCGAAAATTTAGGGTCGATTAATTGACCCAATAGGGTCGATGCATTGACCTCCTAGATTTTCGTGAATTCCCGCCGAACTTTACATCAGACACTGCTTTAGTATTTTGGCCATAACTTTTTGTCCCGATCTCGGATTGAGGCGATTCTTATGCTGTTGGAAAGCGGATAGAAAGATCTACAACTTTTGTGTTTTAACAATTTCATAATTCGTCCATCTTGAATGTCCAAATTGAGCTACAGGTCGCACTAAGTTCTCGATGACCCAAAGTTGCAGTGTTTTGACATTATTTTCAGAATTCTTGGGCTGTTTTCTGCACTTGGCTTGTATTTACCTGAAACACTTCAAATCTAATAATTCTTATCAGATAGCCTTCATCGGATAGCTAAATATAGGTATCTAGGGGTGAAATATCATCATATTTCACTACTCATCACACCCCCAAACCTACACTTTGCTAGTCCTCGAGCAAAGCAAACTAAAGAAAATAAATGCCACTTTCGTAGGGAACACGATTGCACTTAGCGTGTGTAACAAGCCTTTAAACCCCTAGGTGATCCCTAGTGGAGGAGTTGTGTCTCCTGAGGGTTTACAGTGAAGTTACCCACAAACTTCAATAAATTCCAAACCATCGGCAAAATTGAGTTTTCAAAACATGATTTTTTTAACATATATATTATTCAAAAATAAAAATATTAATTGTTTCAATATGTGAATCATCAATCTTAAATATTAATGTCATGTCAATCATGCTAGTATCCATTCAAATTAATCCAATGCTCAAATTATTAGACAACTCATCCATTCATGCCTAAACGTGAAGTGTGTGCATACCCAAACCAAGATTCATCCATCTCAGAACTAGTCCAAACGGAAAACCGTCGGGTCTGTTGTCTAGACTCAATCCTCACTTTAGGTATACTCTCGAAATAAAATCACTCCGATGATGGGTAAGCTTTCGCACATATGTGAGAGATCAATACAAAACAAGCAAAAAGGTCTCACATGATAACTGAAACACGATGTAATCAATGAACAAAATCAAATCTCATAAGAACAGATACTTGTATATCCTAAGTATGTCATATCAAGTGTCATAAGTATCATATATTTACTCTCCACAAGGCAGTTACCAATGCAAGATCAGATCATGAAGGTCTTTTATAGGGTTGTAATGGGGCTCAGGAAAGGGTAAGAAAGAAAGGGAATTGAGATTCAAAATTTCTGAGAAATCGGAAAAGAAACAAACTTCTGATTTTTCTATTTCTCTTCTTTTTCTTTTCTAATCTCTCACTATTTTTCTCAACTTTCTTTTTCTTTTGAAGCACCTCATATTTTTCATTATTTTTCACAATTTTTTTTTCTCCCCCCTTTTTCTTTTATATTTTTGCCATACACTCTCAGTAAACACCACAACTCAGTATCTCTCCACTTACTCTCTTTTCGTTCATTTTCATCTCTCGTTCCTAATTTCTCATAAATAAGAAGGGTAAACCTGAATTTTCAGAAATTGTGAAGGGTTAAAGGTTAACGTGGCTTATCAAAGAGTGTATAAAGGTAAATTTTCCAATAGGCTCGTACTAGAAGGATAAATTTATATGAGGTGGGGCATTTAAGCACAAACGAGCCAAAGATGGCCTTCAATCATGTCCTTAAAAGATGGTAACCTTGCCTATTTGTCTTGAGTAGATATACAGTACGTTCTAACACAATAATATGAATTTAATATCATGCAAAGTCACAAGTCAAAATAAAATATATGAGATTATGCAAGATAATTCGTATTCAAAGAAAACTCCGAGTTTATGTATTCACTCATCAACAACGGATATTTGGCTCTAAAGCTTCCTGGGTTTAGTCTCCACTAAGAACCTAAGATTCACCGTTCAAAACAGTTCATCGATTTCTAAATCTTAGCTTGGTATAAGTGTAAAAATTCTAAGCATGAATATCAAAATTACCCACAAAATATCACATTAAGCTTCATTATCCTAGATACAAGCATTCAAAATCTGACATCGATATTCTAAAAATTAAATTCACATGCATCATCAACTAAAGTTTGAAAACTATCGAAAATAATTCATATATGATGGTTCAAAATTTATTTTTTATTTATTTATTTATTTATTTATTTTTTTTTTTATATGAAGAAAAATAAGAAAGTGACGCAAGATAGAGAATCATACCCCCAAACCTAAAAATGACAATGTCCTCATTGATTGAAATAAGTAGTGCACCCCCAAACCTGTTGAAAAGTACCTCAACACAAAGATCAGGTGCAGAGAATATATGCATAAAATTAGAACATGACCAAAAATAGATTGAAGGTAATGTGGCTACACTAATTTGGAAATTAAAAATAACCTAAACTAAACTAAAAACTAATATTCTAGAACTAACAAAAACAAAAATGAAAACGAAAATAAATAAAACACCGGGTTGCCTCGAAGGCCGAGTTTAAGTGTCGACTCGACCTCTTCATTGATCAAGAATCTGGGTCACTAAGGTGCATTGCCTCAATTCTCATCTGGGTCATGGGCTCAAACACCGGTTTAAGACGTTGCCCATTCACTTTAAAAACTCGATTGTCCGTGAGACTGCGAATCTCAATCGCACCATGCACACTAATAGAAACAACGTCACGGGCCTTCCATCTCGATTTGATTTTCCGGGTGAAGCTTTAGTCTGGAATTAAATAGCCAAACCTTTTACCCAATGTGAAACTCTTTCCGAGAAATTGACTCATCATGCAGCTTCTTATACCTTTCTTTGTACATCTTTGAGTTTTCATACGTACCATAGCGTAGCTCTTCCAACTCACTTAGTAGCCTTGATTTGATCATCTTTGCTTGCATATCAAAATTTAATCTTTGATGGCCCAAAATGCTTTATGCTCCAATTCAACAGGAAGATGACATGCTTTCCGTAGACAATTACGAACGGAGACATTCCAATTCTTTGTCTTGAAGGCGTACGATAGGCCCACGAGCATCAGAGAGCCGGTTTGACCAGTCTCTTCTATCCGATCGTACCGTCTTTTCTAAAATTCGTTTAATCTCTCGGTTCGACACTTCCACCTGACCACTAGTTTGCGGGTGATACGGCGTTGCAACCTTGTGGGTGATGCCGTATTTCTTCATTAAAGTAGCAAAATGGCGGTTGCAGAAGTGCGAACCACCATCACTAATGATCGCACGTGGAAACCCGAATCTATTAAAGACATTTTCCTTCAGAAATTTGACCACCACTTTGTGGTCATTTGAACGGGTTGCCACAGCTTCAATCCATTTGGAAACGTAGTCAACAGCTACGAGAATGTATGAATACCCAAAAGATGGGGGAAAAGGACCCATGAAGTCAATCCCCCAAACATCAAAAATTTCAACAATCAAAATCGGGTTAAGGGGCATCATATTCCGTTTTGAAATATTTCCAAGCTGCTGACATCTTTGGCATTCTTTGCAAAATTGAGCAGCATCACGAAAGATGGAGGGCCAGTAGAATCCGCTTTGAAGAATTTTCTGTGCAGTCTTCTGTCCTCCAAAATGGCCTCCACAGGCTCCAGCATGGCAGAAATCGAGAACGCTAAGTTGCTCTTCTGCTGGTACACATCTCCTGATGATTTGATCTGAACAGATCTTGAACAAATGTGGTTCATCCCAAAAATAGTATTTGATCTGGGAGAAGAAGAGGTTCTTATCATTCTTTCCCCATTCAGTAGGGATTTTGCCTGTGACCAAATAATTCACGATATTGGCAAACCAAGGAACTTTCGTAGCGGTCGCGTCAATTGCCATTAATTTCTCATCCGGAAAAGTGTCCCGGATAGGTTCAGGTGTAACCAATTCTTCAAGCAAAATACGAGACAAGTGATCAGCCACAACATTCTTGACTCCCTTTTTATCCTTGATTTCGAAATTAAACTCTTGAAGTATCAGAATCCAAATGGATCAATCGTGGTTTGGCATCCTTCTTTGCTAACAAATATTTCAATGCAGAGTGGTCTGAAAAGACCACTATTTTTTATCCAAGCAGATAAGAACGAAATTTATCCAGAGCATACACCACAGCTAATAGTTCTTTCTCAGTGGTGGTGTAGTTAAGCTGTGCATCGATCAACGTCTTACTGGCATAATAAATTACGTGAGGTAATTTGTTCACCTTTGCCCTAAAACAGCTCGATAAGCGTAATCGGATGCATCACACATGAGTTCGAATGGGAGAGAATAATCCGTGGTTGGATTATTGGTGCGATTGATAAGAGTTCACGCCGCTTTTAAATGATTTCATGCAATGCTCATCAAATTCAAAAGGGACATCTTTACCAAGCAAGGTACATAAAGGTTTAGCCACCTTGTTGAAATCCTTAATGAATCGCCTATAAAATCCAGCATGCCCTAAAAATGATCAAATTTGGCGAACACTCTTTGGTGGGGGCAAATTGGCAATTAGGTCGACTTTGGCCTTATCCACTTCAATTCCTTTCTTGGAAACAGTATGCCCCAGAACAATTCCTTGTTGAACCATGAAATGGCTCTTCTCCCAGCTAAGAACAAGTTTAGAATCCACACAACGTTGTAAAACTTGTGCGAGGTGATTCAAACAAGAACCAAACGTTTTCCCGAAAACCGAGAAGTCGTCCATGAACACCTCGATGAACTTGTCAATCATATCCGAAAATATGGCCAACATACATCGTTGGAAAGTAGCAGGTGCATTACATAAGCCGAACGGCATCCTTCGATATGCAAAAGTACCGTAAGGGCATGTGAATGTCGTTTTCTCTTGATCAGGTAGAAAAATGGGCACTTGATTGTATCCCGAATAACCATCAAGAAAGCAATAAAACTCTTGCCCTGCTAACTTCTCGAGGATTTGATCGATGAACGGAAGGGGAAAATGATCCTTCGGTAGTGTGTTCAATTTTCTATAATCAATGCACGCCACCCAAAGAGTTTCACGAGTAGGCAACAATTCTCCTTTCGCAGTTTCTTTCACAGTGATTCCGGACTTTTTTGGGACAATTTGGACTGGACTAACCCATTCACTATCAGAAATCGGATAGATGATTCCAGCATCGAGTAATTTAATGATTTCCTTTAAAACGATTTCTTGCATGTTCGGATTAAGTCGCCTCTGCGGTTCTCTCGATGATTTACTCTCATCTTCCAGATGTATTTTGTGCATACATACTGATGGGTCAATCCCTTTTAAATCAGCTAGAGTCCATCCGATAGCCTGCTTGTGATCTAGAAGCACTTTCAACAGGTCATGCTCTTATTCTTCAGACAACGTGGATGAAATTATCATCGGAAACGTTTCTCGTGGCCCTAGAAAAGCGTATTTGAGCGATTCAGGCAACTGTTTCAATTCCACAGTTGGTGGCTCCTCAATTGATGGAGTCGGTTCAACTTTTACTTCAATGGGTAATGGTTCTATCTTAGTCACAACTTCACATAAGTTATCATATGGACATGATAAACTCAACCTCGTCTCTTCGGACTACTTCCTTTCGGATCCTTTTTCTTCATAGATGGCCAACAAAGCGGTTTCAAATTCTTCTTTGGTGAGCATTGATGGTAATGCTTCATCCACCACTTCGTCCATCTGATCGATGTAAAAACATTCGACCTCATCCTCGCTAGGGAAATGGTTCATCGCATGAAATATGTTCAATCTGACCTTCATGTTCCCAAAAGAAACGTCCATGACTCCCGTTCGACAATTAATGCAAGCGTTTGCAGTGGCGAGAAACGGACGTCCAAGGATGATGGGGACTTGATTAATTGATTTAACAGGCGGTTCCATGTCTAAAACAATAAAGTCCACTGGAAAGACAAACTTGTCTATTCCAACCAAAACATCCTCGATAATACCCATAGGTCTTCTTTCTGACCTATCAGCCAGTTGGAGTGTGACCGTCGTGGGTTGCAATTCACCCAATCCGAGTTTCTCGTATATTGAGTATGGGATTAGATTCACACTTGCTCCCAAATCCAATAGCACTTTTCCAATTGGTTGCCCACCAATGACACATGGAACAGTTGGAACTCCAGGGTCTTTCAATTTTCATGGGGTTTCCAATTGTAATATTGAACTGACTTGATTAGTCAGGAACACTTTCTTGGAAATATGAGTACGCTTTCGCCATTTACGGTGCATAAATCTTTGAAAAATTTTGCATACTGTGCACTTGTTTGATTGTTTCAAGCAATGGAAGATTTATCTTTACTTGCTTGAATGTTTCAAAATTTCTTCCATTTTCGGGTCCCTTTCCCATTCTAGATGGAGGAGTTAGGCATTGAGGAATGGTGCCCTTGGGACATAAGGTGCGGTTCCATTTTTATTCTTGTTCATGTCCTAGTTGGACAGTTGAGGGAGACTCATCCTCGATTACTTTTCTTTTCCCTTCTCTCTTTGCTCTTTCTTTCTCTTTTCTTTTCTCTTTCTTTCTTTCTCTCGATTTGTTTTCTTTCTCTTGCCGCTTCTCTTGCTTCATCTTTTCCTCGATCGATTCCATGCATTTCCACTTGATTATCAACTTCTCTTCCACTTCAAAGACCGTAATGTTTCTTTCAACTGCTGACTATTCGATGGTCTGCATCGGTGTGCTTGACCTCGAGGATTGTTGGCGGGTTGGCTAGGAGCCTACCTTCCTCTCGTTGACTCAAATTTGATTTGTCAGTTGACTAAATTGATCTATCATCATCTGTTGGAAAGCATGCATGCTTCGCATCACCTTTTCCTCCAAATCAGAATCTCTAGAAACGGTAGCCTGAGGTTGATTAAAATTCTGATTAAAATTCTGATTTTTTCGGTAATCGAAATTCGGATGATAATAAGGAGAGTTCTGCTGGAAATTAGAATTCTGCTGGGTAGTGAGATTCTGTTGTGGGCGGAAATTTTGTTGTCCACCCATTGTGTTGGCTCTGTACTGCTGGTTTACCTGACCAGTTTGGTTCGAACCACCCCATCCTAAGTTGGGGTGATTTTTCCATTCCGGGTTATAGGTATTGGAGTATATGTTTCTACCCTGCCGTTGATAAGATTGAGTCAGATTCACCTCCTCTTGAGGAGTAGGTTCATCAGGGAATAATGACAAGGTAGTGGGGCACTCATTAGCCATGTGACCTGGGTGGTCACAAATTGAACACACAGTGGGGGTGACAGGAGCTTTAGCTTGCTTGGTCGCAGCTAACAACATATTCATTTGCTTGGACAACATATCAACCTTTGTCGATAGATCAGAGGTATTATTTTTGACATTATACAATCCATCTCTTGTCAACACATGAGATTTAGATGCCAAATCCTAGTTAGTTCTCCCCAGAGTTTCACTTTGTATCGAAGTTTGGTATAACTTCTCAAACAATAACCATTTCTCAAACAATGCCCACAATTCATCAGCTTCTTTTGTGGCACATGATCCACCACACGATGCATCAACCATGCGTCTCTCTTCAGGAATCAGCCCATTATAAAAACTTTGGACCTGTTGCCACCTTGGAACTTGATGATTTGGACAACTCTTAATCAATTCCTTAAAACGTTCCCAACATTCATGGAATGTTTCAGTAGGTTGTTGGGAAAAGAATTGAATCTTCTGACGCAACTCAATGGCTTTGGTCATGGGAAAATATTTTTTAAGAAACTGACGGTGTAGCTCTGCCCAACTCTGAATAGATTGCGGTTCTAAAGAATAAAACCACGTTTTTGCCTTGTCCCTTAAAGAGAAAGGAAAGAGTCGGAGTTTAGCTATCTCATCAGTGACATTGTGGACTCTGAATATTTTGCATACCCCAGTGAATTCATTTAGATGAACGTGCGGATTTTCATTTACTAACCCATGGAAAATTGGTAGCATTTGGATCATCGCTGATTTGAATTCATAGTGGTTTCCTGGAATGGGATCATGCATTATACATTCCTGATCCTCGTAAAAACTAGGATCATTATAATATTCGAGTGTTCTAGGGCCCTCATTGTAATTGTTATTCCCATCATTTCCATTATTTCCATTATTGCCATTATTGATATTCTGGTTGTTCCCATTCATTTCTTGCCTTTGATCAGCCATGGTATCTGTATGATGATACTGATTCCTTTGAATTCTGCGATTCTCTCTACAAGATCGTTCGATCTCAAGATTAAATAGTAGCAGATGTGGGTGATGAGAACGAGTAAAGCTCATACACCACGCTCACAAACAAAGAATGATGAATCCATAACAAACTCAAAATATTCAGCTTCAACCGATTAAAGCAAAGATTTTCAATCGATTGACACAAGCGCACAATTTTTTTTTTTTTTTTTTAATTTAAAATTCGAATTTAAAATAAATTTTTTTTTTTTTTTTTAATTCGAATTTCAAAAATAAAAATTAAATTCAAAAATTAAAATATAAAATTTAAATTTCAAACCTAAAGACAATCCTTCAAAATCCTATAAAATCTTACCTAAAAGAGAAAAAGAAGAGAGCGAATAGAAAGATTCCTACAAAGCCTAAAGCAAGTAGTCCCACAAAAATTAATAACTAGATTTTAGAAAATCCTACAAAATATCTAAAAGAGAAAAATAAGGAAAATAAACTCCTAAAAAATTTAAAATAAGAAATCCTAAAAATCTAAACTTCCTAAAAGAACTCCATAAAAAAAATACTTACCTAAGAGAGAAAAATAAGCGAAAGAAGATTTTGCAAAGCAAAAATTTAAAATTTGATTTTTTTTTTTTTTTTAAATCCGAATTTCAAAAATTAAAATTAAAAAAAATTAAATTTTAAACCTAATGGCAATCCTACAAAATCTTATCTAAAAGAGAAAAATAAGGGAAAAAAATAAAAGATTCCTAAATTTCCTAAGGAAGGTATCCTAAATTTATAAACTTCCTAAAAAATTAATAACTAATTTTAGAAAATCCTAGAATATCTAAAAGAGGAAAATAAGGAAAAAGAATCCTACTAAAATAAGAAGTCTTAAAAACCTAAACTTCCTAAAAGAGTCCTACACAAACTTACCTAAGAGAGAAAAATAAGGGAAAGAAGATTTTGCAAATCAAAAATCTAAATATTAGTTTTTTTTTTTTTTTTAAATTAAATTTCAAATTTTTTTTTTTTTTTTTTTTTTTTTTAAATTCGAATTTCAAAAATTAAAATTAAAATTTTAAGATTAAAATTAGAAATTAAAATTTTAAATCTAGTGGCAATCCTAAGAATCTTATCTAAAAGAGAAAAATAAGGGAATAAAAATAAAATATTCCTAAATTTCCTAAGGAAGGTATCCTAAATTTATAAACTTCCTAAAAAAATTAATAACTAATTTTAGAAAATCCTAGAATATCTAAAAGAGGAAAATAAGGAAAAAGAATCCTACTAAAATAAGAAGTCCTAAAAACCTAAACTTCCTAAAAGAGTCCTACAAAAACTTACCTAAAAGAGAAAAATAAGGGAAAGAAGATTTTGTAAAGCAGAAATCTAAATATTGATTTTTTTTTTTTTTTTAATCAAAATACAAAAAAAAAATCCCTAACCGAATTAATCAAAATTTTGCCGATCTCCCCGGCAACGGCGCCAAAAACGTGGTGTATTTAAAGTGTAACCCTTACAAGTGCACAAGATCTATTGCAGTATGGCAAGAACAAAGGTGTCGAACCCACAGGGAAATCTTAAATTTTAATTAATTCTTTCAGAGATTTAAAAACGTCCCCAAGGAAGTACCAAAGGGCAGATTTAATTTAACAAAAAATTTATCACTTTTTCTAAATATAAGAAAAATAAATTAATCTAAACAACTAATTACTGATGAATCTAAGAATAATATTTAAATAAGATCAAGAAATATGCTACCCTAGATTTGTACCCCCCTTTCATTAAAGAATCATTCACACAATCACCATCATTCATTCATAAAAATGATTTGAAATAAAGTATGATCATCAATCCGGCATACCCTATCTAAAAACAATGACTCAGCCTATCATTGCGGTATGAGTCATGTAAGAAGTATAGCGTATCTCGTGATGTGTAGATCAAAACAATAAAAACATTAGACTATGGTATTAATCATAAATATGGGTACTTATCTGGGGATCGCATCTTTCCCGATCTACTGATTTAGCCGCTCATCTTTGGTATATGATCTCCTTGTTCATTCAAAGTCATTCCTCTTTTTATTTCTTCCAAAAATCTTTGGTTACAATGCCTTTTCCTAAATACAATCTATGAATGTAAAAGAAAGACAGTGCAAATCCTAAGTACAATCTACCCAAATCAATCCCTAGAAGAAGGAGAAAAGAAGAACTTTTAAAAAGATGCTCAGAGGAGTCTAAAACTAAAAATAATAATGAATAAATAATCCTCTAAAAAAAAACTCTCTAAAAAATCTCTAATTATTTCCTAAAAAAAACCTATCTCTAATTCTTGCTCTAATTTTTGCTTCTCTTTTCGAAGTGTTTGATCCGCTTTAAATAGAGCCGAAGTTTCCCAGCCACAAAGGTGTTCCGACTCAAAAATTTAGGGTTGATTAATTGACCCAATAGGGTCGATGCATCGACCTCCCAGATTTTCGTGAATTCCCGCGAACTTTACATCAGACACTACTTCAGTATTTTGTCCATAACTTTCTTTCCCGAACCCGGATTGAGGCGATTCTTACGCAGTTGGAAAGCTGATAGAAAGATCTACAACTTTTGTGTTTTAACAATTTCATAATTCGTCCGTCTTGAATATCAAAATTGAGCTACAAGTCGCACTAAGTTCTCGATGACCCAAAGTTGCAGTGTTTTGACATTATTT
This sequence comes from Chloranthus sessilifolius, assembly GCA_021018995.1. Lineage (NCBI taxonomy): Eukaryota > Viridiplantae > Streptophyta > Magnoliopsida > Chloranthales > Chloranthaceae > Chloranthus > Chloranthus sessilifolius. The sequence continues at coordinate 138,179,748 of CM037588.1, read as the reverse complement.
TCAGAATTCTTAGGCTGTTTTCTGCACTTGGGTTGTATTTACCTGAAACACTTCAAATCTAATAATTCTTATCAGATAGCCTTCATCGGATAGCTAAATATAGGTATCTAGGGGTGAAATATCATCATATTTCACTACTCATCAGTTCCCCATAAAGAGCTCTTGTCCGTTTGTATCCTCCGCATAGTTGGCAAAGAAAGATCGGCAGTTACAAACATGCCTAGTGGCACCAGAATCGATCCACCAGTCTTTTTCACTTCTAACCATGTTGATTTCGGAAATCATGGCTACAAACTTTTCTTCAGTCATATTCGCTTGAGATTCTTTCTCCCTTTTCAGAAGTCTGCAATCCTTTTTTGAAGTGACCGGGTTTACCACAGTGATAACAACTACCCTTTTTCTTTTTGCCCTGATGACCTTGCCTCTTAATTTTCTTGTTAGCCTTATCAGAATTGAAGTTGTCTTTCCGCTTTCCATGTGATTTGGACGTACCAAACTCCACCATATGAGCCTTTGAAGTTAATTGAGATTACTCATCTTTCTTGTCGCGAACACGAAGTTCATCTTCAACTCGAAGACGGTGGCAGAACTCTTCAAACGAAAGTTCTTTCTTTTTATGTTTGAGAGTGTTTCAGCAGTCCTTCCATGAGGCAGGCAATTTGTGAATAATTGCATGATTGTGAAAAATGGGATCCATTTTTATACCCTCTTGATTAATTTGACCGATAATATACTAAATCTCATGAACTTGATCAAGAATCGGTTTATTATCAGTCATTTTAAAATCTAAATACTGACTTACAATGAAGCTCTTTGTACTGGCATCTTCTGTTTTGTACTTTGTCTCCAGCGCCTTCCAAAGTTTCATTGCTGACGACATGCTCTGGTACACATTGAAGAGAGAATTTGCTAGCATATTGAGAATGTGCCCTTTACAGATATAATCATCTTGCTCCCATTTCTGATGTTTATGAGCATTGGTAAGAGATTCTCCATCAGAATCTTCAGGCTCCGCGGGTTTTGGAGTGGTTAGGACATAAGCAACTTTCAAAGTCGTCAGTACGAAATGTATCTTCTGTTGCCATCTTCTGAAGTTGTTGCCATCGAATCGCTCCAATTTGACGATTCGTGAGTCATCACTTTCAAATTTGAAGTCATTATAAAAGAGAATAGCGTTTTAAAATTGTTAGAAAAAATTAAAGAACAGAAATCCGAAAATGATGAAAAGGGCAAGAGAATTGGACTCGAGGCACGTAATCGTTGTCTTTAAAACGATATTTGCTCCCTACTCGAGTAAATCTTCGAGTTTGCAAAAGGGTTCCAGCGAGACGTTTCCAGGATACAACGAGCCCAATCTCTTAGATGCGATCCGTTACTTTGCAACAGTAGAGGATCGCCCCAGAAAACTCAATCCGATGGAGTACCACCAAAAGAAGAAAGCAAGAGGAATTCTCAAGTTTTATGCAAGGATTTCAATGGATTTCAGAGTGTTAGAATCTGTGTCCTAAGGCCTCCTTATATAGAAATTTCAATATGACTGTTGGACCAACAGTCATATTTTGGACGGCTCAGATCTTTCAAAGATCTCAACCGCTACATCCAACGGCTGCATGAAAGGTTGTAACTTTTCAAATTCAAATTCGAACGGTTGTGCACCTTTATAAGCGGTTATGAAACGGCTGGGTCCAACGCTCAACGTTTGACCAATCCGTTTGGCCCAATAGAACCGAATTGACCCGTTGAATAGTGGCCCATTAGGCCCGACCCAACCCATGAATAATCTGACCGTTGGATCTACCTGGTCAAAAAGTCAAACCTCTCCTTGCGACGATGCACACGTGCAAAGTGCAAAGTGCAAAGTGCAACTCGCCGCTAGGCATACTCTTCTCTTATTATTGTTAAACAATAATAGAAGGTGAAAGGTTCTATATATAGCCTAGACACTTTTTATTTTTACCAATGTGGGACTATTTATTTGCATATAAAACTTGAGAATATCTATTGCCTAAAACCCAACCCAAACTAAGAAATCAAATAAAGTTTTATTTTCTTTAAATTATTAAAATATTTATTATATTAATAATAAATATAACATTGCTCTCATTTTTTTATAGGAAGAGATCAGGATCTTATAGTAATAGCAATGTAACAATGGGTTTTCCCCCCTTGATCTTGTTAAGTTAAAAACAGTTGGGATTGGGAAATTGGCGGCGACGCCACAATGCGATTCTGTATTTGGAGTAGGAGGTGGGGATACTTGTTTCAAGGTGACACAACTCTTCAACATGACTACCGACTTCTTTAATGGGATCAACCCCAACCTCGACTGTGACAAGCTATTCGTCGGTCAATGGTTATGTGTTGCAAGAACACCCAACTCAGCTCGTGAACTGTCTTTCTTCTATGTACGAATAAATGGAGGGGATTTTGATTAAGTTTTCATTTCATTCTCAATGTATGCTCCTTATTGATTCCATTTGAGAATGTTATAAGAAACTTGAGTATGCAAATGTTAGAAATTTTAAGATCTAAACTTAAATCACATTATCAAAATATACCTTAGCAAGAACACGCGTAGTACCTTATATTTATTATCAGATTGCCACGTCAGTAATCGTCTTAATAAAATTAATGATCTCTGCGAAAGAATCTGAAACAACGTTACCTCTAAGTCTAGATGGGAATTTGATAGGGTTAGAGGAAGAGGGGACGGTGGTCTCCTTATATAGTCACTTCTCTTTTCTAACACATCAAGGAAGGAGAGTAGAGATATTTCACTTATATTAGGAAACTACTTGCTTCTTATCACCTCGAGATATGCATAGTCAAAGGTCCAACCCAGTTTTAATGGAAACTCAAAGATAGGTTAAGTTGTTGACCACAAAAATCTAACATTCTCCCACTTGGTCTACACCTTAACTCATCTAAACATAATTTTAAAAAACGACTCTCTGGGTTGACAAACTCGGAAAAGCGGATGACCATTTATTTTATATTTTGAAAAATCATTGACCCCCACTACCTCGATGTTTCGTAACAATCACTCAAATTTAATAACAATACCAGTAAGGGATCATGGCGCACACAGTATTCCATCTTACAAATCGACACTAGGCAATCTATGGTCACAAAAATAGCATCATTAATGGAATTAAGTTTCTACTTAGTGATATCAGGCAACGCACATATGTGTCATTCTTATATTTGTCAAACTTCATACCCCAGGGTATGTCTTTCTGATATCTTATTAGCTTTCCGCCTGTAACTCACGTTACCAATCTAACAGAAAGAATGCTTACCGATGTGGTGCCTAATCACATCTAGCCCAAGTAAAATTCAGGCATAACGAAGTACAACCTCACCACCTTGTCATATGATAAAATTCACATGCGGATGGATAGAGTATAATCACATATACTCTCAATAATACATGCATAAAATAAAATATATAATGTATCAACAATAAAAATAAACTAACCAATATCAAAGATACAACTCCCACTAAAATTGTACAGTCAAAACTAATTCGATATAAACATCACAGTTTTAAGACTCGTAATAACTGTCAACAACTACAAGCTCTCACTGATTTAATCATTCCTTAAATCAGTAAGTTTTCGACAATAACAGCTTAATCGTAACCGCATTAACTATCTATAAATTTTAAATATTTCATAGCCATAAAAATTGATATCAACTAAAAATCATTAAATTTCTTTGAAATTTTAATTATAATAATAAGGTTCGATTCTCAATTTTGGTATTTCAACTTTTACCTATATCAACTCTAATATTTGTTACTTTAAATGTTATTTTAATATTATTCACCTCAAATATATCAATACAAAGATGGAAACAAACAAATTATGAGACAAATCACAAAATCATCTTCAAATTGAAAATGTTAATATTCTCAAAATATATTCTTGAGTGTTACATTTCTATCATATCTATAGTTATGTAATTTGTGTCTCACTTGTCAATGCACGAATCATCATCGTCATCCTTTAACTTTTCTCATTTATCGTATTATAAATTCACTAGCCACACGCTAAGTCAAAATTTTAAATCTTTTCGATGCTCAATACCATTAAAAATTTAAAAACGGTAGACACAATTATAACTACATTATCAATGACCATATACCTTTAACTACTCTCTATAAAATACATCATGATCATATGTCTAATGAATCTATAACCATATGTTACATATCGTTTTTGAGAATTACTGCATGACCATATGTCACTAAAATCCATCATGAACTATAACCATATATCACTAACTATCCTCCAAGGACTTAACTCGAACTTAAGGTCAAATTCGAATTAGTTAGAGTGTAAGTCATGTGCAAACATTCACTCTATGGGACAATCAGTTGCCATGTCTCAGCATCACCTTTGGACAGAAACTTTAACATGTTTGTTTTCCAAGACCGTGTTTGAGAAAGCACGCATAGACCTAATCACTCATGCCGTATGTTTGATCCAGACTCTCCATCAGCTTTTGCCAGAAAGATTTTGTGCATATCAACATAGAGAGAGTTTAACTCTCAAATATTTTATGTATATTGTTAAATATATAAGGCATAGGAGTGAATTGGGCATGCTCAAATTAACACCACTAAATTCTGACCCTTTTTCTTGAGCGATGACCAAATCATCTTGAATCAGAAAATCAAAATTTGTTTTAAACCAAAAATCATAATATTTTTTTTTATGGCTATCGAGCCAACCTTGATCTGATACTAATTGTTAGAAATTTTAAGATCTAGGCTTGAATCACACAATCAAAATATACCTTAGCAAGAACACACGTACCTTATATTTATTATCGGATCGCCGCGTCTGTGATCTCCTTAATGAAACTGATGATCTCCGCCAAAGAATCTGAAATCACAATACCTCTCGTCTTCTCTAAGTTTAGCCTATAGATGGGAATGTTCTAGGGTTAGAGGAAGAGGAGATAGTGGTCTCCTTATATAGTCACTTATCTTTCCTAACCCATCAAGGAAGGAGAGTGGAGACATATCACTTATATTAGGAAACTACTTATTTCCTATCGCCTCGAGATACGTGTGGTCAAAGGTTTAACCCAATTTTTAATGGAAACCCAAAGATCGGTTAAGGTGTTGACCACAAAATCCAACATGCAAGTCATTTCTCTTTTTTAATTATGTTCAATTTCTTTATTTCTATTTTTGTTTTCTTGAATATTGTTTGATGTTTTTAAAAATGTCAAACCCAGGATACCATTAAAATATGGGACTGACTTTCGCCTAACCGTCATTTAAACACCATTGTTGGTGTCTAAATGATCTTTCACCATCAATGGTTTATGATGTGTTTGATTTGACCCATCAAAGTGATAGATCATCGGTGGAAGTGCAACAATCCTAGCTTAAAATTGTGTTTTCCGGTGATTTAAACTATCTGATTCACTGACTATAACATCAATTGTTGTTTTTAGATTTAATAGCTTATTTTAAAGTTCATGAATCGAATGGTGTAAGATCATAAACACCATTTGGTGTTTAAAGGTTGGTCAGAAGCTGTCATCCCTTAAAAACTTTACCTAATCCAAAATGCAACTGCCCAAACCGTCACTACCTTCCACCCAACTTATGAAATGATAAAAATACCCTAATTGGAGAAAACACATCCCTAAATTTTATCAAAGCAAACAGGAGTTTGATAGATAGAATCAATTCGAACCCATCCCAATCATTCACCGAGCAAAATCGGCCGATACCGATACGTATCAGTATTTCAACAAACTAATACGTATCAGTTTTGCAACTCGGTTTGCCGATATGTATCGGCCGATACCGGCCTATATCGGCCAATACGTATCGGGTTGAGCTAAGATTTGGAGTTTTTTTAATTTTTTTTCAAATAGGCCGATACGTATCAGTCCTCCATGGACCGATACCTGATATCGATTCCGAGTTTGACACCTTGCACCGAAGTACTAAAAAAATCGAATCGGACTAATGAAAGATGAATCGGTCTTCTAAAAGCCAAATTGATTCGGTCTTCAAAAGACTTCAGCCATTTTTAAAAGATTGCACTACAAAAAATAAGACTATTAGCGGCAGCCAATAACTGCCACTATTAACAAAAAAACTGTCGCTAATGCCCTGGCCGCTAATACTCTTAATAGTTTTTTTGTTAATAGCGGCAAAAACTGCCACTAATACTCTTATTTTTTGTAGTCTAAGCAAGGTATCAAATTCGGTATCCGTTTGCCCAAGACTGATACGACTCGGCCGATACTAATACATATCGACAAACCGAGTTGCGGTATCGGCCAAGTCGCAGAATTGATACGTATTGGTGCCGATATGTATCTGGGTTTTCCGAAATACCGATACGTATTGGTATCGATCGGCCGATTTTTTATACCTTGAGTCTAAGGCGTTCATTCAAAAACCGAGTTCCAACTGAGTTAGGTAAATTATTTTTCTATTTTATTTTTTTTTGTGATAAAAAAATGATGGGTCGTCTTAGATCGCGGCAATCCCTTAACAATCACAATGGTCTAACATAGACTGATGTTGTCTATCACAGGCTACAACAATTGAACACAATTCATTGCGGTCTGCAATAGACCATCGCTATCTATTTAGAGACCACATGAATCTATCGAGGACCAATGCGATCTCAACAAAGATTATCCTGATTTCTAATAGAGCGCAAAGGACTATAATAGATTGTGGGGCTTGTCATAGACCGCCTTGCTCTCTAAAGAGAGTGAGACCACTGCTATCTCTCGATATTTTGTTGAAAAAAAAGTATGTGAGAATTTCAAGTTAAATTTATTATATGAAAAGTGAGGTTATTTTCATCATTTTATACGTTCGTTGGAAGTTGATGGCACATCAAATGCAGAAGGTCAAGGAGTCGGCGCTATTCTAATTTCGCCCGAAAGGGTCCCACATATCAGTCTCCATCAAACTCAATTTCCCCTGTACCAACAATATGGCCAAATATGAAGTCTGCGTAGCTGGATTACATGCAGCACTTGATCTGAATGTAACTCATTTCAGGGTGTTTGGCGATTCACAACTGATAATATGTCAGACCAACGAAGATTGGAAGACAAAGGATGAAAAGTTAATCTCGTACCATGAACACCTCGAAGATTTGATAGCATGCTTCAAAGAGGTTACCTTCTCCTATGTTCCGTGAGCAAGGAATTGTTTTGCCAACGCGCTTGTGACATTAGCATCAATGGTCGAAATTCCTTACGACATCGAGATGAAGCCTATCATGATCAGGCAGAGAAATGAGCCGACCTTCTACCTTCAGATTGAGGAACCCACAAATTTAGATGATGAGCCTCCGTGGTTCTCTGACATTAAGAACTTCATCGAAACACGTGCTTTCCCTAAGGGCACAACCAAGGTAGACAGACGGACCATCCAGCGTCTACCATCAAATTACATCATCTGTGGCGAGTGCCTCTATAAGTGATCATATAACAACATCCTACTCAGATGCTTAACTAAAAGTGAGGTAGCCAATATCATAAAAGAAATCCATGAAGTAGTATGCAATGTCTAGGTCAATGGCCACATGCTCGCTAAAAATATTCTACGGCAAGGGTATTTCTGGACTACCATGGAAAATGATTGTTGCAAGCACATTCATAAGTGCTACAAATGCCAAGAACACTCCGGTTTGATACATGCTCCAACCATAGATCTACACTGCATGACCACTCCAAGGCCATTTGCCACTTGGGGCCTTGACGTCGTCGGAAAGGTCAATCCGAAAGTTTTCAACAGACATCAGTTCATCCTCGTTGCTATCGAGTACTTCACAAAATGGGTAGAGACAACATCCTACACAAACATCACAGTCATGTTAAAAAATTCATTAAGAACGACATCATCTGTCAATTCGGCATGCCTAAGGACATCATCACGGACAATGGCACCAACTTAGCGAACAAGCGCATCAGAGCCTTATGCGAGCAGTACAAATCATTATCGCCCTTCACCATATAGGCCGCAAACTAACGAAGCCGTCGAAGCAGCTAACAAGACACTTGTCTGCATCCTTGAGAAGATGGTTGTCACATACTAAGACTGGAGTGAAATGTTACCATTTACACTGTGGGCCTATCGACCGTCGATCTGTAATGCTACAAGGGCAACACCATTTTCTCTTATATATGGAACCGAAGCCGTGCTAACAGTTGAGGTTGAAGTACCTTCACTTCGGATTCTCATTAAGTCCAATTTATCGAAAGCCGAAAGAGAGAGATCCCGTTTCTAGCAGTTGAACTTACTCGATGAGAAAAGACTCCTTGCTTTGTGCCACACTCAGGTCTACCAAGGAAGGATTGCACGTGCTTATAACAAACGCGTTCTCTTTCGAGATTTAAAGGTGGATGACACAGTACTCAAGAAGATCTTTCCCTCTCTCCACACTGATCGGAAAGGAAAATTCAAACCCAACTGGGAAGGACCCTATGTCATCAGAGAAGAACTCCCTAGGTACGCGCTTCATCTCGTCACAATTGTAAGGACCCGTATTTTTGAACCCGAATTAGACTAACCATGTGTGCGTGTTCGACTCGGTGACCAGTGTCGCCATTTGCCTCTGATTATTATTTAGATGGGATTGTGCAGACGGATTCTAGTTTAGAGCACGTTCGGACCCTTGTGTGAAAGCCGTGCACTGACCTTCGGTGTGACGACGCAACACCGGACCTAAGTTGTTGAAATTAGAAGTTTAACACACAATTGGAGTGTGCGTACTTAACACATAGAACAATCCTATTATAAGAGAGATTAGTCTCCCGTATACAATTAAGTTAAGGTTATTTATTTTATTTCTTAAGAAAGAAGGAGACGTGAGCCATCCGCGAAGAACCCCGACCTCATCGTGCCGCCAACCGATCGTGAGATCCGTCGTTATGAAACCTTCTTTAGAAATCCCTTTTTCTCTAGAACCCTCTTTTGTTTGAAACCCTTGATCCTAGGGCGAACTTGAATCGGCCTTAGATTCGTTTCTGGATGTTTGGAAGAAGCTGAAATTATTGGGAATAAGTAAGAGTCGTCCTTGTGAACTTGGGGGATCAATCACGACGCGAATCGTCAAGGCAATACGACGGTTTTGTTCTGAAACCCCTTTGGTGCGGTTCTTTTTCAAATCGAGAAAATCTTCGGTTAAAGGTACGATTTTAATTAAGATTATTAATTAGAATCAATAGATTAGATGTGGGTTTTGTTTTGGGGTTTTGTGGAAATCGATTCGGGTGAAAACGAGGAGAAAATCGCATCTTGATGTGAATTTCAGAAGGTCCGATCGTGCAGTCTTTGTAGCTCGCGCGATCGAGTCTTATAGATCGATCGCGCGAGCAAGCTCCAAAAGTTTGACTGAGAGCGCGTATAATCAAAAAAATGAGTTGTACTGTAGTCTCTGTGCTCGCGCGCGCGAGTTTAAGTTATCATTCGCGCAAGGATTATCATCGCTCACGCGAGTATCAAAGTATGTCTTTGGTCTTTTTTTCATTTTCTTTCCGAATTTTATGGTTATATGCTACTAGACTCGTAACATAAGGTCTGTATTGATTGCTAGGTTATAGTGTGGGTCTTGGCACCGTCCGTTAAGCTTTATTTGGACTCCGATTTTGTGTGAAATATCTTGAGGTAGGAGAATCTCATCACTACCGTATTTTATTTTAATTTGCATGAATATTTTGAATTAGAGTCTTTGAACTTGCACATGCCATTGAAATCACGTCTGTAGACTGACAATCTGAATCCGCCTAAACTCTGAAATCTGAAATATATATAAGAAACTTGAATCTAAATTATGTTAATATCTGCATCTGTTTTATGATTTACCTGAACGACCCCTCAAAATTCCTGAACAATTTTCGGGCGCAAGTTACCCTCTTGAGTGCAGGGGCTTGTTGCATTTTGAAAAAGAGTTCATGAACGACGATGGTAGGTAGGGGTTCCCATCGGCTATATTTTTGCTCTCGAGATATAATTCACTCGGGAGGTATTTTAAGTTGAGAATTAAGTCATAAATTACTAAACTTTGCATATAGAAGTTAGAGATACTGAAATACTAAAATCATGCATCTATTTTAGAATTTGTTTTAAGAACTTGATAACTGATTTTACCTATGAAATTCTATAATTAAGTTTCAGCTCTTATCTGTGTATCTGATTTTGATGCTCTATGTTCCGATATATACATGTTTTGAAAATCATGTTAGTTAAGATAAAATATTGTTAATGTCTTTCTTCTACTGAGCTTTGTCGGTTAGTTCACTCCGACTATACGTCACAGGTCCAGGTACTGACGTGGTAGTTCAGGGTTGCGAGATTGATCTTGATTACGTACCCGACGAAGAACCTGAGGTCCTTCCTGAGGAGTATTTTCTAGCTTAGGATCTAGTTTATTTTTCTTGCTTTTGGTGAGAGTTAGACTTGGTTTTTTGGGCCCACCTTTGGTTGGATATTTTGGTTTAGTACTTATCAATTTATTACTGTTGTGAACCATGTTTCGATGATGGTTGGTCATCATCGATGGTTCTTTACTTTAATTGCTTCTGTATTTTTCTTAGCTTGATTATTTATTACACTTTACTCTTATATGTGCTCTGTTTGTCTGGCTTATCGTTTAACCGATAGGTTGGCGAACCAAATTTTCCTTGAGGGATTGAAAAAGTCGGGTCGTCACAACAATGGACGGAGATCACTTTCCTGAGCCGATCAACGCTAGATACGTGCAACGATTCTACTCCTAGTCTCCCAGGACAAGGTAAGTACTGATAAAAATGGATGCGTGACTGCTTAGGGGCCCCTTAAAAGAGGTCATCATTTCAAAGCCAAGTAGCCAAAAAGCGTCCTTGGATACTTATACCCTTTGCTACACCCATTGATCCAATAGCCTTTCTTTCGCAACCCCTCCCAAAAAGAGAGAAAAGATAGTGAAAATATATATACCATACAAAAAAATCAGAAAAGAGTTATCATAAAAAAAATAAGAAAAGCAAAGCTCCAAAAAATAGAGGTCTGAAAAGAAACCAAAAGGAAAAAGAGAGAAAAATCATAAGGAATGTACAGTAAAAAATCCCCTAAGGAAGAAGTAAATTACGACATCTGGAACTCAATCAAGGAAAACCTTCAAACCCAAGAATACCTTCAAAATTCCTAACCTATCCCTTTTTAGCCCATGACTATGATACAACCCTGAAGAAAGCCCTATTTAAGGTCTACGAGCAGTTATAATATCCTTTGAGTCAGTACGAGCTAAGCTGAGAGACAATAAAAGAATTCCATCCAGCCGGCTATAACGGAATCAACGTTCATGTTATGGAATTTAGAAAAAAGAAAAAGAAAAATATACGAGCTCAAAGCAAAGAGGACGTGGTAAAAACCCATTAGGGCGCCACGGGTAAAAAGAGCGAGTTTGTGCGGACCAGGTGAAAATCTAAAAAGGCACCTAGGGTAAAAATATATAACCCATGGACATAGTAAAAACCCCGAGAGGACGCTATGGGTAAAAAAGTGGGCGACAACCGGCATAGCGAAAACTCATCTTGGGCGCTGTGAGTAAAAATGCTTAAAGAAAAAAAGAAAAGAAAAAAAAAAAAATCAAATAGTCCTTTGGTTACATTTTTGGGCTATTTTGTCTTCAATCAGGCCACTCATGTTAGCTCAAATCGGGTCCTGATCAGGTAGAGTTTCAGGTTGCACCATCAAACATATGACCCGAGGCAAGGATAAAAGGTTAACTTAGTCCGAAGGGATGGGTGTTCCAATTTTAGTAAAATTTGAATTCTCTCCAGGCTCACCGCACGAGCCGGGTTCGACTATTCTTCAAATGGGACCCGGTTGCCTCCTCTCATGATTAAGGCATCAATCAAAAAATAGAGGAAAAAAAAAAAAAAAAAAACCAAACACAAAAAAATCTTGTTTTGTATAAACCTTTGCACTTGAACAACCACAAAAACAAAATAAAGAGAAAAACAAAAACACAAAAAATTTTGATGTTGCTCTTTATAGAAACCTTGTAAATACTCTCAGCCATGGCTCTTGAAAAATCAAAAAAGAAATGAAAGAAACTGCATTCAAAATCTAAAAAATTAGGGGGTTTTCGATACCCCTTTTCCTTTGCATTTGATCTATTTGTAAAATATGTGCAAGTCAAGTCCATAAGATACTCATCCAACAGAAGAGTACGTTTTTCACGAGCATTAAGGCCACATCAATCAAGAAGGCCCTCATGACATTCTCAAGAAGCGTTCCGACGAGGTTTCTCGCATTCCAAAGCCGCAACTCGTACTTGCTCAAAGCGCTCCTGCTCATGCAAAAAGCAAAAACAACAAAAAACAAAAGAAGAAAAAGAGAAGAAAAGAAAAATAAAAGGATAAGTAGCACACACTCCCAAAAAGCGGTTCGACATCAATATTCGACCCGCTCAAGCAGTTGTGCTAAAATAAAATTTGAGTCAATGAGCGTGCTAAAAAAACCTTGAACAAAAAACACATGAAAAGAAAAAATATGTGGCTTCTTATGGTGGCACATTCTCCCAAAAAGCGTTGCGACATCAATATTTACTCTGTTCGGGTAGTTGTGCTAAATTAACTTTGAAATCAATGGATTGGCTCAAAGATCTCAAATCCTACCTCACGTAAGAGAACCCGTGGCCGATCAAGTGGGGCAATCAATGCCTCATGAGATTAGACATAAACAGTGGATCTTCGCGTCTTTGCTTTACACCAATCTTTAAGTATGGATCGATCACCCTCCCGCTTGCGGGGCTATTTTTTTCAGAATGAAACTCAAATGTCGAACATAATCATATCATCTCGGTTATTCCCAGTAATTTCGCTAAGCGCTTGGGGACCGATGATCTCGAGGAGTCGAAGTTTTCCCAACTGTTGGGGCTTCTGCTACTTTCCTTCCCGAGTGACGCACGTTATCTCAAGTGTTGGGCTTATATCACTCTTTCTGTTTTTCTTTCTTTCTTATATTTGAGGTTTGTTTTGAATATGACAGACCCGTTAGCGTGCTTTGGGCCTCTTTGGATTTCTCTTTCTTTTGCATACAATCGTTACTGATCGGATACTAAAGAGGGGCATCTGTAGACACTCAAATTTGGCCCAAGGCCTGATCGACCCCTACTTCAAGAACAGCGCAATCCCGAGCTTCCAAAAGTACCTCCCAAACTTTTAGAACTTAATCTAACCTTTAGAACCATTCCTAAACCCTTAGGAAGCAACCCTAACCTTCTCAAACCCTTAGAAAGCTTAAAATAGACTCATAGAACTCGTTTCAAACCAATCAAAATAGCTGATGAAAAGAAGAGTGTCAAGGTTTACAGAGATAGTTATCCAACCTAAGGCCTATACCATTAGAAAGTAGAGGTTCCAAACTTTTTAACGAGCCAAGAATCACCTAATTTGGAGTTATACATCAAAAGTTATGGTAATTTGAAAAATATGGATTTGTGCAGGAAATTGTAAAATCTGGCCCTAACTTCTCAAAACTCAAAAACCCATTTTTTTAAAAATGATTGATTTGAAAATTGGGGGTTTGACTTGTGGGCCATCCCAAAGCTTGGGATTTATTTCTTTAGAACCCATATGCCCTTCCCAACCTTAGGTATCACCCTTTTTCAATTTAAGTTATCACCCCATCATCCACCATTAAAACCCAACTTTCTCTTCTCTAAGCTCTTAAAAACTCCAAAAACCTTAGATTGAAGATTACCTAATTTCTAAACCCATTAGTGACCTAACCACTCACTAATCCACCATTGCTCTATAAATAGAGAGCCAACCCCCCCCCCCCCCCCGCGCCCCCTCCTTATTAAGGGAGTTTTTTGAAATTCAAAAGTAAAAAAAATTATATAAAAATCCCTTCCCATTTCCAAGCTCTAAACCATCCAAGCCTTAAAATCCTAATTGCTCCCACATCATTACTCTTCCAAGTCCATCACCCCCAAGCTTTAGAACCTTGGCCAACTATCTCACACCATCATTTCTAACCTCTTACCATCTAAGCTTTAGCAAGGTGAAACCCATCTCTAACCCTTTTATGCTATCGAAAGCTCACCGGAGTCATTATTCACGCGAAGATCCAGTGACTGTGCTACAAAGGCCCGAGCGATCCGGCTCTCCCCTCATTTCCTCTACCTTCTTTTGCTTTTCCTCTATCCTAGAATTTGAACCATTAAGCCACCGAAATTTCAGTAATTGCAGGGGGCTTAAATAAGATCGAAGTGCATTTGGGTAAAAGGAAGTGCCGCTCGTTTTTATATTTTTTTTACACTTTGCCATAGTAGAGACCACTTATAAGTGAGTCAATGAGGTGCCTAACACTTTTTCGATTTATAACCTAAGCCCCTACCTAAGAGCCTTTAGCGTAGACCGGATCGGAGTCAAATATAGCACTTAGGTGCACATGATCTTGATTTGGGTATCCCAGGACACCAAAAGCTCCGAGTGATAATCCCATTTTTTTTAGCGCATCGTTGCAACGGATTGATGAAATCCACGGTTGCACAAAGTCTAAAGCTTTAGTTCCAGCCAGATTTCACTACAAAAAGTATGATTATTAGTGGCGGCCAAAAACTCTCGCTATTAATAAAAAAACTATTAAGACTATTAGCGACGAGCGTATTAGCCACAATTCTTTTGTTAGTAACGGCAATTTTGATTGTTGCTAATAGTCTTATTTTTTGTAGTGTGTAGTGTCAAAATGTGAGTTTAACATGGAGCAAAATGGGAAACATATTAACATTTCCATTGGAAAAATGGATAATAGTTTAGCCAAGTTATATTACTAGCAACAATATAAAGCTAACAACAAAACAAACCCTATCAAAGACATGATATAAGAAATGATGAACATTATGGTATGAAATTTGATATGGCATGCATTTGGAACAATTTATACTTCATGCTTAATGAATAGCTCTTGTGAGAAAAACATACCCTCAAAGTTAAACTTCATCTCCTAAAAATTCAAACTATATCTGAATCCATCCCAAAGATATATAAATTTTACCGTAAACAATCCACAAGGAAACGAAAAAACAAAAAATAATTAAATAATCAGACAAATTAGAGAGA
Source organism: Chloranthus sessilifolius (assembly GCA_021018995.1). Taxonomy (NCBI): domain Eukaryota; kingdom Viridiplantae; phylum Streptophyta; class Magnoliopsida; order Chloranthales; family Chloranthaceae; genus Chloranthus; species Chloranthus sessilifolius. The sequence goes on along the minus strand of CM037588.1, from coordinate 138,164,640 downwards.
AAAATGTGTTGAAAGAAATTCGGATTCAATCACTGACGAGTGTTGGAAACTTCTAGCAAGCATGATGACAAATAGTCGATTATATAATTTTAGACAAGAAGAGCGGAAAACGCTGGTTCTGTTTGATCGAACTCCGTTGGTAGCGTCTTGCTAGTGCTCGATCTTAAAATCAAACTCTGTTCACAGATCAAAATCAATATCATATATGCAGACACAAACTTGATTGATCTGAAGCCGAAAACAGAGAATTAGAAAACCTAACTTTGGAAATTCAATACTCCAAAGATCATCTCAGGAACTGATAAAGTTGATTGATCTAAAGCAAAAAATAAGCACATTTCCTAACTTACCGACAAAAACTACCAGAAGAAACCCTAGCTTTTGTTGGCGCTCTGGAAGAAGAAACCCTAGCTTCCGTCGGTGCTCTGAGAGAAGAAACTCTAACTTTGTTGGCCTTCTGTGAGAGAGAAGAGTGGGTGATATTCAAAAGAGAAGAGCTAGCGAGAGAGGACTTGTTTCATTGGCCTGATAAACAAAATAAAAGAACTTATTGCCTATTTATAGGGGGCGCGGGTTGAGGAACCTATGGCGGTTGAGATGATGGTAGTCGAAACAAAATCCTTTGCCTTGGCCGCTGATTAATAGTAGCCAGTAGGAGGGCGTCAATATAAGTCGTTTACTTTGTAGTGCAATAACTGTTTTAACTTGTTTAATATTTATACGCTCGCGTCGCCACATTATTTACGAAGTTACCACTATTATATGTAACTAGATCACTGATATAAGCAAGGTATCAAATATAAGTTTATCGACATTTACGACTCGACGATCTTGTCGTATCGACTTTTTTTTCAAAAGAAAAATTAAAGGTCTCGGTCGAAACCGAGACATATCGGCTGATACCCGATATGTATCGGTCGATACGGTATCAGATACCTGATACGAGATACCGATATGTATTGGACTGATACATATCGGTTTGGCTGAAAACTGACCAATACATATCGGTTTGCCCGAAAACCGATACATATCGGTATCAGCCCATTTTTTATACCTTGGATATAAGTAGATCAGTGAATGTACAATAATACATGATGAGCTACACTCTTGTCCCTATACTTCATTGATGGTATGCACCTTAGAGGGCAATTGCAAAGTTGAATGACATTATTACTAACATGATGAACAATGTGTGTTATCTTTCAATACAACATTCTTCAACTCTCCCCTCACTATAAAAATAAGACTATTAGCGGCAATGTTTTGGAAGTGTCAAAAAAACTGCCGCTATTAGTCCCCTCACTACAAAAAACTGTCACTATTAGGCCTGCCGCTACCAAAAACTTCCTTAACAGCAAGTGCCATTGAAACACCTTATTTTTGTAGTGCCCCTTACATATCTGTATTTTGCCCATTATATTTGATGAGTGAACCACCACAACTCACCATAATGTGACTCTCAAGTTGATGGAATCATCATCATGGTTCAAAATTTCGGCAATTAATTTAATTATTGGCCGAAATTTATCGGCTTCAGTCCACATTTAAACGAAATGAAGGTTCGAAAATTCAGTCAAATAAATAGTAGAATTATAAGAACTAAATTAGAGATAATATTGTACACTTAGAGAATTATAAGTATGGAAACTGACTAAAAAGTGGACCAATATATACAGCACTATAAAAATAAGGTGTTTTAGCGGCGCTTGTTGTTAAGGCAATTTTTGGTAACGGCAAGACTAATAACGGCAGTTTTTGATAGCGACAGAATTAATAGTAACAGTATTTTTAATAAAAAACTGCTGCTAATAATCTTTTTTTTTTTTTTTATGGTGAGCCAACAGTCATTAAAAATTAAGGGCAACAATATGCACTTCTCGTACAAGCGACTGATAAGTCACTAATCCCTAATCACCACAATAAGTGACTAACAAGTCACTTACCATTATATGACTAATAAGTCACTAATAGCTGCGATTTAATCACAGCACTTCAACTATAATGAATACTAAAACAGTTTAACATTTACTAGTTCAAAAAGTAAATTGAGTATTAAAACAGTTCATCACTTATCGGTTCAATACACCACTGAATGCTGATTTGCTCTAATGAGCTAAAACATCTTAATTTAGCATGTAACACTATTGGTCGTCTATTTTAACAATTAAAGCTATGGGTAACTGATCAGCATTAGCACTTATAATGACTGTAAATATGAACACATTTTTATTAATATAATTCGCACTTCAGTACACTGATAAAAAGGGTTATCTACTGCTAACTATATTAGTAAATTAGGTACAATCCAATAAAAAATCCTGCACAAAACCGTGAAAACATATTTTAAGGTTTTAAATCTTATGGAAATCCATGAAAGGTTAGGTTTTAAATCCCTTACTCCACATAAGTTAGGGTTTTAAACCTTGAAATAAAATTAATTAATGATTTTAATTCCTAATGAACGATTTTAATTCCTTGATAGGATAATAAAATTAATTAATGATGCACCACTTAATGCAATTTTGAGGTACGTAACTCGCTAGGGTATATGCAAAAAAAAAGGGCACTTTAAAAAACAACCTTAAAAAACAAGCGTTTTAATAAAAAATTTCAAAACTTAAACATTTTAAAAAAACAATGCTTTTATGGTTTTTTGAAGTTTTGTGATCCGTGAAAGCATTATTTTTATTAATGAGGATTTGAAATCTCACGGATCTCTGAACTTCAAAAAATCGTGAAAGCATTGTTTTTTTAAAACATTTAAGTTCTGGACTTTTTTGCTAAAAAGTTTATTTTTTAAGATTGTTTTTCTAATTTTTTTTTTCCCCAAAAAAGGGATAATTAGAGAAACATACATCAAAAACAAACTTTTTAGCAAAAATGACCCGACTTCAAAAGTTTTAGAAAAATTGTGCTTTCACGGATTTTGGAACTTCAGAAAACCGTGAAAGCACTGTTGTTTTAATTTTTTTAAAAAAGGACTGTTTTATGAAGTTTCAAAATCTGTGAAAGCGCCGTTTTTCTAAAACTTTTGAGGTTGGGTCTTTTTTGCTAAAAAGTTTGTTTTTAAAGCATTGTTTTCTGAAGTGCCCAAAACAAACCCTTAGAAAAAAAACAAAACCCTGAGGTCACAACTGCCTTTCCAATTTATTATTATCTTCAATTTTGTTACAAGTAATTAAATATCTTTAAACCATTATCACAACATACAACTTGAGCCACACATCGCCGTCATACAACTGATTTGAGTTGTCCTTTTTCCATCTCTGGCCCTCCATTAACATTCCCATCAGACACAATCTTGCCCCAAAACCAGTGATTCTTCCACACAATCGCCACTTTCTCAATGGGGATGTTCTTCGTTTCGGGAAGGAAAAAGAATATGAATATGGTCATCACAAGAACCCAAAAGGCGAAAAAGAAGAAGAGGCCAAATTTCAAGTGGCAAAGCATAGAGATAAAGGCTTGGGCAATGGCGAAGGTCATGAACATGTTGACAGATAAATTGATGCTTTGACCAAATGATCGAATCTCAAGAGGAAATATTTCACTTGGGACGAGGCCAGCTAAGGGCCCCCACGACCAAGCGAAACCCGATACGTAGATGCAGATGAAGGCCACAATGAGGTCGGAGTAACCTTTGGAAAGGTCAGCCGCGCCGGACGTCCCAAATTTTACAGCAATAAGGATTCCGATCACAACCTGAAGAGAAAGAAAAATGGAGAGATGGCCCTCCAATTAGTAAAAACACGAATAAATTGGTGTGCTTTTTCACGGTTCACACCTCACTATTCAGAGTGTCTTGAACCATGTCCCTAGATGACAATTGAGACTACTCAGAGTGTCTTGAACCATGTCCCTGGATAACAATTGAGAGACTATTGCATAGATGACAATGGGCACCCACTGATCAACTTTACAATCCATATAAGCAAGTTAAACCCTCCCGATGTATCTGAGACTCTTATATAGCTCGCTATGGTTCCCGCCGAACAGAAGCAAGGGTGCAAGCTACAAATTCAGAAGCAAGGATGCAAACCTGTAATACATGATTTGCTATTGAACCCATCGAATGGGAATTGCCTCGGAGTGAACCAATTCGTCATTCGATTCGGTTTGCTTCCACCTGATGAAGCCCGCGCGAATTCCATGGAAAATCAATTTTAAGTCATAAAAATAGGTAGACGACCATTTATATTTTATGCTCAAACTGCCTATTATTAAGTGAGCTAAGGTCATGCCACATTGTTAAAAAAAAAAAAAAAAAAAAACAGTGAGCTAAGGTCATGCCACATTGTCCCCTTCAACCACCTAATATATAAAGACCCTTGTACTCAATAGGAAAAACTTTTATATAAAAACAAGAAAATTGCTTTTCTAACATTTTTTTTTTTTGATGATTTCTAACATTTTCAAATCTAAATTTTTTTCAATTTAATATTTACTGGATTTGGCTGCTCTTTATCACATGATTCTTTGCGACACTAGAATTTTAAGAAATCCTGGGCATGTTCAGTTTGGTTAGTGCCACTATCTTCACTCAATATGTATTCAATATTTTTTATTTAGTTATATATATATATATTTTTTTTTATATTTATTCAGTATTTGTGATGACCTTGCAGATTGTTATCCTGCTTTGTCCAAATCTGTGTACTCTAATATATGTTTGCTTATTGATCGAACAGTTTGCATTGTTTTATAGCAGTGGTTGTTTAACTAAGATCCCTGCTTATGGGATTTCTGATATTTAAAACCATCGGCATGATAGTATTCACCCTGATTCATGGAATCTTTGCTGCACAAACTTTGACGGCAGATCAAGCTCCCATCTCAGCTGCGGATGCCACAAATGGATCCGTGGCTTCCAAAGATTTTGTCTAATCTCACGAGTCACGACTATCATGAAACCCCCACTTGGAAAATTTTCTCTATTAGTACCTGACACACGAACATCTGAGACCCACCCTGGAGGAATAGGAACCTTCTCCCCAACTTATCAACGGTGAAGATTGAAACGAACGTGGCGATCACGTTGACGGTACCGGTAATCACGGCAGATGCGAGAGATGCCTGATTACCGAACCCGATGGTCTTGAACAAGACAGGGGCATAGAACATGATCACATTGATGCCCGTCAACTGCTGAAAGAAGGGGATCAATATGGCCATCACTAGCTGGGGCCTGTGCTTCCTTTCCATAATCTTCGCCCAGGGGTGTACTACGCTCTTTGATGCCACGCTGGCAGCCACTATGTCCTCGTATTCTTCGTCCACGTCATCAGTGCCTCGTAGTCGTTGCAGCATCCGCTTGGCATGATCTGATTGGCCGCGCTCAATGAGAGAGTTGGGAGTGTCGGGGAGGTAGATGGCTCCAACGGTGAAGATTGCGGCTGGAACAGCGGCTAAAGCCAAGCTGACTCGCCAGCCATAGCCACCTTCGATCCTGTCCGTATAGTAGTTGACGAGGTTGGCAGAGAGGATCCCAATGGTGATCATTAGCTGACAGCCGATGTTGAGCATGCCCCGGAGCCGAGCCGGAGCCATTTCAGATAGGTAGATGCCCACCGACTGTAAATAGAGTTCCAAAGTGAGGGTGCTTTTAAGTTGCTCAATTGGGCGTATGGCATAGCTCTCTGCTAGTCTCTGCCATAGTAGAGTTTATTTGCTTTAGTTAGTTCTCACTTTCTTTTCTAATTCTTTGCAAATGAGGATTTATCTGCTCTAACAGCAATAACAATCTCTCTGCTTTTTACTAACTTCCTATTAAAGCAAATAAAATTTGCTCTAGTAAAAAGTGAGTAGAAAAAATGATAAAACTATTGAACATATAATTATTGCATAAAATCTTGCTATGCAAACAATTATGAGGAGAATGATACTACTAAAGCAAATAGCAAGATGTTAGTTGAGACCATCGGAATATGCTACAGCAAGTTAACTTTGCTATCAAGATGTTAGTTGAGACCATCGGAATATGCTACAGCAAGTTAACTTTGCTATGGCAGGGGCTAGCAGAGCTATTTCATAAGCAGCCTTTGGTTTGCAGCAAATAATATTTTAAATGGATGATACAGTGGTAATCGGCAGTACGGTTGTCTTATCGTGGTGACTGTAGCTGTATGCCTGTAACATATGGAGACAATTCTTCATATTCGTACAGCTTCATGGATAAGGGAGTTTGAGCCATCTGATTCGCCCAACATGTCTCATTGAAGTGGCAATCAAATGATCTTACATCGTTAAAAGTATAGTGACTGTTACGCCATGTGGCTTTCGTATGTGATTAGGTCAAATTGTCAAAGCCGCAATCCATCATTACATAGAACATGTCTAAAATCCAGCTATAACTAGCTTCCATCCATTCGGCCAGTGAACTCTATTATTGACTATTTGAGTATTGACCATCGAAAGGCAAAGAAAATTGATATTGGAATGTATAGATCGGATGGCGCTTAAAATTTTCAAAAACCACTTCACTTTGATGCATGACCTCTCAATTTGAAGGCTTGGATTGCTCTGGTCTTACAGCTTTCTAGTGTCTGATTCTCCTGGACCACTATTTCAACTACAGTAATAGTGTTTAAATGATCGTACACCATTAATAATGTAAGCAATCTATGCCGTCAAAAGCGATAGCTCATCCGCTGAATTGAAGCAGGCACTTGAAATTACACATTTACCAATTTTTCCTGTTAAGAACACACAACTTTCGCAACATAAAAGATCATTGATTGCATTGAATCAGATGATGGAGATTGTTTTTTGTATCAATCTTTCACATGTTGATTGAGATCATAAGATTATGGCACACCTATCAAATGATCACATGTTGATTACACACGGCACTCATCCCAAAAAGAGTGACCTAAGAATCCTTTCTCATGATATGCCCATGATCCCTATCACTTTTGGGAAAGTGTGTCACATGGAATCAACATGTGGTCGTCTGATATGTGAGCCATGATGCCAAAATCTATTGTGTTGAAGATTGGAACAAAAATCATCTCTATGTCTGTTTCAAGGCAGTCAATGATTGTTTATGGTGAGAAAAAGTGAATTCTTCACAACAATAAAAAACGAGTCCAAATAACACTATCCTAAACTTTAATGGTGTAAGATTATTTAAAGGCTCAATTGTGCATGAACTTTCATGTATTGGAAGTCACAAAGATACTGTAGACTTCCATGTATGCTCATTGTACGCTTACCGAAAAAAAATAAAAAATAAAAAATTCCTCCTTTTTGAAAGATTTGAACAATTCGATGGGTGCACTTCAATATTAATAATTGTTTTTTATTTTATTTTTAAAGCCCAACATTAAAGTTCATTGATAGGATGGAGCACCCTATACCTATGTGTGTGTGTGTCAAATTATTAATATAATGATATCATACTTTTCAGTTTTCACAATCAAACCTCAATAATATAATCACATTTACTAATTTTAATATATTTTAGTAATTAGAAATTTTATGAAGAAAGATTTTAGGGTTTTATTTCCCTCTTTTATAATCTTTTTTTAAAGATAAGAAAAAATTATTTTACAAATTATTATTTTTTTAACAATAAAAAACAAAGCCCAATAGCCGTCCCGAGCCAACCCCAAGGCTAGGTTTTATTAGGGCCAGCCCTAACCTGATCCATTGACAACCTTAATTGGAGCGATGTTCCAATGATTGTCTATCACTTGGACTATTTGGAATTAACACAATTGTGTGGCACGTTGATAACAGTAAAGTGTACTTTAATGTTGTCTGATCAAAAGCCCAAGTTAATGGTGTAAGATCAGTTAAACCGGTATTTTGGGGTTTAGTTATCAGTTAGGAAACATTCTTCCAAAAACAAAGGGTGCGTTTGATACAGCTCCTTGCAACTCTGCTCCAGCTCCTAAATGCTCCCTGTTAGAGCAGGTGCTCTGGTGGAAAGCTTATTTTTCACTTAAAACAGATCTATATCAATGCTATTCCGGTTGGGGAGCTAGTTTATTAAACATGAGCTCGGGGCCTAGAGTGGCTCTCAGGTCTCTGCGAGCAATGCCAAACAAAGCCTAAGCTTAATTATATTTTATGTTTTCCGACAAAACAGTGTCTTGTCCAATTTTATAAGATAGAGATGGGGTTGTCGAATTATTGAAATGTGGTTAAGTTAAAGTGGTATCCAACTTTATTTTGAAGAGTCTCCTTCTGATAAGCGGACCGTCCATTCAACGACGTGTTCCTGCGACATTTCGACGCGCACATAAGTTTCAAGTATTGGAAATTTTGTGAACGTCGCCAAGTCCTGCGGCTATACAGATGGACGGTCCCTTTTTATCAGTGTTTTGAAAATCAAATTGACACCCAAACATTAGTTGCTCCCGTCCCGGTTCTACGGTTCTTTGATCAGTCAACGATGTGGGAACCGTTATGCAGACCGATTTTGTGGCCGATTAAGAATTATTTTTTCTATATTTTAGTAATGAAATAATAGCTCCTGTCTCATGTTTAAACACTAAATGGTGATTTATTATTGTGTCATGTGACACACACATAATCAATCTAAATTGCTCAAGTGGTAATTAATTGTTGGAACATGTCCAAACCAAATGATCATGCTTCTAAGTAGATGTAAATCATCCGTCGGTGAACTTTATTATTAGCCATCAAAATTAAAAACAATCATTGAAATAAGAGCATGGATCAAATGGTTTCAATCTCTCAAAAAGTATGATTTTTTAACCCAATACTCTTCAATTCATGATATATCACTTTGACGTTATGGATTTTAAAAGTCATAAGCCAATAAACGGTATAAGATCATTTAAACACCATTAAATGACGATTACGAGAGTTGGTCCCTTTATTAACATAAAATTATAAAATATATATTTCCAAAGGTTTATAACTTATTATTTATATTATTTTATTGTTTTATACTTACTCTAATAAAATAAGAAAATATAAATAAAATCTAGTAACCGAATCTCCTTGATTATATGTAAAGGACTAAATTATCAATATAACCACTCTTATGAATCATTTTTGGAGGAAAGGATCCGGTGTTGGGTGATCATCAACAGTTCCTTAGGTCCCTCCTCTCCAGCTGCGGTTTAAAAGGGTTCGGACGCATGGTTTGATCCCGGCTTTCTGATAGCCCAACCGGCTGGTCGGCACGGCTTATGGTTCAATTGGCCGGTTTCATGGTTAATTGCGGTTGACAGTGAACCGTGGTTTTTGCCGCACTGAACCGCTTGAACTCACGGTTCGGTTGGACCGCGGTTTGAATCGGATCTTCACAACACTGCTTGTTACCAAACCTCTAAAAGCACCCACCACCGTCGGTCAAATCATCATTACTACTGGTCTTGGTGGGTCCTTTTAGAGTTTCGATTGTTGCAAATAGCTGTGCTTTTTGGAATGCATGTCCCGTCAAATCGATGATATAAGATTAATTAATTTTAGAGGTATCCGACTGTTTCGATTCAAATGATGCAAACTGCTATCTCGATATCCTGTTATATTATTTGTACCAAAGATTTTCAAGTCTTAATGAGCATATATGACACCTGGGATATTTTATATGGCACAAATTATAAAAACCAAAGGGACCTTAATACCCAGTCACCGGCTCTCTGCCTGGGAAATTGTTAATTGCCTTGGTAGTTGAAGATTCCGTCTCCATAGCTTGGGGTTTCCAAAGTTAAAATTGTGAATTGTGAATTGCCTTGGTAGTTGAAGATTCGGTCTTCATAGATTAGGGTTTCCAAAGCTAAAATTGTGAATTGTCTTAAATCAGATTGATGGAGATCAATTTTCATCTTAATATTTCACACGATAGATCGTGAGATTATGGATCACTTCAGATGTTGATTTCATATGGAAAACACCCCCAAAAGTTTCCTATGGTAATCATTGATCACAATCACTTTTGGCATGTGAGCCATGTAGAATCAAAATCTGAACATCTGATAAGTGTGTCATGATCTCAAGATTTACTATGTAAAAGATACGAAATAAAATCCGTTCTCCAATGTCTGATTCAAAGCCATCAAAGGTTTTAACGGTGGCAATCCCAAGATGCAGAGAATAATCTTCGGCCGGAAATATTAGTACCTTTTCTATTTTTAAGGTTCCTCTAAATTGATACTTGGGACTGTGCTTAGAGACAAGAAAAAGGAAATACACTCATTCACAAATGAGAGGATATAAACCAATGACTCAAACTTTCATGAAATGCTATCATTTCAATTAATTTTTGAACAAATAGTTAAAATGGCATAGGAGCTCGAGTCATAAGTTTATACCTCAGATATTCGGCCTCAACCATAGCTTGACTTTATATTGCTAGAGCTTTAGGTGTTCTACATCATGGACTTAGTGTTGCACTTCGACAATCTGTGCGATTCTTGCGTTTGATCGCTCCCTAGCGTCACAAGATCAAACTAATCCCGAAAACTACCAAAGAGATTATAAGAGTGTAAGAGATCTCAAGAGAGGGAATGCAAAGAACAACTTTGTATTGAACTCAAGAATACTTTACAAGTTCTGAAGTGCCTTGCAAATGAAGCCCTCTACCCTATTTATAGGCTACAAAGTGTACAATGGACGATGTGAGATTGGGATATGTGTCTCACATCCAATGGTTGGAAAAGTTCTAGAATTCTCTCTAGAAACTTCTCCACACTTCATTGGTTCCACACTCTTCCCAGAGTCTTTCTCTAGGTTTCCACACTCTTCCAGGACTCTAGGTTCTTCCTTCATTAAAAATCTTCCTGGTACGTATATAATCTCGTCTATACATATATCTACTAGTGTACAAATATGGTGCGAATTGAAAGATCATATGTTGAGCGCGGGACGTGGCCCTCTCCCCCACCTATGTTGGCGATGTCCTCGTCACATCTTATTTTTCGAATTGCCATATTTTATCCTCAAACTGCAATAGCGTGTCGGTATGTTCCCAACTAGCATCGCTATCTGGTAGCCCTTTCCATTTCACAATGCACTCCTTGTACGGATGAACGCCTCGACGCCTTATCGTTATGTCGGCGAGGTACTTTCGACGTCCTTGTCAAATGACGTTGTTACGACGATTGGGACTCGTTTTTAGACACCCTGACTTGGATCCTTTATATCTTTATGGTATGACTTCAAGTGACTAGCATGGAAGACCGGATGGATCTTTAACTTCTCAAGTAACTGGACTTGGTAGGACACCTTACCTACACTTTGGTGATTGGGAAGGGGCCTTCATAATTTTGCATAAACCCCTTATGTACCCTCCTGAATGCTTTGAACTATGGGGGAATTAGCTTGATCATCACCAACTCGCCAACTTGATATTCGACATTCCTCCTCTTTGTATATGCCCACTTCATCCTCTTAATAGCGTCCTCCAAATGTGACCTTGCCATATCTTCTTTCTCTTACCACCCTCAGTGATTTGATAGGCAACTTGGCTCTTCCCCGTGTAGCCTATTACAGCGATGTGTGGAGTGAGTGGTTTTTGCTCTGTGACAAGCTCGAGTGGGCTATGATGTGTGGGCTCACTCGTTTGTAGATTGTAAGAGAATTGAGCAACATTTAACAATTTCACCCAATCTCTTTGGTTGGCACTCACAAAGTGCCGTAGATATAAATCTACAAGAGCGTTGACGCACTATGTCTGTCCGTCTGATTGAAGGTGGAAACTTGTAGAGAAGTGTAAGTCTGATCCCAATAGCTTGAACAACTGGGTCCAAAATCTCCCAGTGAATCGAGGATCTAGATTGCTGATGATATATGGTCTGCGGCACTCACCAATACTTCACATTTTTAACGAATAGGCGTCCAACTCCTTCAGTAGTGTAGTCGGTTGGGGCAGCAATGAAGGTGCCATACTTTGAGAATCGGTCTAGTAATCCCCGTGATTGTTGTTGCTCAATCTGATTTTGTTGACATACAAGTCTTCACATAGGCCTCGACATTGCTTTTCATCTGAGGCCAATAGTAAGCAAACTCGAGGAGCGTCATTGTACAATGTTGGCCAGGGTAGTCAACCCACCGAGTATCGTGGCACTACTTAATGAGCGCTTTCCTTAGGTTACCCCAATTAGGTGCGTCGAGTATCCCTCCTTTGGCATAGAGTAACCCATCATCCTCCCAAAATCGCTTGGTGCTACTCACGCGTCCCATCTCTAGCAATCCCATTGCTAGAGTAGGGATACTCGACACACCTAGAGGGTCCTCCTTCAATCTCTCCTTTATGCGATCGAGGAGTGTACCTTGGAGTCGACTAATCGTAGCCAACTATTCTCTCTTTACTGCTGCCAACTCTCCTTTTCTATTTAGCGCGTCGGCCACCAGATTAGTTCTTTTTGGCTTGTATTCAAACACCAAGTCAAACTCTGTGCCAAGAAATCTTGCCATCTAGCTTGCTTGGGACTCAGTTTCTTCTGAGACTGAAAGTAGCTAGTGGCAACGTTATCGGTCTTCAACATGAACTTGGATCCTAAGAGATAGTATCTCCAAGTCCTTAAATAAGGCACCACCGCAGTCATCACCTTCTCTTGCGTGGTGTAGCGTCTTTCAATATCATTGAGTTTCCGGCTCTACTATCAGATGTTCCTCTTGTACCAACAATCCGCCAATAACAAAGTCAGAGGTGTCGGTTTGAACTTTATAAGGCTTGTCAAGGTCTAGTAAGCTCAAAACGAGCTCCTCCATGATTTCTTTCTTCAAACCCTCAAAGGCCTGTGGCATTCGCTCGTCCATGCCCATGGTATATTTTTCTTCAGCAAGTCAGTGAGGGGTACTACCTTCCCTGAGTACCCCTGTATGAACCTTCAATAATAGTTTACCAAGCCTATGAATGATCTGAGCTCGGTTACTTTGGTTGGTGAATCCTAATCTTGGATAGCTCGTACCTTGCTGCTATTTATACTTAACTAGCCATCTCGTATCTTGTGCTCCAAGAACATTACTTCTGGCCGACCGAAGGAACACTTCTCTCTCTTTACATACAACTCATTTTCTCGAAGTAATTGGAGCACCTTTCTCAAGTGCTCTATGTGTTCATTCAACGTTTTGCTATATATGACAATGTCGTCAAGATATACACAACAAACCAATCGAGATAGGGGTGTAATATCTTGTTCATAAGTGTGCAAAAAATTGTTGGGGTATTGGTGAGACCAAAGGGCATAACAAGGAACTCGTATGAGCCATACCTAGTCATGTAAATAGTCTTCGATTCGTCTCCTTCTGCGCGGACTTGGTAATACCATAATCTCAAGTCGAGCTTCGAAAAGTAATGCACTCCTCCCAACTGATCGAAGAGATCGACGATAAGTGGTATGGGATACTTATTTTTTATCATAACCTTGTTGAGCGCGCTATAGTCGATGTATAGCCCCAGTGAGCCATCGTGTTTCTTTTGGAACAACACTAGTGCACCATAGGGGGCCTTGGATGGTTGGATGTAGTTGGCATCCAACAAGTCTTTGAGTTGCCTCCTAGACTCTTCCAACTCGGGTGGGCCATTCTATATGGTGCTTTATCAAGTGGCTTGGCCCTAAGTTCCAACTCAATTTTGTGGTCCACCCCTCTCCTAGGTGGCAACCTCTTAGGCAACTCAGGGTGCATCACGTCCTGATATTGCTTTAATACTGTCTCAATCTCCTTCGGTGCCTTGTCTATGGTACCGTCTTATTTCTAAGGGAGGGTGGCTAGAAACATCACCTCACCTTTCTTCACGCCTTTAGCCAACTGCAAGGTAGATAGGGTATTCGTTAGTGCCTTGGGCCCTCTTACTGCAGGAACCATTGATCAATCACATAATTTATCATTTTATAACCCTTAACTTAGTGATGCTAGACCATAGTTTGTTACTAACGAGATATTGATATACAGATATTAAATATAAGCAGTAAATCAGAGCCTAAGTATTAATTTTTGTCAAAATGAACTCAAAAGGCAATAAAGAAAAATGATTGAACGAAAAAGACGATTTACCGCTATTGAAAACCAGAAAATTTTAATTTACGATTCTTCAAAAGAGACAAAAAGAGAAAAGTGATAAAGCGTAATCCAGAGAATCGCAACTATGAGGAAGCCTATTGAAAATAGAAAATCATGATGAACGATTTTCCAAAGAAGATATGAAAGAAGAAATCGTTATTTACGATTTCCTAAGAATAGAAGGTTTCCTCTAAGAATAGAAGGTTTCCTCTATTGTTGTTGTTAATCATGTGAGAACTATCACCGCCATATTCAGAATTAGAAGACTCCTACAATTAGAAGTCCGATGAATCATGGATCTGAAAAGATTGATGAAGATCTAAATTCGAAAGACTCTGCTACTGCTCGATAAAGAATACTCTAGAAGCGCATCAACTAAAGGAAGCAAGGAAAGATGAAATTAAGAATTAGAGTTATATTAGGATACTTTTGTTTTTAGTGGTTTCTTTTATTAGAACTAGATATCTGTAAACCGACCCCTTATGATCTATAAATAAGAGGGCTCGACATAGGAATAATTATCGAAGAATTTCAGCATCAATTGACGCATGAGGTTAGATTTTCTTTCGATCAATAGTGTATACTAGTTAGAGTAGATTAGATATTAGAGGTTTTTCAAGAGTAATTAACGACTGCAATTGAGTGCTGAAGATTAGTGTAGATATCTGTAATTTCTCAGGAGTAATTGAAGACTGCGGCTGAGGGGTGAAGGATATATTTTACTTTGCTCTCTAGATTAGATTTTCTTTGCTTTGTAAATATCTCTAAGTTTTAATTTGAATTGACGACTCAGGTTAGAATTTGCATATTAGTGTAACAATTTTTACTTTTCCATCTTCAGTTTGCTAGAATTTGATTGACGCCCAAATTTCTGATTAATTATTTATTAGATTAAATCTATGTTGATAGAATCTTAGACTTGATTGACGACTAATGCTAGGAGACTAGAAATATGGTGTAACGGTATTGTTTATTTTAATAAATATCCGAAAGTTGAAGATTGAGATTGACGACCTTAATCTGAAGGAGGATTATGATTTATTTTTATGCACTTTAGTTTAGAAAACCATTCTTTTATTCATATTTCTCTAGTAGATTAGGAAATCTTAAAAATAAATAAAAGTTTTTAAGGTAGGGATTTAGATAGAAGATAGAAATAGGAATTAATAAGATAATGAACTTTCTCGTGAGAACAATCCTATACTATGCTATAATTTCTATTGTACGATTGCAATAGGTTAAGACTTGAATTTAATATAATTATAATACACAATAACAACCAAGTCAAGTTTTTGGCGCCGCTGTCGGGGAAGCAGATTTATCTAATTCTTTCAAATTTTTATCTAATATTTTTATCCTTTTAGAAACTAATATTTATCTTTCTCTTTTTATATTTCTTTATATTTTTATTTTCTTTGATCACTTCTTAAATCTTTTACAGGTTTATTCAGAGTAATGAATTACGAGTCTCCAACTTCTCCTTATCACAGAAGCCAGAGACTTAGATTTATTTTCTCTCCTTGCTCTTTTAAAATATAAATTATATAAATATTAAATACAAAAAGATTTACTTTCTGGTGTATACACTATACCCGGTCTAGAAGACTAGACACTTTCAAATACGACTCAGAAATTGAGTGGACTTTCTTACGCAGACTCGCATTAAACCGATCCTCTGTAAGAAAAACACAACCCATGGCTGACGAACTTTCAATTGAAGCACATTTAAGCCCAATAGCTTTAACCGAGCCATCTTGTATAGTTATACCAGAGGCGACTAAAGGCCAAAACTATGACATCCAACCCCACACACTCCAAACTCTACCAACTTTGCACGGGCTTGATAGAGAAGACCCCTACCAGCACTTGAGGGACTTCATAGAAATTTGCACAATGCTATAGACTACGACCAGTAAAAAAGTTATAAGACTGAGCCTATTTCCTTTTTCTCTTAATAATAGGGCGAAGGCATGTTTAGTCTCACTACCTGCCAGGAGTATTACCACTTGGGAGGACTTACAATCTAAATTTTTGACTGAATATTTTCCAATTGGTAGAACAAACCAAATTCGCCAAGCAATTCAAGGCTTCAGGCAAAGACCTGGAGAATTATTTCATGAGAGTTGACAGCGGATGAAGGATTTGCTATGAAAATGCCCTCATCACGAGATGTCGAATCAGTCTATAGCACAAAGTTTTTACCAGGGATTGACTGAGACCAATCAGTCTACAGTTGATGCCGTAAGCAGAGGAGCCTTCATAGCTCAAAATGGCCAGTAGACCTGGAATTTATTTGAGAAACTGGCCAACACTTCAAAGTAAAAATAGGCTTTGTTACAGACCGACCCAGAGATTGCTCATCATACCCCGCTCGTAAGAGGTGGGGTCTATGAAATCAATAAAGAAAAAGTAAAAACTGAGGATGACATGAGTGCAAAAGTTTTGGCTCTTGAGCAGAAAATTGTCGCACTCATGAATTCCAACCCAAACACTCTGGATAGACCTACAATAAACACTCAAATTTGCCAGACTCACACATATACAGAGAACCATGTTGCGTTATAATACCAAGAAGTGGTGGAAACTAAGCAAGCAATGACCTTTCAGAGGGGAGACTACGGGAACACATACAACCCAACATGGAGGAATCACCTAGGATTCAATTATGGCTCCACCGCTGGAGCGCAACCAGCACCAACAACTGCGCTACCCCGATTTCCCCAGACCCAAGTTTTTCACCAAAGACCCCAATTACAGGCAGCAAAACCCCAAATTAAACTATAGAGCAATATGCCTGATGCTACGATTATTCAAATCCTTCAGGATTTATAACAAAAGTCGCACCAACATTCACGAGATTTGTACCAACTTACTTAATTCTCTCAGACCCTTCATTCACATACACAGCCCATAATGAAGCTGGAAAGCCAAATTGGTCAACTAGCTTCCCAAGTGGCAAAGAGAGAGAATGGCCAATTACCTATGCAACCAATAAGCAATCCTAGAGGACAAGCTTTCCTGGGGGAGACAGCTGAGACAGCTGCTCCCCAAAATCTAATTTAGAAACCGTCATGGATCGTCGCGCTACCGACTCATCCTTAGCATCATGTGCAAATTATGTAAACTATTTCATTTTCATTTTTATCGTTTTTCTATTAGGTATTATAATACGGCCTGTTTTACTTAACGATAGATTGTAATTTGTACCTACTGTATAATATAAGTGGTCAATCGTATGAATTTACGATTGTTCGTAGTTTAAAACGTAGCGATTGCGATTTTGTCTAAAAACCCAGAATCGACTTACGACTCTAGGTTAAAATTCAGTAATGACCGGCTTAGCAAGTTATCATTGAAGACGGGACCTACATATTCGTGAAAAGGATATGTTGACCCCATTTTCAAAAACCTTCCAAATTCTCCTCCTACCTTTCCTCTCTTTTTCAAATCATTCGTAAGCATAACCGTTCTTCCATCTAATCTAACCATTTATCTTCTTACAACCCCTTATTCTCGCGGTTTAAATCTGAAAATCCCTACGCAAGATCTATTTTACCATTATAAATTAGGGTTTTAATCTTTAAAAATGTAAGAGGTGATTTCAATCATTAAATGGAAGAATCACTGCAAGAGATTTATGGACTTTAAACTTGATTAATAATGTCGATTTTTAATCTTTGCAGAAAAACGAGTGGATGAATGACAAACGAAATAAGCAAAAGACAGAGAGAAGAAGAGGAAGAAGATGAAGGTAATACCTCCGATAATATCCCAATTATTCAACATATTATACGGTCTGCTACCTTAAAGGCTAAATCAAAAGCAATAAACTGCCCTCAAAAGAAGACTAACTCTTTAGGGGTGGTTATCCGAGAAGGTCCCTCAGACACAATCAAGAAAAATCCTGTGTCTGTCCCAAAAAAGGGACCAAAAGTAGACAAAAGCAAGAAGCCAACATCCTCTCTATCGCCAGTAGACAAACTCCCCACTGCAACAAAGCATCATATTGTGGGAGTTGAGGTTACAATGGATGCGAAAGCCTTGGAGAAACTGGAGATGGGTGGGGAGGCAATGAAATATTTTAAGGATGTCGGACTCAATTATTTTCTAGAGCCAGGAGCCACACCAGTCTATCCTAGATTGGTGCAACTCTTTTATAAAAATATGACCAAAAACACCCTTGGAACATCCTTAATTATCTCCACCAGTATAGATGGCTTCCCTATAGAAATAACAAAAGAGATGATTGTCCGGGTAATGCATGCTCCTTTGGAAATACCACAAGTATCGCGTGACAACCCAGAGGCCAATCTGTTGAGAATGCCACCCGAGACCCTCCCCTGTTTCACTGATATGGCAATAAAATTATTAGGAAAACCACTGCAGGATAAGTCCTTTTTCCTTAGAAAAGATTTGGAAGTGAGGAGTTTGCCCCTTCACTTCTTTGATGTGTTGATACATAAGACCATTCACCCCACCGGGCATGGAACTTAGAGAAGAACACTCTTTGCCAAAGCACTATACCTTATGGAAAATCGCTATTGGTTCAATATACCCTTATATCTTCTTGAAGTCATCCTGACCGTAAGGAAAAAATTAGGTCAAGAAAAATACTAAACGAAGAAGCTGACCTTGCCATTTGGAGGTCTTATAACAAATCTGCTGATGAATGTGAGTTACAGTATCAATCCCACTAAGAAAACCTTCCCAAGACCAGAGGAAGGCTTAACAGTTCTGTCTTATAGGAGAACTTTAAAGCCTGCAAATAAAAAGACAATACCAATAGCCTCTCGGACCAAACAAACACCCTCTGTCCCAATAGACATATCAATTTCCAAAGAAAAAGAAGAAAATGTCATAGAGTAGACAGTTGGGGCAGTGGTAATGGAAGAAGGTGAGAGCACTTCTACTCCACCTCTTGAAAAAGATAGGAGCAGTTCTCCAATTCAAAAAAGAGTATCCATGGAGCAAATACCAATCACAGACCAAGCTAGTCTGTATGACCCCACTCTGGACTTTCCCACAGGGCCTGTTTTACCCACTTTAAAAGAAGCAACCACATTGCCTGGTACTTCTGGAGCAGAACCTCAGAGAGAAGAACAACTTGTTGAGGTGACTACTTCTAACCAAGGCACAGAACAGGTAGAATCTGTTATTCTACCAACAATCTCAGATGTTGCAGGAACCAAGCCAGTAAACCCTGATACTATATAGGAAGAAGCAACTCTGACACCAGAAGAAATACATACAGTTCCAACCCCTATGTTGCAAACTATAGGATCAAGCCAAGAAATCGCAATTCCATCCTTGGTGGATTCTAGGGTCACCACCACCACAATAACAGTATCCCAAACCGCAGAGCCAAGGCTACATACAGAAGCCCCAAGAAGAGCTTCAACACACTCTTACAACAGGCAATGACAGTTCTAAATCCCACTTCCACAGTTCCAATAACTGATCAAAATGATCTAGAGAGGAGACTAAAGAAGTAGAACAATGGCAATTTTCAAATGCCCAACTACCAGATATCGTAAAAAGAATGATGGATGAAATCCAAAAATTAAGAAATAGAATACAAGACAACATGCCTACTGCGCAGGAAAAGCAAGAGATGATTGCAAATATTAAACAGAAGGCAATAAAAGAATATCGGGTGCATTGGATAACCGAAATGAATAAGAGGATACAAGAAGAAATTGCAGTCCTCATAAACCAAGTAGCACAGGTACAGAACGAAAACAGGTTACTGAAGGAAAATCATCAAGAGTGGGAAAGAAAAGAAAGAGCATACCAGGATAAAATTCTTCAGCTAACCAAGCTAAGTGGCAGAATTCATTGGCAACCCCGATGCTTGGGAAACAGCAAGAGAAAAAGCTCATCAAGAATATGAACAGACCCTGAATAAATTGAGGAAAAAGAAGACTCATGAACTTACAATAGCTCAAGGGAAATTACTTAAACTATAAGAAGAAAAAGGGTCCCTGATGTTGATGTGTGCTGAGCGAAAGGAAAAAATTAAGCTCCTCATAAAAAATTATTGGGCCACTATAATAACAGAAAATGTTATTTCTGATAAGCTAGGAGTAGAAAATGATGCCAAGTATGTTATAATTCGCCAACTTTAGCACAAACAGGTCATGCTAGAAGCAGAATTGAAGGGCTTGAAAGTGATATATGAGCTAGAGGAAACGGAAAAGGGAAAAACAAAAGCACCATCAAAGGAGGAAGTAGAGTCTGAACAAGAAAATGATTCTGACTGCGGCACTGCAGAAATCTGACTCTGATGAAGACTACATTAACAGCCTAGTTGCTCTAACAACTCCACCATATGTACCTTCAAAATCAATTGTCCCATATCCTGCATGACCTAGTGAGTAAATCTCTAGCTATATCACAAGCCTCACAGGTAGGAAGATTTTGAAAATTTTTGGAATATTTTGTACATATTTAATTTATATATATAGTTTTCTTTTTGATAAATTTTGTTACTAACATTACTAACAATTTTGTTTTTCTAACTTTTTAGTTCCATAAAATCGGAAGTATTTTTCTCCTAAGTTTGGGGGAAAGATTTTTGATTTTGTTGCAGATTATATACCCGATTACTAACATAACAGTAAATAAAATAGGTAATTCTTCTGTATGTCCCCTGTTTTACACAATGAGGACATTGTCCTATTTAAGTTTCGGGGCATACAAACTTTTGTTAGTTTAGTTTGCTTTTAGTTAATTTTTAGTTTAGTTTTTGTTGAAAATTTCTTACTTTACAAAAGATAAAAGAAATTTTTTTTTTAGTGAATCATTATATGCAATTTATGAAAAATATATAAAAATTCGAATTTCTTAGCAAGCCATCATAATAGTAGTTCAAAAATTAAAATAAAAATAGTTACAATTCAAAGTAAATAATCTCTAGAACACTATATCAGAAGACTGTTTGAAACTATACGATTGATCTGAACTGCATATATTTTATATTATAGTTTCAAAATTATATAATTAGTGAGCTATAGAGCTATTTCCTCTTTATTCTGAGAGAAAGAGACTTTTTATTCATGTCTAAAATTTCTTTGAACTTCTCTACTATCTGAAATCTCATAATGCTGAATTTAGAATCAATATATTTTATAATTATGATAATTTATTTGTTTAGAACTGTTTATTAAATATATCAAAGCAATAATACATCCATGTTAGTAAATCGTGAAAATGACTGAAGGCCATCTTTTTCTAATCAGAACCAAAAACCCAAATCTCATAATATTTATTATTTGAACCTATATTAGAAGCCTAAAGACTAAATTTCTTTGTACCAAATTTTATAAACTCTTAACCATATGTACCGCTTAAAACTTTCTATCCTTAACCCTTACAATTTCTGAAAGTTTAGAATGTAACAGAAGGAAAGAAAATGGAGTGAAAGGAGTATGAGTTAACCGATAAGGGATCTGCTGAAAAGGGTACAACTGAAAAAGAAATACAAATGTATGAAAAAATGAGAAAAGAAAAGAAAATATAATGAAAAATCATAAAAATGATTTTATGAAAAGAGAAGCAAAAAGCTTTCAAACTGAAAAGAAGAAAATTGAGATTTACAAAAGAAAAAGAAATGGGAAAAAGTTATCTAAAATAAGGATATTTATTGAAGCTGAAAAATAGAAGAAGAAGAAGAGAAGGAAGAGCTAAACTCTTGAAAATAATTTTGAACCCTCTTTACCTTTTTCTTTGAAACTTTCTGAAAATTCAAAGCCCCATTACAAGCCGAAGGAAAGACCTTTGTGATTTACGATTTACAAAAATATGAGTCTAGTAGAGATATATAAAATAGATACTATGAATAAATAAAAAAAATGTTGTGAAAAGAATTGATTATCCTTTCCATGAGATTTATCTTTTTAGCTGATTGTCCTTTGAACTTCACGAGCATATCATATTATGAGAACCCAAAATTTTGATTATTTCTGAAAATATGCCAATAAGTGAGAGTTTGAATGAAAATATTTCTAAAAATTACAATTTAGAAAAATCTATGATGAATAAACTTTTTACTGATATGCACACACTCCACGCTATACAAGAATTAAAATTATTGAGTTCTGATCAAGAATAATTGCGATGATGAGAAGCTAAGGATAAAAGATTTGAAATAATGAACATATAATGACTAACTGAATAATTAGTACTATATAAAAAAATTAGTTCATATTTTAAATTTTTAGTTTTGAAATTTTCAAAAATATTTGAAGTTTGTAAGTAACTTCACTGAAAACATTCAGGAGATTACAACTCCTCCACAAGGGATCACCTAGGGGTTTAAAGGCTTGTTGCATCTGCTAAATGCAATTGTGCTATTTACGAAAGTAGTATTTAAATTCATAATTTTAAGTATTTTATATTTGCTTGGTTGCTAGGGACTAGCAAAACTTAAGTTTGGAGGTGTGATTAGTCACATAATTTATTATTTTATCACCCTTAACTTAGTGATGCTAGACCATAATTTGCTACTAACAAGATACTGATATGAAGATATTAAAGATAAGCAGTAAATCAGAGCCTAAGTGTTAATCTTTGTCAAAATGAATTCAAAAGGCAATAAAGAAAAATAATTGAGCGAAAAAGACGATTTGCCACTATTGAAAACCAGAAAATCGTAATTTATGATTCTTCAAAAAAGACAAAAAAAGAAAAGCGATAAAGCTTAATCCAGAGAATCGTCAACTATGAGGAAGCCTACTGAAAATAGAGATCGTGATTAACGATTTTCCAAAAAAGCTATGAAAGAAGAAATCGTTATTTACGATTTTCTAAGAATTAAATAGAAGTTTTCCTACTATTGTTGCTTTTGCTGATCACGTGAGAACTATCACCGCCATATCCAGAATTAGTATACTTCTGCAATTAGAAGTCTGATGAACTACGAATCTAAAAAGATTGATGAAGATCTAAATCCGAAGGACTCTGTTGCTGCTTGATAAAGAATACTCTAGAAGCGCATCAACTAAAGGAAGCAAGGAAAGATGAAATTAGGAATTAGAGTTATATTAGGATACTTTTATTTTTAGTAGTTTCTTTTATTAGAATTAGATCTCTGTAAACCGACCCCATATGATCTATCAATAAGAGGGCTAGGCATAGGAATAATCATCGAAAAATTTCAGCATCAATTGAAGCCTGAGGTTAGATTTTCTTCCGATCAGTAGTGTATACTACTTAGAGTAGTTTAAATATCAGAGGTTTCTCAAGAGCAATTGACGACTGCAATTGAGTGCTGAAGATTAGTGTAAATATCTATAATTTCTCAGGAGCAATTGACGACTATGGCTGAGGGGTAAAGGATATATTTTTCTTTGCTTTCTAGATTAGATTTTCTTTGCTTTGTAAACATCTCCAAGTTTTAATTTGAATTGACGACTTAGGTTAGAATTTACAGATTAGTATAACGATTTTTACTTTTTCATCTTCAGTTTGCTAGAATTTGATTGACGCCCAAATTTTTGGTTAATTGTTGATTAGATTAAATCTGTGTTGATAGGATCTTAGACTTGATTGATGACCAATGCTAGGAGACTAGAAATATAGTATAACTGTACTGTTTATTTTCATAAATATCCAAAAGTTGAAGATTAAGATTGACGACCTTAATCTCAAGAAAGAGGATTAGGATTTATTTTTATGCACTTTAGTTAAGAAAATCGTTCTTTTATTCATATTTCTTCAGTAGATTATGAAATCTTAAAGATAAATAGAAGTTTTTAAGGTAGGGATTTAGACAGAAGATAGAAATAAGAATTAATAAGATAATAAACTTCCTCGTGGGAACGATCCTATGCTATGCTATAATTTCCATTGTGCGCGTGCAATAGGTTAAGACTTGAATTTAATATAATTATAATACACAATAACAATCAAGTCAACTATCCATGGAGAGATTTCCTCAAATGATGCAGATTGTATTTACGGAGGGCATGGTGTGATGAGGTCAATACTCTGGGTAGTAGCAGGAAGGCGTGAGGGCTTTGGAGCTGGGTGGATTGGCTAGCAGGTAGGGCTTCAGGCCATGTTGCTAGGTGTGTGACGCGCCAACGCGGAGGCATGTGGGGCCTTGCGTTGCTTGCATGCCCCATATATGTGGCGTAGATAGCGACTCAGGCAGAGTGGTGTGCTAGTGTCACAACTAGATGCACGTGGAGCGTGAGATACTGACTCGGAGGTGTGGTTGGGGTTGCATGGGCCTTGTATGCCACAGAAGGAGTCTGTGTGCCATGGTGGTATATCAAACTAATACGTTTGAGGTTCTCCTCCTGTTTCGCTTGAGGTATTGTTTAAACCACTTATGTGAGAGGGGAGCTGGAGAGCTACTTCCACATACAAGGGGCCTTGTGTCGCCAGAGGGTGCGCAAATATCTCTTAGGTCTAAAAGGGTTGGCCTAGGATGTTGCAGCTGCGATGTCATATGTCACCCAAGGTGAGGTTGTCATGTTTCCCCGGGCTAGTGTCGCAGTGCACATGGGTCAACAACAAGGGAGGCACTCGAGGGCTACGCGAGAGACGATAATGCACGGTAGTTGAGGGTTGAATGCAGACGTGTGTTAGTAAGGGGGAACGCAGACGATGGTGGACTTAGTTCGGTGTGTCGGCGAGTTATGATGGAATGGGACAGCATGAGAAGCTGCATGCTATTGTTGTGGAGCGAGATACTAGTGCAGGGTACGTGAGGGTGAAGCTTAAGCAAGCCAAGTATGGCACGGAGGTGCTGGCAGGCGTGTCATGAAGGGGCATGATACGATAAATGGTTGGGCTGGAGAGAAGGCAACCGTGAATGAGAGTTCCCGTCCTCTAAGTGGGTGATATCAGAGTCTGATGGTTGGATAGGCTAGCTTCGTTGCACGCGACAGTGAGGCGCCGCATGGGAGTGATAGCCAGTTTCGGTCTGCGCCCCTGTGAAAAATGGTATCAAAGTCAAGTTCGATCCAAATGAGGTGGAGTGGTGACAAGAGGGCACGCGACATTTTATTGTCAGGAAAGCACGTGATGTAGTGCCAAGAGGGCACACGATATCTCACCCAGATCGGTTCAAATGGAATAGCATTGGACAGCTAGTGGGAAGGGAGAGAGACCTTGGGACTAGAAGGCCAAATTGATCCAAAGGATGATGCTGGGTGCGCTACCAGGAAGGTGGGGGGACCTTGAAGCTAGATGGAGCTAGTTAAGAGATGAGGGCCTTAGGACTGAAAGACCAGGTGAATCTGAGATGGGTGACGCTGGGGAGCTAGTGGGAAGGTGTGGACCTAAGAATTAGGGTAAACCGAAAGAGAGCTTGAGAAACAGAGAGGTGGAGACAAAGCCGAGGTATCGGGGTGTTGCTGAAGCTTAATTTGGTGAAGCCAAATGCTTGGTATATGACATGATGAGTGAAAGCGCTGGTATGGGCCAAGCGTGAAGAATCAACGTGTTGGTTGTTTGTATGTGAAGTTGGCTTCATGCCGAGTGAAATGCGGATGGGGCCAAGTTTGAGCTAGCGGGGAGGTGCCCAAACCTCGGGGCTAGATATTGGGTGTCAACATGGGAGTGTGTTGGCGTTACCAGGTTGGGAAGAGTTGGCAGGGTCATTCCACTGTGATAATTGCGTCAACGAGAGCGTTGACATTATGAAGTGGTGGAGGATGTGACGAGGTTAATACTATGGGTAGTAGCAGGAAGGCGTGGGGGCCTTGGAGCTGGGTGGATTGGCTAGCAAGTAGGGCGTCAAGCCTTGGTGCTAGGTGTGTGATGTGCTAGCACGGAGGCATTGGGGCCTTGCGTTGCGTGTGTGTCCCATATATGTGGTATAGATAGCGACTCAGGCAGAGTGGTGTGCTAGTGTGGCAACTAGACTGGCATGGGGCGTGGGATTCTAACTCGGAGGCGTGGTTGAGGTTGCATGGGCCTTGTGTGCCACGAAAGGAGTCTGTGTGCCATGGTGGTATGTCAAACCAATACGTTTGAGGTTCTCCTATTGTTTGGCTTGAGGTGCTGTTTAAACCATCTATGTAGGAGGAGAGCTGGAGAGCTACTTCCACACACACAGGACTTTGCGTCTCCAGAGGGTGCGCAAGTGTCTCCTAGGTCTGAAAGGGTTGGCCTACGATGTCGCAACTGCGATGTCGTGTGTCACCCAAGGTGTGGTTGCCATGTGACTCCGGTCAGCGTCGTGATGCACATGGGTCAATAATGAGGGAGGCACTTGAGGGCTACCGTGCACGGTAGCTGACAGTCGGATGCAAACATGTGTTAGTAACGGAGAACGCACACGATGGGGGGACTTGGTTCGGTATGTTGGCGAGTTATGTTGGAATGGGATGGCATAAGGAGTTGTATGCTACTGTTGCAGAGCGAGGTACTAGTGCAAGGCACGCGAGGGTGGAGCTTGAGTAGGCCAAGTATGGCATGGAGGTGCTGGTAGGCGTGTCGTGAAGGGGCACGTTGCGATGAATGGTGGGGCTCAAGAGAAGGCAACCGTTAACGGGAGTTTTCGTCCTCTAAGTGGGTGATATCAGAGTCTGATGGTTGGGTAAGCTGCCTTCATTGCACGCAGTAGCGAGATGCCGCACGGGTGTGATAGCCGGTGTCGAGCTACGCCCCCGTGACAATGGGCACCGCCTTCACTTTGTTGAGGAACACCATCCCCAACACTACCTGAAAGTCGTTCATTGGGACCACCGACAAGTCTACGGTCCCACTCCATTGACCAACGGTTATTGTTATGCCACACGTGTTGTGGATCGATTTTGCCTCTAAGTTGACAGCCTTGAGCCATCCATGTTCTTTGGTTACATTTACGCCCAATCGGTTTGCCTCTTCCACTGAGACGAAGTTATGTGTGGCACCCGTGTCCACCATAGCATGCATGGTCTTCCCATTGATGATCACCCCAGCATATATAATCCTTTTATTCATGGGCTTCGAGTTCTCGAGCTTCTTTGGGGCCTCGATTTGCTTCTTAATAGCGTTCAAAAGTCATAGCGACCCCATTGTTGTGTCTTCTGTGTTATCTTTCTCATCTAGCTGGGAGACAGGGGATGTGAGGGCTTTTCTTTTCGGGCACCATATGCGGTCAATCGCATAGAAAGCATTTGAGCTCACAAGTCCTCGTGATGTCATATTTCGGCTTGTCGTTCCTTGAGGACTTTCTGTATGTTGGCTTGCCAGCATCCTCCTTAGGATGTGAGGTTTATCTCCCCCATCATTTTCATAGTTTCCGTTAGGAGTTGGCTTCTTAGATGTCTTGAACTTTTTAAATTCTATGAGGGACTCCGTTGCAGCCATAGTCGAAGCAAGGTCTTAGACTCCCCGATGTCGTAATTCTTGTTCCGCCCATGCTTGCAGACCATCCATAAAATTGAAAAAGAGGTCCTTTTCGGGCATATTCAGGATCTCGAGTATGAGTGTAGAGAACTCTTTTACATAGTTGCTTCAAGTTCTTTCGAGCCAAGTACTCGACATTTTCGGGATAAAATTGCTCTTTTAATTCCTTCTTATAATCTTTCCAAGTGTCTATGGTGCAAGTGCCCTGTTCCATATCTGCCTCGCACCGCCTCCCGAGTCCTGATCTTACACCACAGCATAGCTGTGTCATTGAGGTAGAGCGTGGTGGTTTGCACATTTTGGCTCGCATAGCCTTAAAATATTATTATAAATGCCACAAAAAATTGTCTCTCCCTAGCATTTCTGGTCTGACTAAAGCTTTTGGGCTCACGTGCCTTCACCCTTGGGGCATCCTGAGTCTTGACTGCACCGCTGGCCATGGCCTTCTTGCATAAGGCCCAATCACCCCTAATTTCTTCTAGTTGTGCATAAATGGCATTAAGGGCATCACATAACTTAGTCTTGAAAGTCTCACGTGCATCCTGATGAGTAGCGAAATATGAGGATATTTCGCCCCTAAATACCTACATTTAGCTATCCGATGAAGGCTATCTGATGAAAATTACTAGATTTGAAGTGTTTCAGGTAAATATAATCCAAGTGCAGAAAACAGCCCAAGAATTTCGAAAATAATGTCAAAACACTGCAACTTTGGGTCATCGGGAACTTGGTGCTATTTGCAGCTCAATTTAGACCTTCAGGACGTCCGATTCAGGAAATTGCTAAAACACAAAAGTTGTAGAGCTCGTCGTCCGCTTTCCAACGTCGCAAGCATCGCCTCAATCCAAGTTCGGAACATAAAGTTATGGCCACAATACCGAGGCGGTGTCTGATGCAAAGTTTGGCAGGAGTTCACGGAAATAGCTTTTAGACCTCAATCGATTGAGAATTAGGTCTCAATCGATTGACATGAGAAGACAACTTTTTTCCTACTTAAGAGTCAATCGATTGAGATTTAAGTCTTAATCGATTGAGGTATTAGGGATTAGGGTTGGCCGACCTTATAAAAAGGATGCTACGAGTTGTGAAAAAGGAGAATTTTAGTTTAGGAAATTTTAGTTTAGAAGAGTTTTATTTTTTTAGAATAGAGGTAGAGATAGAGAGAGTTTTTATTATTCATTTCCCTTTTTGAGAGCTTTGTTCCCTTAATTTTTCAGTACTCATTCCTTCAGTTTATTATTTTTGTTCAAGTGATTTCTGCATTAATTTCGTTTCTGAAGATCATCGTACTTTTGGATCAAAGTAATTTCTATTGAAGTTTGAGGTATTTTTAATTTATTAAATTAATGTTATTTTTCCTTCCTTATTTATTTATGTCATTTAATTACAATATGTGCGGCTAAATTCATAGGGATGGGGATCTAATGATTCCCATCCGAGGGATGTACTTTTAATAATATAAATCTAGGATTAAAGTATGAGATCTTATTTTATGGTTGTTGTGCTATCATGAACGGAAGAAATTTCCGCCACTAACTGGGATCGCGTGTGCCTAGCCATGCCCGGGATCTCAGATCTGTGACGATAATTTTATTCCAATCATTATTATATAGTCTTTTTACTTTCATCGTGTGGATCTAATTACGATTATGATCCGGGATCGAGTGTGCCGAGCCATGCCCTTGATTTCAGATCTATGGTGGTATTCTTATTAGAATTTTTACCCACTTTGAGAATGATTTTTATTTGAACCTGAGATCAAGTGTGCCGAGCCATGCCCTTGATCTCAGATCTATATATGAAAATCATCTAAGTCCTGATTGCAGGGATGCAACGTAGAACCTATTAGGGTTTTGACCATTTATCTTCCATAAAAGATGTTTGTTTTCAATAGTATATCTCATAACTTAATCCTTAGATTTGTATTATGGGAAGAACAGACCAAAGATGGGAGGATTTAGTATCTTCATCTTTTCCTTTATTTTTGAATCATTAATTAAACTTTAGTTTGTAGTCAGTAGTTATTATCTCATCAAACCACCTAAATCATAATATTGGTAGGGTACTGTTAAATCTTAGTGAATTTCTTGAATTACTGTCTTGTCTTTTTAGATCTTTCAAAAATAGTCCTCGTGGGAACGATCTCGTACTCTGCACCCACTATATACAATCTGATTCATGCGATTGCGAGTAAAACATCATAATTAAATATCACATCATGTTTTTGGCGCCATTGCCGGGGATTAAATCAAGAAAATCTAATTTTTTAGGAAATAGACAGTTAATTTTAGGAATTTTCGGGAATTAAAATAGTATTTCTGCTATAAAAAAAAAAATCTCAATCGATTGAGAATTCTTCCTCAATCGATTGACTGTGTTCAGTGAAAATAAATAAATAAATAAATAATAAAAATAATTTAAAAAAAAAAAAAAAAAAAAATTCCTCAATTGATTGAGAATTCTTCCTCAATCGATTGACTGTGTTCTGTGAAAAAAAAAAAAAATTCTTCAATCGATTGAGAATTCGTCCTCAATCGATTGACTGTGTTCTGTGAAAAAAAAAAAAAAAAATTCGAGGTTTTCCTGCCTGAAACCTCCACTCTGTGCGTCATTTGCATGCACACTAGATCCTCTAAAGAAAGAACTTTAGAGCCTTTAAATTCTGAAAGAACTTTAGAGCCTTTAAATTCTGAGATCGAACGTGATTGCCGATCAAATCGTAAGGATGCTAGATCAAGGCAGAAATTCTCTAGTGAATCATCCACTGAAGTCAATATGACTGACAACATGAATGGGCAACTCGAACAAGAGGAAGAACCAACATTGAGAGAACTGCTCTGTCCAATCACTACAAATACCCCATCATGCATTGTATACCCCGCCACACCTGGTGGCCGGTTTGAAATTCGTACAAATGTCATCCAAATCCTTCCAATCTTTCATGGCATGGAGAGAGAAGATCCATACCAGCACGTCAAAGACTTCGTTGAAGTCTGCTCATCTGTTTACCAAAATTTCAGCGAAGAATCTGTTAGGCTGCGCTTATTTCCTTTCTCTATAAAGGATAAAGCAAAAGCCCGGTTAAACTCTCTACCATCGGGATCCATAACCACCTGGGATCAGATGGTCAAAAAGTTTCTGTCAAAGTTCTTCCCTATGGCGAAGACGAATGTCCTTAGACGTGAAATCACGGATTTCACGCAAGAAGAAGATGAGAGATTATATGAAGCTTGGGATAGATTCATGGATCTCTTACTCAAATGTCCACACCATGGATACTCAAAGTGGAGACTGGTCCAGTGTTTCTACAATGGACTGAGCCAACCAAATAGACATTTGGTGGAGTCAATGAATGGAGGATTCCTGAGCCTCAAGGAAACTGAATCTTATGCTTTCCTAGAAAAGCTTGCTGAGGATTCTCAGCACTGGGATTTCACAAAGACTCGAGAACAACCAGTCAAAGCTCGTGATCAAGCCAGGAGTTCAACCAAGAAAGGAGGACTATACGTAGTAAAGGATTCCCCGGATTTGATGGCTAAAATTGATTTCCTCACTCAACAAGTGGAAGAATTGAAATTAAAGAAGAATGTGCATATGGTAAATACACAATCTGAGCTATGTTCAATTTGTGTAAGTCCAATGCATATGGCAGATGATTGTCCTTCAATGCAGAACTATCATGAAGACACATTTGAACAGCTAAATGTTGTGAATAATTATGGGCGGAATCAAGGAAATGTTTTCAATGAGAACAACTCAAATAGCTGGAGAAACCATCCAAATTTCTCATGGAAATAAGAGAATCAAAGAATACAGCCTAGGAAGCAGGGGACGAACTTTTATCCCCAACAAAATTTCAACCAAGGACCGCAGCAGAACTCCGGTCAAGGGCAATTTCAGCAGCAAGGGTTCAATAACCCGAATCAATTTCAATACAATCAAAATCAGGTTGGACAGCCACGGCAAATGAACCAGAACTTTCAGTTTGCACAACCAATGGGAGGTTATCAAAACCAACCACAACAAAATTTTGTGCCAACATTTCCACCACCTGAATTTAACAATCCACAGGGGAATGCTGCCCAACGTCCTCATACACAAACTCCTTCTACTGAGGACTTGATGAAACTTATCCATTATCACACATCCTCAATCTCTAAAATAGAGACCCAAATTGGGCAATTGGCAACTTTTCTCTGTGAAAGAGAAAAAGGATCGTTTCCTAGCCAACCAGTTCCTAACCCAAGGGGTCAGATGGTTGTTGAACAAACATCAACTTCATCACAAGATGAAAATCAACAACAAATTCGGGCGATCACAACGTTGAGATCTGGGAAGTAGATCGATAACAAAATAGTGTTGCCAGAGGAGGAGAAAAAGTCTGATGGAGAGAAGAAATCTGAAGAGCAGGAAGAAATTGATGATAAAGTACAAGCAAAAGAAACATCAGAAGAAAAGAGTGAACAGAAGAGAAGTTTTATTCCAAAAGTACCGTACCCGCAAAGATTGATGGCACCACGAAAAAATCGCGATGTGGAAGGAATAAATGAGATTTTTAAGTAATTAAAAATTAATATTCCCTTCCTAGATGCCATCCGCCAAGTATCTGCTTATGCTAAATTTTTGAAGGAATTGGTTACAATTAAAAGAAAGACAAATATTCCGAAAAAGGCTTTCTTAGCCGAGCAAGTTAGTTCAGTGTTGCAAGCAAAGCTCCTAATCAAATACAAGGACCCAGGTTGTCCTACAATCTCGATCATCATCGGCGATAACCGTATTGATCAGGCCCTTTTGAATTTAGGAGCAAGTGTCAACTTGTTGCCTTATTCTGTGTACAAGGAGCTCGAATTGGGAGAACTTAAGGCCACTGCGATGACCCTTCAGTTAGCTGATCGGTCCGTAAAGATCCCTCGAGGAATTGTGGAAGATGTCCTCATCAAGGTGGATTCTTTCTACTTTCCTGTAGATTTTGTTGTTTTGGACACTGAACCAGTATCAAAT
The DNA here is from genome assembly GCA_021018995.1 of Chloranthus sessilifolius. Lineage (NCBI taxonomy): Eukaryota > Viridiplantae > Streptophyta > Magnoliopsida > Chloranthales > Chloranthaceae > Chloranthus > Chloranthus sessilifolius. The sequence goes on along the minus strand of CM037588.1, from coordinate 138,132,315 downwards.
TTGAAGAATAACTCCCAGTGATTCTAGGAAGACCATTCCTAGCTACCTCCAATGCGCTGATCAATTGTCGAAACGGGATCATGAATCTGTCATTCGGGAATATGACAGTGGAACTCAACATTTTTAATATTGCCAAACAGCCCATGGAGGATGATGAACATGCACAAGCATGCATATTCGATAAAATCATAGAAGAAATATTTCATGCATCTGAGACAGAAGATCCCTTAAAAACTTGTCTTGCGCATTTTGGAGAGAATTTTGATGTGGATCAACTGATCCAAGAAGTGAATCACATGTTGCACTCCACACCGCGTCTGGGAGAAGAGAAGGATATAGAGTGTGGAACTCGAATTGAATTAATTAAGGAAAAGCCGAAAGAGGAGGAGAAAGCGTCCTTAGAACTTAAACCTCTTCCGGAAAATCTCAAGTATGTCTACCTGGGGAAGAATCAAACTCAACCCGTTATAATTTCATCAACTTTGGATGCGGATCAGGAAGGCCAACTCATGAATGTACTCAAAGAGCACAAAAGTGCCCTTGGTTGGTCGATAAAAGATATCAAAGGCATTAGTCCCACGGTGTGTATGCATCGAATCCATTTGGAAGACAATGCTAAGCCTTCTAGGGAACCATAGAGGAGACTGAACCCTATAATGCAGGACGTGGTCCGAAATGAGGTAATTAAACTTCTAGATGCTGGAATTATATACTCCATCTCTGACAGTAAATGGGTCAGCCCCACACAAGTGGTCCCTAAGAAATCGGGGGTCACAGTGGTGAAGAATGAGGAAAACATACTAATCCCTATAAAAATTCAAACAGGGTGGAGAGTGTGCATTGATTATCGGAAGTTAAATTTGATGACGAGGAAAGATCACTTTCCACTTCCGTTTATCGATAAGATGTTGGAAAGATTGGCCGGGCATGAGTACTATTGCTTCCTCGATGGCTATTTCGGGTATAACCAAATAGTCATTGCACCTGAGAATCAGGAGAAGACCACTTTCACATGTCCTTTTAGTACTTTCTCCTACCGACGAATGTCGTTTGGGCTTTGTAATGCACCAGCTACATTCCAAAGATGTATGCTGAGTATTTTTTCGGATATGGTCGAACGATTCCTCGAGGTCTTTATGGACGACTTCTCGATCCATGGAAACAGTTTTGCTGACTGTTTGAATCATTTGTCACTAGTGCTTGAACGATGCCAGGAGAAGAACCTTGTTCTTAACTGAGAAAAATGTCACTTCATGGTTAAAGATGGCATTGATTTGGGACATATCATATCGTCCCAGGGTATCGAGGTCAATAAGGCTAAAGTTGATTTAATTGCCAATCTACCACAACCGAGGACAGTGAAGGAAACCAGATCTTTTCTGGGACACGCCGATTTTTATCGACGTTTTATTAAAGATTTCAGTAAGATAGCGCGACCGCTATGCAGCTTACTTTCAAAGGATGCCCCATTCCTCTTTGATGATAAATGTTTGCAAGCCTTTGAAACCATTAAGGCCGAATTGATAAAAGCTCTAATAATTCAATCTCTGAACTGGGACTTCCCGTTCGAAATCATGTGCGATGCCTCTGATTATGCAATCGGAGCTGTTCTGGGACAACGAATAGAAAAATTACCGCATGTAATCTACTATGCGAGTCGTACTCTCAACGATGCCCAGTTGAACTACTCGACCACCGAAAAGGAACTTTTGGCAGTAGTTTTCGCGTTGGATAAATTTCGATCCTATTTATTAGGATCTAAAGTCGTGGTATTCACAGATCACGCTGCTCTGTGTTATCTGTTCGCTAAGAAAGATGCTAAAGCACGTTTAATCAGATGGATCTTGTTGTTGCAAGAGTTCGATCTGGAGATCAAAGATAAGAAAGGTTCAGAAAATATGGTGGCGGATCACTTGTCACGAATTATTATTGAGAAATCTGATGATCCTGTTCAGATCCTAGAGCACTTTCAAGATGAACAATTGCTCAGGATTGATTGCCCATCGTGGTATGCGGATCTTGTCAATTATCTAGTCACCGAGAAATTACCTCACCATTGGTCGAAGAATGAAAAATCCATTTTCTTAACCCATCGAGAAACACTATTTTTTCGAAGATCCGTATTTATTCAAATACTATCCTGATCAAATCATACGAAAATGTATTCCTGAATCTGAGCAACCACAGATCATCTCGTTCTGTCATGAGTTAGCTTGTGGAGGTCACTTTAGTTCTAAGAAGACTGCAGCAAAAATCCTCCAAAGTGGTTTTTATTGGCCGATGATCTTTAAAGATTGTCATCAGCATTGCAAATCTTGTCACAACTGTCAAATGCTGGGCCGAATCTCAAAGCGCAACATGATGCCGCTCAATCCAATTTTAGAAGTTGAATTGTTTGATGTTTGGAGGATTGATTTCATGGGTCCTCTCCCGAATTCGTTTGGAAATACGTTCATTCTTATCGGAGTTGATTATGTTTCGAAATGGGTAGAGGCCGTAGCCTGTAAATCAAATGATCACAGAGTGGTGATCAAATTCCTGAAGGATCAAGTGTTTTCACGTTTTGGTATTCCAAAGGCGATAATCAGCGATGGTGGAAAGCACTTTTGCAATAAAGTGTTCACCCAATTAATGAAGAAATATGGTGTCACACACAAAGTTGCTACACCATACCATCCGCAGACAAGTGGTCAAGTTGAAGTCTCTAATCGAGAACTTAAGCGGATTTTAGAGACGACAATCCATCCGAACCGTAAGGATTGGTCGTTAAAACTGAATGACGCTCTATGGGCATATCGAACTGCGTTTAAAACTCCTATTGGCATGTTGCCGTATCGGTTAGTTTTTGGTAAAGGATGTCACCTCCCGATCGAACTGGAACATCGAGCATTTTGGGCCATTAAGTCATTGAATTTTGATCACCTGAAATCTGGAGCCCAAAGGAGTTTACAAATAAATGAATTAGAAGAAATCCGTGCTGATGCATATGACTGTGTTAAATCGTACAAGGACAGTATGAAACGGGTTCATGATCAATCTATTCTACGTAAATCTTTCGTCGTTGGTCAACAGGTTCTACTCTACAATTCCAGACTTCATCTATTTCCAGGGAAGCTAAAAACCCGTTGGAGTGGTCCATTCAAAATCTCTCGAATACTCCCCAATGGGGCAGTTGATGTTATCAATCAGAGATACGAGAATATTTTTCGAGTTAATGGTCAGAGATTAAAACCTTTCCTCGAGAATGCAGTTGCATTCCCTGATACTCTTTATTTGGGTAATCCAATGGATCATTCTGACTGAGAAATTCACATGGTCGAGCTATCGACATTAAACTAGCGCTCATTGGGAGGCAACCCATTTTTGTGTAGGATTTAGGATTTAGAATTTATTTATTTCGTATATTTAGTTCTAGAATATTAGTTTTTTTGTTTAAATTAGGTTGTTTTTAATTCCCCAAATTAGTGTAGCCACATTCCCTTCAATACAATTTTTTATTCTCGCTTGTTTGGCATATTCCTATTTGTTGTACATATTCTCTGCACCTGATCTTTGTGTTGAGGTACTTTTCAACAAGTTTGGGGGTGCAATACCTATTTCAATCAATGAGGACATTGCCATCTTTAGGTTTGGGGGTATGGTTCTCTATTTTGCGTCACTTAAATTTTTTTTTATGAAAAAAAAAAAAAAAAAAAAAAAATTTTTACATTTTGAAATCATCATGCACATTATTTTGCGATTGTTTTCAAACTTTAGTTGATGATGCATGTAAATTTAATTTTTGAGAATATTTATGTTATATTCTGATTACTTGTATCTAAGATGATGAAGCTTAATGTGATATTTTGTGGATAATTTTGATATTCATGCTTAGAATTTTTACACTTATACCAAGCTAAGACTTAGAAATCGATGAACTGTTTTGAACCTAGAATCTTAGGTTCTTTGTAGAGACTAAACCCAGGAAGCTTTAGAGCCAAATATCCGTCATTGATGAGTGAATACATAAACTCGAAGTTTTCTTTGAATACGAATTATTTTGCATAATCTCATACATTTCACTTTGGCTTGTGACTTTGCATGAAATCAAATTCATATCATTATGTTAGAACATACTGTATATCTACTTAAGACAAATAGGCAAGGTTACCATCTTTTAAGGATATGATTGAAGGTCATCTTTGGCTCGTTTGTGCTTAAAATAACCCACCTTATATAAATTTATCCTTCTAGTATCCCTTTGAGCCTATTGAAAAAATTTATCTTTATACATTCTTTGATAAGCCACGTTAACCTTTAACCCTTCACCATTTCTGAAAATTCAGCTTTACCCTTCTTATTTATGAGAGATTAGGAACGAGAGATGAAAATGAACGAAAAGAGAGTAAGTGGAGAGATACTGAGTTGTGGTGTTTACTAAGAGTGTATGGCAAAAAAAAAATATAAAAGAAAAAAGGGGGAGAAAAAGAAAAAGAAAATTCTGAAAAATGATGAAAAATATGAGGTACTTCAAGAAAAGGAATTTCAAAAGAAAAAGAAAGAGTGAGAAAATAAAAATACTGAAAAAATAGCGAGAGAATACAAAAGAAAAAGAACAATAGAAAAATCAAAAGCTAGTTTCTTTTTCGATTTCTCAGAAATTTTGAATCCAACTTTCAATTCTTTCTTACCCTTACCTGAGTCCCATTACAACCCTACAAAAAGACCTTCATGATCTGATCTTGCATTGGTAACTGCCTTGTGGAGAGTAAATATGTAATACTTATAACACTTGATATGACATGCAGAGGATATATAAGTATCTTCTTATGAGATTTATTTTTGTTCATTGATTGCATCGTGCTTCATTTATCATGTGAGACCTTTTTATTTGCTTTGTATTGATCTCTCATATGTGTGCGAAAACTTATCCATCATTGGAGTGATTTTATTTTAAGAGTATACCTAAAGTGAGGATTGAGTCGAAACAACATATCCGATGATTTCCCGTTTGGACTAGTCCTGAGATGGATGAATCTTGGTTTGGGTATGCACACACTTCACGTTTAGGCATGAATGGATGAGTTATCTAACGATTTGAGCATTAGACTAATTTGAATGAATATTAGTATGATTAGTATAACATTGTTATTTAAAATTGAGAATTCGCATGTTGAATTGATTAATGATTTTGAGTTTTGAAGTTAAAGATATTATAAAAATCATGTTTTGAAAACTCAATTTTACCGATGGTTTGAAATTTTTGAAAGTTTGTGGGTAACTTCACTGTAAACCCTCAGGAGACACAACTCCTCCACTAGGGATCACATAGGGGTTTAAAGGCTTGTTGTACATGCTAAGTGCAATCGTGTTCCCTACGAAAGTGGCATTTATTTTCTTTAGTTTAATTTACTTTGCTCGAGGACTAGCAAAGTGTAGGTTTGGGGGTGTGATGAGTAGCGAAATATGAGGATATTTCACCCCTAAATACCTACATTTAGCTATCCGATGAAGGCTATCTGATTAGAATTACTAGATTTAAAGTGTTTCAGGTAAATATAATCCAAGTGCAGAAAACAGCCCAAGAATTTTGAAAATAATGTCAAAACACTGCAACTTTGGGTCATCGGGAACTTAGTGCTACTTGCAGCTCAATTTGGACCTTCAAGACGTCCGATTCAGGAAATGCCTAAAACACAAACGTTGTAGAGCTCGACGTCAGCTTTCCAACTCCGCAAGAATCGCCTCAATCCGAGTTCGGGACAGAAAGTTATAGCCACAATACTGAGACGGTGTCTGATGCAAAGTTTGACGGGAGTTCACGAAAATAGCTTTTAGACCTCAATCGATTGAGAATTAGGTCTCAATCGATTGACATGAGAAGACAACTTTTTTCCTACTTAAGAGTCAATCGATTGAGATTTAAGTCTCAATCAATTAAGGTATTAGGGATTAAGGTTGGCCAACTTTATAAAAAGGATGCTACGAGTTGTGAAAAAGGAGAATTTTAGTTTAGGAAATTTTAGTTTAGAAGAGTTTTATTTTTTTAGAATAGAGGTAGAGATAGAGAGAGTTTTTATTATTCCTTTTCCTTTTTTAGAGCTTTGCTCCCTTAATTTTTCAGTACTCATTCCTTCAGTTTATTATTTTTGTTCAAGTGATTTCTGCATTAATTTCGTTTCTGAAGATCATCGTATTTTTGGATCAAAGTAATTTCTATTGAAGTTTGAGGTATTTTTAATTCATTAAATTAATGTTATTTTTCCTTCCTTATTTATTTATGTCATTTAATTACAATATGTGCGGCTAAATTCATAGGGATGGGGATCTAATGATTCTCATCCGAGGGATGTACTTTTAATAATATAAATCTAGGATTAAAGTATGAGATCTTATTTTATGGTTGTTGTGCTATTATGAACGGAAGAAATTTCCGCCACTAATTGGGATTGTGTGTACCGAGCCATGCCCGGGATCTCAGATCTGTGACGGTAATTTTATTCCAATCATTGTTATATAGTCTTTTTACTTTCATCGTGTGGATCTAATTACGATTATGATCCGGGATCGAGTGTGCCGAGCCATGCCTTGGATCTTGGATCTGTAATGGTAATTTTATCTTAATTACTCCCTAATCTGAAATCGAGTGTGCCGAGCCATGCCCTTGATTTCAGATCTATGGTGGTATTCTTATTAGAATTTTTACCCACTTTGGGGATGATTTTTATTTGAACCTGAGATCAAGTGTGCCGAGTCATGCCCTTGGTCTCAGATCTATATATGAAAATCATCTAAGTCCTGATTGCAGGGATGCAACGTAGAACCTATTAGGGTTTTGACCATTTATCTTCCATAAAAGATGTTTGTTTTCAATAGTATATCTCATAGCTTAATCCTTAGATTTGTATTATGGGAAGAAGAGACCAAAGATGGAAGGATTTAGTATCTTCATCTTTTCCTTTATTTTTGAATCATTAATTAAATTTTAGTTTGTAGTCAGTAGTTATCATCTCATCAAACCACCTAAATCATAATATTGGTAGGGTACTGTTAAATCTTAGTGAATTTCTTGAATTACTGTCTTGTCTTTTTAGATCTTTCAAAAATAGTCCTCGTGGGAACGATCTCGTACTCTGCACCCACTATATACAATCTGATTCGTGCGCTTGCGAGTAAAACATCATAATTAAATATCACATCACATCCATTTCCCTGCATTGCTCATGTGCTATAACGTTGACTTGATCTTGCACCTCTCTACGTAGCTCGTCGAATCTTGCCTCTAAAGCCAAGATGTTACGGCCTACTTTGTCAAACCGATCATTCCCATAGACAATGGCTAGCTCCACCCTAGCGAACCGTGCGTCAAAGCTAGCAACCACATCGCGAGACTTTTATCTCCTTGGTTTGCCGTCCTCATTGTCGCGTCCTCCCTCTTACACAATTTCAGATGACATGGTGATCTCCAACTCGGATTGGTCTCTCCTTTCAACCAACGTGACTTTCCCTTAAACCGATATGGCTCTGATACCAACTGTCATAGACTTAACGTTGCGCTCCGAAAATCCGTGCCGTTCTTACGCTAGCCACTCCCTAATGTCGCAAGATTAGTCTAATCTCAAAAACTAGCAAAGAGACTATGAGAGTAGAAGAGATCTTAAGTGAGAGAATGCAAAGAACAACTTTGTATTAAACTCAAGAATACTTTACAAGTTCTGAGGTGTTTTGCAAATGAGACCCTTTACCCTATTTATAGGCTACAAAGTGTATAATAGACGGTGTGAGATTAGGACATGTGTCTCACATCCAACGGTTGAGAAAGTTTTAGAATTCTCTCTAGTATATGAGTATCTTTAAATCCACTCACCGAATCTTTGAGTTTAGCCATGTTGAAACACATTGACTATGTTGAATTAGACTATGAAGTTTGTTTATCCTCCCAGTCTTTCACACGATGAATCTTGACATCATAGGTGTATCATCAAACGGTTGGTGTTTAATTTCACAGGGCATACATCTTAAAAAAGTGACCTCAACATCACGTGGAAGCTCAAAATTGAGGTCGCTTTTTTAGGCGTGTACCACGTGAAATAAGAAAATGACCGTCTAGTGGTATGCCCATGATCTCAAGATCCATTATTTGAAAGATTAGGACAAAAAACAATTTTCATCGTTTGATTCAAAGTAATCAATGTGTTTTAGCTTACGTGAACTCAAAAATTTGGCGGATGGATTTAAAGGTACTCACTAGTTTACAAATATGTTGGGAAAGATGATGTGTTGAGCGCCGAACGTGACATCTAGCTTTCTTAGGCTAAGCTCTCTCTATTTATGTGAGTCGAGCGGAGCGGACCCTTTGATATGGTTTGGCTATCTGAAACCCTATCTACAAGTCAACACTTCCGTGGATACTGATTAAAGGTGTTTGATGCATTTATATCTGGCCTAGTGATTAGTTTAACATTATCGTATCTTTCCCCTACACTCTAAGCCAACTGCACATCTCAAACTGACAGTGAAACAGGCAAAATAAAACAAAAGAAGACAAAATCAAAATAAATTAAGAAAATTCACCTGACCGGCGAAGCCAACGCCGATACCAAGCAAAATCCGTCCGATTATAAGCATGGCGACGTTAACAGCTGCACCATTGACTGCAGCTCCGACGAGAAAAGTAGCCCCGCCGAAGAGCATCGAAATCCTCCGGCCGAAAACTCTGGTCACCGTCGATGCGAAGAAAGAAGCGATCAGAGCCGCAAGATAGAGAGACGAAGTGAAAGTTGTCAGCAATTGGCTATCGAATTTACAGTACTGGTTTCCTGAATCTCCATCTCTAATCATTTTCCGATGAACCGAAGGGAAAAAATTTCTGAGAAACGGATCCATGGACGTGACTCCACCTGATGTGGCCAGTTTCTATTAATTTGGATTATGATCAAAAGTCAAGAGGAGAAAAGAAAATTAATGAGCGAATTTGGATCTAATGATTGATAGAGATGTTGTTTACCGGAGACTCCAATATCGTACCCGAGGATCAAACCACCTGTGGCAGCGACAAGGCAAGTGAGGAAGACGTTCAGAGTCAGCTTTCCTGTATATGTCTTAACGTCGGTTCCTGTGTCCGCTGCCATCGAAGAGCTTTCGAAGATTTACTCAGAGAGAGAGAGAGAGAGAGAGAGAGAGAGAGGGTTCCATGAGCAGACGGATGCGAGTGTGCTTGTTTAACTCATAGACAAATGGGCATTGTAAGTGATGCAGTGCTCTACTATATCAGAATTCCCAGCCAGCCGAAATTCAACTGTCTCGCTTTGACTTACTTTTGTTTGATTGCATTATTTGATAGCACTAACGCTTTGCTGATTTGGACAATTGGAATGGGCCTTTGGGTTTGACCCGTTGATCTACACTTTATCGTAAGGGACCCGTTACCCCGTTATGACGTTGTTATAACACCCATCTTATCTCTCGGGTACCTTTATTTCCCTTCACACCATTACAAAAATAAGACTATTGCTGCCCCTAATAACAAAAAAATTATTAAGACTATTATTGACAAGGGTATTAACGATAGATTTTTTTAATAATAGCGATAATTTTTTGTTGCCACTAATAATTTTATTTTTTGTAGTAATAAATTCTTTGACTTCACCAACGCTGAGCCTAAAATAAACATAAAATTTCTCCCGAAATTTATGAGCACGATACACCCATCATTTCCTTTCGGGACACCCACTTATTAATACAAACCTCCCGAGCTCTTCCTCTTTGTCCTCTCGTTCCCATATTACGACCTCTTTGAACACCGAGCATTCCCCACACTCCGACGTCCGTTCTTCTTCTCTTAGTTGGATACCACAATCGTCTTCTTTCTTTCGGTACATTCACGATCGTCTTCTTCTTCCTTAGAGCTGAGAGATTTCCTCATGGTTGTTTTGTAAACATTATAAATTGCCATTTTTGTAAGAACATTTATAGTCGCCAAGTGGGTGCCCATGATGACATCATAAGATCCAAATGAATGACATCCTAAGAGATTGGATTTAATAAAGAAAAAACCTCATAGAAAAAATGTGGTTTGGGCTATGATTGGATTTAATCTAAAAAAAAAGTATCAATGTACAAGAAAAAAAAAATTGTCCTATGGGCCTGACGGTGGGCACCCACTGTCACAATATCAGAACTAGCAGTGGGTACCCACTGTCAGAGTTCGCATAAAAAAAATTACTTCCTGACGATGGACACCTATTATCAAGTTTTTGTCTCTGATAGCAGACACCCACCGTCAGAGCATCAGAGGATGAACTCCAGTGTCCTCACTAGAGTTCATCCTCTGATATTCTGATGGTGGGTTCCTGCTGTCACAAACATAAACCTGACAGTGGACACCCACCGTTAGAGAGGAACTTGTTATTCCTGACGGTGGGAACCCACTGCCACATATGCAAAATTGACAGCAAACACCCACTGTCACATACTTAAACTGTGACAGCCCATATTTTGGCACCCCGAAGTTCGTGCCATCAGCACGACCCTCAAGGCCGTGCCCTGGGTTCTTTTCAAAACATTGGTATATACAAGCCAAAACTGTAATTAAGGCGCACGTAGCTACCCTAAACAAATTCTCATAAAACAAAAAAATAGTCAAGGTATCGAAAGGCAGTCCTTGTCCCATGCCAACTCATGGGCATAAGAACTTACCCAAACCATTGGTGATAACTGTTCATCCTAGACGTTTTATCAAAGAACCGGTATTTAAGTACATTCGAGAAAAAAAAAGAGGCTTGACATATCAAGCCGTACCTAATACTTTCAACTCACTCTCAAAGTATGCAGTGGGTTTCCTAGAAGAATTCCTCAGGAGGAGGTTCTGACTCTTCCGTGGGCACGTAGTCCGGATCCCCTTGATGAGTTTCTCCGGAAATCTCTACTGCCGCTAGTCCTGGACCTGCGACGTATAGTGTAAAGGGGGTGAGCTACATCCTAGCTCCGTAGGGAAACAAAAAGAACATATAAATTAACCTTCACACATATGTCAGCAGTTTAAAAGCATAATTTATCGAGTAACACTTATGGAAAACAATTGAATATCTGAAAAAAAAAATAATGAATTCGACTGTTACTCTGCATGATTTTGTTTAATCTCCTTACTGTTTTAGTTGTGAATTTGGCCTAATCACTTAAATCTTAACTTAAGTAGTCCCCGAGCAATATAACATCGAGCCCCGATGGAATACCCGCCATCATCGTCTAACTAGACGGTTGTTATATGTATTCCCTGGGAATACTGCCCAAGCCCCTTTCTCATAGGTGGCGGGGTCTATTCTTAGATCTACATCCCTGGGATGTGCTATGAAAGTACGGATTTGCCGCCGTACCGCTCATGGATATCCTGCCGAGTCAGTCGTGGGTATTCGGCCACGTCGGTGGGGTATTCTAACCAAACCTTAAATAATAAAAATATCAAATGTGCTCTACATATAGTTATTCACCGTAATTGTGCTAATTATATTACATCAGGCCTTATCACATTACTTCCGTTTCACTGTTAGTTTTCATCTGCATCCCTGGGATGCCCCTGATTTCCATCGCATCTTTTAGATGTTAACTTTATAATTTTTTTCGTCCCCTGGGGACCTCAAGACTATCACGTTTGAAACTCACTCACACACCCTTTTCTATAATGATCATGCAGTATTTGACTATTTAAATGGATTACACTACATATACGAATTTGACGAAATAGTGCACATGTTTCAAGAATATTCCCTACCTCGAATTTCAAGCTTACGCCTTCTGCGTGAGGTTTACACTTCCACGATCATCGTCAAACCTACATTTCAATTTAGCATAGGCTTAGAAAGGTCACTAGAACCATTGGAGTGTACAACCTCCAAGTTTCTTGTACCCATAAATTCAAGAACTGAGTGGTCACCAGACCTCGCCCGAGCGGTCACTTGACATCGCTCGAGCGGTCACCTGACCTCGCTCGAGCGGTCACCTGACCACGCTCGAGCGGTTAAATCGAGTCACTGAAGTATTACTGGGGACCCTCGCTCGAGCGAGCTTCCCCTTAATTTTGGGGATGGCTTGAGCGAGCCCAGAGTTATATTTTTCCTATTCATCCTCGCTCGAGCGAGCCCTTAAGACTGCTCAAGCGAGGAGCGATGATTTTTGCTCCTCGATCAGATCGAGAATACAATTTCTCCCTTCATTCAAACCTTAACATCATTAAAAATATTTAACCAATATTCTTCCTATTATTTAAAACATGCCTAAGCATCTATCATGCCTTTAACATACCTCCGACGATGAGTCTCGCGCAAGTTTGATTTAAGATTCAAAATTCTACTAGGCTAACAGGCCTCCAAGGTTCCTCCTCCAGCCTTTTCTCCAACTCTTCTGTCGATTTATGTCCCAACGAAACCCTAGTTCTTTACTAGGCTCTTCTTTTCTTTCTCTCTATATTCTCCTTCTCTCTATTTAGGTTAGAATAGAGTTACGCAAGGGCTCTTTTCTCCTCTCTCTTTCACTTATATACCTATAAGTTAGGAAAAAACTAGTGTGTTTCCCACATACACACATAGTGTCTACGGTTTCGTTTTGGTTTCCTTGTGAAACACATATACATGTGTATAGTGCATGACGTGCACTTATCCCAAAAATATGGGGTTGTGACATAAACCTAACAGTGGGATCCCACCGTCGGTAGAAATTTGTGAATCTGACAGTGGGAGCCCTCGCGATTATGCTTCTCGACGAGGGTGCCCACCCAAAGACTCTGTCGATGATGTTGCTATGGAACCCTTGCAAGTGTTCAAGTGCGATTGTAGTAAGGCAAGAATACGAGTGTCATACCCACAAGGAAGCATGCAATTTGGTTAATCTTCAAAGAACGAAACAACTCAAGAAAGTGCCAAAGGTGAGATTTGTTTTCTATGATTTACCACTTCACAATGCAATAATATTAAAAATTAAAACAAAACAATGCAAAGATGAACTATGACAAATAAAGCAACGATGATGAGATGATCAAGGATTTCGCTAACCCTAGATGTGTACCTTTTCTATCAACAATCCATATAATCTTATGTTAACTTATTTGTCATCCTTTTACTACAAGCAAAAAGAATAGAGAAAAGATGTGATTATTGATTCAGCATACAATATCCTAACACTATGACCATTCAACTACGACATAAATCATGCGGAAGGTATAATATATCACAAACGTGAAATCACAACAAGAAAAATCAATCATACGATATCCTAAATAGATCTACAAGATCGATCTAGGTGGAATGTTTGTTTATTGTTGCCGATCTACAAGATCAACGACTATAAATGAGTGTTCGACAATAACATATTAAACTCACACTAAAAGCCGTACGATTTAATAATATTGACAAGAATTATGGGATAAAAAATAAATCAAGTACTCATATTAGGGTAGCTTCCTCCTTGAACGAGAGGTTTAGCCGCTCATCTCTGATCCGCACATTTGGTACAAATCCGAAGCCATCACAAAAATGCTCTTTTATTTATCAACCGTTTGATCTTTTTGGAAAAAATCGGAACCTTATAAAGCTCTTATTCTAATTACAAACTATAGCTAAAAATATTGAAGAAAACTTCAAAAAAACCCTAAGAAAATCTGCCAAAAGGAAGTCCCCCAAACCATAAGCATAATATTATTTTTATAGGGTGCGGATAGGAAAACTTCCATAAAAGGCTAAATCGATTGATTTTCAATTTTCAATCGATTGACTTCAAAATTGAATTTTGGCGAATTCCTTTGAATTTGAATTTAATTGATTGAATTACAAATCTCAATCGATTGAATTAGTTCAAATTCAAATTCAAGAGGGAAAAATTTGTCATCCAGATCAATCGGTTGATTCCTAAGATTCAATCGATTGATAATGACATGTGACATCTTCATTCTCATAGACATGGCTAGACCAATCTGTTCTCTTCACAGGTTTCAGTGCTGCTACTGGCTCCATGGTCCAATGCTCCCATGTAACCCTTAATTACACTCAATTATGCTATTTCATGATTCAACAGTCAAGAACACCTGAAACCCCTAAAACCACACAACACCCGTCAGATAGCTTTTATCGGATGATTAAGTATCGGTATTTGAGTGTGAAATATAGTGATATTTCGGCATACATGACACCCCCAAACCTACACTTTGCTATTCCTCGAGCAAAGAGAATGAAAATATATCAGAAAAATAAACTAGCAACCTAAAAGAAAATGAATGTCACTTTCGTAGGGAGCACAATTACATTTAGCATATGAAATAAGCCTTTAAACCCTTAGGTGATCCCTAGTGGAGGAGTCGTCTCTCTTAAAGGTTTTCAGTGAAGATACCTATAAACTTTAAAGCCTATAAATTTCAACATTAGTTTTCATGCCCATTAATCGTTTACAACCTGTGAAGTTTTAATGTCAAATATACAACCATGTTAATCTTATTAAATGCCTATTTAGATCAATTTCATGCTTTGTTTTTCCGATGATTCCTTCATTCATTTCTAAAGTGTCGTGTGTGCTTATCAATGCTAGAGATCTTTCCATCAGGAAACAAGTCCAAACAAGGAATCTTTGGATCTCATGTCTCGACTCAATCCTCGCTTTAGATATGCACTCAGAATGAAATTGCTCTAATGAATGGGTTACTTTTTCACACACGTGTGGGAAGGAGAATTATAAAACAAATTAAAGAGTCTCACAAGATTCAAGAAAAACAATGCATCAAAGAAAACTATTCTCATAAGAAATAATGTTTATATCCTAAGCATGTTATACCAGGTATCATAGTTATTGCATCAAAGAAAAATAATCTCATAAAAAAAATGATGCATCAAAGATCGGATCATGAAGGTCTTTTCTAAGATTGTAATGGTGCTCGGGTGAGGGTTATGGAAGAAAGGGAAATTGGATTCAAATTTTCTGAGAAACCAGAAAAAGAAACATATTTGATTTTCTTATTTTCACTCTTTCTTTTTCAAAATTTTCAAATTTTTTGGAAATTTTCTCTCTTTTCTTTCATTCCTTTTTTTTTTCTTTTTGACATCTCCTCATATATTTTCTTCTCTTCATTTTTCTACCTCTATATATATTTTTTTCTTTGTCTTTTCTTTTCACCCTTTTTCATCAATATTTCTACCCTATGCTCCCAATGATCACTACTATCACACCTCTCCACGTACTCTCTTTTTATTTGCTTTTTATCTCTCTTTCTTGATTTTTCAGAGATTGGCGATTAAGGCTTAATTTTCAGCGATAGTGTCGAGGTATGGTTAGTGTGGCTTAACAAGAAGTATTTTAAGGCAAAAAGTTTCAACAAACTCAAAAGGGGTGCTAAAAGGTAAATCAGTATAAGGTGGGACATTTTAGGTTCAAACGAGCCGAGGATGGTCTCTGATCATTTCCTTTCAAGATAGTAATGATGCCTATTTGTCTTGAGTTCAGACACAATGTGTTCTAGCACAATGGTATACCAATACAAAGTAAACAAACCAATGAAAAATGTATGAGATTTAAACAAACATGGATTCCAAATATACTCCAAATTTACTTGTGTCACTCATCAAGAACGAGAAATTGACTTTAAAGATTACGGGTTTTTAGTCTCCACTAGAATCCTAGGGTTCAAAGTTTCAAACTAATTCCTTGACTTCGAAACTCAAGCATGGTAATGTGTAAAAATTTCTAGTCATGAATTGCAGGATCATCTTTAAAACTTACATTGAAATTAATAATCATAGGCAGTTATAATCTTAACACGGCATGATAATTTTCACTAAAACTTTCAAGTATCAACAATTAAAAATCATGCAAACTCATGAAATTTCAGAAAATAGGCTTCAATTACTCAGCCAATCGATTGACTTATCAGAATCGATCGATTGACTTATACCTGTTTGCATTCATTCTCGGGCCAAAGTTTCCAATCAATCAATTGATTTATTAACATCAATCGATTGAGTTGATTTATTTGCAAAAGTATTCTTGGTCAATGGTCACCAGTCAATAGATTGAATTAAGGAATTGAATTGATTGGCTAACACAGTGTTTCAATAATTTCGAGAACAAATACTTTTTTTTCACAAAAATGCTCTAATTAAATGATGTAACCTGAGTTGAACTTCTCACCCCCAAACCTGATGTGTTCAATGTCCTCATTGGTCAGAATGTTACAGAATTTGGTACCCACAAACCTGTGTAAAGCATACCACACCCCGAATACAGACCAGGTGAAAAATATTGAACCCAAAAAGATTAAGGCATGCAGGTTATGAATCAACAATTAATACCGAAGAGCAGATCTAAATAAATAATGCATCATTTAATATAATATCCTAAATTTTATTTAATCCTATGTGCCCATTACATCTATTTAAAATAAAAGCAATCTAAGCCTAATGCAAACAACGAAAGCAAACTAGTTGAGAACGGAAATAAAAACGACTCGAAAACAAATCCTAAATCCTACGCAAGCCTAAAATTGAAAAGCAATTAAGTCTCTAAAGCCTCATCAGAAGCCATCCCTGGCTTTGGTTTCGGGAACATGAGCCTCCACACTGCCTCGGTTATGCCGACCTCGTCGGGTGGTGGTATTGGAGCCCGAGGTGGTGATGTTGGTGGGGTTGGTGGCGAGTTAACGAGTGGTGGCTGCGGATTCAACTCCGCCCACAGGTATGTCGAAATCAGATTCAGAGCTCGGTTATTCTCGACCACCGCAGGACGAATACATGTGGGATGGTTGCGTGGGGGTGAAGGTGGTGGGGTTGGATCGATTGGCATCAAATCCAATGGGGAATGTGGCGAAGGTGGAGGTGGTGAAACATGATCGAGATCAATGACCTCTCGGTTCACTAAATCCTAAGGTTTTGGAGGCGCATCACGTCGGGCTCGTTTCCTTGCCGGTTCGGCGAGGCGTTGGATTGCAGAGCACGTGCGGTATTTGATTGATTCCATTGATCAAAGCTAGAGGGATGAAACGCTCTAAGGAGTAAGGGAATTGACTATGAAAAACTAAGCCTAAGAAGCTAATAAATAAGTGAAAATCTAACCTACAAAACTAATTAAAATGGAAGAAAATTTGGGATTTCCCAAATTGAATTAGGAATGTTCGAGATTGACCACAGTCAATCGATTGATTTTTTCAAGTCAATCGATTAACTAGGTGAATTCGAAAAGTTAACTGGATGTGTAGAAGAACTTTCAGTTTATAAAATTGTCCAATTTTGGACCATGGTTTAAGTTTCAGAAAGTTTCTAATGCAATGGGATTCGAATCAACCTCGATCAATTGAATTTGGAAAGACAATCGATTGATTCCAATATTTAGCAGTTAGCCTGATAAATTGAAGGAAACTTTCTATTTTGAAAATCTCAAATTTTAAGGGTTATCATGAATTTCCAAAAGTTTCATAGATGGATATTCCGAATCAGCACACAATTGCTCGATTGAAAAGATTTCTCAATCGATTAATCAATATAATTGATTATTTGAAATTAATGGAAAAACGACACTCAATCGATTGAATTTCAAAATTCAATCGATTGACTGATGCAAATGGGCATCAATTCGAACAACAAATTGAACACCCAAAACAAACATGATTTTCCATTAAACTATCCAAATTGATCTGATTTGATCATACATTCCCATAGAAAACCACAATCACAACATCCAAACTGATTAAACAAAATCAAAATCCTAACACATCAAACCAAAAACACCAAACACACTAAACACAAAAACAAAACACTATAAATTAAGACCATCACCAAACACACAATTCAAATTTCATCAACATCGTTACCCTCCATTTCCATTGCTGCTCTCGTTCCTATAATGAAATTGTCAGCTCACTCAGGGAAAGATTCTCGAGCAATCCGGACAAGGAGGGAATTCTGAAAACGCGACCTGCGATTGATACCTTCCATCCACAAATAAAACCTATTCATTTGTGCGTCAAGGCGAGCGATTGCTGCCTCAACGTTGAAATCCGGGACCTCCTCAGGTCGAGGTCTACGTAAACCGCCACGTTGGCGTTGTGCGGGGTTTGGACTAGGAGGTGGAGGCGGTACATCTCCAACATTTCTTCCAAAGAGGGCACTCATGCTTTTGTTCCATACATTTCTACCATATTGATAAAATGGCATATCTCCAATCATCTCGTCGTCGTAAATCGGGCATCCAAGCTTATCCAATAAGTGCGTAACAAAGTGAGGAAAATAGAGAAGAATAATCTCTTTGGCGCATGGAAGCAGCGATATCGTTATGACAACGATACATCTCGTCGAACATCAATCCCAGTGCATCGACCCATGTGTTGGTGTGAATGGCGTAAAGAGCCGCCACATGATTCTTCGTCCTCTCGCTCTTCGTTCCATGCGGTAATAGATTTGTTGACATGACGATATCCCAAAATAGAATGTCCCGGGGAAAGGCCGATCTAGGCGTAGACATCCCAGATCCCCGTCTACCACCACACATGTTGATCATGGCATCTTGTCTTAGCTCAACGGCCGGATCAATTAGATGATTGATGGGTTGGACTACAAAGAAATTGAATGCCCTGGCGAGATCTGCGGTGTGCACTTGGTAGGTGCCGTTATTGATCCGAGCGCGGATGTATGCAAAGCCCGATGGAGAGCGCGATACCGGTACCCATTCCATGTTCTGATAAAACAGTCGTATGATATGCAGCGAGACGTCAATCGGCGGAGGTGCAAGCAGCATTTTGAGATGCATAGCTTTGATGTATTCGATCGATCGCGCGACTTTCGAAACTTAGCGGAACATGGTTAGATCGAAGAGATTTTCGGTTTAGATCTCTTGATTCTCGTAGTCTGCATTCGGCATTCTCATCTGGTTGTTGGCGGGACGTGGTGGTTGGTAGACGGCGGGACCCGCCTGAGCCATTTCAATGATACGAGGAATAAGAAAAAAAATGGGTGCGGGGAAGATATGGTTCGGGAGAATTTTAGAGAGGATGGGAAGAAGGGACCACTGTGGTCTCTTAAAATGATTTCTTGCAGTTGAGGGTGGGCCAAGGATTAAAATTTCGGTCATTTGGCCGAAATGACCGAAATTTCGACCGAAATTATCGGTTTCGGTCCCCACCGAAACGATAATTTGGACAGAAATTTCAGTCCAAATTTGTATGGGACTCAAAATTTCAGCCTAATTTTCAATTTTCGGCCGAAATTTCGGTTCAAATTTTCGGTTTCGGTCAAGCCCGAAACCAAAATTTTACCCGAAATTTTGATCCATGGGATGGGCACAAATTATGACCTCAATCAATTGAAGGTGAAAATTCAATCAATTGAATTGAAAGCAAAGCGTTTGGTGTAGCTCTTGTAATCAAAGCAATGACATTTTAGAATGAATCATTCGAAAAGACGTGAGACCATTCGCTTGGGAAAACAGCAAGTGTCAAATGGAATCATAGAGTCGATCGATTGAATTGGAACACTCAATCGATTGACATTAAAACGGTGGTGATTCACCTGGCTGTAGAAAGGACATGTTGCTTGACTCTTCAGGACCAGGAGCCTAACAGTAGGTCCTGTAGACACCCCCATTTTGCCCTCTCGGAGCATATAAACCCGTTCAGTCGACCCTTGACATTGCCCATGACTTTTGGAAAGGGACCGATCCTCTCTAAAAGTCCTAAAACCCTGAAAACCCCATGATCCAAAAATTATGCACCATAATAATAATATATAGCTAAGCCCCAGGCCCTATTGACCGAAGGTCAAAGGTTGAGCCAAAACCCTGACAATATATTCCCCATTTGAAATCCTAGATGCGAACTTTTTTTACCGGACTTTGGTATTTTAGCAATACTTTGATGTAGTAGAATTTATAGGTTTTAAAGTTTCATAAAAAGGCTTTCCATTTGAAATTTAGAAATTTGACCAAATTGCAAAAAATCAGATTTTGTTCTTGAACTGGAAAGTTGACTTTTTATTCATTGAGATTTTTAATCTGAGACTATTTTTATTGAATTCAAATGGATTTCGTTATTTAGATGTAATATCTTAAGTAAATGGAAAGGAAAGAGTTATGACATCTACTTAAATGATATTACATGTAAATATGTATGTCTGTCTATCCTTAGCTGCCTCCTAGTCTGTCTATCCTAAAATTCCAACACCTAGACCAACCCAACTCGGATGATTTTCCAATTCCTCGCCCTCACCCATGCGCGTAATTGAATTCTGCACCCTGTCAGCTGCGCGCAATTGCTCTCCCTTAGACCATGACTTAACCTTTTAGAAACCACCTTGAGAGTTGATTGCGTGCACTGTCCAGAGCGCGCAATCTATTTACACGCCCTGCTAGCCGTGCGTAATCTATTTATGCACTCCCGCATATGCACGTAATCGATTCCCAAGTGAACCTAGTCTCTAACTCCCTAGACCACCAAAACTCCCCTATTAAACGCAGTTGACATAGTGTTTAATCGGATTGTGCGCATTAAACAATGTGCGCAATTAGTCTAATTAGACTACGACTGGGATACCTGACTGAGCCAGTCAGCCGGTCACTCACTGAGTCGGTCACCGATTCAAAGTGATTGAGCGTTTGGTGTAAAACGCTCAATTCAAATATGCGCACTCGCCAGTGCGCGTAATTAACATTCACCGACCAATTGAGCGCACCCCACAGGGCGCGCAATTAACCAAATACCTATAAATAGACCTCCTTACCTCGATCCTAAATACATAATTTTCTCCTCTCTTCCAAGCTTAGGGAATGGAGGCTCTCTTCGGCGTCCGACCTCAGGTAATCTCCTAGGTTCTAGTTCTTAAATTTCTAGTTTTCAATTTTTAGGTTCTAGTTCTTAGCTTTTAGGTTCTAGTTCTTAATTTTGGCCTCAGTTCTTAATTTTTATTCTAGTTCTTAATTCTTAAGTTATAGATTTCAGTCCTTAGTTTATGATCCCAACCTTTTCCAATTGTCAATCCCATTACTTTTATGTTTAATCTATTTTGAAGCATTAAACGAAGCCGGATTGGTGTAAAATTAGTCACGTTTGAAAGCTTATCGAAGTAGTTTTTCAACGAGCTAAACAACGTGCAATTTCAACAAGTATCAAAGAAGTTATGATCAGTTTTCGAAAGTTGCGTAAAAAGTGACGTTTTTCAAAACTCCTAGTTGAATTAGGATTAGTCACTTTATTATATTATTTTAGAAAATAGGATTCATTTATTTTATTAGAAATAGGACCAATTCCCTTATCGTTCTAGGACTTTACTTTATTACTTTAGAAGAACTAGGAATTAGAGTTACACTGAGATTTCTAGTAAAAACCTATAAATAAGACCTTTACTACCTAGCCATTCAATACACAATTTTCCTCTATACAATTTTCTTCTACACAATTTACATGATTCTTACTCACAATTTTAGCATCTAATAATCGAATTTTCGAGTTCCTCCTTTGCAACGCTTAGCTTCAGGAAATTCCTTAGTTATTAATTTTTTGGTTCTAGTTCTTAGGTTCTAGAACCAGTTTCTCTTTTTTAAATTTTAGTTCTAGATTTAGGTTCTAGCCCTTTGGTTCTTAAATTCTAGATCTTAGATCTTAAATTTTGATTTAAATTTTTAGTTTTCTGATTCTAGTTCATAATTTTTACAACTAATCCTTAATTTTAATCTTAAATTTGGTCTTAGAATTTCAATTTTAGTTCTAAATCTCTACTTTTAGATCTTAGGTTCTTATTCTTAGATTAATTTTGAGGTTCTAGTTCTTAAATTTTAGTTCTAATTTTTAACTTGATTATCAAAATCCTCAATTTTCGATCCGCAAATCCATAATTTATAAATTTAAAATTCTTTTTTCAATCTATATTATTTTTAAAGTAAACCCTAACCAACCGATTTGCCTAAGGGAGCTTACGGAGGGTACCCGGGAACGGGGCCGATCCTCCTTAGCATAGCGGGCCAAAACCTTTTTTTTTTTTTTAGATTTTCAGTAAAATTAGTATATTTACTTTAATTAAAATTTTAATAGAATTAATATATTTTTAATTAATTAGAGTTTCAATAGAATTAGTATATTCCTAATTAGTTTCCATAGAATTAACATATCTTAATTAATTAGATTTCTAATAGGATTAAGATATTTAAATTAATTAGACTCCTAGCAGAATCAGGAGACTCTTTAAATTAGACTCCTAGTAGAAGTAGGATACCTTTCTTTTTAATCAAACTCCCAGTAAGATTAGGAGACCAAGTTAATTAGAATCCCAGCAAGAATAGGAAAACCAAACCAGTTATATGAAAGGCAACCACAGCTGCTGACGTCGGCCGGCCGGTGATTCAGTAAAGGAGTTCAACCTGCAAGCCCTTGCTCCCCTTAAAGCGTGATCAGTGACGTGTTGTAGCGTCGATAAACATCTGCAGCTGGTGATCGCAATGTACCAGGTATTTTCTATTTAATAGTTGCCTTTTCCTTTCAATATTTAATATTTTCTAATTTATTACTTCATCACCGCCTTTGTCAGAGTCTACTTGGATCGAATTGGGCCACTTATTTCAGAGACCGAAAGGAACCCAAAAAAAGTGTGTACCAACAGGCTCGTTATATTAATCGACTGAATTTAAAGTTTCAATCGATTGACATAAATAGCCTCGCGGAAGTGACTGACAATTCAAAAGACGCGAGGATTGAATCTTGAGTGATCGTGGATTGACAGCAAGGGCGTATGTGGAATTATGTCAATCGATTTAGTCGAATGCCAAATTAATCGATTGGATTAAAACTTACACTTTGTTACCTAAAACACATTAACAACAATTGATCAATTGAGTTGAATTTCAAACCAATCGATCGATTGACAAGTCATAGCTCTCTCATGGGACCGACTCTGCCTAGTCAATCAATTGATTTTGTAAAATCAATCAATTGAGCCGGACATATATAACCTATAACACAAAAGTCAAAGACATTACACCATGATCTAATCAACTGGGTTGCCTCCCAGTAATTGCTGAGTTTAAATGTTGACAGCTCGACCACTCGATTTTCAATTCGTGGGATCAATGAGATTTGTTGATTCAATCATCATTTGGGTCATTAGTTCAAACAATGGTCTGAGGCGTTGACCATTAACCTTTAGTATTCGATTGTCCTTCATATCTCGAATCTCAACTTCATCATGCTCAGAGGTAGAAATGACCTGAAAAGGTCCTTCCCATCTTGACCTCAATTTCCCTGGGTGGAATTTCAACTTCAAATTAAACAGCCATACCTTTTGGCCCGGATGAAATAGTTTCCTGGAAATTAATCGATCATGTAGCTTCTTGGACCTTTCTTTGTATTATTTCGAGTTTTCCTATGCATCATGGCGTAACTCCTTGAGCTCGCTTAATTGTAAGCATCGATTTACTCCAGCTATCTGCATGTTGAAATTAAACTGCTTGATCGCCCAGAACACCTTGTGTTCTAATTCAACTGGGAGATGGCAAGCCTTCCCAAACACAAGCCTAAAGGGAGACATTTCGATCAGTGTCTTAAATGTTGTTCTGTAGGCCCATAGAGCATCAGAGAGGCTGGAAGACCAATCCTTCCTGTCTGGTCGAACAGTTCTTTCCAATATATGTTTGATTACACGGTTGGAGACCTCGACTTGGCCACTTGTTTGTGGATGATACAACGTTGCCACTTTGTGAGTGACACTGTATTTCTTCATTAATGTCACAACATGAAGGTTGCAAAAGTGCGATCCACCATCGCCGATGATGGCTTAAGGTGCCCCAAATCGATTAAACACATTCTCTTTCAGAAACTTGGCCACCACCTTGTGATCGTTCGATAGCGTTGTTACAACTTTCACCCACTTGGACACATAATCTACGACGACCAAGATATACACATACCCAAAAGACGGAGGAAATGGTCCCATAAAGTCGATTCCTCAAACATCAAATACTTCAACGACTAAAATTGCGTGCAGTGGCATCATATCTCATTTAGAAATATTTCCCAATTTCTGGCATCATATACATTCTTTGCAGTGGGTCATCGCATCACGAAAGATCGTAGGCCAATAGAATCCACTTTGTAAAAATTTTAGGGCAGTTTTTCGTCCTCCAAAATTCCCTCCACACGCTCTCGAGTGACAAAACTTCATGATGCTTGACTATTCCTCTTCCGGCACACATCATCGGATCACCTAGTCTGAGCAGAATTTAAACAAGTGTGACTCCTCCCAGAAGTAGTACTTCACTTAGGAGAAAAAATTTTTTTTGTCATTTTTACTCCACTGTAAAGGGATTTACCCTATGACCAGGTAATTGACGATATTTTCATACCAAGGAGTTCTATTTGGAGCCACATGGATAGCCATCAATTGCTCATCCGGAAAGGAATCTCGAATATTTTCTGCAGAAGATGTTTCTTCAGGAAGTATACAAGACAAGTGATCTGCAACCACATTTCAACTCCTTTTTTGTCTCGTATTTCAAAATTGAATTCCTCCAGTAGCAGAATCCATCGGATCAACCTTGATTTTGCATCCATTTTCAACAACAGGTACTTTAATGTTGAATGATCTAAAAAGAACACAATCTTAGACCCAAGTAATTGTGAATGGAATTTATCCAACGCATAAACTACAGCCAATAATTTTTTCTCCGTGGTGGTATAGTTTAATTGTGCATCGATCAATATTTTACTCGCATAGTAAATTAAATGAGGTAATTTATCTACTCGTTGGCCTAGCACCGCACCAATTGCGTAATCTGAGGCATCACACATAATCTCGAAAGGCAACGAATAGTATGGAGGTTTGATTATCGGAGCATTCAATAGCAATTCTTGTAACTTCACAAAAGCTTCCATACGTGCATCATCGAAGTTAAACGGGACATCCTTCCCCAATAGGATACACAACGGCTTAGCCACCTTGCTGAAGTCATTGATAAAACTCCTACAAAAACTTGCATGCCCCAAAAACAATCGTATTTGATGAACAGTCTTCGGGGGTAGAAAATTGGCGATCAAATCAACCTT
The DNA here is from genome assembly GCA_021018995.1 of Chloranthus sessilifolius. NCBI lineage: Eukaryota > Viridiplantae > Streptophyta > Magnoliopsida > Chloranthales > Chloranthaceae > Chloranthus > Chloranthus sessilifolius. The sequence continues at coordinate 138,107,288 of CM037588.1, read as the reverse complement.
TGTCCTGTCAACTTCGATTCCTTTCTTGGATATGATGTGCCCCAAGATAATTTTTTGTTGAACCATAAAATGACTCTTTTCCCAGCTTAAGATGAGGTTAGATTCTTCGCAGCGTTGTTGCACTTGTGTCAAGTGATATAGATACATTTCAAAGGTCTTCCCAAAGACAGAGAAGTCATCCATAAATGCTTCGATGAATTTGTCAACCATATCATAAAATATGGCTAACATGCAACGCTGGAACATGGTAGGTGCATTGCAGAGCTCGAATGACATTCTGCGATATGCAAATGTGTCATAAGGACAAGTAAAAGTTATCTTTTCCTGATCTGCTGGAAATATAGGTACTTGGTTGTACCCAGAATATCCATCAAGAAAGCAATAAAATTCTTGTCCTGCCAAATTTTCAAGAATCTGATCAATAAAAGAAAGGGGAAATTGATCCTTCCTTGTGGCAAATTCAACTTTCGATAATCGATGCAAACACGCCACCCTCTAGTTTCTTGTGTGGGAATCAATTCCTCTTCAGCATTCTCCTTCACTGTTATGCGTAATTTTTTTGGAACAATCTGCACTGGACTCACCCATTTGCTTCAGAGATTGCATAGATAATGCCAGCATCAAGGAGTTTGGTGAACTCCTTTAACATGACTTCCTTCATATTCGGGCTGAGTCGTCTTTGTGCTTTCTTTGAGGTCTTACTTCCTTCCTACAAATGTATTTTGTGCATGCAAACTGTCAGATCAATTCCCTTCAGGACGGCTAAGGTCCATCCTATTGCTCTTTTGTGAACTTTGAGCACCTTCATCAATTCACTCTCTTGCGTTTCTGACAGAGTTGATGAAATTATTATTGGAAGTGTTTCATGAGGTCCTAGAAAAGCATATTTAAGTTAATTGAGCAGTTGTTTCAATTCAAGCTTCGGTGGCTGCTCTATTGATGGCCTTAGGTTAGGCGTTACCATGATGGGTAGTGGTTCGGCCCTTATTTTCCATGGCCTATTAACTTGCAATGTTGAAATGATGTTCATTCCTTCGAAATGTTGCTCTACACTTCCTCTTTCATCATAGATGGCCAATAAGGCAGTTTCAAATTCTTCCTTGGTTAACATTGATGGAAGCGCTTTTTCCACTAATTCGTCAACCTGGTCGATATAAAAACAATGGACCTCCTATTCATTGGGAAAATGGTTTATGGCACTGAATACATTCAGTCTTACTTTCATATTTCCAAAAGATACATCCCTAGCTCCTGTATGACAATTAATGCAAGCGTTGGTGGTTGCAAGAAAAGGACGTCCAAGGATAATGGGGATTTAATTTTCTGATTTGGTTCGTTGTTGCATGTCCAGTATAACAAAGTCTACTGGAAAGACAAATTTATCTATTCCTACCAGAACATCTTCAATGATATCTCTAGGCCTTCTCTCAGACCTGTCTACTAATTAGAGTGTAACCGTAGTGGGTTTTAATTTGCCCAGTCCTAGTTGTTCATACACTGAATATGGGATCAAGTTTACACTTGCTCCCAAGTCCAAGAGCGCCTTACCAATTGTTTGCCCACCAATAACACACGAAACAATCGGGATACCATAGTCCTTAAGCTTTGGTGGTGTATCCAATTTCAGGATGGAATTGACTTGATTAGTCAGGAACACCTTAGAAAAATGTGTAGGTGCTTTTCTCTTACGGGTGCACAAGTCCTTAAGGAACTTGGCGTATGCAGGAACTTGGTTGATTGCATCAAGCAATGGAAGATTGATCTTCACTTGCTTAAATATTTCTTAAATGTCATCCAGTTTCGATGGACCCTTCCCTAGTCTAGATGGAGGTGTAAGGCACTCAGGGAATGGTGCCTTGGGCGTGTGAGGGTTATTTTCAATAACTGGATCCTTCTCATGATTTGTTTGGGTAATTTCGGGAGACTCCTTTTCTTTTCTATCTCTGGTACTTCCTCCTTCTCGGCTTCTTTTTCCATTTCCTCTAATTCATATGGGATTTCAACGTGATTGTTAATCACTCGTCCACTTCTCAAGATAGTTACAGCCTTCAGCTGGTGGCTGGTTGATGGTCCTTCACCAGATGATGTTTGGCCTCGTAGATTATTGATGGGCTGGTTGGAAAGCCTTCCTTCTTCTCTTTGACTCATCTGGTTAGCCAATTGACCAAATTGGTCCTGCATCTTGGCTATGGATTGTTGGACAACTTGCATAATTTATTGTTGAAAAGCTTGCATAGGCTCCAACATTTTTTCTTCAAAATTAGAATTCCTTGAACTGAAAGTATTAGATTGATTGAAATTTGATTTTGACGGTACCCAAAATTTGGGTGATGATAATTTGAATTTTGCTAGAAATTTGAATTTTGTTGAAAGTTAGAATTTTCTTGTGGACGAAAGCCTTGTTGTCACCTTGTTCTCCACTCGATGCATTTGCTTTATACTACTAGTTTGCCTGTCCAATTTGGTTTTATCCTCCCCATCCTAGGTAGGATGGTTTTTTCATTCCGGACTATAGGTGTTGGAATAGGGATTCCTATCTTACCGTTGATATGACTGAGTCACATTGACCCGATCCTGAGGGTTAGGCTCCTCGGGAAAAATTAGCAAAGTGGTTGGACACTCGTTAGTCGTGTGACCTTGATGTTCACAAATTGAACACACAGTAGGAGTGATGGGATTTTGAGTTTGTTTGGTTACTGCCAACAACATATTCATTTGTTTTGATAACATATCAACTTTCATTGATAAATGAGAGGTATTGTTGTTGACATAAAAAAACCCTCCTTTTGTCAACACATGAGATTTTGTTGACATACCAAGGTTAACATGTCCCAGTATTTCGCTTTGCATTGAGGTTTGACTTAATCTTTCGAAAAGAGTCCAAATTTCTCCCTCCTCCTTTATGGCAAAGGATCCTCCACACGATGCATTAACCATACATCTTTCTTCTGGTATCAGTCCATTGTAAAAACTTTGGACTTATTGCTCTCTTGGAATTCAATGATTAGGGCAACTTCTAAGTAATTCCTTAAAACGCACCCAACATTCATGAAATATTTCAGCAGGTTGCTGAACGAAAACTAGAATCTTCTAACGTAGATCATTGGTTTTACTTATGGGAAATTACTTCTTTAAGAATTCACTTTGTAACTCAGTCTAACTCCTGATAGATCTTGGTTCTAAGGAAAGAAACCAAGCCTTCGCCTTATCTCTCAAAGAGAAAGGAAAAGGTCTCAACTTTGCTATCTCGTTAGACACATTGTGTATTCTAAACATTTTGCAAACTCCGATGAAATCGATCAGATGAGTGTACGGATTCTCATTACTCAATCTGTTGAAAATTAGTAATATTTGAATCATTGCTGATTTGAATTCAAAATGATTCCTAGAAATAGGAGCATGAGTGATACTATCTTGATCCTCGTAAGGACCAGGATCATTGTATTGCTCCAACATCCTTGGACCATCAGGTGGCACATCAAAATGAATTTCTTCCTCTCCTCCGTTATTGTTGTTATTGTTCTCATTCTGTTCTCCTTGTCTTTGATCAGCCATGGTCTCAAGATGATTATACTGAAGTCTACGACTTCTACGGTTCACTCTAGATCTTTCAATCTCTTGATTCAACGGTTGTAGATTTGGGCGATGAGATCAAGAAAAGCTTATACACCAACAAACCACGACACAGATACAGTGAACCCAAAATGAACTCAAAGGACTGCAATAGTTCAGAATCAATCGATTGAATTGTAAGACTCAATTGATTGAAACATAACAGTGAACAGTACTCAGACAGTTTAACTTCTCAGTCAATCGATTGAAATTGAGAAATCAATTGATTGAGATTGAATACATCGTCTTGTCAGCAGCACAAATTGGAATGGTACAACTTGGATTCTATCAATCGATTGAGACAGGCCAATCGATTGCAGAAAATTAGAGAGCAAACATTGATTGACTCAATTCTTTGTGTGATCAATTGATTGAAAATGATCACAAGGCATAGTTAAACAATTCTGGACAACTCAATGAATCGATTGACTCAGAAAAATCAATCGATTGACTGACAAAGCTATGAAATGGTTTCACATTATGAACAGAGAAGAATTTTTCAATCACAACAGATATTTATTTGTGTTTTTTTGTTGTGTGTGTGTCACAGTTCAAATCAATTGATTGAAGTGAAATAATGAGCAGAAATACAAGACAAATCTCTGCTTCTCAGTCAATTGATTAAATATGATAAATCAATCGATTGACTGGCCAAACAGAGAACGAACATCTCCTAAAATTAATAAAATTTCGATGCTTCCCAGGCAGCGGCACCAAAAACTTAATCGGTTTAAAAGTGAACCCTTGCAAGTGCACAAGTGCGATTGTAGCAAGGCAAGAATATGAGTGTCGTACCTACAGGGAAGCGTGTAATTTGGTTAATCTTCAAAGAACGAAATAACTCAAGGAAGTACCAAAGGAAAGATTTGTTTGCCATGATTTACCACTTCACAATGCAATAATATTAAAAATTAAAACAAGCTATGCAAGGAAGAACTATAACAAATAAAACAATGATGATGAGATGATCAAGGATTTCGCTAACCCTAGATGCGTACCTTTTCTATCAATAATCCATATAATCCTATATCAACTTATTTACTATCTTTTTACTACAAGCAAAAAGAATCGAGAAAAGATGTGATTATTGATTCGGCATACAATATCCTAACACTATGATGCATTTAACTATAACATGAATCATGCGGAAGGTATAATGTAACACAAACGCGAAATCACAACAAGAAAAATCAATCATATGACATCCTAAATAGGTCTACAAGATCGATCTAGGTGGAATGCTCGTTTATTATCACTGATCTATAAAATTAACGACTATAAATGAGCATTCGATAATAACACATTAAGCTCATACTAAAAGCCGTACGATTCAATAATATTGACAAGAATTATAGGATCGAAAATAAATATAGTACTCATCTTAGGGTAGCTTCCTCCTTAAAAGAGGGAATTAGCCACTCATCTCGATCCGCACACTTGGTACAGATCCGAAGCCATCACAAAAATGCTCTTTTATTTATCAACCGTTTGATCTTTTTGAAAAAGATCGAAACCTTACAAAGCTCTTATCCTAATTACAAACTACAACTAAAAATATTAAAGAAAGTTTGAGAAAAACCCTAAGAAAATCTGCCAAGAGGAAGTCTCCCAAACCCTAAACATAGCATTCTTTTTATAGGGTGTGTATAGGAAAAATTCCATAAAATGCTTAATTGATTGATTTTCAAATTTCAATTGATTGACTTCAAAATTAAATTTTGGCGGATTTCTTTGAATTTGACTTTAATCGATTAAATTACAAATCTCAATCGATTGACTTAGTTAAAATTCAAATTCAAGAGGGAAAAAGATGTCATCCAGATCAATCGATTGATTCCTGAGATTAAATCGATTGATGATGACATGTGACAGCTTCATTCTCATCGACATGGCTGGACTAATCTGTTCTCTTCACGGGTTTCGGTGCTTTTGCTAGCACCATGGTCTAATGCCCCCATGTAACCCTTAATTACGCACAATTACGCCTTTTCAAGATCCACCGGTCAAGAACACCTGAAATCACTAAAACTATACACACCCATCAGATAGCTTTTATCGAATGGCTAAGTGTAGGTATTTTGGTGTAAAATATAGTGATATTTCGATACAAATCAGTGGGTGCCCACCATCAGGCCCACAATACATTTTTTTTTGTTAAAGCCAAACACAGTTCAAACAAAAAAATTTCTAGTAGGTTTTTTCTTATTAAATCTAATCTTATGGATGTCATTCATCTTGATCATGCCACTAAGTGGAAGTGCCCCAAAGCTTTAAAGTGATTTCATTTAGTGAAAGGTGACTCATTGAGGCACATCTCAAAGGTGACTCATTGACAGTTGGCTTGAAAAAATTTCTACAACTGCAATGCTACACCATCACTCAAAACCCTAAGGATTGACTACAATTCTCAGATCTCAGGGTATGTGTCTGGCCTAAAATCTAGGCACCCATTTCACTTCATTACTGCAATATATGAGTACCCTCAGGGTGTATGTCTGGCCTTAACAACTCATAACTGCAATACATGGGCACCCATTTCACTTCATTAAAAAGTTTCAATTCAACGTATACAAACTAACAACATTAAAAGTGCTCTGACAAACAAGTTTCACCTCTACGTATACAAACCAGCTTTACATTTTTTTTTACAGTGTTAAAAGTGCTAAGACAAACAATTCAACTGACAGCAATACACAAAAAATTGATATTTCTCTACATCCCATATCACTCCAAGTTTCACGTCGGAAGACTTCTTTTCCACAGAGGATTTCGGCGTAATGGTGATGCCGCTTCGACTCTCAGACTTGTAGTTGTATCAATGACGGTGGGTGCATTGACTCTCGGACTTGTAGGAGTAGCCTGTGAGGAGAGCAAAAAGTCGAATCGGAGCTTATCTGTAATAGCCCTAAAAATCACGTTAAACTATGACCTCGGGATCCGTGCCCGATTGGTCTTAGGTTTGACCATAAGATAGTTCAAAGATGAACTTAAAGTGAGATGAGCGGATGTGATGTGTGAACCAGTGTAGAAGAGTGGAGAGATAGAGGAGTGTGTAGAGTAACATACACCGAGGGGTGTGTATGTGTTCCACACCGAGAAAAGAAATAAGATAAAAAGGGTGAAAACCCTAACTTTCATGTTTTTGTGGTTGAGAGAAGTAAAGAAGAGAAAGAGAGAGGAGAGAAGAGTTATTGCAACTGCTTGGAAGAATGAGTCAAGCATTGAGGAGGCCGGATTCGATGGAAGGGAGCCGTTAGAGCTAAGGCTAGAAACCCTAGCCTTTCAACTATCGATAGAAATCAACTTGAGATCTATCCAAGGTAAATTCTTGTAAATAAGATGCATAGATCATAGGGTTAAGTTGTGGTTAAATGTGGGTTAAATCATAGGATAATGGTTTAGAAAAATAGAGGAAAAGTATGGGAAAAGAAAAATTGAACGACAATTTGATTAATCGAAATTGAGTTTCATTAATCGAAATTGGCGAAGTTGAAAGGTCGAAGACACGATTTCGATTAATCGAATTGGATTTCGATTAATAGAATTTGGATTTCGATTAAACGATTGGAGAATCGATTAGTTGACTGGGAACCTCCGGTGGACCCCAAGGGTTGGAGGAAATGATATAAGGTAAAATCGACTAATCGAAATGGGATTTCGATTAATCGATTTAGTTTTCGATTAATCGATTTGGGATCGATTAATGGACTTGAACAGTAGGTGTACTTTGCGAAAAGAAGAAATTCGATTAATCGAAACTGGATTCGATTAATCGAATGAAAACTCAATCGTCAACAAAGAGGTGTACTTATGAAGAAGAGTTTGATTAATCAAATCGATTCGATTAATCGAACGGAAACTCGACTGTTCGAACAGTGAGTTTACTTTGCGAAAAGGAGAATTTCGATTAATCGAAATTACTTCGATTAATCGATATTGACCTTCGATTAATCGATTTTGGAAATCGATTAATCGAACCAGGTTCGATTAATCGATTCGATTTCGATTAATCGACTGGAGTAAATTTTGTTGACTTTTAAGTTTGACTTCAAGATTCTTGGAGGGTCTTATACCTTCTTTATTACATCCTTTGTGATGTGTTTCACCTGTTATGTGGTAACATAGGTGGTACGTGTAAGCTAGTGCACAAGGAGCCACGTGGGACCTTGATGCATTGAACAAGTAAAGACTTGAGGTAGGGAACACCTTGAACATGTACTTTATTTTACAAGAGCATGTATGTAGTGATATAAATTTCAATTCAATTATTTTTACTGCTCAAAGAATTGTGAAAAGGGTGTGTGACATTCATAAGAGTAACGAATGAGCCATCCCGGGATGAAGAAGTAAGAGATAAGAGCATCGTGTGATGAGTTAATGGATACATCCAGGATGTATCCACAGATTGAATCATGTTTGATAGGGCCTAAGCGATATAAGATAGCACACTTACGGTGAATAACTATATGTAAGGCACCGATATTTTTGTTATTTGAGGTTCCTTAGGTTACCCCACCGGCGTGGCGGGATATCCACGCCGACACGGCAGGGATATCCGTGATACGTCTGGTGGCGAAACCGTGGCGGTCGAGGAGGCTTATCCGTACATAGTAAGCACACCCCAGGGGTGTTGATTGAGATAAGTGAAACCCCGCCACCAATCCCCAGGGGAAAGGGGCTTGGGTACTATATGGTATTCCCAGGGAATACATTAAAACTGTCTATATAGATGACGATGAAGGGTAGCTCATCGGGGCTCGATGCTATATTGCTCGGGGATTACTTAAGTTGAAAGTTTAAGTTTTGCTTTAGGCCTTTTCAGCATTATTCATGAGTAAATGAAAACATAAGAAATCAACAGTAAAACGAATGCTTTTAACTGTTTTATCAACAACTGCATAGTTACTTCATGCATGGCATATAATAGAATATATGTGAGTTATAACTTATATGTTCAGCAGTGTTTGTTCCCTATTGGGCTAGGATGTAGCTCACCCTATAGACTATACGCCGGAGGCCCATTAGTAGCAGCTGCCGAGGTTTCAGGGGACGCTGATCCCGTGAGTGGACTTTCTTTGCGGCGAGGAGTTGGAGCCACCTCGGAGGACTTCTTCTAGAGGACTCGTTGTGCTACTTTGAGGAGCTTTGAGTAGAGATTGTACGGCTTGGTATGTCAAGCCTTTATTTTGTGAAAACATGTATATGTATAGAGTTTGGATTATTCCTTTGGGGCGAACCATCTGTGATGATTTATATCATCGATGGTTCGGATCGGTTCTCCCTTCATGCGAGGCATGAGGGTAGAACTGCCTTTGAAAAGTATTTCTAATTAGATTTAAATTCATAAGTTGTTCTCATTTCTTTTATGCTTGATATACCAAATTGTTCCGTGCATAGTTAAGGGGCACGGTCAAGATGATCGTGCTGATGGCACCGGTTTCGGGGTGCCGAAATCCGGGCTGTCACAGTTGGTATCAAAGCGGTTTTCTTTTAGCAATTCTGACAAGGATTCTTTCGTCAGATCATAGGGCTTCTACTAAAACCTTAGTTTCAAATGCACGCAAATGTCGACTAGAGGAGAGCCACCAAGGGGAGGCCATCAAAGGAGTTTGCGTAGTGGAGATGATTTCATCTCTCCTACCAATAGAGTGCCTTTAGGAGGTGCGAGAAGGCGAGCAACATGAGGAAGAGGATCGAGATCATCAGGATCAAGATCTGAGAGAGCAAGAAAGATTGAGAGAAAGACAAGAAGATAGAGAAGAGCGACAAAGGATGATGCACACTATGGAGACTATGGCAGCTGCCATGGCACAACAAGCCGCATCCTTTGCAGCTCATGCGTCTAGAGAACAGCAGCCACCTACACCACACAGGGACTGCTGCTGTACGCCCTCATCTTTTACAGAGTTTAGAAGGATGAGACCTCCTACATTTTCTGGGCAGGCAGACACGATGGCCGCTGAGAATTGGCTGATGGAAATGGAGAAAGTCTTTAGCGTGCTAACTTGCACGGAAGATGAGAGTGTAAGATGGGCAGCTTACATGTTGGATGGGGAGGCTGGGCCTTGGTGGAAGTCCGTGATAAGGACTCGGGCTCAGGAGACCCCAGAGTTGCCTTGGACTTGGGAGGAATTTGTTGAGGAGTTCAACAAACAATATTTCCCGGAAGTGGTGAGGAACCAATTAGAGATACAATTTTTGCAGTTAGTACAAGGGAGAATGACCGTGAGAGAATACGGGGTAGAGTTTCTACGACTTGCCCGTTTTGCTCCGGATTACGTCGCTCAAGTGATGAAGTCCAAGAGGTTTCGCAAGGTTTGAAGCTGAGGTTAGGGGAGGCGAGCTCCATTTCAACCGAGGACCTATGAAGAGGTCATGAGCAAAGCATTGGTTGTAGAAGAGAGAACACGAGATATAGACAGAGAGCAACAGAGAGGACTTGACCACTGGAAGGATGGGGAACTACGAACCGGTGAATAAAAAGCCGAGGTTCGTGGGTCGAGTCGAGACCGCAGCTTGTGGAGGTTTTGGAAGACCGCAACAACAAAGAACAACAACACCAACAGAGGTTTCCATTACTTGCGGGAGACCTATTCGCTATGAGAGCCTGCCATGTTCATCGGGTGCCACTATCACATGTGGTTCTCGTACCGTATCTTCCGCACCTCGAGAGACGTGTGCCAGATGTGGCAAGCCGCATAGGACTGTAGACTGCAGAATCGGAACTAGAGGTTGTTTCCGATGTGGCAAGGTGGGCCACTTGATCAAGGATTGCCCCGAGACAGACAAGGGCAAGACGGCTTCAGTTACAGCACCACGACCCATTCAAGCAAGGAAGCCGATTGTTAGGGGGAGAGCCTATGCAGTCACTGCTCAGGAAGCAGGGAATGTGCACGACGTCATCCAAGGTGAGAAATTTTATTTTATTAAAGAAAGAAATTCCGTTTCATAAAGAATTTTAGATGGAAAAAGGTGCATGCATTAGGAATAGTGTAGATTCTTTTAATATAAACTGAGAGTGCATTTTGATGTGTAAATTTCTGTATTTATGTGTATATATATTATAGGTACTTTAACTATGTATGAGAAGGGAAGTGTATTTAGACATGACGCTCGAGTGTTGATAGACCCCGGGTCTACCCACTCATTCGTCACTCCACGTTTTGCTAAGAAGATGAAGATCGTTCCAGAGACGTTGGATTTCGTCCTATCTGTGTCTATTCCGACTGGAGAGTTAGTAGACACGGAGTTAGCTTGCAAATCCATCATCGAAAGGGATTCAAGACTTAGAAGTGCATGAATTGGAAGCAAAGTTGGTACATTAGACATGCAAGGGTTTGATGATCCTTGGCATGGATCCTTGGCATGGCAAGATTGCGACCATTGATTGCAAGAACAAGGTAGTCATTTTCGGACCCAACACAAGAAGATCATTTCGGTTTCAAGGGTGAGGTCGTCATACGGCCTTGATCTCGTGATGAAGGGCGAGAAAATGATCGAGAAGGGATCTGATGGATACTTAGCTTTCTTAAAGGAGGACAAGGAGGAAAAGAACGTCATTTACGAGATAGCAATTGTGCGAGACTTCACGACGTGTTTCGGAAGAATTGCCCGGATTACCTTAAAGAGAAGTAGAATTCGCCATTGACTTAGCACCGTGAAGGAGCCTATTTCAAAGCACCTTATAGAATGGCTCCTCACGAGCTAAAGGAGTTGAAGGAACAACTACAAGAGCGATGGACAAGGGGTTTGTTAGACCAAGTGTATCTCCATGGGGAGCACCGGTCTTGTTTGTCAAGAAGAAAGATGGGTCAATGAGACTATGCATTGACTATCGACAATTGAACAAACTCACCGTGAAGAACCGATACCCTTTGCCTAGAATTGACGATCTATTCGACCAAGCGCAAGGTGCAAAGTATTTTCCAAGATAGACACGAGATCCGGTATCATCGGGTTCGTAGTCAAAGCGAGGACATTGGAAGCGACTTTAGGACACGGTATGGACACTATGAATTCCTTGTGATGCCGTTTGGGTTAACGAATGCTCGGTCGTTTATGGATCCGATGAACCGAGTGTTTAAACCACACTTGGACTCCTGCGTTGTAGTATTTGTTGATGATATCCGATATACTCCAAATCCAAGACAACACGAAGAACATTTGAGGATTTCTCACGCCACGTGAACACCAATTGTACGCCAAACTTCGAAGTGTGAATTTTGGTTGGAAGAAGTTAGCTTTTGGGACATGTCGTCTCAAAGCATGGTGTCACCAGAGATCCAAAGAAAGATAGAAGTGAGTTAAATGGGAACAACCAAAGATGGACCGATGTCAAGTTTTCTGGGCTTAGCGGCTATTATCGACGTTTCGTTGAGGGGTTTTCAAAGATATCGGGGCCTCTCACAAGGCTGACACGAAAAGATTCAAGGTTTGAGTGGAGTGGGGCATGCGAGAAGAGTTTTCAAGCACTCAAAACGAGACTCACTTCAGCTCCAGTGTTGGCAATTCCTTCAAAGTGGAGGATACGCGATTACAATGACGCGTCATACAATGGCCTTGGTTGTGTGCTCAACCAACACAAGAAGGTGATAGCTACGGATCAAGACAAATTTGAAAGAACACGAGAAAAATTCCCCGACTCATGACTTGGATCCGGCAGCAGTCATTTTTGCGCTAAAGATTTGGAGACATTACTTGTATGGTGAGACTTTTGAAATTTTCACCGAACATAAGAGCCTCGATATCATGTTACGAAAGAGCTCAATATGAGACAGCGCAGATGGATGGAATTCCTCAAGGATTATGATTGCTCCATACAATATCATCCTGGCAAGGCGAATGTAGTAGCCGATGCATTGAGTCGAAAAGGTTCAGCTCAGTTAGCTTCCTTGATTTTGGGTATGCACCGATGGAAATTATTGGAAGACCTGGCATACTATGATGCGAACATTAAGTCAAAGGACACTGGATCCTTTTTGGCTAACATATCAGTAAAGCCAGTGATATTTGAGCATATCCACGATCTACAGATGAAGGATCCGACATTAACGAAGATTTATCAAGACGTGAATGAAGGCATCAGGTCGGACTTCTCAGAAAAAGCAGATGGTTCTTTGTTGTTTAAAGGCCGTCTATGCATCCCGGATAATGCCGATCTAAGACGAACAATTCTTGATGAAGCTCATAAGTCAAATTATGCGATCCACCCTGGTAGCACCAAAATGTACCAAGATTTGAAAAAGAATTACTGGTGGAGAGGACTGAAACAAGACGTGGCCGAGTATGTGTCACGATGTTTGACTTGTCAACAAGTGAAGGTTGATCATAGACATCCTGCGGGACTATTGCAACCTTTACCAATACCAGAATGGAAGTGGGAATCGATCTCAATGGATTTCATTGTTGGATTACCTCGTACTGCCAAGAGACATAATGCTATTTGGGTCGTCGTAGACCGATTGACCAAATCAGCGCACTTTTTGCCATACAATACTACGTATACGGCAGGAAGATTGGCAGACCTATACATGAAGGAGATTGTAAGATTGCACGGGATTCCAAGCAAAGATAGTTTGGATCGTGATCCATCAGATACGCCCAAGTTTTGGAAGAAATTTCAAGAAGGAATGGGAACGCGACTAGACTTTAGTTCACTTTCCATCCTCAAACCGATGGATGACAGCGAGTGAACCAAGTGATAGAAGACATGCTCAGAGCGTGCATGCTTGATATGCAAGGATACTGGGATGAGTATCTACCGATGCTCGAGTTCGCGTATAATAACAGTTTTCAAACGAGCATTGGCATGGCACCATATGAAGCTCTATATGGACGACGATGCAAGTCACCCTCAATTGGGAAGAAGCGGTGAGAAATTTGTATTAGGACCAAAGCTACTTGAAGATAATGCTACCGTCGTCCAATTATCGGAGAAAGGTTGAAGACAGAGTAGTAGAGAAAAGTTACTACCGATGTGAAGCGGACTAGTGTTGACTACAAAGTGGGCGAGCATGTGTTTGTGAAGGTGTCACCTATGAAAGGTGTAATGCGATTTGGCAAGAGGGGGAAGTTAAGTCCACGTTATGTTGGACCATTTGAAATTTTGGGACGAATAGGTGAAGTTGCATATCGCATTAGTTTACCACCGCTATTCGATCGAGTACATAATGTCTTCCACATATCGATGCTCGTAAAAAATGCGTGAATGATCCGTCTCATGTGTTAGGGAAGCAACCTATAGAGATGTGTGAGGACATGAGCATGATAGAGGAACCAGTGGAGATCTTGGATCGGAAAGAACAAGTACTGCGCACTAAAGTAATTCCCTTAGTGCTTGTTCGATGGAACAATCATCCTAAAGAAGAGGCTACTTGGGAACGAGAGACCGATATGAAAGAACAATACCCAGCCTTGTTTCCAACGACGTGAGAATGCAATGTAAACCACAAACGTGTTGTGAAATCTCCACTATACTTGTATTTCAATGGAAATTTTGATCCAATCTGTCATGAATTGTCAAAATAGTAAAAAGAAACAAGAGATTGAAATTCGCAGAAATTGGGCAAAATCGACATCGAATTTCAAATCGATTAATCGATTTGGAATTTCGATTAATCGATCTTGTTCGATTAGTCGACTGGCATGTGCCAGTGACTGGAAATGAAAAGTTGAGTTAGAAAATGCATAGAAAGAAATTTCGATTAATCGAAATGGGATTTCGATTAATCGAATACTTAAGAAATTTTGGAAAATTTTGAAGTTTTTGACGATTTCAATTAATCAAACTAAGTTCGATTAATCGATTTTGAGATTCGATTAATCGAAATGAATTTCGATTAATCGAGCACGCCATGAGCTCAAAAATTTTAAATTTTTAAACAACACGATTTCGATTAATCGAAATATTTTCGATTAATCAATTTTATTTTCGATTAATCGATTTAAATCGATTAATCGATTTCTGCTTACCCTAGTTTTAAATTTGATTAATCGAAATGGAATTTCGATTAATCGAGCATGCTATATAAATAAATTTGGGATTTCATTCCCCATTCAAATCGTTTGGCTTGGGATTTTGGGCGTTTCATCTTCTCCTTCTTCTCCAACCAACCGAGTGCTCTAGGGTTTGGGTTTTCCACGATTCGTCAAAAATCGCCGATTCGCCCTCAAACCTAAGGTAAACCCTAGATTTCGTTTTTCTTCAATTCAAGCTAGATAAACCCTAGTTTAGTGAACATACCAAAACCCGTTTATCTTGAAGAAGGCAACCTCAAGTTGCGGTTAGGCGAAGAACGCCGCACCACCACCACCTACCCCATCGGTGAGGACTCCGACACCGTGCGAATCGGAGACCACCTCGGTTCGACGAGCGCATCTCTGTGAGTCTTCCCGCGAATCCACCCCCATGCCACCACCACCCACCAACGTGGAGCAACCAAACGAGTGGTGGGCAGCCAAGACCTTTGAGGTCGAATACACCATCGACCCTACCCTATTCACAAATCCCGATGATCGGCGAGACCCAATGGGCTCAAACTACCTTACAAGTGCGGACTCGAACCTACTCAAACCACTCCGGGGTTCTTACTACCCTAGATTGGTTAGACTCTTTTACCAAGGGCTCGTAGATGGCCCTACCGATGACTGTGTTTTGACCAAGATCGAGGGTCGTCAGTATACGATCACTCGACGTCACATACACGAGGTGCTCGAGTGCTATCTCGAGTTTACCCCCGAAACTACCCTATTTCCACCCTTCGAGGAGGACCCTCGATTCGAAGAAGTCATGACCCGCATGACAAACGGGAAGAAGGGGTCGGGCACTTCAATCAAGAGGGTCGATCTTCCACCCTACATGTGGATGCTCGACTCCATAATAAAATGCAACCTTTACCCGATGCGCCACGACACGGAGCGCGTGGATAAAGTGCAACATGCACTTTACGCGGCCTTCTGTGGCCGATGGTTTGATGCTACCATGGTCATCCTTGAGGGGATGCGGTACATCAAGACTAAACTGATGAAGGGCAACATGCGGCCCAAGGAGAAGATGCCGTATGCTCGGCTCATCTCGAGCATGTTGGAGTGCTACTCTGACGAGCCCTCCTACACTATTTCACCTCACGAGGTGAGGGCTACGGATCGCGTGAAGACGTTCACAAAGTCTTCATGGACCCGTAGCTACAACCTGTTGAAGCGGACCCTACCAGCTCCGGGTCCCGCTCCCGCCCCAGCAGCCCCAAAGAAGAAGAAGGCAGAAGTGTAGACCGCCACCACCCCCACCACCTCGGCGGGACCCACTTGAGGGTGGGGCACACCCGCATGAGCCATCCATGGAGAGGTTCCTCCCACACCATGCCCACGCCGACACCACTGCACACTCGCGCCATGACTCCCACCTCATCCTACCGGCACCCATCCGGTCCTACCATAGAGGACGTGTTGGCGGAATGGGCGAAATAACGAGAGGATGAACAGGAGGATTGATTTCCTCATGTTTCACACACTCAGTTCATCTACCCCCACACCTACATGGATATGTTGGCTGAAGAAGAGTGGGCGGACGCACCGCCTTCATCGAGGACCCGTCTTCTATCCCACTACAGACGTGGCTCCTTCCACATCCGCATCTACTCATGACTCAGACCTTGACGCGGCGAGCTCCTGCAGACCCACCGATCAGACTGCGACCGGATCAGCCTGACGGGGGGACTGTTTGAGTCGTCTATGTATTTTGTATTTTGATTTATACCTGTAGTTTATATTGTTCGCCAACTTATTGGCATTGTAACAAAATCTTCAATCCTTAATACAAAGAAAGCTTTTTATATAAATTGTTAAATTTTGTTACATTTTACTTCCATGTTTGTATTGTGTGAATGTGTGGAGACTTAAATACGTATGGGTAAAATGAACCACCTCACCTCCGAGTGTGGGGGAGGCGTACACACCACCACACCGTTGGGTGATTTTCGAGGACGAAAATTCCCAAGGTGGGGAGGATGTAATAGCCCTAAAAATCACGTTAAACTATGACCTCGGGATCCGTGCCCGATTGGTCTTAGGTTTGACCATAAGATAGTTCAAAGATGAACTTAAAGTGAGATGAGCGGATGTGATGTGTGAACCAGTGTAGAAGAGTGGAGAGATAGAGTGTGTAGAGTAACATACACCGAGGGGTGTGTGTTCCACATGAGAAAAGAAATAAGATAAAAAGGGTGAAAACCCTAACTTTCATGTTTTTGTGGTTGAGAGAAGTAAAGAAGAGAGAAAGAGAGAGGAGTGAGAGAAGAGTTATTGCAAGCTTTGGAAGAAGGAGTCAAGCATTAAGGAGGGATTCGACGCATGAGGATCCGTTAGAGCCAAAGCTAGAAACCCTAGCCTTCCAACTATCGATAGAAATCAACTTGAGATCTATCCAAGGTAAATTCTTGTAAATAAGATGCAGATCATAGGGGTTAAGTTGTGGTTAAATGTGGGTTAAATCATAGGATAATGGTTTAGAAAAATAGAGGAAAAGTATGGGAAAAGATTGGGAAGAAACTGAAAAGAAATTTGAACACGACAATTTCGATTAATCGAAATTGGGTTTGATGTCGAAATTGGCGAGGAAGTTGTTTGATTAATCGAATTGGATTTGATTAATCGAATTTGAATTCGATTAATCGATTTGAGAATCGATTAATCATTGAACCTCGATGGACCCCAAGGGTTGGAGGAAATGATTTAAGGAAAAATCGACTAATCGAAATGGGATTTGATTAATCGATTTAGTTTCGATGTCGATTTGGGATCGATTAATGGACTTGTAATTCAAGCTATTGAGCGGTAGGTGTACTTTGCGAAAAGAAGAGTTTCGATTAATCGAAACTGGATTCGATTAATCGAATGAAAACTCAAGCTGATTGACGATGGTGTACTGAAAGAAGAGTTTGATTAATCGGCTGGATTCGATGTAATCGAGCAGGCTTCATTTGTTGACGGTGAGTTTACTTTGCGAAAAGGAGAATTTCGATTAATCGAAATTACTTCGATTAATCGATATTGACCTTCGATTAATCGATTTTGGAAATCGATTAATCGAACCAAGTTCGATTAATCGATTCTGGATTTCGATTAATCGACTGGGGTAAATTTTGTTGACTTTTAGGTTTGACTTCAAGATTCTTGGAGGGTCTTATACCTTCTTTATTACATCCTTTGTGATGTGTTTCACCTGTTATGTGGTAACATAGGTGGTACGTGTAAGCTAGTGCACAAGGAGCCACGTGGGACCTTGATGCATTGAACAAGTAAAGACTTGAGGTAGGGAACACCTTGAACATGTACTTTATTTTACAAGAGCATGTATGTAGTGATATAAATTTCAATTCAATTATTTTTACTGCTCAAAGAATTGTGAAAAGTGTGTGTGTGTGACATTCATAAGAGTAAACGAATGAGCCATCCCCAGGGGATGAAGAAGTAAAGAGATAAGAGCATCAGGTGTGATGCAAGTTAATGGATACATCCCAGGGATGTATCCACAGATTGAATCATGTTTGATAGGGCCTAACTGATATAAGATAGCATACTTACACGGTGAATAACTATATGTAAGGCACCGATATTTTTGTTATTTGAGGTTCCTTAGGTTACCCCACCGGCGTGGCGGATATCCACACGACACGGCGGGATATCCGCATGGCCGTCTGGCGAAACCGTAGCCCAGTGCGGAGGCTTATGCGTACATAGTAAGCACACCCCAGGGGTGTTGATTGAGACAAGTGAAACCCCGCCACCAATCCCCAGGGGAAAGGGGCTTGGGTACTATATGGTATTCCGGGGAATACATTAAAGCTATCTATATAGATGACGATGAAGGGTAGCTCATGGGGCTCGATGCTATATTGCTGGGGATTACTTAAGTTGAAAGTTTAAGTTTTGCTTTAGGCCTTTTCATTATTCATGAGTAAATGAAAACATAAGAAATCAACAGTAAAACGAATGCTTTTAACTGTTTTATCAACAACTGCATAGTTACTTCATGCATGGCATATAATAGAATATATGTGAGTTATAACTTATATGTTCAGCAGTGTTTGTTCCCTATTGGGCTAGGATGTAGCTCACCCTATAGACTATACGTCGCAGGTCCATTAGTAGCATTGCGAGGTTTCAGGGACGCCGATCCGGCGAGTCGGACTTTCTTCTTGGCGAGGAGTTGGAGCCACCTCAGAGGACTTCTTCTAGAGGACTCCGTTGTGCTACTTTGAGGAGTTTTGAGTAGAGATTGTACGGCTTGGTATGTCAAGCCTTTATTTTGTGAAAACATGTATATGTATAGAGTTTGGATTATTCCTTTGGGGCGAACCATCTGTGATGATTTATATCATCGATGGTTCGGATCGGTTCTCCCTTCATGCAGAGGCATGAGGGTAGAACTGTCCTTTGAAAAGTATTTCTAATTAGATTTAAATTCCGCAAGTTGTTCTCATTTCTTTTTATGCTTGATATACCAGTGTTCCGTGCATAGTTAAGGGGCACGGTCAAGATGATCGTGCTGATGGCACG
This sequence comes from Chloranthus sessilifolius, assembly GCA_021018995.1. Lineage (NCBI taxonomy): Eukaryota > Viridiplantae > Streptophyta > Magnoliopsida > Chloranthales > Chloranthaceae > Chloranthus > Chloranthus sessilifolius. The sequence goes on along the minus strand of CM037588.1, from coordinate 138,088,121 downwards.
GGTTTCGGGGTGCCGAAATCCGGGCTGTCACATTATCGCGTACCTTCTTCATGACCTCCATCATGTACCCAATTTCTTGATTTACACGGGTAGCTATCGAATCCTCTACTAGCATTATCCCCTATCTCTGTGATGTCGTTGCATTCAAAATGAGCGTGAGACATTATATAAATTTTCATATAGGGCGGCAGTTATAAATGAGAGACATTATAATAACGCAAATACGTACCCATTCCTCCAAGACACCGTCAACATCATCTCTACTTTGGGGTGGCCTCAAGCTTCTGCGATGGTTGGGGTCCACGAGGTACCCTCTACAGTGGCCTTACTAAAGGTTTGAGCACCACGGTCCTCTACGGATAATTGGTAATTGCGATGGCGTTCAAAATTTTTCGGAGCAGCTCGATAATATACAGTATATGTCTTCGTAGTCCTCCCTCTAATGCTCCCTTATACAGGTGCTACTGGTGGTTGGGTGATTGATTGTATGTGTCCCAACTGTCTCAACACCCGCTCTGGGTAATACGACTCAACGATGTTAAAATAGAATAGGCATCCGGTGTAAAACGCCGTAGGAGTAAACGGATATTCTGATATAATCTTACAATACAAATCCAAAATAACCTGTACGAGAGAGAGAGAGAGATATTATAATTATAGCGCAATGTGTATATATATACATGTAAAATAACTAATTATGATATTACTTTATCTATTTGTAAGTCATTCAATGTTTCACGTAAAATAACTAACTTTGATTCAGGATGCGCGGGTTGACTTAAAGATTGCTGCCATCTAAATACCAAAGACAGTTTATTAAAAGATATTTAACTAAGCGCTGGACGCTCAAGAACTAAGTGCTCGTAGCTCTACGCCTGAAAATATAGAATTTATAGTTTAATAGCAAGAGACATCAACTATTTATTAAATATTAGAAACGCAATTTAGTAAGACATTGCTATGCAAATTTAGTATACCTCAACCAACGTAAGGAGCCTAAAAATTTGTGCGACCTTTCCTGATGTGATGCTCAACTGTCTATAAAGATAAGCGAGTACAGCTGCTCCCCATGCAAAGTTCCCAATTGTCTTTAAATCAACCAACAACTTTACATACCGAGCAGACACCATACTGCCTAATTTATCGGCAAGGATTGTGCAACCTAGCAAATAAAGAATGTATCCCCTTGTAGCACAGTCAATCTGATCATCAGATGCATAATCCGATATCTGGCTCAAACGAGCACGCAACCATTCCAAGCAAAATGTTTTTCCCTTGCACCCTTTGTGATTTAATTCTTCGATCACATCGTCGGCATCAATACTGAATGCTTGAAAATATGTGGCCACCAATTCAGGTGTACTGCAAGGGTGTGCAATAACTGTCTTTTAAACTACAGATAGGCCAATGAGATGATTCATGTTGTTGAGAGTGATAGTCATCACACTGATAACGAAGTGAAATGTATTCGTCTCAGGGTGTCATCTCTCAACCAAGGCAGATACTAAGACACGATTGATAGTCCTGAATGCAATCCTAGCAAGCAACCAAAACCCAGTTAGTTGTCTTGATTCTACGTTTAAACTTATGAGGCATTTAAACGATGGACCAGGCATCGAGTTTGGCTGAATGTTGTATGCAATGAAGCGTACTTCGATCCTACATCAACTAACATGAAAATTAGTAAGACAATTGTAATTATATACACATATTTTAATTTTTAAAAAGGATAAATGCATTACATAAATTGAATATTGTTGCTTACTTACTTTGTTAACTCATAGATCATAGGCAACATGGTTTCTATACCATTGTAGAAGTAAAGTGTCTGTAGGGCCCTCAAAAAATGGTGCCGCATTATCCTCGACTCTAGTTTGGGCTGGCTCAACATCAAAATCTTGCATTTTTCTCTTTTTTTTCAGAACTCGAGCTGCTTCTTCTTTGCCTTCCACTCTCCCCTCCACCCTCTCATCTTCAACCACAACATCAGCTCCCTCACCTTCACCCACTTCCACTCTCTCTTCCACACTCCCCTGCCTAATTCCTTCTGCCTTCCCAATAACACATGCCGCACTCTCCTCTTCCAAAATTTCTTCCACCCTCCCCTCTACTGTCACATCATCCAACTCCCCTCTCCAATAAACTCTTCCACCGTCTCTTCTACCACACTCCCCTCCTCCACTCTCTCTTCTAATATTCTCCCTTCTTGCATCTTTGTATCTAATAAAGAGAGGATTTCACTTGAAGATTCAGATATTACTGTCGCTGCAGCTTCAACAGCTATTGCTAAACTCCTAAAATTATCAATAGCAATTTCAGAATCTACAGACCTCTCTTCGGATGCTCCTTTAATTCAAGCTTTTGTAAGCCTTCTTCTATAAGAAGTCATAGGTCGTTTACGAAAATCATCTATTTCACACTTCGACTGTCAATTCAATCACATCATAGACGATTGGTTTGGAACCACAATAAAAAATGAGTACCTTTAAATCCACCTACAAAGTCTTTGAGTTCAACTAAATCAATGTGTTTTACTATGGGTGAACTCAAAGATTTGTTTAATAGATTTAACGGTACTCAGAATATTAAAATAACTAAATATGTTGAACAATCAATGAATCCTATCAAGAACTTCAATTTGGCATGCAGATTATATAAAATAAATAAATAAATTTAAATTACCTCGAACCATTAACTATCGTTGCTCCACACACCCTAACAAAAACTCACAGGGTTTCTAAGCCGCTCTTCAAATCTCAGTCTTGGTCCGTTCCTCACGATCTTGCAGAGCGAGAGAAGATTGGATAAGACGATATGTGTGTACAATCAGGAGTCCAAAAAGGATTTGTACAGTCACGAAAACCCTTCCTAATGTTGCATAGCATGAAAAGATGATTCGGGAAGACGATGTGGGTGTACAATCACAGACAATCGATCGATTTAGAGAGTCTCGGAGGAACGGAATTCAAATATGGCGCAAGTGCGGGAAGAGGATGTGGTCTATAGCAAGAGAAAGTGGTGGGTGGATTTAAACATTTAAAAAATAAAATGAATATGTGGGTGGATCTAAAGGTTCAGTTAGCCAAAAATGTGCACCCACTTATGTGGATGAACTCAAAGAATCCGTGGGTGGAAATAAATGTACTCTTTATCTCTCACCTATATAACCTAGGGATAATGGGGTTTAAATGATCTTACACCATTAAAATAGAGTTTTTCATGTTACACCCTTGAAGTGTGATTTATTAGTATCCTCCCTGTAGCACACATTTGTGCTCAATCTACTTGTCTAAACCAACAATTCATCATTAGAATATGTTTTAGCCAAAGAATCACGCCTATAAATCAATGTAAATTATCCGATTAGAAAACTTTAATATCAGTCAATAAAATTAAGAAAAACAGTCAATATTATAATCCACAAATAAGAAGATTGAAACCTCTCAAAACTTGTGATTTTTTGGCCCACTGCCCTAATACTTAAGATCAAACACTTTGACGGTGTAGATTGCCCACATCTTAAATCATCAAAGAGGTATGATAATTTATACAACATCTTCGTATTTAAATAACGGCCAAGAGAGTCGGTCTAATAACCTATCATAGACAATAGTTGGAAGTTGGGGCACAATATCGTAATTAAGAGGCTTATAACGGGTGTTATGAAAACTACGAGATTACGCGCATTCGTCTAACACCAAAAGGTGTCTAGATATCTTAGTGCATGATAATGAGGTCTTAGTCGTGTGAATGATAGGTAGCATTCACAATCACAGTTTCAATTCTGGGAAATCCAAGACATTTCAGACAGGCTCAATACCGAGACGTCTCGCGTGCCTAGATCTTGATACCAAATTACGCGCCACGTTGCACGTGACACCCCAAACAATAACAATAACCGTTTTGGGTGGTGCAGCCATGTGGCATATTGTTTAAAAAAATTGATTTTTTTAACTTTTTGAATCTTGAGTTCAAGGATTAAAGATTAGGTAATGCCCAAACAGTGGTGTATTAAATTTGGACACCTTTAACTACATTTTCAGTGGTGGATATGTGTTGATCCATATCCAAATTTTATTTATAAAACCCAATCGATCTTGTCCCAGTTATCGTAGCATTCGATCCTCGTATCCAGCCATTCATTTTAATTTTTTTATACAATTCAATGTTTCACCCAACCTACATAAACCTCTGAGTCATGTGGCACCCTATGGGGGCAAAAATTGTGCCACAGGTACACCAACATTGAGTTGACCTATTCACGCAATGAGTAGTGCATGCCTATTACGGTATACACTAGTGGATGTAAACAATATACTGAATCCCACACTCTACAGACAACTCGTCCGTATTCTAAATTTCTAATCTATTTTACTACTGCCCACCCGAATGTCTCATGCTGTTGGCTTTACTGGGCAATACATTTGGCTCTTCATAACCCATATCAACATTTCATCCATCGAATTATTCAATATGCTGATGCAGGTTGGGCGGCTTTTCTTGATTCTTCTTTAGTTTCTCGGAAAAGCGAGAAACGAGATGCAGTTTCCAAATCTAAGTATTCAAGCACAATATCTAACAATGGCTATCTTATGCAATGACGCTCTTTGGCTATTGAACTTCTTTCCTTTGTGGCGCATCTCTTCTTCGATGAGTCAGTTGCATCTGCTCAAGTTTACCTTTTTATGAACATACGAAGCATATTGATTTCGATGACCATTCAATCGTGAGAAACCAGTAAAAGGGCCATACAATTCACTAAAAAATCAGACTGCAAACTTATTCACTAGTCAACTGGCCTCACAACAATGTCATCTGGTTTACAAATTCCATCTCAAAACAGTTTTCTTTTTCCTTTTTGATATTGGAGATATCTCGACCTCAAACCTGTAAGGTCGAATGCCCGACTGTGTAGACTGCAAGGGCCCACTCCTCCGGGTCGCGCATTCCCACTTAGCCTACGTGCTTCCATTGTGATTGGCAGGGGACAGGGAGAATTGATAGCAAGCCGTAAGGGTTGCTGAGCCCAGGGCCTACCACCACCTATTCACCTTGCGGGTAAATATACACGGTAGATATTATGCCAATCAAAATAAAGCAAAAACAAACAATCGCAAACACAAGATTTACGTGGTTCGACAATTTGCCTACGTTCATGGGTGATGTTAAGTTTCTTTCACTAACTCTATGAAAAATAGGGTTCCAAACATCTAAGACGTCACTCGCTCAATACAAAATTGAGTTCCTTTCATGATACAGTCCAACTTGTGGATCAGTACCACTAACAAAATTTAAGGCACAACCTCAGACATACACGGTGTGTGTATGTAACTCTATCAAAATTGAGTTCCTTTCATAGAGGGTAATTAACGCCCTAGCACTTTGGTGGAAAACCGATTACTCTCTCTCTCTCTCTCTCTCTCTCTCCCTCCCTCCTTCGTGCGCTCGCACACATACACCCTTATGTTCCTCATCTTGTGGCAATCAACCTTATAATTTTACTTTTTGTCTTCCAATAATGTAATAATAAATTCATAAGATGATATTTGTATAACGGTGCAAACAAAGTGACAAATTTCATTTTCGGAAATTTTTCGGTGGGGGGTCCTTTCGGTACATTTCGGATTGATTTCGATACCTTTCGGAAAAGTTTTGGGGATTAAAAATATATATTTAATAAAAAAATTTAATATATAAAAAAATTTACCGAAATTACCGAAAAGTACCAAAATTTTCCCAAAATTTTCTTTTAACCCCATTTCGCAAAATTTCACCAAATATGTCACTATGGGTGCAAATAATGAGAAATATTTTAAAAACTAAAAAAAGGGCAAATAAAATAACTTAATCTTCAAAATATTTATACAGATGTACTCCTATAAAATTTACTACTTCTACTTTATCACTAAAAGAATTAACTAGACCATAATTTGTATATATATAGATATAATAACAACAATTAATGGGGCCTCATTTGTATCATGTAATGTAACTATAAAGCTCAAGTGTTTCACCATATCAAGCTAATCAGAAAAGAATTGAGAAATAGGACACAGAGTCATCTCAAATGGATGGTATAAGACTATAATGATGATGAAGCATGCCAAGATGAGTTCCACATACGTCAAGACCCCTGAAAATCAATATAAATCAGCTTATGACAAGAATCAGTTAGTTAAGGGCTATTCACGAGCTTGATAATCTTATGTTGCCGGTTGAGGAGAATAATTTTTTTTTGCATGCTTAACAGTTAGCCCCGAAGCTCTTTTCGAAAGTTGAAGTGAAATTTCGTGATTCCATGTTATGCACCCGTTACTACATGCATTAAGAAAATAAAATAAAATTTTACCTCGCCAATGATACACCAGCATTGGATGAGCCGTTGCGTCCTATTGTTACATCTGGGCCTGAAGGAAACACTGAAATCACCATAATATAGATTCTGAAGCTCATGATCTGCAGATGAATCATTTGAAAGATTTAGACAAAAGGCTATCTCAATTGTCCGATTCAAAGCAGTCAACGATTCTAAAGAATGAAGAAACAACTCTCCTTAGCACCCTTTTTTGACCAATTTTCTGTAGGATTCTGCAAGAGAGATCTCAACTAGCCATAGCAGTCTATGAAAAATGGGTTTCCAGACTCCAAAGGTAAATAATTTATTTTTCCAATTTCCAATTCAACGAAATTCAAAATTTCACAGGACTCAAGGCAAAGTAGCATGTACTTTTGTTGTTTTCCAAATGGAGTCCACTCATCATCCCAGCTGTCGGCGCAACCCCAAGAAAACTTTCATGGATTTATGCATCTAAGCAGCAATGTAGTACAGAGAATTCTTCATAAAACACTAGAAAATAGACACACACACATAAACATGCACGTCACCCATAGAAAGCCATCCAAGAGCAAGACAGCTCCTAGCTCCCACAAAGAATGAAGTATACAACCAGAACAATGATACCTAGCAGGTGAGTCCACAAGAGAATTCCAAAATTAGAAATTATAATGCTATGGGCAAGCTTTTCTGGCTTCCAATGTGATGCTTTATCTCCCAGGAAGCCACTTGTTGTTCCTCCTCAGGGAAGATGAATGGCAAGGAAATCTCACGTATCATAAGGTCACCGCAAAATGGGCATTCGCTAGCTATTGCATCGTCCAACTGCGATCGAAGCTACCAATCAATTCAATAATAAGTGTCAGTCCAGAATTGATTCCAAGTTTCCAAATAGATGCATGAATTGCCTGCCATTCAAATATAGATATGGGTTAAATGAAACAGATTCAAATCAATCTTCACACAAACCTTATCCAAAGGCGCCATGCTTGTAATGGAATCGTCATCGGGACCGCTACTTGAATCTTTCATTGCCCTGTCCCCAAGTAAACTGAGCTGCCTCTGCAGGTCCAGTATGTATTGTGCCTGCAGACACACAAGAAACAAAACAAATAAAACCATTCCTTTCAATAATGCCTTTGATCGGTGGTTCGACCATCATGTGCAGGGATCCCTATTACACATCCATGCAACCTTGTGATGCACACAGACTTCCATGCATTGAAAAGTCCGCGTGTGTGACAAAGTCACACAGATGTGCACTAGGGATTCCCGCCCATGATGGTCGGTCCACCCATTGTAGACAATTTCATCTTTCAAAAACATACCAAGTAAAATGGGAGGGAAAAAAAGTTCTTTCTAAAACAATGTTTACAGCGTATACATTTGATTTATTGAGAAACTTTGGATGCAATCTCTGGCTCCTTGTTATATTAGAAGGCCAATCCATCTTATCAAGGATTGGGGTGTCAATCATTGATCTGCATACCCCTAGGCGGCGTTTGGGAACATGGATTTGCATTTGTGAATTTGGATTTGGATATCCTAAATCTAAGAGCATCTCCAGCAGATTCTCTATAAGCAAAAAAAACATCAAAATCGCTATTTTGGCGATGGAAAACCCTTAGAAGCTACTCCAGCAGATTCGCTATGAGACCCACCATCTTTGGCAACTCCCACTTCACTCGCTATATCTCATCCATTCACTATTAATAAAATACTAGTACATCTCTTTCTCTCTCTCCATTTGCCATATATTTTTAATATATATTAAAATAGAAACAAAAATTATTATTTTAAAGGAGTAGCTTAAATAGCTATCCTTGCTGGAAACTTTTTTAAAAAGGCAATAGCTAAAATAGAGAATGGGTTCAAAAGGGGGTTTTAGCTATTCAAATTTAGCTATCCTTGCTGGAGATGCTCTAAATCCATAATTTGGATTCACTTTTCTAATCTTAGATTTGGATTTAAGAAATCCACCGTTTGGCTTCACGTTTCTAATCTTAGATTTGAATTTAAGAAATCCACTGTAATTTACAAATCCACGCCATAGTGTAAAAAAGTGAATTTATAAATAACTCGTTGTAGGCATTATTTGGAAATCCAGCCGAGTGGATTTAGGGCGTGAGCACAGAAAGATAAAACTCTAGTTTTACGTCTCTCGTTTTCTTCTTTGGAAACCCGACAAAACCACAACAAGAAATAAAACTAAAGGGGTACCTTTATTTATAATCTGAAATTCTTCTTTCTCAACCCGGGTTTGCACGTGCTAAAACTTTGACTGCTTGAACCAAATGATGAAATCGTTTTTTTCATCTAAATCTTCCACACAATAGATTTGAGATTATGGATCTACCATCAGACGATCGGATGTTGATTCTAGGTCGCACACATCGCCAAAAGTGAACATGATCATGGCATACCATCAAACATGATTCACATTCAGTTCTTGAGATGTGTTTTGTGTGGAATCAACATCTAATTGTCTAGTGACAGGCTCATGATCTCAAGATCTCTCTCGTGGAAGATAGGGACGAAAAAAATCCCCTTCGTCTGATTCAAAGTAGTCAAGGCAAACCCGAGTTGAGATGGAAGATATTGTGTTGTAAATATAAGTATCCCAAATAAAAGGGCTAGTGTTACTACCACACCACTTTATGTTACGACCGCCTCCATTGACTATTTTGAATCAGACGATGGAATGGAGATCGTTTTTCGTCCTAAGCTTGCACACAAATGATCCTAAGATCATGGGCATACTATCAAACTGTCAGATGTTGCTTCCATGTGGCACACATCCCAAAAAGTGAATGTGATTGGTGCCACGTGGAATCAACATCTGACCGTCTAATAGTAGGCCCATGATCTCAAGATCATTTGTGTGCAAGCTTGGGGCATAAAACGATCTCCATTTTTTTGCCCAATTTACTAAAAAATTGATCTTTACATTATGGATCAGTTATTAGACAATTAGATGATGATCCACATGCCACCTATCCCAAAAATGACTGATCATGGGCATATACAATGAGAAGGGATTCTTAGGTCATTTTTGGGGACGTGTGCCATATGGAATCACCATCTTAGTCATTTTTATATGCCCGACATGACCTAACCTCTTAGTCGACTTGACCCAACCCATCTCGACGAGTTAAGTTTGACCCAGTGAAAAATTCGGCTCGGGTGGGCCGGGTATCGGGTTGACTCTACCCATCTACTATCCTAATTGTGATTTTCATGTATGCTAACATTTGGGTTATTAGAATCTAAATTACTATTTTTTTAACACTCACCTAATGCAGCATTTATAAATCCTATGGATCATTCCAAATACACTCAAGCATCCAAACAAAAGATTTTCAAATATAGACATTTCACAGTCTAGATTTGAAATGCCTAGATTGAAATGCTTGGATTTCAAATTCTCAAATGCAAATTCATGTTCCCAAACATAGCCTTAATGAAATCTCAGTTTATTGTGAGTGTTAGACACCAATGTTCTTAAAATTGTTAGACGGATTCAGATGGTCGGGGGAATGTTCGGGCGGATATATATATATATATATATATATATATATATATATATATATATATATATATATATATATATATCTGTGCCACTTGCCAAAATAGGAGGAAGAAAAAAAAGAAAAGAACAAAAAAATAGTTGTGCTCAGTGCTCAATTGCCGAAAAAAAAGTGTTGTGCAAAATCATAAAAAACTGAGGAAGAAGAAAAACAAAGAACAAGAAAAAACCTGAGAAAAAAGAAGAAAAATAGAGATTTAAAAAAAAAAAAAAAAAAAAAAAAAAAAATTGGGGACTGGGGCCACCAAGGGCGGGTCCGGGGCGGCCAAGGGCAGGTTCGAGGCGGCCGCACGAGCGGCCTAGGCAGGCGCCCCAAATCTGGTCCGCCCCGAAGTCCGCCCAGGCCTAAATCGAGGTGCCCAGGGGCCCGAACCGCCTGAGTGATTTTCAGAACAGTGTTAGACACCACAAGAATGCATGTCCAAATTTCAAAGTTTCCATTATTTTTTATAAATGCTCATAGAAGCATTTTTGCTGTAGCAAACCTTCCGGCGAGAGTTTTCCAGGGAGATGCACCAACAGATTCGACAAGGTCTTGATGGGCAGAGAAAGCTTTCCAGTAGTGGCCATCATTACTGAGATGGATCCAACGTGAGGGATGATGATGATGGAGACCACAGAGAATTGGAGCAAGTTTTGGGTAGACGGTACTGGTATTGAAGAGAAACACCATCATAGAGCACATTACAATGGAGGTGAGTTGGAATATTAAAAAGAGACTATGTAGACAATATCGGTGAGTTCCCCCTACAAAACTCCTTTGAGTAGAGTTCTGAAACACTGGAGATAGAAGTGCAGTGAAAACGGGATCACATAAAATGAGAATGGTGAGAAGAAAGCACGAAGAGGTAGCTGCCCCTTTGAAATTAACATTAGAAAGAACAACGAGCAATATATATTAGGATCACGATCATCATCATCATCATCATAGCCTTATCCCATCTATTTGGGGTCGGCTTTGCTTGTTCTACTCCACTCATTTTTTATCAGGGCTAAGCGTTTTGTTACTTTGCAATCCTTCGTATCCTTTCTCACGGCTTCCCTCCATGTTTTTATTGGTTTTCGTCTTCTCCTACATCCTTGTACTTGTAGCTTCTCAATCCTTCATACAAGGTCTACTTCGTACACTGATGAACATGTCCAAACCAGGTTTACCTAATTCGCTAGTAACCCATGCGAATCGCGAACTGGTTCGAGGTTCGATTCGCTCTAGTTTGGTCAGTATGGGCAAACCAGCCAAACACTTGATATTTTCTCTCTAAAAGCTAATGAAAAAAGCAACTGATAAGAGTCGAACCTTGTCCATTTCGTTTCAAAACCGTCAGGATGACCGACACTCCATCTTGCACATTAGTGACCAAATTGCATATATTTTGTATATATAGTAAATCTATGATTTACATATAATTAATATCTAACTATAAAGTCTCATCTTACCCCTAGTGAATCGGGTTTGCTTGGATGTAGCGAATTGCGAATTACGAACCCAAATTCAAACGGAGCGAACCAGCGAATCAGGTAGCATTGGTCTAAACCACCTCAAGCGACATTCATTAATTCTCTTTCGTTATAGGTGGTACTCTCAGATTTTCTCTTATGTACTCATTTCAAATTTCATCCCTTTTGTTAGTACACAAATCCATCTCAACATAAACATCTGGGATTTACATATATTTATTGCTAGAGACTTCTTCAACAATAGAATGTTAAAGATATAAAGGAAAGAAGGATCATCGACCTATTCTAATAATAAATTAAGGGAATCTTTCTAGGGCTTTGAAGGATATTTTAGAAAGCAAGCACAAATGACACTATGCCTAGGGAATTGGGAACTAAGGAGGCAATGCATTTAACATCGGAAAGTTCAATCTTTAAAGAAAACCTGAACCAATTAAAGCAGAGAAGTGGATTATGTAAGCAGAAAAGATCCTTGAGGCCCGGAGATGACCTTATGATCAGAAAGTGAGTTTCGCCACATTTATATTGAAAGCGAAACATTGATAGTCGACATTGTATTTCAATCATGTGCTATAAACATAGAAAACCCTGAACTCCTAGTTTACCTAATATCTTTAGAAATGAAAACTTTTGATATTTTATTGGGTGATTGGCTCTCTCAACACACCATACTAGCATTCACTGCTTCAGGAATGTTGTTACCTTCAGACTAATTAAATTACTCAAATTCCATTTTCGAGGAATAGAAAATACTGTTCAACTGAGTCTAATTGTCGTTGTCAAGGCTAATCTTTTGTTATGGCAGAGATCTTATGGTTATTTAGCTTATTTCACAAACGAGTGTGAGGTAAAAGCCAAACAAAAGGACTATAATTCTGTCAATGGAGATATCACAGAAATTTTTCCTGAAAAATTGTCTCGCTTAACCCTAAAAGAAAGGCCGACTTTACAATTATCCTAAATCTTGAGACACTACACTATATCCAATGACACCAGCTGAGTCCTATGCAGATTAAGGAATAAATGGAAGATCTATTTGAGGGGCTTTGTCCTGCCTGGTCTTGCCATGAGAGAGTCCACGTACTTTGTCAAGAATAAAGAAGAAAGAACTAAATTTATCAGAAGTGATGAAATATAACTGATAACAAGATAGAATTTGACTACTTAGCTTACCTTGAATCTAATAAAATAGTGCTATGTGCTATTAAAGGTTCGAAATTTCTTCTATGGATATAAAAATTAAAATATAATGAAATCTATACTCAAGAAAGGATATCAATTATAAGGATTTCAATTGTATTGGTTAGGCCGATATTGTAATCTCAACTTACTTCTCGATAAACTGAGATAGCACATACTGGCGAGGACACCGACACCGTAGACATAGGTTTTGGACCGCACCATGTGTATCGATGCAAGAAGAAACGAAGAAGAAACCACGGGGCATCAACATCATCCAGGACGGGAGCCTAGAGAAGAGACAAGAGGATACCTTATTGACCAGAGTCGCTGGAGCGACCCTACTTATCGCTTGAGCGAGGTTGAAGACAATCCACAGGCCAAATTTTCGGCCAAATGTCGCTTGAACGACCCCTGGTTGTCGCTCAAGCGACCCCATCCAGTCAAGATCCCGTCAAGCTTTAAAATTCTCGCCTATGCGAGAACCAAACCCGCTCAAGCAAGTCTAACAACAATAGTTGTCCTTTTGAGTCCAATGTAATGTCCCATTTAGGAACAATTTAGTATTTTGCTATTTTAGGATTAGTTTCTTTATTCTTTTATTGCCTTTTGAGTCCAATGTAATGTCCCATTTAGGAACAATTTAGTATTATGCTATTTTAGGATTAGTTTCTTTTGCACCTAGTATATAATGTCCTTATGTAGGCCAAATTTGGCATGGGTTGATTTTAAAGAAAAGTGTAAACACTTTGAGCTTTTGAGAAGATTTAATAGAGAGTGAGTCTTCTTCCTCATGTGGGTTTGGTGTGAGGCCAAGGGTGTGATGCCCCTGTGTTATCTTTGATATTCTCTTTACCACTTTTCCTATTTGTTTGCTATTTTTCCACCTATTTCTACTTCTTGTTGTTTAAAATCCCTAAAACCCTAACTCTTGAGTAACCTTGATGCCTTCCTTGTGGATTGACTCCAACCACTACCTATCGCTCCATGACTGCCATTGGGCTCGACTTTACTCTATTTGAAATTGATTAACCGATCAATTCAAAAGCCCTAGCGAAGAGCTACGAGAATCCACATCGATCTACAAGTGACGCCAAAGCCTAGAGGATGCTAGAATTCTATCTCTAGGATCGCACCTTCCGCAATTCTAATGGACTTGCGCCGGATTGGACCCTAAGCGAACCTAGCAAGATTATCAAAGAGGAATTCCATGAAACCCTAAGGTATCGCCTTAATTTGGGTTTTATTACTAATTAAGTAGTTTAATTTCGACAATTATCATCTCATATTCATCTTAGGGTCATTGTCCCGTGTTAGTTTTCGTATCAGACCCTTAGGTGTTAGGTTAGGGCATTTGTATTGTGCATCTTGCTTGCTTGATATCTTTAAATGTTGTGAGGCTCATAGTTGCTTGTTCATTCTAGGACCCGTGTTAATGTCGTGATCACCATAGACATGAGTGAGGTTGTCGATACTACTAGGAGCATCCAAGCGACGTTGGTCGCAATGAATGAGAGAATGAATGCTATGGAGCAAACCTAAACGACTGTGGGTGCCTCTAATGGTAGACTACACGACTTATTAGATTGGTTGGAAGGGCTTGATGAGCACCATGACCGACGTCGTGAGTGTGATGGTCCGTGCTTTGAGCACGATGGTCGATATGATGATTGAAATCAGAACCATAGGAAAATAGTTCACTGCGGAGATGACTACGATCCGGATGAGAAATTCCTCAAAAATGTTAGAATTGAGTTTCTAATTTTCAATGGAAGAATGAATCTGAAAGTCTTCCTTGATTGGATCTCCGATATGGATCACCATTTTGAGTGGTATAGCATGACCGATGAGCGATGTGTTAGACTCGCCGAGATGAAGCTCATCGGTCAAGCTCGACTCTTTTAGACCAACATCGAGTGCATGAGAGCGAATGTGGGTAGTACTCCCATTACCCATTGGGAGGGCATGAAGGAGCGGCTTACGGAGAAATATGTTCTTTTGTCATACTACCATCGCCTATTTGACCAATGGAAAAATCTACACCAAGGTAGTGTGCCCGTGACTGAATACATTGACAAATTTGAGGAGTTCATGATGAGAGCCAATGTATTAGAGGACCCTCAAATCACTCTCTCTAGGTTCCACACAGGATTACGCTTGGACCTACAAAAGGAGTTGATCGCTCACCCCGTTGATACTCTTAAAGAGTGTTACATCATTGTGCAAGACCTTAAATGGTACTTGAAAATAACGGTGGTGAGACGATTTGAACCACATACCGGTGGCTATCGAGCTGGAGAGATGAGGCCTAGTACCGGAAACCCACCTCCCAAGCCTACACAACCCACTCCTATGAATGTGAGGTTTGACAAAGGGAAAAGTGTGGTTGGTGAGTCCTCTAATGGTGACCCTCAAACCAAATGCTAGAAATGTCATGGGTTTGGCTACTTTGCCACCCAATGCCTTACGAAAGACTCCGAAAGAAATCTCTTGGTTGAAGGGGAGGTTGATAGGGAAGGAGATGATGAGGAAGAAGTGTACGAACCGGACATCACACCTAGTGATGAAGAGGGTGGTGATGGTGGCAACGCTTAGTGCGCACCAAAGAGAATTCGGTTGTAAGGTGTGCCCTCGCACAACTTCAACGGAGTGAGAAGGATGATTGGCGTAGGGATAATATTTCTACACTTATGCCAAATACGACAAGAAGAGTTGTAAGGTCATTGTGGATAGCGGGAGTTGCACCAATGTGGTGTCAACACACACATCACCCACTTAGGGCTTACACGAGAAGCCCATCCAAGACCGCACAAAGTCGCATGGGTCGACTCCTCATCTATTATTGTGTCCCAAAGATGTGTGTCAATACAATTAGTCTCATATTCGAACAAGTTGTGATGATATGTGGTGCCGATGGATATGGGCCACATTGTCTTGGGTAGGCCTTGTCTCTATGACATGGACGTGACCCTCCTAGGATGGTCTAATGTGTACTCGTTCATGCATGAAGGCAAGAAGATCAAATTAAATCCCTTGCTTCCCAAAGCACCATCGGACAAGGGTGAGAAAGTTGAGAAGAGGGCGGTCAATCCAAGACCATCAATATTGTGAGCCCTTTAGAATTTGAGACGGCTACCTTAGATGAGAACGTGGTCTACGTTGTCATCACCGTTGAGTAAGCTCTCGAGTCTATGGGTGACCACCCTAAGGAGGTTGAGCCAATTTGAAAAAAATTGCAGATGTCTTCCCAGAAGTCTTACCCGATGAACTCCCTTCGATGAACGATATTCAACACGCAATAGGCTTAGTTCCCGGATTCGCTCTACCAAACCTACCTCATTATAGGATGAATCCGGTTGAACATGCTGAGTTGAAGCGGCAAGTTGATGAGCTCCTTCGGAAGGGGTTCATCCAAGAGAGCTTGAGCCCTTGAATTGTACCCGTACTACTCACACCCAAGAAAGATGGTATGTGGGGAATGTGTGTGGATAGTCGGGCCATCAACAAGATTACAGACAAATACTGGTTTCCTATACAGAGGCTCGACAATATGTTGGATATGATGGTTGGTGCCACTATCTTCTCCAAGATAGATTTCAAGAGTGGCTACCATCAAGTTTGAATCTGCCCCGGTGATAAGTGAAAAACCGCCTTCAAGACCAAAGATGGTCTTTATGAGTGGTTGGTCATACCTTTTGAGCTTTTCAATGCCCCGAGCACCTTCATGAGGCTCATGACCCAAGTGTTACGGTTGTTTCTAGGCAAGTTCCTTGTGTATTTTGATGACATCTTGATCTATAGCCACGACTAGAACCAACACTTGACCCATCTTAGGTTGGTTTGTGAGATTTTAAGGGGAAAAAAGATATGTGAACTTCAAGAAGTGCACGTTTATACAACGATCCGTTGTCTTTTTAAGGTTCATTGTCTCGGCCGATGGAATGGTTGCAAACCCGGAGAAGGTAATGGTTACCATGGCATGGCCCGAACCTAAGAATATTCATGATGTCTGTAGCTTCCATGGATTGGCTACATTGTATCATCGTTTCATTAGAAGTTTTAGCACCATCATCGATTATATGAGAAAAGAGGGGTTTCAATGGAGCAAAGTTGCGACGAGGATCTTTGCCGAAATCAAAATGACATGTGGAACCGTCATGTGCCTACCGGACTTCTCGAAAGTCTTTGAGGTTACCTGTTATGCATCGAGTGTGGGGATAGGAGTGCTTAGTCAAGAAGGCTACCCGGTGGCCTACTTTAGCGAGAAAATACTCCACCTATGACAAGGAGTTTTAGGCGGTAGTCCAATCCCTATGGTATTGGAAACACTACCTTCGACCGCACGAGTTTGTCTTGTTTTTCGATCATGAAGCTTTGTGCTTCCTTGCTTCTCAAAAAAAGGCTAAACTCGAGGCATGCGACATGAGTCGAGTACCGTTCACATTTATGTTGAAGCACAAAGCCGATATTGAGAACAAAGCCGCAGATGCGCTTAGTCGTCGAGTAGCGACTTTGCAATCCATGAGCACCGAGGTCGGCGGATTTGAGAGGTTGAAGGAAGAGTATCCCAAGTGCCTAGATTTTGGGAAGGACTACACTACTCTCTTTAATGACCCATCGAGCACTGGCCCCACTTATACTGTACAAGGCATGTATTTATTCAAGGGGAATCACCTATGCATCCCTCGCACTTCATCGCGTGACTTCCTCATTTTGGAGTTACATGTCAGAGGGATTACCGGTCATTTCGGGCGCAATATGAGCATTGCGCTCGTGGAAGATAGGTTCTTTTGGCCTAGCATCATGCCAAGTGTCCAAGCAAGGCATCTAGATGGATTTCATACTTGGGCTTTCCAAGACTGAGAAAGAACGACTCCATCTTTGTGGTGGTAGACCGCTTCTTGAAAATGGCCCAATTTATACCGTGCTCTAAAACCTCCGATGCAACTCTTGTTGCGAAATTATTTTTCGGAGAGGTGGTGCGTCTTCACGGGTCACCCAAGACCATTGTGTCGGATAGGGATGTCAAATTCATAAGTTATTTTTGGAAAACCCTATGGCACATGATGGGTACCATGCTTCAGTTTTCAGCGGCTTATCACCCTCAAACTGATGGCGAAATCGACCTGACCAATAGGAGCTTAGGTAATCTCCTACGATGCCTTGTCTGTGATCATATTAGGATTTGGGATTCCGTTTTACCCATAGCCGAGTTTGCATATAACAATTCCGTCATTAGGTCCATAAGTATGACTCCATTTGAGGTGGTGCATGGTCACAAGCTAAGAACACTCCTAGATTTGATCCCTATGTCTGTATCTCACCGCACATTTGAGTTCATTGATGCATTTGCACATCACATTCACGTAATATTAATTTGAGCAATGATAATTATAAATTATTGGCGGATTCTCATAGGCGCCTCAAAAAATTTCAAGTAGGTGATCATGTGATGGTTATGGTTAGGCCTGAACGATACCCATCGGGAATCGCAAAGAAGCTCCAAGCTCGCGTTACCGAACCTTTTGGGATTGCGGCAAGGAGTGGCCCTAATACTTATGTTCTTGAATTTCCTCAAGATATGGGGGTTTGCTCAACGTTCAACGTGGAGGACCTAGTACCTTATATAGGCTCAACCCCACCTCCTTGCAATCCTTTTCAAGCGTCTTCTATTCCTAATCGCAACCCAATCCTGCAACCTCTACCGCTTCCTCCTCCAAGCAAGCCGAGAAGAGAGGTAATAAAGAAGATCTTGTGGTTTCCACCCATGGCGGAGGGTTTCAGAAACATTTAGTGAAGTGCGTGAGTAAGCTGGAATCTGAGAACACGTGGGTAAATGAAAACGAGGTCTGCCGCCTAAACCCCAATATGCTAGATCGATATCACGATCACACTTCATTGGTGATGAAGCCCTTTTGCCCAAGGGGAATTAGCGACGACGCCAATGCTATAGACATAGGTTTTGTGTTGCATCGCGTGTATCGACACATGAAGAAACGAGAGGAACCACAGGGCATCAACATCGTCCAGGAGGGGAGCCTAGAGAAGGGAAAAGAGGATACTTTATTGACTAGAATCGCACGAGTGACCCTTCTTATCGCTTAACATAGGTTGAAGACAATCCATAGGCCAAACTTTTTGCCAAATTTCGCTTGAGCCACCCCTGGTTGTCACTCGAGCGACCCATCCAGTCAAGATCCCGTCAAGCCTTTAAGATTCTCGCTCAAGCGAGAATCAAACACGCTTGAGCGAGTCTAATGACGATAGTTGTCATTTTTCTTTATTCTTTTCATGCCTTTTAAATCCAATATAATTTATGTCTCATTTGGGAACAATTTAGTATTTTACTATTTTAGGGTTAGTTTCTTTTGCACCTAGTATAAAACGTCCTTATGTAAGCCAAATTTGGCACGGGTTGATTTTAAAGAAAAGTGTAAACACTTTAAGCTTGTGAGAAGCTTTAATGGAGAGTGAGTATTTTTCCCCATGTGAGTTTGGTATGAGGCCAAGGGAGTGATGCCCATGTGTTATCTTTGATTTTCTCGTTTCCTATTTGTTTGCTATTTTGCCACCTATTTCTACTTTTTTAAAATCCCTAAAACCCTAGCTCTTGAGTAACCTTGATGCCCTTTCTTATGGATTTACTCTATTTGCAACCGATTAACCGATTAATTCAAAAGCCCTAGCAAAGAGGTACGAGAATCCACATCGATCTATGAGCGATGCCCAAATTAGAGGATGCTAGAGTTCTATCTCTAGGATCGCACCTTCCGCAATTCTAACGGACTCGCGCGCCAAATTGGACCCTAAGCGAGCCTAGCATGGTTACCTAAGAGGAATTTTATAAAACCCTAAGGTAATGCCTTAATCTGGGTTTTATTGCTTAATTAATTAGTTTAATTTCGACAATTATCACCTCATATTCATCTTAGGGTCATTATCCCGCGTCACATACTCTTTGATACAATTGCTTTCTATCTTATAGCATGTGTGGATGCATAACATATAGTTTGACTCATTTTATAATTCAGATGTGTGTGTGAACACATACAGACAACTAAGTCATAATTGAGCCTGCTTTTAAGGACTAGTTGTGTATGCGGACACATGATCCGTCCCATATTTGTTAAAATTCAAGGTATTCGCTCGTCCCCAATTATAGTCATGGTTCGATAAAATTTTAAATTTCATTCAATTAGCGATCCATCTCTATACTAGTGGTAATAAAATGATAATTGTACATGAATTGATACACCTAACTTAAGGATGGCAACTTAGCACCCTAAACCCAGATAAAGTTGAAGGAGAATTTATTGCAGGTGGTTGTACTCATTATAGGTGAAAAGGAGGATATATTTATATTAAAATAATAAGAAAATGGGGACGTATTTTTATTTAAAATAATATTGAAAAGAGGGGATGTATCTATTAAATAATTTAATTATATATAAAAGATAACGTAGGGGGATGTTACCCCATCAGAGGGTGATGTCGGCCAGGGCTGGCTAACACACCCTATTGGATAGGGGATGCCAGGTACCATAGTTGACATCCCCCAGTTCTTGGGCAGGTCGGCTAAGACAGCCAACCCAAACTGCCCATGGGACTATAAAGGGGGAGGCTGGGAGCTAGTCCTCCCTCCAATGTCCAGCCCAGTGTTGTCAAAGGCGCGCCTTGCACCTATGTCCAGCCCAATGTTGTCAAAGGCGCGCCTAGGCACATGTAAAGGCGCACCTCACCTGCACCTAGCAATTTAGACGTAGGTGCAGTAAGGTGCGCCTAGGCGTGCGCCTTTTGCTCCTAGGCACAAAAGTGCGCCTAGACGTGCCTCGAGTTACTTCAATAAAAAAAAAAGATTAAAACATTTTATATAACTTAGAATTTGTATACGAGTTATAAGTTAAACTTATATCTCTTCAAGTCTTAACTCTTAAAACTTATCTCTTAAGTTTATAACCTACACTACTACACTCGAGAGTCGAGACTTAGGGCTCGCTTACTAGTTACTTAAACACCTACTTGCTAGCTTCTCACTTGTATTTCTTAGTGCACATAAATACGTAATGTTCAATCGTTTATCATGGGTCAAAATCACGGAAATCTGATACGTATCGGTCTGCCCTCAAACCGATACGTATCGTTTGTATCATCTGATACATTGAATGTATCGCTGATACAATGTTCAATGTATCGGATGTTACTACATTTTTTCTAAGAAACAAATTCAAAAAATTAAAAAAAAATCCAAATTATCAAACGATAATTTGAAATTATTGTCTGATACGAACGATAATTTCAATGTATCAGCCGATACATTGAGGAGTCGATACAATGCAATGTATCGTACCGGAGACCCCCTAAAACGATATGTATCAGACGATACGTATCGGTATCTTCCGATATTTTGACCTATGTTGTTTATGATATTTATTTGTTTCTTATATTTCATATTTGTTGATTACTTTATTGCTATTATAGATTTATAGTATAATTTTTATTTTTATATATATTTATGATTTATGTTTAAAAATTAAATTTTTCGGATTTACAAACATATTTAAAGATTTCAATGTTATAAATTACGAATAAAATATAAAATATATTTTGTTAATAAAAATATTAATTTTTACTAAAATATGAAAATTTAAATATATAAATATGTACTAAAAAATATATAAATATATATATGCCTCTAAAAAAAAAACCTTGTGCCGTTGCGTCTAAACCTCGCCTAAACACCAGGGACCCTTGTCGCCTCAGGTGCACCTAGCTCTTTTGACAACACTAGTCCAGCCATTTAAGGGAGAGAGAGAAAGAAGGAAAAAAAGAGAGAAAGGAGAAAGAAACGAAGTAAAAGAGGAAGAAAGCAAGGGGCTCGGCTTAGTCCGCGACTCTATCAGGCAAGTTAAATTTTGTTTTAGTCTAAACCCATTCCTCTATTCCTGGTCTAAGATTTGATTTCAGATTTGTTTAATTATGTGTAAAATATTTAAAAGTAGTAATTATAGGAGTTATTTACCATATTAAGTGACATCTATAATGCTTAGAAATC
Organism: Chloranthus sessilifolius; assembly: GCA_021018995.1. Lineage (NCBI taxonomy): Eukaryota > Viridiplantae > Streptophyta > Magnoliopsida > Chloranthales > Chloranthaceae > Chloranthus > Chloranthus sessilifolius. The sequence goes on along the minus strand of CM037588.1, from coordinate 138,066,512 downwards.
CATTTTACGGAAGTATAAACCGATTTTAAAAAGTTTTCGTTATATGAGAAATGCTTGATTTACAAAAGAAATAGATTTTTTTGCATTTATATGATCAACAAAAGAAGTTGGTTTCTGAAATACTTTATCCTGCATATGATATTGATAATTTTTTACATCTATATCATATTCTGGCATCTGGTATCTGATCGGTTTCAGACATCTGATATTGAATTAGTTTCTGACATCTGGTATCTGAAATCATTAACTAACATCTGCTATCTGAAAGGATTTATCTAGAAACAATTTGAGATTTAACATCTGAAAGTTTAATATTGGCCTCATTTTCATGATATTCATATTCGACATACCTAATAAGTTGAAGCAAAAAGAATGTGCATAAGACTTGGTTAATGGAAAGTCATTTAGCTGGTCAGCATCTCTGTTATCTGTTACCTGTTGAGCGCTTGGCATTTGTGCTATATAGCTACTTGGTAGCTGTATGACGGGGAATTTAGATCCGCATGTTTGCATCGTGATTGGGTCAATCGAAGCAAGCCAGCAAGGAAGAAATGGACCCATAAATGGGCTTTCAAAAGGCCCGTTAAAGACCCGTGTGCACATTAATTTAGGCAATATTTTATTTAGGTTTAGTTTCCTTTCTTATTAGGATTTTTTTAATAAGTGGTTTGTTTTAGGACTAGTTTCCTCATTTGAATTATTTAGGGGTTAGGCACATATCTGTGATATGTGACTGTTAATCTCGTTACTTTCTACGCAAGCATCGGAAAAGTGGTCATAAGTCTACCAATATGTGTCGGAATTGTGTGATTCTTGTCTTGTTGGAAAGCTACTTCGATAAGCTTTCAAACAAGACCAATTTCATATCAATCAGACATCGTTTGACCTTTCAAAAGTGATCTCGTAATTTAAAAAAATGAGATTAATAGTGAAATCAATTATGACCGTTAGATTAGAAGTTTAATGGTTGATTAGGAGTTTTATTTAAGCAGTATTCCTAGGGTTTCTTTTCTTTATAAATACACATTATAATCTCTTATGAGAATTAGTATTAATGATGAATGAAAATTAAGAGTTTTACTTTGTGTGAATTCTAGAGAACTTGAGATGAGTTTTCGATTGAAGGAGTGATTCATTCAAACCTGAGGAGTGAGCAATCGTTTCTCATACGACTTGGTGTGAAGCCGACGTACAGCCTTGGTGCGAAGCCTTGGAAACCCGTTGGTGCGAAGTCGACAAGCCTCTCTATAGCGAATCCGGAGATCTCCTATCTTCTTCTTTTTACTTAATTTTAATCAAAGGTTTAAGACCCTAAACCCCTTCCACGCGAGATTCTGCTATTTTAGGGTTAGCTTGCGACCCCGTCCCGCGTCAGTTTTGGTATCAGAGCAGTTCGAATCCTCGAGAAATGGATCAGCGAATCATGAGTCAGGATCAAGTTCTTGAAGCCCTTTGTGATTTGAACGATTACATGATTTCCATGAGAACGTTCGTGAAACGATGGAACATTCCTATCGTGCATCAAAAGATGGCAATGGTGGAAAAACTTTGGCACGAAGAGAAAAGTAGATCATCTCAGCAGCACGGTTCCATATTCCAGCATAAGGCGCTCCTTAATAGCGTTTATTGCGAGTTGCTAAGGTCGCATCGAACCGTGGTTGAATGGCGTGAGAATGTCAGTGCAATAATTATCAAAGATTTTATTCACAATCTGTCCGAATACGTATTAGACATGATTCACGCTTTGAGATCGAAGGCGAGAGATTTCGTCCCAAAGCCGTACCGGTGAGAAAATCTCTATGAGTTGAAGTTCCTCCATCCGAACCCGTGGTTGTACCTGTATCGGTGGAAGATACCGAACCTATAGTAAATCAAAGTACTTCCATGCCTATGGAAGAACCGATGGCGCCCGTTGTTCACGCATATCCAGTTATCCTCCTTGATCTTGTGCCGGAACAACGTCTGGTTGAAGAGTCCATACAAGTTGTTGAGACCGTGGCAGATCTCGAAACCATCGAAGAGCCCAAGATCGTTGAAGTCCAAGCATCCATGATAGGCCCTACAAACCCGCAATCATTGAAGCACAGGCATCTGTGATCGTCTCTACCGAGTCCGAGACCATACAAAAGTTCTAGGTCCCTGGGGAACATGCATACTTGATAACGCTTGTCGATGTCGCCCAAAGTTCGAGGTCGAACTTTTTCAAAGTCGAGGAGATTGATAGGGAATTTAGATCCGCATGTTTGCATCGTGACTGGGCCAATCGAAGCAAGGAAGAAATGGACCCATAAAGGGGCTTTCAAAAGGCCCGTTAAAGACCCGTGTGCACATTAATTTAGGCAATACTTTATTTAGGTTTAGTTTCCTTTCTTATTAGGATTCTTTTAATAAGTGGCTTGTTTTAGGACTAGTTTCCTTATTTAAATTATTTAGGGGTCAGGCACATATATGTGATATGTGACTATTAATCCCGTTACTTTCTGCGCAATCATTGGAAAAGTGGTCATAAGTCTACCAATATATATCGGAATTATGTGATTCTTGTTTTGTTGGAAAGCTACTTCGATAAGCTTTCAAACAAAACCAATTTCACGTCAATCGGTCATCGTTTGACCCTTCAAAAGTGATTCCGTACTAAAAAAAAGGTGTTAATAGTGAAATCAATTATGACCGTTCGATTAGAAAGTTTTAATGGTTGATGAGGAGTTTTATTTTAAGTAGTATTCCTAGGGTTTCTTTTCTTTATAAATACACATTGTAATCTCTTATGAGAATTAGTATTGATGATGAATGAAAATTATGAGTTTTGCTTTGTATGAATTCTAGAGAACTTGAGATGAGTTTTCGATTGAAGGAATGATTCTTTCAAACCTGAGGAGTGAGCAATCGTTTCTCGTATGACTTGGTGTGAAGCCGACGTACAACCTTGGTGCAAAGCCTTGGAAACCTGTTGGTGTGTAGTCAACAAGCCTCTCTAGAGCGAATCCGGAGATCTCCTATCTTCTTCTTTTTATTTTATTTTAATCAAAGGTTTAAGACCCTAAACCCCTTCCACGCGGGATTCTGCTATTTTAGGGTTAGCTTGCGACCCCGTCCCGCATCAGTTTTGGTATCAGAGTGGTTCGAATCCTCGGGAAATGGATCGGCGAATCATGAGTCAGGATTAAGTTCTTGAAGCCCTTTGTGATTTGAACGATTACATGGTTTCCATGAGAACGTTTGTGAAATGATGGAACATTCTTATCGTGCGTCAAAAGATGGCAATGCTGGAAAAACTTTGGCACGAAGAGAAAGGTAGATCATCTCAGCAGCACGGTTCTATATTCCAGCATAAGGCGCTCCTTAATAGCGTTTACTGCGAGTTGCTAAGGTCGCGTCCGATCGTGGTTGAATGGCGTGAGAATATCAGTGCAATAATTATCAAAGATTTTATTCACAATCTGTCCGAAGATGTATTAGACGTGATTCACGCTTTGAGATCGAAGGCGAGAGATTTCGTCCCCAAAGCCGTACCGATGAGAAAATCTCTACGAGTTGAAGTTCCTCTATCCGAACCCGTGGTTGTACCTGTATCGGTGGAAGATACCGAACCTATAGTAAATCAAAGTACTTCCATGCCTATGGAAGAACCGATGGCGCCCGTTGTTCACGCAGATCCAGTTATCCTCCTTGATCTTGTGCCGGAACAACGTCCGGTTGAAGAGTCCATACCAGTTGTTGAGACCGTGGCAGATCTCGAAACCGTCGAAGAGCCCAAGACCGTTGAAGTCCAAGCATGGATCAAAATATCGTCCGATACCGATACGTATCGGTTTGGGACCCCAGCAGTACGATACATAGGGTATGTATCATACCCTATCGAAAATACCCAAATTATCGTCCGATACGGGCGAAGTATCGTCCGTATCGTCCGATAATATAAAAAAATTAAAAAATTAAAAAATAACTCAAATTATCGTCCGATACGAACGATAATTTGACATTATCGTCCGTGGGCCCAAGCACGTGCCCTTTGACTCAGCCGATTATAGGGTCGGTTTTGGGTCTTTTTTTTTGCTTTTTTGCAGCCATTTTTTGCTCTTCCCTTCTTCCTCATTTGGGCTCTTCTTTTTTACTTATTTGCACCCTAAATCGTCGCTGAATCGCACAAAAAAGCTCGTGATCAACGCCGAAGGTACGTGTTTTATCATTTTCCCATCGTTTTATTTCGTTTTAAATGTTAAAATAAGGTAGATCTACTTTATTTAAGGGTAGATCTACCTTATTTAAGGTTAGATCTACATATAAATATGGTAGATCTACCCTTGAATATAGTAGATCTAGCCATAAATTTGGTAGATCTACCATATTTAATGGTAGATCTACCTATAAATATGAAAGATCTATCATATTTAATGGTAGATATTAAAATAATTAAAATTATTAAAATTATGGGTCTAAAATAATTTAAATAATTAAAATTATGGGTCACATGTAATTAAAATTATGGGCCACAAAATAATTTCAATAATTAAAATTATGGGTCACAAAATAATTAATATAATTAATAATATGGGTCACTATGGGTCACAGAGACCCTTAAAATTATGGGTCACAAAATTATGGGTTACAAAAATAATTAATATAATTAATAATATGGGTCAATATGGGTCACATATACCCTTAAAATTATGGATCACAAAATAATTTAAATAATTAAAATTATGGGTCATAAAATAATTAATATAATTAATAATATGGGTCAATATGGGTCACATGTACCCTTAAAATTATAAAATAATTTAAATAATTAAAATTATGGGTCAATATGAGTCAATATCAGTCACATGTACCCTTAAAATTATGGGTCACATATAATTAAAATAATTAATATTATGGGTCACATGTAATTAAAATAATTAAAATAATGGGGTATGTCCCATAATTATGGGATATGTCGCATAAAACATTAGAATAATATGAAATAAATTTTAAATAAATTTTTAAAAATTAGAATAATAGCAAATAAATTTTTAAAAATTAGAATAATAGCAAATAAAATTTTAAAAATTAGAATAATATCAAATAAATATTTAAAAATTAGAATAATATCAAATAAACATTCATAAATTATAATAATATCAAATAAATATTTGTAAATTAGAATAATATCAAATAAATATTCATAAACTATAATAATATCAAATAAATATTCAAAAATTAGAATAATATCAAATAAATTTGGTAAAATATAATCTAATCTTTTAAAAATTAGAATAATATCAAATAAAATTTCAAATGTAATCTAAATTTTATAAAATTAGAATAATATCAAATAAATTTAATAAAATATAATCTAATATTTTTAAAATAGCAATAATTAAAAAATAAATTTTATTTTCAAGTGTAAATTAGATGTTTAATTAAATCCAGTCGTTTGCTCATTCATGCAAGTGAAATAAATAAATATGGTACGATCGTCAAATCCATCATGGCAATACGGTACAGCAATAGATGGTGATAGACTCCGGATAGAGTGTAAGCTTTGTGAGAAAAAACCACTGGGAGGAGGTATCACACGGTTAAAGGAGCATCTGGCTCACGTAAAGGGAGAGATAAAAGGGTGTCCCAATGTACCCAGAGAAGTGAAAGAAAATGTCAGAGCTAGTTTACAAGCGGCAAAGGGAAAGAAAAGAGTTGAAGTCGATCGTGATAGGGAAATGTATGAGAGAATCAGGAGGGCAGATCCAGAGTTTACATCACCTGGACCTGAGGATGATGAGGATGAGGATGAGGATGAGCAGAGAGTGAGAGCTATGAGAGAGAGTGTTAGAGAAGCACAATAGCGGCGAGATCAGGAAGAAGCCGATTATCGGTTTCGGTTCAGGTTGAGGGCCCCATCCATGCCTGTTGCTGGTGATGGATCTACTCGTAGGCCAAATGTTATTGATGTTGATGAGGATGTTGAGCAGACTGCCGGATTGCGTAGGTCAACATCCGGAAGGGATTATAGGCCGTCTACTAGAGGCCGTACTACAAGCCCCATGGATCCATTCATGTATCGCACTGAAAGCTCCAAACAAACCAAATTGAGTGCAATCTCACTTTAAAAAATGGGGAAGAAGCTTAGAAAATTCATTGCCAAGTTTTTTATATACAACAACATTCCGACCCAAGTAGCAGAGTCGCCATACTTCAAAAGCATGATTGATACAAGTGCAGAAGTTGGTCCAGGAGTTAAAAAGCCTTCTGCATACGAGATATCTGGGCCCTTACTAAAAGATGAGTACGATGAGATAAGTGCCTATGTACAAAGCTTTGAGGATGTATGGGATGAGAGAGGTTGCACAATTATGTGCGATAGATGGACTGGTCCCACAAAGAAGAGTTTGATCAACTTTTTGGTTTATAGTGATGCCGAGACAGTATTTTTGAAATCAGTTGATGCTTCTAGACACGCAAAGATGGCTGATTACCTCTTTCAACTAATGGATAAGGTAGTTCAAGAGGTTGGAGAGCAGCGGGTTGTGCAGGTGGTAACAGACAATGCGGCAAATTACAAAGCCGCTGGATTAAAACTAATGATGAAGAGAAGTCACCTGTACTGGACCACGTGTGCCGCTCATTGCGTGGACCTCATTCTTGAGGATTTAGGAAAGAGAAGCAAGGCACAGGCAACTATTCAGAAGGGAAGAACAATTACTTCCTACCTGTACAACAGTGACAAGCTGGTCAATTTAATGAGACTTCACGAACAATGAGTTGCTCCGACCTGCGATTACACGTTTTGCAACACAGTTTTTAGCCCTACAGAGTTTGGCTAGATATAGGCGTGAGCTGAAAAGCATGGTGTCGTCGGAAGAATGGAATAAATATGAAATAGAACTCCCACGAGCAAAGAGACTAGCTTGCACTGAAGTTGCTGACCTAATCTACAACATGCAATTTTGGGCAGATGTTGACCACCTGATCACCGTCACTACCCCGTTGGTGCAAGTGTTGAGATTGGTTGATGGTGATGAGAAACCAACAATGGGGTACGTTTATGAGTCAATGGATAAGGCAAAATTGGCTATTAAAACCAAATGCCCTACAAAATATAAACGATACTGGGCGATTATCGACAAGAGGTGGGATGCACAATTTCACTAGTACTTGCATGCAGCAGGTATAACATGTTAAACTGCTTATGTAGTGATTTTTATTTTATTTTTTTATTATTTTCATATACTGATGAAATTGCTCATATTTGATGTGTAGCACACTACTTGAATTCAGTCTTCCAGTATACGCAACACTTCGAGTTGAGTGACACTGATGAAGTGTATACCGAGTGTTTGCTCAATGTAATCCAACGGATGCTCCCTGAGTTGGTGGACCAAGGTCAAGCCATCAGAGATGTGAGTAATTATAGTATCATACCTTATAACTAATAAGTCAAATGTCATGTGATATTATGATATGTTTATTGATATGTGGCTTACTGTATTTCATCTTTATAGATTGACGTGTTTTGCAAGAGACATGGGTCATTTGGGACCCCGTTGGCGCAATCTCAAATTAAACACGACAAACCCGCTGATTGGTGGATGCATTATGGAGGTGATGGTCTGATATTGAGGTGGGTAGCAATGAGGGTATTGTCGCAAACATGTTCCTCGTCCAACTATGAGTGAAATTGGAGCACTTTCTCTCTCATTCATACTAAGATAAGGAATAGACTAACTATGAAACGATTGAAAAACTTAGTCTACTGCCACTACAGCATGCGATTAAGGGTCAGGAATATACAGAGGGCCAACTGTGGTAAGCAATTATATGAAGTCTTAGTTCCTCAATTATATGAAGTCTTACTTACATCTTATACTATTCATCTATCATATTCAACCTTGCAGACAGTGAATATTTTGATCCCATCCAATTAGATTATATATTCGAGGAGGATGACCCTTTGAATCAATGGATCGAAGAGAAAGAAGAGTCGGTCTTGGATACTGAGAGCACTGAATGGTTGGACAATGCTGAAAGAGTAGTGGAGCAGCAGGCTTCCCAACCACTGAGGCGGAAAAGAAGATTGAATCGTCATTCAGTGGTTGGACCTGATGACGAAACGCAGCCCGGTAGTGATGATGGGAGTGGTGAGGATGATGGTGGAGGGCATGATGATGGAGGGGACGTTGGCACTAGTGGTGGAGGGTACCTCTGATCCTTATAGAGATATTGCGGCATGGGACGATGACTCGACACCGTTAACATTGTTCAAGACACTCCTACATTTAGAATGGGAGGGGTTGAAGGAAGAGGAGCGTCGGAATCATATCAAACACCACCACCACAAGGTCCACATGATGATACGGATATGGGTTATATGACTTTTAGCTTCGGGGGATTCATTTTGCAAAATACCGAAGATTCAGCAACTAGTAACCCATACTACCAGCCACAACAAACCTACCCGGTGTCATATGACTTCGTTGGTCAGATTTTTGGAGGACCGACCTTTACATACTACACTGAGCCATATTCGTTGCTACAGCCTCAGTTTCAAGGGGGCACATATGATCATGGGTATCAATATGACCAACATTATAGGCAAAGGTCGGAAAGCTCGAGCACCGATGATGATGATGATGATCATGAGGGCCAAGAACCACCACGAAATTCAATGTGGCTCTAAAGTAAGTTTTCCATGTACAATTAAATTTATTTTTATCAACATAGCTATTAATTTTGACAATATATAATTTATTTTTGTCAATATACATTGTAATTTAGTTTATGCGTGACTGCGTCGATCAAATTATGAAATATTGTTAATAAATAATCTATATATATAAACAAACCCATATGCCAGGGTAAAACATTTAGTTAAGAGGATTTAATGGCAGTTAGAGCATATTCCTTCTAAATTTGTATAAGCTCTAAGAATATATATGAAAGTGAAGCAATTTTGCATCAATCCTAATTTCCTCATTTCAGAGAATTCAAGAAGGGAAAGGGGAAACAAAATAGGCATGTGATAAGCTGGTCAAAAATAATGTTAGAAGATCTATTACATTAAGTCAAAAATGTGATCCTAAGTCAAAAATAAGTCACAAAATAGGCATGTGACTTGGGTTAAGTCACAAAATAGGCATGTGACTTGGGTTATATATTCATCTAAATAATGCATTAAATAAGTAAAAAATATAAGCAAAAATAGTTGAAATAAATACAAAATAAATAAATATAATTTTTCAGATTTTATTGAGATTTTTTAAGATATTTTTGGGATTTTTTTTGGGATTTTATCTCAGCAGCACGGTTCTATATTCCAGCATAAGGCGCTCCTTAATAGCGTTTACTGCGAGTTGCTAAGGTCGCGTCCGATCGTGGTTGAATGGCGTGAGAATATCAGTGCAATAATTATCAAAGATTTTATTCACAATCTGTCCGAAGATGTATTAGACGTGATTCACGCTTTGAGATCGAAGGCGAGAGATTTCGTCCCCAAAGCCGTACCGATGAGAAAATCTCTACGAGTTGAAGTTCCTCTATCCGAACCCGTGGTTGTACCTGTATCGGTGGAAGATACCGAACCTATAGTAAATCAAAGTACTTCCATGCCTATGGAAGAACCGATGGCGCCCGTTGTTCACACAGATCCAGTTATCCTCCTTGATCTTGTGCTGGAACAACATCCGGTTGAAGAGTCCATATCAGTTGTTGAGACTGTGGCAGATCTCGAAACCGTCGAAGAGCCCAAGATCGTTGAAGTCCAAGCATCCATGATAGGCCCTACTGAACCCGCAATCATTGAAGCACAGTGTCACGGGGTAACTTTTTCGACGCCCGTGCAGCGCCCCGCTGCCGCGTACAGCGAGGCCAGCAGCCTAACTCAGATACCGATTTCCCACGAAGCATAACCTAACATTGGTTATCACGCTCGTGCAACGTCTCGCTGCCGCGCATAGCGAGACCACATATGCAACCATAACTCTGATACCACCCGCCTAGAGGACGGGAACTCCCGCGTCAAGGTTGCCTTCACCCGAGGCTAACCCTCTCAATGCATCGTGTCTAATCGCGACACGCATGCCGACCTCTCATGCCACTTGGCCCCGCCTAGCTTCACCGCAAAGGCACTAATCCCACGCTTCAGACAGTGGCATGCATCTCTTCATGCCATTCAAGCCAACCATCGTGTGTGGCTCACGCGACCAACACACTTGGAGTGGCATGCAGCTCTTCATGCCATCCAGACTAAGCATCGTGTGTGGCCCACACGACCAGCACACATCCGCTTCAGGCCCTCAGCTAGTGCGCGCCACTGCGTTCCACATAGCCCTTGAGTGCCCTCATGAGGTCAAGCCCATGTGCATGCGACGCAAGACGGGGCCACATGGTAACCTCACCCGGGTGACACATGGCATTCTTGCAGTACGCTTTGTCGCGATGTTCTAGGCCCACCCTAACCTAGAAAGCTCATGCGCGCCATGCCCCATGTGGGAGAATAGCTCCACAGCTCCCTTCCCCCTATATAAGGGTAAAATAGTCATTTGGCCAAAATGGCAGGAGAACCTCAAACCTATTGGTTTGACATACCGCAACGCCCTCCCGCATCGCTAGCCCACTTGGCTCAGTCGCGTCTGTGTCGCGACCGCGTCTTACCCACATGCGACCGTGTGGCGCCCTCACAACGCGACCACATCGCCAGGCCATAGGTTAAAATATCGGGTTACCGATACGTATCGTCCGAGCTTCAAAACGATACGTATCGGTACCGATCTGTATCGGACGATACATTGAATGTATCGTTCGAGTCCAATACCGATACGTATCGTCCGATACGTATCGGTATCGGACGATATTTTGATCCATGCGCCAGGCCCTCTTGGCCGCATGTCGCGTGCCATCCTGGCACCACATGTCATGCCCCAAGCACCGTGCCGTGACTATGTCGCGTCCGCGTCGCGACCATATCGCGAGGCCCTCATGACCTCATGACCTCATGTCCACATAGCACTATGTCGCAAGGCCCTCATGGCCTCATGTCGCGTGCCCCTACGTGGAGCACCGCATTTCGTGCCTTATGGCACTCAGACGTCGCGTGTCCTCTTGACACCACGTCGCGTGATCCACCGCGGAGCACCGCATTCCAAGCCCTTCACGCATCTAGCCACCATACTAGATCGCAGCTTAGTTCGGGTCACCGTCGCATCATGCATCAGGGACTCATGCGCGCATCGCAGGGCCACGTGCCTCTGCGCCCACGTGCTACACGGCTAGCTTACAAGGTCCGCTTGCCTTCTTGCTAGCTAAGTGCCCAGGTCCAAGGTCGACATGCCTTCATGCTGGCGCACAGATTAATGAGGCTGTCACAACAGGCATCTGTGATCGTCTCTACCGAGTCTAAGACCATTCAAAAGTTCGAGGTCCTTGGGGAACATGCATACTTGATAACGCTTATCGATGTCGCCCAAAGTTCATGGTCGAACTTTTTCAAAGTCGAGGAGATTGACGGGGAATTTAGATCCGCATGTTTACATTGTGACCGGGCCAATCGAAGCAAGGAAGAAATGGACCCATAAATGGGCTTTCAAAAGGCCCGTTAAAGACCTGTGTGCACATTAATTTAGGCAATATTTTATTTAGGTTTAGTTCCCTTTCTTATGAGGATTCTTTTAATAAGTGGCTTGTTTTAGGACTAGTTTCCTTATTTGAATTATTTAGGGGTCAGGCACATATATGTGATATGTGACTGTTAATCCCGTTACTTTCTGCGCAATCATTGGAAAAGTGGTCATAAGTCTATCAATATGTGTCGGAATTGTGTGATTCTTGTCTTATTGGAAAGCTACTTCGATAAGCTTTCAAACAAGACCAATTTTACGTCAATCGGACATCGTTTGACCCTTCAAAAGTGACCCCGTATTAAAAAAAATGGGATCAATAGTGAAATCAATTATGACCGTTAGATTAGAAAGTTTTAATGGTTGATTCGGAGTTTTATTTTAAGTAGTATTCCTAGGGTTTCTTTTCTTTATAAATACACATTGTAATCTCTTATGAGAATTAGTATTGATGATGAATGAAAATTATGAGTTTTGCTTTGTGCGAATTCTAGAGAACTTGAGATGAGTTTTCGATTAAAGGAGTGATTCTTTCAAACCTGAGGAGTGAGCAATCGTTTCTCGTACGACTTGGTGTGAAGCCAATGTACAGCCTTGGTGCGAAGCCTTGGAAACCCGTTGGTGCGAAGTCGACAAGCCTCTCTAGAGCGAATCCGGAGATCTCCTGTCTTCTTCTTCTTTTTATTTTATTTTAATCAAAGGTTTAAGACCCTAAACCCCTTCCACGCGGGATTTTGCTATTTTAGGGTTAGCTTGCGACCCTATCCCGCGTCACTTTAGCTATATGTTAACACAATTCCTATAAATCGTTTCGGTTTTTTGAATATAATTATTTATAAACAAAGATTGTTTAATGCTCATTCTCGTCATACCCTTAATATCTAATTTCTGATATCCATTTAAATATATGATATCTGTTTTTAGACATCAGTTCCGGTATATTTGATACCAGTTTTCTAAATGCAATTTGCATACAGCTTAGACTTCTGATTTACAAACATGATATCTACTTACTATTTTTAATTAATATAAATTTTGTTTAATCATCTAACATGAAGTTTTCTAAATTTTGAAAACTTTTGCATGACAATTTTATATCTGCATATAGAGACTATAATGAAATTTGGCTTGCTGAGTTGTTTTCCAAACTCACATATATGCTTACCCTAACGGAGTAAGAAGTGAAATCAAGAGAAGTCAAGTATTAGATAAAGAAAGGACAAGTTCAAGATAGTACTAGGAAGGTGTGATAGCTAGGAAGAGATGCAGAAAGGATGGAATTTGTAAGCAGTCAATTATCAATGTAAGTGATAGTATTTCGACTCCAGATGTACTTTAAAGTTCACTTAATGAAATAAAAGTGATTTTTAGTTGATTTCCTAATTATTTTTCTGTACTAACATCAAGTTTCCAGGTCTTTTTTATCCGATGAAGCTGACACCTAAACTCTACAAATGTGGATTTTGGGGGCGTCACAGAAGAGCCTTCTCTAGGGCTGTCAACAGGTTGGGTCCACCCAATGAGTCAAAGGGTGTATGCCCACCCCGACCAGGAAAAAGGGGTTTAGGTCAGGTCAAACCAATTCAAAATCCCCTAAACTCCCCAAACCCTTTATATTATATATAAATATCAGGACGGATCGGATCAGGCAAATTTATGCCTAACCCAACCCAATCAAACAGGTCAAGTTTATGTGGCCTGGTTAAAAAAATGGCTCGGGCAGGACGGATAATGGAGCGACCCAACCCATTGTTGAAAGTCCTAGCCTTCACATAGGTCAGTGTTTTGACAATGTGGAGAGGTGAGAAAAGTCACGAAAGTTTCGGAAGATGAGCTAGCATGCCAGAACAAGCTCCTCTTTTTTATAAGTTAGAGCATAAAAGAAGGCCAAAATTTTAAGGTAAATAATAACTTATACATCAGGTAAACTTAATGAACTTTCTCAACATTGACAAGTTCAAATGCAGTAGTTCCTCCACAAATGCAAATGAAGATTTGATTGAGATTAAACTTGGAGAACAGTGATCGCAGTAAAAAAGGAAAATGCATCAGAAACGAATGAGAATGCTGGAAAGAGATCCCTCTAACGCAAAGAGTTCGGTTCACATGACTTGCAAGTTGCAACGCAGAAGAGAGTTCCATAATTGAAGATGATGAGAAAACGATAAGGCTATGATAACGGGTCACTGACATTTGCAGTATAATTATTTTAAGTTTGAAATAATATTATATATTGGTAATCTCAAGAAAATCATTAGAGCTCTCTAATTCATTTTCTCCAACCCTCTAACATTGTTATTGTATCAAAAAAGAAGATTTATGTCATGCTAATTATAGAGGATGAGGTAAAAATTTGATAGGGTCCATTCTGTAGATTAAAGGGTAGTTTGACTGGCTCCTGATAGGGGTGCAAACAAGGATCAAAATATCGGTAAACCGATACGTATCGTCCTGAAACCGATACATATCGTCCTGACCTCCAGGACGATACGTATCGGGTTTCAGCCGATACATTCAATGTATCGGCGATACATTGAATGTATCGGTTTGATACTTTGAATTTTTTTTATTTTTTTTCCGATTGTCTACACAATCGATGGCGACTGTGTAGACAATCGCAAAATTTTTTTTTTTTTTTTTCCCGATTGTCTGGTGATTGTCTACACAGTCACCATCGATTGTGTAGACAATCGAAAAAAATATATATATACATATTATTGGACGATACATTGCCCGTATCGGACGATAAGTACATTATTTTTAAGGGGGTACGATACAATGCCTTTGTATCATACCACCCAAGTCCAAAACCGATACGTATCGTCCAATACGTATCGGTATCGGACGATTTTTTGACCCATGGGTGCAAATGGGTCAGGTCAACCCGGACCCACCAGAGTTATATTCGAGTTGGGTTAGATGCTTTGGTTTTGGATTCTTACCCGACCCGACTTGAACACAATTTAGACATTAGCTATTATAGTTGAGGTATATTATAATTTCACTAGGAATCATTCATACGTTAGCTATTGTAGTTGAGGTACACAAATTTATAAATTGGATCTGGATCAGGATCCCAACCCGAGCTAGACCCGACTTGATCTTCAATGTGTCAGGTATGGATCTACGTCGACTCGGCCCTGAACCCAGACTCAAAATCGGTCCAAGATACTGGACCCAACCCAATTCCAAACAGGTATTGTCTGATCACCCTAACCCACAACCCATTTCCACCCCTGATAATCAAGTCTGTTGACAACCTTGATTAAACAATTTTGAGTTTGATGAGAAACCAATCAATCTAGAACCAACATAATTTTGTTAAAGAAATTCAGAGCAATAAAAAACAGACACCCACTACATAGCATGGAACTTACTTGAGATTGGCTAGAGCATCTGGTAACATGAGCAATAAGACATTCTGAATGGAAGGAATGACCACAAGGAAAAACATAAAAAGGTGCCATTTGCCCAACCGGTGTATAACCCCTTGTCATTTGACGTGCTCCTCCAAGAGTTAAAATTTTGCGTTTGCAACCCTGGTAGCCAAGTGAGTAAAGACAAATCACTTAATGCAGCTCAGAAGACTGGAATCCGAAAAATGGAAACTACAAGATGAAGATTCTCAATGATCCAAGTCACTTGACAGAGCCTCCTCCATCAGCCAAATCTTGAGCCAACTGTAACATATATATATATATATATATATATATATATATATATATATATATATATATATATATATATATATATATATATATGTTATGGTAGCGATTCACATGGCTTGGGTTGCACTAAGCATGAGAAAAATGGATGAGAGACTTCAGGCATTACTTCCTTGGGACTGACTCTCCTGACTGTCATTTAAATACCCTTTTGGTGTTTAAATTATCTTACACCATAAAAGGTGTAAGATGTGAGCAAGCCAAGCTGTCAAAATCATAGCTGACATACATTGATCTGAAGTAGACCTGAAAATCGCATTTCTTTAACATTTGAGCCATCCAATCTCTATAGCTACACTCTAATATCAATTTAAGGACTGATATTAGAGTTCACGAATCGGATAGTTCACATCTGCTTATAGGCGTGATTATTTGGCTGAGACATGCTCTAATGATGGACTGCCACTTGGATTATGTAGATTGCTCACAGTTGTGTTTAAAATGGCCACCACTTTAATCGTTTAAGATCAGAACTGTGCTTTAATGGACTAAGATCTTTTAAACACCATTTTGTGTTTTAATGTTGGTCCCATTATACATACTTTCTTTTGTACATGGATGGAACACACTAATTTTACAACTCTGATGCAAAGGCCTCGATTAGCCATCCATTTCACTTTAGGGTAGCTTTAAACGCACCCATCGAATCTTCCTGGGCACCTATGCTAAAAACAATTGAGTGCTTTAAATAAGACGATGTAGATCGTTTTTCGCTTCAATCTTCCACACAAGGAATCTTGAGATCATGGCGCACCTATCACAGACAGTCAGTTTTCCATTCCACATGGCACAAATCCCAAAAAGTGGTCCTAAAATCGCTTGGCACACATCACACTCAAACGTCACTTTAGGGCTACATTTTTTAGATATGTGCCATGTGTAATAAAAAACAGACAGCTTGATAGGTGGAAGATTGGAGCGAAAGATCCATTGTGTGGAAGATTGGAGCGAAAAACGATCTCTGTTGTCTGATTTAAAGCAATCAATGGTTTTAGGTGTAGGTACCCAACAAGATTCGGTGGATGTGTTTAAAGCTACCCTTCAATTTATGACCTTGCCAGAGTTCTACCATAAGCAAGTGGTTTAAGGCCACACACCAAACATATCATAAGACATGCAGAGAAAGAAAAATCCCATATTTAGAATTATAAGCCAAGAAATAGCCATATATTATTGTGGAGGCCCATACCCCACACTCTTCATCACGATCAATTACAGCGTATCTTTGAGCGAGGGCACTAATGTCATTTCTTATGTTGTCTGCACCATGTGTTGCATCAACCATCTCCTGCTTCAGTTTCTCAATTTGCATGTTGTAGTCCTCCAGTGATGAGCAGATTGCCTCCTAAAATATAACAAATAAATTTCCAACATGCAATGTTGGTAGAAAATTGTAAGTTCAGAGTCCATACTACTAGTAGAACTAGGTTTCACAAACATTGGAATAAAAAGACATGCTATATAGGAGGGAGTTGAAAAGAGAAAAGCTGGCAATAGGGTACAAGCAAGAAAAATAAACAAGGACTCAAAAGTACATATAAAGACCTCCACAAAGCTAATACTATTTGGTGAGTAGCCTAAATACATTTTTATAAACTTAGGGTCCAAAATGCTACTTATATAATGGGATAAATGCTCATATAATGATGACACCATTTGACAGAGCTAATAACAGACTAAATTCCATATGACAAAGTTTACCTTGCAAAAGAATAGCAAAATGAAAAAATAGTTGGAAGGCAAACATCAAGGCTAAGAAGTTTGAAAGGGTGTTCTGTGTATTTGTAATTTCACAACTCTCATTCTATTGTTCATGATGTAATGAAGTGGCTCTGAAGAGACCACCTCACACATTTTGGAAAATGGTATATGCAAAAGGAATCATGATATTAGAATGTAAAGGTTTGATAGTTATAACGATCCAGACCCATACTTGCTTTTATTTGCTTATTTTGGCAATTTAATTTAGTATCCAATCATTATTGTTTTGAATTAAATTGATTAAAGACATTTAATTAATTGCAACATATAAGGAATCCATTAATTTTTTCTTAATCACAGTTAATCTTGTCTAATTAAATGAATTAATAGGCTAAGTAAAACTCTAATATAACTTTAGTAATCTTCAGGTGCAACTAGCAATGTCATATTGATTAAGAAATTTAATTAATTACAACATATAAGGAATCCATTAATTTTTTTTCTTAATCACAGTTAATCTTGTCTAATTAAATGAATAAATAGGCTAAGTAAAACTCTAATATAACTTTAGTAATCTTCAGGTGCAACTAGCAATGTCATATTGATTAAAGACATTTAATTAATTACAACAGATAAGGAATCCATTAATTTTTTCTTAATCACAGTTAATCTTGTCTAATTAAATGAATTAATAGGCTAAGTAAAACTCTAATATAACTTTAGCAATCTTCAGCTGCAACTAGCAATGTCATTGGACCTTTAAGATCCGTGGGCTAGGCTAATTACTTTAGCTACACTCATTATACCCATTAGTTAAGATTGATGGACCTGGTTTTAGAGACCCATTGAGGCCCATGTGGAGACACCAATTAGAAGGAGGCTTGAACTAGGAAACTTAGGTTATTATATATATAGAGAAGAGAGGCTATGTTTAATTGTTACAGAAATTTACAGAACTTTAGAGAGTTCTAGAGAGAGAAATAGAGAGTTCTAGAGAGAGGGAGATTAAGGATTAGAAGAACATTAGAAGCTAAACCCTAGCTTTCTGGTACGAGGATTTGAAGAACGCAAAGGGATTTCACAGTTTCGTCTTGGAATTGAAGGTTTCGGATCGGATCGAGGAAGGAATTCTATATCAAATTGTGCTAACGATTAGAGACGAAAAAATCATAGGGTTCCTAATGCATTGGAAAGAGAAGTTAGATTCAATTCTTGACGTTTAATGTTTGTTTTTGATTGATTGGGAATGAATTTAAGACAAAAATATAGACAGCCAGCGCTTTGATTCGGCATGAAAAGAAGGGCAAATCTGAACCAGAATTCGTTTGTGAACGAACTCCCCCGAGAAAACTCGAGGGCCCACCAGAGCGAGATCAATGATTCAGGATTTCATTTCTGTGCAATTTCGCCCGAGTGAGTTTTAAAGTCGCTCGAGTGAATTGCTCCAAAAACTCATTATTTTAGTGTTCAATTTATTTACGAAATTTATTGACCCTACACTAGTTCTCTATTGTTTCTATGTGCTTTTAGTTTCATTTTACATAAAGATCAATCAACTTTACATGTTTATTTGCATATGTTCATGCTGCGTAGAAGAACATAAACACCAATACTCGATGCTTATGTTATGTAGATTGTTTCCACATCCAAATTTATGAATTCTAATGTCATGTAAACATACCATGGAGACATGCAATAGACTAAATAAATGAAATACGAGCACGGTGTTTTATCGAGATTTTTGCTTCATATATTGTGCATATTATAAGCATATGAAAGTGGAAAGATTCACATATGAACCACTAAAAAACCATGAACGATGAAAAGTATGAAATACTATAAAAGGACTTGAGTAGATTTTAAGTCTATAAGTCGAAGTAAAGGAACATGATATGATGAAAAGAAAGCAAAGTAAGACATGATGAAGATGTAATGCATTCATAACATTAAGTAATAAGTAATGAAGCTCGCAAGTCATACTTAGCCGGATTCAATGGGTAAGTAACCTAAATCAAAGGATGTTGAATGTGAAGATCTAAGGGTGGTAAGTACATAACTGAAGGACATTAGGGTGAAGGTTATATAGGAACCCCATGACCAATCAAAGGATGGAAGGGTGAAGATTGGAATGTTCATGTTCATAAGCGAATGTTCATATGAAAATGTTCATGTTCATATGAGAATGTTGATTCATATTGCATTGCATGAAAAGTATTTAAAAAGGGACGACACTGAAACTAGGATAGAAAATAGAACCTATCATAATGTTATAATGTTAATACAAAATTCATGTTTATTGTTCTATCTTGCTCACACGTCATATTTGTGTTGCTCCATTATCTTTCTCACTTGTCATAGGATTATGCTAGTATTTATGATGCATGCATATGGATTTCTTGTATTAGAGATTCTATGACTGGCCCATACGAGTTCTTTGAACTTAAACCCTATTGTTTTTCTTTATGATGGCCAGGGCCTGATATTGAAGTAGGGACGGAGAGTGCTGATTTGGTGATGAATGATTTGAGCATTAGGGAGTTATTTGATCACTTTATGTTGGAGAGTTAGATTAGTTGTTTCGGACCTTCTTTATTGGACTATTGTTGAGGATTTGGATTTATTATTTGAGTAGTTTCTTTGGCATTGATAGATTATTGTTTAGTTAAGTGCATAAGTAGTTAATTGACGATTTTATTTAAAAATTATTTCCTTATGTTTCTAAATGTTGATGGATTTTATTTCTATGGTTCATTTTTCCATTGTGCTTAATGGACGGATCATGTTTTCGTTTATTACTTTTGGTGCATTATGGACGTTATGTAGTGTGGCGTCTCTAGATGTGCACATAAATCCGGTGTGTAGTTTAAAAACGTCACAAAAGTCTATTACCGATTTATATATATATATATATATAATCTAAAAAAGGGGGTTTGGAGCATTAACTCAACATCCTCATTTCTCTTGCTCTTCTCCTTCTACCTCTAATCCTAACCCTCTTCAGACCCTAATCTAATCTTAAACTTAACCTATCTTCTTAATAATTTTAACTGTCTCACTCTAAAATCTCAGTCCCGTTTGTGCCTATGGTCAGAAAATAGCTTAGTTCCTACATTTTGTTAATGCTTCTCCTCCCAACTTGCTCTACACATCCTTTATCTTTCAGTAACTATGTAATACTAATGAAATTCAAGGAGAGAAAAGAGTAGTGGAGAAACATCTAAGATACCAATTAAATATTTCCAAAAACCAGTTTGGATTTATGCTAACTTGCCAAGTATATTATCAATTGAAGCTACTTTCTTGTTGAGAGAACTCAGAAATGTTTAGAGAGGAGGGAATGTTACATATTGTTTTCATTGATTCAAAAGGCCAATGATATAATGTCGAGGCAAATAATCAGGTGGAAGTTGAGGAGAAGCAATTTGACTGTAACGATTATCCAAGATATGTACGAAGGAGTTGGAACCTATGTTACCTAAATCACTCACTCATACACCAAATCTCTAACCTGTTTGGAGCAAAACAATTCTCTGGGTCTGCTAAAGAAGATGACAGGAAGATGATAACAAATGATAAATTACATAAGAAAACATAGATATAAAGTTTGCATGCCAAATTTTTTAGAACATGACTGCTAAAACTACCGTTAGTTGGAATCCAATTTTGGCGGGATAGTCCAAAAAGCCCGGGAAGATCAAAGATGCTCTCAACTACTCAAAAAAAGTTCTTACCCATATATGGTGTCATTTAACACCATGTTAAACTCTTATATTCAAAATTCTCAACTCGAAAATGCACATCTCTTCTTCGATGGAATGCTCGTTAAAGATCTTAAGTCTTGGAGTACGATTATCTCATGATAGGGACATCGAATACGTAGACATTGGTTTTGGACCACATCGCTCCTACCGGCGTCAAAAGAAACGAAGAGGAAGCCCGAGTACTACAGCTTCAAGGGAGAAAATGAGGTAAAAACCGTCATCAGGTGACGGGCGTCCATAGGTTTTGGGTGGACGTCCGCAAATAAAGGATACCACTGTTTTTTAGCACGGACATCTGTGACCCTCACAGACATCCGTGATGTTGGTGACGAACGTCTGTGAGCTCCAGGACGGACGTCAGTGGAGATCTCCGCCCAGCGACAGAATTCTTATTTTCTGCGAATTTTTTCTTTTCTTAGCCTTTTAATATTTTAGGACTCTTTTAATTCGAGTTAATTAGTGGTTGCCTATTTAAAGAGGCTTGTAAACACACTTTATTTAGTTTTTGGAATATATTGAATGGTTTTTTGCTTGAATGGAGAGAGATTCTTCTTCTTCCCCGTGATGGGTTTGGTGTGAGGCCAAGGGAGTGATTCTCATCTATTTATCTTCGTCTTTATCTTTTATTATTTCTCTATCTGTCTATCTCTGTTCTGTTTTCTAAACCCTAACTATTTTTGTTCATCAATACTGAAACCCTAATTCAACCTGAAACCTTAGTTTTGCCTGAGCCTTAAATCTACCCAATCCCACAACCCTAGTGAGATCTAATCACTCTACATCGGATTAACGACGAAAACCCAAGCCTGGAAAAGCTAAAGTACTATCTCTAGGCCTGGACCTTACCGTAAAGCTAACGGGACTCGCGCATCGGACTGGACCATATTCGGATCTCGCGTGATTTGCCTATCAGAATTCTCAAAACCCTAAGGTATTGAGATAATTTTGAGATTAAGCTTGATTTAATTTTATTTAATTTCGGCAAAATCCATTAAATCATTATTCACGCATTTTAGGGTTCCCATCCCACGTCAGTTTTGGTATCATAGCCCTCGGTTTCTAGATTAGGGCATAATTGCTTGTCATAGTTTATTCAGTTGCATTTTTTTCTTTTGTGAGTCCATACTGCATTCCATATTATAACCATAATAAACATTTGTGATCACCATGGACTCAAGTGAGATTCTCGATACTCTCAGAGGTATGTGAGAAGAGTTTGGTACAATTAATGAGCGATTGAATACCATATAGCAAACCCAGGCAACATTAGGGGTTTCTAATGGTAGGCTGCATGATCGAATCAACTAGTTAGATGGGTTTGATGAGCACGGTGATCAGCACGGAGAGCGTGAAGGTCCACGCTTTGAACGCAATGATTGCCAAGATGATTGGCACTGGAACCGTAGAGATCATCGTAGAGATGACTACGACCCCGAAGTGTAATTCCTCAAGAATGTTCGAGTTGACATTCCAACCTTCGATGGAAGAATGGACCCTACAGTCTTCCTCGATTGGCTTTCCGACATGGACCAACATTTTGATTGGTATGGCATGAATGACGACCGTTGTGTCGGGCTCGTTAAAATGAAATTGATTGGTCAAGCTTGACTTTTCCAAGATCAATGTCGAGTGCATAAGGGTGAATGCAGGTTATCCTCCCATTACCCATTGGGACGACATGAAGGAAAAACTTACTGAAAAGTATGTTCCTTTATCATACCACCAATGCCTCCTCGACTAGTGACAAAACTTACGCCAAGGTGGTATGCCCGTGACCGAATACATTGGCAAGTTCAAAGAGTTCATGATGAGGACCGAGGTATTGGAAGACCCTAAAATCACTCTTTCTAGATTCTGCACCGGGTTGCGATTTGAATTGCAAAAAGAGTTGATATCACACCCCGTGGAAACACTTGAAAGATGTTATGCCGTTGTGCAAGACCTTAAACGATATTTGAAAACATCGGTGGTAAGGCGAAGCGAGCCACAACACGCTGGTCATTGCTTCAGAGAAGGACGATTTGATGTTGGAAACCTGCCTCCAAACTTACACAATCTGTCCCTACCAACACGAGGATTGAAAAGGGAAAAGGTGTAGTCGAAGAATCCTCTAAGGGTAACTCTCAAGTTAAATGCTATAAGTGGCATGGGATGGGACACGGCCACCCAATGTTCTACGAGAGACCCCATAGGAATCTCTTCATTGAGGGAGAGGAGGATGAAAGTGAGATAGTGGTTGAAGAAGTGTTTGAGCCGGACGTCACACCCAACGATAAGGAGGGTGATGAAAGTGGTCGTGTTTTAGTTGTGAGGTGTAACCTTGCACAACCTTAATAGGATGAAAAGTATGACTGGCGAAGGGAGAATATCTTCCACATCTTTGCCAGATTTTGTGAAAAGAGTTGTAAGGTCACCGTGGATAGCGATAGTTGTACCAATGTAGTGTCAACTCACACCATGTGCTACTTAGGGCTTACACCTGAAGCCCACCCGAGACCCTATAAAGTTACATGGGTTAACTCTTCATCCATTCCCGTGTCGAAAAGGTGTCGCGTGCAGATTCATTGGGTTCTTACTTGTCGTGTGATGTGGTGTCGATGGATGTGGGCCATATCATTTTGGGTAGGCCGTGACTCTTCGACATGGACGTGACTCTTTTCGATTGATCAAACATATGTACGTTCATGCATAAGGGCAAAAAGATCACTTTACACCCTTTGCCTCCTAAAACGCCATCGACCAACAAAGTCGAGAAGGGTGAAACATCTAAATCCATCAACATAGTGAGCCCTTCGGAGTTTAAAAAGGTTTCTTTGGGTGAGAACGTGATTACGTTGTTGTCACTGTCGAGAAAGCTCTCGAGTCTATTGGCAAACACCCCAAGGAGGTTGAGTCGATTTTAAAAAAATTTACGGATGTCTTCCCCGAAGATTTATTGAATGAACTCCCTCTTATGTGTGACATTTAACACGCCATAGACTTAGTTCTCGGATCCACCTTACCGAGCCTGCCCCACAATAGGTTGAATCTAGTTGAATATGTCGAGTTAACATGGCAAATTAATGATCTCCTTCAAAAGGGGTTCATTCAAGAGAGCATGAGCCCTTGCGTCGTACCCGCGCTACTCAACCTAAGAAGGATGGAAAGTTGGCGAATGTGTGTGGATAGCCGGGCAATTAACAAGATTACGGTCAGATATCGGTTTCTCATACCGAAGCTCAACGACATGCTAGATATGATGGTTGGTGCAACTATCTTTTCTAAGATAGACCTCAAGAGTGGCTACCATCAAGTCCGAATCTGCCCCGGTGATGAGTGGAAAACCACCTTTAAGACCAAGGATGGTCTTTATGAATGGACGGTCATTGTCTTTGGGCTTTCTAACGCCCCGAGTACTTTCATGAGGCTCATGACCCAAGTGTTGAGACCATTTGTAGGCAAATTCCTTGTTTTGTACTTCGATGATATCTTGATTTATAGTTAATGACAAGAAACAACACTTGAACCACCTCAGGTTGGTTTGTGGAATCCTAAAGGGCGAGAAGTTGTTTGCAAATCTCAAGAAGTGCACCTTCATGCAACGATCCGTTGTCTTCTTGGGATTCATTATCTCGGCCGATGGAATGATCGCGGACCCTGAAAAGGTTAAAGCCATTGTGGAGTGGTCTAAACCTAAGAACATACACGATGTCCGCAGCTTCCATGGCTTGGCTACTTTCTATCATCACTTATCAAAAGCTTTAGCACCATCATGGCCCCAATCACTGATTGCATGAAAAAGGGGGATTTCCAATGGGGCAAAGCCGCGACGAAAGCTTTTGTCGAGATCAAACAAAGGATGAGTAGTGCACCCGTCATACGCTTGCCGGATTTTTCCAAAGTCTTCGAGGTCACATACGACACATCGGGTGTGAGCATAGGAGTGCTTAGCCCAGAGGGTCACCCAATGGCCTATTTTAGTGAAAAGCTTAATGAGACGAAGCAAAAATACTCCACCTATGACAAGAAATTCTATGCGGTCGTTCGTTCCTAATGGTATTGGAAACACTACCTTAGGTCGCAAGAATTTGTGTTGTTATTCGACCATGAAGCTTCTTAGCCTCTTAGAAGCAGCTAAATCTGAGGCAAGCGAAATGGGTTGAATACCTCTAGGGGTTCACCTTCGTGTTGAAGCATAGGGGTGGTGTTGAAAACAAGGCTGCTGATGCGTTTAGTCATCGGGTGGCGACTTTGCACTCTATGAGCACCGAGGTCATCAGGTTCGAGCGATTAAAGGATGAGTACCCCGAGTGCCCAGATTTTGGGGTAGAGTGCACTGCTCTCCTTAGTAACTCGACCAATACACTGTGACGGGGTCAATACTTGGGGTAGCAACAGGAAGGCAGGGGGCCTTGGAGCTGGATGGATTGGCTAGCAGGTAGGGCATCAGGCCTTGGTGCTAGGTGTGTGAAATGCGAGCGCGGAGGCGTGTGGGGCCTTACGTCACGTGCATCTTCCCTATGTATGGTGCGACGGTGACTCGAGCTAGGTGAGGATCTAGTGTGGCGACTAGACACACGTGGGGCGTGAAAGCTGGTCTCAGGGGGTATGTTGCTGTGGAGGACGGCACTGTGTGTCA
Source organism: Chloranthus sessilifolius (assembly GCA_021018995.1). Lineage (NCBI taxonomy): Eukaryota > Viridiplantae > Streptophyta > Magnoliopsida > Chloranthales > Chloranthaceae > Chloranthus > Chloranthus sessilifolius. Next base: position 138,041,116 of record CM037588.1, on the reverse strand, counting down.
CGGAAGGAGTCTGTGTGTCATGGTGGTATGTCAAACCAATACCTTTTAGGTTCTCCTGCTGGATGGCTTGAGGTGGCGTTTAGACTATACTTAGGGGAAGGGAGTTATGGAGCTATTACCCTACACACAGGGGTCATGCGGCACTGAAGGGTGCACAGTAGTTTCCTAAGCCTGAAAGGGTGGGCCTAGGACGTTGCTTCGGCAATGTCGTGTGTCACCCAAGGTGAGGTTTCCATGTGACCCCAGACTACGCGTCACGGTGCACTTGGATAGGCAATGAGGGAGGCACTCAAGGGCTGCGTGGGACACTGTGGTGCATGGTAGTTGAGGGTCGGATGCAGAAGTGTGTTAGTAACGGGGAACATACACGATGGCAGGCTTGATTCGGTATGTCAGCGAGTTATGTTGGAATGGGACGGCATGAGGAGCTGCATGCTACTGTTGCGAAGCGAGGTACTAGTGCAGGGCACGTGAGAGTGAAGCTTGAGCTGGCCAAGCGAGGCACAAAGGTGTTGGCAGGTGTGTCGTACAGGGCATGATGCGATGAATGGTTGGCCTCGAGAGAAAGCAACCGTTAATGGGAGTTCCCGTCCTCTAGGCAGGTGGTATCAGAGTGATGGTTGGGTAGGCTGGCATCGTTGCACGTGGCATTAAGGCGCCACACGAGTGTGATAGCCGGTGTCGGGTTGTGCCCCCCAGTGACAGATGGTATCAAAGCCAAGTTCGATCCGAATGAGGCGAATTGGTGTCAAGAGGACACGCGATGTGGTGCCAAGAGGGCACATGACATCTTGGTGCCAGCGGGGGATGCAATGCGGTGTCAAGAGGGCACGCGACAACTCAGAGCTAGTTAAGAGGTGAGGGTCTTGTGGCTACAGAACCAGGTGAATCCAAGATGGGTGATGCTGGGGAGCTGGTGGGAAGGTGTGGACCTAAGAACTAGGGTAAACCAAAGGAGAGCTTGGGAAACAGAGGGGTGAAGGCAAGGCCGAGGTATCGAGGTGTTGCTGAAGCTGAATTTGGTGCAGCTGAATGCTTGGTGCATGACATGGTGAGTGATAGCACTGGTATGGGCCAAGCGTGAAGAATCAGTGTGTTACTTGTTCGTAGGTGAAGCTGGCTTCATGTAGAGTGAAATGCGGATGGGGCCAAGTTTGAGCTAGCGGGGAGGTGCTAAACCTCGAGGCTAGATATTGGGTGTCAGCATGGTAGTGTGTTGACGTTAACAGGTTGGGAGGAGTTGGCAGGGTCATTCAACTGTGATAATTGCGTCAACGAGGACATTGACATTATGGAGTGGTGGTGGATGTGACGGGGTTAATACTCGGGGTAGCAGCAGGAAGGCGTGGGGGCCTTGGAGCTGGATGGATTGGCTAGCAGGTAAGGCGTCAAGCCTTGGTGCTAGGCGTGTGACGCGCGAGCACGCAGGCGTGTGAGGCCTTGCGTTGCGTGCGTCTTCCCTATGTATGGTGCGATGGTGACTCGAGCTAGGTGAGGATCTAGTGTGGCGACTAGACGCGCATGGGGCGTGGAAGTTGGTCTCAAGGGGCATGTTGGTGTGAAGGATAGCACTGTGTGCCACGGAAGGAGTCTGTGTGCCATGGTGGTATATCAAACCAATACCTTTGACGTTCTCCTGCTGGATAGCTTGAGGTGGTGTTTAGACTATATTTGGGGAAAGGGGGCGGTGGAGTTATTCCCCTATACACGAGGGTCATACGGCACTGAAGGGTGCATAGTGGTTTCCTAGGCCCGAAAGGGTGGGCCTAGGACGTTGCTTCAATAATGTCGTATGTCACCCAAGGTGAGGTTTCCATGTGGCCCCGAACTACGCGTCACGGTGCACTTGGATGGGTAACAAGGGAGGCACTCAAGGGCTACGTGGGACAATGTAGTGCACGGTAGCTGGGTGTCGGATGCAAACGTGTGTTAGTAACAGGGAACGCACACGATGGTGGGCTTGGTTCGGTATGTCAGTGAGTTATGTTGAAATGGGATAGCATAAGGAGTTCCATGGTACTGTTGCGAAGCGAGGTACTAGTGCAGGGCACGCGAGGGTGAAGCTTGAGCAGGCCAAGCGAGGCACAGAGGTGCTGACAGGCATATCGTACAGGCACGATGCGATGAATGGTTGGCCTCGAGAGAAGGCAACCGTGAATGGGAGTTCCTGTCCTCTAGGTAGGTTGTATCAGAGTGATGGTTGGGTAGGCTGGCCTCGTTGCACGTGGCATCAAGGCGCCGCACAGGTGTGATAGTCGGTGTCGGGCTGCGCCCCATGACAACACGTACGCCATCCAAGATGAGTACTTGTTCAAAGGCACTCGCCTTTGCATCTCTTGCACTTTATTGCGTGGCTTACTTATTTGAGAGTTACATGTCGGAGGGTTAGTTGGCATATCGGGTGTAATAAGACCATTGCGCTCGTAGAGGATAGGTTCTTCTGGCCCAGCCTAATGAGAGATATCGCTCGAGTTGTCAAACATTGTCGTACTTGCCAACTGTCAAAACAAAGTAAGCAAAATATAGGCTTGTACACCCCATTACCCGTGCCACACACACTGTGGGAAGACATCTTCATGGATTTCGTGCTCAGACTTCCCAAAACTTTGAGGAAACACGACTCCACCCTTGTTGTAGTGGGCCGATTTTCCAAAATGACCCACTTCATACCTTGTTCTAAGACCTCCGATGCTTCCGACATTGCTAAGTTGTTTTTCGCGGAGGTCGTACGTCTTCATGGGTTGCCCAAAACCATTGTGTCTAATAGGGACGTCAAGTTCATTAGCTATTTTTGGAAGACCCTTTGGCACATGATGGGTACAATGCTCCAATTCTAGTCAGCCTATCACCCTCAAATAGATGGTTAAACCAAGAACACCAAGAGGAGTTTAGGGAATCTCCTTCGTAGTCTTATCGGTGATCATGTTAGGACCTGGGATATCATTTTGTCCATAGCTGAGTTTGCCTATAATAATTCTATCAATAGATCCATAGGCATGAGCCCCTTTGAGGTTGTACCTAGTCATAAGCATATGACACCTTTAGATTTGAACCTCATGTCAACATTGCATAGAGCATCTGAGTCTATCGATGCATTTGCACAACACATTAATAGGTTGCATATCGAAATTAAACAGAAGATCAATTCAAGCAACAATCAATATAAATTATCTGCTGATACTCACAGGCATTTCAAGGAATATCAGGTGGGTTATCAAGTGATGGTCAGAATTAGAACGGCTCCCATCGGGATTCACAAAGAAGCTCCAACCCCGAGGTGTTGTGTGACAGCCCAGATTTTCGCACCCGAAAACCCGCGCCGTCAGATCAGCCATTAAGGCCAATCCCCTTATACAAACGGAACACTTGTCACATCCACACGCAAAGTGGAACAAAGCATATATTTAAATAAACAAATAGAGTCATCATAAGAAGTAAATCTCTATTTCTATATAATGACAACTAAACAAAATGATCCCAAAAGATGGTTCTAATTTCATGCCAATCGCATGAGCAAAAGAACCGAACCGAACAATCAGTGACAAACAATCGTCACCCAAGGATGGTTCGCAAAAGAAATACCGTATCATAACATTACATCATTTCTATCTTAACATGGTTGGACGTACCAAGCCTCACACACAAAATCTAAAAATAAGCGCAACTATGTCCGCTAAAAGAAATCCTCAGGAGGGGGCTCAATCTCCTCCAAAGGCACGTAGAAAGAGTCCTCCAAATCAAGATCATCATGCATGACAACCTCTCGAACACATGGCGTGATAGTGAAGGATCATAGCTCAATAGGGAAAAGTAATAGCATGCATATCTTTCACATCTCACATATCTTTCATGACAAAATTCAAAGCATATTTTCCTTAATAAAAATCACAACTGAAAAGCATAAAAATGGACAAGGCGTATACCTGATGATGTTTCAAAACCACTCTTATCATAATTTTAAAAGTGTGTTCTCATTTCACAAAACTTAATCAATTCAAAGGAGGAACTTAAATTGATCATTTAAATAGTCGCTCGAGCAATATAGCATCGAGCCCCTAATGGGAATATCCACCATCGTCGTTCACATGAACTATTTGCACAAAATGCCCAAGCTCCTTCGAAGTAGGAGGCTTGTGCCGAACGAAGTGTTTCCACAGGCTGGAAACCAAAGAACCGATATCCCGCTGTATCGGTCACGGATATCCCGCCGTGTCGGTTGGGTATCCACATAACTTTAAATCAAAGTGCTAAATTAACTTATATTCATTGTGGGTTTGTGCTAATAATTATAATAGTTCGAAGTTTTCAAAGAGTTCACACACAGACTTATACACATCCTTTTGATGTCACATTCACATACACATAATTAGATCATTTTGATGTCACCAACACATTTCTCATGGCACACACACACACATATCTTTCCTCTTAATGCACATACTTACGAAGTTCACATATTAAAAGCCATGAATGAAAACCATGTTATCACACAGACAAAGTCCAAAACACACGCACACTCTTATCATATCATTACGCACATGCTAGTTGAAATTAGATATGCATGTTAAAGAGTTTTCCCTACCTCACACAAGGTCACACTTAATTCCTTTAGCTCAAGTTAGCTCTTCTAGCCCACCTCTCAAGCTCATACCTAATGTACACGAATTCATAAACAAAACGTCAAAAATGACGTTCAACAGAAGATGCAAAGTCTCCCTAACATTCTCATTTCAAAACAAAACAAAGCCCTGAAGCTGCCAAAATCGACCAGTCGATTCCCAATTCAACTGGTTTGTTTTCTGAATCGACCAGTCGATTTCGATTCGACCGGTCGGTTTCCTTCAGAAACCCCGACCTTAGGCACACGAATACCGATCAGTCGATTTCCAAATCGGCCGGTCGGTATTTCAAAATCGACCGGTCAAATTCCATTCGACCGATCGGTTTCTCCAAAACTCATTTTACACGCTCACTGTTTTTCAAAAATCGACCGGTCGTGCTATTTTCGACCAGTCAATTTTCCAAATCGACCGATCGAATTTAATTCGACCAGTCGATTTCGCGCTAATGCCTTCAGGTCTCAAAAAGTGACAAAATTGATCAGTCGATTATGTCACTACCCCATTTTCCTTCAAACTGTATCTTCTTTCCTCAATTTTCCACCCACATTCTTAAGCTAACTAACATATTTATTCATTACAAATTCACATAATTCTTACTTTTAAGTCGATCGATTCCTCGATCCACGCTCTCACACACAACTAGGGCTTCGTTGCTTGAAGCTTTGGATTCCACACGATCCAAACTTCGCAATTAATACACCATATTGATTGCTCTTTATATGCACACTCACTCTACCGTATTGATTGTTCTTCCCTCCTCTGTCTCTCAATAACTCTCTCAAGAACCAATTCTCAAGAGAAATGAATGCCCTTAAGATTTAATTTCCCTATAACTTAGGCTTAGGTGTTAAGCACATACACCATAAACAAGTACATACGAACTCATCCAAGGGTCCACACCAACCTCACTCAACCTTTTTCACTTAACACATAACCCAACATAACTTACCTAATTATTTTCACAAAGTAGGGTACGTGACCAGTTGGGCACGCATCCCGAGGTGTACTGTTCAAGGTCAAAATTTTCGGGACATTACATTCTCCCCTCCTCAGGAATTTTTATCCCAGAAAATCGACTAAGGTCTCCTAGTTTGTCACTCCCTATGGAGTCAAGTACTCATAAACACAAGGCACCTAATAATCACATGGTTCCCCCTATTAGAGAATCCAATCCTTTAACGAGGACTCATTAAGTCTTTAACTAAAACAAAATGCTAGCCCAAATAGGGAATGATGATCTTCATTGTCTCATACAAAACATGCGAGTCAATTTAACCTGTCGAACGTACCTGCATGAAGAGTCATTTACAAATGCATATGATCAAAGAAAATAAAATTTTCCATCATTCACATCCAATAAGTTATTTATACCATTAGGAGGTGGCATCATGCCACAATAGTTAAAAGCTTATAAGCTTGACCCGTATTAGTTAAAAAATTTCCCTAAAAAGAAAACCACAAAATATCCCAGCACATCCCAAAAGATAAACCCACATTCTACATAGTTATACTCAAGCCGCCGCGTCACCCGGCTGCTCATCTGTAGGTCCCGCCTCCGCCTCCAAAGCTGTCTCATCTCTAACAGCACCACTAGACGTAGACGCTCCAGTGGTAAAGTACCATGGGTCTGGTACCGAAACACGAGCATCCGCAAGCTGTGTCATATAATCAGTGGGGTAGGCATGCCGCATCAGGCATGTCAATACGTCCTCATGGTAGTCCATCCGGCGATGCAACAATCGATTACCCTCTTCCAACCTAGCCATGTGAGCGAGGACATCAAGTGTAGCAGGTGCATGTTGTGCAGGAGGCACATGAAACTGAGCTTGTTGGTGAGCAGAAGCTGTTGGCTGATCCCCTGCAGGTAGTCCTTGGTCTTGTTGGGCATCCGCTCCAGGTGGTACCACTGGTTCACCAGGAGGAAAGCTCTTCTTTAACTGATTATACGTTCGATTCCAATCCGAGAAAGTATATAACACTACGTGGTCATTCGATCTTGGCTCATCGTCCGAAATTACATACTCTTCCTCATCAGAGTAATCCTCAATCGTACTCGATAGGAGACGAGCATATGGAATGTGCTCTTTCGGTTTTGCTCCTCCTTTCATTAACTTTCCCCTTATATACCTTATCCCTTCAAAAACCATCTGCCTGTAAAAGCCGAGTACAAAGCCTGCTGTACCTCCCCTACCCTTTCAGTGTTGTAGCGCATAGGGTAAAGGTTGCACTTTATAATCGTGTCTAACATCCACATATAATGAGGCAAGTCAATCCTTCTGATTGCTTTACCCGACCCCTGTCGTCCCTGGATCATCTGCTCCTTAATCACAGGGAAATCAACAGGTGTAGGGAATGAGGATAACAAATTAATCCCACATCCAAAAGAGTCATAGCATTCTAAGGTTTTACTAACGTTGTCAAGAGTGAACCTATAATCACGACCATCAATCTTTGGTCATAATCGAACCGAAATCAGTACCCCATGTTCTGGTAAAACAGTTTCACCAAACGAGGATAATAACAATCATGCAGTGGCTTAGGATATTACCTAAACAAATCTTAACGATGTAATCCCTAGCCCATACCGTGCTTCCCCGGACATCCTGTTCTTGGAACAAGGTCTCGTCAATAATATATTCATCTTCGAAATCCTTACTCGCCCACCACTCATTGTGTTGCTCTAAATGTGGTGGTGATGATGGTGGTGAAGAATGGTGCGATGATGATGAAGATGATGATGGTGACTGTGGTGGTGATGGGGATTGTGGCGGTGATGGTGTCGGCGGTGGTCTAGAAGCACTAGGGCGCCTAAATGGTAGTTTCGAGGTCGTAGTCTTCGTGGCTTATCGCGTTTTGGGCGGCATTTCTAAGGTTTTTCAAGAAAAATTGCAGCTAGGGCTCAAATATCTAAATGCAAACCCAAACGCAAAAATTTAGGAAGCTAGGGTTTACCTTGTGGTGCGATTCTGATTTGATTCCTCGAAAAATCCGAGCGAAAAATCCTCCAAACTCTCTTCTATTATCCCTCAAAGCAACACAAGAGGAAACCCCAAAAACAAAACCCAAAATCTGAAATTTCGAATCCACAAAAAAAAACCCCAACTTATATATATACGCAAAAATCGACCGGTCGATTTTATACTTAAAACACCTGCTTGACGATTTCGATCGGTCAATTTTCAAATCGACCGGTCGGATTTGAAATTCGATCAGTCGGTTTTATTTTCGACTAGTCGGTTTCCACAAGCTTTATTTTAGTTCAAAAACTGCTCTCTGTTTTCACCAATTCGACCGGTCGTGTTGTTTTCGACCGGTCGTGTTGTTTTCGATCGGTCGAATTTCAAAATCTGCCGGTCGGTTTTTATTTCGACTGGTCGGTTTGAACAGAAAAGTCCCAGATTGTGTTTTTTTTTGTCACTTCAAATTTAGTGTAGGTTCTCTCCTGACTAGATATAACTCCTCATACTGCATTAACCATATTTATATACAAAATTCTCATCTTCCATAACGCAATCGTTAATGATACATCAAAATTTGCAATGAAAATAGAGTTACAAGCACACTCCCTCTCAACTCTCATTGAACAAGTGAGGGAATTGTCCCTTAATTTCCGCCTCGCGCTCCTAAGTAGCCTCTTCCGCTGGATGATTCTGCCACTTGATAAGCACTAACGGAATACTCTTCGTACGCAAGATTTGTTCCTTCCGATCAAGTATTTGCATTGGCTCTTCTATCATCGACATCTTCATACAGCTCAAGCGGTTGATCACTCAAATCATGAATCGAATCCTTCACATTTTCTAAGCATAGACACATGAAAGACATTATGTACCCTATCGAATAGTAGAGGTAATCCAATTCTGTAAGCAACTTCACCAACTCTGCCTAAAACTTCAAAAGGTCCAATGTAGCGTGGGCTTAACTTTCCCCGCTTTCCAAATCTCATCACACCCTTCATGGGTGAGATCTTAACGAATACATAATCACCAACTTCAAAATCCAAACTCGTTCTCTTAATATCGCCATAACTCTTTTGCATGCTCTGAGCTGACTTGATTCTTTCTCTAATCACCCGAACGATAGCGGCATTGCTTTCAAGTATTTCCGAACCCAATACAAACTTTTCTCCGGTCTCTTCCCAATTTATCGGCGATCTACAACATCGTCTATATAGTGCCTCATAAGGTGCCATACCAATGCTCATCTGAAAGTTGTGATTGTATGCAAACTCTATCAATGGTAGGTGTTGATCCCATGATCCCTGAAAATCAAGCATACATGCTCTGAGCATGTCTTCTATAATCTGATTCACCCATTCTGTTTGTCCATCCGTCTGCGGGTGGAATGTCGAACTAAAGTCTAACCGCGTACCCATTCCTTCTTGAAACTTTTGTCAAAACTTTGAAGTATACAATGGGTCACGATCTGAAACAATGCTAACTGGAATACCATGTAATCGAACTATCTCTTTCATGTACATCTCTGCTAGCCTTCCTGCCGTATACATGGTGTTGTATGGCAAGAAATGAGTTGACTTGGTTAATCGGTCAACGACTACCCAAATGGCATTGCGTCGCTTTGCTGTCCGTGGCAATCCCACTATGAAATCCATAGAGATCGACTCCCATTTCCACTTTGGTATAGGTAGAGGTTGCAATAAACCTGCCGGATGTCTATAATCTACTTTCACTTGCTAACATACTAAACACTTTAACACGTACTCAGCAACATCCTGTTTTAAACCTCTCCACCAGTAGTTCTTCCTCATATTCTGATACATCTTTGTGCTACCAGGGTGAATAGCATACTTAGACTTGTGGGCTTCATCTAAAATTCTGCCTAAGATCGACATCGGCCGGTATACATAGACGTCCCCTAAACAAAAGTGATCCATCCTCCTTGATGGAGAAATCTGGTCTAGTGTCATCAAGTAATGTCTGATCTTTACTAGTTCTGAATCTTTCATCTATAACTCATGAATGTGATCAAAGATCGTTGGTCGAACTGTAATGTTGGCCAATAAGGCCCTTGAAGCTTACACCTCAATCTTTGTGTCGTACAACGAAAGATCCTCTAGCAGTTTCCATCTACGAATCTCTATAACAAGGCTAGATAATATAGTCGAACTCTTCCAACTCAATGCATCTGCTACAACATTAGCCTTGCCTGGGTGGTACTGAATGGAGCAATCGTAGTCCTTGAGAAATTCCATCTATCGCCGTTGCCTCATATTGAGCTCTTTTTGTGTAAACAAGTATCTGAGGCTCTTGTGATCCGTGAATATCTCAAAGGTCTCGCCGTATAAGTAATGTCTCCAAATCTTCAGCGCAAAGATCACCACTGCTAGCTCCAAGTCGTGTGTTGGATAATTTTTCTCGTGGTCCTTAAGCTATCTCGACCCATAAGCAATCACTTTCTTATTCTAGTTGAGCACGCAACCTAACTCACTGTGTGAAGCGTCACTGTACACAGCAAACCCTCCACTACCTGAAGGTATAGCCAACACCGGTGTTGTAGTTAACCTCTTCTTGAGTTCTTGAAAACTCTTCTCACACTCATCGGTCCATTCAAACTTCTCATTCTTCCTTGTAAGTTTAGTAAACAGTCCTGAAATCTTTGATCTATTATATCCAGCCAAACCTAGGAAACTGCGAATCTCAATCATAGTCTTTGGTTATTCCCATTCCACTACTGTCTTGATCTTAGCTAGATCCACAGTAACACCGTCCTTTGAGACATGTCCCAAGAAACTAACCTTCTCCAACCAAAACTCACACTTACTGAGTTTTTCATATAATTGGTGTTCATGCAATGTTTGTAGAGCAATCCTCAAATGCTCTTCATGCTCTTTCTTGGTTTTCGAGTAGATGAGTATGTCATCCACGAATACAACCACACAAGTATCAAGCTGTGGTTTAAACACCCGATTCATCAGGTCCATGAATGACGCCAGTGCATTTGTCAATCCAAATGGCATCACCAAGAACTCATAGTGTCCATATCTTGTTCTAAACGTCGTCTTCTGTATGTCCTCGACCTTAACTCTCAACTGATAATATCCAGATCTCAAGTCAATCTTGGAAAAAAACCTTGCGCCTTGTAACTAATCAAATAGATCATCAATCCTAGGCAAAGGGTATCGGTTCTTGATAGTCACCTTGCTCAGCTGACGGTAGTTGATGCATAATCACATCGACCCGTCCTTCTTCACAAACAAGACCGGTGCTCCCCAAGGAGACACACTAAGTCTTATGAATCCTTTATCTAGGAGTTCATGTAATTGATCCTTCAACTCAGTTGGAGTCATTCAATATGGTGCTTTAGATATGGGCTCCGTACCCGGTGCTAAGTCAATGGCAAACTCCAATTCTCTATCCGGTGGTAACCCTAGCAATTCTTCTGGAAACACGTCCTCGAATTCGCATGCAATCGGAATCTCTGTTATGGCGTTCTTCTCTTCCTTGTCCTCTTTTAGAAACGCTAAATAACCACTGCATCCCTTCTTTATCAAACGTTTTGCTTTGACTACGGAGATAGGTGGCACAAAAGCCGATCGCATTCCTAGAAACCTAAATGATCTTCTCGTATTTGGTCTAACAGTAACCATCTTTCTCCGACAATCGACACTTGCACGATGCATGGATAACCAATCCATGCCAAGAATTATGTCGAACCTTTGCATATCTAACAGAATCAAATCCATTGCCAATTCATGACTGTGGTAATCCCTGATGGCGACAATGACTGACCGACAAACCATATCAGTACTAATTGAATTCCTCGTCGGGACTGACACCGCTAAAACAAAGTCCAATTCTTCTGGAACGACCTTCATTTTTGCAAACTGTGGCGTAATAAACGAATGGATAGACCCTGGGTCTATCAACACTCTCGCTTCATAACAAAGACAATCTTCTTTACCGTACATTTGCAAGGTACCTTTACCGTACACATGTTCAAGCAACTTATGCATCAAAAGTTAAGCATGTAGGAGGTTAGATTTAAAAACTATTTCCTAATATTGATACACCTCTATCTAAATTTCAAATCAATGCAATAATTTAATTAAAAGAATTTTCACCTTGGATAATGTCGTTACTATTCTGGGCATCCTGGGCTGGTACGACGTATGCTAGTCCTTGCACCGTAGGCTTCTTGGTCTGCAACGGGCTAGACATAAGAGCTGATGTCGTTCTCTCTTTTCACATCTCTGGGGAATCTCTGATCATGTGCCCCATCTTCCCACATTTGAAACACCTGCCTGTACCCCGCCTACAATCGGATGTTTTGTGAGACTTGTCATACCTGGCACACATCTCAATAGGGGTGGATGATGCCGCTTTAGAGAAACCCTGAGTAGCTGATACTCCTGTAGAGATAGCAGGGCTCTCATAGCGAATAGGTCTCACAGACGAAGGCATAAGTAGCCTAGAGTAATTTGTCTGCGACGGCCTAGGAAAACTGGTTTGAATCGGTTGCCTTTGGATAGGTGCTACGAATCGTAGCTTTTTGTTCACCGGCTCATAGTTGCCAACTCTACCCTAATCGATCCTTCCCTTTCCTTGTTGATCTATTCTCCGATACATGTCATCAATATCTTCTTCTACCACAAGGGCCTTGCTCATGACCGCTCTATATGTCTCCAACTCAAAAGCAGAAACTCTACCCCTGATATCTGGCCTTAAGCTGCATTGGAATTTCTTGGCCTTTATCAGATCTGAGACCACATACTCAAGAGCAAAACGTGCGAATCTCATGAACTCCATTCTGTATTCTCTCACTGACATCTTCCCTTGTTCTAGCTGAAGGAATTTACCTCCATCTGATTCCGCACTACCCTAAGGAAGTATTGCTTGTTGAACTCTTCCACAAATTCATTCCAGGTCCATAACACGCCTAGAGTCTCCCGTGCTCTGGTCCTAGACACAAACTTCCACCATGGGCCTGCTTCTCCATCCAGCATAAATGTTGCCCATCTTACACTCTCATCTTCAGTGCATGAAAGCACACTGAATATCTTTTCCATCTCACTGAGCCAGTTCTCAGCTTTCATTGGCTTTGTTTGCCCTGAAAAATTTGGAGGACGCATCCCCCGAAAATCTGTAAATGTTGAGTGTATTGGCGGTGGTGGAGTAGGAGTAACTGGAGGTGTAGGTGGCATTTGCTGATAGTCATTGGCATTATTAGCTGCCAACAACACCGCCTACTGAGCCATGGAATTTGTCATGGTTTCCATAGTGTGCATCATTCTTTGTCTTTCTTCTCTTTCTTTCTTAGTCTCTTTCCTGATTCCTATTCTCCGGATTACTATTTTCCGGAATTTCTCTATTTCCCATTGGGACTCTATTTGAACTTGTGGGAATTTTATCCCCAATCCTTAAGTTCCTACCATGGCCGCCCCTTGGTCGGCCCCTTCCTCTAGCAGACATAACGTTCTGCAATATGAAACTAAAACTTTCATTAGCAGAAAGTCCCTATATTTTGACACATCTCAAATATAAAAACATCTAAGGCTTGTCAGAAATCTCTAAAGCAAAATGCTTTGATAACAAATATGACAGCCCGGATTTCCGCACCTGGAAACCCACGCCATTGGATCAGCCATTAAGGCCGATCCCCTTATACAAACAGAGCACTTGGCACATCCACACGCAAAGTGGAACAAAGCATATATTTAAATAAACAGATAGAGTCATCATAAGAAGTAAATCTCCATTTCTATATAATGACAACTAAACAAAATGATCCCAAAAGACGGTTCTAATCCCATGCCAATCGCATGAGCAAAAGAACCGAACCGAACAATCAGTGACAAACAATCGTCACCCAAGGATGGTTCGCAAAAGAAATACCGCATCATAACATTACATCATTTCTATCTTAACATGGCTGGACGTACCAAGCCTCACACACAAAATCTCAAAATAAGCGCAGCTATGTCCGCTAAAAGAAATCCACAGGAGAAGGCTCAGTCTCCTCCAAAGGCACGTACAAAGGGTCCTCCAAATCTAGATCATCTATACCCGCAACAACCTCTGAACCTGTGACGTATAGTCGAAGGGTGAGCTACATCATAGCTCAATAGGGAAAAGTAATAGCATGCATATCTTTCACATCTCACATATCTTTCATGACATATTTCAAAGCATATTTTCCTTAATAAAAGTCACGACTAAAAAGCATAAAAATGGAAAGACGTATAACTGATGCATGTTTCAAAACCACTCTTATCATAATTTTAAAAGTTTGTTCTCATTTCACAAAACTTAATCAATTCAAAGGAAGAACTTAAATAGTCCCTCAAACAATATAGCATCGAACCCCCGATGGGAATACCCACCATCGTCGTTCACATGAACCATTTGCACAAAATGCCTAAGCTCCTTCGAAATAGGAGGCTTGTGCCGAACGAAGTGTTTCCACAAACTGGAAACCAAAGAACGGATATCCCGCCGTACCGAAACACAATTTGTATGGATATCCTGCCGTACTGGTCACAGATATCCCACCGTGTCGGTTGGGTATCCACATAACCTTAAATCAAAGTACAAAATTAGCTTATAGTTATTCACCGTGGGTTTGTGGTAATTATAATAGTCGAAGTTTTCAAAGAGTTCACACACAGACTTATGCATATCCTTTTGATGTCACATTCACATACACATAATTAGATCCTTTTGATGTCACCAACACATTTCTCATGGCGCACACACACAGGCATATCTTTCTTCTTAGTGCACATACTTACGAAGTTCACATTTTAAAAGCTATGAATGAAAACCGTGTTATCACACAGACAAAGTCCAAAACACACGCACACTCTTATCATATCATTATGCACATGCTAGTTGAAATCAGATATACATGTTGAAGAGTTTTCCCTACCTCACACAAGGTCACACTTAATTCCTTTCGCTCAAGTTAGCTCTTCTAGCCCACCTCTTAAGCTCATACTTAATGTACACGAATTCATAAACAAAACGTCAAAAATGACGTTAAACAAAAGATACAAAGTCTCCCTAAAGTTATCATTTCAAAACAAAACAAAGCCCTGAAGCTGCCAAAATCGACCGGTCGATTCCCAATTCGACAAGTCAGTTTTCCGAATCAACCAGTCGATTTCGATTCGACCGATCGGTTTCCTTCTGAAACCCCAATCTCAGGCACACGAATACCGATCAGTCGATTTCCAAATCTACCGGTCGGTATTTCAAAATCGACCAGTCGAATTCCATTCGACCGGTCGGTTTCTCCATAATTCATTTTACATACTCACTATTTTTCAAAAATCGACCAATCGTGTTATTTTCGACCAGCCGGTTTTCCAAATCGACCGGTCGAATTTAATTTGACTGGTCGGTTTCGCGCTAATGCCTTCAGGTCTCAAAAAGTGAAAATCGATTGGTCGATTTTCCAAATCAACCGGTCGGTTTTGTAAGATTTCACCCAGCTCGGGTTTGAACTTCACTACTCCATTTTCCTTCAAATCGTATCTTCTTTCCTCAATTTTCCACCCACATTCTTAAGCTAACTAACATATTTATTCATTACAAATTCACATAATTCTTACCTTTAAGTCGATCGATTCCTCGATCCACGCTCACACACAACTAGGGCTTCGTAGCTTGAAGCTTTGGATTCCACATTATCCAAACTTCACAATTAATACACCATATTCATTGCACTTCATACGCACACTCACTCCACCGTATTGATTGCTCTTCCCTCTTCTCTCTCGCTCTCTCAATAACTCTCTCAACAACCATTTCTCAAGAGAAATGAATGCCCTTAAGATTTAATATCCCTATATCTAAACTTAGGCTTAGGTGTTAAGCATATACACCATAAACAGGTATATACGAACTCATCAAGGGTCCACATCAACCTCACTCAACCTTTTTCACTTAACACATAACCCAACAGAACTTACCTAATTATTTTCACAAAGTAGAGTATGTGACCAGTTGGGCACACACCCCGAGGTGTATTGTTCAAGGTCAAAATTTTCGGGACATAACATATTGGCCCTTTTAGAGTTTTGGGCAGGAGTGATCCTAATGCATATGTCCTAAAGCTTCCTCCAGGTACGGGGGTTAGTTCAACATTCAATGTGGAGGACCTAGTTCCTTACCTAGGATCAACCCTACCTCCTGAAACCCTTTCCAGCCCTCTCATAGCCCCAGCCCCACCCAACCCTTGCAACAAGTGCCTCTCCCATCTCCAAGCAAAAAGCGACAAGATGTGATTGAAGATATATTAAATGATCATACCATTTCGACATGCGACGAAGGATTTCAGAAATACTTAGTTAAATGGGTTGGAAAACCGGAGTCTAAAAACATGTGGATCCATGAGAATGAGGTTCGCCGATTGGACCCCCGACTTGCTCGATAGCTACCACGAACGTGTTTCAACGGTGATGAAACCCATTTGGTCCGGGGGAATTGACGGGGACGCCGAATACATAGGCATTGGTTTTGGACCACATCGCTTCTACCGGCGTCGAAAGAAAAGAAGAGGAAGCCAGAGTACTACAACTTCAAGGGAGAAAAGGAGGCAAAAACCGTCATCAAGCGACAGACGTCCGTAGGTTTTGAACGGACGTCCGCAAATAAAGGATACCACTATTTTTTAGCACGAACGTCTGTGATGCTAGTGACGGACTTCCGTGGAGATCTCCGCCTAGCGACAGAAATTCTTATTTTCTGCGAAATTTTTCCTTTGTTAATCTTTTAATATTTTAGGACTCTTTTAATTCGAGTTAATTAGTGGTTGCCTATTTAAAAAGGTTTGTAAACACACTTTATTTAGTTTTTAGAATATATTGAATGGCTTTTTGCTTGAATGGGCAGAGATTTTTCTTCTTCCCCGTGATGGGTTTGATGTGAGGCCAAGGGAGTGATTCTCATCTATTTATCTTCGTCTTTATCACTGATTATTTCTCCATCTGCCTATCTCTGTTCTGTTTTTCTAAACTCTAATCTATTTTTGTTCATCACTACTAAAACCCTAATTCAACCCGAAACCATAGTTTTCGCCTAAGCCTTAAATCTACTCAATCTCACAAACCTAGTGAGATCTAATCACTCTACATCAGATTAACGATGAAGCCTGGAAAAGTTAGAGTACTATCTCTAGGCCTGGATCTTGCCGTAAAGCTAACGGAACTCAAGCATCGGACTAGACCCTATTCGGATCTCGCGTGATTTGCCTATCAGAATTCTCAGAACCCTAAGGTATTGAGATAATTTTGCGATTAAGCTTGATTTAATTTTATTTAATTTCGGCAAACTCCATTAAATCATTATTCACGCATTTTTGGGCTCCCATCCCGCGTCATCTCAGGTCTTTCTTAGCATGGGAAAATGAAAGACGCTCGTGAATTATTTTAGATAGTGCCACAGAAAAATGATGTTTCTTGGAATATGCAGATTTCTAGGTATGTGAAGAGTAGGGACTTAGATTTAGCAGTCGAATTTTTCAATCAAGTGCAAGTTAAGAGTTTAGTTTCATGGACAACACTGAGTACTGGATTCATAAGCTTTGGGAAGGTTGAAATATGGCACATAAACTATTTGATGAAATACCTATGAGGAATTTAATGACAGGAATTCTCTGAGTTTATGAGCTTTGGAAAATAAACACAGGTTATTCAATAAAATGCCTAACAGATCTGGTTACTAGGAACAAAATGATTTCTGGCTACGTTCTGATGCGGGAACTTACTAAATGCAATGCTAGGGCTGAGGTAAAATTAAAATTAATTCAAGCAATTCAAATATCAATTTCTCTGAAAAAATTATCATGGAAATATTCTAGATTCTTAGATAATTTAATATGGCCCAAAATAGTGTTACTCTTCGTGTACATTCCCTATCGGGTCTTGAAGACTACGGTTCTTATGAACGGCTAGATCGCCGATAGTTTTAGGGCATCAAACAAACTCGCAAGCGGGTTCTCTCAATACGGTACAAAATAAAACGTTAATCAATGATTTTATGAAGATAGGTAGGTTGATTCTTTTTAGGTTTTATGAGATAAATAGGCGAGATCTGGGATTTCATTGAGAAATAAATAACTAGGGTTATGCTACTTATGCAAATCGTAGATCTAAAGAAGATAGAGATGGAAGAAGAGTTAGCCTCGCACCAAACCGCACGCGGGATTGAAGAATCGCTCTCCGTTTTGAGAGAATCACATCCTCACGAAAGTTTAAAACTCTCAAGTTTGTAAAAGCATTTTTTTAATTTACCAATAATTAAATTCTAGCACAAATGGCCTTTATATAGGCTTTTACAATGCATAAAACTAGAAATCCTAGTGTAACGCTAATTCCTAGTTCAAATAAAAGAAATATCCTAATTCTTCTAAAACAATAAAATAAGGTCCTAAAACAATAAGGCAACTAATCCTATTTTAATAAAAGAAACAAATCCTATTTTCTAAAATAAAATAATAAAAGAGACTAATCATATTTCAATTAGGAGTCTTGAAATTCGTTTCTTTCTGTGTAGCTTCCAAAAACTAACTATAGATCCTTCAATACTTGTCGGAATTGCTATTTTTTGGCTCGTTGGAAAGCTACTTCGATAAGCTTTCAAATAAGAGCAATTTCGAATCAATCCGACTTTGTTTGACACTTCAAAATATGTCAAACATAAAAATTGACGGGATTGAAAGTTGTAGACCCTCTGATCAGAGAATTTTTGGCAATAAATTTTGAATTTTCTTCTTTTGACCACTTTGATTTTCTTCTTTCGTCGTCGATACGTCAATGGCGACTGCTTGAATCTGATATCCCCATCAACTCTCCCCGGGTTAGAAAAACTCATCTCCAATGAGTTGTGATATCGTCTCTTGTGTTGGGC
This sequence comes from Chloranthus sessilifolius, assembly GCA_021018995.1. NCBI lineage: Eukaryota > Viridiplantae > Streptophyta > Magnoliopsida > Chloranthales > Chloranthaceae > Chloranthus > Chloranthus sessilifolius. Next base: position 138,022,626 of record CM037588.1, on the reverse strand, counting down.
ATTCTTTTGCGGCCCAAATCCAACGCTCTTGCTCTTGATGTCCCCATCACGTTCTCAATTGGGTTTCAGGGAGAAGGCAATTTGTTTGTTCGATGAAATGAGAACAATGAAATTAAATTGAATTTGACCACAAACACTCTTGGCCGAGTTGGCTTGCCAGTTGACGATGTTTTTTATCCACACAATGTCCTTTAAGCCTCATTCAGCTCTATTAGCAACCCTTTTGGGTGCTTGAAGAATCAACATGAACTTAGAATTGGCTGAGTTACCCATCAAATATAAAAAAAGAATTGGCCAAGTCCGCAGCCAAAATATGCTCGATTTGGAGCCAAGGAGCACTGCAGGTTAAGTCAGCTAGCAAATGTCGACGGCGCAATGTAAAGGAGGGGCGATGTTGCCAGGGTTTGGAAAAAGATGAAAGACAATAAAGTGGTGATACCACACGGTAAAGTTGGATTGAGGTGAAAAATAAAGTTCATGAATCCAGGTCTGGAGATAAAGTTCACTTACATTTGGATTTAATCCATGAAAAATTGAATTGACTTGAAGCAAATGACGCTAGCTAGATACTCAAAAAATGGCATTTTTTGTAAATACTAAATAGTACAAAATGGAAAGGCATGGTTTAAGAGCACTATGAGGCCAAAATGTTCTTTGTCATCATTGGGCATGTACAATATGACAAAGGTTTAATAGAATGATGGAAAAGTAGAAAATTTTGGCTGTGTTTGGAATTGCTCTTTGGAGGCAAAGAGCACTTTCGTATGGTACTGTGTTTGGTTGTAAGTGCTATTAGCTCTTTCAGAGAGTGAAAGAGCTCAATTTGGTTCTCTTTAAAAAAGCAATTTAAACCTGCTCTTCCAACACAGCCTTAACCTCATTATTTAAACGTAAAAGGGTAAAATTGTATTTTGGTAACAAAGCAGACGGTTTTTGGAAATGCCAGCGGCTGCTCCATTGCCTGGGGTGTTTATAAACAAATAAAGGTGTTGGGGTTGGTAGTACAAATTGCTTAAACACAGAGCCTTAATTACAATAAAGGCATAACACGAGCTTTATATATATATATATATATATATATATATATATATATATATTATAAACCTGTCAAATCTCTTATCAAGTAAACAACTGAAATTAGCATGATTTCAGTACACCAGAATGCTGGAGAACTAAGTTTATGGAATCTTACTTTGAAATCATCAATCAGTGCAAAATCTGGAAAGAATGGCAAAATGTCCTCAATCTTTAAAAGGCCATCTGTTTCCTTGAGAAATGCTATTGCCTTCCGTATGTTCTCCCTTTTAGCTCCCTTCTCTTGCTCAATTACATGCTTTGCAACCATAAGCCACACCTTCTTCCTCATTTCCTCGTCATCTTCAACCTTGTCTGCTTCGGCCATAGCAAGCTCTGGGTCTACCTAAAGCAACAAAGGGTAATGGAAAGTTTATGCACAGTAGTAAGGCTTATTGAGACTAAATATAGGCAGAGAAAATTAACCTCAAAGATGAAAATAAAAATTATGTACACACCTGGGATTGGGCAATAACTTACTAACATATAGCAAAAAAATATAAAAACCTCCTCAATTAATGATGATTGTTATAATAGTCAACATGAGAAGCATCTGTAACAAAAATAAAACTGATCCACACAAAAAATAAAATTTCCAACATATATATATATATATATATATATGGACAAATATACACACATACATACTTAAATAAAGGGAGCCGCTAAGTGACCCAAGTTTCATGTGGAGCTTCATGTGGCACCAAAAACATGTTTTGGGTGCCACATGGAGCAAGGTTGCGTTATTTAGATCATCCTTAAAAAAATTTCAAACTATTATCTCCAGTGTTATGAGGCCTGGAAATTTGGACCATTAAGATCAGTCAATGATTGACTTTTACCTTTCAAAAGTATATGTTGAAATTTCTTTGGCCATGCGGAAGATAAAAAACAGATCTTCCAATGCCAGGAGCATTAACAGCATATTAATATTTCCGCTCATCCAAGCAAATGTGCAGCCTAGTATCACGTACAGTTGTGAATGTTGATCAAGTGTTCAACAGGGGATGTAGTGCATCTTGAAGATCACCATTGACTGCCATAACACTGAAGTACTTGTGTGTCATTTATGATAAACTGATTTTAATTTGTTGATTCGCCAAGTAACCTTAATGGGGGGGGAGGTAACAATTGGCTTTCTTCATCCACACATGGAGCTTCTATGATCTTTTAAAGTTCATAAGCACAGCATTTACCTCAGTATACAGTGTCTCAATATGTTTAATATCTATATGTGAGATCCTGAATCTTCAAATTGTATGTTTCAATGTCTAGTGGAAATATAAAGGTAACTGAATGTACAAAAATTCATTTTGAGAATTGGTCACCAAGAAAAATACATAAATATCAGAGGATGGGCACAAGCCACGTAATATTTTTTACAATTACTTAAATCTAGTGTTCATGGAAAGGAGGAAGTAGATCCTTTTAAATATATTACACGCCATTATAGTTAATATTAGCTATGATCAACATAAATTATACTGGAGATAAGTAAATGTTCAGTCAATAAAGGTTTATCCCTGCAAAACCAAAGCCATCCCTCGTTATTACCTGTAATGCAAGAGCAACAGCTTCTTCATGCATAGACATCATGCTATAGATGTGGACACAAGCACGCATCCTTTTTTCCTTGAGGCAGAGGCGTAATGCATATTTCGGATCGTAAAAGAACTCAGGGCCATCGGCGCGCCCCTTACCAAACTTGCATTGTAGGAAACGTAAAAGTGCGCTATCATCCTCCTGAGTATAATTTGATGACAATTTTCAGACATTCTAATCAGCAATACACTCAGGAAGGTGATCAAGATTCAAGAGACACATTAATAAATAAAACTAAGTATATCATTCAAGTCATGAAGTCCCTGCATGTTCTGTAAATTATAGAGTTGTAACATGACAATGCAACAACTAGTACTATTCAGGTTCGAGCCCAGCTTACTTACCCAAAAAAAAAAAAAACAAAAAAAAAACTAGCACTATTGATCCCATTAAATTATGTAATTCAAATGATGATTTTACTGTTTAAACAAACCGCTAACTTGTAAACAGCATGGATGGTCATCAATTACTAGGCTAAAATTTCTTGCCCATGAGGAATTCAAGCATAGAAACCCATTAAAAACTCAAATCTTTATTCTAGTTTTATAATCATCAGGTGTCAATTGTTTCCTTCAGTTGAGAAAGCATCTGTGGTAACTGCCTGTTTAGCATGGTGGTGGGCACGGGCGTGCAAAAAAGGGAGGGAGAGAGAGAGAGAGAAGTTGACTTTGTTGGCTTGCAAGATTTAAGTGAAGTTAAGGTTTAAGTGAAGATAGTGAGAAGAAAAAAAAATGAGATGAATGGCCTAAGTAAGGTTAAGTCAACTTCCTTAGCATATATAAGTAACTAATGAAAATGTTACAATTATGCCCTCAGCTTAATTTAATATTACTAGTGAAGACCAGGAGGGAAGCTGTGAGAAAGGATATGAAGGAGATTAGCCCTGATCAGAAACAAGTAGAGATATAGGACTCACAAAGCCGACCCCAAACAGATGGGATAATGTTGTGATGACGATGATTAGGGTTAGGTTAGTAAAGGAGAAGAGGAAGGAGAGAGGGATAGAATTAGGGTTGTGACTCAATTGATCCCAACACCTTTTTTCATTATCATATATAGCCTATGCAATATTACACACTACACACCCAACAGTTATAACTACACATCCATCTATCTATTACAAAGGAAACGCATGCACACAACACTAACACTCCCGCTCAAGTTGGTGCATAGCCCAACTTGGAAGTGATGCCACTTAGTCTATCTCTTCTAACATCCTTGGTATGAATGTCTGCCAGTTGGTCCTCCGAAGGAATATGTGGTATACAACACTCCTTAGCCACCACTTTTCTCTAACAACGTGACAGCAAACTTCTATGTGCTTGGTCCATTTGTGGTAAACTGGATTCTCCAAAATGTGAATGGTGTAATGTATAGCAAAAAAATGCATTCGACCCTCTCTCTCTCTCTCTCTCTCTCTCTCTCTCTCTCTCTCTCTCTCTGGCGAGGCGTAAGTATCAAGACGTGAGGCATAAGCCTCACGATTTTTTTACTTTTTTAATTTACAAAAAAAATATAAATGTAGGATGCCAAACTTGACTTTAGGGTTAGGGTTTGTATAGTTAGGAAGAAGAGGAAGACGGAGAGAAGAGTTGGAAAAATAGAATGGTCTAAATTTCTGTCCAAACTAGCCTTTATACCAATAATAGCAAAGTCATATAAAGTGATATATACACCCCATTACATGTTACATCCACACCATAAGTACTACATGGTGTCAATATATCTACACACACACCAAATACCCGCCAATACTCCCCCTCAAGCTGGTGCATAGATATCAATCATGCCCAGCTTGACAATCATATCCTGAAGAGAAGACAGGTCAAGAGCTTTAGTGAAGACATCGGCCAGTTTTTGTGATGATGTGACTTTGGGAGTCTCTATGAGTCCAGCCTAAATCTTCTCACGAATAAAATGAATATCAACCTCTACATGCTTGGTCCGCTCATGAAGAACCAGGTCCTTGGTAATATCATGTGATGCCTGGTTGTCACAATGGAGTGGCATAGAAAGAGAAGGGGGAAAGCCAAGCTCTATGAGCAAGTCCCATAAGACATTGCCCAACACTCAAATTTAGCACTAGACCTGGATACCGAATCCTGCTTCTTACACTTCCAAACCACAAGATTACCACTAAGAAAAGTACAGTATCCAGAAGTAAATCAACAATCAGTAGGAGCCCTAGCATAATCAGCATCGGTATAGCAACTAAGGAGAAGATGGTCTGCATCACCATAGGAGAGGCCTCGACCAAGGGAGGCCTTAATGTAACAAAGGATCCGATGTACAACCGCCATATGAGCATGCATGAACTGAGCCACCAAAGAGACAACAAACGTCAAATCAGGTCAGGTGTTGGTAAGGTAAATAAGGCGTCCAACTAGACGTTGATACTAAGATAGATTAGGTAGAAGTTCCCCAACACCCGTATGTAAATATTGTCTAGGATCCATATGAGACTTAGTTGGCTCACATCCAACCATGACTGTATCCTTTAACAAATCAATAGCGTACCTTCTCTGAGAGAGAGAAATACCTTGAGTAGATCTCGCAATCTCAATACCCAAGAAGAATCAAAGAAGGCCTAAATCCTATACATTAAAGGATTTGCGCAGACCAGCCTTTACATGTGCTATAAATGGAACATCATCTCCACTAATGATGATATCATCCACATAGACAATCAGAATAGTCCGAAGGCTAGTAGTACCCATGTGAAAGAAGCATGTGTGATCTAAGTGGTATCACATAAATCCCATGGTAAGAACAACTGCACTGAAGCGATGGAACCAAGCTCTAGGAGATTGCTTCAAGCCATAAATGGATCTAAGTAGCCGACATACTTTGCCTGAATACCACCCCTGAAGCTGATAGCCAAGATGGAGTGACATATAGATCTCTTCTTCCAAGTGCCCATGTAAGAATGTGTTCTTCACATCGAGCTGATAAAGAGGCCAATGATGATAAGGAGTAAGAAAAATAAGAACGCGAACCAAGGTGAGCTTCACAACGGGAGCAAAGGTAACAGTATAATCAAGATTGTGAACTTGAGTATATCCCTTTGCCACCGAGCCTTGTATCTTTCAATTATCCCGTCATCATCACGATATTTCAAGGCAAAGACTCATCTACATCCAACAACATTCATGTGATGTGGAATCAAAGCCTACACATCGAGATCGTGGTCGGATAAAGAGGAGACAACATAAGAGAAAGTACACCCGCGAATGGGTTTTTAACAGGCCCATTAACGATGAGTTGAAGGCCTGTGTGCACATTATGTTAGGCGATTTTGTCTAGGTTTAGCTTCCTATTTCATTAGGATTCTTTTAATTAGTAGTTTGTTTTAGGATTAGTTTCCATATTTGGATTATTTAGGGGTGAGGAACATATACATGATATGTGCCTATTAATTTCGTCACTTTCAGTGTAACCATCGAAAAAGTGATCATAAGTCCTTCAATATATGTCGGAATTGTGTGATGCTTCTCTTGTTGGAAAGCTACGCCGATAAGCTTTCAAACAAGACTAATTCCGCATCAATCAAACATCGTTTGATCCTTCAAAAGTGGTCACGTAATAAAAAATGATATTAGTGATGAAATTAATTATGACCATTAGATTAGAATGTTATAATGGTTAGTTAGGAGTTTTAATTTTAGTAATATTTTTAGGATTTCTTTGCTTTATAAATACATTGTAGTCTTTTTTGAGAAAACAGTTTATGGTGAATTAATGAAAATTTGATTGCTTTGTGCTATCATTGAGAGTTTATATAGAATTTTCGTCTTCCTCGAGTTTAGGTTTTGGTGTAAGGCCAATATTTTCGCTGGTAAAATTTCAATGATTTTCTATATCTTCTTCCTTGTTCTTTATTTTTATTTTTATTTTATCCCAGAGATCGAAACCCTAATCCTATCGTGTGGGATTTACGCTACTCTAGGGTTAGCGTCTTTTTGTCCTACACCAACATGTCTAGTGGAGGATCAACAAGTTCCCAAGTTCTATTCCTCTCAAGAGCAACTGATTCCTCTACCATAGCAGTAGTCCACAAGAGATCCTTTTGAGCTTCCTTAAGAAAGCGAGGAATAGTAACAAAAGCCGCTCTTGCAAGGGTAGCACGATAAGAACGAGAAAAGCCCTAATAAGAGACATTGAGCAATAGGATAAGGAGTGACACAACTCCGTTTATCCTTACGATGAGCAATAGGAAGATTAAGATCATCAGTTGTAGAAGGAGAAATGAATAGTAGAATGTAAAGGAGAAGTAGGAGTAGGAATACCTGAGGGTGCTGACTCCAAACGTACCTCTGGCGATGGTGTAGATGCAGTAGGCATAGTCCTATTGAGGCATTGATATGTGAGACGAATAGGCAATCGATTGTCCGAAGAAGTGGGCATAGTAGAAGAGGGAATGGACTCAACAGGAATCAGGAGAACCATAGTGGGTACATCATATGTAGATGTCCGAGGAGAGAAGGGGTATTCTCAAATGACACATCCATGGTCATGAAGTGTTTTCCACGGTAGTCAAGGCGTCGCCATGGTGAATGGCGTCGTAGATCGCCATATATACTCCAATGGCGAGATCTTGCCAAATAGTGAGGCTATGGCGACACTATAGCGGTATGGCGCCATATCGTCACCATACACGCTAATTATAATAACTTATATAAGCTATAATAAGATACTTAATAAGTTATAAGATAAGTCATACTACTTATATTATACATGATAAGTTATAATTTATAAGTCATTTAACTTGCAAAACTACTATAAAAGGGGTTGGGAGTTGGGACTTAGGGTTATTAGAGAGATCTCTCGCTGCTCTCTCGATCTCCAACACCAACACAGCTTCAACAGCTTCACCAACACCAACACACCTTCAGCAGCTCATTCACCCAACACCTTCAGCAGCTCCTCTGACAAGGTACGCCATTTTATTTTTATTTTTTGTTGTGTTTTCAGTTTTATTTTCTATTTTATTTTCTGTTTTGTTTTTGTTTTCGGTTTTATTTTCTGTTTTGTTTTCTATTTTTTCCTTTTTTGATTTCGGTATTTTTTTTCTCTATTATTCTTTTTTCTAGCTCCTTCACGACACGGCTTCACCAACACCTTCAAGAGCTCCTTTGACAATGTACGTCATTTTCTAATTTTTTTTTCTATTTTTTTGTTTCTGTTTTGTTTTCTTTTTTTTCTTTTTCTTTTTTATTTTTTTCCTCTGTTTTTTTCTCTTTTTTTCTCTGGTTTTTTTCCTCTGTTTTTTTTTCTCTTTTTTGTTTCTGTTTTTTTCTCTTTTTTCCCCTGGTTTTCCTTTTTTTTTCCTCTGTTTTTTCTGGTTTTTTTCTTTTTTTCTGTTTTTTGTTTCTGTTTTTTTTATGCCTTTTTTAATGTTTTTTTCTATTTTTTTTCTCTCTTTTTCCTCTGATTTTTCTATTTCTTTTCCTCTGTTTTTTCTTTTTTTCTGTTTTGTTTTTTAGTTTTTATTTATGCTTCATTTTTATGTGTGCTCATGTTGCAAATTTATTGATATACCATATTTGAGTTATATTTAATGGAATTTATTTATGCTTGATTTTCCGTAGTTGAATTTTTTTGTCTTCTATTAAAATATAAAAATTTTAAAAAATAGTAAAAAAATTAGAAAAAAGAAATAAGAATGATTAATAAATAAAAATAAAAATTATAAATAAAAATAATAAATAGCCTCGCTATGGACATGCGAACCTCTTTGCCATAACCTCGCCACACTGCCTTAACTACCTCGGTGTTTTCTAGTTTTGGAATCATAGCATCTACATCCTTTTGAGACCCAAGAATATCCTACAAAAACACGCCGAATAGCCTCATCATCTAACTTTTGTCGGTGAATGCGTAGATCATGAACAAAGCAAGTGCACCCAAAAAACAGGGCTCAACAAAAAACAAGGGAACACATGGCCGCAAGATATGAGTAGGAGTTTGACCATTTAAGATGGAAGTGTGCAAGGGTCAAAATATCGATTTTCCTATACGTATCTTCCTGACCTCCAGGACGATACGTATCGGGTATCGGCCGATACATTCAATGTATCGGCAATACATTGAATGTATCGGTTTGATACATTGAAATTTTTTAATTTTTTTTCAAAAAATCTCAAAAAATTAAGAAAAATAAATTTAATGATTTTCAATTTTTTTTACTTTTTTAAAAATATATTTAAAGCTTATTTGATGCATATTTCATAATAGGACGGATCCCTAATTAAAGTATTGCATAATTACAACTAAAAGCTTTCAATTTTTTCCTTTCTTTTTTATTGTTTAATAAATGAAAATTTTATTAACAGACAACAAAAATATATTAGGACATAAGCCCACAACAAAGGACAGATCACTCTTAACATAGTTGATTCATTGTACATGACTAATGATCAAATTTTTATTATACATAACTAATTATGAAAATTAAAAGGTATATTATAAAAAAAAAAAATTTAATTACTTTAGAGCCACATTGAATTTCGTGGTGGTTCTTGGCCCTCGTTATCATCATCATCGGTGCGCGAGCTTTCCCTATAATGTTGGCCATATTGATACCCATAATCATGTGTGCCTCCTTAAAATTGAGGCATTAGCGACGAATATGGCTCAGTGTAATAGGTGAAGGTTGGTCCTCCAAAAATTTGACCAACAAAGTCATATGGCCCGGGATAGGTTGGTTGAGGCCAATAGTATGGGTTACTTGCTGCTGAATCTTCGGTATTTTGCAAACTAAATCTCCCGAAGCTAGAAGTCATATAACCCACATCATCTTGTGGACCTTATGGTGGTGGTGGAGGTGGTGTTTGGTAAGATTCTGACGCTCCTCTTCCTTCAATCCCTTCACCTCTAAATGTAGGAGTGTCATACATTGTTAGCGGTCTTCATCCCATGCAGCAATACCTCCAGAAGCATAGGGATCAATATCATCCACTCCACCACTAGTGCCCGCGTGGGTTTCATCGCCTCCATCATCACCCCGACCATCATCATTATCACTACCGGGCTACGTTTCGTCATCAGATCCAACCACTGAATGACGATTCAATCTCCGTTTCCACCTCGGTGGTTGGGAAGCCTGCTCATCTGCTGCTCTTTCAGCATTATCCAGCCATGCGGTGTCCTCAGTATCCAACACTGGCTCTTCTCTCTCTTCGATCCACTGATTTAAAGGGTCATCCTCCATGAATATATAATCCAACTGGATAGGATCAAAATATTCACTATCTGTAAGGTAAAATATGATAGATGAATTAGTACATATCTGATGCCTCATCAATTAGATCAAATAAAAATTGTATGAACTAAGACTTCATATAATATCTTACCACGATTGGCCCTCTGCATATTTCTGACCCTTAATCTCATGTTGTAGTGGCAATAGACTAACTTTTCAATCGTTCTATAGTTAGCCTATTCCTTGTCTTCGTGTGAATGAGAGAGAAGGTGCTCCAATTTCGCTCACAGTTGGACGAGGAACAAGTTTGCGATAAAACCCTCATGGCAACCCGCCTTAATATCGGGTCATCACTTCCATAATGCATCCACCAATCAACGGGTTTATCATACTTGATTTGGGATTGCGCTAATGGGGTCCCAAATGACCCTTGTCTCTTGCGGAATATATCAATCTATATATCAATAACCCACATATCAATAAAGAGATCATATGACACCTGCATTATTACTTATAAGGTATTATTACTCACATCTCTTATGGCTTGACCTTGCTCTGCCAACTTAGGGAGCATTCGCTGGATCACATTAAGCAAAACCGTGTACCGTCACACCTCTCAACTCAAAGCGTCGCGTCTTTGGAAGGTCGGTTTAAGTATCAAATATGAACAATCTCATCAATATATAGAAACAATGAATAATATAAAAAATAATAAATAAATAAAAATCACTACATAAGTAGTTTAGCATGTTATACCTGCGGCATGTAAGTACTGGTAGAATTGTGCATCCCACCTCTTGTCGATAATTGCCCAATATCGTTTATATTTTGTCGGGCATTTACTTTTAATAGCCAATTTGGCTTTAGCCATCGACTCATAAACGTACCCCATCATTGGTTTCTCATCACCATCTACCAACCTCAACACTTGTACCAACGGGGTAGTGACGGCAATCTGGTGGTCAACATCTGCCCAAAATTGGGGACTGTAGATTAGGTCGACAACTTCATTGCAAGCAGGTCTCTTTGCTCGTGGGAATTCTAACTCATGTTTTCTCCATTCTTCAGAAGAGACCATATTTTCAGCTCATGCCTATATCTAGCCAAGCTCTGTAGGGCTAAAAATTGTGTCGCAAATCGTATTATCGCGGGCCGGAGTAGCTCGTTCTTGGTGAAATCTCCCATCAAATTCGCCAACTTGTCACTGTTGTATAGGTAGGAAGTAATCGTTCTTCCCTTTTAATTAGTTGCTTGTGCTTTGCTTCTCTTTTTCAAATCTTCAAGAATGAGGTCCACGCAATGAGCGGCACACAGAGTCCAATACAAGTGGCGTCTCTTCAACATTAACTGACGACCTGCAGCTTTATAATTGGCGGCATTATCTGTTACCACCTGCACTGCCTGGTGCTCTCCAACGTCTTCAACTACTTTATCCATTAGTTGAAAGAGGTAATCAGCTGTTTTCGCGTGTTTTGAAGCATCAACTGATTTTAGAAATATTGTCCCGGCATCGCTGTAGACCAAAAAATTGATCAAACTCTTCTTTGTGGGACTTGTCCATCCATCGCACATAATTGTGCAGCCTCTCTCATCCCATACTTCGTGGAAGTTGTCCACGTAAGTTCCTATCTCTGTGTACTCATCATCTAGTAGGAGCCCGGATACCTCGTATGCAGAGGGCTTTTTAACTCCTGAACCAGCTTCTACACTTGTATCAATCATACTTTTGAAGTACAGTGACTCCACAACTTGACTCGGAATGTGACTCAATCATACTTTTGAAGTACAGTGACTCCACAACTTGACTCGGAATGTGACTGTATATCACGAACTTTGCAATTGATTTTCCAAGCCTCTTTCCCCATTTTTTCAGTGAAATTGTGTTCAATTTACTTTGCTTTGAGCTTTCTGTCTGATGCATGAACGAATCCATGGGACCTATAGTACGACCTGTAGTAGACGGCCTGGTGTCCCTCACTGATGCTGACCTACGCAACCCGACAGTATCATGAATATCCTCATCATCATCAATAACATGTGGCGTCTGACTAGATCGACCACCAGTAGTACACATGGATGGGCCCCTCAAGTTGGATCGAAACCGATAATCAGCTTCTTCTTGATCTCGTCGCTGTCGTGCTTCTCTAGCACTCTCCCTCATGACTCTCACTGTCACAACATCCTCATTCTCATCCTCATCCTCATCTTCATTATCCCCACGTTTAGGTGCAGAAAACTCTGGATCTACCCTCCTTATTCTGTCATACATTTCTCTATCACGATCGGCTTCAACCTTTTTCTTTCCCTTAGCCGCCTGTAAATTGGCTCTAACTTCTTCTCTTACCTCTCTGAGTACATTGGAACACCCTTTTGTCTCTCCCTTTACATGAGCCAAATGCTCCTTCAACCGTGTGATACCTCCTCCCAATAATTTTTTCCCACAAAGTTTACAATCTATTCGAAGTCTATCACCATCTATTGTTGTGTCGTATTGCCAGGCTGAATCTAATGATCGTACCACGTTTATTTCTTTCACCTGCATTAATGACCAAACGATTGGACTAAATTAAAACATTTAGATAACAGTTGAAACTAAAATTTATTTGATATGTATCGGTTTTGGACCTCGGCGGTATGATACATAAGCATTGTATGATTGTATCGTACCCCCTAAAAAAATTTACTAATTTTTTTTATTACTAATTTTTCTTTAAACTAAATTCTTTTTAGTTTTTAATGTTACTAATTTTAGTGTTACTTTTTTAAACTAAACTTTTTTTATTAGTAATTTTAGTTTTAAAATTGTTTTTAATTTTGTGTTACAAATTTTTTTTTAAAACCAAACTCTTTTTTTTTACTAATTTTATTTTAAAACTAAATTTTTTTATTTTGTGTTACAAATTTTAAAAACTAAACTAGTTCTAAATTTGTTTTTAAAACTATACTTTTTTTTTTAAATTAAACTTTTTTTTGTTTTCAGTTACTAATTAGTAATTTTTGTGTTACTAATTTTTTTTTAAAGCTAAAGTTTGTATTACAAAATTAGTAACAAAAAATTAGTGTAATTGATGTGTCATGGGTTATGTGTCACATGTGTAACACATCAATTACATGTGCCGCGACACCTGTGTCACTGTGTCATGTGTCACGACACATCACACGTGATATGTGTCACATGCATGGGTCAAAAAATTAGTAGCACAAAATTAGTAACAAAAAATTATTATAATTGATGTGTCATAGGTTATGTGTCACATGTGTGACACATCAATTATATGTGCCGTGACACCTGTGTCACTGTGTCACATGTGTCGCGACACATCACACGTGATATGTGTCACATGCATGGGTCAAAAAATTAATAGCACAAAATTAGTAACAAAAAATTAGTCTAATTGATGTGTCATGGGTTATGTGACACATCAATTACATGTGCCGCAACACCTGTGTCACTGTGTCACATGTGTCACGACACATCACACGTGTCACGACACATCACACGTGATATGTGTCACATGCATGGGTCAAAAAATTAGTAGCACAAAATTAGTAATACAAAATAAACAAGTTTAGTTATAAAATAAAATTAGTAAAAAAAAAGTTTAGTTTTAAAAAAAAGAGTATGATAGATCTAATGATAAAATTAGTAATAAATTAAAATTAATATAAAAAATAATAATAATAAATATAATAGATCTAATGAAAAAATAATTAAAAATACAAGTTAGATGATGGAAAATTATACCTTCTCTTAAATATCCGACGAAAATATAAGTGTGATAATCCGGTGTCTATGATTTCGGTCTCCAATGGCTAAGAAATAAGAAGTATAGTGAATTACAAGTAGCGAAAGAAGAAGTATACTGGTGTAGAAGAAAGGATCCTCAGGTGGTTTGCAAATAAAGAAGAAGAAGAAGAGATCCTCGTGTGATTTGCAAGTGAAGAAAAAGAAGATATTCTCGGGTGGTTTGCAAGTGGAGAAGAAGAGGATGGTTTGCAGATGAAGAATCCCTCTCCGGTGGGTTTTATAGTGGGTGGATTTTATCCGTTGCTACTTGCCAGCTTGCTAATAGCGGGTGGGTTTTATAGAGGATGGTTTGCTAATAGCCGTTGCAAAAAGCAAATGCAACGCTTATTAGCAACGGATATAATTTATTATATCCGTTGCTTTTGCAACGTTTTAATTAATAAAATAATAAAAAAATACTATGCAACAGATATAATTTATTATATCTGTTGCTTTTGCAACGTTTTAATTAATAAAATTATAAAAAAAATACTATGCAACGGATATAATTTATTATATTCGTTACTTTTGCAACGTTTTAATTAATAAAATAATAAAAAAATATTATGCAACGGATATAAAATTATATCCGTTGCATGATTTGCGGCTATTGTAACGAATATAAAAATAAAAAAATAAAAAAACAAACAGAAAAGGACAAAAAACCAAAGAAAAAAAGAAAGGAGGTGGGGCCCGTCCGAAAAGAGAAATTATCGGCCGTATCGGACGATACGGGCAATAATTTGCCCGTATCGCCCGATAAATTCATTTTCCCATTATAAATAAATAAATAAAAATCGAACGATAATTTGAAATTATCGTTCATATCGGGCGATACAGGCGATAATTTGCCCGTATCGCCCGATAAATTCATTTTTCCATTTTTTTTTTAAATTATCGGACAATAATTTGAAATTATCATCCAATAATTTCAAATTATCGCCATATCGTCCGATACGGGCGATACATTGCCCGTATCGCATGATAATCACCTTATTTTTGAAGGGCGATACATAGGCAATGTATCGTACCGCTTAGGTCCAAAACCGATACGAATCGGACAATATGTATCGGTATCGGACGATTTTTTGACCCATGCATGTGTATAAGATTTATGAGAAACGTAGCAGCCAGCAAAGCAATGGACCAATAAGATTTAGGAACTTGCATGTCACAAAGCAGCGAACGACTCACTTCCATAAGGTGCCTATTTTTAAGCTCTACAACACCATTTTGTTGAGGCGTGGATGAGCACATAAATTGATGTAAGGTCTCAACTTTGTTGAGACGTTCCTGAAATGCTAAAGATGTGTACTCCCCACCATTATCAAAACGAAGAACCTTAATGTTCTTCCCAAACTGAGAATGAATCATGGCACTATGGCAAAGAAAGTGATATAGATATTGAGTACTTCATCTTTAGATTTCAGCAAATATACCCAAGTGCATCTCGAATTGTCATCAATAAAAGTCATATAATATCTATAACCATCAACAGAAGATAATGGAGCAGGTCCCCAAACATCACTATGTATAGGATCAAATAAATATTCACTACGGGTAGTATGTGAAATAAAGACAATCTACTAGCTGTGAAAGTTGACAAGTATGGCATTGAAATTTAAAAGACTTTTAGTAAGACTACTAACAAATAGGGCAGGCAGTTTGGATCTCTACAACAAAAGGTCAGACTTTATTTTCTTCAAAAACAGTCGTTATACCATGTTTGAGTATCACAAACAAAATCAAAGTGCGGATTTTTTTTTCTTCCACCAAAATAGATGGAATTTTTTTATGAGACAAATCCGTCTCTATTACAAAACTTAACCTCACATCACTCAACAACTCCACCACCAACACTGCTAGCACACCAACATCGTCATTGCCACCACCACGACCACCACAATCTCCTCCACCTCACCACAACCATGAACTCCACCTCACCATCACCACCCCACCTCCACCACCACTGCCTCACCACCATGACCACCACCACAACCTCCTCCACCTCACCACCACAACCTCCTCGGACTCACCACCACCATCATTACAACCTCCTCGGACTCACCACCACCATCACTACAACCTCCTCTGCCTCACCACAACCCACATTAAGACCAGCACCATATAATGCTGACATCAGCACATGTCAATGTTGACGGCAGAAGATGATGTATGACAAGCATGGGTCCAAGTGTTGAAGATGCTTTGACACCAAGTTGACTTTGTTGACTTGCGAGGTTTAGGGGCTAGAGATTATGGAAGTTAAGGTTCAGGAAAAGATGGGGAGATAAAGAACTACATGAATCGCTTAAATGAGGTTAGGGCAAACTCCATAGCCTTGTATAAATAACTAATGAAGATATTACAAGTATGCCCTCACTGGTGAGGGCAAACATACAACATGAGGTAAAAACAAGATACAAAGCTAATCCCATACACGTAACTATGTTCTATACACAAGAGAGAGAGAGAGAGAGAGTGATCTATTAGCATTCACTACATTGAGGAACTTGGTAAACTGCAGCAGACATTTCTGTCTACATGGTTTGAAACTTACCCATTTGAAACCTAGTTTTTTGGATTCCATAGGCTGTTTTGATAAAAATGCTCCATGTCATATCTTATAAATAAGCAACAGTGAGGGGCTTTTCGCCATGCCATTGCTTTTTGATAACATAAGTAGTATGGGTATCAAATGACTAGGCCAGCCCAACTGGACTGCCCACCCCGACTCGAGCCTCGGTAGAGATTGAGGGTAGGTGAACCATGCCCATGGTTACAATCCAGCATGATAAATAAATGTGTAGAGTCTAGACCTAAGTATCTTAATAATTTACATGGAGGCCTTGCCCGAGCTCGCCAGGTTCACAATGTTCATGCTATTTCTGGTAATCGTCTGGCTCAGGCCTTAAACAAGCCTGATTTTTATCAGTCCTAACATATGGGACTAAGTCTAGTCCTTCCATCAATCAGCCAAGAAATCTGGCCTGGCCCAGCCAGTTCATGCTTAAATGGATTGTGCCCAACGAGCTTGAGCCGAGCTTGGATGGGAAACTGTTTAACACTTGGATCCAGGCCCAACGAATAAAACATGGGCCACGATTTCAAGCATGGCCCAGCTCATCGGTCCTAAAGGACTTATCCACAGGCTGTGGGTCATGCAACAAATTTGTACCCCCTAGTCCAAGCTCAGCACTGATATTTAGGGTAGGTTATTAGACAGTAGGGACTGATCTCGACATCTTGTCCCGTTTTAAAATCACTGAACTGAACATGGCATGCCTTAACAGCCCCAATAGATAATAGGAATGATGATTTTGAAATCATCCCTTAACTGATATCTGTTTACAAGATTGCCATAATATTTTACTAGAGCTGGTATTAGGTGACTAGAACGGCCACCAGTTATTTATCCTATTTTATCAAGTTCCCCCACGGAACATGTCAGCACTCTAATTTTCATGATTCTGATCTTATCTTGATTACATCTCACTCCCTTGTTCAACAAATGATCCATACCATAGTCACAAAGTCAGGATATGGCAATGATTCGGCAACGGGCCAATTTGGTAAAATTCGGTAAAATTCAGGAAAATAATATATATATATATATATATATATATATATATATATATATATATCATAGTGCAAGTTAAAAATAATATTTTTGATAAAAAAAATAAGCTAAAAGGCGTTCAATGTAAGGCACATCTAGTTACATAATTCATGATCTTAATAAATGTATATACATGAGTCATCTCAGTTAAATTCGGTAAAATTCGGACACCCTTAATACAGGAAAATTCCGCATGTGTCTCAGCGTCTAATTCATGGCAAGCATGCTATTCGCCAATCAAGGTAGTTAAGGCGTTGTGGCGAGGTCATAGCAAAGAGGCTCATCATGCCATGGCGAGGCCATTTACAATTTTATTTTTTTTTAAATATTAATAATTTTATTTTTATTCATTAATCATTAATATATATTTTTTTTTAGTTTTTTACTATTTTTTAATTCATATATTTTTTCTAGAGGAATAAAAAAATTCAACTAATTAATCAGGCATAGACAAATATCAATAAATAGAGAGCCGTTGAGGATAGACGCTGAGAGGAGAGGAGAGACGCTAAGAGGAGCTCAGTCGAGAGATGAAAGGGTGCCCCATGCCCTAGAATCCCTTTTAATATAAAGTTATAAGTTATTAAATTATAACTTATAAGTTATAATTATATAATATATTAAAATATAAGTTTTATATAAATAATTTTTATATTGCAAATATGGCAGCGCCATGGCGCCATACCGCCATAGTGACGCCATGGCGTCACCATTTCAAAATTTTCACCATATCAGTGTATATGGCGAATTCCGTCACCATTCACCATGGCGCCAATGACTCGGTCAGCTAGTCATTCTACTAAAGCCTTCCTGTCAGATCTCAAAAATATGCTCAACCATAGCCAATTTAAACTTTCAGCCATACAGCTGTTCAGTAAAGTTTGACAGCGCACACATTTAAACAACTGATGTAATGACTCAACTAAAAGTATATTTTGACTACCATTTACATATAAAATTTCCAAGCGTATTTCAACTAAACCACCCTACGAAATCTCTAAATAACACCAAGCGCTATCCAATTTCAAATTTTAAGCCAGCCCAATGTTCGTTTTAATTCAACAACCATTTTAGTTTGACTCTGTGTCAATTGAATGCACTAAGCTGATGCAGAGTTGACAGAGTCAAGTCAAGCCAAACGTTTAACCTTTAAAAAGTTTTAAAGGTTTAAAGTTCAAACCAGTTAGACCAGGACCAGGCTTACAATGGGTGTTTTCTTTGGCCTGATCAATAATCAGGCTGTTTTAGGCCCTGTCAGAACCCGGCCCAATCTGGCCCTTTCACACCCTACCCATATTCCATGAGAATGCTGCAAGTAATTCAATATACTTCCACGTTATGTAGGAAAAGTGAACCACAAGGAGGGCCAAATAACATATATGAAATCTGAAGGACAGTCAGCTGATTTACTTACAAAAGCTCTTGTGATTGAATAGGTTATAGTTCACTTTTGACAAGTTGGGAGTGCATGAAACCTGAAGAACAGTTAGCTGGTGTATTTGTAAATTTATAATAATTATTATTATTATTGCCACTTCATTCAGCATAAATTGTGATTATCAATAATCAAATGATTCCAAGAAAGTGGCATTCTCTTTTTGCTTCTCTTTCTTTGTTTCTTCTTCTGTTCTTATCTCTCAATATTAACTACATTAACAGTAGCTTCATAATTAAAATTTCATGAAAGACATGAAAGAACTGCAGAAATGGTCACAGCCAGGAAGATGTGAGAAGTTCAAATTTGTGGGTCAATCCAAGAAAATGAGATATGAGAACACAAATCATATATTAACCAACCTGCTTTGCATACAATGACAGCAATAAATTGTGCACACCAGGATCTTCATTGAGCAAACGGTGGACACAGTATTCCAAATACTTGATGACTTCATGCGTTTCATTCCTGCATGCCACAAATTATAATAGGAAGCAGGGTTGACAAAATTGATTACAAATGGAGGCACTATTTCAACATACCCAACACAGAAGATTGAGCTCAAAACAAGAATATAGAGTTTTAGTAGTCATTTTAAGTAGAAATCTAGTTAGCTGGTAATTCAGTGTCATGTAAGAGGTTATAGTGAAAATAGAAGGCCTTGAATGATAACTATAATATTTCACTTACACATTAAGATTGCAATGATTTTCTAAACACTCTAAAGTAAATAACCTGTGCAAGGCTGCAAGAAATATGAGGGCACGTCTAACAATGAAAACCAGATAAGAATAGATTGATATTAATCATAAATCACCCCAAGCCTAATAAAGCCAGTAATTGTATACATATTCTTTAGTTAAGTATAACATATCACCTTTATTATGGTCAAAATGTAATTTTATTGGAAAGTACGACCAAAATGATCATGCAGCCCAAAGGCCCGAAAACACCAAACAGAACTTCTGGAATTTTTATTTGCGATGCATCACTGCCCAATTGAAGAGCGTATTTATTTCATCCAACAAGGTCCTCCGCACAGTAGAGAAGAACGCAACATCTGAGAGAGGAATGAACCCACATTCACCCACTCTACCGTCACCAATAATTCCAAAAGAGAGTTGGTGTTAACGAACAAGCCAGCTAACTAACACACACATTATCTATCACAAGTTTGAAAATGTGTGTGAGCGGGATAAGAGACCATACAAGAAGCCTTCAAAATGTATACGGTATACCTATATAATTACGAAGGATGAGTTTAATCCCTTAGGCAACAAGATGTTTGTCAGCTCATGCAAATGAGTATAAACTGTTGTCAGCTCCACTGCCCAAAGATCTTCTACAGCATATCATGTCTGTACGTCGTCCTTTAGTTCTTTTAGTATCACTGATTCAGGGGGCAACTAACCACGTGTTTGTTACATATTCTTGAGGCTTGATCACATGTTAGGTGATAAAAAACCTTGAAGCTAACCCTATACTTTTATCTAAAGATCAAGCTATTATCATGTTCATGGAAATTAAAAGTAGAAATTTTAATTTGGATTATGAGGTGGCAAAGAGACCTCTAAACATGCACTCTTGGGTGGTAACACAGCAAGACAATTTTATGGATTGCCTCAAAATTTAACGATAGCCATATTTAAATGAATCACGGTAAAAAAGGACAAATAAATAGAATAATTTGTTTCATTATCAGTAAAGGTTTTTTCTCTTGTTTGCTAAATATTATCAGTAAAGGAATGTGCTAAATATTATATAATCAATGCAATTATTCTTTACTTGGCATGAGATTCACTTGAATTGCAGGAATTAATCCCCTCGGGTTCAGGTTCAGCAACATCTGAGAGAGGAATGAACCCACATTCACCCGCTCTATCGTCACCAATAATTCCAAAAGAGAGTTGAGGCAAATGAGTATAAACTGTTGTCAGCTCCACTGCCCAAAGATCTTCTACAGCATATCATGTCTGTACATCGTCCTTTAGTTCTTTTAGTATCGCTGATTCAGGGGGCAACTAACCACGTGTTTGTTACATATTCTTGAGGCTTGATCACATGTTAGGTGATAAAAAACCTTGAAGCTAACCCTATACTTTTATCTAAACATCAAGCTACTATCATGTTCATGGAAATTAAAAGTAGAAATTTTAATTTGGATTATGAGGTGGCCAAGAGACCTCTAAACATGCATTCTTGGGTGGTAACATAGCAAGACAATTTTATGGATTGCCTCAAAATTTAACGATAGCAATATTTAAATGAATCACGGTAAAAAAGGACAAATAAATAGAATAATTTGTTTCATTATCAGTAAAGGTTTTCTTTCTTTTTTACTAAATATTATCAGTAAAGGAATGTGCTAAATATTATATAATCAATGCAATTATTCCTTACTTGGCATGAGGTTCACTTGAATAACGCATCATTGCAGGAATTAATCTCCTCGGGTTCAGGTTCCTTGTGGCCATCCATGACTCAACGGTCTCATATGCATCAAGCATTATTAGATCAGGGGCAAATTTATACTGCAAAGCAACACAGTGTACAATATAGTTACAAGGGAAAAGAAAATGACATATTGCAAATGATCAATTTCAAACTTTGACAGCTTTAGAAGTTTTGAAAGTATTTAATAAATAAATAAATAATTAAATGGCGAAAGAAAGGAAAATATGTTTGATTGTATGGATACTAAATATACAAAAAAGTCATAAGTGAGTACCGACAATGACTCCCAATCCATTGAGCCTAGCTATTTACCTGCAATTCTATCGGAACGGCAGGTTTCTGAAGCGCTTCCAATGCTTTCTTTGCTTCTCCTTGCTAAATTAAAAACGAAGTAGGGTTATTTTGAGCTCACAAATATTAGATTCAGTATCAATGTTGGAGTTATAATTTAGTGGTCGTCAGACCAATGATCAGTAGCATAATATTGTCACATCCTTAGACCAGTACTGATGCAACCAATTTTTCTTTTTCCGGTAGCATGCCTCTAATAATAAAAAGTACAAACATTTCTAAATATTATCCTAAAATCATGATCATCAAATTCTGCAGCAATGAAAATCAATAGACTTTTTCAATCTATACGATGTCTTATAAAAAGAAAACAACAAAAGAAAGGGATGTTTTCTAAAAATAAATACTAAAATATCATCATGACACTTGTTTTAAGAAAACAAGAAGTACAAAGTAAGACAAATGGCCAAGGATTTAAATATCGGCTTCAGAAGAAGAATCGATCCAGACCAAAACTGCCAACTCAGCAATAGGGTTATGCATCATCCAAGTTGCAAACAAAATTTTTAAAAATGCTCTAAAATGTAATAATTCTTGTCTGCATAAAAGGGTTCTCAGTTTAGGACTAAGTTCAAAAAGAACCCTAACAGGCTTTATACTAATAACTCTAAGTGAAGGTTCAAATCCACAAGACACCTTCATCGATGCACAAACTTTAGATGTATGCTCTTAATTTTATTTAAAATTTTAGGGGATTATTTGGAAATCATAAACTAAATGATTTCTTAAAATTGTCGTCTCTGTGTCTGCTTGCCAGATGGCGCACCCAAACATTTTCATGTTTTTCATGAATATGTTACAACAAACGTAACTCAGCCATTGCTGATCCCAAGCCCGGATGAGAAAGCAGAAAGGGTAGTGTTAGGTTGGCAGCCAGCTATAAAAAACCCCACTAAATCCCCATGATTAGCCGACCCCGAATACATGGGATATGGCTGTGATGATGATGATGATATGTTACCACAAGCCTCAAATTACGATGCATGGTAACATGACGTAACAATCATAATTTTTAAGCCCACACCCCCCTGTTTTTTGGAATTTTCTTGGCCCGAAAAGTCCTTTCCAACTCATAACAGTCAATGGCGGTTCCTTCAAACATTTTGAACATCTGTTTAAAGAGCATCACGGCCTTGGATGTTAGACAAAAAGATTAAAATAATAAAAGGACTTCAAAATCTTTTTAAGTCTACATGTTCTTACTTGATTTCTAGTAATCAAAAGTTTTATTTCGTTCTTTGAAAAGGACTGAGCATGATTCAAATCAACAATTAGATCACACATATGGTGGAAGTTTTGGTTTGTTGTATCCAAGAACTAAATTTGCCAGTTACCTGTGATTATCATGTTCTTAATACGGGTGGTGAAATTGTGGTTTGCAGATAGCAATTTTTTTGGGCCTTCAACTGGTGCTTTACTATTTTGACAAACTCTGTTCTTTATTTTTGTTTCAGGAATAATTTTTCTACTAAAAGATTATTAATTTGCAAGTAATGCTCTCTGTGTTCACACGTCCATAAGGTTTGGCATACAAAGACCTCAATTATTTTCCAAAAAATTGTGTAACTAGTTTCCAAAAGGGTGCCGAGCAACAAAAAGACTACATTTTCCGATTATAACTTTTATTCCGACACAGTTTGCTCCACATTACCCCAACATTCGGCACTCCATGTCTCCAATTATTTATAAATTAAAGGCTCTAAAACTTGAGTTAGAGCGAGGACTGAAGAGGTTTTTAAAAGCGTCAAAGAAAAATTTGTTAGACACAGGCTGAGAATGTGCATCTAGACTTTTTAGAAGAATCTCCTAGTCTCTTTCACTCAGATAAAGCCCGTCTCCTCACGACCACATCCAAATGTCTTCCCCATAGCCGGTCCTGAAAATCCAATATGACTGGATGCAGACTCATAGGCATTTTTGAGATATGCGTGAAAATTCTAGAAACAAACCACCAACATGCAGATTGCCTTGCCCCATTCCTGGGACAAGGGAACCACCAGCGACACGGATACTACTCAGAGATGATAGAGGCATAATACGATCAAATAGTGAAGGCATACCATTCATATGGTCAACCGCTCTTGAATCAATGATTCGGGGAGACTGAGAGGAAGAAGCATGAGCAGTGCCGATAATATCTAACTCAGCTAGAGGAGAAGGTGATGGGGACATCAACCCGTACGTCATGTATAGAAAGTGCAAAAAGAAATTCAAAGCTTTGGAGCATTTCGGAAGCCCATGTGCACACGTGCGACATATGAGAAGACCCCACTATGGGACGACATGCATGTACGCAAAAAGGAAAGAGATGAAAGATGGAGTTTCTGCCCAAACTCTGTCGATGAGTCGATCGAATGCGATTCTCGATTGATCGAATCTATCCAGAGAGTTCGTCAAAACAAAGAATAAATTCGATCGATTGAGTTTTAACATTGATCGATTGAATTCGTGGAGTAGATCCAAAGGAACTCGAACGATCGAATTCGTGCACAGAAACATTGTTTAGATGTGAATTTTAGGTTTTAGTTTCCTTTTTAGATTAGGACTCTTTCTATTTTCGTTTCTTAAGCTTAGTTAAGGTTTCTTAGCATATATAAAGGCATTGTAACACAATTTTATAAGAATGGTTAATGATTAATGAATGGTTTACTTTGAGCGAAATTTTAAGAACTATAGCAGAGTTTTCACCGAAACAGTGATTCTTTCAAATCGAAGAGCAATGCTTCTTCCATGTGCGGTTTAGTGCGAAGCCAATTATCTTCCTTGGAGTGGTTCTTCGGATCCCCTATCCTTCTCTACTTATCTTTTTCTTAATTATTGCTAGGTAATTTATTCGGTTTGTTTCTTCTATTGAAAACCCATAAAATCAAAATCTCTTCTTTTAATTATTGTTGTTGGGATTTGATTTTTTTCCCAATTTCATTGATACATCTGTTGATTCCCTTTGAACGATTTAAACCCTTTAGGCCTTAAAATTATTCAAACCCTAACAAGGAGTCAAGAGCCAACATCGAGATTGTCGTTTAGTGCCCTAAACTAGATTGAAACTAGAGTTTATTTTTAGACATACTTTCTAGATCGACGAAGAATATATGCATACGGACGTTAAATCGGATTACTCCAATTGCCTCCATTAATTTGTTGAATATTTTATGTGTTTTGGACGGATTTTTTGAAGTTTCGCTGCTCAACATAATTTAAAATTGACTCTAATTCGCATAATTAAGGTTTTAGCGTTTGTCCTATATCAAATTGGTATCAGAGAACGATTCTAGTTTAGGGTGTTTTCATTAGGATTATTATTTTGTTTGCAACTTATGTCAAATAGGAGTTCATATTTGGTTTTGCATTCGTATTTGATTTTTGGATTTTGTGTTTTGTCGATCATCATGTGTGATTCTATTGGGAGTCGTCGTCAATTACTTAACCTTATTGAAAGGGAACGAGAAGAACGAGAAACCCGTCACAGAAACCATAGTCAGATTTTCGAAGGTCGGGATGGGAATAGAGTTAGAGGATACCTTCATCATCGTGAACCCGAGTACGACTTTGATGATAATTTTTGAAAGTCTATTCGAGTTGACATTCCAAATTTTGATGGAAGGATGAACTCTAAAATTTACGTTGAGTGGTTGTCTAACATAGAGGAATACTTTGATTCGTATGAAGTGTCAAAGGCATGTAAAGTGAGGTTTGCTAAGATAAAACTTGTGGGCTAAGCCAAACTCTACTAGACCTGAGTGGAGCGTCGACGAGAGTCGTTTCAAATTAAACCCATCACACAATGGGAGAACATGAAGGTGAGACTAATCGAAAAGTATGTCCCTTTCACACACCATCACCTTCTACGAAAACCAAGACAGATAAGCGTCATAATTCCAACCAACTTGAGTCTATAACTGCCTACACCGAAGAAAGGTCTAATTCTGCGCTTCAACCATTGAAACCTATGAATACACCTATGAATCCCCAAATTGATGATGGGAAAGGAATGATCAAGGAGAGTCCCAAAAAAAGTGGTCGAAACAAGTGTTATAAGTGTCAAGGATTTGGACACTTTGCTTATCAATGCCCCACGAAAAGTCCCACTCAAACTTTATTAATTAAAGAAAATAATTATAAGGAATAAGGAAAATTGAAAATAGAAGAGGAAGTGTATAAAGGATATCATGATCAGTGAGGAGGAGATAGAAGAAGTAGAGGAAAGTCTAATTTGTGTTGAGGAAACCTCTATTTCTGTTATAAAGGATAATTTTGTGTTGGTCAACGTGAGTTGTTAGAGTTCATAAAGTTAGTCACACATGTGATTATAGAGTCCACAGATTTGAGTTATGAGTTGCATTTTGAATTATAGCATGTGTTGCATACTGATTCGCGTTGAATCATGTTGTGAATCAAGTCTTGAGTCACATTTTGCATTGCATTGTGAGTTACTGTCAAAGTTTCATTCTGAGTTATATGAAATTAATGAGAAGATTATATTGAGCAATGGAAGTATTGAAAAATTTTCTAACTCACAAAATTTGTTTAATGAATTTTTATTTTTATTTTTTTGATCGGTAATAGGAAATTATATTAGAAACCAGCGAGGCGATGAAATTCATACACCGTCAAAAAAAGACGAAAACCAAAGACCAAGAGCAAACAAAGAAAAAAGAAAAAACAGCAAGCAAACTGGGAGGGTCAACCCCTCCA
Source organism: Chloranthus sessilifolius (assembly GCA_021018995.1). Lineage (NCBI taxonomy): Eukaryota > Viridiplantae > Streptophyta > Magnoliopsida > Chloranthales > Chloranthaceae > Chloranthus > Chloranthus sessilifolius. The sequence continues at coordinate 137,996,408 of CM037588.1, read as the reverse complement.
CAGCCGACAATCCCAGGATCCCAAGATCCCAGGATAAGTAGCAGCACTAGCCAGGATCCCATGGCGTAGCCAGTTCCCCATTGGGGACCCCACTACAGTGAGCCCATCCCAATATGCAGTCCCTAACCTCCTTGATGATCATACCCACTGGATGCGATTTGTTAGTAAAAATTCTCTCATTCCGTGAAGGCCATAAGTTCCAACAAACTGCAAAAAACTCCAACTCTCAATGTACCCGAACCTGAGCCTCCATGCAGACCGAAAGCCAGGTGAGGATATGATGGTGAAAGGCTTGTGGAGTAACCCAGCTAAGCCCAAAGAAACCTAGAATCGTACCCCAAACCTTAAAGGCGAGCTGACAATGTAGAAACAGGTGCACAACAGACTCTTCATCCTGCTGACACATCACACATACATTGTCCAGCTCCATGCCTCGTCGGATGAGCTGATCAACCGTAGGGATTTTCCCCTTGATCAGAACTCAAGCGAAAAATCGAACTTTAGGGGGGATCCTCACCTTCCATAGAAACGCACTTTCAAATTTGATAAGTGGGCAGCGCGTGAGCATATGAAAATAGGACTTAACACTGAACCTACCATCCTTGTTGCCCGCCCAAATCCGCTGGTCCTGATGAAGAGCATCAGGCAGAGAGGCATAAATTGTAGACATGAGGCTAGTAAAGGAAGCGATCTCCTCGCACCTAAGAGACCGGCAGGTGGATTACCTCCCAAATCCTACCCCCACTGGTATCGAACACAAAGTGACAGATCATTCCCACCTGGTAATGAATTTAAGGATGGTGATTTTGCATTGGCTCAATCTAGACTCAGGCAAATCCCGCAAGAAATTGATGAGGGTTTGTTCAAATGCTATATTGGATTTTTCCAATCTTCAAAATGGATCGTTGTGATCGTCTAAATTTTCCTCTAGACATGGGTATTAATGTGATGATTATATTGGAGGATCTTATACCATTTTCAGGTCCAGCGACAAAACCCTCAAACCCATTCCTTGATGCCCATCAATTTGAACTCAATCTTATATACCCATTGATTTCCAAAATTATGCTTGAACAATATGTGAAAAGGTTAGAAGGAAAGGTTTTGGGCCACATTTTGTCACCAAGGTAAAGACACGCCAAGAGCATCAAGAGTATCTTCTTAGGTGGACAGTTAAACATAAAATTGAAAACACTTGAACTGCTAGGAGAAAGCAATCCAGGATACATCAAGCATACCTCATCCAGTGGAAGGGTAAGCCAAATGCTAAAGCTACATGGATAATAACAAGGAACCATACTGAAATGCGTCAATAGTACTTTATCAAATGGAAAGGCTAGCCAAAGGTTGAGAGTGCATCGATCGCAATGAGTAGACCACTTAACCCATCGGAGATGAGTTTCTCCCACCCGGGGAGAACTGATGGGGACATCGACCCATACGTCATGTGTAGAAAGCACAAGAAGAAGATTGAAAGCCTCGGAGCGTTTCGGAGACCCACATGCACACGTGTGACTTATGTGAAGACCCCACTAAGAGTGAACATGCATGTGGGAAAGAAGAAAAAGATGAAAGATGGAGTTTCTGCCCAAACTCCATTGATCGAATGCAATTCTCGATCGACCAATCCGTCCAAAGTGTTTGTCAAAACGCAAAATAAATTCGATCGATCGAGTTTTAACTTTGATAGATCGAATTTACGCCGAAAATTTAAGAAGTAGTTCTAAATGAACTCGATCGACCGAAATCGCGCACGAATATTTTGTTTAGATGTAAATTTTAGGTTTTAGTTTCCTTTTTAGATTAGGACTCTTTCTATTTTCGTTTCTTAAGGTTAGTTAGAGTTTCTTAGCCTATATAAAGGCATTGTAAACACAATTTTAGAAGAATGGTAAATAATTAACGAATGGTTTTGCTTTGAGTGAATTTTTGAGAACTTGAGATGAGTTTTTACCGAAAGAGTGATTCTTTCGAATCGAACAGCGATTCTTCTTCCGCGTGCAGTTTAGTATCTTCCTTGGAGTGATTCTTCGGATCCCCTATCCTTCTCTATTTATCATTTTCCCGGTTATTGTCAGGTAATTTATTTAGTTTATTTCTTTTATTGAAAAGCCATAAAACCAAGATATCTTTTCTCTTAATTTTTGTTGTTGGGATTTGATTTTTTTTCCCAATTTCAGTGATACATCCATTGATTTTCTTTGAACGATTTAAACTCTTTGAGCCTTAAATTATTCAAACCCTAGCAAGAAGTCAAGAGATAACATCGAGATTGTCGCTTAGTGCCCTAAACTAGAGTCTATCTTTAGACCTATTTTCTAGATCGAGGAAGATTATATGCATACGGACGCTAAATCAGATTATTCAAATTGCCTCAATTAATTTGTTGAATATTTTATGTGTTTTAGATGGATTTTCTTAAGTTTCGCTGCTCGATAAAATTTAAAATTGATTCTAAATCACATGCCTAAGCACGCGAGGCTCGTTGCACAAGGTCTCGATACTCTCTGTGTAATCATAACAATAGTGGTGATTCGCCATTTGTTAGATACTAATGCACACAACAGCGGTCCACACAGACAATCAAACAAACAACGGTTATGCACAAGAAATTTTCAATAAACCACCAACAAGCTGCCCACAAATAAAATCTAGCCGTCACAACAACTTCAATATACATCCCAGCACCCCATGGTAGTACTCAAGTCCACTGTTCCCTGACACCTTGTGAAGATAAACAATGCAACAAAGCTGATAATACTATCAGCAGGGGCTATACAACACACAAAGGGGCATCCCACAATGCTCCAAAACTCTATTTTTACTGTCAATACTGGCTAAGCACAACACTTTTACTAGAGACTCCTTGTTGAGATACCTCAACTAAGAACGACAACACTGCTAAAACAACTTCCAATATCTGCTGCGACACTACAACATCTCCACAAGTTGCACTCACTCTGACTCTGTACTACAGAAAATCTGCACCATATGTCCACAAACAATGGCTGCTCTACAGCACCCAGGTTACTACAAAGGCTCCACTTTAATACTGCAAAATACTGACAACAATATTCAAAAAAATCACCACCAAACACCTGCCATGGAGCAATATCTTCATAGCATTACAATCCCTTTGTAATTACCCACACAACTCTGGTTTACAGGGTAAAAATGATAGACCCCTTGGTACAAAAACCTTCGAAACTCCGTCTACACACTTACGATTGCCCGAGACCCGATGCAAATGATAGGTAGGGAAAAAAAGATGCACCCTATTACAAACTCTCTGACTTTCTCGTTCGAGCTAGTTCAGAACCCTATAAAAATGGGAATCAACAATATGTGGGTAATAAAAAACTCAGCCAAACCTTTATATCTTGCATTAACAAACTAGTCTGTACTTAGAGGGTGACTGCTGGGAAGATTCTGACCCAACTTGCTGCATCAAACCTTGATTTCCATTGACGGAGAGATATGTTTTCACAGAAAACCGCAATACCCAATCTTGAAGATCACATCAAAACCTCTTCAAAAGCATAAAAATTTATAAGAGCTTTTATTAAAGTTGCTGGCCTCAACCATCTGATCAGAGATGTGTGGTTTGATTTCCAATCCGAGTGTCAAACTTTGACCTATGCTGACATCGGTAATAAAGGGCAATGTCAGCAGCAGCGCAAAATAGGTCTAAGCAGGACCTTCTCTGATACCAAGTTAAAGAGCAACGTACATTAAGGTATGGATTAGGTTAGGTTGGAGGAGAAGAGGGATGGAGGAAATTATGGTTATAAGATAGACTTCTTTTTTTTTATCAGTAATTTGAAATTGCATTGAAAACCAGAAAGGCGCTGAATGAGCCAATACAATCACAGGACGACCAAAAACAGAAACAGCAGAAAAAAACCAAAACAGCAACAACAAAAAAGCCGAAACAAAAGACCGGAAAGCCCTCCCCCCCCCCCCCCCCCCCCCCCCCCGTCCCTACAGCCCCAAATTAACCTGGGTCCCAGGGCGACGAGTCGTCTCTAAACACCCCGCTGCCACTAGATTCCTAAAGCCCCACCAGGTCTTTGACTGATTTCATAATCATCCCCACCGGCCTACTTTTATGCTCGAAGATCCTCGTATTCCTCTCACGCCATATACACCAAATGACAGCAAAGAGCATCACCCTCTAAGGGTTCTACCACTACCACTAATACAGTAACTTATTATATATATATAAACATGCATACGCACACACATACACACCAACTAAACAAGAAACTACATACACATCAAACAGGTTTCAACAGCCCATCTAAATCAGATTTGATACTTGGTTGTTTTAGAACGTACAATAAGAGTTTTCATGATTCTTTAATTAGGCTTCACAATATGACTATTGCATTCCGATTTATCGACATCATTTTAGGTTTTGGACAGCCGAATAAAAATCTTTCTTTATGCTTTTCAAATCTACATTTTTCCTTGGTCACAAATCGCAGATATATGGACTTCAATTCTATTTTGGTCACAACCCATTTAACCTATTTTTATATCGTCTAAGAGCTTCAGTTTTCAGAAACTTGGCTTATCAGCCCATCGTACATGAGGCTTAATAACCCCATCGCTTTGATAAACTTGGGCTTTCCAAGGCAATCAATTTGGGGCTGAGGCTTAACAGCTCCACTTTTCATGAGATATGTTTCTTAGACCATCAAACTAGGGTTATTAAAACCCAATGAATTTGAGGCTTAATAGGCCCATCACATTCAGGATTTGTAATCACGATTTAAGTTTTCTTTTTTTTTTATCCTACAAACTTTGGAAAATATATCTTTCAAAATATAGATATGAGCCGATGGCATCCCAAATAAAACCCTTAATTGCACCTATTAAACATTGCCCTAATAAATTAGGGATATTGAAGCCAAACAAATTACTGCGATATTTTCATATGGCAAGTATATTGGAATTAGAAGTCATTTTTCTTATTGCTAGATTTTTGTATGGAAATATGCATCCTATATAGATAAATATAAGCATGACATGGAAGTTTTTAGGCATCAGTGAGTAATGAACCATCATCATGGGTCAAATTAATGCATGTTAATATTGCATAGAACAGAACTCAAATAATTCCTAGTTAACTTTAGAAAGTTGATCATAGATTCTTTGTCGAAATCGATAATTTTTGGTAATTGTATTTTAATGAAATATAAAGAAGAGTTTCTTCTTGACCAACCTACTTCTACATGATACTCTTGACATTGCATCTTTTTAATCGCCACTGGATATTAGTTTGCAAGCAGCGGTTTGCATCATGGTCAACAAGTATTACTGGCTTTTGTGTGTCTAACATATGCTCCAAACAATACATTGGGGACAAAAAATGGATTAACACTCAAAGCCATGAGACAATATAGGTTTATTAAATTAATCCCATATCACTTGCCCAAAAAGCTTCATTGATTCATAGAAGATGTTACAGTTTGTATTTCTATCATATATAACTTGTTGGAAAATTTTCATGCCTAATACCAATTGTATGCAGCTTGCGAGGTTTCATAAGTTAAAATCTTGTGAATATACGGCAGGTATAAAGAAAGAGCAGAAGAATTACAATTTGGTAGTTCCTCAAACATATTGCAAAATGATTCTGATCTATAATAACAAATTTCAAACAAAAGAATGTGTGTACCTGAATGTAATGGTGAACCACAATCTCATAGTGCTCCCTTAGACTAGCAAAGTAGACCAGTTCATCAACTCTACCATAGCTGCAAGAGTTTTGAAAGTTAAGCAGATTCTTAATTTATTTTTTTAGATTTATTGTATAAGAAGCAAAATGAAAGATAACAATCATTGTTATTGTTGCAATGTTTCAAAACTTAAATCTATAGGAACTGGTATACTCCTGACGGCATGCTTTAGAACAGATTGATAAGTCGATAACCATTGGATTAACAAAATAAGAATGCTGGTACCAAAATTGAGAATGAGAAAATCAATGAATCAAGTCACTAAACACCATCATAGAAATTTTTTAACAAAGATTTTATAAATAAGAACAGAATGGGGCAGCAAATAGTTCAAGTGAACTGCATAACTTCAGAAACTACCAATACTAAGAATTTTCAGAGAAAAAGAAAATGATGCATTTGTAATAAATGTAAGTAAACAAAAACCAAAAAACTTGATTCTTTTAATAATGTCCAATACATTTATTTCAAACCATTGAGGCAAGAGTTCAAGTGAACAGCATAACTTCAGAAACTACCAATACTAAGAATTCTCAGAGAAAAAGAAAATGATGCATTTGTAATAAATGTAAGTAAATAAAAACCAAAAAACTTGATTCTTTTAATCATGTCAGATACGTTTATTGAAATTTTCTAGGTACAATTTTTCAAGATTAAGTTTTTCTAGCAAAAGACAAAGATCAAAAAAGACAACAAAGAACTCATAGATGGAAAAAATAACATGTGCAAGGCCCACAAAAAGGAACATCAAAAGTTTAAAAACCAGCAGTTCGATTTCTTTATATGATGGACCTGTAAATGGCATTGAGAAAGGAAAAAATGTAAGAAACAACGGAATCCTGCATGCAAGTGAAACTGGAATTCTCTGTCAAATCACATTACAACAAAATAAAAAAGTAGACGACAACCATAGGATGGTTGGACTCAGAAAATGATTAAACTTGCCTTCGATAAAATGCTTTCAATTGTTATGTGCATAAACTTATAATTGTCAATGAGTATGTATTAATTCAGCTATGCACTTAATGAACAGATCTAATAAATTTGCCAATGGTGACAGTTATAAACTTTGAATTGGAAAAAAAAAATTAACTTCGTCACAAAACTGCAAATGAAAGATTGCTATTTATCAATAATCAAAACCTTCAATTTACAACGGAAGAATAGAATTACGAATGTGTACATAAGATGAGGCTTAGGGGTAGCCCAAATAAAAGAGAAAATCAATAATATTCGTTTGCGCTGGTTTGGGCATGTCCATCCAAAACCTTGAAACAGCCGTTCCAGTGCAAAATATTACTACAATATAAGAACAAATAATAGGGTAGACCAATAAGAACTTGGAGAAAAATAGTGAGAAATGGCGAGAAGGATTGTGGAGTGAGAAAACCAATGATAATCATCATTGATGATAAGGAAAAGCAAACAGCAAATAGATGTAAAAGTCAATAAGGATGACAACATTTATGAACTGACAAGAGCAATTAAACCATTTATACATAAAAGCAGAAAAGACCCCAATCTATACATCAAAAGTATGACCAAAATGCCCTTATATCACCTTTTCTCATTAGACACTTCAAGATTTAGAGGAGCAGGAACTATCATATGCTGAAGTGAATGATAAATATGTGACTAAACTGACAATAATGTAAATCTGCACGAGCTCCTAATTTGCAAGAGTTTGTACAAGATAACCAACCCATTCCAAATGGTTATGTGGAATTGGTCTCTGAATTAGGACATGTGGCATGCGGTTTCATCAACTGTACCATGTAATTTTAAGGACCTGATATAATGATCTGGTGGGTCGAAGATTACATACAAAAATCATCTCCATCATGTGATTCAAAGTGGTCATATGCTTTTCAAATGAACAGCTACCATGTAAATCTCTAAAATCAGTTTTAGCAGTTAATTTTAAAGCCGTTGACTGCTTTGAATCACATAATATAAATGTTTTTTTGGCCCAATCCTCCATACGATAGATCTTTATATCATGGTCTTCAAATCATACAGCACACACGATGAAAAATAGTCTTGCATTTATAAAAAAGAAAGTGACCCATTCCAAATTACCATTAGGAATGGGTTGGTTACCATATATGAACTCTTTGCAATAATAGCCTAACCCATGACAACATTCTTCCCAATTTGGGAGCTACCTTGGCAACAATGTGCTACATTTGATCGTTTCTATAAGTTTAAAGTAAAAAATGGAAATTTATTGTATAAATTAGATTTTCCTAATCACAATTTTACAAAGTGCCAATCAGTTTCATCCTCTGAATAAAGATAGAATTGGAAGTGATATTATTTGTTTCTAGATGTGACAGAAAAATTTTATCTTAGGAAGAAAACTTCAAACCAGTTTCTACCATAAGAGTGCCACTTGATTAACTCACATGTAATATGTTCTGTTCTACTTATCTTCAAAATGGGATCTATCAACCACTGTTTAAAAATTGCTCTCCTAGGAGTATATGTTCACCAAAAGAGTGTTCTGATCTGAAGCTGATTGTCTATCAATCAACAAAACTGCACATCCTGACATCAGGATGGATAGAGATTCTAAGTTTCCCATACAGAGCGAGCAGTATTGACTCAACCAGGGGATATTTTGCAGGAACTCACAATCATATGAACTGAAATACTTTGATGGAACCACTGAAGTGTGAGAGATCAAAAGGCTAATTAACATAGATAATAAAATTACAAAGGAAGTTAAAATAACACCCTACATAATAAAGACATTATTTATTATACAATTCAAAAGATAGGACAAATATTGGATCAAGTCAACCAAGATCCAAAACCCAAGCCATTAACTATTGGATCGGGCGCAGGTCCAGATTCGAATATAAATGTAAAATTTTTTAGGGCATCAAAATATTAATGACTTTCTGGGTTACTTTCATTATTTTCATGCTTTAGTTTTCTAACTTTCCTAATCACATACAAGGATAATCCAGGAGAGGGATACTTTTAAGGAAATTTAAGTAAAATAACTACATAATATATATATATATATATATATATATATATATATATATATATATATATAATATTTTTAACTTGATTTACTTAAAACATAACCAGTCTCAAGAACTGTTGAGTGTACACTCTAAACAAGCCAAACCCATATCTAATAACTTGACAATTACATCGTGAAATAGCTTCAATTTCATGGCTTCAATTTTCATTCTTTTTCATTGACAATATTGCAAACCCCGAAGCTCAAACCGGCCCTCTAGGGCTAGGGTTGAACAAGGTTACCTGATTCGCTTCACTCACTGGACTACCAAACCGGTGCGCAGTTCGATTAGGTCCTGTTCATGGAGGCCGATTCAACCAGATCGCTCTTTTATATCATCATCGAGATGTTTAAAAATTTATATGCTTTTAAGAAGACTCAAACACAGTCCACTTATACTTCAACTAAAGGCTTATAACCTTAGACGAACATTTAGCAACTACTTGTCTAGTCAAATTATAGAAGGACATAATATATATTTAATATTTTCATTAAATGCTCATGCTATCCCAAGCAAACCAGGTTCAATCATCACAGCACGAACTGGAAACTGCGAACTGTGAACCCCAATTTGAATCAAGCAAATCAATGAACTAAGTATCATTGGAGTTGACCATATTAAAGCCTGCCTAGGACCATGGCTAGGGCCAACCATGTTAAGGCCGGTCAGGGCCATGCATGGCTCAGACTTAGAACAGCCCTCCCTAATTATATATGATATTATATACAGGTCTGGGTCAGGAATAGACCCAAACTTGAGATACCCAGACCCAACCTAAGCATGAAATGAGTCCGGGTCGGGATAGGGCATGTCCAATCTTATGTGCACCAGACCTGGACCTGATTTTCATTTGGGTCCTACTTTTGCTTGGATCCATCAGACCAGTCTGGGTCAACCGACCCCTTTGCACCCTGCCAAATACAACAATCAATCATACATTATGCAACAATCAAGATCAATTTATTATGATTGTATTTCCAGAATTCAATGGTCTCCAACCGCCGAGATCAAACCAGCATTATTATATTACCATGATCCAATGCTCGATCATACATGATTCATAGTAAAGATTGAGCTATCATGACGGTATTTCCATGATCTAGTGGCAACCTGGCATGATATACTGGTCAATCTGATGGATTCAATGGTCAAATCAAGCAGACTCTATCATCATGAAAATGCCCTAAACACATGCATCACATGTGCAATGATGCCTAGGTGCCTAATAGGACATAAATCTGATGTGTGTATGTAGGTATATGAATATCAAACATATGGGGAGATAAGGATGATACATATGAGTGATACATCATGGATATGGCTCAGGAACTAATGCATGCTAAGTGATACATTATAGATGAGGCAAGAGTTTAAACCACAGAGCCACGCAAATATACAAGCTACAAGTTTATATATGAGGAAAAGTGTAAACATTGAAATCTATAATTCATCTAATGTTTTTAAAGTCGTTGGGCGCGTTCAGGCAGTAGGGCGGAAATCGCCAAGCGGCGCCCAGGCAAGCACCCCACATACATATAGTGATATACATATTTTATTTCAACATAAGCGTATATAACATTTAGATCCGCTTAAAGGCTCATCAATCGTATGATTCAAATCCACTTATAGGCATGTTTCTTTAGGGTAAAAAATGTTTCAATGATAGATTGCCACTTGGACAATTTAGATTAATCACAAATGTTCATCACGCGGCATAATGATAATCACACTTCAACAGTGTGAGATTGAAAGTCTTAACTTTTAATCTCACACTGTTGAAGTGTGAGGTGGTATACGATCATTAAACACCAGTATGGTGTATAAATGTCGGTAAGTAGCCATTGTCCCTAGGCAATAACGGCTTTAAAGTTTAAGAAAAATGGCATATGCCCGACTTTCTAATAACTCGACCCGACCCGGTAAATGCCTATTAATCTATTAATCGCCCCGCCAACCCCGACTTTAAAACGCCTAGGCGACCGCCCGAGCCATTGGGCATGCGCCTAGACGGCCAAGGCGGGCGCCGCAGACCTGGTCCACCCGGGAAGCCGCCTAGGGCTAAAACAGGCAGCCTTTAAGAACACTAAATTCATCAACAAAAAATGTTCTAAATCATGTAACCGAACCATGGCATAGGTTCACCTTTCTAATAGTCTCATTGTTGTTGCCTCATCAAGTACATCTTTGCAGTCACTAAGGAAGGCCCGAAATTCTTTGATGGTAGATTGGTACTCTGAACTGTGATTCTCTGATGCGATGTTACCAACGACTTCTGTGTCGTCCTCCAACAATAGTCGATTGATCTACAAAATTCAAATATTAAAAAGTACCACCCAATTTATAGTAGCTATTGAGTAAGAAAATTTTCAACGTTGAACCATCTGAAAATGTAGAAACAAAGGGCATATCTGAAAACGAGGAATCTCATGTGGAATTGTTGGAAGGTCTACAAATAAAATATATCATCTGAGAAAAGAGATATCATCTCTAGTTCTATATAGCTTCGCTAAACTAGGACCAAAATGAATTATGTATTGAAAGGAAAAAAGGTTATGTATTGAATCATACAACCTTGTATCAGTTTGTACCAAACAATATCTTCCCAAATTTCAAAAAAAAAAAATTAATATGAACTAACACACTAAGCAAGGTACCCGTGCTCCACGTGGCATCCAAACAATGTTTTGGGTGCATGTGGAACCTTAGAGGATAGTGACTGTCCTCCATGGGAGGACGGACACCTTTTCCCATATGCACATTATATATATGTAATGATTCTCTCACTCGAGCCATGGGATTAAACCCATGACTCGAGCTCTCATTGGCTGCAATAACTGCCTTTGACTTTTCAAAGTCAGTTGAAATGACATGCAGCCAATGACAACTTGAGTAATGGGTGTATGTCTCATGACTCGAGTTAGGAGATCATTTCCCTATATATATATATATATATATATATATATATATATATATTGGTACCTTTAAATAAACCTACTGAATCTTGAAATACACCAACGCCAAAAATCATTGATTGCTTTAAATCAGAGGATGGAGATCATGTTTCGCTCCAATCTTCCACACAAGGGATCTTGAAGCCATGAACAGACCATCATACGGTTAGTTTTTTATTCCACATGTCACAAATCCCAAAAAATGTGGCCATAAAGTCACGTTTGAACATGACGTGTGCCACATGACTTTAGGGCCACATTTTTGGGACGTATGCCATGTGGAATAAAAAACTAATCGTTTGATGGTACGTTCATGGCCTCAAGATCCCTTGTGTGGAACATACCATCATACGGTTAGTTTTTTATTCCACATGTCACAGATCCCAAAAAGGTGGCTCTAAAGTCACGTTTGAACATGATGTGTGCTATTTGACTTTAGCACCACATTTTTGGGATGTATGCCATGTGGAATAAAAAACTAACCGTTTGATGATACGTTCATGGCCTCAAGATCCCTTGTGTGGAAGATTGGAGCGAAAGACGATCTCCATCGTATGTTTTAAAGAATCAATGACTTTTAGCATGGGCGTATTTAAAGGTTCCCTATATATATATATATATATATATATATATATATATATTTCAAAACGACGACCCCAAATAAATGGGATAATGCTATGATGATGATAATGTATTTTTTTTTAAAGAAGTCAAAGGCACTCATGAAATTTGAAATAAAATTTTACGATATTCCAAAAAAACCCTTGTTAAAGGAGCTGTGATTTTTTATTCGGCAATTTTACACAATTTTTTGTAGAAATGTTCCAACACAAATCCTTGATGTAAAAAAGCATTGGTGTACCACAGATAGTTCCTTTAACCTTGGCAGTGGGCTTGGTTCATGGACTCCAATTATATTTTATTATGTTTGATAATAAATGAAACAAAAATGGATTTTCTAAGGTTTTACGATTTGAACCCATCTTCTTCTTGTCATGCATTTTCTTCTTGTGTTGTGTTATAGGATCTCGATCTCCATGGATTCACATGGAGAGACTCACAAGTGGATTGTCTTTCTATGAGGGAAACCATCCAGCATCCTCCGGGAGGGCAATTGCACGGCAAAAAGTCTTCAACTATTAGGAAAGGTATCAAGATTGCCACTAAACACATTGGAGAAATTCTTGATAGTGAAGAAGCAGTGGGATCTGCAAAATACTGATATGCTTTAATGGGAAAATTCTTACAATCATGACTTGGAAGCAAAGGATTTTCACTGCATCTAGAGGAAATCAAACGATTTATTGCCAAAAACTAAAAGCTTATGGGATCTTGTGTCTTATAGTGCTTGATCACAGGCATACACTCTTAAAATTTTAAGACTTTGAAGATATGGTGGCAATATGGCTGCAAGATCAAATTGGATTGATAGGTTATATGATAAAGGTGTTTCACTGAACTCCTATGTTCTATGTGTCGAATTACGAGCCATAGTGTCTGTCTCGATTTCTTTCTAGTGTCTGCCGTTGTTATGCTTAGGGAGAAAAAACCTAAGATTCATCACTTCGCTTATTGGCAAACTCCTAGCAATTAATCCCGTTTCCAGATTAGGTATGACACTTAAAATTTGCGTGTTACTCGATCTTGAGAAAAGCCATCCAAAAAGGGTATGAATTGGCACTGCCTCTTCGAGTTTCTAGAAAAGTGTTGATTCACAATGTTCCCAAAATTATCAGTATTGACCAAAATGCGAAGTTTGTTGAGATTCCTAGTGTCTAGGTGATTTATAATCATATGCTCTATGGATGGTGATAGTTCTCCTAACCCTAATGGTTTTCTAGTTCGTTCTATAATACGGATACTAAGTCATCAAATTCAATATCATTACGGTGGATGAACTTCCTTGAGGAGGTAAATACCTAAAGTGCTAAACTCAAACTTTATTTCTCTTATTACAAAAGTAGACTAATACAAGACACTGACCTACCTTAACCAAATCAAAGATGGGTATTCTCATAGGTGCTACCCGGCCTAAAGCAGGGCTCTATTGAAGCTGAATATGGGATGTCAAAGTGCTATCATATTTAATTGGTTGCTCTATTCTATGGATCCCTCCATTTATCGCACCTTTATGTTTTAGCATTTGGTTGGCAAGATATGGGGAAGCTGGTTGATACTTTTTCCCATGCAAAACATGATACTCTCATGTATCAACTCAACCAAATGATCATTAAGCGTAAACAAGGAGAATCAACTAGGGGAGAGGAATACAGTACCCTATAGAGTATGTGGGAGGAACGCAGTCATTATGAGGCCTCATCTAAGTTTGTAGAAGAAATTGGAGTTAGGTTGGCTAGGAGACAAGAGAGAGATCAGATTTATAAATTTTGGAAGTCTTTATTAGGAGTATGAGCAAACTCGAGCATTGATCCTTATTACTGGGCCTCTTCCTTCCGTCAGTACTGTTTATGGTATTCTCTTTGCTGAGGAGAAGCGACAATCAATTCTGTCTTCTGGTCTTACACCATCTCCTCCTCCATCTGAGTGTGTTGTTTAGCCACTAATAGTCGTCCTCTTGGTGGTAGTGGCAGGGGAGTGATCGTGGAGGTCACCGTGGCTGAGGGGGGTGTGGACATAGTAGGTCCAGCATTATATGCACTCATTGTGGACTCACAAAACATGATTGCGATCATTGTTATTGCCTACATGGCTATCCTGAGGATATCAAGTAAGATCGTCATCCTTATTTGGCCATACCGTGGTGACTGATTCATCATTGAGCCTACTGCTGCTTCTGGTGTTATTAATGATATTATGAACTCCCTTGGATCCCAGATGGCAGAGTTGATTTGCGTCCACCTACGTGCTACTCAGGCCCCTCTTGTTCATCATCTTGGGCCCTCGTCATTATGTTTGTGTGGACATATTGAATTCCAAACTTTAAGCACTTTAATTCCTTCATTTAAATTAATAAATGCTTCTAACATGCTTAGAGAATTCACATACTACACTTAAAACTTAACAAATTTATATCCATTGGGGTATCATTGTTATGATCCTCAGTCCCATTGTTTTATACTTCTATGAATGTTACTAACCCATATTTTTCTGAGGATCGAATACCTCCCCCACTAGTTCCATCTTTGTCGTTGCATGCTCTTCTTGATTTACACACCACACACAAACTAATAGCATACAAGTGACCTGCACCAACAATCCTTACATCAAAACCAACGTCCCTTCATCCACTTCTACTTCAAAATATTTCCAAGATTGTCAGTGTTGATCAAAATGCAAGGTTTGTAGAGATACCTAGTGTCAAGGGGAGTTTCAATACTATCCTCTATGGATGACGATAATTCTCCCGGCCCTAATGGATTTTCGGGTTCGTTCTATAGTACGGTGTGGCAAGTAATCAAACTTGATATCATTGCGGTGATGAAGAACTTCCTTGAGGAGTAAACTCTAACTTTATTTCTCGTATTTACAAGATTAAGACTTATATAAGAAGTTGATCTAGCTTAAGCATACCAATAACACCATTCTTAAAAGATTTTTTGTGTACTACTTTCGACAAACTGTCCAATGTTAATAGTGCATGCATAAGCGTGCATGCTCGGTAGAGTTAAAAAATTAAAAAATCAAAAAAACAAGTCACATACCATGTAACTGTTTGGCCGACCCCAAATAGATAGGATAAGGTTATGATGATAATAATGATGATGATGATACCATGTAACTGTGAATCGTACTCGATCCATGTCAGCAGAGAACTTATGTTTAACATCTCTCCAGTATCCACCAATATCCACCAACATTAAGCAAATGTAATGGGCCACACACGGTGAAGAAGATTTTTTTTGGTTTTCCGGCTACTTGCCAGAATTTGGTACAAGGAAATAATACCAGTACTCGTAGGTACGCGTACCGAACTAGTACCTTATAATGAAGAAGGTTTCAGGTAAATTTTTTATTGGTACATCTTCTATGCGATATTGGTATGAAATGTATAATACATAGGTGTGATATTAGTATGGCAGGTATAAGTATGATATCGAAACCAATGCCTGCTTGCTAAAGCTAATTAGCAATATAAGAATTGGTGGAATCCTCATCATTCTTCTTATATATATTCTCGATAGTGTTGTTGCCATCAATTCCCTTTCTAGGTACTACATCTTTGAGGCTTTTCTACAAATTAAAAATATCAATTGGCCCTCTATGATGCAGCTTTATTCGAGAACCCAATGTCAACCTTAGGCATCTCTAGGTGCTAAAACCATTTCCTTATCTTCTTGAAATTATCAAAACATTGCTGCATGAGTCACTTTTGACTATGCTTCGAAATTATCAATTGCTTTTTTCTTTACTTTGCTTTTTTCGGTAAAAATGTTTATTTTCTTTATAATTTCATGGTTTAATTCGCATTATTGTGTTGACTAGAATACCAACTATATGTTGTTTGTGTTGACCTACACCCTTCGATATCGATGGGATTTTCCGTTCACCCTAAACCACCGCTGGATCAATCATTCATAAAGGCAAGGCTACAACCTCAGAAAGGGATGAGCGCACTCTGAGGAATAAGGGGGGATTGGTTCACTGCAGCAGTTATGAATCTTTTCCTGGTGGGCTTGACCAATGTGTCCACATAACGTACAATTATAACACTTTTGTTAATAAGTTGACATTGATTTTGTATTCCAACCATGATCATTTGATTTCTATGTTATTTTGCACTAACAGAACTGAAAGAATATATTCTCTACAAATAAAGAAAAAAAAAATAACAAAGAAAACAAGCCTGAAGAATTTTATAAAAAAAAAAAAATAATAATAATAATAATAAATAAATAACTCATAAAATAACTTATCAATGCTTGGTCTCTGACCTAAGTCTTGATGCACATCAAGTATTTCCTTATGTATTTAAGCTCCCATGGAGAAACAATGGGTTAAAAAGAAGAAAATTAAATATTAAAGGTCCATAAAAAATCAAGAAAATTGACTTGATCCATTTTTTTTGCAGATTGATCAACATAAGAAGCTCAAATAGATTTTTTAAGGGTTTAAGGGATGGTGTTAAAGAGTTTACAATGGTTGAGAGGGGATGAAAAGAAGATTTAAGAAAATAATAAAATAAAATGATTATAAAAAAGAGATGCCCCCTCTGTCACATCGTGCGCAGGCGCTTAGGAGAGAAATGTCTTCACCTATGACCGCTTCAATACCAAGGCAGCCACCTTGAAAACCAAAGCGGGAGACTAGGTTTTTGCCGCCTACGCAGTGCTTATAAACAACATTTATACAAAATGCTAAAACCATCTAGGCTGAGGGCCCAACTCCGCCCGCCCCTATGACCGCTTCAATACCAAGGCAGCCACCTTGAAAACCAAAGCGGGAGACTAGGTTTTTGCCGCCTACACAGTGCTTATAAACAACATTTATACAAAATGCTAAAACCATCTAGGCTGGGGGCCCAACTCCGCCCGCCCCCCCCCCCCCGCCAATAGCCATCCATCACATATTACAGTCACTAGGTAGTCCCAGAAAAAATTCCCATGATACCTTACATAAATGATTTAACATATTTTCCTTACAACAAACAGTCTCAAAAAAAAAAAGATGCATTAATACTCAAAAAAATAAATTTTCATCTAAAAAATGTAACAAAACTTATGAACTTAAAAATTCAAAAGAACCTTCCATTTTGCTGAAATCTAACAATCAAGTGAAGGTAAGCCCATTATCAGAAGTAGTAGGAATTATAAAATGAAGCTGAAGCTATATTGTTCAAGTATCCTCTAACTGAAGTGCAAAGTGAAAATGACATTAGATTCTAGAGGCGCTTCTCAACAAGAATTACGATCTCGGCT
The DNA here is from genome assembly GCA_021018995.1 of Chloranthus sessilifolius. Lineage (NCBI taxonomy): Eukaryota > Viridiplantae > Streptophyta > Magnoliopsida > Chloranthales > Chloranthaceae > Chloranthus > Chloranthus sessilifolius. Next base: position 137,978,802 of record CM037588.1, on the reverse strand, counting down.
TTCCTTAATGCACTGAAGAGACATTTGGGAGAACTTGAAATGCAGTGACAAACAATACCCTGTTTTTGTACATGATGCCCTATGCTGAGTAATGCTTTCTTATTTAGTTATAAGGCAAAAACAATTAATCACCAAATTATTACATTCCACTTTAGAGCATTATCTCGCCTCTTGTAGGATGGAAATAAGAGACTGATCATTTACAAAAATTATAAATGGCAAGATTCAGTTATAGTAGTGATGAAAATAAATAGAGTGCATAGTTAATTCTAAGTGCCTTGAATACATTCAGAAATACAACCTTATCCAAGTACAACTCAGTAGCCCATGTGGAAATCATTGTTATTTGGCTTTTATCATCCCTGGCTAGATTATCAAGCTTCCGCAGTAAAAAAGTTCTCAAAGCATCCTGCACAAACAATAAAACAAAACAAAATGGACATCGAGAAGTTCAAATCAGAGGCCATTATAAATGTAAAAGATATAATAATCAAGACTAAAGATATAAATTTTCTCTACAATAAACATGTGACATACAAAATAGACATGGAAGAATTCCAAATTTCTTAATAGTGAAACATCAACATCGCGTAAGGAATAAAATAAAAATAGAAAAAATGGCATTCAATAAAATTCACAGAGAATATGTAGACAACAGATAAAGAGGAAGAGGGCAGTGTTTTAGCACTAAAGTTTGTGTTTGTTTGTGCTGGGATAGACCAATTTCATCTGGTCATTCATATATATTACCTATCAACAAAAGCTGAGTCCTGTCACCAACAATATATGCCCTTGATCCAACTAAAATAAGGGGCTAGAGTCTCATTACATGTCTGTAAACAATTCACTTTCGCATCAATACCATGGATCTTAGGAGAGACTTTAACGTTATTAGATTCACTTTTGAAATAAAGGGAGGAACTAGACTCTAGTCTGGAATGAGGAATTTCTCAGACTTTTTGAGTGAGCATGACTTGATGGGCCTACCTACTGAGGGAGGAGCCTATATGTGATCCAATCTCCAAGCTCAGCCCATTCTTGAAAAGTTGGATAGGTTCCTCTTTACTACCGATTCAGAAGATATAATTCTGGGGTACATGGTTTCCACACTTCCTTGACTGCTTTTGATCCTGTGTCAATCCTTCTCATTGCGGATGATCATGTCCAGCATCCACAGGATGTGGTTGGAATTGACATGCTTTTAGGCTTTGTTTGGATATTTTCCAGGAAAATGGTAGAAATGGATTTATAGTTCAAATAGATTCCAGCCCTTTAGGAATCAATAGGAATTCAACGTTTTTTTTTTTTAAACAGAGGAATTCAATGTTTTTCGATGTTGGATTGAGTAATAACAAATAAAAAATAGGAAGGGAGCACCATTGTTCATGTTAATGTTATATGCCAAACCAAAACTTGACATGTGTGAGAGAGAGAAATAGGAGAAATACGGAGAGAGAAATTGAGAGTGAAATTCAGGGAGAGAAATTCAGAGAGAGAGAAATCCGAGAGAGAAACGAAGAGAGATTTGGGTAGAGAGAGCGACAGACATTCGTAGAGAGAGAAATCGGGGAGAGAGACAGAAACGGAGAGAGATCAGTAGAGAGAAAACAAGGAGAGATTCGTAGACAAAGAAATCAGAGAGAGAGAGAGAATCGGAAAGAGAGATGGTGCAGAGAGAGAGGGATTGTGATATGAAATGAAGTGAAGACTTGCGCGTCGAGATCGGGGCCAAACAGAGACGGTCAACGAAGAAGTGTACCTGTGAATGGATTTTTAAAATGCCCATTAAAGACGGGTTGAAGGCCAGTGTGCACGTTATTAGGTTTAGTTTAGTTTCTTTTTTCATTAAGATTCTTTTAATAAATGGTTTGTTTTAGGATTAGTTTCCTTATTTAAATTACTTAGGAGCCAGGTACATATATATGATATGTGACTATTAATTTTGTCACTTTCAGCGCAAACATCGGAAAAGTGGTCATAAGTCCTTCAATACATGTCGGAATTGTGTGATTCTTGTCTTGCTGGAAAGCTACTTCGATAAGCTTTCAATCAAGACTAGTTCGCGTCAATCGGGCATTATTTGACCCTTCAAAAGTGGTCGCGTAGTTTAAAAAAAAGGGATTAGTGGTGAAGTTAAGTATTACCATTAGATTAGAATGGTTTAATGGTTAATTAGGAGTCTTAGATTTAGGGTTTTATGCTTATAAATAGTCATGTAAACGAGAGAACAATTTAGATAATGAATATTGCAAATTTTGAGCCTTGTTCAACATTGAGAGAGCGATTCTTTCGAGAGAAGTGGTTTCTTTGCCCATTTGCGGTTTGGTGTGAGGCCAACTCAACCTTCTAGGTATCTTTCGTATTCTCTTGATCTAGTAAGTTGAATATTTCAATTTTCATTCTATTTTATTCTCGAATTTGCATCACGATTTTGCTTGTGCGGTCTTTCCAACCCTACCATAAGATCGTATTTATAGTTCTAATTGTGAAGCTTATTCGCCTTGAGCCTCTTATTACCGTTCTTGGTTTAGAATGGAATTGAAAGAATCAACATTGAATTCGTTTGAAGCCCTAAACTAGTGGAGATCTAGCCGTTCTTTTGAACCCTAGCCTTCTAGATCCAAGAGGAGCGTGCTATGGATTTAAAACACTAATTTTAGTTTACCATAATTTCATAATAATTAAATTCCTTTAGTTTTCTTTGCCAAATCTGTTAGAATCATAGTATTAATTATTATTCATGTTAATTGGAAATTATTCTCAGCCGCATCATATTAGATTAGTGTTTCGTCCTACATCAGATTGAGTGTCAAGAGAGAGAGAAAGAGAGAATTGCACCCGGAGATAGAGAGATAAGTTCGAAGAGACCACCATGACTTCACGTGAGTTTTCCGACGGAAATCATAAAATCTTGAGTTTAGGGGGATTTTGCGGTTTCCATGGGTAAGGAAAACTGTTTCATTTTCCACCTATTTCTCGTGCCATAATTTTGTTGCCAAACACGAGAAATTGGCACATTTCCTTTTCCAACAATTTCTTTTCTTTTCCCCATATCCAAGCAGGGCCTTAAGGTTCGAAAGTGGAGGAATTCTCTTATTTTCTCCAGTATCCTGTGTACAAAATGACTAAAACTCTGCTCTCTGCAGATGAAGGGAGTGGAATATAACAGAATTGAACATATTTGTTGCTAAAACTGAAATGTTGGAGAAAATCATGGAGCTGGATTGAAAGGAGGAATTATTAGACTTACCAGAGCAGATAGGAAAACCATAGACATAGTTGAAGAAATACAAGGCCAAGGTGAGGAAATCGATACTGGCATCAAAACTCAAGGGTTAAGTGGTTAAAGGAGAGAGAGAGGGGGGGTAGTAACTGTAATTATTTCCTTTATGTTGTCATGCCAGAAAACAGAGGAACAGGATCAGCTCTATACAGGCAGATGACAATCTGGTGGAGTCTAACAAGGATATAAGAGAAAACTTTCATGCAGTATTTTTTTAAAATCTATATAAGGAAGATGATGTACCTAGGCTGAGACTTGATGGTTTGGTTCTCTCAGATTTTCAACCTAGGATAGGTTGTTAATGAGTTTGCCTTCGCCGATGATGAAATAAAGCGGTGTTGTGGGGACATCTCACAGTGCAAGTTGAATGAAAACTGCAAAGAGGAAGCAAGGGAGAAAGAAGAAAAGGAAGCAAAGTTCATCAACATATGACGGACGTCCATGGCTTCAGAACGGACATCCGTGGTATTCTAACGGACATCCGTGATTTCAGATGGTTTCTGTTTTGTGCATGTCGCAGACGACGGACGTCAGTGAATAGAGGACGGACATCCGTGATTACAAGACGAATGTCCGTGAGTTGACGGTTTAGTTATTTTCTTATTTCGAATTTATTTTAGTTAAGGTTTTCTTAGCCTATTTAATGAGATGTAAAAACATTATTTAGCAGCTGATGATTATTGAAATTGGGAATTGCATTTGTGCAAACCTTAGAGAACTTGTAAAGTGTTTTCAACCGAGAGAGCAAATCTCTCAAAACTCGATGAACGAATCTCCGTTTTATCATGTGAATCTCCGTTTTATCGTGCGCTTGATGCGAAGCTGATGTATACCCTTGGTGTGAAGCCTCGAAACCCTTAGTGTGAAACCTTGGAACTCTATCTTTCTATTTTGTCCTTTTTAATTATTGTCAGGGAATTACTTTCCTTATTTCCTTTGATAAAATCAAAACCAAAACCCCTAGTAATTAGTTGCTGGAATTTTACTCACACCTTATTAATTGATATATTTCAATTTTCCCCTTTGATTGAATTGACTCTTTGGGCCTTTAGTTCTTCAAATCCTAGAAGAGTCAAGAGACAATACCGTAATTGTCGCTTGGTGCCCTAAACTAGAACAAATTCGAGTTCCCTCATCGAAGCCGTTTTTCTATATTGGGAAATTTCAATGTATGTGAGCGTTAAAATTGAGTCGATCTAATTGTTTTATTTAAATCTGTAACATGGATCAAAATCTTGGATTTTCGATACGTATCGTCCAGTCCCAAAACCGATACGTACCGGACGATATTTTCCGATTTTTTCCCAAAAAAAAAAAACAAACAAAAAAAACAACAAAACCGATAATTTGAAATTATCGAACGATAACTTAAAATTATTGTCCAATACGAACAATACATTAAACGATACGAACGATACGAACGATAATTTGACTGTTTTTTAAGGGGGGCAATAAAAACCCAATGTATCGTATCGTATCGTTCAAGTCCAAAACCGATACATATCGTCCGATACATATCGGTATCGGACGATATTTTGATCCATGATCTGTAAAAGTCTTTTATGTGGTTGGAAAGTTTTGAATATTTCCGCTATTCAATTTAATCTAAAAGTAATCACAACTTCGCATAATTAGGGTTTTAGCATTTACCCTGCATCAAATTGGTATCAAAGCACTGTTCTAGTTTAGGATTGTCAGCATCCATACTAAGTTTTCGGTTTCAATTGCATATAGGTATGTTAGTGTTTTCTTTTACTTTCAATGTCACAATGGATCCAGAAAAGTTAGATGCTTTCACGGAGAGTTGTAACACCTGGATAGCTGTTGTACAAGCCCAATTGCAAAACCAACAAGCCCAACAGGTTGATTTAGCAGCACAACTCCAAGAATTGTCTAGATTGACTCACGGTAAACATCCTAGGGCTAATTTCGATGAGAGGAGGGATTCTCCTCGGAGTGAAAATCATCTTGACCTGGATGACAGAATCACAAAGCCAGTTAAGGTTGATGCTCTCACTTTCGAAGGAAAGATGAACCCAAAAATCTATATAGATTGGATAGCCACTATGGACAATTATTTCGATTAGTATGATATGTCGGACGAGCAAAAAAGTGTGGTTCGCCAAAATGAAACTCGTGGGACAAGCCAAACTTTATTGGACAAGTGTGGAAGGACGTTCGAGAAACTCTCGAACGCAAACCGATCGCCACATGGGCGAACATGAAAGAGAAACTTCATGATAAATATGTTTCCCTTTCCTACAACCAACGATTCCTGGATCAACGGTATGGTTTGATACAGGGAAACATGCTTGTTGATGATTATATCAGCAAGTTTGAGGAGTACTTATATCGGGCTAAAGCTTATGAGAGTCCACACGTCACCTTATCTAGGTTTTGCACTAATCTATGTCCGGAATTACAAAAAGAACTCATCCCTCATCCTGTTGAAGACTTGGAAAGGTATCTCAACGCTCCAACCAGTGGGGGATCTAGTTCCTCCAATCCCGATTTTCGATTTAGTCCTACTGAAAAAGTGAATAATACCTATAGTCAATCCCCACGTGAATCCTCAGATTGACAAGGGTAAAGGAAAATTGATCGAGAATTCTAAGTGTGCACCACAACAGTGTTATAAGTGTCAAGGATTTGGTCACTTTGCATATCAATGTCCCAGTAAATCTCAAACCTTGATTATTCCAGAGTATAACGAGAAAGAGAACAATGAGTTAAAAGTAGACGTTTATGAACCACCTATTGAGATACCAAGTGATGAGGAGGATGACATTCCTGTGAAAATAGTAGGTTGTGTTAGGAAGGTTTCTATTTCTGAAGAAAGTGTTAGTAGTGTGTCTGTACCGCATGCATTGTTAGAGTTGGTAGGAGTATGTCACCATTCTAACTTGCATAGGATTAACGATCAGAATTTATTGAACAATGGAAATACACATATTTTACCAACACATTGAATTTATTTAATGAGTTTAAAAATGACAATTTTATGTTGATTCATGATAGTCCCGAGCATGTGGGACCTTTTCCGATCTTGAAAAGAGAGAATGATGGAGGTCTAGATTTTCCTCTAGACACGAGTAATCATCTAATAATTGTGGGGGGGGATCTTACATCTACTCTAGGTCCAGCAACTATGTCCTTTGACCCATTCCTTGTTGCTCAAACAATTGAACTAAACCCATTTGACGAATTCATAACCCGTACCCTACATGTGCAATATGAGAGAAGGTTGAATGAGAAGGTAATAGAGTTTCCAAACTTCATTATCAATGCGGGCAAGCATCATAAGTATCTCACAGCATGGAAAGGCAAGCCGAGAGTTGAGCCTCCGAAGTGTGCCATGCGTGAGCTCTACAACTCATTGGAGATGAATTCTCCTACCCGGTGAGAATTGATGGGGAAATCCATGGTCAAATGGCTCAAGGAAGGTGATGCCAATACCAAGTACTTCCATGCTCGAGGCAATGCACGGACCAAAGCGAACTACTCGGCCAACATTACCGTGGGTGGGGTGAATTACTCAGAGGAGGATCAGATCAGAGAGAACATAGTGACGTTACATGGATGATGGTCTGCCCCGGCCCCAATTGGATGGGATAACTTTTCGGTCTATCACTGAGGAGGATCGGCTGAGTATGGAACAACAGATTAGTGAAGAAGAGGTGTGGAGAGTAATCAGGTTTGGGGCCAAAAATAAAGCACCGGAACCCGACGGCTTCACAATGGAGTTCTTCATATTTTCTTGGACAATCATCAAAGCGGACCTGATGGATGTTATGCGAGAGTTCCACGCTTCAGGCTTCATTGGGAGCAGCCTAAATTCTACTTTCATCACCCTCATTCCAAAGAGGGCTGGGGCTGATGACATTGCCGATTTCAGGCCGATTTGCCTTACCAATTGTCTCCATAAGATTATTGCCAAGGTTTTAGCCAATATACTTAAACTAGTAATCATGGATCAAAATCTCGGATTTTCGATACGTATCGTCTAGCCCCAAAACCGATACGTATCGGTTCCGGACGATACTTTCCGGTTTTTTCCTTAAAAAAAATTAAATTAAACAACAAAAACGATAATTTGAAATTATTGGACGATACGAACGATAAGGACGATACTTTGAACGATAATTTGACTGTTTTTTAAGGGGGGCGATAAAAACCCAATGTCTCGTATCATTCAAGTCCAAAACCGATACGTATCGCCCGATACGTATCAGTATCGGACGATATTTTGATCCATGTCAGTAATGAGCTTGATAATTTCGAAAAATCAAGGAGCTTTTGTGAGGGGCAAATAGCTGATAGATTTGGTTGCAGTGGCTCAAGAGACCATACACTCAGCGTATCATGATCGACGGCCATATGGAAAATAGATATGGAAAAAGCATATGATCGGATCAATTGGGATTGTTTAGATCAAGGATCAAAATACTGGTTTTCCGGTACGTATCATCCTGACCTCCAGGACGATACGTACCGGGTATCGACCGATACATTCAATGTATCAGCGATACATTGAATGTATCGGTTTAATACATTGAATTTTTTTTTTTGAAATCCCAAAAAATCAAGAAAAATAAATTGAATGATTTTCTATTTATTTCAACTTTTGTTAAAATTTATTTAAGCCTTAATTTGATGCAGATTTCATAATTTTATCAACACATAACCTAAATTTCATTGTGCATGACTCATGATCAAAATTAAAAGGTATATTGTACATGAAAAACTTACTTCAAAGCCACATTGAATTTTGTGGTGGTTCTTGGCCCTCGTAATCATCATCATCGGTGCGCGACCTTCCTCTATAATGTTGGTCATATTGATACCCATGATCATATGTGCCCCCTTGAAACTGAGGCATTAGCGACGAATATAGGTCAGTATAATAGGTAAAAGTTGGTCCTCCAAAAATTTGACCAACGAAGTCATATGGTCAGGGGTAGGTTGGTTGAGGCCAATAGTATGGGTTACTGGTTGCTGAATCTTCGGTATTTTGCAAACTAAATTCCCCGAAGCTAGAAGTCATATAACCCACATCATCTTGTGGACCTTGTGGTGGTGGTGGTGGTGTTTGGTAAGATTCTGACGCTCCTCTTCCTTCAATCCCTGCACCTCTAAATGTAGGAGTGTCATACATTGTTACCGGCTCATCATCCCATGCGGCAATACCTCCATAAGAATAAGGATCAACATCATCTGCTCCACCTAGTGCCAACGTGGGTTTCATCACCCCCATCATCGTCATTATGACTACCGAGCTACGTTTCATCATCATATCCAACCACTGAATGACGATTCAATCTTCTTTTTCGCCTCGGTGGTTGGGAAGTCTGCTCCTCCGCTACACTTTCAGCATTATCCAACCATACGTTGCCGTCAGTATCCAACACTGGCTCTTCTCTCTCTTCGATCTATTAATTCAAAGGGTCATCCTCTGTGAATATATAATCGAACTGTGATCAAAATATTCACTATCTATAAGGTAAAATACGATAGATGAATTAGTATATGCCTCATCAATTAGATCAAAAAAAAATTGTATGAACTAAAACTTCATATAATTGCTTACCACGATTGGTCTTCTCCATATTTCTGACCCTTAATCGCATATTGTAGTGGCAGTAGACTAACTTTTCCAATCATTCCATAGTTAGCCTATTCCTTGTCTTCGTATGAATGAGAGAGAAGGTGCTCCAATTTCGCTCACAGTTGGACGAGGAACATGTTTGCGATAAAACTCTCATTGCAACTCGCCTCAATATTGGGTTATCACTTCCACAATGCATCCACCAATCAGCGGCTTTATCGTACTTGATTTGGGATTGCGCCAACGGGGTCCCAAATGACCCATGTCTCTTATGAAACATGTCAATCTACAAAGATGGAATACAATAACCCACATATCAATATGATATTCATATGACATTTGATTTATTAGTCATAAGGTATGATTACTCACATCTCTGATGGCTTGACCTTGGTCGGCCAACTTAGGGAGCATTCGTTGGATTATATTAAGCAAACCGCTGTACACTTCATCGGCCTCAATTAACTCGAAGTATTGCGTACATTGGAAGGTCGGATTCAAGTAGTGTGTTATACATCAAATATGAACAATCTCATCAATATATGAAAACAATGAATAATATGAAAAATAATAAATAAATAAATATCACTACATATGCAAGTACTAATGGAATTGTGTATCCCACCTCTTGTCGATGATCGCCCAATATCGTTTATATTTGTAGGGCATTTGGTTTTAATAGCCAATTTTGCTTTATCCATTGACTCGTAAATATACCCCATCGTTGATTTCTCATCACCATCTACCAACCTCAACACTTGAACCAACAGGATAGTAACGGCAATCAGGTGGTCAACATCTACCCAAAACTGGGGGCTGTAGATCAGGTCAGCAACTTCATTGCAAGCAGGTCTCTTGCTCGTAAGAGTTTTAACTCATGTTTTCTCCATTCTTCGGAGTTGACCATGCTTTTCAGTTCACGCCTATATCTAGCCAAGCTCTGTAGGGCTAGAAATTGTGTAGCAAATCGTGTAGTCGCAAACCGGAGCAGCTCGTTCTTGATGAAGTCTCTCATCAAATTCACCAACTTGTCATTATTGCATAGGCAGGAAATAATCGTTCTTCCCTTCTAAATAATTGTCTATGCCTTGCTTCTCTTTCTCAAATCCTCAAAAATGAGGTACACGTAATGAGCGGCACACGGAGTCCAGTACAAGTGGCGTCTCTTCAACATTAACTGTCTTCTTACAGCTTTGTAATTGGCGGCATTGTCTGTTACCACCTACACAACCCAGTGCTCTCCAACATCTTCAACTACCTTATCCATTAGATGAAAGAGGTAATTAGCCGTCTTTGCGTGTTTAGAAGCATCAACTGATTTTAGAAATATTATCCCGGCATTGCAATAGACTAAAAAGTTCATCAAACTCTTCCTTGTGAGATCGGTCCATCCATCGCACATAATTGTTCAACCTTTCTCATCCCATACTTCCTCAAAACTGTTCACATAAGCTTTTATCTCCTTATACTCATCATTTAATAAGGGCCCAGATACCTCGTATATAGAAGGCTTTTTTACTCCTGAACCAGCTTCTGCACTTATATCAATCATACTTTTGAAGTACGGCGACTCCACAACTTGACTCGGAATGTGATTGTATATCACAAACTTTGCAATCGATTTTTCAAGCCTCTTCTCCCCTTTTTTCAGTGAAATTGTACTCAATTTACTTTGCTTGGAGCTTTCTGTCGGATGCATGAACGGATCCATGGGACCTGTAGTAGACGGCCTGGTCTCCCTCACTGATGCTGACCTACGAAACTCGGCAGTCTCATGAATATCCTCATCATCAACAACATGTGGCCTATGACTAGATCCACCACCAGCAATATGCATGGATGGGCCCCTCAAGCTGGATCGAAACCGATAATCAGCTTCTTCTTGATCTCGTCGCTGTCGTGCTTCTCTAGCACTGTCCCTCATGACTAGCTATCACAACATCCTCATCCTCATCATCCCCAGGTTCAGGTGCAAGAAACTCGGGATCTCCCCTCCTTATTCTCTCATACATTTCTCTATCTTAGTCAACTTTTGCTTTTTTCCTTCTCTTAGCCGCCAATAAACTGGCTCTGACATCTTCTTTCACCTCTTTGGGTACACTAGGACACTCTTTTGTCTCTCCCTTAACGTGAGCCAAATGCTTCTTCAACCGTGTGATGCCTCCTCCCAGTAATTTTTTTCCACAAAGCTTACACTGTATTTGGAGTCTATCACCATCTATTGTTGTGTCGATCTGATGATCGTACCATATTTATTTATTTCACCTACATGAATAAGCAAACGATTGGATTAAATTAAAACATATATATTACACTTGAAAATAAAATTTATTTGATATTATTCTAATTTTTTAAAAATTTATATTACATTTGAAAATTTATTTGATATTATTCTTATTTTTTTAATATTAAATTATATTTTACCAAATTTATTTGATATTATTCTAATTTTTGAAAATTTATTTGATATTATTCTTATTTTTAGAGTATTAGATTATATTTTACCAAATTTATTTGATATTATTCTTATTTTTTTAATATTTGATTATATTTTACCAATTTTATTTGATATTATTCTAGTTTTTGAAAATTAATTTGATATTATTCTTTTTTTTTAAATATTAGATTATATTTTACCATATTTATTTTATATTATTCTAAAAATATTAAAAATATTTGAAAATAGTATTTACTTAATATTATTCTAATTTTTAAAATATTGCTATATTAGAAAATCCTAGTATTCTAATTTTTAAAATATTTGAAAATCATATTTATTTGAAATTGATGTGTCACATGCATCATGGGGTATGTGTGACCTGTGTAATTGATGTGTCACATGTCACATACCCCATGACACATGTGTAATTGATGTGTTATGGGGTATGTGTCACATGTGTGATACATATGACACATCAATTACATGTGTCGCGACACCTGTGTCACATGTGACACATCTATTACATGTGTTGCGACACCTGTGTCACATACCTCATGCCACATGCGACAATGTGACACACATGACACATGTGTAATTGATGTGTCATGGGGTATGTGTGTCACATACCCCATGACACATGTGACACATGTGTAATTGATGTGTCATGTGGTATGTGTCACATGTGTGACACATGTGATACATCAATTACATGTGCCACGACACCTGTGTCACATGTGTTATGGGGTATGCGTCACATGTGTCGCAACACATCACACGTGACACTTGTCACATGTGTGACGTGTCACATGTGTCACGACACATCAATCACATGTGTCGTGGCACATCACACGTGACAGTGTCACATGTGTCACGTGTGTCACATGTGTCGCGACACATCAATTATATTAAGCATTTATAAATAACTTTATATAATTAATTAATTAAATTTTTAACTTTTTATATTTTAAATAAATTAAGTCTATAATAAATAAATTAATTTTAAAGGGTAATTAAGTTTTTATATAATACAAAAATACTTAATTTAGTTTTAAAACTTAAATTACTAACATAATTTATTTTTAAGTATTATATAAAAACTTTTTTTCCTTTAAAACTTAATTTACTAACACAAAAATAAAATTAATTTACTAACACAACAAAATTATATAAAAAATTAATTTATATGCAAAGATTATTGATTTACTAACACAAAAAAAAATATAAGTTTTAAAAACAAATTAAACCCAACATTTAGATCTAGTGGGTAGATCTAGTGAAAATAGCTACAAAAAAGTTACCAAATAAATAAGGTATATGGGTTAATATGATACGTATGTGATGATTTTCGGCAAAAAAGTGACGAAACCGAGCTGTTTTGGGTGGTCGGTAGCTTTTTAAAATGCCCTCCCGATGGTTTACTTGCAAAATGAAGAACCTCTTGCAGAGAAAGGAGAAGGAAAAGAAGGGACAAAGAGCTTGTAAAAAAGTTTAAAAAGCAAGTAAAACCCATGCATGAATAGTGATGGGCCCCATTGTCCGATAATTTGAAATTATCGTCCGATAATTTCAAATTATCGGACGATACGGGTGATAATTTGCCCGTATCGTCCGATAATTTGAGTTTTTTTTTTTAAGAAAATAAAACTAATATTATCGGGCGATACAGGTGATAAGTTGCCCGTATCAGACGATAAATACACTGTTTTAAGGGGGTACGATACAAAGGCATTGTATCGTACCACCGAGGTCCAAAACCGATACGTATCGTCCGATACGTATCAGTATCGGACGATATTTTGGCCCATGGTTTAGATTACATGCTCGGCTTATTAGGGTTTGGGACTACCTGGAGGAGATCGATGAGGTGGTGTTACTTCTCGGTCTTGATCAATGGTACCCCGGCGGGTATTTTAAGAGTTCCAAAGGTCTCCGCCAAGGGGATCCATTATCTCCCTTCCTGTTCAATATGATTCATGGATCAAAATATCGTCCGATACCGATACGTATCGGTATTGGACGTGAACAATACGGTACATTAAATGTACCATATCGTTCATTTGTATTGCAGATACCAGACGATACATTCAATGTATCGTCGTCGATGCAATCTTTTTGACCGTCGATAAATCGATACTTTTAACCCATGATATGGTTGGCAAAGCGTTATCGAGGCTTATTTTGCGAGCCAAGCAGAGGAATCTCATAACTGGGATTAATGTGGGAACGCAAGGGAGATTCATTTCGCATCTCCGATTTGCGGATGACACCAGTATTTTCAGGAAGGCTGATGTTCAGGAGTTCAGTTCCTTAGTTGAGATACTATCGGTTTATGAGGCTGCATCGGGGCAACGTATTAATTTCTCCAAATCCGCAATTACGGGTATTGGAACTAATGAGCGATTGATGGTTGAGCTGGCACATACCGTTGACTGCGAGATTGAGAAGTTCCCAATTAAATACCTAGGTCTCCCCCTTGGACTCAGGCAACCTACTACTAGGGATTGGGAACCGGTTGTGGAAAGGTTCGAGCAACGATTGTCGTCATGGAAAGGGAAGTTGCTCAGTAGTGGTGGCCGGCTTGTGCTGGTCAAAGTGGTCTTATCGTCGCTCTTCTAGGAAAGTGGTTCTGGAGAGCAGGGAGGGTGGAGGAAAGTGGCAATCTTTGGCGAGTGGTGATGAGCGAGAAGTACATACACCTATTGGGTAATTGGGGCATCAGTGTCACAATTCACAGAGGAACTTCCCCTTGGTGGAAAAGCATCTGCAGCACATGGGATCTCTTTGCCAGAGGGCTGCGATTCAATTGGGGTTGTGGTACCCGCATCCAATTCTAGGAGGATGCTTGGTTAGAGGTGGGACCTCTCAAATCCTCATTCTCAGATATATATGCCATATCTGTAAACCCTTCTGGGAGAATTATGGATTTTGTTTCGGAAACTGATAGAGGTAGACTATGGAACGTTGTGACTAGAAGACTTCTGAGGGAGGAGGTGACATCGTTCTCTAATCTGATGCAAGGTCTATATGAGGCACAGAGGAACCGGCTGATATGGACCCCATGTAGAGATGGTATCTTCAGTGTCAAGCCCTACTAATAGAATGTTTACGCGTCGTCCATTGGTCAGATTCCAAGGGTCAAGATTATGGAAGGAAGTCATTCCAACTAAAATCAAATTCTTTGCATGGACCCTATTCAAAGGAAAAATCCTAACGATCGATCAGCTTATTCAAAGGGGAAAGGAGGTCTTGAATTGTTGCGTGATGTGTAATGATAGAGAGGAGACAGCCTCACATCTACTCCTCCATTGTAGGGTGGCGCATGAGATTTGGAACATTGTCATCAGCTCCTTTCGTTCGAGCTGGGCTATGTCGGCTATCACTTATGACAATTTTCTGATATGGGAGGCTATTAAAGTGGAGGGGCAGCTTGGGGAATATTGGATGGCGGCCCATTTCGCAGTGTTGTGGAGTGTTTGGTGCGAGAGGAATTTACGGGTTTTTGAGCACGGAAGGCGCCCGATCAGGATGATCATGAGGTCAGTCAGAGACCTGGTGTAGTTTTGGGTGGTGAGAGGAGAGAATGTTCCTAGACAGGCGTCCTATTTATGGGACCCGGGCTAAATGTCTGATGTCAACGTTGGACTTTGGTCCCCTTTCTTTTTTTGGTTGTGTCGTTGTATTGGTCTTTCAGTGCCTTGCTGCCTTTCAATATATTTTACTTTACTGATCAAGAAAAAAGAATTAATGGAGAAATCTCACAGTGCAAGGTGGATGGAAAGTGCAAAGAGGAAACAAGGGAGAAAGAATAAAAAGAAGTAAAGTTCGTTAACATATGGCGGACGTCCGTGGCTTCAGAATGGACATCTATGGTATTCAGACGAACATTCGTGATATTCGGACGGGCATCTGTGATTTCAGATGGTTTCTGTTTTGTGCAAGTCGTAGATGACGGACGTGCGTGAACAGAGGACGGACATCCGAGATTTCAAGACGGACTTCAATGAGTTGGCGATGTTAGTAATTTTCTTATTTCGAATTTATTTTAATTAAGGTTTTCTTAGCCTATTTAATGATATGTAAAAACATTTAGTAGTTGATGATTAATGAAATTGGGAATAGCTTTTGTGCGAACCTTAGAGAAATTGTAAAGAGTTTTCACCCGAGACAGCGAATCTCTCAAAACTCGAGGAGCGAATCTTCGTTTTATCATGTGCTTGGTGCGAAGCCGATGTACACCCTTGGTGCGAAGCCGACGTACACCCTTGGTGTGAAGCCTTGGAACCCTATCTTTCTATTTTATCCTTTTTAACTACTGTCAGGTAATTACTTTCCTTATTTCCTTTGATAAAATCAAAACCAAAATCCCCAGTACTGGAACTTTACTCACACCTTATTAATTGATATATTTCGATTTTTCCCTTTGATTGAATTTACTCTTTAGGCCTTTAATTCTTCAAATCCTAGAGGAGTCAAGAGACAATACCGTAATTGTCGCTTGGTGCCCTAAACTAGAACGAATTCGAGTAACCTCATCGGAGCCGCTTTTCTAGATCAGGAAATTTCAATATATGTGAGCGCTAGAATTGAGTCAACCTAATTGTTTTAATTAAAGTTGTTAAATTATTTTATGTGGTTGGAAAGTTTTGAATATTTCCGCTATTCAAATTAATTTGAAAGTAATCCCAACTTCGCATAGGGTTTTAGAGTTTACCCCATGGATCAAAATATCGTCTGATACCGATACGTATCGGACGATACATATCGGTTTTGGACTTGAACGATACGATACATTGGGTTTTTATCGCCCCCCTTAAAAAACAGTCAAATTATCGTTCAAAGTATCGTTCGTATCGGACGATAATTTGAAATTATCGTCCAACAATTTCAAATTATCGGTTTTGTTATTTTTTTGTTTTTTTTTTTGGAGAAAAAACCGGAAAGTATCGTCCGGAACCGGTACGTATCGGTTTTGGGGCTGGACAATACGTATCGAAAATCCGAGATTTTGATCCATGGTTTACCCTGCATCACCCAATTTCCCTATTTGTTCCTTCCAAGGCCTTGGAAATTGTTGGAAGATGATATCATGGAGGATGTTCGTGAATTTTTTGACATGACCACATTAACTAGGGAGGTCAACTCATCCATTATTACATTGGTTCATATGATAGAGCGGCTGATCCAAGAGATTTCCATTCTATTAGTTTAGTGGGCTGAACTTATAAATTCTTGGCCAAAGTTCTCACCTTTAGACTGAAGGCAGTCATAGGGAAAGTTATTTCTTCTTCACAAGGTGCTTTTTAAAATGAAGACAAATCTTGGATTGTGCCAGGATTTCCCATGAGGTCATTGACTCGAGGCAAAAGTAAAGAGATCCCAGTCTGAGCCTACAAGTAAACGTTCAAGAAGGTGCATGATTTTGGACTGGTCTTCCCCAAAATATATGATGGCTACAATGGGTTTTTGGGTGAGATAGATTGATTGGAAGATGGGTTGTCTTCGGCCTACTACTTTTTCTTATTAATGGGTTGTCCACGTTTCAATGCCCAATTTGGCTGCGAAATACAATCAAAAAAATTCAGCGTGATTTTCTTCGGAATGGGACTAATAATACCTACAAGTTTCACTTGGTGGAATGGGAGTTAGTGTGCACAGAAAAAGAATGGGAGGTCGGAGCATAAAAAGCATAAAAGAAACGAACGAAGCACTGCTCAGGAAATGGCTGTGGAGGATAGGGATCGAGTTAGAGTCACCTTGGTGAACACTACTTCAGCAGAAATATGGGGTTACTCCTGGAAACTGGTGGATAAATCCGACCATCACTATTGTGGCTTCTGTTTTTTGACATACATTATCTTTACTGGCCAATAAATTTCACAAATATATCAGTTTCCAAGTAGGAGATGGCACCCTTAAATTCCAGGCTGAAGACTGGATTGGGGAACCTAGTTTACGCTCTATGGGCTGGCAGTGGATAAACATTGTTCCACACGTGAGATGGCTACAAGAAACAATGACAGATCTGCTAGTTGGAATTTGTAGTTAAGAAGAAAAATCGGATGAGGAACTTCCAGTCCTGGTGAACTTGAAAAAATTGATTCCATCTAATTGCATTGATCAAGATTATATAGAAGCCTGTGGTGCCCTGCTAATTCTGGTATGTTTATTGATTGGGGTTGCTATGACCATTATATAATTTCACATTCTCCTGCTTGGGTGAAACATTGGACATCTCCATTTATGCCTAGAGTTGCTTTCTTTTTGTCGAAATGTCACTCTTGATAAGCCAATTCAGTCAACCACCTTAAACACACTGGGTCGAGCGGATCGGGTTGTCCCAATTGGTTGACAGCCATATATATATATATATATATATATATATATATATATATAACGAATGATTCAAACCTCTGGACTTAAACTACATGCTTACATCCATCACCACCTCCGCAAAGGCACAATCTCTTAAGAAACATATTTTTCCAATCTTTTATGTATAGATCAATATAAACAAAATTGGATCAAATCACGATCTTCAACTTTATATATATATATATATATATATATATATATATATATACAAAATATATTATTTAAACCCTGGCCTTAACCTACATGCTTAAATCAATCACCACTTGAGCAAACAGCCAATTTCTTACGAACCATATTTTTTCCAATCTTTTAATTATAGATCAACCTAAACAAAATTGCATCAAATCACCATCTTCAATTACTTTTTGTTTAAATTTTCAATTGTATAAAATTGATTTAAGGTTTGATTATTATTGAGTATTATTGATCAAAAGGGTTCCAAAATAAATATACTTCTTTTTGTTTTTTGTCAGTTTACTTTGTTAATTGTTACTTGCTATCTGTCAGTTGTTCCTGTGCTCTTTCAACTAACAATTTTACATGACGGTAAATACTTAATATGTATACAATCTCATTTTTTATCATATTTATTATTTTTCACATATTTGTCATTCGTTATGGATCCTCTACAGACTCCTATAATCAGTAAAAAAAAAAAATACTTGCACTGTGCCCCACTTAGCTCCAATGGGGAATCTCTCATGCGCCACTTGGGTACTGCGTAGCGCTAACATTACTGGGCACCACTTAGCTCCAATAGGGAATCTGCTGTGTGCCACTCGGGTCCTGCCTAGCGCCTTTAACAACATTCATTCTTAATGGAGGAAAAAATATCTATGTTCTTTCTAACAAGTGAAATGACCATAACACCTCTACTTGAGTTGTCGCATCCTGTGGCAACAAAATTTCATAGTTACAATTTTTCTGAAAGGAAATAGCATGACCTATGGAATTAGGATAAGACTCAAATAGTAAGAATGTGGAGGTTCAAAAGAGAGAATTCCTCTAACTCTCAATCATGAAATCATGCAATAAAGGTTATATCAGAATCAATTCCATAACCTGTAATATATTCATAAAGACTTACTGGGTGTGAATCTAGTAGAGCAATGCTTCAGCATAACGTATATATTTAACAATTAGCAAATCCCCAAGTGGAAAACAGAAAAAAGGGCAGTACATTTACCTGTTCACCTGCACCAATAAACTTCAAAGTGATTTCTTCGAATGATAGTATATAGTTCATCTGCAACAACAAAAAAGATACATTACTTATCATTAACCAAATTGTGTTTTTCTAGGGAAAAGACAAATCACTCCAAAAGAAAATTATTCTTACATATATCTGTATAATATTTGAAGCCATAATTTGCCAAGAAACTAGTTTCTTCAAGGAGAAGAAACTTTCCTCAATGAAATTTTAACTTCAATATCATTTCAAAAAATTCGATATGAATGTATTTTCCTCCATTATGCAATTCATATCAAGTCAAAATTTCCTTCAGATAAATGCTACAAATTTTGTCTAAGAAACCAGTCTGCAATTTCACAGCATGACTTTCATTAAAAAGCACCTGCAAAGGACATACCAGACGGACATAATAGAAAACTGGACAAGTGAAAGGAGAATGATATTGCGGACACTGAGGAAAACATGGCAGACAGAACCACAAGGCGATATGGTTAAGGGATTTTTGGCGTCGCAAGGAAGCTCTATCATCTATCGCCTTCAATTTCCAATGATACCCTCATCTTTTGCAACACTTCTATCTTTGGCTCTCCTTAATATTAAAGTGATGCTACGTTGCTACAAAGCGGTGTCGGGACAAAAGATTAAATGTTGCAAAGATTTGCCTTCTCGGAGCTGGTGTGGATCTCCCTGCTATCAAACCATTATAAGACTCCTTTAGAGGAATAGGTGATCTTCCTTCCTCTTATCTTGGACGTCCTTTGTGCGTAGGCAAGCCGTTTATTACCTTACAGGATCCAATCATTGAAAGAACTTATCAATGCGGGACGAATTACTCATATCAAGGTCTCTTATCTAGCCTCCCCATCTATTTTATGAGTCTTTGACAATGGCCCCAAACGGTGATTAATAGAATTGAAAGTATTAAAAGCTTGCTTCCTTTGGTGGGGGAGTGAGGCATCCAAGGTCATTCGCCTAATCAGTTGAGAAACAATCAGTTTTGCAAAAGACAATTGGGTCTTGGGATTAGATCGATGAAAGAGATGAACTTAGGGCTCCTCAGCAAATGGTTATGGCGGCTTGGGGATGATAATGAGTAGTTGTCGACCCGCATTTTTAAAGATAAGTATTCCTTGCCCCCGGGTTGGATTGATTCTCACTCTTGCAAGGTGTGGGGATCGGGATGATAACGGTCTAAAAGCCCTGCCATGAACGATTTCTTCGTTGTATTAATCTGTCCATTGGGAATGGTGCCTCTATTCTGTTTTAGCAGAACGCTTGATGGGGTGTTCCTCTAATCATTTCTCACAATTGGTTAATCAACCCAACTTTGGCTATAGATTTTGCCTCGACAATCTTGTTGCTCTTAGAAACTCCACAAATGATTGGCCTCTATTGTGGAGAAGATGCTTTCATAACCCGGACTGCGCTCATCTTGATTCACTGCATTTGGATATTCAATGACCCTTACATCTCTGCCTGCACCCAAACCGACGATGTTGGAACCCCGATCCTAACTGTGACAGGGACACGCGGCGTGGCCATCCGGGTCAGCCGTAGGGCCATTTTTCCTCTCCACGTTTTGAGCACCACTGGTGCGTCGAGGCCATGAGGGCGGCACCGTGTGTACTGGGCATGAGCCACGATGGCGTCGCAACACTTTGGGATGGAGGGTGAAGACTTGGGCGCGACACGGACACGACATGGTCAGCTGGGCTAGCGTTGTGGGGCATTGCGGTGTGAATAGTAAAGTATGTCAAACCAAGGGGTTTGAGGTCCTCCCGCCATTTCGCCTGAATTACTATTTTACCCTTATATAGGGAGACATGAGTTGGGGTCCCCCGACCCTAACACGTGCACTAGCCTCGTGGACTTATGTGCGTGCATCCGGGCCACGCTTGGTGCGTGGTCGTCCTAGCTACGTCTTGTACTAGGGTCATCGCGTTGGTGGTTTCCAACCACCTTCGAGGTGCGGGTTCCAGCCTAAAGGGGGCTCGCTATATGCTCGTCACTGCCTATCGCTATATCGATCATCGTTGCCTGTTGCCGGCTCTAACCTACTGCGTTGCTTCGCAGGGCAAAGTCCGAACGTAGATATTGAGGTGAAGTTTGAGTAGGACAAGCCTTCCACCCTTCGTAGCATCTGGGAATCTGCATCGCGTGACTCATTTGGGAGAAGTAGGCTGACTTAGCGCGTCGCGTGCTGAGTGCCGCACGGGCTGACACTGCTGGACGAGTGACCCCGTGACATAACGGCCAATTTATTGTCAAAAGCTTTAACCTTCATCACAATCGTCGCCCCCTCATTGTTCGGTCATGGTCTCATTTGTGGGAATTCCCTACCCTTCTCAATATTTTGATTTTACCCTTCTTTAATGTAAACAATCCCTTGTCATGGGTTGATCCCACCCAATGTTCTGATTTTTGGTTGGTGTATTGGGTGGGGTCGACTCAAGACGAGTGATTTATTATTTAAAAGAGGGGTACATGTCCCTTTGGGGTGTGATGTGTTTGAGCACTCTTGAAACTGTGGATCATTTATTAATTCACTGTAATTTTGCTACTATGGTGTAGTCTAGGATCTTTCGCTATTTATTATCTCCTACTTCCCTCCACCTGCAGAGATTTGTTGGTTTCTTGGTTCCCGGGGCCTTTTCATTGATAGGGTAAAGTACTTCAGATGATTGGAGTTGGTGCTACCTTCCATGTGTTGTGGTTAGAACAAAACACTCATCTTTAACCAGCAACGGCGTCGGACAGGTTTGGTTTTGAAATCAATTAGCATCCTGCTCCTGTCTTAGGCTTGACTACCCCTATGTTCGTTGATTTGATCAAGACAGCCATTTTATGGGAATGGACTTGATCCATGCTGATTCACCACCAATATGTTGTAGTACTTGACTTTTAAGATGAGATTAGGGTTAGGGTTTGGTAGGAGAAGAGAAAGAGGATGAAGAAGAACAGACATAACACTGAATGACTTAGTGTTAAGGCAACCCTACTAGCCTTTATATTAAATTGGAAGACTAAAAACACTTCAGAATGTACACATTCACTAAAGACTATATACACTCAACACAACACATTACAAAGCCCTCTGTAACCTGGAACACTAACACATGTCCCAATACTCCTCCTCAAACTGGTACATAGATATCCATCATATCCAGCCAAACAATCACATCTTGAAGTTGAGTAGGGCCAAGAGTTTTCGTGAAGGTGTCATCCAATTGATGAGAAGATGGGACCTTGGGAGTAGCTATGAATCTAGCCTGAATCTTCTCACCTCAATGTTTTGTTCCTCTCATGTAGGAATGGATGGTGGGGAGCTGAGATCGGTAAGGAGAAAGTGCAGCCATAGGAGTTGACAAGTTCCATGTGCCATTGCCCTATATTCTGATTTCACACTGGATTTTCAGGAAAGCACAATAACTCGAAGTGGAACGGCAATCTGTAGGAGCACCAGCATAGTATCATAGCAGCTGAGAGAACAATGACCAGCATCACTGTAGAACAAGCCACGGCCAGGGGAGGCCTTGATGTAGCATAAGATGCGATAAATAGGAGCAAGATGAGGAGCACATGGGGCATGATAAATTGTGCAACCAGGGACACTGCATTTATGAGATCGGGACGTGTTTGTGTGGTAGATGAGGCCACCAATAACTCTTTGGTACTCAGAAGGATCATGCAGAAGCTCTCCAACATCTGCATGTAACTGATGTAGGATCCGTAGGAGAATTGGCTGGCTTACACCCTAGCATGCCAGTGCCGTGCAGTAAATCAAGTGCATCTCTTCGGGGTAAAGAGACACCAGGATGTGACCTAGAAATCTCAATGCCAAGGAAGAACTAGAGGTGACCCAAGTCCTTAACTTCAAATGCATAACTGAGCTTAGACTTCACACGAGAAACGAAACCAGAATCACGTAGAACCCCGGCCAGTATGGATAAAACACGTATGATCTGAATGACATTGAACAAAACCCATAGCAAGACAACACCACTGAATCTATGAAACCAAGGCATTGGGTGATTGCTTCAATCCATAAATAGATTTTAGAAGCTTACAAACTTTTTCAAAGAAGACTCCCCCCGAAGCTGCTATCCAAGTAGAGGAGCCATGTAGACTTCTTCATCTAAGTCACCGTGGAGAAAGGCATTCTTAATGTCCAACTGGTACAAAGAGAAATGATGATGGGCGGCCAATGAAATAAGAACACACACAGCCGTGAGCTTTGCCACAAGGGCAAAGTGATGGGGACATCAGATTCAAGCAATCGGCAGTGACGTATCGAAGGTAAAAGAAGAACATCAAATCGATCAGAAAGAAAAACAGCTCAAATTCGAAGGACTGAAGAAGCACTCAGTCGATCGACCCCAGCCTTCGATTGATCGATAGTGGACAGTGGACGCATATTCTAAAGCGCTTTTATGTTTCTCAGTCAATCAATTGACCCGGAATTTTCAATCGATCGATTTTAGTCTATGACTTCGGGCAATTTAATTATTTTCCAGTCGATCGATCGGCTCCGGAAATTGATCGATCGACCGATTGCGCAAATTTTGACGGGATTTTGTTTATTTCGGTCAAATTTTCCTTTTTAGTATTTTATTTGCTTTAGGACTTTTCTAATTTCATATTAGGGTTTTGTTAGCCTATTTAAAGGCTTGTAAAACAACATTATTATAGATGATTAATGTATGAAAATTGAGAGTTTGCTTTTGTGCAAACCCTAGAAGACTTATGAAGAGTTTTCACCCGAAAGAGCGAATCTTTCAAAACCTGAGGAGTGAATCTTCATTTCTCGTGCAACTTGGTGCGACGTCGACGTACAGCCTTGGTGTGAAGACTCGAAACCCTTGGTGTGAAGCCTTGGATCTTATCCTTTTATTTTATCTTTTCTCTCACTATTGTATGGTAATATCTCCCCTATTTGCATTGATAAAATCCAAAAAACTCAAATCTTTATCAATTTATATCTTTGATCCTACCCTTTTATTTGCCTTAATCCTTCGAACCTTATTTATTCAAACCCTAGAGGAGTCGAAACAATACCATAATTGTCGTTTGGTGCCCTAAACTAAATCAAAACTCGAGTCCTTCATCGGATCTGCTTTTCTAGATCGGGAATTAATGCATGCACACGCTAAATGGAATTAATTTAATTGTTTTAATTGAATTCATTGAATTATTTTATGTGTTTAGGTGATTTCGAATATTCCCGTTATTCAATTTAGGTTAATCCCAAATTCACCTTAATTAGAGTTTAGCGTTTGTCCGCATCACAAAGGTAGCACTGATGTCAAGGTCGGGAACTTAGGTACCCTTGGCAACCAGGCGAGCTTTGTATCTTTCATATGTGCCATCTTCACAGTACTTAAGATCGGAAACCCAACACGATCATCTGAAGGAAGATCGCCAAGTTCTTAAGTCTTGTTCTTCTCAAGTGCAGTCATTTCCTCAGCCATAGGAACATAACATGAAGGGTGTTTAAGAACTTCACCAACATACGGAGGAGTAGAGACAGTGGACGCTTTTTAAATTCAGCTTGATATGAATGAGAAACTAAGAAACAAACTGTGAGATAATATAAGAGCTAACACAACTCCTCTTAACTTCACGAATTTTAATAGGAATGGGAAGATCATCAGTAGTAGAAGATGGAACAATGATAGAAGAATCCAAAGAGGGAGAGGGTGTCAGTATACCTGAAGGTGCCAACTCCGAGTAGGTCGTTGGCATTGAAATTTGAGGAGGTCGCATAGGCTGGTCTCACGCGGGTAGATAAATCATATAGGCAAGTGACCACTTGGGTGACTAGATTCTACAAGAGAATGATGCACGGGAATAGGAATCACAGCAGAGGGCACGTTAGGAGACTTAAGACTAGAAGATTGGTCAAAGAAGTAGGGTGTATCCTCAAAGAAGGATACATCCATATTACTAAACGATCTCCTACACTTAAGTTCATAGCACCTATAACATTTAGATACTCCAGAGTACCCCAGACACACACATTTGATGGACTTTTCATCCAACTAGTGCCTTTGAGTTCGAAGATCTTGAATGGAGCAAGTGCACTCAAACACACGTTCAATACCCTTTGGATACTCCATAGTACCCCAGAAACACGCATTTGATTGATACTCACCACCTATATTAACTTCTCTACTATAGTTCAGACACAGTTTGGTCAGACTATTGAAGTTCTTAAGTCTAACAATACTCATAGGTAGCCTTCCAGACATATCTTCAGCAGGTTGGGACTTTGCACCAGTGTATGTGCCCTTATACACCTCAACAGATTAAACTCATCCAGATGCAAGTCGTTGTTTCCAAATTTCATCTGGAATGTCAATCAATGAATGTAACATAATATCTGAAACAATCAGAAGAAGATAAAGGTGCAGACCCCACACATCACTATGAATGAGATCAAATGAAGCATCAATATGAATCATATGAGATAAGGATGAATATCTAGTATGTTTGCACAATTGACAAGTTTGACATTAAACATTAAAGCCATTAGAATCATTCTTAAATTTTGGAAAGAAAAGACGAACTCTGCAAATTTGCATGACCAATGTGCATGCCAAATATCTAACAAACAACTACTAGAAGAAGACATAAGTGATGGAGATGAAGATGTAGAGGCTGTCATCGGCCAATCTGCACAAAGTAGTAAGGCCCCGCTCTCTCAAACCTCATGCCTAAAATTTGTCTCTTAATCAGGTCTTGAAGCACACAGTGAATGGGAAAAAGGGTATTGAACAATTTAAAGACTTAGTAAGTGAACTAACAGACAATTAGCTGGCATTGGAATTTAGTACATGCAAAATACTAGAGAAAGGTCAGCTGGTAGAGGAACAGTTCCCTGACTAGAGACAAGAGTGAGAGCCATCTAGCTACACGTACATTCCTCTGAGCTGAAAGAGGAATAGTAGAAGAAAACAAGTGGGACTCACGTATCATATGATCAGAGGCACCTGAATCAATAACTCGGGTGGGAAAAGAAGTAGATGATATGGTTGCATGATAGGCAGACAAGGTACCCGGTGGCACAGGAGAAGAAGTAGGTTGGGGCACCTGAAGACATCCACACAAATCAGCAAGCTCAGCACGGAGGATCAATACAACATACCAGTTTTTCAGAGAAATAGTCATCCCAATAGCCCATGTAGCTTTTGAGGACACACTACTTATGGCATCCCTCATCTTTTTGTTAGATGTTTCACAGATTAGAACAATTTGGTTTTTTCTTTCATCTTTTTGTTCCGACTATGCCCACACAACCAAGTAACAGGGTCCCACAGCCTTCCCGCATGTCCACACTAGCCCACACCAAGGCATCAAAGTGTGCCCACATCAAAAACTGAGCGATAGATAGATAATGTCAACTTTTGATGGTAATAGCAAAGGTAACCTATGACTCGCAAGGATTTGTATGTTTTAATCAACAGTCTTGGCGATGAGCTTCTTAATACTCCTAAGCTATTGGAGTTTTAGTGCCATCTACTTAAGTCGAACCTTTATAAACTGAGTCTTCCCCTATACCTTGAGCCAATGCATTGAGATTATGGACTGAAGGGGATGTCCGCAATGTGATTATATGGCTTAGCACCGATCAAAACTTCCCTCGAAATTTATAATCAGGAGTAGGGAGATAGATCACAGGCCTCACTGACATCTAGATAGTGAGGATGCCACCCTGAGCAGTTCATTTTAATGAGAGCCTGGGCTTTTGGAATTTCTCTCTCGTTTTTGGCAGATTGGACAGGAAATTTGCAATATTATTTCAGCACTTCTACATTTTGTAATTTAGACTGATGTTTAATAAAATATATAGATTTCACTTGTTCGAATTATAATAGTAATAATAACAAGTTGAGAACTAGCTATGAGTTACATCAGATAGAGGGCCTCCAAATACAAACACACATTAGTGTGGATGTGTTAGGTAGACTAATAACACGCACCGACAAATGCAGGACTTATAGCATAAAGTAATATGTTCAAGGTCAAAGAAGATATTGCAACTTGGACAACAACAGTTCCATCTATCCACTGTGCAAGCATAGTTAAATTAAGAAATAGAGATTTCGCTCACCTTTGCATAAAAGGATGCTGCTCTGAAAAACTCTTTCGCAGAGAAAGCAGCTTCAGCCTGAAACACAATATTTTAGTTATATTCTACCAGAATAGACTACATATCCGATTAGAAGACTGTGCAAACAGAAGGGAGGTTGATTCATGATCTTTGAAGATAACTTCAAATTTCAAGATCTGAACAAACCTCCAATGCAAACAAAAACAACAAAAAAAATTTTGAGAGAAAAAATAAAAATGGCCGAAATACTGGAGTCGAACCTATGACCACTAGGGAGCCTCACCTGTACTAAATATATACGATCTCTCTGGAATGGATCCTGGCAATGAGCTAAAGCAGCAGTATATGCCTTCATGTCCAGATACACCTGCCACATATCTCGGCCTTCATCTTGAACAGAGACCTGAAATAAGCTTAACATCAACAGCTTGAACATTTAAGCTAACAAAACTGAACATAAAGCACTTATCCAGGGGAAAAAAACCTGAACATAAAGCTAACTGTACAAATTTGCCATATACCTGAAAGATGGAGTTTTGATCATAAGCATAGAACAATCCAGCTGTGGCATCACTGCACAATCCAATGATACCTCTTGAAATTGACTCTGGCATATGGTCAAACTGCAGTTCCTCGACTATATTTTGGCTAACTCTATTAACAACCTGTAAAATGACATCATCCCATATCAAATTTCAAGGATTATCTATAAATACATTACATGTGTGATTCCAAGTGAATGAAAAGGTAACAATGCAATCAGCAGACCATATACTTACTTGAGAATTAAATTATCACTAATGATAGAACCCACAAACAGTCCAGCAAGCTAAAAACCAAATGAAAGAAGGAAAACTTGCAAAACCAGTGATTTTAAAATAAATAACCATAGAGATAGATAGAAGTAATATATAAAGTGAAATCAATATCACCAATTTCAAAAATCACGAATTTTTCCTGCGGATAGTAACAAAAATAAAAAATTTGAATAAAAAAAAATATACTAATATAAGTCCTTAAAAGGCTGGTGTTCCTACCACACCACTTTACGATGTTACAGCCACCTCACTAAATCAAAGGAAAAATTCATTGATTGTTTTTAATCAGAAGCTTGAGATTGTTTTTCGTACCAATCTTCCACACAATAAATCTCGAGATCATGGACCTACTATCAGACGGTCAGATGTTGATTCCAAGTGGCATACATCCCAAAAATGAACGTGAACCACGTTTAATGGTACCTTATGATCACATTCACTTTTTTGGGATGTGTGCCACGTGGAATCAACATCTGACCGTCTGATAGTAGGTCCATGATCTCGAGATCTATTGTGTGGAAGATTGGTATGAAAAACGATCTCAATCTTTTGGTTTTAAGCAGTTAACGACTTTTTCCCTTGTTTAAGTAAGGTGGTTGTAACATAATGTGGTGTGGTAGAAACACTAGACTCCTTAAAATTGCAAAACTACAACTATGAAGAACAAGGAAATATACACGCTGACCAAGGACCTAGATACCTAAATCTAATTATTAACTGGAAATAAGTGGGATTTGTTAAAGTGAACTAATCATCTGGAAAGCAGAAAAAAACAAGAACATAATGGTTGTTAAACCCATACCTTAACCTTATCCCCAATGAGAAGCAGAAAATGAAACTGAGATACTGCAAGAGATTTTGGTTTAATTTCTTCCCCAGCTTCACTCAATTTTGAATAGTCCAACAGGGCCTTGTTCTCAACAAAATTCTCATCACCATTGGCTGACCTACTTGAGAAAAAAATCAGAAATAAGTAGAGGTATTGAGAAAAAAAAAGAGCCTGTATCTCAGACTGATATATTAGCAAACCCTCAAGTGGCAGTAATTGCCAAAGTGGCAAATACAGGCCTTTGGTGACATACCTGTGACGGCAGAAAAGATATAGGGTTAGAACATGATGCTTTACCTATGCTGTGCTCCAAAATTTAGGTCACCGTGATAGATTCCAGCCCCAGAAAGCCACGCAAAGTGTTCAGCCCTTCTTTGCTTGATATAGAAATGCAGTTCACTGTCAAACAAGCAAAGATTGGATAAACATCAAATCTCATTTCCAGTTAAAAATAATAACGGTAGCTTTATTAACACCCATGGAATCTTAGAAGGCACCTATGCCAAAAACCATTGGTTGCATTGAATCAGACGACGGAGATCGTTTTTCGCCCCAATCTTGCACACAAGGGATCTTGAATCAAGGGCATACCATTAGACGGTCAATTTTTTATTCCAAGTGGCAAGGATCCCAAAAAGGGCCCCTAAAATCATGTTTGAGCGTAATGTGTGCCTTGTGAATTTAGGGCCAGTTTTTTGGGATCTTTGCCACATAGAATAAAAAACTGACCGTCTGATGGTACGCTCGTGATCTCAAGACCCCTTGTGTGGAATATTAGGACGAAAAACGATCTCCCTCGTCTGATTCAAAGCAATCAATGGTTTTGGGCATAGATGCCCTTCAAGATTCCATGGGTGTTAATAAAGTTACCCAAATACTAAATGTCCAGATTCCAGATTAAGTACTAGCAGACTGTTTTATCTTCAAAGAAACTGGATAAAGATAAATGGGGGCCACGGATGAGAGCATGCATACACATCTAACATGAATTAAGTACGACCAAAATGAATATTATTTGTAGTGGCTATTAATTGCCTTCTCAAAAGAAATGCTACACCCACATAAAGCTATTTCATGAGAACTACCAACACTGGCTTCAGATTGTAATTCAAACATCAAAGTATAATATAAACCAACGAGAAACTATAATCATGTTTGTGGCGATGTTGCCTGCCTGGGCAAGTATTAGGCAGATGCATGGTTAAAATACCGGCTTTACGTATCGTCCAGCTCCAAAACCGGTACATATCATACAATAGTACCGGTTTTGGATGATCTATTGGTATGTGTTGTCTGATACATTACCAATATATATGAATGCACAAGTACGATACATTAAAAAAATATCGTACCGGTGCCTCCGAAACCGGTACGTATCGTCCGATACGAACCGGTTTCGAACAAGCTTTTGAACCATGGGCAGATGAGGTCTACATACCCTCACAAACCATTTTTTCTATCCCCATATATTTTTCTATAGATACCACCAACATTGGCTTCAGATTGTAGTTCAAACCTTAGAAAACACTCAAACTGTATAAACCAGAGAGGATAATAATGGTTATGGTGGTGCCTGCCTAGGTGAGTGTTAGGCAAATGGGGTTTATATAGCCTCAAAAACCATTTTTCTATCACCACGTTTTTTTTTTTTTGCTCAAAAATATTACGGTGATGAGGTAACAAACGTACCCACTAAGACTCAAATTTCCAAGGGTTCGCCAAGTCCTAGATAGTCAGATGTTAGGCGCCGAGTAGACAAGTCTCGCTCTGCATCAGAAGGCGGTTATGGACTTAATGAGGCCATACAACCCGGTGTGACCCTTGAGTCGCACAAAACATCTCAAATATAAAACTGTTTCAACTCTGAAAACATAAATCAAAGCAGCTTTAAGGGTGAGAATTAATCACTTTTGGGCGACTGTTAATGAGCACAAAATAACGGGGTGTTATTTAAATAATTGAGCCTTTGACGGAGAACTAAAATACCATGGGAGACCATAAAAGAGGGCCCAATGTCAGGTGGTCAATTTAGTGGTCATGTAATAGAAAACCCATATTTATCCAAGCTTCAATCACAGATCAACCAAACCCTCGAGAGGACGACATGAATGAATGGAAAACCCTCCACGATCTTCTCATACAAATCAAGGCAGGGCTAAGTGCTTTGAATGTTGTGAAATGGGAAATGAATCTTACGACTGCCCTAAACGACAAATATAAGTACACGGTAACTTAACACAAGGAAGAACATCATGATGACAATGCAAAGGAGGATGAACTGAAATTTGATGGCAGGCATGAAGAAGTAGGTGTGGAAGTTGAAGACGAGAGTTTACTCGTTCAAAGAACTTTAATTTCTATACCAAAGATCCTTAATGAAGATAAAATGTTGCGAGTGAGTATCTCCTATACCAAGTACAAATCGGGTCAATGATTGTCACCATTACAATTCACGGTGGTAGTGAGGAGAACACTATATCCCCCTCTTGTTTTTTTTTCTTTTGATAAGTACGCTGGGCTCAAAACTGCGACCTTGAGGTTGACAATATTGCAACCTCAACGTCGCAGGTTCGGGCCCAGCTTACTTATCAAACAAAAAAAGTGGAGAACACCATATCAGGAAAGATGGTGGATAAGTTGAAATTAAAGGAATACACATCTACATCCCCTACATCATTCAGCGACTTAAGAGGGGAGGTGAAAGTCACTTGATAAGATGCCTAACCCTTACTATGTGGCTCCCATGAATGCGTGTCACATAATTCTTAGACGGGTAGCTTTGTGCGCACTCATGCGTTCTTTGAAAGTTCCTACGTTGGAGACCCCTTAAAACCCACTAATTGGGTCGGATCAGACGATGGAGATCATGTTTCACCCCGATCTTCCACACAACGGATCTTGAGACCATATAGCACCAATAAGACCGTCAGTTTTTTATTCCACATGTTACAGATCCCCAAAATATGTCCCTAAAATCACGTTTGAGAGCACACATCACGCTCAAACGTGATTTTAGGGCCATATTTTGGGGATCTGTACCATATGGAATCAAAAACTGACCACTGATAGGTGCTACATGGTCTCAAGATCCATTGTGTGGAAGATCGGGGTGAAACACGATCTCCATCGTCCGATCCGACCCAATCAATGGGTTTTAAGGGGTAACACACATGGGTGCGTTCAGAGAATGCATGGGTGCAAACAGAGCTACCCTTCTTAGACTACTGTGGCAATATGATCGTGAAACTATGCCCAACAGGAAAGAGAATATGTACAACTTTTAGAAGGATGGGTGAAAACAAAAGCTTCCATCGATAAATGATGATATGGAAACAATGAAGAAAACAAAAGGCACTGAAAATGTAGATATCAATCACACAATTAGGGGGTATCTATTATTTAATTTACTTGGACCTTTAATGGACCACTTAAACACTGCAGGAGACAAATAAAAGAGGGCCTAATGTCATGTTGTCGGTTAAGTAACGACGTGATAGATAGAAAACCAAGAAAATAAAATAGAAATGAGTTGACTAGTAGGATGGAAATTTGACTTGTGAAGCACTTAAAACACCACATGAGACCAATAAAAAGGGCAATGTCATGTCATCACTTAAGTGATCAAGTGGTAGATAGATATAGAATATGATATTATATATATATTGATGCAGGCCATTATCTAGCGAATTAACGGGTTGCTAAGGTCTGAAACAAGGGTCAAAACACAGAAATTAACAGGCTGGATCCGATACTTTGACAGGGCCAAACAGGGGGGGTTGCAATAGGCCTCGAAATATGAGCCACACGTGATTCATGTGACCCAGTTACTGTTCCTATTCTCAAAAAATCAAATAAATATTTCATGAGATGCCGGTTCCTATAAAATAGGAAGTTCACGGGGATAATTTTTGGGCGACGAAAACTGTAATTTAATGCTTTCTATTTAGTTCTAAAGATCTAGAAAGTAGAAGAAGTTAGAGTAAGAGTTATTTTATATTTGCTATGTTACTTGGAGTCCAAGTTAGTAAGAGTCTTAAAAATAAAATTAGGAGTTTTACTTCCAATCAAACTGGAAATTTCTTTTTCTATTTATCTTTTACTATAAATTTAAAAACTGGTACAAGAATTAAGAGGAGCTTGGGCACTTTTATGATTGTGATTTTCATAATAAAAATCCTAACTCGTAAGCTTTGACACAGGATATAACAAAAAAAAGAGAGAATTCTCTCTTTTTTTTGTATTTTTTCATATTTCAGATTACTATCTTCTTCTTTTCCTTCTATAGAGGGTGAATGAATTCACTGGCCCTCCTCCATCATATTTGGTGTGTTATGCTCTGAGACAGGAAGTTTCCTTCTCGTCGTTAGGTAACAACCACCTATCCAATTCATTAGGCATCGGAAAGACCTCTGGCATGCATCCAGCCACGATTCTCCACTCATTTACCTCTCATCTATAAGGAGAAGGGAACTCAGTCGAGCCTGAATGAAAGACAACACCTTACTCATGCCATAGAATAGGAATAGGAGCCTGGGAGCTGGATCAGGTGACGTGGCCGCTGAGGGCAGTCAAACTGGAGCATGCGTTGGAACTGCAGATTCAGATATGGATGGAGTCTCATTCGTACACTCACTCGCTCGATACAGATGGAGATATGGATGGATATCGATGCGTCTGATAACTAGCCTAAGGAGTCTCACTCAGTGGCTTCACTCGCTAAAAAAAAGGAACCTGATTTGAACTGGTGACACGAGAATTTTCAGTCCTCTGCTCTGCTCTACCAGCTGAGCTATCCCGACCATCCACATCATCCTACTAGAGGACCTAGATTAGATCTATGTCAATTAAAGGGACTATGAAAGCATTTTTGAATCTTACCCGAATTTGAAAATATTTTCTTAAAAAAGAACCTTTGTAAGTGTAAGCGTAACGATATGGACTGTGAATGATTCAATAATGGGGATTCCCTGTCCATATATGTTCGTTTGTACATATATAGTCTTTCTCACTATGTGGTAAGAGAGAAAGATTTCTGCTCGGATCCATTTGTGAAAGAGTAGTTCACCAATCTCTCTTAATAATCAGAATGATAAATTCTTTTAGACGGAACTAATTTGAACTACATTTTGGTTTTGAGCGGAAGTCAATAAAGTCAGTATTTGCACAACCCTTAAATATGCCATGTGATCACACTCATCCTCTTAATTTCAGTTATTTCATTAATATTAAGTTGTAACTACTAAACAAATTCCATTGATAAAAAAAAATTAACAATGCCTAGTCTACCCTACTAATATGAAGAAGTCAAGAGCAATGTTACCTAGACATGTGGCACGGATGCCAAGTGCCAAGGTGCCAATAGAAGTTTGGCACGCCAATTTCTAAAGATTCCAATATGGCGGCATGACCTTAAGAAAAATAAATTAAATAAATAAAACATATATAGAAAAAAAAAATTGAAGGGAACTCTTAGTTAGCAAATTAAGATATGTAACGAAAAGATAGGTAGTATGTGTCATGAACCTAAATAAAAGTATACTATATTATTAAAATTGTTTTCAACAACCCAAACATTTAGTTTAGTATTTACTAAACTTTACACAATTTTTTTTAAAAGAAGTTGATTTTATAGTTGTCAAAACGATGAGCATTTTGATGGTATTGTGTGGTATTTTCATACATTTTTAGACGTTTTGTGCCGTTTGAGGAGTGTCCAAGTGCCACCAAGTATCGGCACGGCAAAAATCCCAAAAGTAGAAGTGCCAAGGTAACACTGCATAAGAGAGAGAAGAGAGATAAACCGAGAAATCCAATATGATGACATATGTGAGATCTCTCACCCTCTTAATCTCGGTTATTTCATTAATTATAAGTTGTGAACATTATACAAACATCATTTATAAAAAACTAGTCATGACTAGTCTACCCCTACTTATAAGCATAGTTTCCCAGAAAGCCGTTTTACCCTATTGTACTAGTCCCCATGCATACCAGTACCAGGGACTGGTACGAAACGTTTCCGAAATATTTCGGAAACATTTATAGAAATGTGTTTCTATGAGAAATAGAAACGGACGGGTTTCTTT
This sequence comes from Chloranthus sessilifolius, assembly GCA_021018995.1. NCBI lineage: Eukaryota > Viridiplantae > Streptophyta > Magnoliopsida > Chloranthales > Chloranthaceae > Chloranthus > Chloranthus sessilifolius. The sequence continues at coordinate 137,944,067 of CM037588.1, read as the reverse complement.
AAAAATAGAAACGGGTTTCTTTACATATAGAAACTCATTTCTATTATAAAAGAAACCAGTTTCCCCTTTAATCAGTACTTCTAATTCTTTGTTGAATCTCTCCCTTCTCCATAATTTCCTTTGTGGATCCATTAGATTATGTCAAGATCTAATGTTTACAGATTTTTAAGCACATTGAAATTTGTGCATCTCAGATCTAGAGTAAACTTTAATGAGGTTGGTGATACACACAAATCCCAACAGATATAATACTATAAAGTTAGTTATCTTGTGGTGTATCCCAAGTGAAAGTATGAACAACGGTACTCTCTCACCTCACTATATTTAAAGCCCTCTTTACATTACATAAAAAGTATTTCTAGAAAAAGTGGTTGGGGGTTATATTAAAAACCCTTTAGGGCCTTCTTATTAAAAACCTTTTCGAATTATGAATCTATTGTCGCCATTTTAATTGCAATTGTTTGTTTCCTATATTTTTAATTTTGGAACTACATATGTGACTGTTTATGGATCTTTAACACTTGTTCTAGAATTGATTAATCTTATTTCTTTCATTTTGTGAGCTTATTGAATGCAAGTATGGATGTTAAATAGTTATGTTCATGTTTAGCACCTCTCTCATTAAGTTGGGTGCAAAATGAGAACATTGTCTTCAAAAATATAAATATTAATCCTTACATATAAATATAATTATCATATATAATTACCAGAAAAGTATCAATGTTACACCAGTATCACACACTATCAAAAATATTCATTTCGCATACCGCACCAATAGCGTTTCTATGATGAATCATATCTATATCGTACCAGTATCGTATCTATTTCCTACCTATAACGCATCGATTTCGTTTCTATTTTTGTACCTATAACGTATCTATTTCGTTTCTATGGCATTCCAATGCAGTACCAAAAGCGTATCAACAAAAATATACCCGAAACTTTTTTCACCTAAACATACCAGTACCCCATACCAACTCCTAGCAACTATGCTTATAAGTAGAAACTTTTATATTCTAAACAAGAATAGTTGACAGTTTCCTAAATGAAGCAGATGATTATGAGAGAGTTTGCTTGATTCACTGTTTCTTCATCATCTAAGATTATAAACTTTTTCTTAATTGACTTTAGTAAGGATAGGCATTCTGAGAGTTTTTTTTGTTTATCCTGGTTTTTAGTTGAATTTATTTTCGTTCAGTCTGATCATAGGCAGAAGGTGCAAATGAGACACCAGAGGTCCCTAGAGCCTAGGGATGATATATGCTTTAAGACACCTTATTTTCCGAGTCCATCTTTTTTATTTTCTTTTATATTTTGATAATACATTAATATATCTATATATATATATATATATATATATATATATATATATATATATATATATATATATATTATGATTATTTGTATCATTATATTTTGCATTTTTGGCATTTAACTTTTAAACATATATATAATCAAAACTATTATTACATATATATATGGGAAATGATCATATGACTTGAGTCATGGGACATAAGCCCATGACACGAGCTCCTATTGGTTACATGTCACATCAGGTGACTTAAAACGTCAACCTGATGTGACATGTAACTAATGGTAGCTCGATTCATGTGATTATGTTCCATGACTAGAGTGAGAGGATTATTATCCTACATACATATATATAAATATATATAGAGCCGAGAAGGTACTCCAGGTGGAGTACCCTCACCGTACTCTCCAACATCCACATGGAGGTCCACCGTCCACGTGGCAGTCAAACCATATTTTGGGTGCCACGTGGAGGAAGGTACCGTTGTTTAAATCATTTCTAAAAAAGAAAATCTAAAACATCTCCACCATGTATTTTTGGGGTCGTAAAATCTAGATCCTTGAATCACAGTCAAAATTTGACTTTTAATTTTAAAACTCAATTTTGAATTTATTTTTTTTAAATTGATCTATACAGGCCATTAAAGCTCCATGTGGCATTTCAGGTGGAGTACCCTCACCGTACTCTCACATGGAGGTCCACCGTCCACGTGGCAGTCAAACCATATTTTGAGTGCCACGTGGAGGAAGGTACCGTTGTTTAAATCATTTCTAAAAAAGAAAATTCTAAAACATCTCCACCATGTAATTTTTGGGTCGTAAAATCTAGATCCTTGAATCACAATCAAAATTTGACTTTTAATTTTAAAACTCAATTTTGAATTCATTTTTTTTTAAATTGATCTACACAGGCTGTTAAAGCTCCATGTGGCACCAAAACAGTATTTGGGTGGCCATGTAGACCTCCATATGGATGTTGAAGTACGGTGAGGGTACTGCCCCTGGAGTACCTTCACCTTTCCCATATAAATACCTAAGGAACAATAATAAATATAAATTTCAAATAAATAAATAAACACTATAAAATATAAATCTAGCCAATAAAATTTAAAAAAAAAATTATGCATTAAATAACTTCCTTTTTCTTATAAGTAAGCTGGAATTGAACCTAAGACATAGAGGTTGCAATATTTCAAATAAAAACTTTTTTTTTTTTTATCAGTAATAGAGATTATATAAATAAACAGCAAGACACTGAAACACAATACAATCTCGACACACGCAATCAAAAGAGCAACAAGCAACAGAAAATAGAAAATACAACAACACACTCCCCCGAAAGCACTGCCCACTTAACCTGGGTCCCAAAGGAAAGAACGATGACTATCACCAACCCCACCTCTCGCGATCCAAAACCTAACCAGCTCCGAAACCGACCTTATAATCATTCCCACAGGTTTATTTTTCTCTTCGAAAATTCTGCAATTTCTCTCGCACCATAGACACCACAAAGCGGCGAACAGAGTAGCCCTCCAACAAACCCTTTCCTCCCCCTTCACCGCAGCCCAGCTAAGTAAAAGCAGATAAGGCGTCTCAAGCATTGTCCAGGATATACCAAAAGATTTGAGAATGGCACCCCACACCTCAGCAGCCACACGGCAATGAAGGAAGAGATGAGCAGCGAACTCCTCCCCATCGGAGCACATTACACATGAAATCGGGACGTCTTTACCCCTCCGAATCAGCTGGTCCCTGGTAAGGATTCTATCTTTGCACAGCGCTCAAACAAAGAACCGGATCTTCAGAGGAATAGGTTCACTCCACAGCCAATTGCCTTCAAACTCGATAAGCGGGCTGCGCGACAGCCAACGATACAGTGAATTGACATTGGATTGCCCATCACGATTCAGGACTCAAACCCTCTGATCAGCCCGTAAGGTGTTCTGTTGCGCCTCATACAGCCTTCTCAGCATGTCCAAATAGCTCCTCGCTGTCCCTGAGGAGTCTTCTAGTGGCGACATCCCAAACCTTCCTCCCACTAGCCAATGAGACAAACTCCTCAATCTTACCACCCGGATTCGAAGAAAGGGCATATATGTCCGGGTAAGCAGCCTTAAGCGGACCCACTCCCAACCACATATCCTCCCAAAAACGTATACTGGTGTCTCACCCCTAGCTGTATCGCACCTCTTTAGCCAGAGGCTCCCACATGCAGGAAATACCTCTCCACCACGCCGAGGTACTCCTATGGGACGAAAGGCATATCCCCCAACTCCCCCAGGATAAACCATATTTTTCAGACAGCACCAACCACCAGATGCTTCCCCTCTCCTCCACCCTTCCCGCTCTCCAAATCCACTTTCCAAGCATGGCCAAATTAGTCCTTTTTAAGCTCCGAATCCCCAGCCCACCACAGGCGATAGGCAGCTAGCATGTGTCCCAGTCATGGGTCAAAATATCGTCCGATACCGATACGTATCGGACGATACGTATCGGTTTTGGACCTCACCGGTACGATACATACCCTATGTATCGTACCATAAGTAAAAAAAGTAAATTATCGTCCGATACGGACAAATTATCGTCCGTATCGTCCATATCGGACGATAATTTCAAATTATCGGACGATAAATTGAAATTATCGTCCGATAATTAGTGTAAAATTGTAAGAAAATAAAAAAAATCAAATTATCGTTCGTATCGGACGATAATTTCAAATTATCGGACGATAATTTCAAATTATCGTCCGATAATTTGAATTTTCATAATTCGAGACCCAAACTTAAAAGTGCACTACTTCTCCTTCCCCTATTCCTCTCTTCTTCCTCCTCGCTTCTTCCTCTCTTCTTTCTCCTCTATTTTTTGATTATTTACCCCATAAATCGGCGCCAAATCGCACAAAATATCACGGGATCGACGTGGAAGGTACGTGTATTTCATTTTATTTCATTTTATTTCCTAAAATAAGGTAGATCTACACTAATTTAGTGTAGATCTACCCTTAAATAAGGTAGATCTACACTAAGTGTAGATCTACACTAATTAAGTGTAGATCTACACTAAATAAAGGTAGATCTACACTAAATTAGTGTAGATCTACACTAAATAAAGGTAGATCTACACTAATTAAGTGTAGATCTACCCTTAAATAAGGTAGATCTACACTAAATAAAGGTAGATCTACACTAATTAAGTGTAGATCTACACTTAAATAAGGTAGATCTACACTTAAATAAGGTAGATCTACACTAAATAAGTGTAGATCTACACTAATTAAGTGTAGATCTACACTAAATAAAGGTAGATCTACACTAATTAAGTGTAGATCTACCTTATTTAAGGGTAGATCTACACTAAATAAGTGTAGATCTACACTTAAATAAGGTAGATCTACACTAATTAAGTGTAGATCTACACTTAAATAAGGTAGATCTACACTAAATAAGTGTAGATCTACACTAAATTAGTGTAGATCTACACTAAATAAAGGTAGATCTGCTAATTAAGTGTGCAGATCTACCTTAAATAAGGTAGATCTACACTAATTAGATCTACCTTAAATATGGTAGATCTACACTTGTATAGATCTACACTAATATTATAGGTAAATTTATCATTTACCTATAATATTAATTATTTAAATTATTTAAAATAATTAATATTATTTAAAATAATATAAATAATTATTTAAAACATTTAAATTAATTAAAAGTAATATAAATAATTGGTCAAAAATAATATGATGGGTCAAAAATAATTATATGTGACCCCATTTAAAATATTTAAATTGATAGGTAAAAAATAATATAAGTAATTATAATTAAGGGTCACATGTAATCAATGGGCCATATATAATATGAGTCACATATCATATGGGTCACATATAATTAATAAAATAATAAGGTCAATATGGGTCACATATAATATGGGTCACATATCATATGGGTCATATATAATTAATAAATAATAATAAAATATGGGTCACATATAATTAAATTTATTATTAAAATTAATATGGGTCATATTAATTTTAATAATAAATTTAATTATATGACTATTATATTATATGATCTATATTGATTATATGTGACTGTCACATATAATTAAAATAATTTATATTATGGGATATGTCCCATAAAATTTTAGAATAATATGGAATAAATTTCAAATAAATATTTAAAAATTAAAATAATATCAAATAAATATTCATAAATTAAATTAATATGAAATAAATATTCATAAATTAAAATAATATCAAATAAACATTAATAAATTAAAATAATATCAAATAAATATTCATAAATTAAAATAATATCAAATAAATATTCATAAATTAAAATAATATCAAATAAATATTCAAAAATTATAATAATATCAAATAAACATTAATAAATTATAATAATATCAAATAAACATTCATAAATTAAAATAATATCAAATAAATATTTATATATTATAATAATATCAAATAAATATTCATAAATTAAAATAATATCAAATAAACATTCATTAATTATAATAATATCAAATAAATATTCAAAAATTATAATAATATCAAATAAATTTGATAAAATATAATCTGATATTTTTAAAATAGCAATAATTAAAAAATAAATTTTATTTTCAAGTGTAAATTAGATGTTTACTTTAATGCAATCGTTTGCTCATTCATGCAGGTGAAATAAATAAATATGGTACGTTCGACAGATCCAGCGTGGCAATATGGTACAGCAATAGATGGTAATAGACTCCAGATTCAATGTAATCTTTGTGGAAAAAAGCTATTTGGGAGGAGGTATCACACGATTAAAGGAGCATCTAGCTCATGTAAAGGGAGAGACAAGAGGTGTCCTAGTGTACCCAGAGAGGTAAAAGAAAATATCGAGCTAGTTTACAAGCAAGGAAAGAAAAAAGTCAAGCCGTCGTGATAGGAAATGTATGAGAGAATCAGGAGGCCAGATCCACAGTTTACATCAGATGCACCTGAGGATGAGGAGGATGAGGATGAGGATGAGCAGATAGCGAGAGCTATGAGAGAGAGTGCTAGGGAAGCACAACAGCGTCGAGATCAGGAAGAAGCCGATTATCGGCTTTTGGTCGTGTTGAGGGTCCATCCATGCCCTTCACGGTGGTGGATCTAGTCATAGGCCACATGTTGTTGATGTTGATGAGGATGTTGAGCAGACTGTCGGGTTGCGTAGGGCAGCATCTGGGAGGGATTATAGGCCATCTACTTGGTATACATTATGGATCCATTCATGTATCGCATGAAAGCTCCAAACAAACCAAATTGAGTGCAATGTCACTTGCAAAATGGGGAAGAAGCTTGGAAAATCCATTGCCAAGTTTTTATATACAACCACATTTCGAGCCAGTAGCGGACTCATGCCTTCAAAAGCATGATTGATACAAGTGCGGTTGGTCCAGAGTTAAAAGCCTTCTCCATATGAGATATCTGGGCCCTTACTAGCAGATGAGTACGATGAGATAGCACCTATGTACGAGCTTTGAGGATGTATGGGATGAGAGAGGTTGCACAATTATGCGATGGATGGACCGTCCCACAAAGAAGAGCTTGATAAACTTTTGGTTTACGATGCCGATGAGACGATTTTGAAATCATTGATGCTTGACACGTAAAGATCACTACCTCTTTAAACTAATGGATATGGTAGTTAATGAGGTTGGAGAGCGTGCGTGTGTGGTAACAGATAATGCGCGCAAACTACAAAGTCATTGGATTAAAACTAATGGCGAAGAGACGCCACCAGATCTTGGACCCCGTGCAAGACATCATGCGTGGACCTCATTCTTGAGGATTTAGGAAAGAGAAGCAAGGCACAGCAACTATTCAAAAGGGAAGAACGATTACTTCCTACTTGTACAAAGGATGTGGTGTCAATTTAATGAGAGCCTTCACGAACAATGAGTTGCTCACCTGCGATTACGTTTTAACACGTTCTTAGCCCTACGAGTTTGGCTAGATATAGGCGTGAGTCGAAAAGCATGGTGTCGGAAGAATGGAATCAACATGAAATAGGACTCCCAGCGAAGAGACTAGCTTGCTGAAGTTGACGACGATCTACGACCACGCGATTTTGGCGGATGTCGACCACTGATGTCACTACCCGGTGCAAGTGTTGAGATTGGTTGATGGTGATGACAAACCAACAATGGGGTACGTTTATGAGTCAATGGATAAGGCAAAATTGGCTATAAAAACCAAATGCCCTACAAAATATAAACGATACTGGGCGATTATCGACAAGAGGTGGGATGCACAATTTCACCAGTACTTGCATGCAGCAGGTATAACATGTTGCACAATTATGTAGTGATTTTTTATTTATTTATTCATTATTTTCATATACTGATGAAATTGCTCATATTTGATGTGTAGCACACTACTTGAATCCGACCTTCCAAAGATCTGTGACGCTTGAGTTGGCGACGACACTGATGAAGTGTATACCGGTTTGCTCAATGTAATCCAAAGAATGCTCCCTGAGTTGGCGGACCAAGGCCAAGCCATAAGAGATGTGAGTGATCATAGTATCATACCTTATAATTAATAAGTCAAATGTCATGTGATATTATCATCTATTTATTGATATGTGCCTTACTGTGTTTCATCTTTATAGATTGACATGTTTCGCAAGAGACATGGGTCATTTGGAACCCCGTTGGCGCAATCCCAAATTAAACACGACAAACCCGCTGATTGGTGGATGCATTATGGAGGTGATGGTCCGATATTGAGGCAGGTAGCAATGAAGGTATTGTCGTAAACGTGTTCCTCGTCCAACTGCGAGCGAAATTGGAGCACTTTCTCTCTCATTCATACTAAGACAAGGAATAGACTAACTATGGACCGATTGGAAAAGTTAGTCTACTGCCACTACAACATGCGATTAAGGGTCAGGAATATACAGAGGACCAACCGCGGTAAGCAATTACATGAAGTCTTAGATCCTCAATTATATGAAGTCTTACTTACATATTATACTAATTCATCTATCATATTCTATCTTGCAGACGGTGATTATTTTGATCCCATCCAGTTGGATTATATATTCGAGGAGGATGACCCTTTGAATGAATGGATCGAAGAGAGAGAAGAGCCAGTCTTGGATAGTGAGAGCACTGAATGGCTGGACAATGCTGAAAGAGTAGCGGAGCAGCAGGCTTCCCAACCACCGAGGCGGAAAAGAAGATTGAATCGTCATTCAGTGGTTGGATCTGATGACGAAACGCAGCCCGGTAGTGATGATGGGAGTGGTGAGGATGATGGAGGGCATGATGGTGGAGGGGATGTTGGCACTAGTGGTGGAGGGGAGGAAGCTGGTACCTCTGATCCTTATAGAGATATGGCGGCATGGGACGATGACTCGACGCCGTTAACACAGTTCGACACTCCTACATTCAGAATGGGAGGGGTTGAAGGAAGAGGAGCGTCGGGATCATATCAAACACCACCACCACCACCACCACAAGATGATACGGATATGGGTTATATGACTTCTAGCTTCGGGGGATTCAGTTTGCAAAATACCGAAGATTCAGCAACTAGTAACCCATACTACCAGCCACAACAAGCTTACGGTGCCATATGACGTTGGTCGATTTTTGGAGGACCGCCTTCGTACTACGCATCGAGCCATATTCGTTGCTACAGCCTCAGTTTCAAGAGGGCACATATAATCATGGGTATCAATATGGGCAACATTATATAGGCAAAGGCCTAAAGCTCACAAGACCGATGATGTCGATGATCATGAGGGCCAAGAATCACCACGAAAATCAATGTGGCTCTAAAGTAAGTTTTTTATGTACTATTAAACTTATTTTTATCATCATAGCTATTATCTTTGACAAAATATAATTTATTTTGTCAATATATATTGTAATTTACTTTATGCGTGTACGTCGATCAAATTATGAAATATTGTTAATAAAATAGGCATGTGAACAGCTGATCGAATATAATGTTAGAAGATCTATTACATTAAGTCAAAAATGTGATCTTAAGACAAAAATAAGTTAAAAATTAGGCATGTGACTTGGGTTAAGTTACAAAATAGGCATCTTACTTATATATTCATCTAAATAATGCATCAAATATATAAAAAATAAAAGCAAAAATAGTTGAAATAAATACAAAATAAATAAATATAATTTTTTCAGATTTTTTGGGATTTTTTGGGATTTTTTTGGCATTTAAAAAAAAAAAACGATTTTTTCAATGTATCAAACCGATACATTCAATGTATCGCCGATACATTGAATGTATCGGACGATACCCGGTACGTATCGTCCGAGAAGTCCGGACGATACGTACCGGAAAACCGGTATTTTGACCCTTGGTCCCAGTTGACAAGTTGATACCGCCTGTTCATGCCCACCCCCTCCCAAAGAAACGACCGTTGAATACGTTCCAGCCAATCGAAAATTTTAGCGGGACATCTAAACATGGACATGTAGAGAATAGGGATCGAAGAGAGCACCACTTTAACCAAGATTAACCTTCCCTCACTACTCAATAATCTACCTTTCCAAGACGACAAACGCTACTCAACCCTCTGCACAACCGGGAGCCAATCGCAGCTCGTGAGCTGTCTGAGCCCAAGTGGCAGGCCGAGGTACCTAATAGGCAGCCCCTCGATATCACACCCAATCGAACCAGCTAGGTCAGTCAGCAGGCCATCCTCCACACCAATGCCAAAGACAGCTGATTTGAGTTGATTAACCCACTGCCCCGACACCGCCTCATAAATCGAGAGCGCATCTGCCATAGCGGAAAGTTCCGCCACATCTGCCTTCCCAAATAAAATTGTGTCGTCTGCATACTGCAAGTGCGAGATGAATCTGCCCTACTCTCTCACCCGAATGCCAGTAAGCATATTTAAGTCCCTTGCGTGCCCGATCAGCCCGGATAGAGCCTCCCCAACCATATTAAAGAGAAACGGGGATAAGGGATCTCCCTGCCTTATGCCTCTAGAGCTCTTAAAATAACCGGCCGACATGTCATTTATCAACACAGAAAACCGATGGGAGGAATAACATTCGCGCATCCATTTCCTCCAAATGACGCTGAACCCCAACCTTCTCAATATGTAGTCGAGATTTCTCCAGCTGACCCGGTCATAGGCTTTCTCCATATCTACCTTCCAAAATACAGCCAGCCGACGTTACACATGGGCCGAGTGAATGGTCTCATTAGCCACCACCACAAGATCCGTTAGTTGTCTACCTCGGACGAAAGCCCCCTGATTGCCGGAAATAATAGTACCCATCACCCACTTAAGCCTGTTAGCCAGCACCCCCGATATAATCTTGTATAGGAAATTGATCAGACTGATCGGCCGGTAATCGGAAATGCTCTCAACCCCATGAGTCTTGGGAATGAGGATAATAAATGTGGAATTTAAGGATCTCCCGATAAAACCAGTTGAGTGAAACTCATGGAAAACCTCTAGCAGGTCCGCCTTAATGGTCTCCCAAAATGCACGGTAAAACTCCATGGTGAAACCGTCCGGCCCCAGCGCTTTATTTCTGCCACCAAACCTGATCGTTGTCCACACTTCGTCTTCAGTAACATTACTCTCCAGCCCCCTATTAATCTCCTCCGAAAGAGAGGTAAACTGAAGCTCATCCAAACTCGGCCTCGAAAGACCCTCATCCGTATACAGTCGTTTGTAAAAATCAACGATATTATCCCGAACCTATTCGTGACCCGAATACGACACCCCATCCACGATGATGCTCCCCAAATACTTCAATTTATTATGGGCGTTTGCAATTGCATGGAAGTACTTTGTATTAGCATTCCCCTCTTTAAGCCAACGAGCCTTCGCTTTCTGCATCCAAAACACTTCTTCGGCTCTACAGGTCTCCCTGACCTCAACCTTCGTTTGCAATCTAAACTCCCTCTCATCCGCCGATACGTTTTTGGTCTCCTCCAAATTATCCAACATTTTCAGCTGCGGGAGCAAAGTCTCCTTTCTAACGTGTACCCATCCATATTCATCCCTGTTCCAGATTTTGATTCTATCCTTTATCCAACGAAGTTTAGAGAGGAACCGGTAAGCAGCCGTCCCATTCGACACCAGTTCCGACCACCAAACCTGGACCTTCACCCGAAAAGACTCATCTAATAGCCACATGTTTTCAAATCGAAAAGGAGAGGGCCCCTTTCCACGAGACTCGCACGTGAGAGCAAGAGGGCGATGATCAGAGATGGCACGGGCGAAAGCTTCCAGTCGAGCCCCGGGGAAGATATCGAGTCAGTCGGTAGAACAAAGAAATCTGTCCAGCCTGCTAAGAGAAGGCGCGTCCTGAAGACTAGACCACGTAAAACGAACCCCAATTAGCGGGATATCTAATAACCCCCAGTCCGAGATGAAAGAATTGAAATCCCGCATGACTCCGAGATTAGGAGGGCCACCCTGCTTCTCGAAATCCCACCGAATAGCATTGAAATCTCCTCCCAAGCAGAGGGGAAAGTCCCACCGAGCAGCAAGAGCGTTCAGCTCGAACCAAAAATCCCCCCTCTCCCGGTCAGACGTCGGGCCATAGATGCCCCCAAAACTCCACTGCTTTCCCGACACTTTATCCCGAAGCACCACAGAGGTGGAAAACCAACCCAATTCCTCGTCCACCTTATCGAAAAGAACCGAAGACCAGGCCACCAGAATCCCTCCGGAGGCTCCGATGGAATCAATGCCGACCCAATCCCAGCTACCACCCCCCAGGACCGATTCGACCTTCCTTCTATCACAACTTCCCCACTTTGTTTCTTGAAGGGTAACAATGACTGGTTTAAACGCCGCAATCACTTGCTTAACCTCGTCCGCTTCAAACGATCAGTGATACCTCTCACATTCCAAGATAACATCTTCATAATCGAAACACTTCAAAAGCCCGCCCAACCGGAGTAGACGATTACAACCCCCCCCCCCCCTCTCCCATCCGACATACCCCATTGTAAACGAGCAAGCTCCCGCGACCCACCCCTCCGCTTCCTCTTGATATCCTGGTGACATGTGAGGATGGACCTGAACACCTCCCACAACTCAGCCTGAGATCCTTTAAACGACATCCCAAGGTTTCGCCCCACTTCGATCAGCCGATCGATCTCCGCAACAATTTCAACTTCCGGAGCAAGTCCAACCTCAGAGGCATCTTGACAAGCTTGTAACTGCAAATTCCCGACCATCTGGCTTCCCTGCTCATCAGACTCTGTGTCCGGCCAGCTCCCCATCTGAGCTTCCATCTCTGGCACACCATTTCCCAAAGCTAAAACCGCACCAAGGCCCGAACCGCCAACCCGAGGATTGGCTCTGCAGCACCGGAGATCCTCCATCCCGTTGTCTTTGCCCTTCCCAAAATTTTCGACCTCTCCCTCTGAAATAGAAGCACGGGTCTCATCTCCCTCATAAATAGATAAGATTTGTGCCCCCGGGTCGGCCCACAAGCGATAGGTTAAACCCAGCAAAACCGACCCGAAAGAAACATGGGTCAGCGCGCCTGAAATGGTCGGACCCAGTTGTCGTTCGGGCCCAAACCAACCCTCCCCCACCAAACAACAAAAACACTTCTTGACCCGAATCACATCGTTTCCTTGCTCCAGCCCAGACTCCCTACACGTGTCGCCCCAATGAGACCTCATGGGAGGGCACATCAACAAACCACGTGGCCCCCCCTCCAACATGGGATATAAAACCACGTGGCCCCCCCTCCTAATTGTCCTGCAGTCAAACCCTTCAGCATCTCCGGAGAAACTCCAGAGAATTCCAGATCAAGGCGACGTGGCAGCTCCCAAGCCCTTCTCGCTCCCCGAGGCACCACCCAACAACTTCTTCTCCTGCGATAAACCCTAAAGCCTTTTTTGAAGACAGAAGAGACTTCCCTCAAAAGGTGACCGACTGCCTCGAGCTCCATCGGATCCCAGGTACGACATCCAGCCTCATCCGTCCTATCCGACAGCACCCTCACAAACTAGATTCGGATGGCCACTCAGGTGTGCCTAGCATGCCTGAGGCCTGAGGCCTGAGGCGCACACCTAAGCACACCTTTAATTACATCATTTTGTTCTTCTCAACTTGCAAATTGACCTTCATAAAGCAAGCAACCTGTGATTTGAATCAGAAATCCTGGCTTTCAAGTAGAATAACAATTTTATGGACTCAGCAATAGATACAAAACAATTGTAGGATCAAATATAGGTATCCTACTCCCAAGATTTTTTCTTATTGTCATGTTGGGTGCTTTCAACAAATGCTATAAATATTGTTCTCACCATATCCATTCAACAAATTTCAGGAATCAGGTTTGGGATATTTTATGGAGTTGTTAATTAACAAAAAGAGATTGCTGAATCATACTGCTCGTCTCTACTCTAATTTTTTGTAAAAAAAATGAAACCAATAACATTCAGATCTGAATGACTTCCATGCTGAAAGGAAATAATAACATCCTAATAATAAACACAAAAGTAGCATATTCCACCTAGGGAGTGTTGGGATTGATTCTTGATACGATATTGCCTAACTTAAATATTTACTAACCTTGAGAATTGTTCAATTAATTTGTCCAATTAATTATTATACTAAAATGCACGACCAAAGATTCCCATAGAAACTCTCACTAAGACATGGAACTAAACTGATTTTACAAAAACTTATGGAATAACCTAAAACATGTCATCATAAACTATTATAAACCCTGATTCCAATCAGCAATTTCACCGATTCCAAAACTCCCCAGTTCCCAAGCCCATTATTAACAAGTTTTCTCCATCACTTATGGCATGCTGACTTGATTAATGTCCTACTCATCTTTCACATGATGTTATAAAACAAACAAACAGCAATTGATGAAGTGGAAGAAAAGAAAAAGTAATTTGTGCTAAAAATGAACAGAGAGTACACTATAAAACTGATTTAGATATTAAGCATGAACAAAAGCACTTGCCTATTTGGTATTTCGCCTGGAAGCTCCATAAAATGCACTGTGCGATCTAAATAACCTGCAAACACAGTCTACAAAAACTTGCCAGTATCAATAGGCATAAAACAAATGAACAAGGATCAAGTGCCATTATGTTTCAGAAGCTTAAGCCTGTAACATATAAGGTCACCAGAGTAAGTTCTGGACATTAGCATCAAATATGAGAAACATGAACCTGGATAGCAACTATAAATGGTAGTCAGAAGTGTCTAGAGGAGCAACGCCAATGCAAATTACATATAATATATGCTGAAGCTGACATGCAGAATAGAGACTAAAATGAAGGACTAATAACAATGCGGAGGATCAAAGTTCTGACATTGGTATCTGACATAAACTGTAGCTTGCTCAGAAAATATCCAATCAATAGAATAGAACAAAACATGAAGTTTTAACTAGGTAAATAAAAGGTACGATTGGTAAGAATAGCCATCTCCCAGTTTCTCTTTAATCGCATGTTTAATAGGAGATAATTGAGTGGGAATTTGAAGAAAGATATACATGAAGCTTTAAATAAAAGGAAAGAAAAAAAAAAAAAAAAGCAAGAGTACGTTGGCACATAAGGGGTTATTTCTAAACAAGGCAGTCATCGAATTCTTACAACTCAAATAGTACATAAGAGGAAATTTGATGCGAATAAGAGGAAATTTGAGAGTGGCACCTATAAAGGAGAAATTTACGGAATGTCGGTTAAGATGATTTGGACATTTTCAACGGATGCCAGAAATAGACCATGTATGAAAGGTTGAAACGCTACAAGCACAAGGAACTAGGAGAAGAGGAAGGCTAGTGAATACCTGGAGGAAAGCAGTAAGAAGGGACATGAAGGATTGCGAAGTTAGAGCTTGGTGCTGACCAGAAATGAGTGGAGGAATAGGACACACAAAGCTGACCCAAAACATATGGATGATGATGATGATCGAGAAATTATTTTTGAAAAACTCGCAAATAATTCACGAATTTGAGGTTATGTGAATTAATCACGAATTATTTGTGAATTTTTCAAAATTCATGTATTTTTTAAAATCCGTGAAATTTGCGGCCTTTTTATTAAATTGTGACGTTTTGATGTACTTAAAAATTCACCCTTTTAATCTTATTTCTATTTTCTCTCCGATTTTCCCTGTAGTTGCTGAATTTTGCAGAATTTTTTAAAATTTTAACATTGTCGAACCCCGACTTGGTGACTATGATTGTAAGGACACGAATACCAATACCACCAAGAAGACATGTAAGAGTAAGAGGGGAGTAGATTCGCCAAGAATCAAAGGAGATTTAGACCCAAAACATAGTACAACACAGAAATTTGCCCTCTATGCACAAAGATCTCTCTCTCTTCTCTCTCTCTCCTCTCTCTTCTCTCTCTTCTTCTATCTCCCTATATGGTGACTAGATACTTATCCAAGTAAAAGTTAATGCATATGCAGAATTCTCTTTGGCAACATGAGAAGCACTAGAAAGAGGGAATCTTCAGAGAAGTTATTACTATCATTCTATCATTCTTTTTATATGCTAAATATAAAATCCTAGTAACTAAACTAATAAAATGTAACTTCAATTCATTACCATCAAAATTAGAGTTTACAGACATATTTCGTTAAATCTGACCACAACTTTAAGTACATAAGATTAGCAATTTGTGAAATTAATAAATCAAACACGGCTAACTGGACAGCCCCGTAAAGAAACCTGGGGCTTGATCCCCTTTACTTACATCCAACAATCCAACGCCAGTGAAGGAGTAAAGTCGTGTAGGCGTAACAGCCATCACATAATACCTAGTTCCATTATTAATACTAGCTGTTTCCATCTGCGAATTAGTGATAAAATTTAAGGGATCAGTATCAATCTTAGCACTGAGAGCTAGATAAATGAATAAACTTCTATGCAACAAACAAAGACTAATAATAACATTTGGCAGTACCTGCAATCCCATGAAGGGTTCTTGAAGCTCTGTTAACTCATATAACAACTTTATATACTTCTCTTTTTTATCCTTTTCATCAACGGCCATTTCGTAAAGTTGGCCATTATCCGTACCAAGGATAACTTCCCGTGTAGAAGCTGAATTTGGAGACATGACATAGAACAGAACAGCAAATCAGTAAGTGAATTTTCCCTTCCCCTGAGAACATACCAAAAAGAGTAAAGACCACAAAAATTTAGTAACCTTCTGTGATCTGTTGTCTGTTCCAGGCAACTGCACTCACTACAAGTCCTTTTAGTTTGTTCAAAATGCGGGCTTTTCCCCACTTTGCATGTGTATAATACGTCTCAGCACCTGCACTACTAAGGACAGTAGCCATACAATGACTCCCTCCGGGATCAACAAAAACTCTGTGCACAGGTTGATCCCCAGTTCGGCCAGCAGAGAGGTCAAGATCTGCAAATAAATAATATTGGGAGGATTTGATCATTGCCATGCATCTGTGAATAATTTTCTGTCCAGAACTTTGAATATGCAAATACACATCAACTATAGAAATGGAGCAAAGGGGGGTGTAATGGATCAAATAAATGCCTTGACCCTGGTTGTAGAATTCAAAAATGTTTTCAAACAAACACGATTCGCTGGAGCAACATACCTATTCCCTTTGTGCAGACTCATACAGCAAGTGTTGTTTTGGTTTTCAAATTTGCAAATGAGATTGCATTAATCAATAGAAAGGATGAACCTAGCTGAGAGATTTCCTTCATGGTATATAATGAATATTAGATGAAAAGGATAGGAGGATGCTCTCCTCAAAGATTTGCTCGTGCTAACACTCATCAGTCACAAATGATAAATTTTGAATGCATTAATAAAGGCTACATCGTTTCCTATTATTCAGAAGTATGTGTGATTTTCCTACCTTTGTAATCTTTCTCCTACACATCTCACAGGCAGAAAATGGACAATATGTGCTCCACCTAATACGAAAAAGTCAAACTCCCTGTTGATTACTGTTAGCTAGCTGCTATATATCCAACCCAACATTATGCCGAACAATTTTATGGAGACAGAAGACGAAAAAGAAACTGGCTTTGCTCTTAGCTGATATGCTGAGAGCTCCAAGACTAGGCGTAGGTTATTCATTATCTTCCTCACAATAAATTACAGCTAATTGGTGGTCAAACTCTAGCTTCTGCTACTTTCCATGTTTCTCTTCCATTCTTAAAAAGGCAAGTAAATGATAATATAAAATTAGTATCAACATTATGTAAAGCTATGTCGGTCCCTAGAATCAAGGTCATTGATTTTAAGTTCTCCTTGACAATATCATTGTTATAATAAATCCTACTCTACATAAATTTTGTAAATTGTCATCTACTAGGGTTACAATAATCGTTTATAAAGCAGAATAAAATACATTTTTCATGATACATTATTGTTTAGGGATACTTTAGTCATACCACTCTTAAGATGCATTTTGTATATTTCAAATCAATGAATAGTCAGTATGGATAAATTTAACATGATATTAGACCAAACCTAATATAGAAATCTTATATTCTATAAATCAATGAGTGCTTAATAGTTAAAAAATTTTGCAGCACAGATCCATACATTTTTCTTTTACAGTCCACAAGATCATCCAACACAAATTTTCTTCCTACAAAAAAGAAACAAACAAATTTTCTTTTTCCTCATATTATGATCTTCTCCATCAAGAACCCTTTTCTTTACATTATTCTTTTAAGCAATCCATGCTTATATAATCAAGGTTTAGTCATTTGTACCTCACATCTCTATCTTGCAATTCAAATTTTTCTAATTGAAATACTCTTGCACCTTTCTATTACCTATCGCCTCTCAAATACCACCTTCCCCATATTCTGAATTGAAACTTGAAAGTAGTAGATTGCCAAAGGACACACCTGCAAAGAGGGAGATGCTAGTGTTGATCCCCAATTCAACAACTCCAGTTTTTTTCTCTATAAAACTCAGAGAAGGAATAGTCCATGTTTTATATCGGTTTCACAAGAACCTTATAATGGTTTCCTTTATAGATTAAGGCATACGGAAAAAAATCAAAAAA
The DNA here is from genome assembly GCA_021018995.1 of Chloranthus sessilifolius. Lineage (NCBI taxonomy): Eukaryota > Viridiplantae > Streptophyta > Magnoliopsida > Chloranthales > Chloranthaceae > Chloranthus > Chloranthus sessilifolius. Next base: position 137,925,729 of record CM037588.1, on the reverse strand, counting down.
AAAAAAAGTTAAATAACATGAATAGGATTTACTATCATAATTGTTTTGGTTTTGGGGGGAAAGAACTAGAAAAATAAGTGAAGTTAAACAAGAAAATGTGGGACTCTTCCTTCTCAGGATTTTGTAGAGAAAAAAGTAAGGTCAAAAGAAGGTTTTAAAGGTTTGCTACATCTGGTGCATATTAGTATAGAGAGTAGGGTTTCAACTTGGTTCTATAGTTCTTAAATATTTTCCATGCTTTTGACAAAGTTAGAAGGAAGTATAGAAACAGAGAAAAATGATTGGTTGACCATACTCAGGCAAACACTCCAATCATTGGGTAATGCCTTTTATATATTCAGTAATTTTATTGTAGGTTCAGTAGAAATTTAAGATGATATGTTTATAATATAAAATTCGGAGCCAAAATAAGGTGAACTTGATCCTTACAAATGCCTTTATTGGATTTTGTAGTAGCGCTCATTGGCCAATGTTGACCAACCTTTTCCCACGTATGCATTGTAATTGTGAAACTCGTTTGATTGAAAGAAATATGACCCACAGTGAATGCCCTTGGTTTTAAATTTTGATCTATCTTCAACATTTATGGGTATCTGTTGGCCGCTGAAATTTCGAAAGAAAATAGAGTACAGCTAAGAGGTCGCTGTCAAAAAAATTTGTGGTCAAAAGAATGTGGCTATGAAGTAGCCCGTGGCCAAGGCCGCAGCCCAAAGATTACAGCAGAGAAAGCCCATGGCCCAAAGATTACAGCCAATGAAAGGTTTGCGACCAAAAGGGCACGGCCTAAAATTCACTACCAAGAAGAGCCCACGGACCAAACACTTGTGGCCAAGATTTTACAGCCAATAGAGGCCCATGGTCAAGTCCTCACGACCAAAAGATCATGGCAAGGAGAAGTTCGCGACCAGTACGTGTGATTAAATCTAACCCAGGACAGGAACCCTAAAATGCGTGAATATGATTTTGATGCGATTTGCCGAAATTAAATAAAATTAATTCAAGATTAATCTCAAAACTATCACGATACCTTCCGGTTCGTAGAATTCCGATAGGAAAATCACGCAAGATCCGAATAGGGTATCCAATCCGATGCACAAGTCCCGTTAGATTTGAGGTGGGATCGGGCATAGAGATAAGACTCTAGCTCTTTCCAGGCTTGGGCGTTCATCTTCGAACCGATGTAGATTCACCGGTTCGAACTAGGGTTATAGGATTGGATAGGTTTGATGGCTCGGATGAAAACTAGGGTTTTGATGGAAATAGGTTTTGGATTTTGGATTAGGGATTCAATACGGGTAATGGATTATAAGAGAAAGACAGAGAAAATATATCTAGCAAAGATAATAAAAGATCAAAAGAGCATAGATGAGAATCACTCACTTGGTTTCACACCAAACCCATCTCGGGAAGAAGAATATTCAAGGATAAAACATTCAAAATATTCAATAACTAAATAAAAAGTGTTTACAAGCCTCTATATATAGGCCACCAATTAATAACTCGAATTAAAGAGTCCTAATAATAATAAAACGTTAAAAAAGCCAGTTTCCATAAAGTTTAGAAGTTCCGTCGTCGCCAACAGCGTGTTGTTACAATGTTAACAGCGTGTTGTTGAATAGCAAGTTGTTGCAATGTTAACAGCGTGCTGTTGAACAGCGCGCTGTTGCACTGTTGAACAGCGCTCTCGATCTTGACGTCCCCCGTCATACTCTCGACTCAAAATGCGTGAATATGATTTTGATGCGATTTGTCGAAATTAAATAAAATTAATTCAAGATTAATCTCAAAACTATCACGATACCTTCGGGCTCGTAGAATTCCGATAGATAAATCACGCAAGATCCGAATAGAGTGTCCAATCCGATGTGCAAGTCCCGTTAGATTTGAGGTGGGATCATGCCTAGAGATAGGACTCTAGTTTTTCCAGGCTTGGGCGTTCGTCTTCGATCCGATGTAGATTCACTGATTCGAACTAGGGTTGTAGGATTGGGTAGGTTTGATGGCTCGGATGAAAACTAGGGTTTTGATGGAAATAGGTTTTGGGTTTTGGATTAGGGATTCAATATGGGTAATGGATTATAAGAGAAAGACAGAGAAAATATATAGCAAAGATAATAAAAGATTAAAAGAGCATAGATGGGAATCACTCCCTTGGTCTCACACCAAACCCATCTCGGGAAGAAGAATATTCAAGCATAAAGCATTCAAAATATTCAATAATCAATTAGAAAGTGTTTACACGCCTCTATATATAGGCCACCAATACTTAATTCGAAATAAAAGAGTCCTAATAATAATAAAACGTTGAAAAAGGCAGTTTCCGTAAAGTTTAGAAGTTTTGTCGTCGCCAACAGCGCGATGTTGCAATGTTAACAGCGTGCTATTGCAACAGTGCGTTGTTGCAATATTAACAGCGTACTGTTGAACAACGCGTTGATGCACTGTTGAACAGCGCTCTCAATCTTGACATCCCCCGTCATTCTCTCCGACTCAATGTTTCATCACCGATGAAACACGCACGTTGTACTGATCAAGTGTATCGAGTCTCGATCGGTGAAAATCTTTGCAACTAGCCCAAACAATCTCGGCTCCTGGTGACGTATGATCCACATCTCGGTTGATTGTTGCGGGACCCACGCGGTAAACCTCTCCTTGATGAACCTGATAACCCAGCTCACCAACCCATTCCACCAAATATTTTTGAAGTTGCTCATTAACTCTCCCGGACCCAAAGGAATTCATCCCCGATGAAGTGTAATCACGATATCGGTCGGGATTACGAGCACTCAAACAGCAAACTCTTTCATGACTGGCCCATGTACTCTTTGTAGTCGAAGTATCAGCAGATAATTTGTAGTGATTGTTGCTTTAATTAATCTTCTGTTTAATTTCGGCATGCAATGCGAAATGAGACGCAAAAGTTGACTCACAATAAGACTCAGAATGTATAGCGGTATGCAACTTGAGATTATGATGTGCATGCGTGGCTATGGACTCGAAACTCTCATGTGTGTGCAACACTAACGACTCACATGTAACCGACTCATGTGTGATTGAATCAAGTGACTAATGGCTCAAGTGCACTCAGCTGGAGTAACTCGCGCGTACTCGTGTCAACCAAAACCAGGGACTTGTGCACAACTGACTCTACGGACACTATCAGATCGTGAATAGGTGACTCGGTCGAATCGTGTGTGGGTGACTCCACATCACTACTCACAAGGGAGAGAGAAGCCTCTTTAACACAAATTAGACCTTCTTCAACTTCTTCTATTTCCACCTCACTCATCACGATACAAGGGTACACTTCCTCTTCTACTTCTCCATCCTCTGGTTCCCTAGGACTCTCTTTTAGTCAATAAATTTGGAGTGGGAAGTTATATGGAGCATTGGTAATCAAAGTGTCCGAACCGTTGACACTTAAGGCAATCATGACACCTATTTGTCTTGATTTTCAAAAACCGTAGAAGGTGGCAGTACGTGAGTGGAGCATAATTATCGATAAGTCGCTCCCTTATGTCTTCCCATCGTGTGATGGGCTTACGATTAGCTAACTCGCGTAGAAGCTCAACATTAGTCCAATAGGTTTTGGCACTATCCTCCAACTTTGTTTTCACTAACCTAACTTTGTACTCATTTGGTACGCTATACCAAACAAAATACTCTTCCACACTAGACAACTACTCCACGAAGGTTTTAGGGTCCGTCTTACCCTCAAAATCTAGGACCTCATTTTGAATAGATTTTAGAAACCTATCGGCAGGATCGTACTTAGGTTCACGATGATGAGTGTATCCCCTAACTCTAGTCTCATCACAACTTTTGAGATTTTGCCAAGAATTTGGTGTGTAGCGGCTCCTATTATTAATTGCACACATTTGGGCTTTGATGTCTCTAAGGGCATCAACAATCTCATTCATGCTCATGATGAACACGGCTTACTAACACAGGTGCTAAATGTCATGCAAACATGAACCACAATGGATGAGGAATTTTTTCAAACAGTAGATGTGCATACTTTGAACACAAATGAGATTAAATGCAATAAAAATTAAAATGACACAATATACCCTAACCTAGAAAACCTAGGTATCTGATACCAAAACTGGCGCGGGATGAGAACCCTAAAATGCGTGAATATGATTTTGATGCAATTTGCCGAAATTAAATAAAATTAATTCAAGATTAATCTCAAAACTATTACGATACCTTCAAGTTCGTAGAATTCCAGTAGATAAATCACGCAAGATCTGAATAGGGTGTCCAATCGGATGCATAAGTCCCGTTAGATTTAAGGTGGGATCGGGCCTAGAGATAGGACTCTAGCTTTTCCAGGCTTGGGCGTCCGTCTTCGATCCGATATAGATTCACTGGTTCGAACTAGGGTTGTAGGATTAGGTAGGTTTGATGGAAATAGGTTTTGGGTAATGGATTATAAGAGAAAGACAAAAAAAATATATAGCAAAGATAATAAAAGATCAAAAGAGCATAGATGAGAATCACTCCCTTGGTCTCACACCACCCATCTCGAGAAGAAGAATATTCAAAGCATAAAGCATTCAAAATATTCAATAATCAATTAAAAAGTGTTTACAAGCCTCTATATATAGGCCACCAATAATTAATTCGAAATAAAAAAGTTCTAATAATAAAACATTGAAAAAAGCAATTTCCGTAAAGTTTAGAAGTTCCGTCGTCGCCAACAGCGCGTTGTTACAATGTTAACAGCTTGTTGTTGCAACAGTGCGTTGTTGCAATGTTAACAGCGTGCTGTTGAATAGCACGTTGTTGCACTGTTGAACAGCGCTCTCGATCTTGACGTCTCCCCGTCAAAATCCCAACAACCACCAGAGGCCACGACTGAAGCCCAATAACTGTAACAAGTACTCGGCCCGACCCAATAGCCATGTTAAAGCCCATGGCCAAGTCATGTCGCTGATTTTTTACGTGCGACCAATTACAAAACTACCCAGTATCGACAGTTAAGCAAATCCTTCATGACCATGGAAGTTATGGCCGAATTGAAGTATAAAAAGGGTACATTTGTCGAGAATAAAACACATGAACAAAGATCAGAGAGCATACACATCACAAGAAGGCATACAGCAAGAGCAAACGAAAGCAACAACAGCGGAAAAAAAGCCAGAAATTTCAGTGCTAGACAAATAAGGTATTGAATTGGAAAAGAAGAAGAGGAATGGCCTCTCTCTATATTCTCCAAGATATTACCCGTCTATTTTAGACCAAGTTGACAAAATCCAAACAATGAATAATGTCATCCGTTCTTAAAAGAAGCAAACTGATATATTCATTCATAAAATTCTATATTGAATAATAATTTTGTACCTACTTCAAGTTATCCCCAAATTCATTCAAACACCATAAAATGGCTATGAAAGACGAGACTTATGTCGAAGCATCATTATATGAAACTTTGACAAAGACTGCATTATATGCCTGACATATGAAGAGATAGAGTTCTCTTAATATCTTTGATTAATCTCGTATCTGGAAGGATTCAACTCATACCCTAGTACGATGATTGAATTCGTAATCATCCAGAGGTAAACCAACTAGTTGTGAGAGTATAGAAATCAACTTCGATTGATACTCTTACTTATATGATTTATGAAAAAAGTCCTCGAAATCAAAGTTGATCGACAACAGCGGAGCATGAAGTCCACCTGAAATAGATCACTTGCCCTTTTGCTGAAGATGACATTTCTTTCCTCAAAATTTATGATGGCATCTCTCTATTTGATGACAAATGATGTCATCATCCTCCTAATAAGTTACAAGATGTATATATATTGTACTTTTAACTAGAGGTTTTTTGTAAGGATGTAATTAACGTGGCATCATTGGTGATATTCGATAAGAAAACCCTGCAAATCAAGGGGAAATTTGATACAAATAATTTGTGAATGAAATTCATTCTTCTTACGCCAATTTGTTGTAAACAAATATCTGTCATGCCTGGTGAGACTCACTTCTTCTCTCATCTTTAAGTACAGTAAAACAGAATAAATAAGATATATTCATTCAAAAAAGGGCTTATATACAATTGTCAAAAAAAGGGCGCACGCGCGCTCGCCAGCCCTCCTGCCGGCTGGCCGCCCGGACACACACACACACAAGCTCCTGGAGAGCCTTAGCAGTTGGCAACGCCTCAAGAATACTTTTCTCCAATGCAGAACCATCCCAGCACTGACGAAGCATGGCTGATTGTTCATTAACTTCTTCAATTACTTCCTCAGGGGTGTCTACTGAAATATTGAAAGGCACCTTCTCAACAATATACTTGTGTAGGCAAGAACCATCCCAGCACTGACGAAGCATGACTAATTGTTCATTAACTTCTTCAATTACTTCCTCAGGGGTGTCTACTGAAATATTGAAAGGCACCTTATCAACAATATACTTGTGTAGGCAAGACACAGCAAATTGAAACAAATCTACCCTTGCAGCTCGACGACTTATGGAAAGATCTTTTAGAGAGACTTCATATAACAAATATAGGATGTTCCTTAACATAAAAGAGAAGACATCTTCCCTTACTGATGCAAAAAGATTACACTGAAACATCCTAAAAAAGGAATGAATGGCTAGCCTTGATAGGGAAGAAACTTCTTGTTTACTAACGTGAAGGATCCCTTAGTTTGATCAAGAAGACAAAAGTACAGCTTTAGGAGAAGAAAAAAAACTGATGAGCAACTTAATGGGGTAGATTGGATGTCAGGTTAAGGTACAGGAGGCAATTGTTAGCTTTTTCCAAAAAGTTGAACACCCTTTACTGGAAGGTCCATGCTAGTGTGGAGGGATCACTTACATGCTTATATCAAGAGATGAGCACTGGTATTGAAAGACATTTTTCTCTTTCGGAAATAAGGCTAGCAGTTTTCACCTAGAAAGAGATAAAGTGCAGGGACCTGGGGCCTTTTGCCCTGATTCAGTGCAGAAGCTGTGACTTTGTACTGAGCGCAACATTTGTCTGTTTAGGGTGGCAAGGAAATGTTATTACCTTATCGAAATAATGGTCCCATTAGCAAAGGAAATTAATATATGTGATCAAATTGATGTGTAAAATATTATTTTCTATGTCCAAGAACACATTAATTTTTTCTAGCGCCCTATTGACATAAATCAGTTGCAAAAATTTTGGAATAGTTTCAAATTAAATGATTTTCTTAAATATGTTAAAATTGTGCTTTTTTACTAAAAAGGGTATTGTAGTATTTGGTTTTGCATAGACATAAGTGTCAAAAAAATTTGCCAAAATTATTTTTTACTTGTTAAAGTGTTTTAACTAATTATTGAGAAATTTAAAATAAATTTGAGTGAATCCTCAATGAAGATCGATGCCCAGATATGGAGGACAAAATAGCTCTCAAGTACAAGTTGTCTAATGAAGATAATTCCAACTTGATCTATTAAGCAATCGGAGATTGAATAGTTAATAAAAAAACGCACCGAGTAATAAAGGCAATCCGAACAATAATAAATCCTCATAACCTCACGGCTTCCCTGTAGAATTCTCCAAAAAAAATTGGAATCCGAATGGAGAATGGTACAGAAGCAATGAAGATGTTTTTTTTGCAAAACAAAAATGGTAAAGTCGATTAATCCTACATTCCTCACACTAATTTTGAAGGACGAGATTGCCAATATCCTGGATAAGTTCAAACCTATTTATGGTACAATCGATTAATGCTACATTCCTTGATGGAATTTTGGATGACCAGACTACCAATAACCTAGATAAATTCAGACCCTATTGCATTGTGCAACTATTTGTACAAAGATATTACCAAAATCATGGCAAACAGACTGAGAACAGTTCTATCAAAGCTGAAATGTTTAAACTACTTCTATAAATGTCATAAAATTACTTACAATTTCCTCATAGCCAATGAAATGGAGCAAAATTTTCATTTAGATTCACCTGAAGAATGGGTATGCATCAAGATAGATTTGAAGGCGTTTGATAAAGTTGATTGGAGCATCCTTCTATAACGTCTTAGAAAGATCAGGTTCAACCAAACATGGATGCACTGGTGTTTGATCTCCATGTATGCAACTAACAAGTAGTACATTTTATAATTATATATAAGCACATGCCCAATAATACTTCTCAGTTTTCAATGGATTTGGTGTCATATGACATGTGGCTATCCAAATTGGTGAACTTTGGATATGGCTATAAAGTTCTAGCTTCCATTACCTAGTGTCGGCTACCCCTCCCCCAACCCTCTTTTATTTTAAGAACATGTTTCTGTACTTGTTTTACATATAGATGAAATATGAGAGAAAGAGCAAGAGAGAGAGTGAGTAGAGAAAGTCCACATGTATTGGCGGATCAATGAAAAGCTTCAGAGAGTGGAGCACTTGTCAATCGGCCAATTGTTCGCTCGATGACAGTAGTGCTCTCTCAGAAAAAGAAGATACATTACAAAAGTAGCTAATAAAGCAGTAAAAATGGAGAACATACCATAAGAATCTCCAACTCCAAAATCATGTCTAATAACCCATCCCTTACTCGTTCCCAATAGAATGACATCATTCCCAGCAGCCATGCACGTAATAATGCCATGACTCTTTGCTGCATATCTTTCAAGGGGGTCTACTGAAAAGACATGTCTCCCAGTATCCATCTTTGCTTTTGAGAAGTATCAATTCTGGGAAGGCAACATAAACATTATCCCTCTGTAAAAAATAACTATAAGGGCTAATATTGTAAATAAGAATGTATAAAGATGCAGCAATACATAGCAAAGGACAAAAGAATGATATTATAGAAAAAAAAAATACTTAAGAAAAAAGTGGATGTGTGCATGACATTGGAGGTCTGCGGCCAGAGGACAGAGTATGGCAAGGTGAGTTAACAGCAGCATTAGTATTCTCCGGCCACAAGAGAGGGATCCATGCTTTAAAACCTTAAGTCACCCTTCCCTGAGTCAAAAGTGATAAGAACAAGAAGAGAGGGCATCTTCTTCTGGTGCTACTGCTTTATTATTGCTATTCTTTCGGTTGAGATTCTGGCGCTGCTGCTGAAACTGCAGGTCCTCCTTCATCTGTTACTGTTGATGTGATCGAATTTCGTGACTGCTGTGATCTCCTGTCTCTTCAGATGTGATTGCTGGGATACTGCTGCCATATAGTTTCTTCAGTCCAAGATAATTATCGATTCTATTGATGTAGACAGTAGCCTTAATCTCGGTTATTATTACAGAATTTTGATTGAGTCTATTTCACACAGAACGCAAGATAAAATCTCTTTTTCATCTATACTGGTATCACTGTACTATCAGGTCAGATTTGAAACTGATGACAGTGGTCATAACTCATAAGTGACTGTGTTTAATAGTTATTGAGAGTGAAAGGCTGGCTTTACCTCCCTGTCATACTAGTCAGTCCCCCTATTGGTTTCCCTGCGCGATAACTTGATCTAGTTTAGTTTTGAGGGTTGGGGGTCACTTACACTACAACCTAAATAGGAGCAAAGATGGCTAAAGATCCACATTATTACTTAACTCATATGGGGCATTCTCTCCATGCTTCAATGATCGTTCAACTGAACAGTTAAAAACTATGAAAGTTAGGAAATTCACCTACTAAAAACAATTTACAATCAATAAATTCATTCACATTACTCAAAAAAACCCCAGATCACTGTTCTTGACTACAACATCAACTGTAAATACTGTGCTTCACAATCTAATAGTCGGATAAGTGTGGTTGGGAATTAATTGTTATGTGGCATTCAGTGATTTGGTATAAACTCTATACCAATTGTTGGAGTATATATACATACATATACATATATATATATATGCTTAGATTTATGTAGATGGTCAGATTGGCATTTATTGATTTATATATAATATGCTTATTGGTATTCGACTTAATACTAATTTACACTGAATGTTGGTATTCGCTTATTGGTATTCGACTTAATACATGCTTATTGGTATTCGCTTATTGGTATTCGACTTATTGGTATTCGACTCCTTACTAGAAAAATTAGTATTCGACTTAATACTAATTTATCTTGATTTATATATAATATGTACATACCCAACCATCTAAAGGATGGTTGAGTACTAATTGGCATTTATTGATTTCGTATAAAGTCTATATAAATTGTTGGAGGATATATAGAATATGCTTAGATTAATGCAGATGGTCAGAGTATGACTATTTGTGGGATGGGTCATAACCAAAAGTTTGCATAAGGTTCTTTTTCTCTTTTGTAGTTTGCCCGGTGAGAGATCCTTGTTCTTGATCTGGTGTTTTCCCTTTTTTAATGAATTTATCTCTCCTGCTTCATCCAAAAAATATAAAAAATTAGACGAGTCAGAATGCTCCTTACCGTTTGATCAGTTTACTTTCTTGTGAACCGTATATGAAGTTGGTGAATAGGTTCGCAAATAAAGTTTGACCCACCTGCTCCCACCTTGGAAAATGATGATCATGATCAAGTTCAACCTAGTTCGAAGTGAAGTAATTTGACAGAGGTCAACTTAACAAGTCTTCCAATAGACCCCGAGTTGTGTATGCGAATTTCAATGACTATACTAATGACTAAGACACGGTTAGAAGAAGATATGAGTAAAAGGGTCATTTTCAGATTTCTAATTCATATTTGTCCATATAGGAAATTCAGAAAAATGTCACCACAGTTTAATTCTAGTTTTTTAGAAGAGTATTGTACATGGTTTTGGGCCATGATGTTAGAGCAATCTCAATTTGTGCGCCATGATTTTTGCCCCACCCCCATAGAAGAAAATCCTGGATACACCATTGACCTTGTGTTAAGTTCTTACAACTGTTACGGTATTCGGTTTTGAGGAACACTCCTTACTAGCAATTTCTATTGTTACTTGAGTTTCTTATTTGATGTATCTGTTCTAGTTCCATATTATCCACCAGATGCGTATATAAAATTAAATAAAATAAAATAAAACTGAATCTGAACAATTAAACAATGAGCTGAATCGATAATAGATAATAACATATTGACTTAATACTAATTTACCTTCCTAAACAAATTCGATGTGGTCATTTGCAAGACTTGAAGCTCAATTTCCTGGACATATGAAATCAAAAAAAAAAAAAAATCAATCAGATAAACCAAATAACAATGTATATTTCTTCTCCATTAAACTGATAAATACTTCAATTATACAATGATTTGTAAATTAAACAAATATCGTAATATAGATGGCGGATCAAGCAGCGACTATTAAAACAGAGGAGTTGAAATAAAGAAGAAGGTGCTTAGAGAATAAAACCTATGGTTTTTTCTCTTCACAACATGAAAGTCGACCTTCTCCGAATGGCAGCTTAATCGATTCAAACTGTAGAGGGTTTAAAAACTCCGAAGCCACTTTAGGCATAAAGAAATGAAGAAGAGAATTTAACAGAACTTCTACTAGAAACCATAGCCAACTTAAATGAGTCGATTGATTCTTTTTTGGGGCAATTTGGAAAACCATGCGCACACCACTGACCTTCGTTAAAGAAAACAAGACGATGAGCGGAGGGGGACAAGGAGAGGTGGCAATTTCTTATTGGCCACGCTGGAAAATGGGATTCATTTTACCTAGGGAGTCTTTACTTGTACTCGGAAACTCGGCCCTTCCACCGAATTTAAATCAAAGACTTGCAAGTTTTGTTACCCCTGCTACTCGAAAACACCATCTAAATTCTTTTATTTAACGGTCAGGATTTAAAGATATTAAGTGTAAAAAATTAGCAAGTAACGGCTATTATTTAATTCAATAGTTGACTATAATAAATTATATGATAAAAATAATGTTTGGATCCAATCTGATGTATTAAATAACTCTAGATCATAAACTTTAAATCGGACGGCTCAGGTTTCATTTTTATCATCACATGTCCCTAAAATACTAAGTCTTTTTTTAACTTAGGTGCAAGGGCCAAGTTTCCGAGTGCAAGTAATAGCTCCCATCTCTAAAATTGCCTTCCTTTTATTCTTTGGACACCGATCAATTTACGCCAAAAGGTTGCTTTCTTACCCCACCTCCTTCAGCCGACATGCAATGACCGCCTTTGAATTAGATGGTGGAGGTTGTTTTTCATCTCTAATTTTGGCCTAGTGGATCTATGGATCATAAGTGCACCATCAGGCGGTCAGTATTTTATTACACATGGCACACATCTAAAAAAGTGATCCTAAAATTATGCTCGAGTGTGATGAAGGTTATATAATTTTAGGTTCTCTTTTTCAGATATGTACCATGTGTAATAAAATAATTGACCATCAGATGGTATGCTCAAGATTCATAGATCCACTGTGCAAAAGATAGGGATGAAAAATGACCTTTACCATCTGATTCAAAGGGGATTAATTAGGAGGAGGTGGGGTGAGAAAGCAGCCTTGTGAGATGAATATAACAATACCCTCTTTGAGTATCTTTAAAAACTATTAATTGTTTTTGGGCACCCAACGAATCTTTTTGGGCACCTACATTAAAAATTATTAATTGTTTTAAATAAGACGATGTAAATCGTTTCTTGGATCTTGAGATCATCACATCTCAAAATGGCACAAATCTCAAAATTATAGTTACAAAAGTCACGTTTGAGCATGATGTGTGCCATGTAATTTTAGAGTCACTCTTTTTTGAGATCTGTGCTATGTGGGATCTAAAATCATGATTTAAAATTTCGGTTGATAATTCAAATTATCAGCCGAAATTTATTAGTTTCAGTCCTCGTGGAAACAAAATTAAGGTCCGAAATTTCAATCAAATAATGTATGGAAGTGAAATTTTCGGCCAAAAATTTCGAGCAAATTTTCGATTTTGGTCATGATCAAAATCGAAAACAAAACCAATATTTTGATCCTTGTCTAAAACTGACCATCTGACAGATACGCCATGATCTCAAGATCCCTTATATGAAAGATTGGAGCGAAAATGATTTCCATCTTATGATTTAAAGCAATCAATAATTTTTAAATGACAACAAGATTCGATGAGCGCATTCAAAGTTTCAAAGCTACCTATTCTTTTTTGGTACAGAGTATTTGCACACCTTCAAAAAGGTAGACGCACCCACTCTGAAAACGTTGACTACTTTGATCATGGAGGCATGGACAGTTTTTCGTTACCTATTCTTTTAGGTACAGTATTTGCACACCTTGAAACAGGTAGGCGCACCCAAAGAATCATGCTTCTAAGTGAATGTAAACCATCTAATTGGTAAACTTTAATATCAACCATCAAAATTAAAAACAATCCTTGGTATTAGAGTGCATACATCAGATGATTCAAATCTCCCAAAAAGTATAATTTTTTGACCCATAGTCGTTCAATTGATGATATCGCATTGGCAGCATGGATTTCCAAGATCAAAAGCCAATAAATGGTGTAAATTCGTTTAAACACCATTTGGTATCTAAATGATGACCAAAAGAGGCGGTCCCTAAAAAAAGAGTGTGTCTACAATGAGCGTCCACCCATTATGAGTGGAGGAAGTCTGTGCAAGTCACACAGTCACACAAATGTGTGGACTACTTTAGCGCTTATGATGGTTGATCATATACTAACTCTAAAAATAGGAATAATGGCTCCTAACACCAAATGTTGTTTAAATGATCTTACTTTATTAAAATGTTGTATCGCACACTATTGAAATGTAATTAATCACCATGTCATGTGACACATATTTATGATCAATCTAAATTGCCCAAGTGGCAATTTATCATTGGAATATGTCTCCGGCCAATAAAAAAATGTTAATAAGTGGATGTGAATCATCTGATTGATGAAATTTTAAAAAATGTTAATAAGTGGATGTGAATCATCTGATTGATGAAATTTAATATCAGTCGTAAAACTAAAAACACCAGTTGGTATTATAGTCAATAGATTGGATAATTTAAATCTCCCTAAAACAGTATTTTTGGGCCTTTTACACTTCAATCTATCACCTATCACTTTCATTGTTCGGATCACCCACATCTTAAACCATTGATGGTGTAAGACATTTTGTGTTTAAAGGATGGTCAAGAGAGTCAGTCCTAAAAAAACAAAGATAATGGCTTCTAACCAACATTTATACACCATTCGGTGTTTAAATGATCTTACACCATTATTAAAATGTCATTTTTATCTCACACTATTGAAGTGTCATTTATTATCATGTCATGTGGCAAACATCTATGATAAATCTAAATTGCCTAAGTGGCAATCCATCGTTGGAACATATCCCAACCAAAGGATCATGCTTATAAGTGAATGAAAACCATCCGATCAGTGAACTTTAACATTAGCCATCAAAATTAAGAACATCCGCTGGTATTAGAGTGCACATATCATAATTTGAATCTTCTAAAAGTGTTACTTGTGGACCCATAGCCTTTCAAGTGATGATATATCACTTTGATGATGGATCTGTATGGATCTATCGATTCGACCATCCAAAAATATGTCTTAGGATATAGGCGCATGATCAATCAAAACCAATAAATTAACAATTCATAAATTATATATATATATATATATATATATATATATATATATATATATATATGTGTGTGTGTGTGTGTGTGTGTGTGTGTGTGTGTGTGCGCGCGCGCGTGTGTGTTTGTATGTGTGCACCTTGAGTGCGAGCCATTAATGGTGGGTTGTCGATCTTCAACGATTTCCTCGCTCTCAATATCTCCTAGCACAATGGAGATGTTTTTGCTAATAGAGAGGATTGAATTGTGTCGAGCAATCGTTGGGACCAAGCACCCCTTATATTTATAACCAAAGATTCATTTCCCATTAAGAACTTGAATTACTAATTATATTGTGATTGAGAATCACAATCATACCTCAACTAAAAGACTTAATTATTAGTTGTTTATTCTCTTCAAATTTATCGAATTAGCAACTACACATCTCAAGATTGATCTTACACCATTCACCGGTCAACGGATTGGCCATAGTGACTGCCACCAAAATAGAATCTTCTAACAGTCTGCCACTTGATCGCACTATGTCAATAAACTCAAATTATCAAATATTAGCTAACTTTTTTTGAATGACAAGTCCTAATCAATCACAATCAAAGTCTTTATAATCAGTCCGGTCCAGTGAGAATACTAATACAGAATCAATGTAATCAATGCATCATGTTATCGATACATGACCGTTCATTAGTTACCGCATTAGAATTCATCACCAACATGGATTTCAACTAGTATGATTTTGCATAAATTATAAGTTTACAAAGTAAATGGTGTTTACATGTAAACTCAATCTATTATTGGTCATACTTTATTATCATCTATTGGCATCATATGTTCCAAAATTTTATTTGCATAAAAATGGAAAAGCAAATAAATAATCCTTATTTTCGAATCAATTTAACCAAATGTATTCACTCTTATACATCCACTCTCAAAGACTATCAAAATTTTTCTTTAATCTTATACGCACAACGTGCTCCGAAAAGAGCTTGAGAGATAAGCCTTTAGTGAGAGGGTCAGTCAACATGAGTGTCGTACTGATATTTTCAACAGATACAATTTAATTATGAATTTTTTCTCTTACAACAAGATATTTAATATCAATATATTTGGAACCTCCACTAGTCTTGTTGTTATTTGAGATAGCTATCGCAACAGAATTGTCAAATAAGATTCTCAGTGACCTTGAAATACTGTCAACAACTCGAAACCCTGAGATAAAATTCCTCAATCATATCGCCTCACATGTTGCCTTGGATAGTCAATGCATATTGACTTGGATAGTTGATTGATCAAGCTACTTTTGTCGATCAATCGACTGATCAATTTTCGTAAAAAAATAAAAATAAATAAATAATAAAGTCCTTCTGAAATCTTTAGAATTTAGCAATTTAGTGTTTTAGGACGCTTCTTTCTCCTTGCTAGGACTATTTTAGATGCTTTAGACCTCTTTCTCTATTTATATCAAACTCCCAGAGGGTTTTGCAACTTTGTCATCATCAATCAATCTTCTCCACTCTCCTCAAGCATCAATGGCCGGAAGAAATTATCGAACTCGTGCAACCATACAGAGGATGGAAGAGACCACGAGAAAAATGTGCGACGTTACAAATCACCGGCACCATTAGATTTCAGCAATGTTGAGATTGTGGACCTGGATCCAGTGTCTACTCCGCTATGAGAAAAGCCAGCGACGAAAAAGACTAATCGTTCAAGCCATTGCAAACAAATCATACCGGATAACGTCATAATGATTTATCTGGATCCACCTTCCCCATGAGAAAAATCACCATCGTACACTCCTTCATCATCATTCACAAACCTACCACCACTCCCACCACCTCCTTCTCCTTCACCAACCCCACGGCGCAATCCATTAGCGGCGTTCATTCCAAGATCAATCTCACAAGTGATCATCGACATAATTCCTTCAGAAATTTAGGCCCAGTTGTACCCAACTCCTATAAATCAAGATTTGCCCACAAGTAGCGTCGTCGACCCATCCACTCCGCCTCCCCCTGATGTCACTTTGGATTCCTAGAATCCTGGCCGTATCACCGAAGCAATGTGGAATTTCACTTTTCCAAAACCAAAGCCAGAATCGAGAAATGATGTCGATGTTTAAAGAAGAAGTTGAAAAATCTTTAGGATGTTTTAGGATTTATTTTATTTCATGATTTTTATTATTCTTTGCATAATTTCTATGTTTAGGTAGATTTAGGACTTAATATTTTCTGTTTTTCAATAAGTGTCATTAACACAGTTTAATTAATAAATTTCTCTTTATTTTCAATTATGCTTTTTACCTCCTCTTTGTTTCTTGGTCTATACATATTTTGATGCAGGTTTGGGGATACCCCTCAATTTTAGTACAATGGGGACATTGCACAGATTAGGTTTGGGGTGGTAAATGCGTTATTCTTATTTTTGTAAAAAATAAATAAAATGGATTTAGTCGATCAATCGAGCTAAGCACTTTAAAGTTCAGTTCGGATTTTTCAAAGAATTTTTAATTGATTTGTGGAATTTTGAATTGTTAAATTATGCAATCTCACTTTAAAAATATTAAGTGCCATATTTGATCATTGCTATTATGAGTGAAAATTTTAATGTGGGGATTAGCATATAAATTTGAACCCACCTCTAGAAGTCATGGTGTTTAATTCATTTCAAAAATCTAAAAATCAAGAAATTTATTTAAAATTGTGAAATGAAGGATCTTAGTGGAGATTAAACTCGGTGAGCTTTAGAGCCAATTTCACGTCTTTGATGAGTGCTTACATAAACTTGGAGTTTTCTTTGAATATGAATTGTTTCGCATAATCTCATACATTTTGCTTTGACTTGTGACTTTGCATGACATTAAATTCATATTATTATGCTAGAACATGTTGTATAGTTGCTCAATACAAATAGGCAAAATTACCATCTTTTAAGGACATAATTAAAGGTCATCTTCGGCTCGTTTGTGATTAAAATGCCCCACCTCATATAAATTTATCCTTCTAGTACCCCTTTGAGACTATTGGAAAATTTTTCTTTATACATTCTTTGAGAAGTCACATCAACATTTACCCATTCACCAAAAATTTCAGTCCTACCCATCTTATTTATGAGAAATTAGGAACGAGGGATGAGAATGAAAGAAAAGAGAGTGAGTGAAAAATATCGAGTAGTAGTATTTAATAAGAGTATATGGCAGGAAAAAAAAAAAAAGAGGGAGAAAAAGAAAAGAAAATTTTAAAAATAAAAAAAACTATGAGGTGTTTCAAGAAAATGAAATTCAAAAGAGGAGATAAGCATGAGAAAAAAAAGTTAAGAAAAATAGAGAAACATTGAAAAAAAAAAAAAGGAGAGCAAGAGATTAGAAAAAATAAATAAAGGGAGAAAAGTTAATTCCTTTTCTAATTTCTCAGAAATTTTGAATCTTAATTTCCTTTTCTTTCTTACCCTTACCTGAGTCCCATTACAACCCTACAAAAGACCTTTATGATCTAATCTTGTGTTGGTAACTGTCATGTAGAGAGCGAATACACAATACCTATGATGCTTGATATGACATGCATGGAAAATACAAATATATTTCTATGAGATTCCTTTTTATGCATTGATTACATCGTGTTTCTCTTGTCATGTGAGATATTTTATTCGCTTTGTATTGATTTCTCACATGAATGTGAAAATATACCTATCATCAAAGTATTTCTATTTTGAGAGTACTATTATAAGGTTTGAGTCAAAACATAAATTTATACATTTCACAAATAAGATAAATTTTAAGATAAATAAAATTCGGCCTGATGATCACACTTGACACATCTAAGGATGGATGATAAATTTATCTGTAAATCGAAGCATTTGACTGACTTAACTAATTATCAATGAGAATGGCATGACATGCGTATTTAATAATGAGAAATTGCATGATAAAGACAATTAACAAATTCCACGAGAATCAATTATAGAAAATGTCTTGAAGTTTGTGGGTAACTTCATTAAAAACTCTCAGGAGACAAAACTCCCCCACTAGGGATCACCTAGTGGCTTAGGGGCTTGTTGCATACGCTAAATGTAATCGTGCTCCCTACGAAAATGACATTTATTGATTTTAGGATGATAGTTTATTTATCAGTTACTTATTTTCTCCTTTGTTCGAGGACTAGCAAAGTGTAAGTTTGCTAGTCCGATGAGTAGTGAAATATGATAATATTTCACCCCTAAAGACCTATATTTAGCCATCTGATGAAAGCTATCTAATGAGATCTGTGAAGTTTTATGTGTTTCAGACAAATTTAGTCATTTGATGCACTAAGGAACATAAAAGAACACAAAGTCAACTAACATCGAAACACTGAAAGAGAGGAGATGTTGGAGCTAAACTATTTGGGATAGTCGATCAATCAACCTCTTAGGTCGATGTATCGACATAACAAAAAGAATATTTGAATTCAAATTCATTTAAATCTGCCGATTGATTGACCACTTAAATCGATCAATCGACCAAGTTCAAATTTCAAACACTCAAAACCAAAGAGATATTTAAGTAAAAATCCGAGGAATTAGTGGGATCTTCTCTCGTTGCATTTTTCTTTCTGCTTTAGTTTTCTAGGGTTTTTGATCCCTGCTATTTTAGTTTTTGTTATTCATTTTTTTTAGCTTAAGATCTAGACTAGTTTAATTTCTGCACTTTTGAAGACGGATTGTACCAGATTGGATTAAAGCTTTTGATGATTTTGTTAAAGCTTTGTATGGTATTTTAATGTTTATGTCAATTTATTTTTCAACCATGTTGTTCATTTCCATTATGTATGGCTAGTTTCATTAAGGATGGGGGTCTAATGAACCCCATCCAAGGTATTCATTCATAATAATATAAATATGTGATGAAGATGTTAGATCATTTCGTGGGCTCTGATGTTATTATTTGTATGGATATAATCTCCTTTTCATCTGAGACATAGGAGCTAATCATGTCTTGTGATCTCATATTTGCAATGGTGATTTTATTCTAATATTTGTCATCTCAGGATAAATTCTACCACTATCTAAAGTGTGAGTGTTAATCATACACTCATGGGATGTTAATCATACATCTCTGTGATCTCAAATTAGTAGTGTGAAATTTACCCAGAGATTTGATTCTGAGTGCTATCTGAGGTATGAGTATTAATCATACACTCATGGGATGTTAATCATACATCTCTATGATCTCAGATTTTCACCTTAGAATTCATGTGTGTTCGGGCCCCGCACTCGCACATAGAAATCTTTTGTGAATCTCATATCTTAATCACAGATTTGTAGTATTGCATGAATGATAAACCTATGATGGGAGGAGTTGGTATCCCAATCCTTATCTTTTATTATTTATTTAAATTCTAAGTTATTGTTAGTATTTATCTCATCCATCAAACTTTCAGATTCTTTAAGTTAGTAAATACTGGGATAGACCTATGATGATTCTTTTGGTGAGTTGCTATTTCCCTTTCTAAGTTTCTGACCAATCCTCGTGAGAACGATCTCGTACTCTGCACCTACTATCTGCATACCGATTCGTGCACTTGCGAGTACAACTTAATTTTCACAATAGGTCCAAACCAGGATTACATTGATACCTACCAAGCATGCCAACTATATACGCTATTTCTGGACGAATACAAACTTGTGCATACATGAGACTCTCAACTGCCGATGCATAGGGAATTGTCTTTATCTGTTTTCTCTTCAAATCAGTCATAGGACTTTAAAGTAGACTAAATTTATCACCCTTAAACACAGGGGCAACAGTAGCAGAATAATTATGTATGTTAAACCTTTTGAGAATTTTATCAATACAAGCTCTTTGAGACAACCCTAATATGCCACATGCTCTATCTCGATGAATCTTAATTCTTATCAGGTAGGAAGTTTCAACAAGATCTTTCATATCAAAACTCTTTGATAAAAAGTTATTTGTCTCATGTAGCATGCCCAAATTACTACTGACAAGTAATATATCATTAACATACAAAATAAGAATGATAAACTTGCTCCCCCTCAGCCTGAAAACCTTTAGGTTGTGCTAGAAAGACATCTTCATGCAAGCCATCATTCAGAAAAATAGTTTTTACATTCATTTGATGCAATTCTAAGTAGAAATGAGCTACTAATGTCATGACTATCCTGAAAGATTCCTTTCTAGAGATAGGGGAAAATATTTTTTTATAGTCTATTCTCTCATTTTGAATGAAACCTTTAGCGACTAACCTGACATTATAACTTTCTTCATTACCTTTGGAGTCTTGCTTGATTTTATATACTCATTTACAACCTACAGGCTTAACTCCTTCAGGTAACTCGCAAAGATCCCAGACCGAGTTATATTTTATTGATTCCAACTCATCTTTCATGGCTTCGAGCCATTGAGTGAATTTGTCACTCTTTATGGCTTGGCTAAAGGAAACAAGATCTGATTTCTTTCTAAAATCATACTTACTCTCATTGAGATAGATTATATAGTCATCAGAAATGACTGACTTCTTTGCTCTCTCTGATCTACGCAATGATTGATCATTGGCGGTCGCTATGTGAGTAAGAGCCTCCTCAATGTGAGGTGTTTCAAGAGGCATAGCTACAGGTGCATCAACACTTGCTTAAGTAACAGGTAGTGGTGTCACCTTTTCTTAGATAAAAGGGATATGAATTATAACATGATTATCCTCAAAAGTGATTCTCCTAGGCTCAACACTCACACTGTTCTCACAATCCTCAAATAATTTCGCATATCTAGTCTCAACAATTCGAGTACTATGAGTGGGGCAATAAAATCTGTAGCCTTTTGACCTATCAGGGTAACCAATGAAATGACAACTTATAGTTTTATGATCCAATTTTTTAAATTGTGGATTATATACCTTTGCCTCAGCTAAACAATCCCAAATGTGTAAATATCTTAAATTCAATTTTCTTCTTACTCAAAGCTCATAAAGAGTTTCAGGAACAACCTTACTAAGAACCCGATTCAAGATATGCACCGTTGTTTTCAAGGCTTCTCCCCACAAGAACATAGGCAACTGAGAGTTGTACAACATGCTTCTCACCATATCTATAAGAGTATGATTTCGTCGCTCAGCTAAATCATTTTATTCAGGTGTTCCTGGCATGGTGTATTGAGCAACAATGTCATGCTCTTATAGATACAGGGTGAATGGTCATGAATTGCGGCATGTTACATAGTATCTACTATAGTACTATCCACCTCTATCAGATCTCACAATTTTAATCTTCGAATTGAGTTGTAACTCAACTTCGGCTTTATATATTTTAAACATATCCAAGGCTACAGATTTCTCATGAATGAAAAATATATAACCGAAATGAGAAGTCATCAGTGACGATAATGAAATACTTTTGACTACCAATAACAGGAGTTGGAAACAGTCCACAAATATCAGTGTGAACTATTTCTAACAAACTCGTGCTCCTGATAAATCCTTTTTATTAGTCTTTATGAGTTTTTTTTAACGCAATCAACACAAGTATTAAAGTCAGAGAAATCGAGCGCATTGATTATATTATTTTTAATTGACCTCTTCATTCTATCCTTAAATATATGGCCTAAACATTTATGCTATAAAATGGAGGAGTTGTCAATTGCTCATTTTCGTTTCTTATTGCTCGTTTTCGTTTCTTATTGACTTTATCATCCACATGCATAGAAATTAAAGATTGGGCATAAGATGAATCCAAGTTTAATCCATAAAGATTGCCCACTAGTGAGCCACCACCCACGATATCAGAATCAAATAATAGAGTAAAAATATTATGTCCAAATTTAAATTCAAAACCTAATGAATCCAATTTAGAAATTAATATAAGGTTTCTAGTGATACTTGAAACGTAAATAATATCAACTAAATCCAAAAAGAAATCACTATCTAAAATAAGACGGAGAGTCTCAATGACCTCCACGTCTGCTTCTATTCCGTTTCTGAGTTTGATAGTTCGTTCGCCTTTACTTAGCTTCCTGCTGAATCGAAATCCTTGTATTGAATTACTTATGTGAATAGTTACACCTGAATCTATCCACTAAGTATTACATGGAGCATTAACATAAAGTGATTCAAAAGACATAAAAACTAAAGCATTACCTTTCTTAACTAGCCAATTTCTATCTTTCTAATAATTTTTCTTGAGATGTCCCTTCTTCTTACAGAAGTGACATTTAATGCCAGAAGTAGATCCGCTATCCGCTAGCTTCTCCTTGTTTGATTTTCAGTGGAGAAGCTTTCACATTCTTTCCTTTATACGATCCCTTCTTTCTCTTAAATTTTTTTTTTGATGATTCAAGAGTGGCGTAATGAGCACTTTCAGGTTTTTCAGCCTGAAATCTTTCTTCTTTTGGGACACAGTGAGTGATTAACTCGTTCATCTTTAATTTTTCTTTCTGCATGTTATAATTAATCTTGAACGGGCAAAATTGTGCAGGAAGAGAAGTCATAATGAAGTGAACAAAATAACCCTCAAAAAAGCTCATATCTATTTCTCTCAAATTGAGTTATCATGCCACTCATTTTCATAATATGCTCCCGTATGTCACTATGACCATCATATTTTATGGTTCTCATTTTAATAATAAGACTACGAGCAAGTACCTTCGAAGTTTCTTGAATGGCTTGCATGTATTTTTTTGCATTGTGCGAGTCAGAAATACCTCTCCGGATCACATCAGTAATAAAATTCTTTAAGATCATGAGGCTCATACAATTTGATATATTATATTTTTCCAAATCTCTATTGTTCACTTTCAGATCCTCAGCTGAGGCATCGACAGTGAGTACCTTGGGTTTATCAAATCGTATAACATAGTCAAAATCCATGCAACTGAGAATAATTTGGACTTGTTCCTTCCATTTGTTATAGTTTGAGCCACTCAAGGATTCAATTCCATTAATCATATTAGTAATAGAAGGCGAGTTTAATGTTGTATAACAATTAAGGGCTCTATGATGTTCACATACAACTATAGCAATGATCCATTCCACAAGATTATATTTATAATGTGGTACAAAAGAGTTAAATTATGTTAAGGAATATAATAAGAATTAAAACTAATATGATTTTATTGAGAAACAATTTGTATCATTATGATCCTCCGTTGGGTTGAGTCATAATACACTAGTCTCTTCTTCAATCGATATTAGTGATTGTGGTACTAATTGCATCGTTATGACCCTCCATTGGGTCGAGTCACAATACGCTAGTAGTACCCACACAAAAAATAATGAATAGTAAAACACAACCATCACACAATATTAAGTAATTCATCACCGTTGGGTAGAAGTAATTCCTTAAGTTGAGACGTCAACATTCACTACACACTTTCAATGAATTTGTAACACTGTCTTTTATAAAAATAAATTCCACTTTAAAAATCACAACACTAGGAAAGTTCATCACCGTTGAGCAAAAGAATCCTTCCAAGCCAGTTCTCAATATCGATTTGATAATATTTTAGATGGTTACAAAAGTGGTTAAACAATGATAAAAAAAATAAGTCACTTAAGATATGCTAGTAGCCAAATCTAACTCATGTTTTGAGTAAGTACAAAAAAAAATAAAAATAATCATAGTAACATTATGTAAGTGTCAGCCTTGGTGTTGGAGCACAACTTCCAATACCCAATTTTAATTAAAGGCACTCGAATATATAATAATTATTCGATTAAAAATGATTAAAAGGACACCAGGTCATGAAAACGTCACAACAGAGAGCTCATTTTCAAAAATAGACCTCAAAAACAGATTCGAAATACCCGAGAAAATTAAAAATCATATATAATGTTCAAAAATTGGACTTATAGATAGCCCAAAAATGGCTCGAAAAGAATAAGAGAAAATATGAGTCAAAATTAGGCTTTGAGGGCAAACGTGGCAAGTGAGGCTTCCAAGTTGATCCATATGCACGCCTTACATCTCTCCTGTATCTTTTAATATGTACAAAATCATAATATAAGAAATATGAATTGTCGTGTCGAAGATGATGGCCACATGACAAGTGATGATGGCTATAACTGGTCGGGTCTAGTGTAGATATTTGTCCATAGGCCAGATCGGGTCGGATCATAGACTGGGTCTAGTGTTCATTGGACCCATCGTCCAAGAAAAGGAGCCGCTCTCCTTCTTTTTCTAAATATATTCTGTAAGGCTATGTTTGGGTTAGCTCTTATAAGAGCATAAGCAACTCTTTGCTTGCTCTTTGTCAGATCAGATCAAATCTGCTTTGAGATAGAACAGGCATAGAGCAATTTTATCACTTAAAATGGTTTCCCGTCAGAGCAAATGAGGCAAGGAGCTGTATTACCAAATGTAAAAATAGTTTTCTGTCGGAGCCAAAAAGTGAAAGAGCAGCTCTTTGCCCCAAAAGAGCTAACCCAAACGCAGCCTAAGAGATTTCGTCCGAGGAAGCACATTGATCCTCCTTGTACTTGAAGAAAATATTAAATCTATTCAATCCCAAAAGAATAAAAAACGAATAAACTGGCTACTCTTTTTATTTATTTTTATTTTTTCAAAGACCTTGCAACTCCATGTCCCAATACGTGATGTTAGCCTCAGTTTGTGGGAATGCCTCGACTAGTTGGATGCAAACTCAGAGATAACATCACTAATTCATGGAACGCTGATTTGGAAACGCAGAGTATACACCCAAAATTCCCATGTATCCATGTTTTAACAAAACGGTTGAACACGATGCAAGGTTCAACTGTCTTGTTCTCTATTTCAACAACACACAAGATAAAATTAATGTATTAATACTTTGACGGATCATAACGCCAATCATGGCTCTGATACTAATTAATGGATCTGTATGGATCTATCGATCCGACCATCCAAAAATATGCCCTAGGATTTAGGCACATGATCAATCGAAACCAATAAATTAACAATCCATAAATTAAATATATATGTGCGCACCTTGAGTGAGAACCATTAATGGTGGGTTGCCGATCTTCAACGATCTCCTTACTCTCAATATCTCCTAACACAATAGGGATGCTTTTGCTAATAGGGAGGATTAAATTGTGTCGAGCAATCGTTGGGACCAAGCACCCCTTATATTTATAACCAAAGAGTTCGTTCCCATTAAGGACTTGAATTACTAATTATATTGTGATTGAGAATCACAATCATACCTCAACTAAAAAACTTAATTATTAGTTGCTTATTTTTTCAAATTCACCGAATTAGTAACTACACATATCAAGATTGATCTTATACCATTCACCGGTCAACAGGTTGACCATAGTGACGGTCACCAAAATAGAAACTTCTAGCATTTGACGGTATGGATTTAAAAGATCAGAAGCCAATAAATGGTGTAAGCTCATTTAAACACCATTTGGTGTTTAAATGACAGTCAGGAGAGTCAGCCACAAAAAAACATGCGTTGCTCTTTGGCTTTTACAAGGAACTGTTTTTATGTTTGCTAACACAGCTCCCGGCCCCGTTAATTAATCGGGTTGGGCCCAGTCAGGCCAGGCTGAAGCTCGGCCTGTTGAGATCTCTATCGTCAAAGGTCATCATTTGATTCAGTGGTTGGCTCCAATTCCATTAAATCATGTTATAGACATCATAATTCGTGTCAATCTTTTGCACGGAAGATATTTCCATCTTGGCCTTCAAATTAGACGACTTAGATAGTGTTTCTATATGGCACTAAGTCCCCACAAAACTAATTCTTTCTTAAGAATTGTGTTCACGTAATGCATAGAGATACACACGCGCGCGCGCGCACACACACACACACACACACTTTGGCTTAGCCACATAGAAGGATGTGGGGGCTCAAGCCCCCATTTAAATTTAGAGTTTCTATGAAGTATGTGTTTTATGCACCTTTGTTTGTATATAAGCCCCCAAATCTATGATGTAGAAGCCCCCAAATCGATGGTAAAATAATTACTAACATTATATTTATCATTTGTAGCCCCTACCAACAAAAATTTCTGGCTACGCCCCTGCATACACAATGAGTCAAGCTAAGTCAAATTTTTTTCGAGTCTTCAGGTTTGCTCAACCCAACTTATTTTTGAGTCGATTCGAGTTTTCAAGTTTGAACCATAGGTACGCCATTTAAGCCAGTTGATTTTTGAAAACTATGATTTAAAGATCTTTGATGCTAAATACTAGCACGAAACACAATCATTATCATATGATTCAACAACAAAGTCAAGCGTTATTTCAGATGACGACCTTTGATTGCATTGGGTCATATGATAGAGATCGCCTTTGATTGCATTCAATCATATCATAGAGATCGTGGTTCATGTCTATCTTTTGAAACAAGGATCTTTAGACAAGGCCTTTAAATCTTTAGTACTAAAGATTTGAAAATTGTGATTTAAAGATCTTTGTGTGCTAAAGATTGCTACGAAATACATCGCTATCATATGAGTCAACATAATTGAATCCCACCCCTTGTTGGCCACTCGCAAGGATTTATTCCTACTTATCTGGTACATGTAATGTGCGGGTGTTACACATGCGTGGAGACTTAGTAGGGTGCTGCAAGAGGCCGGACACCTCGTCATTGAAAAAGATTCAACAACAAAATCAAGTGTTATTTCACATGATATTGCGTTCAATCATATGTAGGGCTGTCAACGGGCCGGGCGGGGCCGGGTTTTTCACCCGGTCCCTTTTTTCTTGTAAAAAAAATTTGGGCTCGTCCCGGCCCGGTTAGCTATTTAAGGCCGCTAACCCGTTCAAACTTTTTTAACCGGCCCAATTACCTCTATGGGCAGTAGAACTTTCACCCTTTTAAAATAAAAAATTAAGTTAATTTTTTTTTTTTAAGGATCTTAGCTATTCGGGTCGGGTCGGGCCTTACACTTTGAAGCCCGAGCCTGTTACTTATCCGGGCCGGGCCCGTTTAATAAATTTATGAAAAAAGCTGACCCGAACCAGGCCCATCCGGGCCGGGCCCGGGCTGAAGCCCGGGCCGTTGACAACCCTAATCATATGATACACATCGTGGTTGGTATCTATCTTTTGAAACAAAGATCTTTAGAACACGACCGTCAACTCAGAAGGCTAGCATATTGTTTCCTCATGGCAAAGGTCTCCAAAAATATGTCTTTCTTTTAACTTGTGTGCAAGGACCAACTACGTGTGCGCAAGTAATGGATTTCTTAGTTTTTGAATTTCGATGGGCGCGAATATAAGTACTCTATTTTCTTCCATTACATATGTTTCAAAGGTTGCGTTTGGGTTACCTCTTTCGGGGTAAAGAGAAGCTCTTTCGCTCTTTTGCTCTAACAGAAAACTGCTTTTACATTTAATAGCACAACTTCTTACCCTATTTGCTTTGATAGGGAGCTATTTTAAGTGTTAAAACTGCTCTCTGCCTACTCTCCAGCAAAGCGGGCAGAGAGTTGATTCTGCTCTTATAAGAGCTAACCCAAACACAACCAAAGACAAGTTATTAGGAGCTCACAGTATGCCTAAGGTTGTGTTTGGGTTAGCTGTTATGAGAGCAGAAGCAGCTCTTTGCCTTCTCTCTGTTAGAACAGATAAAATCTGCTCTAGAATAGAATAGGCATAGAGCAGTTTTATCACATAAAATAACTCTCCGCTAGAGCAAATGAGGCGACGAGTTGTGTTACCAAATATAAAAGTAGTTCGCCGCCAGAGCCAAAAAGTGAAAGAGCTGCTCTTTGCCCCAAAAGAGCTAACCCACATGCAGCCTAAGATGTGGCCCTCATGTTTCCATTTTTTGGCCCACATGAAAGACTTTTTGGTGAATCCAAGTGGCTAAGAGGATGTTTGGGATAGCTCCCTGTGGTTTAGAGCTGTTGTGAGCTCCAAAAGGGAACTCTTAGCTCCTCCACCTAATAACACTAGCAGGGAGCTGTTTTAAATGAAAATAGCTCTAACAAAGAGTTAGCAGGGAGCTGAAGCGGCGTTGCTAGGAGTTACGTCAAACGCATTCTAAACATCATATGAAGCTCACCTAGCTAAAAAGAATAGAGAATCACTATTGACACCCACCAAGCATAAGGGCACCAACACTAAAACCATTGATTGCATTAAATCAGACGATGGAGATTGGTTTTTGTACTAATGTTCCACATAATAGATATTGAGATCATAGGTGTTTCATTGGACAATCTGATTTTTTATTCCACATGCACTACAAAAAACAAGACTATTAGCGGCAACCAAAAACTACCGCTATTAAGAAAAAACTACCGCTAATACCCTTTGCCGCTAATAGTCTTTAATAATTTTTTCGGCATTGGTGCTCTTAGAGTTGAACTCCTCCATCGTTGGTCTTAAGCCCGGATGAGAAAAGAGGAGGTTTAGTGTTAGGTTGCAGCCAACTATAATAAACCATGCAAAATACTTATAATGAGACTTATTGTGGACACACGTTTTGTAGTGTTTCGTGCTAGTGACGCGCTGCAACAGACCCCGTTGTAGCGAGAAGTAGGCAAAGGCTGGCTAGTGCATCCCCTGTTTCAAGCGACGAGCTACAACAATTTCCGATTGTGATGAAAAATAAGTAGGGGGTGACTAGGGCGTCCCTATAAGAAACGTCCTACAACAGAACCCGGTTGTAGTGAGAAGTAGGCAATGGTTGGCTAGGGTGTTCTATGTAAGCAATGCGCTATAATTAGGGCTCTTAATGGATCGGGCTGACCCGAATTTTGTCCTACCCCTGGCCCGAAAAAAAACAGTATATTTTATGAAGTTAACCCGATCTGAGTACCGGACCGGGCTAAGCATGTGTATCCGAGTTGATCTGGGCCAAGCTTGGGTTGTATGTTCCAACAATTAGCCCGAATAAAAAAAATAAAGAATTAAATAAATATATATATATAGTTAAGAGCAAGTTGCTTAAATGTCTTGAGATTAAACTATTGCACAGTTTAAAATCAAGGGCATTTAAGTAAAAATGCACATGCAAAGTTGTACTCGCCAATCGGCATTTGCTTTGCCAAAGTTGCAATCGCCAATCACCAAAATACACATGCAAAGTTTCACCTTCTTCAAACTTTATAAAAAAAAATTATTTAAAATTGATTGGGAAAAAACGTCATAAAGTCTATAAAATCTTTTCACAGAAAGGAAAAGTAATTAAAATTTTTTTGAATCAAATTGTATTTAAAAAAAAATAAGCCCAGAAAAAAGCCCAAGTTCTGCTTGGCCTGCTATGGGCCGGGCTTGGGCTGTGTACATCATAGCTCAGCTCTGCCTTAACCCAGTTCATTGAGAGTCTTAGCTATGATGGAGTGTGAGTGTAGTAAGAAATAAACAAGAGGTAGCTAGGGCACACCCTGTAAGCGACGATCAACAACAGTGCAGATGATCAGAGAAAGGGAAAATAATCAAGCCTATCAAAACCCATCTTGGGCCGACCGATCCCGATAACATTAACGAAAAATATTAGACTAGACTAAAATTTGTTTTGGACTGAACCCGATTGATCGTTTTATTTTAAAACCTTGCAAGTGCGCAAGTTCAGATGTACTTGGGCGAGTACAAGGATGTCGAACCACAAGGACTAGTCGTTTATTTTAAATTAAAGCCTTATTAGAAATGAGGTTTTATAAAAGTAATATTTTAATTATTCTAGCAAAGAAAATAAATTTGGAGAATACTGAGAGACAAGCCTGAGATCTCTCTTGAATCTCAGATTCATAAATAACTCGCATCATATTTCTAACCTACTTTGAATTCCTAGTACCTCTGCTCCTGGCTACAAACTTAGTCGCTTCATATATGAATTAGATAAATCTAATCGTGACTTAGATATGTCTAATCGTCAAGGCATCATTATACGAACCAATAAAAACTACCCTACAAGGCGTAGTCTATTGGTGAGTATCCTATCTAGGCTAACCTCAATCCCTACAAGACCACTAAGATTATTCTAAACAGAATTACAACGTTACCATCTCATTCTCAATCTAGTCGGAACCTCGAATGTGCAATCGTACCATTAATGGAATCCAAAATACACATGCAAAGTTTCACCTTCTTCAAACTTTATAAAAAAAAATTATTTAAAATTGATTAGGAAAAAGCATCATAAAGTCTATAAAATCTTTTCACAAAAAGGAAAAGTAATTTAATTTTTTTTGAATAAAATTGTATTTAAAAAAAAAAAGTCCAGAAAAAAGCCCGAGTTTTGCCCGGCCCGCTATGGACCGGGCTTGGCCTGTGTACATCACAGCCCGACTCGGCCTTAACCTAGCCCATTGAGAACCTTAGCTATGATGGAGTGTAAGTGTAGTAAGAAATAAGCATGAGTTATCTAGGGCACTCCCTGTAAGCGATGATCAACAACAATGCAGATGATCAAAGCAAGGGAAAATAATCAAGCCTATCAAAACCCGTCTTGGCCAGACCAATCCCGATTACATTAAAGAAAAATATTAGATTGGGCTAAAATTTGTTTTGGATTGAACCCGACTTATCGTTTTATTTCAAAACCTTGCAAGTGCACAAGTTCAGATGTACTTGGGCGAGTACAAGGATGTTGAACCACAGGGACTAGTCGTTTATTTTAAATTACAGTCTTATTAGAAAGGAGATTTTATAAAAGTAATATTTTAATTATTCTAGCAAAGAAAAAAATTTGGAGAATACTTAGACACAAGCCTGGATGCTAAGTGCAGCACGAGAGTGCACTATGAGAAAAGTGACTAAGGGTAGACTTTGCATGGGGTGAAGACATTAAGTTGAGGAACTGATGTGGGTCTTACTGTCAATAAAGACGTTGACACAACTAGATTGACGATGTGGCATGGTTCATTCCCTTGAGATATTACGTCAACGAGGACGTTGACCTTATTGAGTCGGGGAGGATGTGACGGCCTCATTAATCTGTGTGCCAGCATGAAGGTATCACGACCTTGGAACAGGGCACTTAGCTAGCAAGAAGGCAAGCGAACCTTGTAAGCTAGCCGTGTAGCGCGTGGACGCAGAGGCATGTGGCCCTGCGAGGCGTGCATGAGTCCCTGATGCATGATGCGATGGTGACCCGAACTAAGCTGCGATCTAGTATGGTGGCTAGACGCGTAAAGGGCTTGGAATGTGGTGCTCCGCGGTGGAGCACGCGACGTGGTGCTAAGAGGGCACGCGACGTCCTAGTGCCATAAGATCTCTCTTGGATCTCAGATCCATAAATAACTCGCATCCTATTTCTAACCTATTTTGAATTCTTAGTACCCCCGCTCCTGGTTACAAACTTAGTCGCTTCATATATGAATTAGATAAATTTAATCGCGACTTAGATATATCTAATCGTCAAGGCATCATTATACGAACCAACAAAAACTATCTTAAAAGGCCTAGTCTATTGGTGAGTATCATATCTAGGCTAACCTCAATCCCTACAAGACCACTAAGATTATTCTAAACAGAATTATAACGTTATTATCTCATTTTCAATCTAGTCGGAACCTCGAACGTGCAATCGTACCATTAATGGAATTCAAAATAAAAGAGAAACAGAAATAAAGTTATTTACTTATCTTCAATCATACAGGAGATCCCAAACTTCGGGACGATTTAGCTGCGCATCGTTGCTATAATCTTCATCATCGCTGAATTGATTATATAACAATGATTACAAAGCCCTCAATCTCATAAACTCTCGCAGATATAAAATCTAAATCTAAACTACGAGCAAAAAGCCCTACGGTTGAAATCTATTTTATTCCTAATCTAAGGCCCTTATTTATAGATGTATAAGGCTCTAGACCGTTGATTTATACTAGGAAACAACCCTAAAACGAATCTAATCTAACTAGGAAGGTAGAAGATCTTGGAGTCTTGATTTTAAGAAGAATCCAACTTGTTTGCGCCTAAAAATCAACAAGAAATCCCAATCTGCGCACCTGAACATCAGAAGAGATCTTGACTTCGACCGGTCAAGAATAGAGCTCAACCGATTAAGATAATTTATATAGGAATCTCTGTTGTTTGGTTTGGACTGGTCGAAATGAATAATTCGACCGATCACAAATCAAATTTATGAAGCTTTGAAGAACTGGGACGGTCCCAATTTGCGTTCGGAAATCCCAGGCTCGACCGGCCACAAATCCATTTCCGATCGGTTGAAATTATAAATTCTGCACTTTCCCTGTGTTTTTGTGAACTTCATTTGGTCATAACTTTTGATAGGAATCTGACGATTCTTGGCTCATTGGAAAGTTGGGAAAGTCTTCTTTCTAATGGTATAGGCCTCAACTTCAACAGATCTATGTATAAACTTTGGAACTGTTATTTCTCTCCGTTGATTTGATAGATTCTTGCCATAGCCTCAAAATTCTCTTAACTTTGTTTTTTTATCCACGTTTGCGCTCTAAGACCTTCAAAACCTGTTATACTCAATCTTATACTAAAAGCAAGTATTAGTAATTTAATGAGGCCTAGCAATATCGAGATTTGGGTCTAAATTATACAACTTTTAAGACCGATCACTGATTTAAGTCGGGTTTGGGCGTAAATTAAAAAAACTCAAGCAAAGCCCAGCTCGATTTTGGTTCGAGCTTAGTTTTAAGGTAAACAATAATTAAGCCTGTGAAAGCCCAACAAAGCACAGGCTGACCCGGCCCGTTGACAACCCTAGACAAAGAAATGATTGTTATTTAAAAGGGAGCCATTACCTGCACACGTTTTTTAAGTAGTTGCACCAAATTTATCAAAATTTTTCCTTCACATATTTCCTATGATTGCACCTAAAATAAAATAAAAATTGCACCGTTCTCTCTCTCTCTCTCTCTCTACGTTGTTCCCTACACACATTTTTTGTCTTTGTGATTTCTCAATGTGATTATGAATCACCCACTAAGGGTTGGCGCAATTGATAAGTTACTTTGGTTTGGTACCAACAAGTCATGGGATCAAGTGTTGGCGTCTCCCTTCTGCTATAACAGGATGCCCCGTAGGGTGTGTAAATTGTGAAATACTCATTTCACGGTGGGGGCGAGGGCATCCCTTAGGGATTAGTCCAGCCCTAAGCTTGGGATTACCCTAAAAGTTATAATTTTTTTTTTTTTTAAATGTGATTATGAATCAATTTGTAATTTTCCTTAGGTTTGTACTTTAATTTTTCCTTATTGA
The DNA here is from genome assembly GCA_021018995.1 of Chloranthus sessilifolius. Taxonomy (NCBI): domain Eukaryota; kingdom Viridiplantae; phylum Streptophyta; class Magnoliopsida; order Chloranthales; family Chloranthaceae; genus Chloranthus; species Chloranthus sessilifolius. The sequence goes on along the minus strand of CM037588.1, from coordinate 137,892,128 downwards.
TTTCCCTAATTTAAACTAGTAGTTAGCTAAGGTTTTATGGAATAATTGAACTTTAACCTTGTTCATTATCAAACCCAAAGAGGCCCATTTTCATTAAAAATATTTGATTTTGTACATCACTTCAAACTCGGGGGCTAGAAATCTAACGAAGAATTCAGATCATAGAATCCTAGAATTAAAGATGATAGTTTGATCTTCAGTTCGTCTCCACTTGTGGCTTTAGATAGTATTGGTGTTTTTATTAATTTGGAAAGTGAACCTCATGAAATCCTTCTATTTTTAAGAGCTCTCTATCCTTCCTTTTGCCTTTCAAGCGATTCGGCTAGGGTTCTCTTTGTCACCCGCTTCTTGTCTGATTTGTCGGATTACCTCTTTTACCCGATGTGCAACTATCAGATTAATTTAGTCATTTAAAAAAAAATATAATTCTAATTTTTCTTATTAATTTGAGACAATTACTTGAAAAACGTCTCCAAGTAATGGCAGCCTAGTTAAAATTAGCGATTATTTTTAAATGTAGTGGATGGCACATATTTGTGGTGCAAGTGGTGGCCCCCTTTTTGTATAATTGGATGATAGTAAATAATTTTGTATTGCTGTTAGGCTCTTAATTATATGGTGAAAATAATTTTTTATTTCAATTATAAGATGAATCTGATGTAGAGGATCGTCCCATGCATCCGCGCGCGGTGCCTACACATACTGGTTCGTTATCCTGTGCCCACAACTCCTTTGGAAATCCAATCTAGGGCTGTGAAAGGCTGGAGTTGGGTCTGTATTTTGGTTGGGTAAAGGTCATATACCTGCAACCACAGGCTTATGCCCGGCCTGAACCGACCCGAAAAATCGACGTGATCTATCCCGGACCCAACTTGGTTAAAATCCCCCCAATTTCCTAGATTTGGCATGTAAAATTTCGGGTCGAGTTGATATAACCGGAATTAAGCTTTGCTCGACCAGACCTGAACTCGATCCTTGGTTTGGACGGTTCATGCCCGACCCGACCCAATAAGTCAAGCTCTGTGCCGACCTGATAAAAAAACCTCATGCGGAGGAGGTTTGGTATGGGTCCGACCCGACCTATTGACAGCGCTAATTGCATTAGGCAAGGAAGATGCATTTGGGTTGTCCCCTCATCGGGCAACGGATCTGGGACCTTGGGTGACTCCAGACCGTCCACGAGCAAGTTAATATTGACCAAAGTTAAATATATAACAAAATCTTAAACATTTGATAAATCTTTAAAATTAATGACAGGCCTTTGAGGATATTCAGACGAACGATCTGGATCGATTGATCCCAAATGTGTGGTAAGGATGACCCGAACAAAATGTGGATGATCCGTCAGGCATTGAAAATAAACTTCATTCTGAAAAATTTACATTACTTACCGGCCAAATATAATAAAAACAGGGGTATTTTCGTAATTTTTCCGCAATTAATTGCCTAATTAACCTTTAAATCACATCGGAGCGTCGACTTGGAGCGCCCCTAGCATCCAACGATCATAATTCAAAGAAATACCAACGTCTAGTTTCTCCAACGGTAACAAAACCGAATAAAGAAAAACAAAAAACTCCCAAGATTTCTTTCATTATCTCCATTTATTTCTAAAATACACACCTCCAAGAGCACCTACAAAAACAAAATACAAAAAAGCAAGAAGGCGATTCATCATCTCCTCCAAAAGCTCCTTTACCTGTAAAAATTTCCCCCAAAAGCCCACTCTCTCAATCACAAGAACAATGAGCATTGTTCAATACTCGGACGCCGTTAACACTCCAAATCTTCAGATATGGAACAACGCCGCCTTCGACAATATATCGGAATCTCTGGAACCCGATTCCAGCAAAGAAAATCGAAGCCCAAATTTCCGCAGTTCTCAGATTATTGCTAAATCTCCGGTACCCATAAAACCTCTTGGTGCGAAGGCTTCACTCGGGAATAATTCCCAGGGGAAGCCACTGAAGCTTCTCTTCAAAGAAGGCCATCTTCTCCCTCCAACAGCCATTAAAGCCCAAGACAATGACACCGGCAAAAAAATCGATACCGAGATCGAAGAGATCGAGAAGGAGATCGGACGGCTGAAAATTAAACTAGAAAATCTCCGAATCGAAAAGGCTGAGCAGAACTCGAATCTGAAGGTCGAACGGCGTGGGAGGGTTGTGCCGGCCAAATTCATGGAGCAGAAACCAAGTTTCAAGATTCCGACCACGCCGGGATCTAAAAAGATCCAAGAATCTCCAGCTGAGCAAGTCGGATTCCGGCGAAGAGGTTACAGTTTGGGACCGTCGGAGATCTCTGCTGGCGTCAGATCACGGCAGTCGGTGAAGACGGAAACCACCCCTCTCCCGTCCGTGAAGAGTCGCCGGAAATCGTGTTTCTGGAAGCTTCCAGAAATTGAAGAAGAAGTGAAGAAAGATAGGGGGCGGGCTCTGAGTTTAAGCCCTAAATCTCGACGGTCCATTGTTAGGATCGCTGATCAGAGAAAGGGAATTGCAACCGTTGGATCAAAGAAACCAGTGAGAAGAGATGAGTCAATGCTGACGTGTATCCAACCCAAGAATCTTTTTAGAGAGGGCGATAAACCGATCAAACTGCCGGCTAAAAACGCTAGGGTTGTGGCTAGCCGTTACAACGCCGGAGACTCAACGGAAAACAGTCGCCGGAAAAGGTGGTCGCCGGAGACCGGCAAGAAGGTCGAGATGAAGCGCTCTTTGTCGGTCGGAAGATCACGCATTGCTTTGGCGGAATCTGCACGGAATCCCGTGCCGGGGAATGGGGTGAAAAAGCAGTGGGAGGGAAAGTGTCGTAACAGTTCTACCGATAGTTCTACATCGTCCATTTCGGAGATGGTCGAGTTTCTTCCGAAGATCAAGGCCATCCGATGCACCATCACGAGTCCTCGAGATTCAGGACCTGCTAAGAGGGTTACCGATTTGATCGGGAGGAAATCGTATTTCAGCGCCGAGGAGAGCGAGGTGGCTACGTCCGTTTGCCACGTCTTGGGCTTTGACGACGAAATGGACGAGGATGAGTAAGTAACGTTTTTTTTGGCTTTTGTTTCAATGTTTCGTTGGCGTATCGTAACAGTATGAATAGCGAGTCTTGTTGTTTTTTTCATATTTTTTTTTCTTCCCTTTTCTGTTTGTTCCCTTGTAATTGTGGGAGATAATAAGCTCTCTCTTATTCATCTTGAGATTTGGTAGATGATGTTTTTATTTTTTAAAATTTGGACGGCGCACCGAACGTGCCCCGAGATGCGCAAGGATAGTGTACACAGCTCAATCATCTTTCTTCAGACTGGTTAGATCTTAGTGAAAGTATACTTTTGAGTTTTGACTATCTAGCTGGTTAGATTGATCGCTATTCAGATTATAATTCTGAACGATTGTCATCATTGATTGGTCACAAGCATAGTTTTAAATTTTGTAACTCCCATAAGTAGGGAGAGTCGAGACCTTATAAGAAAGTGGTTTTTAAATAATTTGGCATTATTAAAATATGTGTTTGATCTTAACCCATTAAAATACACTTTATGATTTTGTCTCTTCGTGACACATATTTGTGATCAATCTAATAAGTGCTTGTCACTCATTGAATGTCAAACCTAAAATAATGATATAAACCGGCGAGTGAGCTTCATTAATAGCTGACAATTATTGTACAAATTTTGACAAAACGCGATACACCCTTTTTTTTTTTTTTTTTTTTTTTTTGTGGGATTAACTAATAAGCTTGAACTATTCACTAGGGGATGCCCTTGGCCCCCACCATGCCACCAATTTTTCATGGGTTATACGCCCCTCATGGTGATAACCAGTTTATGGTGTCATCCCATAGATTGGATTCAGCGTAGGATTTTATCAAAATAATGTATATGACCCAAAGATCAAAATTTCGGATTTCGTTTTGGTTTCTGTGGAGACCGAAACCAAAATTTTGGCCGAAAATTAGAGATTTTGTTTCGGTTTTGGTGGGGACCGAAACCGAAATTTCAGTCATTTTGGCTGAAATTTTGATCCTTGATATGACCGGTCAAAATAATGTATAAGCTAATCTCTAGTGTCTCTTTTCTTAGAGCGAGACGGATGTGATTATCATCTCGCTCGGCCCCTTACACACGAAAGCTTCGCCCAAAACACACGAAAGTGTCACCCGAGACTTCTCGTCTTAGGCGATATTTAAAACCATGGTCACAAGAGCATTCACTTGAACGGTTAAAAAAGGAATGGGCGACATTTTATTTTAAAGAAAAGGGTTCTTTCATCGGATGGCCTTGGGTATCAATAAGGACATCTTTGTTTCACCGCGATATGGCAAAACAATGCAACGCTCCCATGTTGCAGTAAAATATAAAATTTTGCTTATTTTTTTCACAATAATTTCTCAAGGTTTGTCCCAACAAATTTTAATTGCAATATATTTGACCTACAAAGATTTTAGCTTTGTAAAATTCGAAAAATACAATTAAAATTGCAATGGTTGAATAAATTAAAAAGGTACGGAAAATAGAGTGAATACTATATAAAAGAGATTTTATACAGCTTGATCACTTCAACCTAAAGTATAATAACACCTAAAAATAAATTTTACATCCAAAGTTTTACACTAAATCAAACAATCATTTTACATTAAAATTGTATTCTTCTGCGTATAAAATGAATTTTACATCGGAAGACATTACTCTGAATCCGACATGCTTCAAGTTATACCACCATCAGATGAATTCAACCTTTTTGATCTGACATATAAGCCCGGTTTAAGAAAAGCTGGTATCAGATACCTGACCCAAGTCTCCAGCCTTTAGTTTAGAGCCACCACTCTGCTTATTTATTAAGGCACTAAGTTTGCAATTGCACCCAAGTGCCACCTCCTGTAGGCTGTAGCTTATCGTAAGTAAATTTAGGCATGCTACGTGTAACATTTTGGTGAACCAACCCTACACCCTAATGCCACTAAATTCTGTCAATAGTTTAACTGCCACAGCTAACCCTGACCCATGGAGAAGTCAAAGTTTTGAGACCATAGAATGTAAAAAGTTGATGTCTAAACTGGATTAAAAGTGAATCTAAGACCTGCAATCTATGATCTGCTGATGTGGGATGTTGAGACATTGTTTGCTATCACACGTACAGAAGGAACATGAAGTCCCCACCCCACATCAATGAAGAAAGAAGATTCACTGATATCTGCTGTGTTCAACATAGATTTTCTTTCAAATATATGTCGGGCCTACTTGTGCTCAACTGCTGATAGTTTAGAGGATCCAAATATTATTTCACTTCGGTCACCATGGCCATGATATTGGTTCCACCCAACGATCAAAATATCGGCCAAAATTTCGGCCGAAAATCGAAATTTTGGCCGAAATTTTGGCTGATAATTTGAATCCCATACAAAATATGACCGAAATTTTGGTCCAAGTTATTGTTTCGGTGAGGTCCGAAACCGATAATTTGGACCGAAATTTTAGTCATTTCAGCCGAAATTTTGATCCTTGGTTCCACCAGTGTGTGTGGTGCCGCTACTTTTTAGAATGAAATATTATAAACGGTGGACAATTTTTGATAGACAATTTTGCAGGCAGCTTATGTGGCACGACGTGACTGTCTACAGTGTTGGGGCCCCCACTATGTGTGCAGCCAGTCGCGTTTCGCCATATAAGCAGTAAGATTAATTGGACATGGCTTGCATCCTATGGTTGGCATGCTTACGAAGCACTTTTTAAACTGAGCTTGAACCGATTTCTTACCCATACATTACAATATTTGTGTTAAGCTCCTAATCCGTACCTCAAGAATGCCTAGGAGTTAGTGGAGCATAAAGTTAATCCATGGATCAAAATATCGGAATTTCGATATGTATCGTCCTGAACTCCAGGATGATGCGTATCGTCTGATACATTCAATGTATTAGTGATATATTGAATGCATCGTTTTGATACAAATTTTTTTTTTTTTTCAAAAAAATATCAAAAATCAAATTATTGTCCGTATCGGATGATAATTTGAATATATCGTCCGATAATTTGGCCAAATGGGGTCCCTGTCAATCGTGCCAAATTATCAGACGATACATTCAAATTATTGTCTGTATCGGATAATACAGACGATAATTTAAATGTATCGTCTGATAATTTGGCCAAATGGGGTCCTTGTCAATTTGCCAAATTATCGAATGATACATTCAAATTATCGTCTGATAATTTGAAAATATCATCCGTATCGGAAGATATGGACAATAATTTCGCCGTATCGTCCGATAAATATGTGATTTTTTAGGGTACCCGATAAAAAGGGTATTTACCGTATCGTTCATGTCCAAAACCGATACGTATTATTACTTTAGAGCCGTAGTATGCCATCAGGTTTAACCGATGTCGACGGCGGCCCACCATGTGGGGCCCACTCCATGACGACTTTGGATCCAATTCCCCCTTTGAGCCGCTCAGGCTAACCTTTTCCTTAGGTTGCTCCTTTCGAGACTACGGCAGTTCCTCTGTTGCGGCTTTTACTGCGGGTACCCCTTTCCCTAAGTCCCCCCTTTTGTGATTTGAGCTTGACATGATGCCGACTTCGATATCATTTGTTAAGTACCTAACCAATATCCCCAAAAATGCCCATGCATCAGTGGAGCGAAGAGTTTATACCTTATTACTTGGGAGTCATAACAATGTGATTTGAACGAACTATTAAACAAAATTAGTAACTATCAAATTAAAAAATTATGTGTTGACTTAGTTGGATGATGTTCAAAACACATGAATCTAATGGATGGGGAAAACAAAAAAAATGCTACGTGCAGAAAAATCGAATCGAAGTTGATAGAAAAATTTCTACGGGTCGATCACTGCTCAAACTCTATTATGAAGGTATCAAAATCTATGCCAAGAGGGTAAGAGCGTCATGAATGCCAGCTCTGATGCTTAATTATGTTAACTATAAACAATCATATAAAAATGAATTATGATGTGATATTGTACCTATGGATTCATAATTCATGCCATTTATTGTTTTGGAGATCATGTGAATATGATGTAAAGTTCAAACACCTACACATTTTAGGAGGATGGTATAAAGGTGATTCTTTTTTTTTTTGTTTGTTTTTTTCTTTGATTTCAGTATAAAGGTGAATCGTTATCCAATGAAAGGGGAATTTACACCAAACTTTCCAAAGAGAACCTTATTGATGGCACTGAAAAGAATGCCTACATATTTTAGAAGGAAGGTGTGAAGGAGATTCTTTTACCAATGGAAGGGGAGTTTGCAAGAAACGCAACAATTTTCTCTCTCACTTGGTGAATTTATGGATGAAACTGAGGAAAGTGGAGTTGAATATATATTGATCCTTAAAGAAAAGACAAACACTAATTGTATCCTCTATGGAATTGGAACCATTAATGAATGAATTTGTTAAAAATATGTCGGAAGAAATCCGGTTGGATTACCTCCTATAAGAGATATCCAACATCACATTGACCTCATTTTGAGTCCAAGATTGCCATATAGAGCCCATAACCTATGAGTCCAAAAGAACATGGGAATTACATAGGAAGTGATAGAATCGTTGAACCAAGGTTTAGTACGAGATTATAAGGCCATCACAGTTCCGACATTGATGAAGGATGGTTACGGCATATGTATGTGGATAGTCGAGAAAAATTTCCTATTCCGCAATTAGATTACGTGTTCGACATGTTGGCTGGTGCCAAAATCATCACAAAAATTTATCTAAGAATTGAAGACCACTAAATACGACCAAGTAGGGTGGGAAATGAATGGAAGACAACATTCAAAACAAGAAGGGTTTTAAATGAATGGTTGGTTATGTTATTTAGTTTGTATAAAACCTTTATTCAAGTGATGAATCATGTCTTTCGAGATGTTTTGAGGCCTTTCAAATATTATTAGCAGTCTTTAGTTTTCTTCTATATATTTGTCGGTGGAGATGTCTGTTATTCGAACTTTAATTTTTTAATAAAAAAGCTTGAGTTTAGTTTTGCTTTATATAACAGCAGTTGTGGGATCAATTTTAGTGGTGTAACACTAACACTTGGAGTGCCTTTGAGAGGTTTTGAGGCCTTACAAGCAGTGAGGCTCTGTACAATATTCCCGATTCCAAACTCTCTTCGGGTTCATATTAGCATGGATATCGTATTGAAACACGCTATCTAGAACTCAATGAGGCATGGATTCCATCTCTGTAATAGTTGATCTTTTCTCAAAAAATGGCCACTTTATTACTTAAAAGAAGACCATGGATGCTATACACATTGCTAATGTTTTCTTCAAAAGAATCCTTCACTTGCATGGTGTAGTACCCAAAATCCATAACTTGTAACCGAAATTCTAAATTTTTGAAAATTATTTTTGGAGGAGCTTGTAGAAAATGATTGACACTCGTTTGCAATATGGTAATCCTCAAATTGAAGTCTTCGAAACTGATTGAGGAGTACTATCGGGAACAAATCGAAACAAAGGGACTTGGTTTCCTACAAGCCGAGTTTGCATTCAATAGGTTAAAGAATCGTTCTACCGAAAATGCCCTGTTGAAGTTATTTATGGAAATACCCCCAAGTATATGCGATTTAGTTCATGTGCCAATTGTAAGGAGGGCAAGCAATGTTGTAGAAGAAATAGTGAGAATATGCAAGACATCCACAATCAAGAGCGATGAAGTTTAGAAGAGAGATACGAAAAATACAAAGCAAGGGGCTTTTGTGTAAGGGCAGAGTCCTACCGATATGGTGGTTGTGGCGCACAAAGTAATTCATAATGTCCATCAGAATAAGATCCCCGCGGAGGTCTGGAAAGTCGATATGGAGAAGGTGTACGATAGGGTGAGCGGGGACTGTTTGGATTATATGCTGCAGAGGTTTGGATTCGGTGAGATTTGGAGGGGGTGGATCAGGGCCTGTGTCTCTTTCGCTTAGTTTTCAGTTTTGGTCAATGGCTCTCCAGTTGGGTGCTTCCAAAGTTTGAGAGGTCTTAGACAGGGGGACCCTTTGTCGCCCCTGCTATTTACAATGGTAGGGGAACCTCTTGGGGGTTTCTTATCGCAAGCAAAGAGGCTAAACTTCATCTCCGGGATCCCTGTGGGTGATCAGTGCCTCACTCTCACCTATCTCTAGTATGCTGATGATACTATGCTTTTTTGTAAGACTGACTCGATAGAGGTCAGATCGTTGGTGGATGTGCTTCTTATTTTTGAGGCGGTTTCGGGACAAAGGATTAATCTTCTTAAGTCCTCAATTTCTGGGATTGGGGTTGCCCCTGGGCTGTTAGATCAGATAGCTACCTTGGTGGATTGCCATTCCCAGCCGCAGGGCCGGCCCTGAGATTTTGGGGGCCCAAGGCGAGTTCCTAAAATGGGGCCCCTCTTTCATATTAAGAGTGCCTTTAAATCCACCCACTGAATCTTTGAGTTCACCCACACTGAAACACATTAACTGCATTGAATCGGACGATATTTGTTTATTGTCCCAATCTTTCACCCGATGAATCTTGAGATCATGGGCGTACCATTAGATAATCAATTTTTTATTTCATATTGTACACATCCAAAAAGTTGACCTTAAAATCAATTTTGTGCATGCATGTAATGTTAAGGTCAATTTTCTGATATATGTACCACGTGAAATAAAATACCAACCGTCTGATGGTACGCCCATGATCTCAAAATCCATCGTGTGAAATATTGAGAGGATAAATTATTTCTATCATCTGATTCCACGCAGTCAATGTGTTTCACCGTGGGTGAACTCAAAGATTTGGTGGGTGGATTTAAAGGTACTCTCATATTAATCTAAAAAAAATAATTGCTGCAATTTTTATTTTATTTTTGACAAATAAAACAATACTCATTGCTTTTGGATTACAAATATCTCCATCTTCCATTCTATTGTTTATAATTTGAAAATGCAACTAACAAATTAACGAAATTATAAATTAAAGAAAAATGCAACACTTAATGAGAAAAGCTAAATAGCAGAAGGTACCCGGCGGATCGAGTAACCCAATCAATAACATTTTAACAATTTTTAGTACTTTAACTGGCATTGAATATTTCAGTGACATTTTTTAGCACTTTAACAATCTCAAAGAGTTCGAAAAATAGGTTCATTGGATATGTCTCGTTGACTAGATCAAAATTGACAGGTCAGTTGCAAAAAATGGAACTGTAACGAGCCTTAAGTCACTATTTTAAGTTAAGGTCATTTAATAAGAAAAATTTGTATTCATTTAATAAGAAAATTATATATATATATATATATACAAATATCTTTCACTCAATAGATCTTGAGATCATGGTGCACCTATGTGATTCAATGTGTCATAGATCCCAAAAAAATGCCTATAAAATCACATTTGAGAGTGATGGTGCCATATGATTCAAGGACATTTTTTGGGAATTTGTCACACATGAAATAAAAAATTGACTGCCTGATAGGTGGGCCATGATCTGAAGATCTATTTTGTGAAAGATAAGTATGAAAAATGATCTCCATCATCTCATTCGAAGGAATCAATGGTTTTCAAGGGGTTCGGGATGTAGGCGCTTTCAGAGAATGCGTGGACACGATTATAGGTACCTTATATATAAAGGATTTGGTCAAACAAATCTGGTCCGATCAAAATTGGGCCAGCGAATCTATTGGGTCAATACAAATGACCGTTCTGGCCTAGTTAGGCCAGTGACCTGACCAATGACCTGCACCGACTCTGCCAAGAGCTGATCCATGACCCATTACAAAAAAATATACAAATATGAAACCTGGGAAGAGTTGAACCCACAGCCTGTTGGGTAAAAAGTAAAATAACACTAGTTACTTGACCATGTAAACAATTAGACTTATTCAATACTTTTTTACATTAAAATTTATATTAAGCAATTAGATGACAAAGACTTCCAAGATTTGGGGGCCCAAAGCGGCCGCCTCTTGGGCCTTGGCCTAGGGCAGCCCTGCCCAGCCGCTGCCTATAACTTATTTGGGGCTCCCACTTGGTGTGGGTCATCTTTCAGCGAAGGATTGAGATCCGGTAATCAAGAGATGTGAAGCTCGACTGGCTACTTGGAAAGGCAAGCTATTGAGTAGTGGGGGTCGGTTAACCCTTGTTAAATCAGTTCTGGCTAGCCTTTTGGTGTTTTACTTCTCTATGTTCAAATATCCGATAGCAGTGATTGACAGGATCAAACAAATTCTGCGGAACTTCTTATGGGAAGGGTCTGGGCTAGATAGACAATCCTACTTAGTTAGATGGGACATGTGTCAGCTGCCGGTTCAGGCTGAGGGGTTGGGTATCCACAACCTTCGCAATGCCAACAAAGCTTTGCTAGGCAAATGGTTGTGGAGAGCTGGTTTGGATGCGGAAAAGAATAGCCCGTGGGTTCAAGTCCTATCTCATAAATATGGGTGGAGCAATGGCGAATGGGGGATTCAAGTGGCTGGGACTAGAAATGCGTCAGCTTGGTGGAAGGGAGTTTGTTCGGTCTGGCTGGAGTTTGCTAAATGGGTTCAGTTCAGCTGGGGGATTGGTTTACGGATTAGGTTCTGGCTAGACCCGTAGATTACTTTTAGACCTCTTCGAGATACCTTCCCTAGTATCTATAGGATTGCTGCCGCCCCTACTTGTTTAGTGGATGAAACCTATTTAGAGCACGGGGACAAATGACGTGGAATATTCGAACTCGGAGGCTCCTAAGGGATGAAGAGGTGCAACCTTATTTCATGGTTCAGGATTGGGTCCATAAGGCTAAAAGAAACAACTTGTAGAATGAATGCAGATTCTGGTGGCCTAGTGCAAGTGGCTCTTTCTCGGTCCGGTCCGCTCCTTCTACCATATGCTCTCCCTAAGACCTCTCGTTTCTATAGAATAGATGGCATTGTGGAAGGCTCTGATTCTCTCGAAAGCTCAATTTTTTGCTTGGATGGTGATGAGAGAAGAGATCTTGACCGCTGATCAGCTGATTGCGCGGTGAAGAGACATGAGGAACAGGAACGTGATGTATTTGTAGGCGGAAGAATCGACCTCACAGCTTTTTCTTCAGTGCATGGGCCACTATGCTGAGATCTTTTGATATGGTGTGGGTGCTTTCTAGTGACATCCGGTCCCACTTCTTGTCCTGGTTTGGTGCCCAACTGGAGGGCCAGCAGCTAGCTTTATGGAAATTGAGTTTTTTTGCGGTTATTTGGAACATTTGGCTAGAGAGGAATACCTGTATCTTCCGAAATAAGAAAGGCCCTGCTCTATCTCTGGATTACCTTAGATAAGAAGGGACCTGATGTCCCTCTTGAATTTTAAGACTTTGGTTAGCAGGGGACAGGTCAGTCTTCACTGTTGCTTTTGTATGTTTTTTTCTTTTCTTCTGTTTTTGCTTGATTTTTTTTGGTCTTCGAGTTGCATATATTTTCCCATCTTCTCGCTGGTTTTCTAATATATTTAGCCTTTACCGATAAACAAAAAAAATACAAAGCATTTGCAAATGGGAGCCATTACTTGCACACATTTTTCAAGTGATTGCACCGAATTTAAAGAAAGACTTGGTATTTTAGGGACATGTGATATGTAAAAATGCAATATGTGCCGTCTGATTTGAAGTTCATGATCAATAGATCTCTGGTACATAAAATTGGAGCAAAACACCGTACTTGTCATATGATCTATTTTAGTCAACTGTGGAATTATATAATAGCTTTTGACTCCATTTAATCAAATGATGAAAATTATATTTTATTATAATCTTTTGCAGTTGATATATTTAAATCATGACTTTCAAATCAAACAGCTTAGATAGTGTTTTCACATAACAGAGGTCGCCAAACTTGTAAGCCTTTCTTTTAAATTCGATGCAATCACTTGAAAAGCGTGTGCAAGTAATGGCTCCCTTTGCAAATTTACGTAGGCGTCCTCAGGTGTTTTCCGAAGGCGAGTTGGTTATGTCACACTTGCATAAGGTTTATGTCTGCATTTGTTTCCTTTTAAAATTTTCAATGTATAGTTAGTTGGTAGTTCACGAATAACTCGGTAGGTTTTCTTTATTTTAGTGGAGACTCTACAAACCAAGGGAAAGAGAGTAATACAAATAGGGCACCTTTATTTTCAACCAAGATTTCTCCCTTCTCAACTTGGGTTGCAAATGTTTCAACTATTGATTGCTTTGAATCAGATGATAGAGATCACTTTTCTTTCCCATCTTTGACACAATAGATCATCAAATCATAGTTTTATCATTAGGCGGTCAGATTTTGATTTCATGTAGCACACATCCCTAAAAGTGATTCAAGAAGCACATTTGATGTACGCCCATGATAACATTCATTGTTTGGGATGTGTGACTTATAAAATCAAAATTTTACAGTCTGATGATATACCCATGGTATCAATATCTAATGTGTCAAAAATTGGGATGAAAAGTGATCTCCATTGTCCGAGTCAAAGCAGTCAGCGATTTAAGCACGTGAAATCCGATTTGAGAAGGAATGCTCGTGGGTGGGTCGTAATGAAACATGTCGTGATATATATTTTTTTTTCTTCTTTCAGAGGGTAACCATAATCTGGCAGGTTTGAGGATGTTTGACCAACCCCTATTTTCTTCTATTTAGTCAATCGATTTCATCTCTTTTTCTTGTGTTTCATTTGGGTAGCATCACGAAGATGGCATAAAAATAAAAATTCTTTGCCATGTGATTCAAAGCAGTCAGATTATGCCTTTAGAGTGAAGGGCTAGAATTGATGTTAGAAATGTATATGTTAAGCCTTCATTTCAAAGGCACTTGACTGCTTTGAATCACATAATAGAGATAATTTTTTTATGAATCTTTGTATCGTGCCCTTGGCATCATGTGTCATGCTCTCTAAAACCTAATGCATGTGTTCAAAATCGGTTACTTGTTCTCAATCTTGCTTGAGAATGGGTTGGTCACCATATATCCACTCCATATAAAATTTTACTTTGAATTTTGAAGGTGAATAAACATGGCATATAATCAGTTTTGGCCCTTTAAAACCAAGTTTCCCACGAGTAGTAGGCATAATTGTGATAGGAGTGCAGAAGATCTGTTTGAAAAGACTTGTAATTTGAGAAAACTAAGTGCTCCATAACTAGGGAGCATTCATTTCAACCAAACCCTATCATTATTGGATTTCAATCTACCAACATCCACTGTACTTTAGGTAAATGTGGAAAAAAATAGACTCTAAACCTTAGATGATGATGTATTTACATGATGGCAGCAATGATAGGGCCCATTGTGAACAAAAATGCATTTTTTTTTTTCAAAAAACATATGAAATGCCATTTAAAATGTGTTTGTTGAAAAATACCATTTTTCTCCCGGAGACAATTTGATTTTTTTTCTTCAAAAAATATGTTTTAAACGCATTTAATTCATGAAATAAATGTGCTTTGGGTCACAAGGTCATAGACATAGATTTTATAATTTTTGAGAGTTATCAATGTGTTTGTTTTTTCCCAAAATTGTTGAAATTTGCCGTTTTTCGGAGCCATTTTATTCTTGTACCTAAACTTGGTCGCTATATTAGGGACTGGTCCGAATTTAGTAATGAGGTGGTTTCTAACTCACTCCATATGTAAAATGGAGCAGCCATGCTTAGGTGGCCACCAAAAACCAAGCCGGTAGGTATGGCTATTACCAAGTGTCCAATCTTTTGAGCAGGTTGTGATCAAAACGTGGCTTCTAAATCGAAAACTCACGTTTACAAAGAAGTCGTAATTTTTTTGGCATTAAATTGCTGATAATTCGTGACTTGGGTTGGAATTTCTATTTACACTTGCGCACCAATATACAAATGAGACGATTTCGGTTGAAGTCTATTTTGATCAGTTGGTCCACAATGAGATGAAGTGGGAATGGCAGAGGCAGCTAAAGATTCTTCAGTTTCCCATGTCATTAACAACTTTTTGGTCAAAATGTCCACTAAAGTTTCAGAATCATCAACTTTGGCCCCATACTCTCTCTTTCCACATTTAAATCTCATTTCTAAAGGATCATAATTAAGCCCATAGTAAAGCCAAAGCATTTTAGCTTCACAGACAAGTCATTACTCATCTTCTATAGTAGAGCTTAGGGTTTACTCACCTACAATGTCAAATCCTCCAACTTATGATCATGTCATATCACAGCGACGTCCCAACCAATGTCTTATTGAGTCAATCATCTCCTAAACATGTTATAATTATCGTTGAACCTCTTGTACTATTGTTAGGTGAGCTCGGACTGAACCAGTGACCTCATTGATGCGCCCGTTGCATCTGAACCATTTGTGTAAAGTCCGTGACCGTTTTTGAGTTGGTAGTAAGTAGTAGCGCCCGAATACGAAAAATGACATTCGGGTCATCTATAAATGCAGTCAACCCTTCATTTACAAGCTCTTATGGACTACTGATTGGATGGATACCGGCTTGTGACTGTGCCAACCATGTGAATGATTTCGACAGATATACATACACCTGTGATCCATGTGCTGTATGGACGGCCCCCGAGCACCTAACGCAAACTTGGACACTTTTTTCGGAACCTCATTTAGGGGATACATTATTCATGGTCTAATCTAATCCACTACAGCTAACACAAAACAGTGACTTGGTTTCTGACTCATCACAATACTCTGTATTTTTCATAAAAGAAATGAGACCGATGGGCTTCATGTCTCACTCAGAAAACCAACTTGTCTCCTGCTCCAAGTTCAGTGGCCCCCAATTTTTTTTTACTTTTTTTTTTGCCCTTTTGGGTGGGTGGGTTTGGATTGATTCCGTGACCTCAACGTCGTGACCCTTAGGTCCTAACTACTAAGCCACGAGGGTGGAACCTCTTCAGATCTCATACCCATATAGCTTCACCTAGTGTTAAAGGATCGCTCTATCCACGCATCCCGAATTACTGAGGGCACCTACCTCTAATAAACCGTTGATTGCTTTGAATCAGATGATAGAGAATACTTTCCTCCCAATCTTCCACATAATGGATCATGAGACCATGGACGTACCGTCAGACTGCCTGTATTTTATTCCATGTGGCACAGGTCGCAAAAAAGTGGGCCTAAAATCACATTTGACTGTGATGTGTGCCACATTTGAGATTTGTGCCATGTAAATAAAAAACCGACTGTCCGATGGTACGCCCATAGTCTCAAGAATACTGTGTCGAAGATTGAGTGTGAAAAATGATTGCTATCATCTGATTCAAAACAGTCAATGGTTTTCAGACATTGTTGCCCTCAGTAATCAGGTAGGCGCGAATAGAGTTACCCAATATAAAATTGGCTAACATTAAATAAGTAAAAGCTCTAACTGCAAATATCTAATCTCAAACTCAAGAACTCTCCCTTTGTGGTCATTTGGCATGGAAATATCTGTTGTTAGTACTTAGTACCAGGATACAAAGACAAACTCTCGGGCAGACCCCATCCGATCATGATCATACCATGGATCGCTTTGTTCATTTCCTTAGCCATTGGTTGGATTGTGTGATGGCCGCAAGATCAATCCAGGGCATGGAATAACATGTAGCATGCAGCATAAGCAAAAATAATGTCTCCCCACCTCCTACCCATCTGTCCACATAAAGAAGCTGACAAAACTTGATTGTAACCCCTCAGATTTCCCTATCTTGGATTCATGCTCTCCCCATGTGCTTTCTATCACAAAAATCACAAGCCCAGAAACACCTTTTATCTTTACCTTTAACTAGCCCAACTAGTCGCCGGAATTTTGTTCGAAATCGTCGGAACTTTATTTAGACCCTGGAAAATTCTAGACATGATTTCTGTAAAGAAAAATGATTTCACTATAACTGGTGTACTTTTAAGGATTCCAGTGGGAAACAACGCTGAGATCACCTAAAAGCTGTACAAAGTCTGGTTACAAATAAAAGATAATGTTTGGATGATCGAAACCGAAAAATAAAGACTATAGTTCACAGATTCAAAATTACTAACCGATATTGAGATTATTACATTTATGAATTCAATATTCCGTTTAGTATACTTCGGAATCTGTTCGCGGATAACTTCTTGATGATCTTCTTGGCATCGGTAACATTGTCTTCGGCTAGTTGCTCCAAGTGTTTCAGATATTCGGAACTCGTGATTTTTCTCTTTCCACTATTGCTACTAGCTAAAGACATCAACAGAGAAAGTAAAAACTTCTTGTTACCTGATTTCTCTTCTCTCGGATCGAGCAATCGTAAGATTCGGCTTACATTGCAGCAATCTTCTTGGATGAATTTCTTCCTGTTCTTGGAAATTGCTACTATGTTTGAGAGTGCCTCTGATGCCAATTCCCTAACTTCTAAAGATTTCGCTTCGAGCAATCTCACGAGCTCTGGCATGAACCCTTTCTCCCCCATTGCTTTCTTAGTCTCCTCCGATGTTCCGGAGAGACGAAACACCATTTTCACTGCCAATTCTTGGACTGAAACCTCCCCGTTTTTCAAGCAAAACAGAACGCGGTCGAGAAATCCACAACCCATTAAAGCATTAATCGAAATGGCAGATGACAGACATAAGCTCTCGATCGCTCTCAACGCAGTTTCTCGTGTCTTCGAAGAATTCAAAGATTGCTGATCCAAGACCCGGACAAGGGACTGAATCCCTCCCTCCCTTACAAATAAATTGCGAACAGATTCGTCCTGATAGGCCATGGTTTGCAGAAACTCAATTGCATTGATCTGCGATACTTCGTCTTTCGATCTCGTAATCTTAACAAAAGTAGAAATTGCGCCTTCTTCCACCATAAATCTCTTGATCTCATCAACTCCTGCGAGATTTTTCAAAACCCCGAAAGCTGAACCTATGGAATCTCCATTACTGTCACTGCAGATTTTTAACAGCACTGTTACTCCACCGTGAGCCGAAACAGACCAAGCATTATTGGAATTCTCCGTCAGCTTCTTTAAAGCCCGCGCCGCTCTCTCCTTCCCCAACTCACTCCCCATTTCCAAAACCCGAATCAATGGCGCGACAATTCCGGCACCAACAAGGACCCCTTTATAAGAATCGAACCCCGCAATTACCGAAATAATCTCAGCTGCTTCTTCCTGGATTCCCAATTCTACTGACTCTAGAAGATTCACCAAGATATCAATAGTCTCATCTGTTTGAATTAAGATCCTCACATATTTCTTGTCTTCTCCAAGGATCTCATTCAAAGATACCAATGCCTGATTCTTCATTGTGGAGTCGCCGATCTTCATCCTCGTAAACAGATCTCTGATGTAGAATCTCAGGTCGTCTCGGGTAGCTCCGATGCCGGGCTTTAATACCACGATCGCATTTCCGTGTGTCAGTATTCCGGCATTATACATTCCGGCCAGTTCCGTGATATGGAGCTCAAATTTCGCAGAGATTTGATCAAGATCGCTCTGCATAAGTAATTTTCCGCTGTACGAGAGATTAATGCAACGGTCTGCGAAGTCGAGACATTCATTCGACGTAGATATTATCGCCATAATTAGGCCGGAAAAAAGCCAATTATCCCTGAAATTGCAATTCTCGGCTGCAATTAAGTGGGAATTCAGCTGCTCGAGCTTGTTTCGGATCAATTGCCATTTTACAGCGAACGGTTTGATGGAGTGGGAGAGGGTGATCAGCAAAGTTACGAGTTCGATAGCGCGCCGGAGATCGGATTGTCCAGCGACTGGTTCCAGCGAGTTTGCTTCTTCTCTCATTTCGTTTTTCATGGAGTCATTTCCCGGCGAATGATCGGAGCTTGTTGAGCTTTGGTGGTTGGGGAGAATGTATAACTGATGATCAACTAGAGAAGCATATTTAATTTATTTCTGTAGATAAGGTTCACTTGTTGGGCGGATATAATATCTTCCGAATTATATAGAAATCTAAGGGTTCAATAAAGGCAAATGATGAATAGGCACTGTATTTTTGGTAAAGAATTTACTTGCAACCAAATATTCGGTAAGGGCAACCAAGATTTTCCACTTAAGCGCCCTTGAATCACAATATGGAGATCATTTTTAGTCCCAATAATCTTTCACACAACAGATCATAAGGTCATGGTCCACCAATTAAATGGTAAGTTATTGATTCCACGCAACATATATATCCGAGAAACCCTTCGCATGGTAGGCCCATGATGACCATATCTTTTTAGGATGTGTGCAAGGGGTATTAAATGTCTAACTGTTTGATAGGTGGGAGATTGGGAGGAAAAGAGATCTCCATCGTGTGATTCAAGACAATTAAGGCTCTCATATCGGAAAGCGGTGATTGCCCTTATCAAATATTTAGTTATACTGATACCTTTTACTTAAATTTAATTTGCAAGATAGCTTGCTAGTGGTGGAATCTGGCTGTGAACTTGAGGGTTATGTGGAATAGTAGTATGGCCTTTTCGACAATTTCTGAGCTTTCTACCTCAGGTTTTTTTTAGAAACTAGCTTTCTTAGAAAAGTTACTTTCCTTGGGAACGTTCTTGAGTTACTTATAAATTCATTTTCCTCCAATTTCTGACTTTTTTTTTGTGTTCTACACTTTCTCAATAAAATGTCAGAAAGTGCATTGTGTTCTTCCGCATATTATAGTCGCATGTCTTTATGTCGTTCGTCTAAGTAGTGTTATTGATCATCAAAATTTATAGACATTCAATCAGTAATGTGTTGAAGATCTCTGTCGAGCAGATTATGGGAAAATCACTTTAAACGTGGGTTCTTTTATGATGGCTAGGAGGCCTTATTGTAGACCTATACCTGTGTTGCCAACCCCTAACATCCATCAGATGCAAGACACCATGGTTGTGAGCTCCACAGGTGTTTATAAAAGAGTCCACAGGGGAATAGACAGTTGGAGGGACGTGCCAGTGAAGAGTCTCTTCATCTGACATTGTTTGAAAAGTCTCCCACCGGCTTCAAGGTGACTGCAATGAGAAATTACTAATGACATTTCTAAATGTCATTGATGGGTGCATGAAGTAAATGCCAGATTTACTCATTTAAATAGCCAACCCCTACATTTAAAAGTTGTGTTTAAATGACAGAGTTAACTGTACATTTAAATGACACTTAATTGAGATGTTAGCTGGAGAAGAAATGATTCAGTGAGACTCCTTATGTGTACTATAGTAGCCCAAGCTCAGAAATTGAATTTTCTTGAACAAAATCTTCCGAAATAAAACGTCAATTTCTTAGGAAAGTGTAATGAAAACTCGTAACACAATAAAAACTTCCGAACGCAGGAAAACCTCAGAAAGTGCCAAAAAATGGCATTTTCTACGAAAAAGTCTCTGAAACTGGCACTTTTTTGGCTCTCGAACGAGGCCTAAGAGTATTTCGGTCATTAAATTATAAAGGGAAATTTTGTCAGTTGAAGATTTTGGCTGGAAGAAGGCCTAGAGTTGGTCATCCATACCACACACTTGGCCCTAAAATACATCGATCCAGATGGTCCATATAAATAATCTAGTTTGCAGATTGGACAATATTCAATGCTCTATTGAAGAACAGATGGTCCTCAATTTGTAGCTTTGCTCACAAGAATGATCATGGACAGGGGTGCCAATGGGCCGGGTCAGGTTCGGGCTAGACTTTGAATTGTCTGATTCTCAATCGGCTAAAAAGGGCCTGGCAATGACCACTTAACAATCGGGCTTGGGCAGGCCAAGGCCTGATTATTAATTAGACCTAGTACCTTAGCTTCATCCCAATCTAAATCAGGTCGGGCCGGGCAAGGCCACAAGTCAGCTCGGCCATTAACCTTTGAAATAGTTGGATTTGGAAAGCTTGAATGACCTGATTCTTAATTGTGACTAAAGCCTAGGTTATTTAAGCTCAAACAGCCAAATCAGGTTGGGCCTGGCCACAGGCAAGCCCAGCCCATTGACACCCCTAATCCTGGATGTAGGGAAACCATTAGTGCATAATAATTCATAAAAATAAATAAATAAATAAAATAAAATTAATGCATAATAAAAGATGTGCACTATTTCCCAAATTGAGCTATGTATGGTTGATTTTTGTGCATTAACATTTTTGAGTCAAATACATACAGACGAAAAAAATAGAAAAGGACTCTTTCTATTTTTCTTAACGTAAAAAGCCTTACCATGAAAGCCTATATATCCTTCATACTTGTCTAGACTATAGAGGAATTTTTTGTCCAAGTTTACATGTCCTTTATAACATTGTAAAGATACTCTATATCTAAAACCTTTTTATACACAATGATGAAGAGTAGTATGATATTTGTATCCTTCTATATATTGTGCACACTTTATATATATATATATATATATATATATATATATATATATATATAAATTGTTGTGCAGAAGCATCCAAATATCAGCACAATCTAGGTAATGAAGGCTCAAACAACAATGTAAAAGAGAGAGAACATGTTTTGTAATTTATCATTAAAAAAAAACAAAAGTAGAAGAGAGAAAACGTTAAACATATTCAATTAGCATAAAAGACAAAGATTTATATAATTTGGCAAGACTGTTTACATTTAAGGGGCGGGGATGAACAATTTTATTGATGAACTCCATGAGAATACAATACAATCTTAAGATGCTTGTAAAAGATAGCGTCCGATCAAGGCTTCCAATGCATTTAAAAATAAAAATAAAAAATCAGCACAATTCTGGCGTACGTGAATGCCTGGAAGCCCCGAACACCCAGCCCAATAAGAATCCCCCGGTCCATCAAACATCTAAAGGTATTACTGAAGTTGAGGGCCATAGAAAACACAAATTTTTTTTTTGTCACCATCAATAACGATTGAAAATGATTAGCTAAATATGTAGTATAAATTAGACACGGCCATTTAAATCACATTTAAACACGCTCCCATAAGAATTGGACTAATAAGTAATAACCGTGCATTCTAATAAGCACTACTTTGTGTTTCTTTTGGAGTTGAGACTTGAGAGTGCATTAAATTCATATGTTCATCATCTATATATATATATATATATATATGAAAAAGGTATATGAGTTGGAGTGCATGGATGAGCTCATGCACTCCTAGATCACATGCCACATGGCATGTGATCCCAAAACATCGCCCCTCTTGGAATCATGTGTCGTATGGTATGCGATCTATTAAAAAAAAAAAAATTTATTAAATTTTTTTGAGGTCAAAGTTTATATATTGCCCCGCACGTTCTAGTGTACTGAATATTTTCCCCTTTGACTATATTTTAGATGATAGATGTATTTCAGATTATGTCCAAATTTTTTGGGTGACCTTTGATCGTTCTTAGGTAAATTATCGTGGTACCTGATCCCTAATATGAGTGCCATGTGGACCTCACTTGATTCAAATGCATGGATCCACCATGCATTCCAACCCATATCCCCGGGCCTATATATATAAAAAATGGGAATTTGGATTCGAGTGCCAATGGTGACCGTGCACTTGAATGCTAGACCATGTGCCACAAAGCACTAACCTCGAGTTACACCTCAAACCCCTTAGGGTTTTATAATTTTTTTTTCCCGGACCATTTTTGCTTTCAAAACTCAAGTCAAAGTTTTTCATCTAGCGCCTAAACTTGGTGTATTCAAAATTTTACAACTTCAACCTACATTTGTATGGTGGATAAATAACTTTTTATTAGACAAGTTGTCGTGGCACCCAACTGATTCGCACGCCCGAATAAATCCTGTGTTTGAATACATATTCTCAGGCCTCTCTCTCTCTATGATATATATATATATATATATATATATATATATGGGTAATGATCCTCTCACTCGAGTCATGAAATATAGTAGTTTCATGACTCTAGCAATCATTGACTATATGTCACATTAATTTAACTTTTTAAATTATTTGATGTGATATACAGAGAATAAGAGCTTGAGTTATGAATTTATGTCTTATGACTCGAGTCATATATATATATATATATATATATATATATATATATGCGCGTTAGTAATGACACATGCTTATAGAGTTAGCTGCGTCAACATGGGATGTCTGGCACCCTGGGGCTCGATCCCTCGAAGCGTCTTAAATCTTGATTGCGAAACAACCTTTTGAGTTTTGAGGGAGTAGCTAACAAAATGGAGTCCAATAAAAGAGACAAGAGAGAGTTATTTTGATGTGAAGGAGAGAGACAGAAGAAGGCGTCTTTCTGGACCACTTCGAAAATGAAAGTGAAGTCCTTTCGGTAGCGTTACGAGGGGTACCCATGTGCCATGTGCCAGCTAGCATCGCTTCCCAACTTGATAACCACCTCTAATGAAAGGAGATGAGCTAGCCTTTGGGAGAGGTAGATAACATTCTTGTGGAAGATGCCTCAAAGAGAAATCCCTACATAATTAGGCTCATTTAAGGACATATATATATATATATATATATATATATATATATATATAGTATTTGCTTCGTGGAATCCAATGTCTACTCCAGTTTTACAACATTGATAGATAGTAGGGGTTAGAAGCTCCTCTTGGCTCGAGTTCTACTTCTGTCTAAAGTTGAATTTTTGCCTTTTTATATTTCTAGGAGAGCTAACACCACCATTTTGAGCGATAGTTCAACTGGTATCCTCTTTCCTTATGGAAGTAATAGGTGATAGGCATGGATCAAATGCTGGAAAACCAGTACGTATCGTCCGGTCAAAAAATTGGTACGTATCGGATGATACGTATCGGTACCGGTTTGTATCGAACGATACAGAATGTATCGTTCGATACATATCATATATTTGAATGATACGATTCATTTAAAGTACTGTATCGTTCACGTCCGATACCGATACGTATCGGTATCGGACGATATTTTGATCCATGGTGGTGGGTTCTAATCCTCACGCCTACTCCTGTCCTTTGTGCGGGTCAGGGGTACAAGTTCGGATAGCGAACTGAAACCGACATTTTTCGGTTTTCAATTCGGTTCCGACATAACTAAAATTGAACCTAAAGAAATTGCCTTCGGTTAACTAAAATTTCAAACTGTCAAAACTGAACCAACTTGTGTTAGTTTGGTTTCGTTCCTTTTTTTTTTTTTTTTTTTTTTTTTTTTTTCATTCTTATTTTTTTGGGTCGGTTGCATCAACCTACACGACCTGTTTTCGGTTTCGGCCATCCAAAACCAAAACCGAACCATTGGAATTAGTTTCAATTTTTTTCGGTTTTGGGCCAATTCGGTACCGGTTTTCGGTCAGTTTGGTCAATCTATTTTTTAATTTGATTTGATTTTCGGCACAAAACTCATTTCCCAAGAAGAATAAAAAAAAGGTACCTTAATTTGCAACCTGAGATTCTTTCTTTTGAACTTGGATTTCATGTGTTAAAATCGTTGTCAACTTTGAATCACATTGTAGAGATCGTTTTTCTATACAATAGATCTTTAGATTATGGGAAAATACGGTCAAATGTTGATTCCACGCAATGTAATCCCAAAAAAGTGAACATGATCATGCACATCAAATGCGGTTCTCAAATCACGATTTGGGATGTATTGCATGTAGAGAATCAAAATCTGATCGGCTGATATGGTAGATTCATGATCTAAAGATCATATCTATTGTGTCGAAGATTAAGACTAAAAATGACCTGATTGTCTGATTTAAAGTAGTCAATTGTTTTAGCATTTGAAAACATGTGTTAAGTAGAAAGAATCCCAAGTTGTAAATAAAGATACCGTACAAAATATTGTGTAGCTGCTGAGTCATGAAAATTTGATTTTCATGTATTCCGGAGCTGCAAAAAAATTTATTCAGCCTCAAGAGCCATGGAAGTCTTTTTATTTTTGCAGGGACTCCTATGGCAAATATCTATGTACTTCACTTTCCAAGTGGAGTATGGGTTCTCTGCTATTAAATACTTAGGGACCAATATTTTTAATGCTCACAAAATATAAATTATACTTAATTCAATGGTAGCCGAAGAGTACAACTTAAAATCAAAATCTCCAACCTTTTTCTAGATCAAAACATGTCAAAAACTGACTTTTATAGATTTTTCGAGGCCTGACATCTGGAGAGGTCAACTGTTGACCAGAGCAATGGGGGTAAAAGGCTTTTCATAAGCTTGATAATCTTATGATGCAGGTGGCTCCTTATTAATCCTTCTTCTAAGGATCACATTGCCTCCCCATGTGAGATTCTTGTTGGAGGGTCACTTTTGAACTTAGTGGAGCTGAATCTTACTCTCCGGAATCAACAGGAGCTCTGCTTTCTACCTTTACGAAGAGTATATGATAAGATGAAAACCATACAAGCCAAAAGCTATCAATCACATTAATAAAACAAATTAAAGTGGATAAGTTTTAAGGGTTGTTTATAAAGTTAGTGCAGGGACAAGGTGAGGGAATATCCAGTATAATTGTAAGTATATATTATTATATGTTGATGACAAAATAAATAATAGTCAAATAAAATAAATATGCAAAAGAATTCTTGGAACTACTAAGGTCTAATTAACTTTGGTTAACTTCTTAAAACATGACAAATATAATTTATTATCTTAGTAATGAGTCTTTTTTCTAATAATAATCTCTTTGTAGTGACTCGGGCTGCTATTTTACTCAACAAGTTGGTATTATTTACTTATTATTATTAGGTCCGCTATTATGCATTTGAATGAATGGATGGTTGGGCAGTGTCACATGAAACCCAACCCAAGAATCGGGTACCACACCAACATGCCTAAGGTTATCAGCTACCATCTGAAAAAATATATATATAATAATAATAAAAGGTGATTTTCCACCATGAAATTCTCGATCAAAAGTGAAAATATTTAATGCATCATTTAGGCAACCAACCAAGAAGTTTGACCTGAGATTTGAATGGCCAACATATATGCAAGTCCAAACAATAATATTTTTAAAAACTCTCCCAGATGGGCTGAACCATTATGGGTGTGAGGCTTGTGAGCCATCCACTGCCACGTGGGGCTCACCACATGCATGCATTTCCTCAATTCCCTATTATTATAGAAAATTATAAACAATAGACAATTCTACAAACTACTTATGTGACATGACATGACTGACTACAATGTTTGGGCCCTACAATATATATAGTCAGTTATATCATGCCACATAAGCTGCCTGCTAAATTGTCCACTGCATAACATTGTCCCTATTATTATATAGCATTTGTTTTCCTGAAGAATTTAACATGTATTTTTTTTAATGAAAAGAATTAATGTGTGCTATTTGCTTACTATTGTATTGTCTCCAAATCAAGTGTACCAGCACAAATGGACGGCATGTGAACAGTGAAGGATAGAGTTGGGATTAGGTACCTTACCCAATCACCAGCCTTGGCGCTTGCATCAATTTGCTTCTCATTAAGATTAAGAGTTAGTAAGCGGCCCAAGAGGCAAGTGCTAAAAGGCCCTATTTGGGTAAAATAGTGGGTGAGAAGCACTTTCTTCCTAAAGACTTGTTCACCTCTAGTTGAAAATGGAGATGCAGGCTAAGGCTGCTTCCCATTTTCACATAGAGGTGACAAATCCTTGGATTCACCCAATATTTTATCCAAAAAATTATTTTTCAGAAGCAACTTTGCCACACAGGGCCTAAGTTACTTAGTTCACAAGCTACTTTTTGCATGACCTGCCACATGTAAACATCTTCTGGGTTGGCTGATTTGAAGATCATCGTATAAAAGATCTATAATATAAAATATTGAGTGAAGAAAACATCTACATTTATGTAAATATTTGAAAACATTAAATTGTACATGACCTTGATTGCTTTAAATCACACAATAAAGATCCAACGGTAAAAAGGTGGGTCCATTGCTTGGGAAAAATCAAGGCACCTAAGTAGCGTTGCAGGAACATGAAACGAACTGCAGAATCTCCAACATTGAAGTATTTATGTTCCCCAACAAACATGGAAGCTTACCCTTTATTATTTCGTTAGCAAGGCCATGTGGGTTATGGGTAGCGTTATTTGCACCTCGGAGAAAGGGTAGCGTAACCCAACCTTAAAGACAAAGACTTGCTATATTCGAACCACTGCCACATGGTAACATCATCTAAGCCCGCTGATTTAAAAGTCACGATTTAAAGATCTCAAGTAACATGATCTCAAAGCCAATGCAGTTAAAGTCATTGGTGTAAACTAATGGTTGATTGTGTGGAATATAAGTGGTAGAGATCATGCTTTGTTCCAATCTTATATATTTTAGACCATTAGATATGAACTTCAAATATTAATTATCATCATTTTTATTATATAGGAACACTGGAAAATAAGAAACAAAGAAGAAGCGAACGTTAATTTGGTAGACCATAATAAATCTTGGCGTGATAAAGAAAGATGTTGGTAGCTTAAGATGTCATAGATTAGGGAAAAAGAAAAGGCTAGGTAGGATATACCTTAGCTTTGAAGAGATTAAATTACAATCAAACAAATGTACAGTGTCCATCTACTCCAAATGAAAAAGATAGCTTTGCAAAGAGCTAACAAAGTGTATGCCGATCATTTACTCCCTTGAAATATGAAACGACTACTTAAGAGGTCAAATGATAATTGCTGATTATAAATTATATTTAAGGGTACCTCTATTAGCACTCACCGAAAGCTGAAAATCATCGACTGCTTTGAATGAATTATTTTTTGTCTCAAATCTTTCACACAAAGGATATTGAGCTTATAAGCGTGTCATCATCTGCTGAAATCTTTACTCCGCGTGACGCACATCTTGACACACGCTATACTCAAAAGAGATTTTCGGGGTGACCCGACTGATTAACAGGCCCAGGGCTACCTGACAATTTAGATGACCCAATCACCATTATTCTACTAATGCCCCATCCCTACCAGAAATTGGTGCATATACCATACACCATTGGGTCCATCTCTCCTATGGAATATAAACCAACATATATATATATGGAAAAGGGATCTGTCTTTTATGGGAGGATGGTCACCGTCCTTCAACTTTTCATGTGGCACTTAAAATATTTGTTTGATGTCACGTGGGCCTTGGGTGCATTGTTTAGATCATCTTTAAAAAATAAATTAATTAAAAACTCATCTCCATCGTGTATTTTTGAATTGAAAAATGTAGAACAATAAAAATCATCAAACTTTAACTTATGGGTTTAAAAAAAATATTAATTATTTTATTTTTTTAATATTAATCTAAATTGTCCACCTGTGTCTACGTGAATCTTAGAAAATGGTCACCGTCTTCCATTAAAGTACCTAACCGGCTCCCTATACATATATATATATATATATATATATTACAGTCATCCTTGATAAAAGAGTCGATATTATAATATGATAAGTCCGCCTCGTGACAACTGAAAAAACATATATGCCTTCATAAGGCTGCTTTATGTAACATTGAAGAGCCTTAATACATACACCATAAAAAAGCTTCCCATTAATATCTCACCTTTACCTCTCCCATTTTCTTATTTTTAAATGTAGGAAGAAAAAAACACTTACAAATACACGTGAGTATTAGGATCTTTAAATGATTGAACTTGATATTTAGACATCTATTAAGTGATTTGAACATAAAAGAAATATAGTATTTTAAGTGTTCGTTGCTATGTTTTATGATTTATTAAAGAAAAAAAAACACACTTATTACTATGTTTCTATATCTTCATTATATATGATTTAAAATTATAAAAAATTTAATAAAAAAAATATATATATAACTTATATTATCAACTATAGAATATGAAGAAAATAAATAAAAACTAACAAATAAGTATATTCTAGAAAGTTCAATTAAATCGAAAATATCATCCGTAGTCTCGTATTTAATGTTTTGACGTATCTACAACCTTGTAAGATGATTTGGTAAATCGTATATTGCAGTTTGACTTGAAAGAAATACTCAATTTTGAGATATTGACACTAAATTTGATTTTAAGGTCATTTTTTTGGGATCTGCGTCACGTCAAATCAATGTCTGATCATTTGATGGTACACCGATTATCTTGAGATCAAGTGTGTGAAAGGTTTGAACGAAAAATATTCTTCATCATTTAGTTCAAAACTGTCAATTGGTTTAAACCCTAATAGATTCGGTGGGCGTAGTTAAAGGTAAAATTGCATTTGATAAAATCATGTGCCATTCATCTTGTTTAAATTTGATTTTAATGTCACTTTGAAATATGTGCACGTCAAATCAACATCTGGCCGTCTAATGGTATGCTTATAATCTCAAGATCAAGTGTGTGAAAGATTAGAACGAAAAACACTGTTATCATCCAATTCAAAGCAGACAACGGATTTTAACATGGGGGCTCTCAAAGATAATTAGTTTGGGTATTTAAAGGTACGTTTAAAGGTAGGGTCTTACATGGGCGTTCTCAAAGATTCAGTTGGGGTATTTAAATGTACGTTTTAAGGTAAGGTCTTAATTGGCATGTCGAGTTGCTATGGTTTGATCAGGTTTAACTGGTTGAACTCTAAATGCGGTTCACACATATTTGAGTAGTGCACGTGCTATGCACGTGGACACCGTAAAATGAAATATTTTGATCAAATATGATCTTAATTATAAGTTAAAATTGACTGATCATATAAAATCATAATCGTATATTATCAGTCAATCACTAAAAAACTAATAACAACTATTGTTAAATATTATATTGATTCGAGTATTTTGTAGAACTTATTCTTTTATAATATCTAAAATTTAATTAAAATTCGTCTTACTCAATGATACACATGTCAGAATATTAGTTTTGACTGATGAAGACAATAAAATCAATAAAAAATTGGGTTGGTGAAGTAACAAATCTCATCTCATATCCAATTAAATTATCAAAATTATTTGGTTTCAGTGGTTTCTTATTTTTTCTTTATTTTCCCATTTACAATAAATACTACATTTTTATTTATGGATAATAATATACAGTTATATCTATTTACTATGTTTAAATGTTTATTTTTTACTTTAAATACATGTTTCTATTCTATCACGTTCGATTAATTCGACAATATACTAATTATATATGTTTGATAAAATTTTCTTAATTGTTAATTTCTACTTCAATTTTATAATAACTAATGTAACTAAATCAATAGCCTTCGAATTATCATACCCTACGTATTTATTAATTATTATTAAAAAGATGAATAGTAATATCCATCCATACATAGGGGTCCAAGTTTTGACCCGAAACCTAAACCTCGACTTGAAAATCGGTGAACCGAACTGGTCTAAACAGACCCAAAAACCGATATTGAACCTATTTTGGACCCATTTCAATTTTTGGGGAAAAAAATTGTGAATACATTAGGTAGGATGAAAAAACTGAAAAAGTAGCTTAAAATAATAAAATGATGATTGCTCCTAATTCAAATTCATGATTGCTTGGAATTAGGTGATGGAGATCATTTTTTACTCCAATCTTGAGATCACGATCTTACCCTCGGATGGCTAGTTTTTTATTCTATATGGCACATATTCCAAAAACAGGCCCTACAATCACGTTTGAGCGTGATGTGTGTCATGTGACTTCAGACAATATTTTTATGATTTATGCCACATGAAATAAAAAAATGATTGTTTGATGGTACACCCATGGTCTCAAGATCTATTAGTGGTAGATTGGGGTAAAAAATGATCTTCATTTTCTGACTCCAAGCAGTCAATGGGTTTGAATTGTCTTTAGACATAGGTGCAGACAAATGTATCTATAAAAAATACGGAGAGTGATTACTTGCACCGAAAAGTTATGCTATTGCACATAATTTAAAAGAAAATTTGATATTTATGAGACTTATGTGGGTACCTCTATATGTTTACTTAATGCACCTATATAAGAAATTCCTTGAAACCCATTGACTTCTTGAAAGCATATGATGTAGATCGTTTGCCCCCAATATTCTAGAAAGCAGATCTTGAGACCATAACCATTCCATCAGACGGTCACATTTTGATTCCATGTGGCACAAATTCGTAAAATTTGCCTTAAAGTCACATGGTCAAGTGTGTGAAAGGTTGGAACGAAAAACATTCTCCATCATTTGGTTCAAAACTGTCAATTGATTTTAACATGAGCGTCCTCATAGATTCGGTGGGATTATTTAAAGGTAAAATCATATTTGATAAAATCACTTGCTAATCATCTCATTTAAATTTGATTTTAAGGTCACTTTGGAATTTGTGCACTCCAAATCAATATCTAACCATTTGATGGTACGCCCAAAATCTCAAGATCTAGTTTGTGAAATATTGGAACAAAAAACGTTGTTATCATTCAATTCAAAGCAGTCAATGCGAAATCAGATCTTGAGACCATGAGCATTCCATCAGACGGTCAAGTTTTGATTCCACGTGGCACAAATCCATAAAAGTTGCCTTAAAATTACATGGTCATGTGTGTGAAAGGTTGGAACGAAAAATATTCTCCATCATTTGGTTCAAAACTGTCAATTAATTTTAACATGGGCGACCTCATAGATTCGATCGGCGTATTTAAAGGTAAAATCACATTTGATAAAATCACGTGCCAATCATCTCTTTTAAATTTTATTTTAATGTCACTTTGGAATCTATGCACGTCAAATCAATATCTGATCGTTTGATGGTACGCCCATAATCTCGAGATCAAGTGTGTGAAAGATTGGAACGAAAAAAGTTGTTATAATCCAACACAAAGTAGTCAATGCAAGAAAAGTAATCGATTCTCCCATTTTAATTTTAAAATATGTAGAAGTTTTAAGGAGGAGAAAATATAGGTGCTCATAAGATTTAGTACGGAGAAAATATAGGTGCTCAAGAGTTTTACTTCTAACAAATTAGCAAGAAAAGTAATCGATTTTCCTATTTTAATTTTAAAATATGTAGAAGTTTTGAGGGAAGAGTTAGGGGCAATTTGCTCCTAATATATGTGAAAATAAAATTTGACAGAAACAATTTTTGCTTTAATATAGTAGTAAGGGTATATATATAATTAAATTGGATTATTTTGATAAATATGTAATTAAATTGGATTATTCTTTTGGCGAATCATCTGGGGTGATCTATTTATCACTCATAGTTCGGGTCGATTCTCTGTTTATGCAGTGGTATGAAAGTAGAACTGTCTTTTGAATATGCTAGTTGGCCATGTTAACTATTTTCGCTTTATTAGATTAATTGCTTTAGTTATTAATTGTGCTTGATATACCAATGTTTCGTGCACAGTTTTGGGGCACAGTCTGGAGGATCGTGCTGATGGCACGGGTTTCGGGGTGCCAAAATTCGGGCTGTCAAAGAGAGTGTGTATCGATTATCGAAAGTTAAATTTGATGATAAGGAAAGATCATTTTTCACTTTTGTTTATCGATCAGATGTTAGAAAGACTGGCCGGGCATGATTACTATTGCTTCCTCGATTGTTATTCCGGTTATAACCAAATAATCATTGCGCCTGAGGATCAAGAGAAGACCACGTTCACATGCCCTTTTGGTACTTTCTCTTACCGACGAATGCCGTTTGGGCTCTATAATGCACCAGCTACATTCCAAAGATGTATGTTGAGTATTTTTTCGGATATGGTTGAACGATTCCTTGAAGTTTTCATGGATGATTTCTCGATCCATGGAAACAGTTTTGCCGACTCTTGCATCATTTGTTGCTAGTGCTTGCACGATGCCAGGAGAAGAACCTTGTTCTTAATTGGAAAAAATATTGCTGCATGGTTAAAGATGGTATTGTTTTGAGACACATCATATTGTCTCAGGGTATCGAGGTCGATAAGGCTAAAGTTGATTTAATTGCTAATCTACCACCACCGAGAACAGTTAAGGAAATAAGATCTTTTCTGGGACATGCCAATTTTTATCGGCATTTTATTAAAGATTTCAGCAAGATAGCGCGACCGTTATGCAACTTACTTTCAAAGGATGTCCCATTCCTCTTTGACGATAAATGTTTGCAAGCCTTTGAAACCATTAAGGCTGAGTTGATAAAAGCCTCGATAATTCAATCTCCGCACTGGGACTTCCCGTTTAAAATCATGTGCGACGCCTCTGATTATGCAATTGGAGTTGTTCTAAGACAACGAATAGAAAAATTATCGCATATAATTTACTAAGCGAGTCGCACTCTCCACGATGCCCAGTTGAACTACTCGACTACTAAAAATGAACTTTTGGCAGTGGTTTTCGCGTTGGATAAATTTTGATCCTATTTATTAGGGTCCAAAGTTGTGGTATTTACAGATCACGCTGCCCTGCGTTATCTATTCGCTAAGAAAGATGCTAAAGCATGCTTAATCAGATGGATCTTATTGTTGCAAGAGTTCGATTTGAAAATTAAAGACAAGAAAGGCTCAAAAAATGTGGTGGCAGATCACTTGTCACGAATTATTATTGAGAAATCTGACGATCCCGTTCAGATCTTAGAGCATTTCCCGGATGAACAGTTGTTCGGGATTGACTGCCCACCTTGGTATGCGGATCTTGTCAATTACCTAGTCACCGAGCAATTACAACACCATTGGTCTAAGAACGAAAAATCTATTTTCTTAGCTCGGGTGAAACACTACTTTTTTGAAGATCCATATTTATTCAAATACTGTCCCGATCAAATCATACGAAGGTGTATTCCTGAATCTGAGCAACCACGGATCATCTCGTTCTATCATGAGTTAGCTTGTGGAGGTCACTTTAGTTCCAAGAAGACTGCAATAAAGAACAACACGTTGGGGAAGATTTTTTCATATACGGCAGAGATAGAGATTTTATTTTTGAGAGAACTTTGTTATTCTTTTACCTTTTCGTTTTTAGCATTCCTTTCTTTAAGAATTTTATTTTTGCTCAATTAATTCCTAATTAAATTTGGAGATTAGTAGTGTAATATCCCGAAAAATTAAGCGTTAAACTTTGACCTCGAGATTCGTACCCGACTGGTCATGGGTTTGACCAAGTGATGGTCAAACAGTGGACTCATGAAGTTATGTACTAAGGTGAGATTAGTGTGACCTAAATGTAGAGTATGGTGCTAAGTTACAGTCACATACACCTATCTCTGGTGTATGTGTTTAACACACAAGCGGAAGAGCAAATATAAGGGTTTAATAACCCTATTTTCCTTTTATTTTGAGCAATTGAAGGGAGAGTTAACAAGAGAGAGAGAGAAAAGTAAGGAGTTATGAGGGCTAGAGGTAAATACAAATCAAGAAGATGATGGAGCATTGATTGAAGGATTCAACGAGTTAGGATCGTTGAAACGAAAAGCTGGAACCCTAGCCATTCCAACCTAGATCTTGATCAATTTGAGGATTGATTGAAGGTGAGTTTTAAATTAATGTAATGCATAGAGTGTGAATGATTAAATTCTGTCAAATATGCTTAGAAGGATAGATTAAAGGCATAGGAGAGAAAGGATAAAGATTTAGAAGAACAACTCGGAAGGGGGTTAAATCTGGCCAAATCGATTAATCGAAATTGGGGTTCGACTAATCGAATTTGGCCCAGAAGTTGAAAAGTCATGAAAGCCTGATTTCGATTAGTCGATTTCCAAATCGACTAATCGACTGGGTACCTTCAGTGGCTGGAGAAAAGAGACCTGGAGAAATCTACTAATCGAGTTTGGAAATCGATTAATCGATTAATCGATTTTGGATTTTGATCACTTCCCATCCAAATGTCTTAAGCCACACAAAGTAACACAACTAGACAATAGGATCAGCCGCATCTCGTCAACATTTTCGCCACTTGGCATATTCGAGAACCATCAATAAGCATCGGATGCCACCGACGTGGCATATCCATCAACATTTCAACACCCACCTTCTTTATTCATCATTAAAAACATGCACACTCCACCTTCACAATCAATTCTCCATTCATTGAGGGCTCTTTTTTCTTCACTTCTGCTCCCTAAGAATTGTAAGCTTGGATCACATGTGCAAAATGTTAGAAGGCAAGGCTGTGGTTGGGGAAACTGACATGGTGCAGGCGATGCAGCAGGAGGCGCTGCAGCTGGCGGCAAAGGCGCTAGACGACTACGATGTCACCGACTCTACCCAAATAGCCCACTACATCAAGAAGGTGTGCACCACTTCCAAACTTATATTACAACCATAAAATTATGTAAATTAATTAAAATTTTGGCAGAATTTTATGAAATATAGCTGCTTGGTCCAACTTTTTTGTGAATATTTACTTGATTGGTTGGTTATCTAAATTTTTCTCATATATTTTTTTAGATATTCAACAAATTTTTTACATTTTCTTCCCATCTTTCTTATACATGAGATACAATCATTTTCAAGGATGTGTTCCAACTCGCAAGTGACCGTGGTCGTAGCTTACCATAGAAGAGTTATGGGGTCACTTTTTTTAGAGATGTTTTTTTTGTTTTTTTGTTTTTTATAACATGGGTATTCGGGCCTCTTAAAACACTCGCTTAATCTCAGGGGTACATGCGCACTCTAAATTCAGCACATGCCAGATCAACACAAGATATAAATCCTTAGGGTGGCCTCAAGAGGGAGGGGATTAGAATCAGGTCTCCTACTTTTGGAACCAAGTACCTAGCCAGCTCACCTAACCCCTTGAGGTTAATTAACATTAAACAATTTTGATATCCGTGTCATGAGCTCTAGGTATCATTTGTGAAAGATTGGGATAAAAAATGATCTTCATTTAAAAGAACCTTATATAAAAACAACATTTGAACTAGAATACCACTAATTCAACCACACATTTTAATGGGGAATTTGCATTTTCAGTCCTATAAGTTTGCTTATTTGCATAAATGGCCTTGTAGTTTGTAGCTTTGTAGAATAGGCTAACTCTAAGCCAAGTCGATTCTACATTAACACCGACCTATTTTTTTATTATATATATGCTTATTTTTCATTATTTTTTGTCGTCCATTTTTTTAATTTCGATTCCAATAGGTAGCCCAATGAACAACAATCAATTGTAATTATTTAAACCAATTGTAACCCATGAAAGAAATTAAAAAGAAAAGAAGATAGAAATATAGAACAAATGAAAGTGACCGCTATCTTAAGATAGCAGTCGTATTAAAGTGTATCTTATTTAATAATTATTACTCATCAGTTAAAGAAGAAAATAAAAATATAGAACAAACAAAAGCTCTAACTTAAGATAGTGGACCACTAACTTAAGATAGCGACCCGCTATCTTAAGATAGCAATTATATTAGAGTGTACCTTATTTGATAATTACCACACATAAGTTATTTCAACCAATTATAATTATCTAAACCAACCAATTGTAGTTATCTAAATCAATTGTAACCCATGTTAAAATTCTAAAATATAGAAGAAAATAAAAATAAGACTAAATAAAGAAGAAAAAGATAAAAATATAAAGCAAACAAAAGCGCATAGCAGGCCGCTATCTTAAGGTACACTCTAATACGATCGCTATCTTGCTGCTATTTTAAGATAGCGGCTCGCTATCTTAAGTTAGCAGCCCGCGACCTACTTTAAGATAGTTGGTTGAGATAATTGATGAGTGATAATTATCAAATAAGATACACTCTAATACGACTGCTATCTTAAGATAGCAGGCCACTATCTTGCCGCTAATAGCGGTTCGCTATTTCAAGTTAGCGGACCATTTTAAGATAGTTGGTTGAGATAACTGATGTGTGATAGTTACAAATAAAACACACTCTAATACAACCTATCTTGCTGTTATCTTAAAATAGCGGCCCGCTTTAAGATAGTTGGTTGAAATAGTTGATGTGCAGTAGTTATCAAATAAGGTACACTCTAATAGGACCGCTAACTTAACAATCATTTTTGTTTGTTCTATATTTCTATCTTCTTCTTCTCTCTTTCATCTTTTTTTTATTTTTTTTTGTAGTTTAGAATTTTAACATGAGTTACAATTGATTAGATAACTACAATTGGTTGAGATAACCGATATATAGTAGTTATTAAATAAGGTACACTCTAATAAGATTACCAATGGAAAAATGGACGATAAAAAATAAAGGAAAATAAACATATAACTATGAAAAAACAGGTCGGTGCTGACGTGGAAACGACTTGACTTAGAGCTGGCCTATTCTGCAAAGTTTCAAATTATAGAGCCGTTTATATAAATAAGTAAACTTACAGGGCCGAAAATGAAAATTTCCCTATTTTAATTCATATATAAGTTTTGAAAATTAAAATAATTTCACCCATTCTAGAAAGGGGGGTTAAATTTAGACCCCTTTTTCTGTGAAGACCATACGCATTTTCACCATAAAAATTCATTGACGACCTTGAATTAGACAATGGAGATTGTTTTTCATCCCAATTTTTCATACAGTAGATCTTAAGATCGATGTGCATCTATTACGGTTAAATCTTGAATTCACGCGACACAAATCCCGAGGATTGGCCCTCGGAGCTATTATGAATTTTTTTTTATTAATATAAATAGGGCCTATTTTGGAATCTCCCCTTAGGCCCCCTAAATCTCATTACATAGTCTTAATTTCAAGTCAAAACTTTTTCTTTGGGCTTTTATGCTTTGAAGCTTGTGCTTTAAAATAAAATAATTGGTGTCAAATTGCTAATAAATAATTTCTTTTATTGAAAGAAGAAGTCAGTTCGTTTGCCTCGTAATCAGATTAGCGAGGTTTCTAAGCAAACATAGAGAGGGGCACAGTTTATATTATTGACTCTACCCAAATTTACAGTTTAAAACTACCAAAATATTTTATTTTCTTAAAATTCATCCGATGTCAAATTAGAAAATTAAATGCGTTAAATTATTTAAATTCCCACAAATCATGTGGTGGGGAATTATATATTCAACGTTGGTGGTCCTTATATACAGCCAATTTTTTTTCATAAAAATAAAATTTGGAATTCAATTTTTTTTCTTGATCCATAGTTGGAGTTCAAAATTTATGGGTCTTTGTGATTTTTGGTTAGCAGGAATTCGATAGGCTGTACGGACCAGGGTGGCAGTGTATAGTGGGGAGGGATTTCGGGTCGTTTGTTACACATTGCTACGGGTGTTTCATCTACTTCTGTGTCGGAAGCCTCGCCATTCTCCTCTTCAGAGCAGCGGCGTTGGCCCCTAATGAAGATGCCAGAAGATTACCCACATTGGAGACCATTAAAGCCTGATTTTTTCTTTGTGTACTTTTTAGGCCGTGTAAAGAGGAGAAAGAGTAACGAAAGGCTTTTCTGGTTCCGCAGTTTTCATGTTCAGTGTCTTCTATGGTTATATCCCTTGGTTACAAAATAAGGGAGGGATACTGCTTCAGCAATAGCTCAACTGGTATCTTCTTCTTCCCTTGTGGCGGACCCAACCGGTCCTAGGTTTTAATTCCCCGCATGCTCCCACCCAGTGCATGAGTCTCCTTCCAGTGTGTTGCAAAGATGCGATTTAGCTCCTCTCTGTGCAGTTTGCACAAGCAACTGTGATTTGGGCTGTCTATGCCCTATGGCATCCTATAAAAATGAGAGGACTAAAAAGAGGGAATGTATATATTAGTTTAAAGAAACGACCATGACCTTGAAAGTCCCCCTAATTTTTTGAAAAGACATTAAAAATCTTTAAGATTATCTCCAACAAGGATAGTCAAATTTGAATAGCTAAAAACCTTTCTAGCTATCATTTTTTCACTACAAAAAATAAGACTATTAGCAGCAAGCCGCCGCTATTAACTAAAAACCTATTAAAAGCTATTAAGACTATTAGTGACAAGGGCATTAGCAGCAATTTTTTTATTAATAGCGGCAGTTTTTGGCTGCTGCTAATGATCTTATTTTTTGTAGTGTCTATTTTAGCTATTATTTTTTCAATACACATTCCATCATATTCTCTATTTTAACTACTCATTTTTAAAAATATTATTATTCATTCTTATTTTATTATATTTTTACCAACACTTAAAATTTCAAATATTCACCTTTTCTAACGGTCATATTTTCTTAAACCGAACCAAAAATCGAACCCGAAATCAAAACCGAACCGAA
The DNA here is from genome assembly GCA_021018995.1 of Chloranthus sessilifolius. NCBI lineage: Eukaryota > Viridiplantae > Streptophyta > Magnoliopsida > Chloranthales > Chloranthaceae > Chloranthus > Chloranthus sessilifolius. The sequence continues at coordinate 137,853,253 of CM037588.1, read as the reverse complement.
AACTGAAATTGAAACCGAGCCCAAAACCGAACTCGAAATCGAAACCGGCTATATTTCTCCAACGATCATATTTCTCCAACGATTATATTCTCAAACGACTAGAATTTTCTAAGAGTTATATTTTTCTAACAGTCATTTCTCCAGCGGTTATATTTTTTCAACAGTCATATTCTCAAACGACTAGAATTCTCCAACAACTATAATTGCTCCAACGGTCATATTTTTCCAACGACACTACAAAAAATAAGACTATTAGCGACAGTTTTTTGCAACAAAAAAATTGTCGCTATTAATAAAAAAACCTATTAAAACTATTAGAGGCAAGCGTATTAGCAGCAGTTTTTTTGTTAATAGCGACATTTTTTTGTTGCCGCTAATAGTCTTGTTTTTTGTAGTGCGGTCATATTCTTTCATTTAAAAATAAGATCGCTCGACTATAAAAATAAGCTAATTTATTGTGATTTTTGTTACATTCAAAATAAGGTATTTTTTTAATAATTTCTTATATATTTTATCTACATTATTTATTCTCACTTTCGCTCAAGTGTCTAGCGATCCTGTCTATAAAATGCTGGTTGAAGACTTCGACGGCGAGGATGAGTTGTTGGTTGCTACCACAATTGTTGTGGCACAAAACACATCGTGGTTCTATTCCGGGATATGTCTTCATCGATCGTGATTCTATGCAAAGCCATCAGAGGCTATTTCAAGACTATTTTGCTGATTCACCAGTATATCTTCTAAAATTATTTCGAATGAAGTTTTGGATGAATCGTTCTCTTTTCATTCGCATTCAGTCTGCGATAGAAGCTCATGATTCATAAGTTCGCCAAACAAGAAATGATGTTAGAACTCTCGGTTTATCTTCCCTTCAAAAGATGACGATTGTACTTAGAATGCTTGCTTATGGAGTAGCGTCCGATTATGTAGACGAGTACGTGAGGATTGGAGAATCTACAATAGTTGAGTCTCTGGAACGCTTTACTACAATAATAGTTTCAATTTTTTCGGATAGGTACTTGAGGTCACCAAATAACAACGATGTGGCTTTCCAGAGATGTTGGGCATCATCGATTGCATGCATCGGAAGTGAAAGAATTGTCCAATTAGGTGGAAAGGATAATTTTCTGGTCACAGTCGTGAACTAACAATGATTTCAGAAGCAGTCACTTAATATGATCTATGAATATGACATGTATTTTTTGAGCTTCCAGGTTCACACAATGACATCAATTTTCTATAATGAACTTCTATATTTTTTGTACTTGCTGAAGATCGTGCTCCTCCTGCCAATTACTCAGTAAATGATCATAACTACACAGTAGGATGCTACCTCGCCGACGGTATATATCCAAAGTAGTCAACCTTCGTGAAGACAATTTCACGTCCATAAGGAGAAAAGATAAAAAAATTTACTGCAGCTCAAGAATCAACAAGAAAGGATGTTGAATGTGCATTCAGGGTGCTTCAAGCACGTTTCACAATAGTGTGTGGACCTGCTCGTGGGTGGAACCGCTAAACACTCAAACTCTTTGTGAAAACGTGCATAATACTATATAGCATGATCATTGAAGATGAAAAAAAATAGTGCGATACCTTTGACATCGACTACAAACAAGTCAATGGCATTCCTAATATTTAAGTATCTCGTAAGCGTACTCCTGAATTTGTACAATTCATTCAAAGACATATGAGTATTCGAGATAACGAAACTCATTTTAAACTGCAATCGGATCTCATCGAACACTTATGACAAATGCATGGTAAAAATTAATTTCATATCAGGCTAGGTTGCAATTGTCGTGCCTTTTTTAGTTTTACTTTGTCAAATTTTATTTATAATGTTTGACGTTGAATATCATTGGATGTAAAGAAAATTTAAATATTCATTTAACTATTTGTTTACGTAGATGATTTAGCTACTGATTGTCTCATACAAATATACTAAAATGTAATATCAAATTTAACATATCAAATAAAACTTATTTATCCCTACGACTTTCAATGATTTTCATTTGTCACATACGTACATACTCTCTTTGGATTTCAGACAAGTCACTTGTATACATCAAAATAATTTTGTCCTCCTCAAATCGAATTTTCGCCTCCTCTCGAGCATCCACTCTTCTCATAAATTTCATTTTTTCCTCACTCATTTTTTGTGCTCTTTCATTAATCTAGGTTAGTAACCTCACCAGACCTTCTTTATCGGCATTGACATTGCTCTTTTGTTTATGCAATTGTTCTTTTGCAGTCTTTCTCCCCATGGGTCTCTCCAAGTCTACGAAGTTACTGGTGTCGTTACTATCATCTCCTAGATTTACTGAAGGTAGAGTAGAAGAAGTTGGTCTCCCAGCAAACAGAGACCTACTTAGACTTTCCTTCTCATCAAGTCACTTTGGACATTCTTTCAACACAATCCAACAATGTTCAAACTGAAAATCAGCTTTATTCTCTGCCTTATATAATTGTCTTGCCCTGATAATCTGTAAAGGTAAGAGTTACAACATGAGGATAGAAAATAATGTTCACAGGTGATGTAGATTTACAATGTTCAAACTAAAAGTCAAGTGAAATTATATACTTGTCTGCTTCAGTCAAACCACTTCGATGGGCTAACTCGATTTGTGCCAAGCATCCACAAAATTTATTTACCACCTTATGAATTACACTGCAACAGTTAGTTAGAGATACTTGATTCCATATGGTAATAAAGGTCTTAGTGGCATTATAGTTATAATAAATCCTCCACCAATAAGCATTCTTTGATTGCTCTATTCATCGTACTATATTTGTAGTAGTATTTAACCACGCAACTACCAAGAGAAGATCTTCATCTTTGTTGAAACTTAAACCTCGTGCCTTTTTAGTGCTACAATGAACTTCAATATGCAATTTAGATGTTGAATCAATTGAATTTGGAGATCCCATCGATTCATTATCAAGGTAGGATCCCTCATTCAGGAGATCTGTGAAAGTCGCGTTATCTTAAATCTGAGAATTCATTCGACGAAATTGGAGAAAACAAATAAAATTTATGTGATCATATGAATGAATATATGATTGGATATATCAAGTATTAAATAAATAGCTCCTCCTTAGCATTTGAAAATACTCATTAACTAACATGAAAATAAATGATATTTATGCACAATATTCTAGTCCATAGGAGTAAAAGAGCAATCATATTTTAGTCATTAGCTACAACATTGAGACGTGCCATCATTTTAGAAAACTTGAAGAATAAGATTTAGCGTGCTTACCATATTTGACCCAAAGTTTTATGTACAAAAAGGCCATATTTTTAAGTCTAAATAATATATAAACAAACATGTGATTCTCTCATCAGGTTGGTTACAAATGAGCATGAAAATCTGAAATAAATGGAAATATATTCCTCTTTGGACTGATTGAAATCTATAGTGGGTTCACTTGCTTCTAATACCTCTTAGATGCAACCGCAAGGGGTTTTGATGTGGGTAGCATTTGCGAAGAGTTGACTACAATATAGTCATTAGCATTTATGATGGTATATATTTTAGGGATCTAATGGCTATTATTGTTTCAATGTAAGGTCCTAGATACTAAGATCATATGATAATATGATACACACTATCCATGTAAATATCTCATATATTATGAGTTTCAAAACTAAATGAACCCATTCCTTTTTTCTAATTTACCTTTGGTACCGATCATGCAAATGCTCGAGCCCTTTGGGAGAGTAATTACCTCCACAAAGCTGCATAAGCTACTTCCTTGCTGAAGCTATTACTAACATCAGAGTCAGAACAATTCACAAAGAACTCCCCTTAGTATTCACAATGTCACCCATGATTGAGAATGTGGTTGAATGGAGTTGAGAATTCGTGCCACTAGATGGCTTACCACATCTCCTCTTTTTCCAACACTTGATTAGGTGATGGGTCCTAGTTCAAAGAGTTCATAAACTCTTGATACTTTGATTTCGCTTTGATTTTTTATATGGGTTTTTAAAGAAAAATTTGTTGTGATTCAAATTTTGAAAACTAGAAGCTTGATGAAAAATCATAGTTAGAACTTTGAGATTTATGAACTCTAGTTAAAGAGAAGGGTTAGAACTTTAAGAGATGATTTAAAGCTTGAGTGATAATCAGAATAGTTATGATTTAGTCATTGTTTTTAGTTAGTTACCTTGTTTATAAAACTAGCTAAGTGATTCACTCATGGTTCACTTGTTTAGAAAAGTGATTGAATTCAGATTTTGATACTTATGCTAACTGTTTTGATAAAAAGTGCATAGGATAATTCATGATATATGTTTACTGTTTTGATGGTTTAGAAATTTGATTTCCCTTAGCATATGGATCCCTTTGTATATAATAAGTTTAACTCTAGTGAGCATGCTAAGTTAGTCTTGTACTCTTGATATTACAAGTAGTAAAGATGCTTAGACTAATAGTTTATAAAATTGTTACAGATGTGATAAATTGATGGCTTGAACTCATGATGATCATTGTTTTAGTGACTTATAAAACTGATTTCATTACTATGTTTCAGTCTTTATGATATGATCAACTCTAGTTAAGAGTAAGAATGCTAAATTAGTCCTTTGTCATTGATAGCATAAGTATAAAATAAGCTTAACTTAAGTGATTTAGAAAACTACTTTTAGTAAGCCAGTTTGTTGAGTGGAACTTGTGAAAACTACTATTTTAACTATTTTTGGAAAGTGTTCAACGGTCACAAATCCGATGAGATTGGATGGCTCTAGCTGTTTTGCACATAACTCTCATAGTGTGCTCATGGAAGCCACTTTGGAAGCCATATAAAATATAGACAAAAAGCTTTAAAACATCATATAATTTATGCTCATTAAGATTAGTGGTTGTAACAACCACAATCAGAATGACTCACAGACTTTTAGAAAAAAAATTGGTGTTAGATTTGGGTTGACCACACCCCTTGAAATTGTTAGTTTTGAAAAATTGTGAAAAAAAAAAAAGATTTCTGTTAGTGAGGGTGTGCATTAAAACAATAGGAAAAAGACTTAGAAACTTTCTGTAAAAATTCTTGTTGATACCTTGATGAGTCCCATATGACTCAATCAAATTTGAGCTATAGAATTCCCTGTAGTTTGATTTGCACAAATTTTGAGGCAAACAAATGCAAATTTGTCATTTCAAAACTTGAAAACAGTGTTGTGCTTTGACCAAGTCAATTCGTTGAATCCTGTAATTCCCATAATGTGACAGCCCGAATTTTTCCCAACCTGAATTTTTCGAGAATTTTTTTTTTTTTTTCTTCAAACACTAATGGAAAAATGCGGACCGTCAAATCGTAGATCACAACCTGATACAGAATACTTGGTATAAAACATAGCATAAATAAAATCTCTAATTCTAATATTAAATATTATAATAACTAACAATGACCACCGATGATGTATCAACATCACCAAACGATGGTGTACAACTAGTATATAATAACACATTGTACCAAGCCACACTCACCAAACTCCACTAGGCACTCGATCTACGATCCCGAAAATCTCAGCACTCCTCAAGTCCTCAATCTACAAGTCTGGTGTCCTGATAGCGTTATACCTGTGACGTATAGTTGGGGAGAGCTACATCTAAGCTCAGTAGAGAAAATTGATACCAATGTACATCTCATCAATCATACATAGATTCAAAGACGAAGATCAAAACATTTTCATATTAAAAATTGTTGACATTTTCAACCTCATAATAGAAACAAAATTTCAAAAGCATTTTCTTATCAAAAGCGAAATTGATTTCGAAGGTATTTTCTTATCAAACCGAAGCTGATTTCAAAGGTAAACTAATTTCAAAGGTAAACTAATTTCAAAGGCAAACTAATTTTAAAAGCAAGCTAATTTCAAAAGCAAGCTAATTTCAAAAGCAAACTGAATTCAATGGCAAGCTGATTTCAAAAATCAACGAAATTCAAAGGCAAGCTGATTTCAAATCCCTTATATGTCTTATCTTGATTTACTGAGTTCACTTACGTCCCGTTACGTGTTTTACACATTCTTAAATAGCTTCACTTACATGTCTTACCCATTCTTACATAGCTTACAAAGTCGATTCATGGATATCCCGTCGTGCTAATTCAAATCACGGATATTCCGCCGTGCCGGCCTTACACATTCTTAGATAGCTTGTTCAGAGTTTCAGATTCAATGTTCGGATTTCAAAGCACGATACAAATAACAAATTACAAATAAACTGTCGTACCAGTTTAAATTATGGATATCCCACCGTACCGGTTCAAATTACGGATATCCCGCCGTACCCGTTCAAATTACAGATAACCTGTCGTACCGGTCAAATTACGGTTCTTATGTTCAAATTACATATCATACAGATTCGATTTACGAAGTTTGATTTCCTTAAATGACTTATACATCTTATTTGAGGAGTTCAATTCATTCACGTGGCTTACTGATTTGATTTACTTACTTATAATCCGCCTTGGCGGTCCACGATCTCACGAACAATCCGCCCCTAGCGGTCTACAAATGCACATAATCTGCCCATGGGGGTCTATAGTGTACTTATAATCTGCCCATAGCGATCCACAATATACTTATAATCCGCCCATAGCGGTCTATAGTATACTTATAATCCGCCCATAGCGGTCCACAATATACTTATAATCCGCCCATAGCGGTCCACTTCCATTTACTTAACTTATGATTTGATTTACTTATTTGATGTTCAATATTTCATTTTAGATTCGATATTTCTAAAATTTCGGAATAAAGCATTTTCAATCCTCTAAATGATTCCAAAGCAAAACACATTTTCGATATTTCAAGATGTTTCAAACGGATGTATTTTTTATATTTAAAAAGTGTAAGAAAGCACCATATGTTTCGAAATTTCAAAAGTTATAAGGCAAACACACAAATCCATATGTCGATATTTCAAAAGATTTCAAAATAAACATGCATTTGATATTTCAAAGAGTCTAAGTACAATTCAAATATGGTCAATTTATCACACATTCCGAATGATCATATCTAAGCATCTATGAAAAATCAAATCGAAATACAATTGTGTATGGAACTTTCCCCATACTAAATTTCTGAGTTCTAAAACCATTTCAAAATCAAACAAGTCAAATACTAGTTCAAAAGCAATAAAACTTATCTTATTTCATTTGATCATATCAAAGCATCTATAAAATCAGAATCAAGAATGAAATTGAGTGTCAAATTTTTCCCACCTTAACCTTGAAGTTGCATAAAGCCAAGCTAAGCCTTATCGATAGATTCCCGCCCTTAATCTACATTACAAATATATGATGATGTATCAAGGATCAATTATAATCACTAATAACTTAGACCTATTTAAGTGTTTTCTCAAAATCGAGTCGAAATGGGCAAGTTCGTGCCGACATAGAATTTGATGTAACTTTCTCTTAAATTTTTTACCTTCAAAAATTTAGATTTACTAAATTATTAAATCACAAAAGTTATCGATTATTTTTTCATCTTTCCAACGCCTTAAAAATCGCATCAATCGGAGTTCAAAGCAGAAAGTTATGGTCAAAATATCAAAGCAGTACTAGCAAACTGAGACAAAATCGACTAATCGATTTTCAAAATCGACTTATCGATTTTCAAAATAGTTTGATCGATTTTCTCTCGATTGATCGATTTTTAAACAGCTAAAAATATTTCTCACTGATTGTGTCCAGTCGATTAATCGACCCAATTTCGATTAATCGAAATTCAAAAATCGATTAATCTATTTTACTCGATTAATCGGTTTCGTTTCTCGATAAAATCAAAATTTGACTCAACTTATCACTAAATTTTGACCTTTAAAATGGTTGATTCACAAGTTGGTTAATTCATAAAAATTGTAGAGTTTCCCGTCTTCTTTCCAACTCAATAAGAATCACATCAATCAGAGTTCGACACAAAATGTTATGGCTGAAATACTATAATAGTGTCAATAAGCCCAGGCAAAATCGATTAATCGATTTTCAAAATTGATCAATCGAATTTTTCTTCGATTAAACGGTTTCGTGAAGTTCCTCTTGAATTTCTCTTCTGTCAAAAATCGATTAATCGATTTTGACAGTTTCTGAGCACTTCTCGGGTTCGAACCTTGAAGCTCATCTTTTACATCAAAATTCAATCATTTTGATCCTAATCTTTTACACACATCTAAGCAACTTATATTTAGTTAAATACATTGAAGAATTGTATTATTTACCTCTTTAAATCGGCAATCTACCCGTAGATTGGATCGTTCTCTTTGTTGCACAAAAGGGTTTTTAAAACCCACATCGATCCTTTTCGAGCTCTACAATCACGACCAAACTAACGAATTCGTCGATGATCCTTCCTCACACACCACACCCTAATCTCGCTACGATTTGTGGCTCAAAACACACGATCTCTTCGCGAGAAGAAAATGTTTTCAAACTCCAATCGGTTTCAATCACACCACACGACTCCCCAATATCAAAATCAACGACATTTCTCTTCCTTACACAAGCTCATACATTATTTTTCACGGAATCTCGAGCTCGGCGCACACAGTTCCGACCATTCCTTTTCTTTCTTCTTCTTCTTCCTCTCTCTAAATCCCAAAACCCCCAAAATAGTGCAAATCGAGTGTTAGCTTCTAAAGGAAGCTATTTGCTTTTCTTTAATTCAATGGGACTAGTTTCCATACAAAACACATACGCACCACTTTGGGTATATTAGCTCTCATCCCAATGACTAATTCCCATGTAGAATCGGTATACTTAACTCGGGTGTTACATCATAAAAATGATCCTTGATTCGGTATGGGGCCTACACACCCAACCCATCTATCCATCGGATTCGGTGTTGAGCCAATACACTAAAGCTTGGTGTATATTAAAATCATCTAATGACTAACACATCATCTTATCAATCTTTTCTACTTACGACCTAACCCAAAGTAACTTAATTAATTAATTTCACAAAGTCGGATATGTGACCAGTCGAGCACGCACCCCAAGTCACACTATTCAAAGTCGGGCATGCATCCCGAGGTATACTATTTAAATTCGAAATTTTCAGAATGTTACATTTTTCCCTCCTTATAAAATTTTTGTCCTCGTAAATTTTCAGACTTATTTCCGAAAGAATCAGGGTTATTACACATAATCACTTGAATGACTGACCCAAGTCAAGTGATTCTTTGAGTTTGATTTTTTTTTTTTTTTTTTTTTTCTTGCAAAGTTGATAACCAACAGAGAAAGGTTTGGGAGGTCGAATGACCCCACAATCCCTCTTCCATTCTTACCACAAGGCCACAACAATGTTTTCAGGTTTAGAAATGACAGATTTGCATATGTTTGCCCTGAAATCTATGTAAATCAAACTACAGGGAAATCTGTAGCTCAAATTTGACTGAGTCATATGGGACTCATCAAGGTATCACCAAGAATTTTTACATAAATTTTCTAAGTCTTATTTCTATTATTTTAATGCTCACTCTTAATGACAAAAATATGTTTTTTTTTTTTTTTTCAACTTTTCAAAACCCAAACCTTAAATAACTATCCTAAAGAATAAGAACCATGTTTAGGAGCAGAGTACAAGCTACTAGGAAAAATCAGCAGGTGATCGATTTTGTTGTTCTCTGGCAGCGAGCCTTGGCAATTTTACGTAGGCCAACCCATTGTATCAGGAACACTAAGAAAAATCCACAAGGTCATTGTATCAGGAACACTGGGAAATATCCACAAGGTTTTGTTCTTCTGTTTCAATGGTTAAACGTGGGTCCTAAAATATATATCACACAGAAATTCTAAATTTAAATTTCTTAAACTCGCGGCACGTTTTTATGCATGCACGCAATTCTCAATTGAACCGTTCCCAATCTAATATTAATTGTTGCCCAATTACTTTTAGAAACTAAGGTCACGGGTTCGAACCCCCTTACTTCCAATACAAGCACACTTGAAGCTCATTCAATACAATTCAAACTACCAACAAGAAGCACGTCTGCAAATTGCACAGTATCCTTTCTTGCAAAAGCCAAAGCACAACAATCAACGCATACCCCCAAAATCATATGATGAGTCGAGAAAACCAAAATTAAAGAGAATCTAACATAGAGAAACATGGTGTTGATTTTCAATAACCTAATCACTCATCCTCAGTGTGGAACTTAGCTAACATATGGGGTTATGTATTTAACTCTTTTACTGCAGTGGGCTTTTTCTTACAGCTTTCACTTATTAAATTCATCAAACAATTAACCTACAATAATACAAGCTTCTATCACAAATGAAATTTCAAAGAGGAATTTCATTAAACAATTGGTATGCCAATCAAAGCATATTATCGAATATTCAAATATCAAATAAATTCCATCGATAATTATCTAAATAAACATATCAATGACTAGACAATCAATCGAAAATAGAAACCACCTCCCCCAAGAAAAAATTAATAAAAATAGAAAAAAATAGAAAAAAAAATTAAGAAAAAAAAAAAGTTGTAACAAATTAGAAACCTTCCGCAACACATATCTTAAACCCTAAACCCTAAAAAATATAGGGAAAAAAAAAAATACTCACCAGGGGAAGAAGGGATGTAGCAAAGAGGATTGGCGGGAGAGGGAAAGCAAGAGAGGATTGGCAGGAGAGGGAAACCAAAAACCATAAAAAATTATAAAATAATAAGTAGCTAATGCTACAGTACTCGCTATCTATATCGAGCACTGTAGCAATTCGCTACTTTGGCGTGTAAGATAGCGTACCTGCTGGAGCTCCGATCGATGGTGTCGTTCTCTAAAATGGCAATCTCAAAGCAGATAGCCAATCTGCTAGAGATGCTATAAAGTGTATCAAATTTTGTATCAAAATTTTCTCAAATTATTTTTATCAAATTTAATTGAAATGAATCATGCAATTCAAGATCTGCCTTAGATGAACAATTTATAGCTTATTTTATTTATGGAAAAAATTATTTTTATTTTTATTTTTTACTAATTTTTGTTTTTTCATTTTTCTAGATTTTTCCCCTTGCCCAATTATTGACATATCCCAACAATAATTTGTGACTATGGTTGCAACGGACGAATTATAACCACTTCTAATGCAAACAGTCGGGCCTCCCTAAAATCAAGCCCGGCCCTAACTTAGGAGGGCTTTGGTATGTCCAGCCCTAGCCCTAACTTAGGCCGGTTGGAGTGGGCTCGAGTCGGGGTTTATTGGTTATGGCTATTTTTTAAAGTTTCTTCTAATTTTTTCTTCATTGTAAATTTTTTTCATTAAAGATAAAAAAAAAATAAAGAAACATATTTTGAAAGAGAAAAAAGAAAATTTTAAGATCCCTCTTTATAAACATTTAAATTATTAAAATAGCGTTACAATTATTCGCTTGATAAATCTAACGGTAAGATTGAGTATTATTGTGGTAATTTGATTGTAAATAGTATATTATTTTAATTAATATATTTAGTATATATATATATATATATATATATATATATATATATATATATATATATATATATTAAAAGAGTTGACGCCCCGGTCTTACAGGCTTTAACATGTCAAGCCCTTACACGGCCCGACGGACAACAGGCGTTTGGTTTCAAGGCCCTAACTCTGCCCTTTTACCTTAATTTTAAGCCTTAGCCCAAACATTTTAGGGCTGGGCTAGGCGGGGGATACCGCCCAGCCCTATTTTCAGCCTTAGTACAAAGTGTAGAAATGATTCGAGCAGGAAACAGACCGAAACACCCTTGCTTAATTATGGTTTGTGGAACCATCGTAAAGGGTATTTTCGTCCTCTTGTGGTTGCTTTAAATGAGTTTATTATATTTTGAAATGTCAAAAATAATTTTCTGAAGGCTTCGACTACTTGCATAGAAAAGAAGGCTGGTAGATTTAGGATCTATGAGACATGAATTGAAAAGACCATTAATTTAAGCTGTCTGATTGAAGGCTATGATGTAAAATTTTCTATTATATTATTCAATACAATCAATCATCTGATTTCATGGTGGATTGTGGATTGATGTATATAAATTTATTACATTATTCAGTACAATTAAAGCCGATCATCTGATTTAATGGTGCACCCTACCTGACCCTACGCCTTGAAAACTTGACCCGACCCAATTAAAAATCCCTTATATTTTCTTAGATTTTATTTATATGTAAAATATCGGCCTCACGACCTCTTAATCGGCATGGATGGACCCCACAGATCAAGTTTATGTGCCCAACCTGGTAAAACATTGGGGTGGGCTAGTTGAGAATCGGGTCGACTCGACCTAGTGACACTAGCCAAATCTATGGCCACACTACAAAAAATAAGACTATTAGCGGCAGCCAAAAACTGCCGTTATTAACAAAAAAATTGCCGCTAATACCTTCACCGACAGATGTAAAAACTGTTGCTATTAATGATGTCGCTGCTTTGTCTTAGAGACAGTTATATAGGCTTTTACCTGCAATTAATGACTGCCAATAATATATTACCGGCAACTCTAGATTGCCACTAAGTTGTCAATAGTAGTGGCAATTAAAAAACTGCCCCTACCATATTTATACCGACATTACAAACTGGGAGATGCCCACTAGAAGCTAAGCTGCATCTAGCTAGATTGAAATCCCCTCATAAACAGGCGCCACACATCATAAAAATTGGATTGTGATGTCAGTCCTTTGAAGACCATAGAATAGACTTGGAATTCTTATAACTGACATGAAAGTCAAACCAAAAGAAAGATATATTACTGATCGAATGATGCAATATTTGATTTCGAAATCATTTTTGTATCACAAATACAAATTTTAAGTAACCTAGCTACTATCAGCAGGTTCTATTGACAACAAATTCGCATCGTGTGCTGCTGAAGCATCTAAGCCCTCCACATCATCAGGACCATCCACTGAAAGCTCTCCTGCATCAAACCGATACAAATTGCATTAGTAAAATTACATGAGAGATTAGATTTCTACTAGGAGGCATTGAGGAACTCTGAAGAAGTGATTAAATAATGAATAAACTTTTAGAAAATTAGCCAATGATTGTTCCAAGGAAAAGAGAATAAATTTATTCTAAAGAAAGAAATCTTACATGCATGCAAGGAAATCCACCAAAAATTGCTACTCTACGAGTGGGAGCTGTTGGGCATATCCATTTGATCTGTTCAAACAATCAATTAGTGTCAAAATTAATGTAGCACAGTATACGGGAAGCAGCAGCAAAAATGATCTTCCATCATCGGCAGAACGAAGGGAATTAGAACTAAATGCTAAATATAATAATTAAGTAAATTAATAAGTTATTAAAACCATATACACAATACTTAATTCTCACATTAGGAAGAGGAAGAGTTTCCAAGCTAAGCGTTGGGACCTGTTGAAAAAGAAGAGAGAAATGCACCAGTTAGAAAGTCAATGCGTGGGAGTTTGTTGGATGACTTAGAACTACTTACTAGGGAAAAAGGTACATGATAAAAATAAATAATCCTACGCCAACGGCTGGAGATTAAATTACAAATGTTACCAAAATTAGATTTTTCTTTATCTTTTACTGTATATGTAAATCTGCTACAGAAATAAAAAATTCGCGTGGAGATTATTTTTTGAAGGTGATATTCTTTTGAGAAATAGAAAATTGAGATAGAGAGAAAAGGAAGGGAGCGAGACCCTTGTTTTTAGACTAATGCTTGCTATTGCTGTTATTCACTGAATCTGGGTTTAGATTTGGAAGCTGATAAGGTTCTTCCTTTATGGATACAGTGAATGAGGTAAGGCTCTCATGTTTTCCTCAACTGGCCATAATAAGTTTTCTTTGCAAATTGCAATAGCCTTCCGAACCTGCCTTGATGAAATGTAGTGTCTTAAGTGCCATAAAAAAAAGGAATAAAATTCAACTCAGGTATGCAATGGAAAAGTATAAACCTTTGCATCATTGAAGACAGGATAACCTATTAGATTCACTCCATCCAATATAAGTGAATATGTAGAATATAAAATAATTTTCATAAGGATGGAAGAAAAGATAGGATGTTAAAAAGAAAAAAATAACACTGTGGATAATGTGGCAAAAGATGGGTTCAGTCACATTATGTATTAGTGAAGTGTACACCTTGATTTAGATGGTATATATATATGACTGATCAAACTTAGCTCAACCATATACAAATCATTAAGAAAATAAAATCATGAATATAGAAATGAATCTGCCATTAGGGAAACATGCTCATTATCCAATGAAAGATTGAGAATATACCTCCTCAGAACCAAGAGAACCCTGCTTCACATTTGTCGTCCCACGGTGTCTCTGCAACATCTGGGTAATATGAACATGATCATAAATTACAGCTAGAAGCACTGATTTACATATATGATGATCAAATAGGACATTAAATCACCGGATAGATCTCTACTTTTCATTACTTTTTCACAAATGAAAAGTAGAGATCTATCCAGCGATTTAATGTCATTACCCAGATGTCTCCGCAACATATGGGTTATATGAACATGATCATAAATTACAGCTAGATGTTCATATTACCCACATGAACATCTGGGTAATATGAACATGACCAAATAGGACATTAAATTGCTGGATAGATCTCTACTTTTCATTACTTTTTCTCAAATAAAAAGTAGAGATCTATCCAGCGATTTAATGTCATATTACTCAGATGTCTCCGCAACATCTGGGTAATATGAACATGATCATAAATTACGGCTAGAAGCACTGATTTACATATATGATGATCAAATAGGACATTAAATCGCTGGATAGATCTCTACTTTTCATTACTTTTTCTCAAATGAAAAGTAGAGATCCATCCAGCGATTTAATGTCATATTACCCAGATGTCTCCGCAACATCCGGATAATATGAACATGATCATAAATTACAGCTAGAAGCACTGATTTACATATATGATGTTCAAATAGGACATTAAATCGCTGGATAGATCTCTACTTTTCATTACTTTTTCTCAAATGATTCCCATTTTTGGGCTTTTTTAATTTTTTTGCTTTTCCGGTTTTTTCCTGAATTTTGACTTGGTAACTACCCTAAAACCAAGCTTAGGAGAGTGAAAGCTCTCATTTTTGGAACAGAGCTGAGTTGAGCTGTCCAGCTGAACCAGCTATGTTGCAGCACTATTACCAATACATGCCCCACCCCAAAATCAAATCCATATTTACCTAAAAAAAAGGGCAGCAACATGTTTTGGTAAATATAAATATATTAAAAGATGCATTTTCTTATAATAAGTAAGATTTTTGTCCAGTTTGACCCAGTTGAATCGGGTCCAAACCAGATCAGCTAAGTTGTAAATTTAGCGTTGTCAGTGGGCTGGGCCGGGATTTTCACCCTGCCCATTTAAAAAAATATATAATTTGGGTCCAAACCCGGCCCGATAGCTAACCGGGTCGGGCCGGGCCGGACTCATCCTGGTTTTTAAATATTGTAGCCCAAACTCAGCCCGGTTAGTTATCCGGGCCAGGCCAGGTTCGGGCTGGGTTTCTAGTATTTTTTAAGAGTTTTTTTTATAAGGACCTTATTTTACCGGGCAGGGCCTTGCACTTTGCAGCCCGAACCTGTTTCATATCCAGGCTTAGCCCGGCCCGGCCCGTTTATTAAATCACTAAAATATTGACAGCCCTAGCTGTAATCTAATTCAGGCTGAGACTTGATATTCTAATTGGGTGCTGGTGGTGAAGATTTCGGTCAAAATTTTGGTTTCAGTCCCCACCGAAACCGAAACGAAATCTGATTTTTTGATCCTTGGCCCAACAGTAGCCTGTTTGTGCGAGCTCCAAGAGATCAGATTTGGTCCAAAGAAGATTGCATATCCCCCAGGTGGATTTTCTATCATCTGGGCATCTCCTAGGCCAACAGAACCCCAGCATGGTGATCCGCTGTGGCAATGGATCAGTTTGATGCACTTCTTCCAAATGACATGCAGACTCTGATGGAACCCATAAACCTCGTTTGTCACCAATAGTTTTTTTTGTTGAACATTAAGTCAGAAAAATGATCTCCATTGTCTGATTCAAGGCAACCAACATTATTAATGGCGAATCTTCATACACAAATACCCATACCCATAAAATTTCTATTAATGGTTGAAACATCAGTTGTGGAGATTAAATCTTTGAATGTAAATACCCATACCCCATCAAAATTTTGATGTGTTTTCAGTGGTGTATATCAAAATAGCTAGTTTCTTGCTTCTCTCAAGTTTGTGTCTGGACCCAGACCTGAAGGGCTGCACAGGATGATGCTAGATCACATGCAACGTGGCATCATCAATCCACAATAACACCTGTTTTGGTTTATCAGTCATGTGGTATATGTTTTAAATTTTTTTTTTAAAAATTAATTTCTTTTGTCCTCATTCATGGGTCAAAGTTAGGGTAATACCCAAACAATATGGTGTATTGAATTAGGGCACCTTTGACCACATTTTCAATGGTGGATATATATCAAATTAAGCCTAAACTTTTTATATGACACCTTATCGATCTTGTCTAAGTTGTCGTGACACCCTATCCTCATAATTAGTGCCACACGGTGCCCAATTGGTCTAGACGTAGCCCTTAGGGTTGCATATGATTGCACAGTCCTGTCCTGGGCCTCCTCTCATTTATGCTAGGGCTGTCAACCAGTCAGGTTGGATAAAAAAATTTGCTGCAGCAGCAAAAAAATCACAAATGCCCAACTCGACCCGATGGTACACCCGACTTGACCTGACGGTGCACTCAAGCCGACCTGACACCAAACCCGACCCAATAAAACCCCCTACTTTTATACTTTTTACATACAAAATAACGGATCGTCGACCCGACCTAACATGACCTAAAGGTCAGGTCGGATGTCTCATGCTCGAACCAGCCCTAGAGTCAAGTTTATGTACCTGAACGGATAAAACATCGGGTCGTGCTGGGTCAGGTATCGGGTCGACCCGACTTGTTAACAACCCTATAGAAGATGTATGGTTATTATGACAAGTAGGTCACCTAGTTGAAGGAATTTGGGGCTAGGGCACATGCCCAATGTGGGCAATTGTTGATCAGGCATTTAGGATCATGGTACACCAAGTGGGGGATAAAATTGAGAGGGGCCATGCCCTAATATTTTGTAAAGTAGAGATAGAGACAAATAGAAAAGAGAAAAAGAAGGTCAAGTGGCTCGAAAGAGGTGGTTGAACGGTTAGGAATGTAATGTCCTAGAGGTGGACCATCCTTTACAATTATACACAATGAGCGATTTGGACACTTGTGCTCTTCACTCTCCTCTTCTAAGGGTAACTGATAAAGAGTAGGGATTAATTAGGTGCTCCACCCGTGCACCATCCATATGGAATGCGTGACGGATTTATGATGCTGCGTAACTTTTTAGTTTATACCTTTCACCCAAATCCTAAAACCGAGCGAACCAAACCCACCTGAAAACCGATTCAGACTTACTCGAACCAAACTGATTTCATTTCAGTTCGGTTTCAGTTTAGGGTGGCAAAAACCGAAAATCAAGGGGGGTATGATGAGAAAATTGAAAAACTGAGAAAACAAATTAAAAATATAAAAAAAATCCAAAATTGAACGAAAAAAACCGAAATATTTCGATTTAGGTTTGGTTTCGGTTTTTAAAAAAATACAGAACTGAACCGAAACTGATTCATTTCAGTTTGGCGCCGGTTCACACTAAACCGAATCGAAAACCCAAAAAATTGATATCAGTTGGGTTCGGTACACCAAACTTGCATCCCTATGTAGAAGGTACAATAAGAAGAGTTGGAATTAGGTGTCTTACCAGTGCATTTTGGTCCACAGAATGTGCGCATGCATCGTTGAGACCTCAAAAGATTCATGCAAATTTCTGGGGCACGGAGATCCGTTCTCGTTGATCTCAATGCCCGTGTGGCCGCATCCCATGCTCCGGTTAGTAATAGGTGGATTTGTCAATCACCACATTACTAATATGGCAAAAAATAAAATCATATACAATAATTAAGCTGGGTGGGAAGGAGAAGAGGAAGAAGACCAGTGAACAAATGGAGGGAAGCCATGAGAAGACATGAAAGATTGTAAAGTCACAGAGTTTGGCATTTATCATAAACAAGTGAACAAAGAGGATTCACAAAGCCCACCCCCAAATATGATGGAATAAAGATATGATGATAATGGTTGGGTCCTCTAATTTTTTATTATGAAGGGTACCTCTCTTCGCGCCTACAAGTTTCATGAAAGCGGCTACGTCTGAGACCCACTCAAACCCATTGACTACTTGGAATAAGACTATGAAGATCGTTATCACATAGTCCAACTTAGGGTGCATGGGCAACAATAACATCTAATATTTTCTTATTCAAAATAATTTTAACAATCATAATTTTGATCATTCTTTTTCTTGACCTCCACAATCTTATTCTTCACATCTCTATATAATAAAATATCTACGTGCTCTAAGAGTTACTCTTTTGTGAGTTGTAAAGCTTAAACTCATCTCTCAATTCCTTAACCTTCTCTCATTTCCACTTTGCCTCTTGGAAGCGTGTTATGTTAATCTTCCTTCTTATTACATCTATCAGCTCGGCACTTCTCAATTACCATACCTGCATTTCATGAAGTCATACGCAGCGTTTGAACCTTATTTGCCTAAAGACAGATATGTTGACGTGGGAGTCTTAAGCTATTGACATCTTTGTTAATTGTGGCTTATATTGTGGCTTATAGGTAATGCCCTAACTAACTCTTACCTATTTTTCTCTACAACTGAACTCGACTATAGCACATTGCCTATAGGGGTTGGATAGAAAAAAAACATCCTAACCAACATTTGTCTACTTCTCCCTACAATCGGGTTCTGTTGTAACGCATCGCTTACAGGAGACATCCAAGTACACTCTTACCTATTTTCTCATGTGGGATCCATTGTAGTAGATCGCTTGAAGCAAGGGACGCCCTAGCCAACTTTAGCCTACCTCTCACTAATTGGAGCCCATTGTAATCTGTAAAATGTGTGTTCATAATAGGTCTCATTATAAGAATTTAACAAAAAAATTTACAGCTAATGGTGGAATACATTTGATCTTTCTCCTAATAGATAATGTACACATGGGGCTATTTTGCACCAATAACCAAAGCATTATGTATAAGCCAGCCCCAAGTTATATTGGATACGTCAATGATTATGATGACACTCCATTTTGTTTAAAGTTTAAACTCCTACATGATTTAAGGCTAATTGTTCACTTTAAATAAAAAGAGATAACCAAACTTTTGAAATTCCACTTTGTTATAGCACTGTTGTTGTGATATAATCAAGTGCATATAACACAGCCCTTAGTGTTAAAGGCACGGAATTATTTTCATCATAATTTGGTATCAGAATATAGAGGTTAGAGTATGATGATCACTAGTCACAGCTTTCAGATGTCCCACAATGGCATAAACTCGCTTTCGTTCTTTAAAAGTTGCTAAAAACGATTTGGTTTGCACCTTAGACAAATAGATAAAAATTAAAGGCCCAAATCTGGGAAAATTAGATAAAAAAATTAATGGCCCAAATCTGTGAAGCAAATGGAGATGGCCAAGCTAAAGCCAATAGGATTAAGTAAGGTCAACTCAAGCACGAAAGAATATGAAATTTAGGGCTAATTTTCTTTAGGGTATCTCTATTTAGTGAGACGAGGGCGCCTATGAAAACTCATTGACTAATGATAGAGATCATTTTTAACCCCAATCTCCAACACAAAGGATCTCGAGCGCATAAGCGTACAATCAGACAGACAGTTATTGTTTCCACTTGACATAGATCTAAAATCATATGCACACATCACATTCACACTTGATCTTAGGGGATGTTTTTGAGATGTCACGTGGAATAAAAAAAATTGACCGTCTGTTGATATGCTCAAGGTCTCAAGAACCATTGGGTAGAAGATTGGGATGAAAAATAATCTCCATCATTTGATTCCAAGCAATCAATGGGTGTTACGGTTTCAAACATAGGCCCCCTCATATGAGAGGTACCTTTTCCTTTATTTTGCGTGGAATGCTCTTTATTTGATTGTCAAACATTAAAATGCAGTTAATCAGGCCAAAAATTAAAAAACAGTAGTTTCTACCGTACCAAACTGGCTAGGGTCCCAGTTCGTATCGAACCGGAAGGTCCGGTCCGATTTTTAAATCATAGGTGCCAAGTCCAACTCTTTGATACAACAATCTTAGGTGGCGGATTGAACACTTTTTCCTTTGGCCCTTATGATTGAGTTTTGCCTTTAGACGATTGGGGACCAGACGACAGAGAGGCCCATCCAAATGACCACTTGAAGCATACAAACTTCTTTAAAGTATTGAAATTTAATAATGAGAAAGGTTGACATGTTATAGATAACACCAATGATGGCGTTTTCTATAAAGACTATCGGACAGACTTGTGGGGGGTCCTTACTCCTTATTGCTGCCTGGTGCATACGCTGCCCTGTGTCAGTCTACAGTGCTGTCGCCGTGGGACCATCTTGTGGGAGATTCATCTAGATAAACCCATTATATGCTTACTATTTTTCTTTTATTTATTAAAAAAAAAAGAGATTGGAGGAGCCCAAGTAGGTCCAAGTGGATGACCATGATTGATCCAAACCTTCCATTAGCACATCATCACACGGAGATTGGCAATTAGCTTCAACCCAAATGGGCAATTAGATACTTTGATGCTGAAAAGGTCCACATTTTGATCTCGCAAATGGGTATTGATGGGCCAGTTAGGACTTTTGATGCTATCGCTAATGCATGTGGTTGGTCTACTGGCGATCCAGATCAAACTGACAGGCATTGACCCGATATCATCCAGACGTTACGAAAGATCTCGAGGTGGTTTCAGAGGGTGAGAACGAAAGGCGGGGCATCCCTCCTTGGCCCGGCGACGGAACGGTAGACATAGACCTTCTCAGCTTTGATATCATTGCCCTCGTCTTCCTTAATCACCTCCACGTTTAGCCTCGGCATCTCCTTGGCCAGGAGCCGACACGCATGCATCGTCACATTACATGCCGACATCCATAATGATCTCATCGACTCATACCTCTCCAGGCCCGAAAGCAACGCTGCGTTCCCAAAAGGGCTGTCCCTTATCTCTAGCTTCCGCAGCTTCCGGCACCCTTCCAACACATACTGCATCCCTCTATCACTACTGCCCGCAAAAGCCACGGAAAGTGTTTCAAGGTTTTTTGCATACTTTCCGATGTATTCAAATGTCCGGTCGGTTAAAAGACCTGAGATGGCTAGCCTCTGGAGCTTCGTACAGGTCTTAACGACAGAGCCGAATGCCTCATCCATGGGTTCGTCGGTAACATAGTCGGGTTGGCACGGGTTCATGATGCAGAGGCGGAAGTGTGTGAAGTTGGGGCAGTTACGGGTCACCTCAGCCACAGCCGCATTGGTCATCTGACGGCAGAAGTAGAGAACATAGCAGAGATTGCGGCAACCACGGGACACGGCAACGAAACCAGTTTCTGTCACGCCACCACCAAGTTCAACATCCTGGTCATATGGGTCTACCGGGTATACACGGAGCTCTTCAAGGTGCGGGCAGCTGGATCCCATGGCCTCCAAACCCTTATCCTCGACTGTGTCTAGAACCTGTTCAAAACGAAAAAGAAAAAGAAAATTTTCTTTGACCTTAACTTTGATCAGAGGATTCTCTCATTTAACTCAAAATTTTGTTTTTGAGTGCAGCACTTCGAATAGAACCAAAGAAATAGTTAGGTTGCAGGTGGCTTTGTCCTTAGTAATAGTCTATTCAGCCAGCTTGATTTTTCTTCTTTCTTTTTTGTCATTTGTTCCTTCTCTCTTCAAATAAGAAGAGTTTAGACTAATTTATTGATAAAGGAAAAAAAGACTTTTGGGCTAATTTAATAAAAATTTGAGCAGATTCGACACAAAAAATACTATTTTATTAGGAGTTGTGGAGATCTGATGAGGATGGAATTTGGAGTAGTTGGGCTGAGGTAGCAATGAGAGAGAGAGAGAGAGAGAGAGAGGGAGGGGGGGGGGGGGGGGGGTCAGCAACAGCAACAGAGCACACACTAGAGATACATCTGAAATTAGATATGGAAAGAGTGGATCCCAGAACATAGTTAAACAGTGGATAACAGTTTAACCATTAAAGATATTGGGTGGGTCAGCAGTGGTTATCATGCTTTCTATAAAGAATACATAGTTTAGCCTTTTTGTTAGTGTGAAGCCGAACCACGACACTAGTAACAGAAATTTATCTTTAAAAAGTCATCAAGATCAGACGGGGGAGAAAAACGTCGGTAAGGAATCCTAAAAAGGCGGATGGCAGAAGGTCAAAAGATTTGGCTGCTCCTAGTTAGTTATGATACATTTGGTTTGAAAAAGGACTATAGAATCACTCATTCCTTGATGCTTAAAGAGGAAGACTTTAGGAATACTAAAGAAATGATATGAGTCTTGGATTCCCAAAAAAATCTTGGTATCGCTATAGTTTTGCCAATATCTAACAACTTTACAATGAAAGCTGTTTCATAGCATGACCACAAATAGAAGAACTAATCTGAGCAGGGAAGACAATAGACAAAATCATATAGAAATTAAATTACATATATAAAGCAACATATAAGTGAATTCAACGAAGTCTAATCCATGATCTGAGGGACTGCAATTATGGACATAGTAGATGCTACTTCCACATCCCAACACCATCCATTCATTGACTGGACAGCGAGATTCTCTTATATACCTTAGTTAGATATGAACATTCTCGATTTATGTCTTAGTTATAGCACCACCATTTCTGGCAGGTGACCGAAATTAAGTAATCAACTTGTCTATGATGAGTGGGCCGACCATCATGGGCGGGAAAGTGGACTGCACATCCTCGTGCCTTTGTGGCATGTGCGGATTTTGCAGTGCATGCACAAGGTCTACCACTCATCATAGACCAACTCTTGAGTAATTATTCTCAATCTAACCATTGCATATATCTGTACTAGTTAAAAAAGAAATGTGTCTATTAAACCGGATGTTTCTCCGCACATTTTAGTTACCAAAAATAAATCAATAAATATTTAAGAAATTAATTCTCCAAGAAAAAAGTAAAAGCAAGAAGCTTCATACCCAGAGGCGGCGCAAATGTGGGCACCTTGACAGAATCTTAGCTAGTTCTGTACTCCGCAAGGCAGCATAGCTCAAATTCAAAAACGTCAGATTTGTGCAGGCAGGATATATTGCTGGAAGATATGGAGTAGTAACTTCCCATAAACCCGAAAGTGTATGTAAGTTCTTGAAGTTGCTGAATGCGTTCTGAAGCTCTGCATACTGCCTAAGAGTGAGCTCTTGCGAGAAGGAGCCAGTTCCGAGCTCTGTCAATTGAGGAGCTCTCACTAGCAGCCTCTGTAACTGTTCCAATGTAATGCTCTTATTTACTTTGAGGACCTTCAATGACATGCACCTCGTCACGAGCCTCTCCAGGGAATCAATGTTCACTTCACTGTTAAGATTTGCAAAATTCAATGCCTCCAAAGATGTGAAACTTTCTGGAAAGCAACTTAACCAGCTACCCCCAATTTCTTCAATCCCATTTTCTTGTATGTCCAACTCAGTCAAGTTCCTGTACCCAAATTTGGATTTAGAATCTTACCAAAATTGATGATCGGAACTTAGCTGCAACGGAAAAAAACTATAAAACACATTTGCAAATAATTTATTCACCGCTGAAGTAAAAGGTAGATCTGGATTACAGATCTCTGAAAACACAATTTTTTATTTAACACATTACACTGGTACTTTTAATGAATTTCTTTTGTTACCGATCAAACAAAAAAATATTACACTATGAAAAATTCTTGAATTTCCACAATTGAACATTTTCTGATAAAATAGTTGGTTTACTAGGAACAATGATGGGGTCAATGCAAAAGTCATAGGTCCAAGTCAGATTGTTTGAACTCTTGGCTGATGGGCATGAGATTATAGTCGCATAAGTACCACTGAATCACCTGATATCATATGTAAAAGACATATTTAAATGTACGGATATGCATATTTTTCTACCATAAATTTTTCTCAACAAATAAAAGTTCACAACACATTGGATGATATGTATTGGTTTCTGGGGCGGCTGATACATGATCCAAAACCCATATTCTAAACCATGAAAGTCACTCAATCACATATAAGGTTTCACTATCCTAACCTATGGCAAGCTTACTGAAAGTACTAAAGCATCCATCCAGATGCATATTTTCTACGTTAAATTTTTCTCAACAAATAAAGTTCATAACATATTGGATGGTATGTATCGGTTTCTGGGATGGCTGATACATGATCCAAAACCAATATTCCAAACCACGAAAGTCACTCAACCACATATAAGGTTTCACTATCTTAACCTATGGCAAGCTTACTGAAAGTACTAAAGCATCCATCCGATTATGTGTCCAAAAACAATGAAATCAATATATCGCAAATTGCATGAGTATATTGCTATAAAGAATTATTTGCAAGCTTTTGTTTCGCATACATGTTTCTAGATACAACCATGGATCAAAATATCGTCCGATACCGATACGTATCGGACGATACGTATCGGTATTGGACTCGAATGATACATTGAATGTATCGTTCGATACATTCAAATGTATTGAATGTATCAAACGATACATTCAATGTATCGTCCGATACAGACCGATACCGATACGTATCGTTTTGGAGCTCGGACGATACGTATCGGTAACCCGATATTTTAACCCATGGATACAACGCATTCAAAATGCTAGATCCTAGTTGATCGATTTTGTGGCCATGCTTCATTTCTGAATCCAGCAAAAAACGTATCGTTCCCATTAACCCGATTCTCCTTGCTAGATACTCCACATTGGAATTGCTGGATCCCAGTTTATGGATTTTGTGGCTGCACTTCAGTACTGGATCCAGCCAATAACGGATGGTTCCCATTAACCCTATTCTCCACCGCAACTTTGACAGATTAAAAAAAAAAAAAAAGAATATTTGTTTTTGTGAACAGAATATGATCAATGACAGAAATATCTCTAATTTCTGTCATTTTCCCCAACAATACCATCAGCTGAATAAGCAACTCTGTTGAGTGGGCATGTGGGACAGGCATGCCACTAAATAAAGATTTCCATTGTTTTGTCGATTAAGAAGCTATGTGCTCATAAAGTTTCATTGCAACGAGTAGTTTAATCTAATTAAACCCTGTATTCGTGTCACCCTTTCTTCCATTCTCTGCTTTCAATTAAAGGAAAGAAAAAATTGGGTCATGGAAAGGCCCCATCCTCTCAAATGAAACCTCCGAGAGCAAGGATCCAACCCTCTACAAGAAAGGTGATATAGGAAAGACTGAACAAACGTCCCTATCAGGCTCATCGAAGTTCCAAAGTCAATCCACTACCTCTGACAATGATAGTCATATATGTGTTCTGACCTTCTCTTTACCAGAGAAATCCTTGCTCTTAAAGAGTAAGACCACCTGTTCCAGACCTGTTAATCAATGAACAACTCCTTCACCGGTAACAAATCAAACACTACCACACGGATCTGATTGACCCAACTAATAATAGATATGCCTCCAACTACAAAGATGATCATCAACTTTCCCATTAAATAGCCCATTCTTTAAGATCAGCAAAAGCCAACCCATTAATTGAATCTGGAAATATGTCTAAAAATGGATGCAAACAGCCCAAAAAGGAAACCAAAGAAAAAAAAAACAGATTATGTAAAACAAGATAAAATAGTTATAGCAAAACTGTGGTCTTCTACAAAAATAACCAGGCAGAAAATCTCCATGATATCCAAGGCTCATTGTCAACATATTAAATTAAAAAATCCCATGAAAAAAATAAGGAATACCAATAAACATGTGAGATCAAGCAAGCCACATCTTCCCAAATCCAATATAAACACATTCATCTCATGGTTTCTTTTCAACGATTCTTGCTTGATTAAACAAAAAAGAAACAGAAAACTCAATTACATAAAAATATAAAGAATCTCTTTTAACAAAAAAGAAATATGTTCAAAAATGGATGCAAACAGCCCAAAAAGGAAACCAAAGAAAAAAAAAACAGATTATGTAAAACAAGATAAAATAGTTTACAGTTCACATAGCAAAACTGTGGTCTTCTACAAAAATAACCAGGCAGAAAATCTCCATGATATCCAAGGTTCATTGTCAACATATTAAATTAACAAATCCCATGAAAAAAAATAAGGAATACCAATAAACATGTGAGATCAAGCAAGCCACATCTTCCCAAATCCAATATAAACACATTCATCTCATGGTTTCTTTTCAACGATTCTCGCTTGATTAAACAAAAAAGAAACAGAAAACTCAATTACATAAAAATATAAAGAATCTCTTTTAACAAGCCAGCAAATCCTAAAGAGCACCCAAATATATCACCTTTTTTTACCCAATTAAAAACTACAGTTAGTTATCTAGATCGAAGTTCAATGGTCACCTATCTGTCAAATGGATTCATCAACCTTATTATATAGACGGTTCAGATTTATCCATTAAATCCCAAGGAGAAAACTACCCTCATTAATCAGTCAACTGTAGGTCCGAAATCTCTACATTACTCATTATATTTACTTACTCATTCCCCTCCATTAACATAGCCATTAATTATACAAAAAAAAATTACACAAGCTCTGAATCAGATACCTGCAGTGGGTAGCAATCGAAGCAAGCCCCTCAGTGCTGAACCCATCACAGCTCACAAGCGAAATCGCCCGAAAATTTGCGAACGACTTCGCAAGAAACTCCAAGCTATCATCGGTGACCGTCATTCTCTTAAGCCGAAGCTCCTCGAGAAATGGATACGCCTGAGCGAAAACCACAAGCCAGGAATGGATATCTGCTCCCCAATTCGGAGGAACGAGGTTGAAATCAGAGAACCTAGGCTTCCCTTTAAGGGTAACACTACGAATGTTGGGGAACCTACGAACTAAGATCTCTGGAGAAACAGAGTAGCAGTTCCCTATGAACACATGGGTTCTGCTCCATCTCTCTGCGCTGTACCAATCTTTGCACACTAAAGATACAGAGCTACGATCTTTGTGAGATTTGACGAAAACCAGAACGTGTTCTAAGACCTCGTCAGGGAAAGATGAAATGCGATGTTCTTCATCTGGTTTTCGCCTACTTGTTGCCATTTATTTTTCTCAAATTCTCAAACCCTAACCATGGCGTCACGTTGTTTAACGGGAAAAACCAAATGCTGTAGCAAAAATGTGTGGAGACAAGAGAGAAACCTACAATTTCCTTTAAAAGTTGAAAACTTGCAGGAAAAAAAAAAAGAAGCATGGATCTTGAAATCTGTCTTGCTTAAGGGAATAAATAAAAATGCAGTAGTGAAAACTTGCAATTTACCTAAAAAGTAGTGAATTTGCAGACAAAAAACCACATATCTAATCAATTTTCAAACCCTAACCACATATCTTATCAATTTTTAAACCTCTCGTATTAAAATAAGAAAAAACGAAAATTTGCAGAGATCCGCCATTTTACCTTCAAATTCCTTTAAAGAAGCGAACTTCCAGAGAGAAAACCATCAAATATTTTCAAATCTCAAACGTAAACCATGAAAAATTTTCATTTTTAACAAAATGCTGTAACGAAAACCAGCAATCATCCGTCATGAAACTCGCATTTCCTTTAAAAGCAAACAACTTGCAGTTAAAAAGAAAAAAAAAAAAAAAAAAAAATTAGAAGATTCTTCAAAACTAGTTCAAAATAATCAAACGAGAGAAAATCCAAATGAACAAGCCAAATCTCAGTACCCTAGCTCCCAAACTCAGAGATCCGCCATGGAAATCTCTCTTCAGCTCTTCTCTAAAAATGACCAAGCGAGATCCAAATTAGAGATCTCCTTTCAGATCTGGCATTAAGGGATCTTCAAAACCCTTTAGATTTTATTATATATAAAAAGATTTATAGGTTTGGTGATCAGCAGAAGCGAAGCTCAGAAACCAGGCAAAATGCAATGCGTAGTAGTAGAGTAGCATCCAACCAAAGAAAAGCGTTAAATAAAAGCCTTAATCTTACCTTCTAACTCACCTGACAGACGTGGCAGGCTTATACACGTAGCTAAAATGCGCATAAGCGTCGATGCGCATAGCGCTCTTCAGAAATCTCAATGATTTAAAACCCGACCGGACAGGCCGGTCCGGCCCGTTCATCAAAACTAGGAGCTAGTCGATTCGGTTCCGTTAATAACTAATAAATTCTCAATTTTCTTATGCGAGCTACAACTTGCACACTATATTTGTTACCGTGGCACATGATTAGGAAGAAAGACTTTAGTATACCTCTGATAGTGCCCACATTCCAAACTCCTTTAAAGCCGTTAGATTGCTTCAAATCAGATGATGGAAATCGTATTTCACTCTAATATTCTATATAATGGATCTTGAGATCATTGCGCACGATGCATACCTATCAAACAGTCAGTTTTACATTCTAGGTGTTGCAAATCCTCAAAAAATGACCCTAGAATTACGGTTGAGAGAGATGTGTGTCATATGATTGAAGAGCCATTTTTGGAAACAAAAATTGACCGTCAAATAAGTGCACCACGGTCTCAAGATTCATGGTGTGAATATTTGGGAGAAAAAAATTACCATCATCTGATCATAAGAAATTAATGGTTATTAAGGGGTCTAGGACTTAGGCGCTTTTCAGAAAACGTGTGGGTGCCATCAGAGGTACTCAAGATTTTATTATTATTGAGATTTCAAATACATGAAACCCCATCTAAGTTGTCTAGTGTAGAGACCATGATGTCGAAATCTTTTAAACAAAAACATGATATTTATCATCTGATTTCTCAGAATTAATCATTAAATCAAATGGTGGTATTTACCTGTATTCAGTCATATAATAGAGATCACTTTTTATACTAAACTTTGACCTCAAAGATTTTTTCATTATAATTGTCTAATGAGATAGTTTAGACGATTTGCCACATGGCACAAATCCAATGATATCAAAGTCTTCACTACAATTCTCACGTTCGACTATTAGCTTCATCTTTTTATTCCATCAGGTGAACTGAGCAATTTTTTCGGTGAAGCGTCTAATTCCTCCGACAAAAAAACAAAGTTTGGCGAGACCAATGTTTTTAATACCGGACCGGCTGGTTCCATCGGTTTTTACCAGAATCCGCAGAAGATAAGGTTCGGTCTGGTTGTCGATGCTGGTTGTCATTGTGAGCTGTAGTAAACCGTTTAAGAGTCCATTTAACCGGTGAACCGTTCGAACTGGACTGGGCTGTCAAACTGACTCTTCTTAATAGTAATACAATTACAAATTACAATGTTTAGTGCCTAAAAAATCAGGTACAGATTACCCATAACGGAATGTGAAGCGATTTGAGGCCCAAAAAATCGCTAAACAATCGGATAAAGAGTATCCATTAACGATCTTCACACCATTAACTTTTAAAATTTTCATCTCACACCGTTGAGTCATTGTGGTTTGCAGTTGTTATACGTAGGACCCATTTGTGATCAATCAAAATTGCCCAGCTGGCAATCTATCAATAGAAACTATTTTACCCAAAGAATCATGTCTATAAGTGAATCTGAATCATCCAATTATCGATCTTTAATACCAGCCATTGAAACTAAGCATAATGGTCGGTAGTGGAGTACTACATAGATCTGATGGTTTAAAACTCTCAAAAAAATGTTATTTTCGGGCATGTTACGTTGCAATTTATGATCTATCATTTTAACGGTGTGTATTACTTACATCTTGTGTCATTGATGGTATATAATCATTGGGTATTAAAATAAAAAATATTGGATTGGGCCATGTTCTCAAGTGAAAACGCTATAAGGGTGCCTACTACCTTCCCTAATATCTAGCAACAATTGTCCCTTCTTCCTCCTCTCATTATCTAATCATCATAAGCTAAGAAAAGCAGCAGCCCAGCCCCATCTTCTCCGCCAATAAGGTATCCAATCTCTTCCGCTCATGCTCATCGTATTCTTCATTCATTCTTTTGGATAGTGTTATTTACAACTCTTAAACTTGTGAACCACACATGCATTTCTACCATAAAAGAGGTAGTTGACTGCCTTGAATCAAACAACATGGATCATTGTTCGTCTCAATCTTCCACACACAATAGATCTTGAGATCATGATGCACCTATCAAACGGCCAGATCTTGATTCCACATCACACAATCCCTCAAAGTGATTGAGATAGGTTACAAAAAGGGTACCTATCGAATGATCACTTTTTGGTGTGCCATGGTCTCAAGATCTATCGTATGGAAGATACGAAGAAAAATGAACTCCATCGTTTAATTTCAGGCAATCAATAGATTTTTCTGGTGGAAATGCATGTGCTTTTCGCAGGTTTAACAAGTGTAAATAACGCTACACAATTCTTAATTTATTTATTATATTTTATATATATATATATATATATTAATTTATATTATTTATATTTTTAATTAATTTTATTAATTACATTACTGTTCAAACGCCAAGTCTGACTATAGTTGAACCAACATGAACCAAATCAGTCTCTTTTACGATTTGGATTCGGGTCCAGTTTTAAAAAATTAATTTTAAATAATCAATTGTATAATAACGTCACAGTTCAACCACGATTTGATCGCTATTGAACCAGTTGTTAGAACAATAGGTTCGGGTTGCAAAAGAAGATAAATATCTAATTAAAATATACGCTGATCCGGTTCAAAGCACGTTAAATATCGTTGTCTTTAAACTGAGATTTGCCCCTACCACTATGATCTAGTGGTCACCAATAGGTTACCGGCAAATCGGTTCCAGGATGCAACGAACCGGCAGCGTATCCGTGTAATCAGATTTGGTGAATCTGATCACGCAACCAGAACACCAAAAAACTAAAGCGGAACTCTGAGAAGGAGAAAGCTTAAAGTCGCGGAGAAGAAATTTGCGAAAATATGTTGTTTGCAAATGAGGGGTCTTGGGGCCCTTTTATAGATAAAACAGGTGTAACCAATCGAACATATCCGTAAAACAGGTGTAACCGAACGGACATATCCGTAGCATATAACTAAACGGTCGGATAAGATATATCCGTTTAAAATTCAAATGGGCGGTTACACATTTATTCAAAAGTTTTCCGAGCCCACTCGGCCTCGTGCTTCAGCGCGGCTCGTGTGGCCGATGGGTTGCATGGCGATGGAAGCTACAAAATTCGGTGCCCCCTGGGTAAAGGCTATAAGCCTTGAGCCAAGACAAAGATATATAAGCCAAACCCACAAAAGAGTTTACACGATGTGGGACAAATCCCAATTTCAAAAGCTTATTTTTTAAAACCTTTAAAATATCCAACAATCCCCTACTATTTTAAAGATTTAAAATAAAATTAAAAACTTTTCTTAAAAAAATAAACAATCCCCCATTATTTTAAAGATTTGAAATAGAGCAACGCTAGAAAATGTGCATAAATAAAAATGTCTTACAGACTTGAATTTTCACTTTAGTGAAAATAATTTAAAATTTATCAAGATTTTTAGTGAAACTAAGTCTTAAACTAACGATCCTATATGACAAATCGAAATTATTTCACACACATATTTCACATATTTTGGTGTTCAATAAAAGGTTAGCACATTTAGGCCCTATGCTAGTACCCTGATTTTCGTAAGTGTTTATGAGATAAAGCCAAGTGTCATTGAAAGCGGCTCCACCTTCACACTCATATAGGCAGACCTATAAGAGATGTCCCTGTAACTATAACATCTCAACACATAGTGTTATAGGACTGTTAAGAGCAATGCTCTACCTCCCCTTATCCATTACAGGTGAAACACTACCCTTCCTGTGATGTATATGAGATTTATTTCTCATCAATGTAGTGTCCTTCAGCTGCCATGGATTTACGACTTGTTTTTCCCTTTGAACCTAAACATTGATTAAACAAATATTATGTAGGGTTCCCATTATAAGTGGCTGTTTAGGTTTAATGACTTTAAACCCATTCCGATTGAAGTTTTATTAATCTCATCTCTGTCAAGGCTTTTAGTAAACGGATCCGCCAGGTTTTCTGCAGACCTGACCCCAATTACTGAAATTACTCCATCTCTAAGTAATTATTTTACATAGCTATGTCTTAGACCAATGTGTCTATTTTTTCCATTATATGTTTAACTATAAGCCTTTGATAGTGTTGCTTCACTATCATAATGTATAGAGATAGGTGGCAATGGTTTAATCATAATTAGAATTTCTAGTAGTAAATTTCGTAACCATTCTGCTTCTTTTCCACTTGCCGCTAAGGCAATGAATTTTGATTCCATAGTGAAATGTGTGATGCAAGTCTGCTTCTTTGATCCCCATGAGATCGCAGCACCTCCAAAAGTGAATATCCATCCACTTGTAGACTTTGATTCTTCTGAACCAGATATCCAACTTGCATCGCTATATCCTTCTAAAACGTGAGGATATCCAGAAAATTGTAAACCATAATTAATAGTACCATTTAAATATCTAAAAACATGCGAAATGACATTCCAATGAACAGAACTAGGGTTACTTGTAAATCTACTAAATGCGATGTCCTGTTGTACAATGCATTGCATACATAAAGCTACCAATAACCCTACGATTCTACATTGCACACATCGTCCATCATTTTTAGTCAATTTAAGATTAATATCTAAAGGTGTATTGGCAGATTTCAAATCAAAATAATTAAATCTTTTCAAAATCTTTTCAACATAATGAGATTGAGTTAAAGTTAATGTATTTTCATTTCTTATAATTTTGATTCCCAAAATTATATCTGCCTGACCCATGTCTTTCATGTTAAAAGATGAACTTAAGAAATTTTTAGTTTCTAAAATAACTTCTAAATTAGTTTCAAAAATAAGTAAATCATCTACATAAAGACATATAATAATGCCATTATTATGAGAAAATTTATAATACATACATTTGTCGGCTTCATTAGTTTTGAATCCAAAATTGGTAATAGTATTATCAAACTTTTCATGCCACTGTTTTGGTGCTTGTTTGAGCCCATATAGAGATTTAATAAGTTTACAGACTTTCTTTTCTTGTCCAGGTAGAAGAAAATCCTTCTGATTGTTCCATATAGACCTCTTCTTTTAAATCACCATTTAAAAAAGTGATTTTAACATCCATTTGATGGATTTGTAACTTATGTATAGAAGCTAAGGCAATTAGAAGTCTTATAGTTGAAATTCTAGCAACGGGTGCGTAGGTGTCAAAATAATCAACACCTTCCTTTTGTCTATATCCTTTGACAACCAATCGTGCCTTAAATTTTTCTATAGTTCTATCTGTTCTAAGTTTTCTTTTAAATATCCATCTACATCCTATGGGTTTAGATCTTCTGGTTAGTCTACTAATTTTCATGTTTTGTTTCCCATTATTGAATCAATTTAATCATTAATAGCTTCTTTCCAAAAAACATTATCTCTAGATTTCATTGCGTCGTTAAAAGTGATAGGATCATCGTCTACATTTAGACACAAATGTTTCTTAGTACTTTTGGTCTTATTTCCTTCAATCAAATAGATATAATAGTCTTTTGAAAGACTAGTTTCAAATCGTTGACGTTTACTTCGTCGAGGTTCAATGATGACCTCTTCATCACTTGAAGATTCAATAACTTCTTTAGATTTAGAAGATTTTTCATCTTCATAAGATTTACCTTCAATATTTAATTTATTAATTAGAGTAGTGAACTTAGATTCATAGAATATAGGATCTCTAGATTCTATTATAGTATTTTTATCGATGTTATCATTAGATTTCATAACTAGAAATCTATAAGCTTTACTATTTTGTGCATAGCCAATAAATGCACACTCAATAGATCTAATCCTTATCTTAGGTTTTTTAGGATATACTAATCTAACAAGTGCCCTACACCCCCACACTTTAAAATAGGCTAAACTAGGTTTTCGATTCTTCCAAAGTTCATAAGGTGTAATTAAACTTTTCTTATGTGAAATTCTATTCAAAATATGAGTAGCAGTTAATAAAGTTTCACCCCATAAATTTTTATCGGAATTAGCGTTAACTATTAATGCATTAGTTATTTCTACTAATGTTCTATTTTTTCTCTCGGTAACTCCGTTTTGTTGTAGCGTATAAGGAGCCGTCACCTCATGACGAATTTCATAAATTTCACAGAAATCGGAGAATTCATTTGACATGTATTCTCCACCCCGATTAGATCTAATGACTTTTATTCTTTTATTTAATTGATTTTTTACTAAAGCTTTATAAACCTTAAATTTTTCAAAAGCCTCATTTTTAGTATTTAATAAATATATATGAGCATATTTTGAAAAATCATCTATAAAAGTAATAAAATATCGTTTTCCTCCTTTAGTAGGAACATTATTTAAATCACAAATACCACTGTGTATTAAATCTAATAAACATGAATTTCTAATAATACTAGGAAAAAGTTTTCTAGTAATTTTAGTCTTAGCACATATACTACAAGCACTACTAGCAAAAGATTCATGTTTTGGAATTAAATTTAAGTTACCCATACATTTCATAGACCTATAATTTATATGTCCTAATCTATCATGCCATAAATTAGAAACAGAGACCAAGTAAGAAGAAGATGAGATTTTATTGATAGGATCAGTTACATTGAGTTTGAACATGCCTCCCATGGCATATTCTTTTCCAACAAATTCACCATTTTTGGATAAGATAAACTTATCTGATTCAAATACAAGTTTAAAATCATGTTTAATCAATAAACCACCCGAAACAAGATTCTTGTGGATATCGGGTACATGGAACACATCAGTAAGTGTAACGACTTTTCCGGATGTGAAATTTAATTTCACTTTTCCACGTCCTATAATCTTTGTCGTAGATGAGTTTCTCATGAAGAGATCTTGATCATCATCAGCTTTGTCATAAGTCACAAACATGTCACGATTATTACACACTTGTTTTGTGGCACCAGTGTCGATCCACCATTCATTGATGTCACCAACCAGATTGACTTCCGAAAGAACGGCTACGAAGTTGTTTTTCACTTCCACTGCATTCGCTTGATTCTTCAACTTCTTGAAGAGGCGACAATCCCGTTTGAAATGTCCGGGTTTCCCATAGTGATAGCAACCACCATTCTTCGGTACCATGGTCTTATTCTCCTTGGCGAATTTCTTATTTTCCTTAGAATGAGAATATCTTCTCTTCCTCTTCTTGGACGGTCCATTAACAACCTTAGACTCAACCAAGTGTGCTTTTGATCTCATATCAATGTGATTTTCTGTTTTGTCCCTAACTCGGGATTCTTCTTCAATACGTAAATGAAGGAGAAGATCTTTCATAGAAATCTTCTCATTATTATGCTTAAGGATTTTTCGGTAATCTTTCAATGATGGAGGCAACTTGGCGATTACCGCACCAACCAGAAAATCCTCATCAAAATGAGAACCATTAGCAACCATATAATTAATAATAACTTGAAAATCATGAACTTGGCTAAGAATAGGTTTATCATCAACCATCGTAAAATTAAAAAATTGACTGATAATATAAGAATTATACCCTGCATCTTCAGTTTTGTATTTCTTCTCGAGTGCATCCCAGAGTTCCTTTGAAGTGTCGTAAGTGCGGTAGACGTCGAACAAAGAATCCGACAATGCATTCAAAATGTAGCCTTTGCAAATATAGTCGTCATCGTCTCATTTCTGCTTTTTATGGCCTTCAGCGAGGATGGATGATTCGGTAATAGTCGGACACGGAGTTGTGATAACGTATACAACTTTTAGTGTGGTTAACAGAAAATGCAATTTCTGTTACCACTGTTTGAAATTCGAACCATCAAAACTGTCTAACTTGTGGATGTTGTTAGGCAGCTCTGGATGAATCTTATTATTCACTAGAGCAGAAGTGGAGAACAGAATATGAGCCATAAATCTCGGTTTAAAATTGTTAGAACAATAGGTTCGGGTTGCAAAAGAAGATAAAGATCGGAATTAAAATATACGCTGATCCGGTTCGAGGCACGTTAAATATCGTTGTCTTTAAATAGAGATTTGCCCCTACCACTATGATCTAGTGGTCACCAATAGGTTACCGGCAAATCGGTTCCAGGATACAACGAACCGGCAGCGTATCCGTGTGATCAGATTAGTGAATCTGATCACGCAACCAGAACACCAAAAAACTAAAGCGGAACTCTGAGAAGGAGAAAGCTTAAAATCGCGGAGAAGAAATTTGCAAAAATATGTTGTTTGCAAATGAGGGGTCTTGGAGCCCTTTTATAGATAAAACAGGTGTAACCGAACGGGCATATCCGTAGCATATAACTGAAACGGTCGGATAAGACATATCCGTTTAAAATTCAAATGGGCGGTTATACACTTATTCAAAAGTTTAATTACATACACATACTGCGCGCGTGCCCGTCCACCGACTCGATTGGCTCACATCGTGTATGGTGATGGGTTGCATGGCGGTGGAAGCTACAAAATTCGGTGCCCCCTGGGTGAAGGCTACAAGCCTTGAGCCAAGACAAAGATATATAAGCCAAACTCAAAAAAGAGTTTACACGATGTGGGACAAATCTCAATTTCAAAAGCTTATTTTTTAAAACTTTTAAAATATTCAACACCAGTTTGAACCGAACGAGTCCATTTTACTGTTCGAGCTCTGGTCCGATTTTAAAAACATTGGGCGAGACATATAATTATTTCTATTTCTTTCTAAAAGATAAACTCCTTAATTTTTTATTCTTAAAATTAAAATAACATAAAACCTCTTCAAGCTTAATTCGTTTCAAAGTTTATACACTTTAATTAAGTAAGAATTTAATTAGAAAACTTTTAATAGTCATTAAAGAAAATCAACAATTTTAAAATATATTAATATTTAGTAAATTATAAATAATAAATATTTAAGTTTATTATTATTTTTATATTTCAAATTAATAAAAAAATAATTGAAAATTTAATTTAATTTATATATTTATTTAAAATATTTTTCATTAAACAGGTTTTATCCAGTCCAGTCCGGTCCGACCCGGTCGGACCGAATAGGGGGCGTCCGGTCTGATTTTAAAACATGGGCAAATGGATAACGGGGAGACTCAAAGCTAATATGCGTACTACGCATCGGGCGTATTTTAAAATTATTCTATATTTGGTTATCAAGTTAAAAAATGTGAAAAAATAAAAAAATCTGTAAATAGTAATTTTTTAATGTTATTTTTTACCGATGTCGACGCGACAGCTCCTTTGCTCAATAATTTTACCCCGCCATGATCGGGGATTCCGTACAGCCCATTTTTATCGTCCTGACATTTTTGCCACTAGTAATTAAAGAAAATACCGGTTGTGCCACCGAAAATTCTAGGGGTTTCTGAAAAAGCGCAAACCATATCTTCTGACCTTAGATTTGACTGAAGGAGAACTACTTCCAGAAATCATTGAAAATTGAATTTATTTCTATTTATATATTTTGTATTTATTTGTTTTCTTGGATAAATTTTGATTTCTACTCATTTTTCAAGCTTCAAAATTTGCAAATTCGAGTGATTCCCGATTTTCTTTGTTCCGGTTTTGCCATTCTGACCTCAAGTAGATTTGGGTAGTTACCTGTTTTCGCTGTACACCAACTTCGTTCATTT
Organism: Chloranthus sessilifolius; assembly: GCA_021018995.1. NCBI lineage: Eukaryota > Viridiplantae > Streptophyta > Magnoliopsida > Chloranthales > Chloranthaceae > Chloranthus > Chloranthus sessilifolius. The sequence continues at coordinate 137,815,567 of CM037588.1, read as the reverse complement.
TCAACCGTCCAATCCGGATTGAATCACGGACCTATGTGACAACTCGTCTCTAGATTTTTTTCTTAATTATTGACTTTTTGTAATAAGAATTTGATATTAGGTGCACCGGCCACGTTGCCATAACTTAGATTAGATTCAAACCTAACATTAGGCAAAGCTTTATAGCTTTCAATTAAGAACTTAAAAAAGCATTAAATGGACCACAACATTGACTTCGTGTAAGGCATGGATCAAAATTTCGAGTTTTATTTCGGTTTCGGTCTCCGAAACCCAGAATTTGAATCCAGCCAAAATTTCGGCCGATAATTTTAATCTCATACAAATTTCGACTGATAATTTTAATCCCATACAAATTATGACTAAAATTTGGGCCATTTTGGCCGAAATTTTGATCCTAGGTGTAAGGTATGAGTGATATTAGACTCTAACTTGAAAATTTTGAAATGTAGTTGGACTCTAACTTGAAGGTTGGCTTTAACTTGGAGGTTGAATTGTAGTTTGACTCTAACTGACAATGGCCCAGTTACATTCAAACTCTATATAAGGCTAGTTTCTCTTAGATTAGAAGTAGGATTTGTGTCTTCAATATAAAAGAAGCTCTTTGCCAAATTAGAGAGTAGAGATGTAAAGCTTTGAAAAACTTATCTAGGGTTTTAAAGAGAGTTTTGGTGAGGCTTGAGTGTTCTTATATTCTTGTGTGATCATCAATACAGTGGATGATCGCTATCTGTAGACGTAAGCATATTGTCGAACCACGTAAATATTGTCTCTTGTGTGTTTGTGATTGATTTTCTTTTATTTTTGCGTTCTTATTTTATTGTTCATCGTGAGATCATTAGTTAGTTTGTGAGCTTCTGCGCAACAAATTAGTATCAGAGCGAGGTTTCTGTTATACGAACGAAGATGGCATCGAAGTTTGCAAAAGTTTCGAACGCGAGGTTCGAGGTTGAGAAATTTGACAGAAAGATTAATTTCGGCTTGTTGTAAGTATAAGTCCGAGATATATTAATTCAACAAGGGTTACACAAGGCATTGAAAGAGCTTTCAGATAAGCCGACGTATATGTCTTATGGTGATTGGAAAGAATTTGAACTTCTGGCGTGTTGTACGATTCGGCTATGTCTAGCGAAGGAGATTACGTATATGAGAATGCAGGAGAACTCGACAGCCTCGCTATGGGCCAAATTAGAGAGTCTCTACATGACAAAATTTTTGATAAGTCGTCTATATCTCAAGAAGCAACTGTACAAGTTGCATATGAAGGCAGGTACTTCTCTCAATGAATATCTTAATGAATTCAATAGAATCATATCAGAATTATTAAATGTTGGAGAAGAAGTTAAGGATAAAGATAAAATACTATTGCTTTTGCCTTTTCTCCCTGATTCCTATGAGCACCTAGTTACTATGCTACTCTATGGGAAGAATACTATTGAACTGGAGTCGGTTACAGCAGCACTGCTTTGTAACGACATGAAGAAGAAATGTACGGATAGTGATATATAAGTAGATGACTTATTTGTTAGGGGAAGAGCAGAGGACCATAAATCCGAAAGGGGTAGATCAAAGTTCATATCTTAATATAAAAATAGAAAGACAGTAAAACACTACAAGTGTCACGAAAAAGGTCACATCAGAAGATATTGTCCACACTTATAAACAACGAGGGACGATGCTCAGGATAAAAAGCAGAAAGGGGTTGTTGATGAGGCCGGTATAGCCGAACAAGCTTTAGGTGATGATAAAAATGTGTTATCAGTGGTTTCAGATAAATACTCACAGGATGTATGGATACTTGATTCATGGTGCTCCTACCACATGTGTCCAAATAGGGATTGATTTGGGTCTTATAAAGAAGTGGATGGTAGAATGATTTTGATGGGTAATAATATAGCCTGTAAAATAGTTGGAAATGAAAGTATCAGAATAAAAATGTACGATGAGGTTGAGAGAACATTGACCGATGTACGCTATGTTTCAGAACTGAAAAAGATCCTCATATCGCTTAGTACATGATAGCTACTTATGTGTGTATCTAATTAAGTCTTAACATATTGCAAGTGCACAATGAAAATTGTAGAGCTAGTATAAGATCGTTCCCACGAAGAAGTATTTGTCTTATCTTTATTTATATTCCTATTTATATTTCAAAGTTTATATTTATCTTTTAAGGTTCTAAACTACTTGAGAAATATGAATAAAGAATGGTTTCTTAATCTAAAGTGCATAAAATAAATCCTAATCCTCCTTCAGATTGAGGTCGTCAATCCCAATCTTCAGCCATCAGATATTTATAAAAATAAACAGAACCGTTACACCGTATTACAGTATTCTAGAATTTGGGCATTAATCAAAAACTAAAATTCTTTAACACAGATTTAATCCAATCAACAATCTCCTAAAATCTGAGTGTTAATCAAATTCGAAAAAATTGAATATGAAAAAGTAAAAATTGTTACACTAATCTATAAATTCTAACCTGAGTTGTCAATTCAAATTAAAACTTGAATATGTTTACAAAGCAATAAATAAAGTAAATAAAATCTAAACTAGAAAGCAAAGTAAATATATCTTTCATCCCTCAGCCGCAGTCGTCAATTACTTATGAGAAAGTAGGATATCTACACTAATCTTCAGCACCTAATAGCAGTCGTCAATTGCTCTTGAGAAACCTCTGATATCTAATCTACAAAACAGTAAAAATCTACTCTAATAATCAAAAGAAAACTCAACCTCAGTCGTCAATTGATGCTGAGAATTTCTTTGATGGTTTATTCCTATGCTGGGCTCTCTTATTTATAGCTCATAAGGAGTTGACTTATAAAGTTTTAATTTTAATAAAAGAAACTACTAGAGTAAAAGTATCCTAATATAACTCTAATTCCTAATTTTATTTTTCTTTACTTTCGAACCCTAGATGTGCTTCTATAGTGTTCTATGATTTTCAACAACAGAGTCCTTTTAAAAGCATTCTTCATCAATTTCTCAGATCCATGGTTGGTCATACTTCTAATTGTAAAAGACTTCTAAAAATATGCATGGCGGTGTATGTTCTCTCATTCAGCAGCAGTGGAAAGTTTCTATTTTTGAAAAATCATAAATTACGATTTCTTCTTTCTATTCTTTCTGGAAAATCATAAATCCTGATTTTCTATTTTCAATAGGCTTCCATCTAACGATTCTTCATTATGAATCTTCACTTTCTCTTGTTTCGTCTTTACTTAATACAGCTTTTCTTTAGAGAATCGTAAATTACAATTTTCTCTCTTCTCAGGATATTATTTCGCACAATCGTAAAACACAATTCTTCATTTATTTTTAAACGAAGATTTGTCTTTTACGTTCAATCATTTTTTTACTATTTTTTGAGTTCATTTTGACAAATATTAACACTTTAGCTCTATTTTACTATTTTTTCTTAATATCTGCACATCGTTAACTTGTTAGCAGCAAACTAAGTCCTAACATCACTAAGTTAAGGGTGATAAAATGATAAATTATATGACTGGTCAGTACACTAGACTCAAATGGGTTCAAGTTGCAGTACAAGGTGGAGTTTTGAAGATGACAAAGGGATCTCTGGTTGTGATAAAAGCAGAAAAGATTGGGAACCTTTACTTTTTATCAAGGAGTACAATGACAAGTGGATCAGCAGTATCCATGTCAGATGATAGTGGTTTATCCTCTACACAGCTATGGCACATGCGCCTGGGGCACATGTTAGAAAGAGGGATGACAGAGTTAAGCAAGCAGGGCTTGTTGAACGGAGTAAAGGCCGGCAGAGTTGACTTTTGTGAGCATTGTATTTTCTGAAAATAGTGTAGGATTAAGTTTAACACAACGGTTTATACTACAAAAGGCACATGATGTGAAAATTTAATTTGCAATATTTTACTCGCAAGTGCACGAATCGGATTGTATATAGTGGGTACGGAGTACGAGATCGTTCCCACGAGGACTAATTTTGAAAGATCTAAAAAGACAAGCAATTCCAGAAATCTACTAAGATCTAACAGTATTCTACCAGTCTTATGATTTAGGTGGTTTGATGAGATGATAATTATAGACTACAAACTAAAACTTAACTGATAATTCAAAAATAAAGATAAAGATGAAGATACTAAATCCTCCCATCTTTGGTCCGTTCTTCCCATAATACAAATCTACGGATTAAACTATGAGATATACTATTGAGAATAAATATCTTTTATGAAAGATAAATGGTCAAAAACCCCGATAGGTTCCACGTTGCATCCCTGCAATCAGGACTTAGATGATTTTCATATATAGATGTGAGATCAAGGGCATGGCTCGACATACTTGATCTCAGGTTCAAATAAAAATCATCCTCAAAGTGGGTAAAAATTTCAACAATAATACCACCATAGATCTGAAATCAAGGGCATGGCTCGGCACACTCGATTTCAGATTAGGGAGTAATTAAGATAAAATTACCATTACAGATCCAAGATCCAGGGCATGGCTCGGCACACTCGATCCCGGATCATAATCGTAATTAGATCCACACGATGAAAGCAAAAAGACCATATAATAATGATTGGGTAAAATTATAGTCATAGATCTGAGATCCCGGGCATGGCTCGGCACACATGATCCCGGTTAGTGGCGTGGATTTCATCCGTTCTTGATAGCATAATAACCATAAAATAAGATCTCATATTTTAATCCTAAATTTATATTATTAAAAGTACATCCCTCGGATGGGAATCATTAGATCCTCATCCTTATGAATTTAGCCACACATATTACAATTAAATGACATAAATAAATAAGGAAGAGAAAATAATATTAATTTAATGAATTAAAAATACCTCAACTTCAAAAAAAATTACTTTGATCCAAAAGTACGATGGTCTTCAGAAACGAGAATAATGCAGGAATAAACTTGAGCAAAAATATAATAAACTGAAGGAATGAGTACTGGAAATTAAAGGAACAAAGCTCTCAAAAAGGAATAAATAAAAACTCTCTATTTCTATGTCTAACTATGAAAATGAAAAGCAAAAAAACTAAAACTCTAATCTCCTATCTCCCTAATTTCCCCTTTGAAGTGTTTGAGTCGCTTTAAATAGATTCCCGGTCGCAGAAGTTTCCCCAGCCGCCAATTTAGGGTCGATTAATCGACCCAATAGGGTCGATGCATCGACCCTACAAAAGAGGCTCAAAATCAGCTTTAAGTAGTCAATTCCGTGTCAGACTCTCCTTCTCCTTGATTAATCGACAGAAATGGTCGATGCATTGACCCCCAGAAATCCGTAAATTTCAGCACATTTTTTGTATCAGACACTGCTTATGTATTTCAGCCATAACTTTCTGTTCCGAACTTGGATTAAGATAATTTGTATGCCGTTGGAAAGCTGACGAAAAGATCTACAACTTTTGTGTTTTGACAATTTCATAATTTGGCCGTCCTGAAGGTCCAAATTTAGCCGCAAGTCGCACCAAGTTCTCGATGACCCAAAGTTACAGTGTTTTGACATTATTTTCAGAATTCTTGGGCTGTTTTCCACACTTGGCTTGTATTTACCTGAAACACTTCAAATCTAATAATTCTCATCAAATAGTCTTCATCGGACAGCTAAATATAGGTATTTAGGGGTGAAATATCATCATATTTCAGTACTCATCAGCATACTAGATTATATACATTCAGATGTATGGGGGCCTTCAAAGGTCCTGCTAAAGAAGATGTTAGGTACTTTGTCTCTTTCATCGATGATTACTCTAGTATGTATATGAAGAGTAAGGATGAGCGATTTGAAATCTTTGAGAGGTGAAAAATATTGTTTGAAAACCAAACTAGAAGGAAGGTCAAACGATTAAGAACCGACAATGGTGGTGAGTACACCAGTGGAGAGTTTTAGGAGTTCTGTGAAGATAACGGTATTGTTAGGCACTTCATAGTGAGAAATACACCGCAATAGAATGGAGTAGCAGAACATATGAACAGAACTCTACTTGAAAAGACAAGATATATGTTATCCAATGCGGGATTGGGTAGAGAGTTCTGGGTCGAAGCAGTCAATATAATGTACTATCTAGTAAACAGATCACCGTCTACAACAATAGAGTGCAAGACTCTGATTGAGATGTGGTTAGGGAAGCCTACAGATTACAGTGCATTGAGAGTTTTTAGTTGCACATCTTACTATCATGTCAGAGATAGTAAAATTGACCCAATGACTAAGAAAGCGATTTTCTTTAGGTATGCAAATGGTGTGAAAGAATGCAGGCTATGGTGTCCTAAGCAGAATAAGGTTATGATCAACAGAGATGTTACCTTTGATGAATATGTTATGTGATCTTTTAGCAAACAAATAATACAAATTAGAGAACAGGTGACGAAAGATCAGTTTGAAATGGAGATAGAATCTGCTTCAGTTATTATATCAGAGGAAAGTGTAGAAATAGTACAGAGAGCCAAAATAATCCCTAGCTGGTGGAAGACCTAAAAGAAATGTTAGAGCACAAATTCGCTATGACTACGAGAATATGGTTGCCTACGCGTTGACGTTGGATGACAAGGAGTCATTTTCATTCAAGGATGTAATCAGTGATAGATTTGCATGGGAATGAAAGACTGCAATGAGTAAAGAGATGAATTCTCTTTACAAGAATTAAACTTAGGAACCGACATAGTTACCTAAGGGAAAGAGAGCGATTGGGTGTAAGTGGGTTTATAAAAAAAAAGAGGGTTCTCCAAAAATTAGTGCTACAAGTTACAAGGCACCGTTGGTAGCAAACGGGTATCACTCGTATGAGAAGTAATCGAAGATGGCGTGATATCTTTAAAGAATGTGAGTACAAAGAACAATCTTATGGATTTGATGACAAAGGTGGTACCGGTAGTTAAGTCTAAACATTATTTGGATTTGATCAATATTCTGTAGGTTTGAGCGCCCTCGGGGTGTTGGTGGCAGCGGTGATACGAGTATTGTGATGATCAGAAAAAAGAGTACATGGTTAAGCTTAGAGCCAGGTGAAGAATTATTGTTTGACTCTAACTTGGAGAGTTTGAATTATAGTTTGACTCTTAACTTGGAGGTTGACTCTAACTTGTGATGGCCTAATTATATTCAGACTTTATATAAGGCTAGTTTCTCTTAGATTATCAGTAGGATTTGTGTCTTATATATAACGGAAAAGCTCCTAGCCAAATTATAGAATAGAGTTGAGGAGAGATTTGGTGAGGCCCGAGTATTTTTGTATTCTTGTGTGATCATGAATATAGTGGATTATCGTTGTTCGTGTGTGACAGCCCGAATTTTGGCACCCCGAAACTTGTGCCATCAGCGCGATTCTCTAAATCGCGCCCCATGAATATGTACGGAACATTGGTATAATAAGTAATAATAAAGAGATAAAGCACATAACTGCGTAAAGAAGAAAAGTCAATATGTCCATCTGACACATACAAAAGACAGTTCTACTTTCATGCTACTGCATGAACAGAGAACCGATCCGAACCATCGGTGATAAACAGATCACCCCAGATGGTTCACCCAAAAGAATTATATCTATCTAATTACATTGTTTATAAAAAATAAAGGCTTGACATACCAAGCCGTACAATCTGCTCTCAAAACTGACTCTCTATCAAAGTACACAACAGAGTCTCCTAGAATAAGTCCTCAGGAGAGGGCTCTAATTCTTCTCCATGTGTGTAATTCGAATCACCCAGATCCACGTCTCCCGAAGCCCCGACCGCTGCTAATAATGGACCTGCGATGTATAGTCTAAAGGGTGAGCTACATCCTAGCTCAATAGGGAACAACACAATGAACATATAAGTCAAAATCTCACATATATTCCATGATATTCTAAGCATGATGTATCTATACACTTGCTAGAAAAATAGTTTAAAAGATGACAATTTGCATTTAAATTTACTAGTAGTTTGCATGTTTCACTTTACTGTTAATTTATCATGAATGACACTGAGCAGGCCTAAAGCAATACTTAAATCTTCAACTTAAGTAATCCCCAAGCAATATAGCATCGAGCCCCGATGGGATACCCTCCATCGTCGTCAAAATAGATAGTAGTTATATGTATTCCCTGGGAATACGACCCAAGCCCCTTTCTCAATAGGCGGCGGGGTTAAATCTCATCTCAACATTCCTGGGATGTGGTTACTGTGTATGGATAGACCTCCGCACTGGTGTACGGATTGGCCGCAGTACCGGCCACAGATATCCTGTCGAGTCAGTCGTGGGTATCCCGCCACGTCGGTGGGATATCCTAAACAAACCTCAAATAATAAAAATAATATGTACTTTACATATAGTTGTTCACCGTGTAAATGTGATATCTTATATCAGTTAGGCCTTAACAGTAGTTATTCAATCTTACTTACATCCCTGGGATGTCTAAATTACTCGCATCACACTGATGCCTTTATCACTTTCTTGATGTCACACACACACACACCCATTTTTACAAAGATTTATACAGTTAAAACCTTTTCAATTTGATCTCTATATCACTACATGCATGCTCTTACAATTAAAGTATATGTTCAAGGTGTTCCCTACCTCAAGTCTCTGAAGGTTCAAGCATCAAGGTTCCACGCGGCTCCTTATGCTTGCTTTCTCACGTATCACCTATGGTACATCATAACACATGCAACACATCACTAAAGATGCAATAAAGAAGGTCCTAGACCCTCCATGAACCTCAAGGTCCAATTGAAAAGTCAAGTGAAATTGCCAAAATCGAATAATCGATTCCCAAATTCGATTAATCAAACCCTAAATCGATTAATCGATTCCCAAAATCGATTAATCGAAATCCAAAATCGATTAATCAATCCCAAATCGATTAATCGAAATCCCCAACATGGCAAGGTCAATTCTCAAATCGAGTAGTCGAAAGTCCGAAATTGATTAGTCGATCCCAAATCGATTAATCGAAATCCAAAATCGATTAATCGATTTCCCCAAGTCTTCTCTCTCCGGTCACTGGAGGTACCCAGTCGATTAGTCGATTTCCAAATCGATTAATCGACCTTCAAAATTGATTTCCAGATCGATTAATCAAAATTGGGCATCCTTGACTTTTCAACTTCTAGACCAAAATCGATTAATCGATTAATTGATTTAGCCAGATTCAGCCCCTTTTCGGGCTGCTCTTCCAAATCTTTTCCTTATCAATTTTTCTTTCTTTTCTAGGTCTTTAATCTATCATTCTAACTATGTTTAACTGAATTAAACTCATCAAATCTTTATGCATTGAAATTTAATAAAACTTACCTCAATAAATCCCTTAAATGATTGATTTGTTAGGTTTGATGGCTAGGGTTCCAGCTTTTCGCTTCAACGGCTCCTCATGCGTTGAATCCAGCATTCAATGCTCCATTCTCCTCTTGATTTACATTAAATCCTAGCTCAATAACTCCTCTTGGTTTCTCTCTCTCTCTCTCTCTCTCTCTCTCTCTCTTCTTAACTCTCTTTCACCAACTAAATAAAGCAAACTAGGTTTATTAAAACTCTTTTTATCCTCTTTCCAGCTTGTGTGTTAAACACATACACCAGAGATAGGTGTACATGACCACTAACTCACACTATTCACTACACTTAGGTCATATTGACATCACATCAGTTTATCCCTTCATGAGTCCACTGTTTGACCATTACTTGGTCAACCCTACGACCAGTCGGGCACGGATCTCGAGGTTACCATTTCACGCTGAAAATTTTGAGATATTACACCGTGGATGTAGGCATATTTTTGAACCATATAAATATTATCTCTTGTGTGTTTGTGATTGATCTTCTTCTATTTTGCATTCTTATTTGATCATTCATCATGAGATCATTGGTTAGTTTGTGAGCTTATGCGCAACAAATTGGTATTAGAGACAGGTTTTGATCCCGTGACCTATGGGATATAGGCCACCACGCTTCTGCTGTAAACTTGAGCCCATTGGAGTTTAGTATACCAAACGATATGAAGTTTTTCTTCACTTACAGAACATGGTGTACATTGGTCAATATTTTCACAACTCCATTATGCATCTTTATTCTGATATTCCCCTTACTAACTATTTTACAGGTCATATTGTTACCCATCAAAGTCGTTCCAGTATTCACTTTATTATAAGACGTGAACTAGTCCCTACTTGGACACATGTAGTAGGAGTACCCTGAATCAAGTATCCATGCATTTTGTGAGTATTTATCTAAAATCACTGACAAAACGTTTCTATCATCATCTAGAGCTTGTTCGGTTATAGCAACCTCATCAATGACCCCTTTATGCTTCTTATTCTGAGCCTCGTCCCTCTTTGTTTGTAACTGTGGACAATATATTCTGATCTGACCCTTTTGCAGTATTCTACTGTCTTTCTATTTTTAGATTTAGATCTGGACTTTAATCTACCACTTTCGAACTTTGATCCATCTCTTTCGAATTTAGATCTGCTTGTTGGTTAGGGGGAGAGTAGAGGACCGTAGATTCGGAAGGAGTAGATCAAAGTCCAGATTTAAATCCAAAAATATAAAGACAGTAGAATGCTACAAGTGCCACAAAAAGGGTCACATCAGAATATATTGTCTACAGTTACAAATAAAGAGGGATGATGCTCAGGATAAGAAGCAGAAAGGGGTCATTCATGAGGCTCGTATAGCCGAACAAGCTTCGGATGATGATGAAAACGTGTTGTTAGTGGTTTCAGATAAATACTTACAGAATATATGATTACTTGATTCAGGGTGCTCCTACCACATGTGTCTAAGTAGGGACTGGTTCACATCTTATAAAGAAGTGGATGGTAAAATAGTTTTAATGGGTAACAATATGGCTTGTAAAATAATTGGTAAGGAGAGTATCAGAATAAAGATGTACTATGAGGTTGTGAGAACATTTACCGCTATACGCCATGTTTCGGAACTAAAGAAGAACCTCATATCGCTTGATACACTAGACTCCAATGGGATCAAGTTTATAGCTCAAGGTGGAGCTTTGAAGGTAACAAAGGGATCTCTAGTTGTGATGAAAGCGAAAAAGATTGGGAACCTTTACTTTCTATCTGGAGGTACAGTAACAAGCGGAACAACAGTATTTATGTTAGATGATAGCAATTTATCGTCTGCACAGTTATAACACATGTAAGAATGAGAGATGATAGAGTTGAACAAGCAGGGCTTGTTAAAAGGTGTAAAGGCTAAAAAAGTTGATTTTTGTGAGCATTGCATCTTCGAAAAATAATACAGGGTTAAATTCAATACAATGGTACACAAGGTTTGTGTAATAACCCAAAAAATTGCGTTAAATGGTAACCTCGGGATCCGTGCCCGACTGGTCATAAGTTTAACCAAGTAGGAGTTCACTAGTTGACTCGAGGAGTGATGAACGGATGCAATGTGAAATTAAAGCAAACGTGTGGAGTGTGAGGTGAGATCTGGATCCACATACACCATCTGGGGTGTATGTGCTCAACACATAAAAAATGAGTATAAAAGGGTTAAAGAACCCTAACTTACTCTTGTTTGGTTGTTGAAAGAGTTAAGAAGAGAGAGAGAGGGAGAGAAGTAAAGAGGGGTTGTTATGCAAGGAGTGAATGCAAGCCAAGAGGGGATTCAAGTATTTAAAGCCGAATTCAACGCGAAGGATCCTTTAGAACTAAAGCTGGAACCCTAGCCATTCCAACCTCTTGATCCAATCAAATTGAGAATTGATTGAGGTAAATTTTTGTTGAATTAAAGGCATAGATTGTAGAGGTTAAATGGTGGTCAAGAACATTTAAAATCATAGGATAAAGGCTTAGAAAAAGAAAGAAAATTGTTTGAGAAAGACTTGGAAGAACAACCCGAAAGGAGGGCTGAGTCTGGCCAAATCGATTAATCGTTTTAGGATTTCGATTAATCGATTTGGTCTGAGAAGTTGAAAAGTCATGAAAGCCCGATTTCGATTAATCGAAATTAATTTCGATTAATCGATTTGGATTTCGATTAGTCGATTTGGAAATCGACTAATCGACTGAGAAGCTCCAGCCACTGGAGAAATGAAATCTGGGGAAATCGACTAATCGAATTGGGATTTCGATTAATCGATTTTGGATTTCGATTAATCGATTTGGGATCGATTAATCGATTTTGAGATCTCGATTACTCGATTTAAGAATCGACTGCCTTATGTTGGAGACCTCGATTAATCGATTTGGGATCGATTAATCGAATTTGAATCTCGATTAATCGATTTTGAGAATCGATTAATCAATTTGGGTTTCGATTAATCGATTTTGGGAATCGATTAATCGACTTTAACAGTTTTGTTTAAACTTTATAGTTGATTTTGAGATTCAGGGAGGGTCTTGGACCTTCTTTGTTACATCTTTAGTGATGAGTTACATGTGTTATATTGTACCATAGGTGGTACGTGTGATCATGAGTACAAGGAGCCGCGTGGGACTTTGATGCTGGGAAATTCAAAGACTTGAGGTAGGGAACACCTTGAACATGTACTGTAATTTCAAGAGCATGTATGTAGTGATATAATTATCAAATTGAAGTTATTTTTAAATGGTGAAAAGCTTTGTGAAAATGGGTGCGTGTGTGACATCAAAAATGTGATAAAGGTATCTGTGTGATGCAAGTAACTAAGAACAAGTAATCTAATGAGATTTAGACATCCCCAGGGGATGAGGAAGTGATAAGGCATCAGGTGTGATGCGGGTATGTATAAATCCCAGGGATGTATACATAGGATTGAATAATTACTGTTGAGGCCTAATTGATATAAGATAACATACTTACACGGTGAACAACTATATGTAATGCACATGATATTTTTATTATTTGAGGTTTGGAGGATACCCCACCGACGTGGCGGGATACCCACGACTGACGCGGCAGGATATCCGTGACCGATACGACGGTGAATCCGTACACCAGCACGGAGGTTTATCCGTGACCGTAAGTACATCCCAGGGATGTGTGATTTTAACCCCGCCGCCTAGTGAGAAAGGGGATTGGGTCGTATTCCCAGGGAATACATTTTTACAACTGTCTAATTAGATGACGATGAAAGGTATCTCATCGGGGCTCGATGCTATATTGCTCGGGGATTACTTAAGTTGAAGATTTAAGTTTTGCTTTAGGTCTCTTCAATGTCATTCATGGTTAAATCAACAGTAAAGTAATACATGCAACTTACCAGTAAATTGAGCATAAAACATCTGCTTTTAAACTGATTTTCTAGCAAATGCATAGTTTCATCATGCTTTGAATATCATGGAATATATATGAGTTTTGATTTATATGTTCATTGTATTGTTCCCTATTGAGCTAGGATGTAGCTCACCCTTTTGACTATGCGTCGCAGGTCCATTGATAGCAGCAGCGGAGGCTTCGGGGGACGTGGATCCGGGTGATTCAGATTACGTACCTGGAGACGAGTTGGAGCCTCCTCCCGAGGACTTCTTTTAGGTGACTCTGCTGAGCACTTTGATAGAGAGTCAATTTTGTGAGCAGAGTAGTGCGGCTTGGTATGTCAAGCCTTTATTTTGAAACAATGTAATTAAATTAGATATTCTTTTGGCGAACCATCTGGGGTGATCTGTGTATCATCGATGGTTCGGGTCGGTTCTCTATTTATGCAATGGCATGAGGGTAGAACTGTCTTTTGAATATGTCAGTTGGGCATATTAATGTTTTCCGCTTTAATGAGGTTACTTGCTCTATTTATTATGTGGTGTTTGTCATACCAATGTTTCGTGCTAAGCTTTGGGGCACGCGATGCGGAGGTTCGGATGGCACAGTTTGAGTGCGAAATCCGGTACATCCTTTGGGTGCCACAGAGCCTTTGGTTGCGTGATGATCTGAGCATAGCGATAATCGAAAGAAAGAGTACATGGTGAAGCTCTGAGCCAGGTGGAGAATTATTGTTTGGCTCTAAATTGGAGAGTTTGAATTGTAGTTAGACTCTAACTTGAAGGTTGACTCTAACTTTGAGAGTTTGAATTGTAGTTGGACTCTAAATTGGAGGTTGGCTTTAACTTGGAGGTTGAATTGTTATTTGACTCTAAGTGGTAATGACCCAGTTACATTTGGACTCTATATAAGACTAGTTTCTCTTAGATTAGAACTATGATTTGTGTCTTCTATATAAAGAAAAAACTCTTGGCCAAATTAGAGAGTAGAAATGTAAAGCTTTGGAAAACCTATCTAGGATTTTAAGGAGAACTTTTGTGAGGCATGAGTGTTCTTATATTCTTGTGTGATCATCAATATAGTGGATTATCGCTGCCCATGGACGTAGGCATATTGTCGAACCACGTAAATTTTGTCTCTTGTGTGTTTATGGTTGATTTTCTTCTATTTTTGTGTTCTTATTTGATTGTTCATCGTGAGATCGTTGGTTAGTTTGTGAGCTTCTGCGCAATAATGGAAACCTTTGTTTTCTTCTCACTCTTGTTTTCTAATCTTTCGCACAATGAATCTTGAGATCACAGGTAAACTTTTATTTCCATGTCATAAATATGGAGAAAGTGATCAGAGAACGACCTTTGTTGTAGGCCCATGATCATGTTTCCTTTCTTGGCTATATAAAATCAGCATTTGACTGTTACTAGTAAACTCATAAACTCATAATAACAGCATGATCTATTATTGTGTGAAAGATTGGGAATAAAAACGATCTCCGTTATCTAATTTAAAGTAATCAACAACCTTAACCAGTGAGATCAAGTTGAGAAAAAAGAATATCGGATGGTAATTAAGGTTGTGTTTGGTTAGAGCCGAAGCAGCTCTCTATCAGAGCAGATAAAGAGTGGTTAGATAGCAATTTTAACACTTAAAACAGCTTTCCATCAGAGACAATGGGACAAGAAGCTATGCTACTAACGTAAAAGTTGTTCTCTATCAGAACCAAAGAGCAAAAGAGATACTCTTCACCCCGAAAGAGCTCACTCAAATGCAGCCTAAAGGTACCCACACTACAAAAAATAAGACTATTAGCGGCATCCATAAACTGCCACTATTAACAAAAATACTGTCGCTAATACCCTTCCCGCTAATAATCTTAGTAGTTTTGTTGTTAATAGCAGCCAAAAACTGCCGCTAATAGTCTATTTTTTGTAGTGCCAGAAGGTATCTTACTAAGTGCCACCAAAAACTATTTGCGAGCTCACAGAAATCCGTATTGCTCCCTAATCATTTGGATAAAGGGAGATTAATCAGAGTATGGTTAATGTTTGCTACTAACTCAGACAATGATCAAATGGTTGGTAACCACTTATCACTGAGAAAAATAAAATTATGTATGCACCACTAGTTACGAATGCGGAGGGCTGTAGATTTCAATAATTGATTTAACATTAGTTTCTCTAAAATGGATGATCCGACCAGCTGTGGTTGTAGTAATCAAGTTTGGATTCGACAATTAGTCGGTGCATCAGTTTAGGTTAATTTGGAAAATTTTGTGAAAGATTTAGAAAATAAGTTCGAAAATAATTTAGAGCAAGGTAACAAAATTAGACTTGGTATTGGGTTTTGGTCCTAGGAGGACTGATACAACTCGGTCAATATGTATCAACCTTTTTTTAATTTTTTGGGGTTTTTTGTAAATACCCCCTATATTATGCTGAAATTGCATAAACGCCCCAAGTTATTTCTATTTACACTGCACCCCTTATTTTTATGTTTCCTTTACAAATACCCCCCTATCGTTAAATGAAGCATTATTTCTTCAATTAAATTACGCATTTACCCTTAATATTATATACAAAATGGCTATTATATTTTTCCAACTTTGATTGCATTTTAAACGGTGGATAAGCATTATATCCTGCCCAAATTTTTTGGGTGGAACATGATTGATCTCCTCTAAGTTGTCGTGCTACCTGATTTTTGATTTGGGTGTTCATGATACTCAGTTGCTTCGTAGCAATGATAGGGTCGGGATGGTACAAACGGGAGTAGCATTTTAGCGCTACTCACGAGTCACGCGAGTGTCATAGACATTCAAATCGAAAATCAGATAACACGACAACTTATAGGAGATCAATCATGTTCCACCCAAAAAATTTGGACAAGATCCTATACTTATCCACCGTTTAAAATGCGGTCAAAGTTGGAAAAAATATAATAACCATTTTTTATATAATATTCAATACGGGCGCAAACAAGTCATTTAATTGAAAATATGATACCTAATTAATTGTCATTTAATAGCAGACGGTATTTATAAAGAAAATATAAAAATAAGAGGGCAAGTGTAAATAAGCATAACTAAGAGGGTTTTATATAATTTAAGCATAACATAGGGGGGTATTTGCAAAACCCATTTTTTTATTATAAAAGAAACTATAGGTATCGGCCGAAACCGATACATATCGACTGATACCAATACCGAGTTAGGATACTGATACATATCGGCGCTGATATGTATCGGTTTCCCTAGAAACCGATACATATTGTTAGCAGCCGATTTTTTATACCATGATTTGGAGGTCCACATGCATAGTCCGCATGTGTTAACAATTTACAAGTATAAGATTATATTTATCATTTAAACATTGTTTCAATATTTATATCAAGGTTACCTTTATTTGCACCTACCGAATCTTTGAGGGCAGCCATAGTAAACTATTGAGGACTATATGAATCGGACAATGAAAATTATTTTTTCCTCATATGTAATGTTCCACACAATAAAACTTGAGATCACACGTGTATCATCAAATGATCATTTTTTTATTCCATGTGACAAACATAAAAAAGTCCCACATGAAATCAAAAGCTTATATTTTAATGCTACTCTCATAATCTCAAGCATGGTTTTAAATGTCAACCATATGTGATACATACTGCCCGACATTGATCGGTTTAAGCCCCATCCGATAGGATATACACCTTTAATTTTGTAAGGGTCAATATCGGGTCATATCAGTCAACCCTTTGTATGATTTTTAAATTTTTTATTATTCTAAAAATTAAAAAAAGGTGCTTAAATATCAACTGATTTGGCCGATTTCCAGAATACGTATCAACCTGCCACACGGAGGAGATGGCCATATATATCAAACTTTAAACTTTAAACTTTACATCCATGAGATCTCATGACAAAAACTTTGGGGCAAGGATGGATAAGTATCTAATTCAATCCATAGATGATTTCCTAATAGGGTACCACTAATGGCGTTGAGAAGATTATTTGTGGGCCCCTACACTAAATCCCATTGACTACATGAAATCAGACGATTGTGAACATGTTTCATGCCAATTTTCTACTCAATGGATCTTGAGACCATAGGCGTGCCATCAGGCAGCATGATCTTTGATTTCATGTGAAGCAGATCTCAAAAAAGTAGCTCTAATATCACATGACACACATCATGCTCAAAAGTCATTTTGAGGGTCACATTTTGGGATCTGTGTCACATGGAATCGGAAACTTTGTCATCTTAGAGCATGCTCGCGGTCTCAATATCTGTTGTGTTGACTATTGACATAAAAAACGATCATAATAATATGATTTCACGGATTTTAGAAGAGGCTCCCACACGATTACGCGAATGGTGGTACCCTTCCTTACCCTTTCTAATATTTAAGTTTATGAGAATGTTAAGAGTAAATATCTAATGTACCTCCATAACAACCTTAATTGGTCATAGTGTCCAACCCAGGTGCCTACCGAAAACAGATTATTAAATACCGTTTAGTCACAGCACGTATAACTTACTGGAAGTATAGAAATAGTGGCGCACTATCGTGTAGTTCAATGGAATAAGCCCTATTATATCACATCACAGTTCACGTACACTATTACCTATTTTACCCTTTAACAGTTACAAAATTACTAGAGCTGTGATTTAATATGTAGATGCGGCGTCACCTGCGAGGGAACGCTGAAAAAGTGGCGGGGTTTGGAAACGAAAAGAAGCCACGTGATCTCTTCAGCTTTTGTCTGAAAACAGCACCTTGGCTTTAGTGGGGATTTTTTCTGATCACGGTACCTCTAGCTTTGACATTTTTGCCCAAATCCAACCAGGGCATTTACGTAAATATTCCTCCAATCGAGGTTAAGTTGTCTTAACAGATACTGCTTAGCCTTTAAATATTGATTAGTTTGGTAATTTACTTAGGATTCAGCGGAGAAACGTACTTTAATATTGATTGTTTTGACAAAATTGCCATTTTTCTTATAGAAATAATGCTGTCGTGGGAGTGGATCCACGCTGTTAGTTAAGGGGACTGTTAAGTCATTTCACTTTTTCAATAAATGACTAATAAACCCATGAGACGGAGTCGGTTTGGCAAGAAAATCGCTTTCATCTGAAGAGTGGCCCCCACATCGGGCTCCTGATTGGTCATGTGACAGTCACGTGCATTTCTTTAAGGTTTTTATCGTGTGATACGTAGAGGCTGGTATTAATGCCAGCCACTTTATGTTATAGACACCTCACTTAGTCAAAGTTTTTTCATCACAATCTTCCACTGAGTATATGTTGAGATCATGACCCTACCATCAGACAATTGGTAAACAATCTTTCACTCGGTGGATCTTGAAATCATGACCCTACCATCAAATAATCAAATGTTGATTATATGTGGCACACATTTGAAAATGTGGACATGGTTATAGTGTACCGTCAAACGTGATTCACATTCTCTTTCTACCATGTGTGGCGGGCGAAATCAACATCTGACCGTCTAATGGTAGGCCCATAATCTCAGGATCTATTGTATGGAATATTGGAATGAAAAACTATCTTTATCAACAGATTCAAAGCAATTAATTATTTTTTTACTTTACTTAATTGAGGTGGTTGTAACAAAAAGTGGTATGGCAATAACACCAGCCATATGGAAAATGAAAAAAATTAAATAATAATACTAATAATAGTTATTTTCAGCGATTCGTTAAATATAAATAGAGGTACTCATAATCAAAGTATGAAAATCGGTATCAGACTCGAGTATTGGTTCATGGAGGACCAATACGATTCGGCCGATACGTATCTGCCTGTTTAACAAAAAATGAAAAAAGAAAAAGAAATAGAGGTATCGGCTGAAACCGATACCGTATCAGTCGATATGGGCTCTTATCGACCAATACTGAGTTGAGATACCTATTTTTGATATCATGCTCGTAATCATGGTAACCAATTTCGGATTCAACAATCATTTGGTAGGGTGTTAGTTCGGTTTAATTTGGATAGATTCAAAAAGATTGGGAGAAGAATTCAAACAAATTAGAGATTGCAGAGTCAACGTGCCTAATTTGGGTGTGTTAACAATTTACCACTATAAAAAATAATACAGAGTATGATTAAAACATGTCTTACAGTCATAAAAATTTGAAAGAAAAAAAAAAAAATGAAGACAATTGACAAATTAAGTAAATACTCGACAAAAGGTTGAGCCTATTGTCTATTTGGAGAATTTTTTCAAAAATTAGATTAACTCAAGAGAATTTTGTGAGAGGCCAAAACTGAATTTGACTATCCTACTATTCGAATGCCAGTTTAGAGTGGTTTAAGACTTCAGACTTAAGACCTAACCTTCGCACAATGGAAAAAACGCGTTTTATCTCGAATCTCAATGAATAAAAAAATATATTATTATTTTATAAGAATCAATAAGTAAAAATAAATAATTGTAGAAAACAGAAGATATTAGGCGCAGCTGGCAGTCAAATAGATGGCTGGCGGCGACACATTTTTGGTGTTTAGTTTCAACTATATTTTTCGTTAATTGCGGTCCGAAAGAGACTAAATATGCTCCAACCGTTGACTAAAGTAGCATATGATAACTACTTAAAAAAATGAAAAAACTAAAAAGTAGCGTCGGATAAGGGTTGAGAAATTAGGATTTACTTTTAAGAGTTGTAGTAGGTTTCGCTACACTCAAGTCTCATCAACTAATGCATACGTGTTAAGCAGGGATAGTGCGAAAGATTTCTTTAATCACACGCAAAGTTAACTCAATCACGCGATATTAGTATTTTAGGAACCTCTCAAAGCCGAATGTTTTAAAGGCTATAATCTAAAGATCTTTAGTGTTAGAAGATTAATACGAAATGCATCTCCATATCATGTGGTTTAAAGTAATCAATTGCATAAGAGAGATTGCTTTAAATCATATGATAAAAGATTATTTTCCATTCTAATCTTTTGCATTAAAGATCTTTAGATCATAACCTTCAAATTAGACCCTCCCAAAAAAAAACATGACTATGCTATTAGACAAAAGTAATCGACTATCAGAAAGATGATCAAGAGCAGCACCACTCCTTTGATCGATTAGAAGATCAACTGTAGAATTGATTCTATTCTATCATAACTCTTATTAGAAAGCGATTATAAGATCAATCGCAGGGCTAATTTAAGGTTTTTTTTCTTTTTTCTTTTTATAAGTTGAGTATTTGGGCCTCTTAGAGCACTCTATTAATTTTAAGGGCACATGCGTACCTCAAGTTAGCACGGATAAGATCAACACAAGATATAAATTCTTCTGGTAGCAGATAGCCTAATTTCAGGGCCTCCCACTTGCTGAGGTGCGCAGTACATGGCGATCCCACCACACCCCTTGAGGTTAGGCTAATACTAACCTACCTCTGTAATCGTTTTGTTTAATAGATAAGATGAAATTGAACCTATGAGCTGAGATAGGCCGAAATCGCTCTCTTGACGTTTAGTAAAACACGTCCAATGGTGGCCTTAAAGTTTCGTGCAAATAGGGCAGGTTGTTTTCGATTTTGTACTTAGAAAAGGGTTGAGGCCACTTTGTTGACCCACTCTGAAGCGTGAACGAGTCAAATCTCCTTGAGCCAAAGCATCTAACATTACAAAGTTCGCAGCAACTTACAACAAATTATAATTAGTCGTTTACAATTTTTTTTTTTTTAAAATATATATATATTTTTATGAATGTCGTTTAAAGGTTATTAGAAAGTTTTAATTAATTTAGAATTTTAGTATTTCTTAAGTAAGTTGAGTAGGAATAGTCCAATAGACTCTATTTCACGTGATATCTTTGTTCCGAGCATATAAGTTTAGAAACTTATATGCTTCTAAATTTATTATTATTATTATTCTAAGATTATTAAAAATTAAATTATTAATATATATATATAAAGTAATATTTTTTTGTTGAACCGATATGGTCCGATCGAACCACTGCCCTCATCAGTTTGGTGTTCGGCCTGATTTTTAAAATACTGTTTCCAAGTAAGTTATGGTTTTTCTTCTTTAAATATTTCATGGTAAAACGAATTTAGAGAATTTCAATTAATATTGCAATTTTTATTAGGGTGCCTCTGTTTGATTACTTTGGATTAGATGATGGAGATCATTTTTTGCTCCGATGTTCCACACAATAGATCTTCAAATTATGTCAGGTTTTTATTCGATGTGTCACAGATCTCTAAAAAATCACGCTCAAACGTGAATGTAGAATTGACCGTCTTATAGGTGCGCCATAATCTAAAGATCTATTTTGTTAAATATCAGAGAGAAAAATGATCTCCATCATCTGATCCTAAGCAATCAATGATTTTCAAGGGGTCTGAGACGGGGCGCTTTCAGAGAATGCATGGGCGCAAACTGAGGTACCCTTTTCATTAAATAGTATAATTTTGTGGGAGCCATTACTTGCACATGAAAATTTGGCCCTTGCACATAATTTAAAGGAGAGACTTGGTATTTAGGGATATGTGCAATGCGAAAACACTATCTAACGTGGCTGATTTGAAAGCCATGACCTAAAGATTTCTGGTGCAAAAGACTAGAATAAAACACCAGCTCTGTCATATAATTCAATGTAGTCAACTGAATATTTGATTGCGTTGAATTATACGTTAAAGATTATGTTTCATGTCAAATTTTTGCACCTAAGATCTTTAGATCAGACGTCTTAGATTGTATTTTTACATGACAGATATCCCTAAATACAAGATCTCTCTTCTAAACTATGTGCAACTCGTTGTGTGCAAGTAATGGCTCCCTAATTTTGTTCTTTCCCTACATGCCCTTCTTCTCCCTTGTCGATTCAAAGGTTATTTTACACTTAAGACCTGTTCTTTCTCAAACTTCTGTGCACCATTAAAAATGGTGGTCATCTATATCAAACACATGGCGCTTGTTGACATCACTCAAGTGGTCCGCAATGGTAATATAATGTAAGTTAATGGACATAAAATAATAAGAGCAATCGCATTCAGACTCTGTAGATGAACAGTTGATGATGATCTGTATATATGAACGGCAATGCCACGTGCATTGACTAGAAGATATGAGCACCATCCTTAGTGCAAGGGCCCGATACCAATTCCTATTATGACGCCACATATAATATCGTCATCTATACATGAGAGTTATGAAAAAATTATATTTGCACCCGGTTTTCCTGCGAAGAGCCATAAAAAAAAAAAAAAAAAAAAGCTCTTCTACAATAAAGAAACCCTTGATACCTTTATTTGTGCTGAAGAATCTCATCTTCTCATCTTCAATGAAGCTAATGACACTTCGAAAATGGTTCTAGCCACAGAGACCATGTATCAAAGTATTTAGGGATGCGTGTCTCATGAAATCAATATCTGACCATTGGATGTCATGTGTTTAGATCGTACTTATGAATAAGCTAATCCGAGAAGGTTATTGGCACGACCCAAAATCCTTATCCGATCTCAAGAGTCTAAAATTCCGTGTTATAACACCGTACGATTGTTAAGCCGATAAGCAGACATACATATAATCATAAAAGACTAAACATATAGATCAAGATATTAAATATTATATTTAAAAGATCGAAAACAAAAACGAAATGCGTGAAGCGCAAACCACAATTAATAAGGTGAAGTCCTAATCATGCTTCTAAGACATAAAGTAAAATAAGTTTCACGTAAGGTAAAATGGTTCCAAACGTAAACTCACAAAAGTATCAAAAGACTAAAAGTGCGTCTCTCAAAAGAAATAAAAGAAAATTAAAGCTAATGCGGCGTTCATTGCTCATAAAAGTCCGTAGGGTTTACGCTCTCATCCAAGTGGTAGTCGACGCCCTCATCTATATATGTCGCCTCCGGTATAGTTGCCTCCACGTCATCATAAGCAGGGTGATCGGAGTCTTTACCTGAAACTGTTAGATTTAAGAGGGGGGGGGGGGGGGGGTGAGTTTACTCAGTCACGTAACCTTAGTGAGTTGCACAATCGATCCACCATAACTTACCCAAGTGATCGTGTATGCAATCGCTTGAGCTGCGGTGCATTTTGAATTTAAAACCAAACAGTCATGAAAAAATCTCAATAATATCCCTGATTCTCATAACATGGCATAACAAAACTGAAAAAACATAATGTAGAAAGGAACATGTATAATGCTTCTATTTTTTATTTTTTTTCCTATCTGTCTCATCAACTTATCATACGTGACATATTGGAAGTCTTATTATTACTCTATACGCCTACACAACATACTTCGTATCTTAATTATCTTACTTAAACGACTTGTGTCGGGATCACTGCTCAAACCTACCACGTGAGGTTCACGTGTAGATAATCACCTAACTTCCATATCATAACATAAATCATCATCAAACTAGATGAAGTTGTTGACATAATAATAATAATGTCTTCTTAGTTCGAGAGAAAGCTAACATATTGTCCTTAAGGCCCGTCTCGACTTCAGACGTTGGCCTTACGGTGGCTCGTAAGGTATGACACGCGTAGAGCTTAATTCATATTCAGCTGACCTTCACAACTTATTTTAATATATCATAACATTATTCGGTTCTGGGCTTAGGTCCCCACCTCGATTTTATTTTTGATATGGGCGCTATGTATTGCCATCCCTATTTCATTTATCCAATGAACGCTATATATCGTTATCCCCATTTCATATTTGCGTGGGCTTAAGTCTCCTCTTTCTTAACTTCTCGTATCTTAAAATATTCATATTTCATATTTTCTTAAATTTAATTAGAATGAACTACGGTATGATAGGCTTCACTAAACCACACTTTCCAATGACGAGTTTCGTAGTAACCTGGATATACTTCGTGTGGCATCCCGTACTACTATAGAGGAGTTACATCTGTACATTGATGCCTACATTCAAAGTTTCACGTGACCGTGAAAGAAATCCTACCGTGATGAAGACTTATATTATGTGTAATGTCTTAATTCTTAATTTATCATGCTCATGCCCTATTATAATTTTCTATATGATGAGTGTCATATGATGATGGAGAACATATAACAAAAAGAAACTATACCATACACCCTAAGCATTAGATAAATATATATTAAAAAGTAATATGAAGCATGAATCACGAAGCATTGAGTAAAACAGTGAATAAAAAATGTTTAACTATAATTATAAAATCGATTGAATCAATTTACTCTTCAATGGGAGGGATGGTCGTGTCTATAGAACTTGGTGATTGATCGGCACAACGATCAGATTTATTTTGAATTCTAAAAGGCATACCAATATGAATATACAATGAGTGTAGTCCTAATGTATGCGTGATGAAAGGTTCAGATTTTGACTTTATAGTTGGCATTAAAATTCTAAAGTTTCTATGCCATTATGAAGATTGCATCGAGGCGATGAAAATTGATATATAATACGTAATGATCAGACAACTACGTAAAAAGATATGATGATTTTAAGTTAGACTTATCATGACCAATCATGAATCACGATTTTACGAAAAAAGGTCACGATTAAACGTGACTGTGCACAAAGGGGTCACGATTGCTTGCACAGTGTCACAATTTGAGTTAACATCGCCACGATTTGAATCATAACTGTCAGAAATGACTATTTTCACCAATAGTGGTTGGATTTTTTAGGCATAGTTCAAGATTTCCAACTGCTTTCTAAGATCTTTTTCTTACCTAACCTTTCTTAGGTTTAAATTTATGGTTTATTTATTTATTTGGAAAAAGACTGAATAATTTAAGATAGATTGAGAGGCATCCACCTGTTGAAGTGTGAATTGATTTTCGTGACTATTTGGGTTGACTGTTATCTGATTTGAGTGACGATTTGCCCGATTTTATGTCGCAAGAATCTTTCCTCTTGCGATAGAATCTTCGCGGCGATGAAGATCCTTGATGGGGGAGATTAGGCTTCAAAATAGGATGCACAGGTCGCCGATAAGATTGGACTCCGTGGTGTAGTTCTGCCGTGAAACCTGATAGTGATGGAGATCCGGCTTGGAGGGTGTAGAAGATTGAGTAGCTGGAGCTTTTGCAAAGAAGAGAAAATAGAGATAAAGGTGATTGAGAGGAAGAATGATGTATAAATTTCTAAATCTCTCTAGGTTTTGTATTTATAAAGAAAATAAGGAATTAGGAAAAGAGTCCTAAACGACAAGTTAATTTTTGCTAACGGAGCAAGAGTCATTTTAGGATTTTAATTGCGTACCAAAAGAAATCCTATGAATATTGAGATTAAAACTTGCCTTAGTTGTTTAAGGTAACACAACTCTTGAAAGTTTGGTTACTATTTTTGTGTAGCCTAGATCTTAATTAGAAATTTCTAAATTTATATTATGTAGGCCATGATACAGAGTGTGCTCAAGTACCGGGTCTTGGTGCTTCACCCATCTATTACCATTAAATGATATAAAAAAGACCCGGGTCATAACAGTTATTGGTTTTGTTCTTGTTGTGGGATTTACAACTTCAGGTTTTGGATGTTCTTTAATAGGCACAACTGCAAAAGTCGTAAGGATTCTAGTGAGGCGAGGAGCTTCGGTAGGAAGAAGAACAATGGAGCTGTTTCTCTGTCTAAAGACAACGGAAGGATTTGATGGAAGGGTGGAACATCCAAGGGAAGAAAACGGTTTTTAGGAGTCAAGTTAATGCAACGGCGAAACGAATAGTTCCGAATGGATGAAAAATTTGTCGGTGAGCAACAAAGCGAGCAGAATCGGAGATGTGGAGATAACCAACATAGCGGATCGGAGTGGGCTTTTACATCGAAGATGCCTGATCAATACAGTAGATTCTGGCGTCGATTTATTTACTAGGATCTGGTCGAAGGAGGAAACACCAGATATCTCTGCTTTGGAACATAACAGATTTCTATTTATCTTCATATCGGCTGACAGAAGTGTTTCAAGCGTAAGATGAGGCAGGACGAGGGGTTCAGAGTTTTTTTCCATTCGTGGACACCTATGGAAGATATTTTTTTCCGCGATGGAGGAATGTAGAGCTGGTTACGGATTAGTGGGGTTCCCCTTCACGCTTGGTGTTCCTCCACTTTCGCCAGCATAGCGGGACTTTTTGGAAGGTGTACAGATTTTGACAACGAAGCTTCAAACTTAGACTACTTATACCCTCCGTTGGTCAAAGTTATTACCTGGAATACGACACAAATCTCAGAGGGAATTTCCATTAAATTCGAAGAGTCTTTTTACCAAATTTCTGTTGAGGTAATTAAGAAAAAAGACAAAATTAATGATAAGGGCCCTGTAGTCAAATCTAAGCCCCTTAGAAAGCCAAAGTACAACAGACATGGGTGATGAAAATTAGGCAGAATATTCTAAAAGGGAAAGTCGTTGCAGAAGGACTCAAGATTCTAGAGGGGACCGCGGGTGAACATCGGAAATTGCCTCTCCGTCAACAACCGGTTTAGACGCAACCCCCTTCCCATCCTCGCGCGGAGCACGTGATGCAACGGCTAATTATTTGAATTCAAATCCTAGCGTGGACGTTGTCTCCCTTTCTACCTCACGTGCGACCATGGTATCAAATATCGGCTGATACCGATACGTATCGGCGATATGTATTGATTTTCTGGCAAACCGATACCTATCGGCTCTAATACGTATTAAGTATAGCACATCTGCATTTTCATTTAAAGTAAAAATGTGGGAGCAAACATAGTTACCCCCTATTACCCATTGATTTTTACGCGTGCAGTAGATTCAAATAAGGCAATAAATGATTCTGTCGGAGTCATTTTCAATTTTCACTTTTCACCTTTCAGTCAATAGGTTACTTTCAGTCAACATAGCTGACGGTCCAGTAGCTGTTGTCACTTGTCACTTATCACACAACATTTGTCACTTGTGACCGAGTTGAACTGAGTTGTACCGAGTTGTACAAATGTAAATATATAATAGGTACCGAGTTGTATCCGTATCGGCCAAGTAGTATTGGTCCCTAGAGGACCGATGCCCGATTCTGATTTTGACACCTTGCGTGTGACATGTGAGTATACGCCTTCGGCTCTTATATCAAATTTTGGATGAGGAGCCTTTTTTGATTTGTTTGAAGGAGTACGTGGGTCTCAATGGTGGGAGGTGCAGATTGGCTCTAAGTGTGCCAGTTGTCCCCCTCTCCTGAAAACTGCTTGCAAGCCTCCTTTGGACCTCCTTTCATTATCTGTTGGGACAAGGCCTTGCAATAATCATCCAACCTTCTCCAATGGGCAGTTCCTTGGTTCTAGTTCAGAAACAACTTATAAAAATGAGCATAACGCCCACCTATGGCCGCCTGAATTTGAAGATTTTTGTGAGGGAGATAGGGTTTTCGAGGAAGCTGAGGATGGCCAAGATTCAATTTTTGACAAAAGTGAAGAATTCGGGGCCTTTAAAGAAGGGGATAAAGCTCCAACACATTTTCAAGCTCCCCTTTTTTAAGATAGTGTTCAAGTCCAACAAGCTATAGAGTTTAACAAAAATTTGGGCATTTCCTTTGAAGGGCATGAGGAGGACTTTATCAAACTCCCCAAAGAAGAAGTTTATCACAACAACAAAAAGCCTTTCAACAGGCCTTTTTAACCCGAGAACCATTAAAATTTCCTAACCCCTCCCTCTCAACCCATGGCCACATTTCATCTTGGGAGAAAACCCTCTTTAAGGTTTACAAGTAGTCATGGCTTCCGTTTAAGCCAGTACAAGCTAAGCTGAGAAATAGTAAACAATGTCTAGCCAGCTATGATGGAATTGGTATCCCTAACATTGATCTGCCTTCGGTTTAAAAAATAAATAAAAATTTTACAAGATCAAAGCAAGATGGACATGGTGAAAACTTTCAAAGGGCACCATGAGTAAAAAAAGCGAGCTTGTGTGGACCAGGTGAAAACCTAAAAAGACGCTTGGGGTAAAAAAACATAGCTGTTAAGGGACAAATGATCAGTCACATACCATTTTTTCACCCTTAACTTAGTGATATTAGGACTTAGTTTGATACTAACGAGTTACTGATGTGCAGATATTAAAGATAAGTAGTAAATTAGAGCCTAAGTGTTAATCTTTGTCAAAATGAACTCAAAAAGCAAAAAAAAGACGATTAAGCGTCAAAGACGATTCGCCAACAACAGGAAGGCTGAAAAATCGTAATTCTTCAAAAGACAATTTTTCAGAAAGCGATAAAAGAAGAAAGCGATCAATCCAAAATAAGAAATTATTAGCTGAAAGCCTATTAAAAATAGAACATCCTGAATTACGATTTTCCAGAAAGAATAAGAAAGAAATCGTTATTTACGATTTCCTAAAAATAGAAGCTTTCTACTACACATTGCTGTTGCGGATCACATTAGAGTAAAATACCGCCATATCCAGAATTAGAAGACTCCTGCAATTAAAAGTTTGGTGAACCACGGTTCTGAGAAGATTGATAAAGATCTAATCTGAAGGACTCTGCTGCTGCTCAATAAAGAATAATCTAGAAGCGCATCAACTAAAGAAAGCAAGAAAAGATAAAATTAGCAATTAGAGTTATATTAGAAATTTTTTATTTTTAGTAGTTTCTTTTATTAGAACTAGATCTTTGTAAATCGACCCCTTATGATTTATAAATAAGAGAGCTCGACATAGGAATAAGCATTGAAGAATTTCAGCATCAATTGACGCCTTAGGTTGGATTTTCTTCCGATTAAAGTAGTGTATATTAGTTAGAGTAGATTAGATATCAGAGGTTTCTCAAGAGCAGTTGACGACTGCAATTGAGTGCTGAAGATTAGTGTAGATATCTGTAATTTCTCAGGAATAATTTACGACTGTGGTTGAGGGGTGAAAGATATATTTATTTGCTTTCTAGTTTATATTTTATTTGCTTTGTAAACATTTTCAAGTTTTAATTTGAATTGACGACTGAGGTTAGAATTTGCAGATTAGTGTAACAGTTTTTACTTTTCCATCTTCAGTTTTTTAGAGTTTGATTGACACCCAAATTTATGATTGATTGCTGATTAGATTAAATCTGTATTGATAAGATCTTAGACTTGATTGACGACCAACGCTAGGAGACTAGAAATATGGTGTAACGGTGCTGCTTATTTTCATAAATATCCGAAAGCTGAAGATTAAGATCGACGACCTTAATCTGAAGGAGGATTAGGATTTATTTTTATGTACTTTAGTTTAACAACCAATTCTTTTATTCATATTTTTCCAATAGATTAGATCTTAAAGATAAATAAAAGTTTTTAACATAGAGATTTAGATAAAAGATATCAACTAGGAATTAATTAGATATTAAACTTTCTTGTGGGATCGATCTTATATTAGCTCTACAATTTCTATTGTGCGCTTGTAATAGGTTAAAACTTGAATTTAATATAATTATAATACATAATAAGCAATCGGCCAAGTTTTTGGCGCCGTTGCTCGGGAAGCGGAATTTATCTAATTCTTTCAAGTTTTTATCTAATATTTTTATCCTTTTAGACACTAATATTTATATTTCTCTTTTTATATTTCTTTATATATTTTTTTCTTTTTTGATCACTTCTTAATCTTTTGCAGGTTTATTCGGAGCAACGAATCAAAAGTTTCCAACTTCTGCCAGCCACGAAATTTAGAAATTCAGATTTATTTCTTTCCCTGCTTTCTAGAATAAAAATCATATAAACCTGAACTAAAACTAGACATACAGTATTCTAGCCAACCTGCCTTAATTTTAAATCAATATGTATCTGGCAGGAGTAAACCAAAGTAAGGCTAGAACAATGGGGGAATACTATGCATTAACACCTCTTACACTACCCCTATGTATTCGCAACCCTATTGCTAGTTATGAGGCTTTCGAAATCATGCCAAATGCCCTTCAAATACTTCCTACTTTTCACGAATTGATTGAGGAAGACCCCCAATGGAATTTAAATAATTTTATGGAAATGTGTAACATTATTCGAATCAAAGAGCTGACAGAAGTATCTGTTCGTTTAAGGTTGTTCTCATATTCTCTTAAAGACGAGCCAAGACAGTTGTTACACTCTTTACCCCGACATTCGATTGCTGATTGGGAAGGACTGAAACTCGAATTCCTTATGAAGTACTTCCCAAGGTGTAAAACGAATAAAATCCGACATCTTATTTTAACATTCCATCAATTTATGGACGAACCTCTTCAAGTGAGTTGGAGTCGCCTTGAGGACCTTCTTTATATCTGCCCTCATCATGGGGTCGCGAAATGACAAATAGTGCTCACTTTCTATGAAGGATTGAATGACCAAACTAGGCATATGATTGATGTTGCCTGTGGCAGTCTGTTTCATAATTTAACAGTAGTGGATGCTTGGAAACTCTTTGAGACCCTTAGCAAAGAAACAGTGCAACTCCATGCACCGGATGGGATTGATTCAGAGACTTCTAGGAATATACCCCTTATGCAAGGAGGATTATATAAATTAAAGCCAATGACGAAAGGTCTTCCGAAGTTGAAGCTTTGGAAGGAAAAAATTCAATCTCTGTGGGTATAAAATCGCACCCAACATTTGGACAAGGTAAAGCTTGTGGTCCTAATCATAGCCCAACTCAAGTAGCCCCAAAGCGTCCTACTGCTCCTTTTTGCCTCACAGCAGCCCAATACCACACTGCTAATGAGGATGCCCCTTTGCAAATAGCGGACAGCTGGGAATAGCTGCGCCCAGACAACATTACTCAATCACCTGCGACAATCTCGTAAGGCTGAAAACTCAAATTGAGCAGTGAAACCTTATGGGAGGAGAGAGTAACGTATTACCTTCACATATAGTTGGTACGTCTAGAGGATGTATATCTGTGGGAGGCACATCAACTCCCTCTGTTTTTAATTAGGTCCCTCTAGAACCCATCGAGCTATCGACTCACTCGTTGTAAAATTTTGTAAACATATGTATATCAGCATTATTATTATTTTTCTCTCTTTTCGGAGAAGTTTCATACGATTCACAATGTGTGAAATGCACTCAATCGTATGAATATCTCTCTTTTTGTTTATAACTATTTGAACGTATGAATTTACGAGCAACAATGCTGAATTGTAGCGAATATGATTCAACTAAAGAGTCTTCTCAGTGGTTCTCTTATAGCTAGAATTGTAAACGGAAATTCTAGGGAACAAGCAATTTCAGTGGTTTGTCTTATCAGTTACATTGAAATACAGACCCATTCAATTCATATGGGAAACAAACAACTTCTGCATTCAAGACTACCACTTCCCAACCACCCTAGCCTAGGAACCTACACAGAGACATTTACTCGAAGTGACGGTTCCAAGGCGAGCCCCATCCCTATAAATCCATACCCGTCCATAAACTAAAACCAGTTCATAATCTTTCTTCTTCCTCTATCCTTAACCCTAAACCCTATGACTGCAGAGCAAAATCAGAACGATTCTAGTAAGCAACTTGATAAAATTCTCGAAATACATAGAGCTGAGCTCCCGGCTGCTTAACATAAATTAGAAGATCTGAAGCACCGACGACTCATAATCGTCAACTAAAACAACCGTTGACCCTAAACCTAACCCAAATCCGAAACTATATACCACGAACTCATCTTCCCCCACTTCCTAACCTTTACACTCACCCCGAATGCAAACTTCCATATGTTGATGGTGGGTTGAGCCGTTCCTCGCCACCCCTCTCCATTGCCTATCTTCTCCCTTCGCTTGCGCTACATTCCCTTCACATAGTTTTCCCAAAAGAGCAATATAAATGACGAGTGATTTGGAGATGTGTTCACTTTCTCACCCTTCAAAGCACTCCCCGTATGCCGTTGCATTTCTTTCAAGGAGGAAATGTGAGATGCTCCTTTTTGGGGATGCACGATAAAGAAGGGCAGAGAGGAGTGTCTTGCAGCTCTTGGGGGAGCGACCCTGCAAAGGCGTGGATATGCCTTTGGTGGGAAGGAATGAGAGATTTTAATGAAAGCGTAGTTAGAAGTCGATGACCGATCTTTATCGAATCCTTCTCTCGGACGTTGCTGCCAGTGTCTTAGTTTAGTGTGTCTAAATTTTTTCTAGGATTTCTTTGATGTAATTAGTTTTCTTTCTATATTTATGTAATTAGTTCATATATATAAAAAAATAATAATAGTTTTTCTTTCTTTAATGTTTTTGACTAATTGACTAACAGTGCTATTAACATCTAACATTTTTTTTATTTTTTCATTAAAATCGGAAGTATTTTTCTCCCAAGTTTGGGGGAAAGATTTCAAAATTTTTTGCAGATTATAAACTCGGTTACTAACATAGCAGTAAAATAATTTTCCTGTATGTCCCCTGTTTTGCACAATGAGGACATTATCCTATTTAAGTTTGGGGGGGGGATACACCACCTTTGTATAGATTAATTTAGTTTTCTTTTTTGTAGAAATTTTAAATTTTAAATTTTCTTTAAATTTTTTTTTTTTTTTTAGATAAGTTAATCATTATATGCAAATTATGAAAAAAAATATAAAAATTCGAATTTCTTAGCAAACCATCATAGTAGTAGTTCAAAAATTAAAACAAAATAGTTACAATTCAAAGTAAAACATCTCTAGAACACTGTATCAGAAGAATATTTAAAACTATATGATTGATCTGAAATGTAAAATATTTTAGATTATAGTTTCAAAATTATATAACCAGTGAGCTATAGAGCCTATTCCTCTTTATTCTGAGAGAAAAAAAGACTGTTTTGGTTTATGCATAATTTTCTTTGAACTTCTGTACTATTTGAAATCTCATAATGCTGAACTTAGAATTAATATGTTCTATGATTATGATAATTTATTTATTTAGAACTGTCTATTAAATATATCAAAGCAATAACATATCCATATTAGTAAATCGTAAAAATGATCGAAGGCCATCTTTTTTAAAACTAGAGTAAAAAAGTTAAAATCTCAAAATATTTTACTATTTGAACCCATATTAGAAGCCTAAAAACTAAATTTCTTTGTTCCAGAATTTTATAAACTCTTAACCATATGTACTGCCCATAACTTTCTATCCTTAACTCTTACAATTTATGAGAGTTTAGAATGTAAAAGAAGGGAAGAAAAGAGAGTGAAAGGAGTATGAGTTAATAGATAAGGGATCTACTGAAAGGGGTATAACTGAAAAAGAAATACATATGTATGAAGATATGGGAAAAGGAAGGAAAAAGAATGAAAAATCGTAAAAGACCATTTTGTGAAAAGAGAAGCAAAAAGTTTCCAAACTGAAAAAGAAGAGAAAAATGGGATTTACAAAAAGAAAAAGAAATGGAAAGAAGTTATTCAAAATAAGGATACTTACTGAAGCTGAAAAATAGAAGAAGAAGAGAAGGAAGAACTAAACTCTTGTGATTTACGATTTGTAAAAATATGAGTCGAATAGAGATATATGAAATAGATATTATGAATAAATAAAGAAATTATATGAAAATAATTGTTTATCCTTTCCATGAGATTTATCTTTTTTAGCTGATTGTCCTTTGAATTTATCACAAACATATCATATTATGAGAACCCAAAATTTTGATTATTTTTTAGAGTATGTCAATAAGTGAGAGTTTGGATGAAAATATTTTCTAAAAATTATAGTTTAGAAAAATTTATGATGAATAAACTTTTCACTGATATGCACACACTCCACGCTATACAAGAATTAAAATTATTGAGTTCTGATCAAGGATAATTGCGATGATGAGAAGTTAAGGATAAACGATTTGAAATATTTTAAAATAATGAACATATAATGACTAACTGAATAATTAGTAGTGTACAAAAATTAGTTTATATTTTAAAATTTTAATTTAAAAAAATATTTTAGAAAATCCAAAAATATTTAAAGTTTATAGGTAACTTCACTGAAAACCTTCAGGAGACAGCAACTCCACTAGGGATCACCTAAGGGTCTAAAGGCTTGTTGCATATGTTAAATGCAATCATGCTCCCTATGAAAATGACATTTAAATTTAAAAGTTTTAAATATTCTATATTTCCTTGTTTACTAGGGACTAGCAAAACTTAAGTTTGGGGGTGTGATCAGTCACATAATTTACCATTTTATCACCCTTAACTTAGTGATGCTAGGACTTAGTTTGCTACTAACAAGTTACTAATGTGCAGATATTAAAAATAAACAGTAAATTAGAGCCTAAGTGTTAATCATTGTCGAAATGAACTCAAAAGACAGTAAAAAGATGATTAAGCGTTAAAGATGATTCGCCAACAACAGGAAGGCTGAAAAATCGTAATTCTTCAAAAGACGATTATTCAGAAAGCGATAAAAGAAGAAAGCGATCGATCCAAAATAAGAAATTGTTAGCTGAAAGCCTTCTGAAAATAGAAAATCGTGAATTACGATTTTCTAGAAAGAATAAGAAAGAACTCGTTATTTATAATTTTCTAAAAATAGAAGCTTTCTACTACACACTGCTACTGTGGATCACGTGAGAGTTTAACATCGCCATATTTAGAATTAGAAGACTCCTGCAATTAGAAGTCTGGTGAATCACGGATCTGAGAAGATTGATAAAGATCTAATCCGAAGGACTCTACTACTGCTCAATAAAGAACAATCCAGAAGCGCATCAACTAAAAAAAGTAAGGAAAGATAAAATTAAGAATTAGAGTTATATTAGGCATTTTTTATTTTTAGTAGTTTCTTTTATTAGAACTAGATCTTTGTAAATCGATCCCTTATGATTTATAAATAGGAGGACTCGGCATAGGAATAAGCATCGAAGAATTTCAGCATCAATTGATGCCTGAGGTTAGATTTTCTTCTGATCAAAGTAATGTATACTAGTTAGAGTAGATTAGATATCAGAGGTTTCTCAAGAGCAATTGACGACTGCAATTGAGTGCTGAAGATTAGTATAAATATCTGTAATTTCTCAGGAGCAATTGACGACTGCGGCTGAGGGGTGAAGGATATATTTATTTGCTTTCTAGTTTAGATTTTATTTGCTTTATAAATATCTGCAAGTTTTAATTTGAATTGATGGCTCAGGTTAGAATTTGCAGATTAGTGTAATGGTTTTTACTTTTCCATTTTCAGTTTTCTAGAGTTTTGATTGACGCCCAAATTTCTGATTGATTGTTGATTAAATTAAATCTGTATTGATCGAATCTTAGACTTGATTAACAACCAATGCTAGGAGACTAGAAATATGGTGTAACGATACTGTTTATTTTCATAAATATTCGAAAGCTGAAGATTAAGATTGACGACCTTAATCTGAAGAAGGAGGATTAGGATTTATTTTTATTCACTTTAGTTTAACAACCAATTCTTTTATTCATATTTCTCCAGAAGATTAGATCTTAAAGATAAATAAAAGTTTTTAAGATAGGGATTTAGATAAAAAATATTAACTAGAAATTAATTAGATAATGAACTTCCTCGTGGGATCGATCATATCCTAGCTTTATAATTTTCATTATGAGCTTACAATAGATTAAGACTTGAATTTAATATAATTATAATACATAATAAGCAACCGATCAACATACAATATCAAAATACTCATAGACGTAGTGAAAACCCGAAAGGGCGCTGAGGGTAAAAAAGAGGACAACAACAAGCATGGCGAAAACCCATTCTGGGCGCTGAGAAAAAAATAAAAATAAAAATCGATTACTCTCTTGATTATGCTTTTACTTTTGGTTTTTACATCTTTAGTTGGGTAGCATATGTTAGCTTAATTCGTGTCCTAATCGGGGAGATTCTCGAACCGAACCATCAAACGCATGACCAAAGGTAAGCATAGGAGGCCAATTCAAGCTAAAGGGATGCGCGTTTCCATCTTTTTAAACTCTAAACCCTTTCCATGCCCAACCACGAATGAATGAGTTTGACCATTTTAAAAATGAATCCAAAGACCCCCCTCTCATTGTTAAGGCAAAAAAAAAAACACAAAAAAGTTATTGTTTTCATTTTTGTACTCTGTATATACCACATCACAAAACATATTTAGGTGGCTTCGTATTCTCGGCCATTACACTTGAAAAAAAAATGATAGGGGTTTTATCCTCCTTTCCTTTTATATTTGATCTATTTTGAAGTATGCGCAGGTCAGGTCAACGACCCAACTCACGTTCTAAGTCACGGATTCTACGGAGAAGTGTGTCTTCATGGGCATTGCGGTCACTCATCCATCGATTGTGAAGGCTCTTGTAGCATTTTCGAGAAGCATCAGTAGACCCAGAGACCTCATTCAAAAATCATTCTAGACGAAAGTTCTCGTGTTCCAAAGTTGCAGCTCGTTTTTGTTCTTTCTCAAGGCACTTTTGCAAAATTCGCTTCCCATCCATGAGAAATTCTATTCGGGTCAAAAGCATTGCTTCCTTCTTCGGCCAAGACCCCTCGAAACTACTTTCCACCATCAGACAACCAAGTCCTCACTTAGACAACGCAACTGAAGATACTCATGCCTCGTACTCGGGAGAAGCCAAAGGAGGATTTTCACGCTCTAGATCACACGTGTGTCGATTGATGTGTTTTTCAAAAAAATGTATATATATATATATATGGAAAAAAAAGAATGATAGATAATATAATTTGCTTGCACGTATCTCGAAATATAGTTTGATATCATTATTCTCTCCACCCGAGTATTTGTGTTAAAATAAATAGTCGAGGTCAATGGGTACGCTCAAAGATCTCGGACCCTACCTCAAATAGGTGCATCCGTTCCAGTCAAAGTGGGGCAATCAATGCCTCATAAGATTGAACACGATCGTCGGATCTTCGTATTTTCATTTTTCATGATAATTATTGAAGAAATTGGTCGATCACTCTATCGCTTACAGAGACGCTAGTTCAAAACAGAACTCAAATATCATCTAACGTTGATAGTATCAGCACACGGTCATACCCAATAAGGACACTAAGCATTTGGGGACCTCTAATATTGAGGAACGAATGATTTCCCAATGGTTGGGCCTCTGCCACTCTCTATGTTTCAGCTAAATGATGTTTGAGACTTGCATTGAATATAGAGGATCCGAAAGTAATTGAACCTTGGGCCGGTTTAGTAGTCTCCTTCTTTGGCATACGTTCACTACTGATCGAATGTCAAAGATGGGCATTTATAGACACCCAAATCTAGCCCAACACATGATTAATCCGTTCTTCAACAAGGTGTTGAAGGCGCTTCCAGGCTTCCGAAAGCATCCCCCGTAACCCTTGAAACCCTAGACACCCTTAGGAAGCTTAGTAAAACCTTATAGAAAGACTCCCGATCCCCAGATAATCCCAAAGTCAACCAATGGAGGCTCGAGGCCCCAAACAATAGCGTTTCATGGATTCATGATATTTTGCGATCC
Source organism: Chloranthus sessilifolius (assembly GCA_021018995.1). Lineage (NCBI taxonomy): Eukaryota > Viridiplantae > Streptophyta > Magnoliopsida > Chloranthales > Chloranthaceae > Chloranthus > Chloranthus sessilifolius. The sequence continues at coordinate 137,778,079 of CM037588.1, read as the reverse complement.
TCAACAGTAAGCAAACTTACGATGACAATTACTTTTAATAGAAAAATCTGATTAACTAATATAATATATCATTTTCGGATAACTGATCAAGACGATACATCCAATGGGTTGTAAATTAAGAAATTTACTCATGCGTGCATATTATGCATGCATACGCAAAACTAACCCATATGTCCATATTATGCACGCATGACTAAAATTAAGCCATGCGTGCATAATATGCACACATGACCATATCTTTTTTTTTTTTCCTCTGAAAATAGCTCTCGGCTCGGACTCCTCACTTCCCAGTTTCATTTTTGGTTTTAAGGCATGACTTAAAACCTGCAATTCTGAGAATGTACATAATATACATGCATGAGTTAAAACATGCGTTCATAATATACGTGCATGACTTAAAACCTGCAATTATGAGAATGTTTGATTCACTTTGTTGTGCTTTGACTTGTGGACGATCCCAGACTTTGGGGGTAGGTTCTAAACTCCCTTTGTACCCGCATAAGTCATTAGAACCACCCTTTTATCCTTTAAGTGATTTCCCCATCATCCACCATTAAAACTCATCTTCATCCTCTCCAAGCTCCCTAAATCCCCGAATCCTATGAGCCCATTACATAAAATTTAACCTTCCATTAGAATTAAAACCCAATTAGAAGTCCCTTAATCACTCATTTATCTATAAATAGAGACCTCCAACCCTTCATTTAGGATACACTAATTTTAGCAAGGTGAAACTCTATTCATTCCATCTCATATCTTCATACTTTCAAGCTTTCCATCTCCCAATCTTAGCTCAAAACTTATGATTCCATTAGCCATATTAGCAATTGGAAGCTTGCTAGAATAGTTACATGCAAGGATCCGACAGTGGTGCCACAAGACCCCTAGAGTTCATCTCCGGCTTTTCTTCCTCCTCTATTCATTATTTTTCTTTTGGCTTTTCCCATATCCTATGATTTAAGTTTTTATGTCACAAAATTTTGGATAGTACGAAAAGCTTAATACGAGTCCACGTGCCTTCGGGTAAGAGAAAGTGCCGTCCATTTCTTCTTTCTTTTTATATATATATATATTTTTGTCCATAGTATAGACCACTTACGAGTGAGTCGATTAGGTATTTAGCACTTTTCTAATAGGTAATCGAAGTTCTTGCCTAGAGCTTTTGGCGTAGACTAGTGATTGGAGTTAAATCTAACACTTCGGTATTTATTATATTTGATTTTGATTTTCCGGAACACCAAAAGCTCTGAGTAGCGAATCCATATTTTAATCCATCGTTGCGATGAGCCCGTAAGGCCTATGGTTGCACAGGTGGTTTAGCAGAGATTGGGCCATGCCCTATTCCACGAGCTCACTAGTAGGTGCTTGGTCCATTGCAGGACCAATTAAACAAAAGAGAGAAATTCTGCTGGTCCTCGATACTGTTTGCCACACTCCATCATATTTGGAAGGAAAGGGATAGGAGGATCTTCGATAGCAAGCGTAACATACCGTAATGTGTCAGGAGAAATTGGTACAAGAAGCCGTGGATACACTTCTTGATATTGGGATCTGCGGATATCATATTTGGAAGGAAAGGAATGGAAAGGGATTGGAGGATTTTTTATAACAAGCGCAAAGGTTCTGAGAAGTTGGCTGATATCAAGTCTAAGGCTCTTCAGTGGGCAAGGGCCGATAATAATCTCGGTGGTTACTCGGTTACGTTTTGTCTCAGAAATTGGAGATTGGCTCGTAGGGGAAGTCGTCAATCTATTGGAAGTAACATAGGGGTCTAGTGTTGGGCCCAATTATTATGTTGTTGTGTTGAGGGGTTATATTCTTTTGGGTAGCTTTAATTGCACCCACGGTATGGAGTGGGCAATATTAAAGTTATCTATTTTCTTTTTTCGGCCATAGCCCTCTCCTCTTGAGCTTCTCACTTAAGAGAGGCCTTCTTGTTTGGGCTTTTTTGTTTTTCTCTTTAATATATTTTCTCTGGAGATTTATAACAAAAAAAAATGATAAAGAAATCTTTGACTGCATTGAATAAGATGATGAATATTATTTTTCATCCCAATCTTTGAGATTTTGGTACACTTGATTGCACATGACAACTATCCCCAAAAGTGACAAGAAGGTCACTTTTGGGAGTGTGTGGCAAGAGGAATCAACATGTGACTATTTGATAGGTGCGCTATGATCTCAAGATCTATTATGTGGAAGATTAGGACGAAGAACAATCTCCATCAGGACAGTGTCATACAATGAACAATATTTGATAAATAATTTTGCAGGCAGCTTATGTGACTGACCGACTTCATACATAGTGGGCCCCAAGCACTGCAGCCAATCACGTCGCGCCACATAAGCTGTCTGCATTTGCCTATAAAAATCTATCCACCGCTTATACTTTTCCATCTTCATCGTCTGAATCAACGATTTTTTATGGTGGAAGAGTGTGTGCTCTTCACAAGAAAAACGGGTGCAAATAATGCCACCCAAATATTATAAGGAAAAGGATATATCATACAGACCCTAAGTACTGAAGATGGAACTCCTGTTGTATCTATGGTACAAATTAATGTCAATATTATTAGTTTATTTTAGATAAATTGATTTTAAATATGATCAAATTTCACGCTAATCTTATAAAAGTTGAATTCTTCCTAAAAAATAAAAAATAAAAGATAAAAATCACGTGAATCCCATTTAAAGTTCAACAAATTGGACCTGACCATTAAATTCAACTGATTTTAAAACCATTGGATGCAAGAGAATCTTGACTTTAACTTTCATACATTAACATCCAGTTTGGGATCCTTTACACCCAACGATTTTTTGTATCTAGAGTTTAACCAGTTGGACCTGACCAAAACTCCTTATAAAAGACACAGCTCATGCATTATAATTTTGTGAAATTCTAAGAATATTATAAAATCCAGAGTTGTTATAAATCCCATGCGATTTCGTTTGAGGGTTATTCTTCAATCTTCATTATTGAAATATCCTAATTTCAGGGTCTCTTGTATTACTCTTTTTAAATTACCAACTCATATCATACACCTATAAATAATGAAATAATGACTCATGATCCTTCTTAAATAGATTATTCCCTCGTGGCAGATGACATTGAGAAATACATTTACTCAGGTGGTAGTTTATATATTGGACTAAAGTGGGTGAAAAAATAATAACTATTGAAGATCTGGATCATCTAATAATATGCATTTTATATGAGATATTGTTCATATCTTTCTGATGGCTAAAATTTACGTGCACCAATTGGAATATTAGAAACTTTTAATGTGCCTTGTTTTTTTAGACGAGACCTCGGTCAATGATGAGCAACTAGTTGACCTATTTGAATTGATATGCCACATGTGTCAATGATCAGCAATTAGTTGACCTATTTGAATTGATAAACACGTGTGCCACATGAGTTGTGAGTTAGATGCCTTTACCAAACAAGAAAAAGGTTTTTTAGCTGAGGAGGTTTCCACCTATACCGTATTTACTTGAGAGGGTTCAACATTTTGCTTATTACTCATTAGGGCTTGAGACCGTCAACTTTCCTTTTGCTGTTTTGTTTCAAAGAAAGATAGTGGAGGGTTTTTGATTGACAAGTGATGAATTCAACTTAACGGATCAATCGGTCCTATATGAGACCAATTAATCGGACTCATATTAGACTGATCATCGGTTCACTATGAGATTGATTGCGTCAATCTCATATGAGATTGATTGGTCTTATAATAGATTGGTCGGATCTCATATAGGACTGACTAATCAATTTCATATGAGATGAATGATCTCATATGGAACCGATCGGTCTATTATAAGGCCGATAGGTCTCATATGAGACCGACTAGATCAGTCTTACATTGTACAAGTCGGTCTTATATGAGTATGATTAATCGATCTCATATGAGAAAGACAGGGTACGAGGCCCTCTCAGGTTATAACTGGGATCGTGTCAGATAATTAGCACAGAGTTCGGACCCTTCAAGGTAATTCGCCCATAAAAAAATAATATTAAAAAGTCTTAAGGGTATCATGGTCATTTGCTGGCATTACATAGTTTTCTAGTGCTGCAATGACCTGATTTATTTATTTATTGTAATCTTACCTTTCCAATGCTCCACTACGTTAATAAATTATAGCATATATGTTGGGCAACTATATTTTATTATGGCCCTGACAATGAGGGTGCACCCCATCCCTACCAACTGACTGATCGATGTGATCTTATATCTATACCCTTGAACCAGCCAGCCACCTCTTGGGTGGGCCATAGCCCAAATATTACATTGTTGGTTTGGTGCAGCCCATGTGTATACAGTGTGTAAAATGGTTCTTCAATGATGGACGACTACGATTTTCGGATCAGTGTGATCTCAATGTTACCCATCAGTCTAAAGAAGATGACTGATCGGACCATCCGGATGCACTGGGGAATAAGAGTATACCATCGTATTTTTTATGATGCAAAGATGCTCAATGTTTCCATCTTTTGAAACATATGCCTAAAGGGCTCTATTTGAACCTAGCAAAGCTCTAAGAGAACCAAGGCTGAACATCATTAGTTGCTTTGACTAGTTTTTGGTCCCAATCTACTACACAAGGGATATTGAGACCATTGTGTATCATTAGACGATTAGATTTTGATTGAGTACATCCCAAAAAGTGATCCATAAATTATTCTTGGATAATTTTTTGGGATGTGTTTTGTAGGGAATCAAAACCTGACGATATGATGGTGTGTCCATGGTCCTAAGACCCATTGTGTGGGAAATTGAGAAGAAAACAATCTCTATCATTTGATTCAAAGTAGTCTAAGGCTGCGTATGACATAGCTCTTTGCTAGCCCCTCTCACAAAAGAATTCACCTGCATTAGTTGGTCCCCATTCTCTTTTTGAACTCCATGCAAAGAAGGATTTACCTACTCTAACAGCAACCTCCTTGCTATCTACTAACTCCCAACTGGAGCAAATAAAATCGGCTCTCGCAAAGAGTGAGTAGAGAGAAAGATAGAACTGTTGAATACGTAAATCTTACATAAAATCTTGCTTTGCAAGAAATTATTAAAGAGAAGGGGTACCTGCTAAAACAGGTAGTATGATGTTAACAAAGAGAACAGGAACTTATTAAAACATATGACCTCTGCTATGACAGGAGCTAATAGAGAGTTATGCCATACGCAGCTTAAATCTCCTCGCAGTTTCTATGTTTATTTACCTCTCCGGGAAATCAAAAGTTTAATATCAGCTAACGTTGGTTTCTTAAGTACTACTTAATTCACTAAAGTAATAAGCGATCAGCTTGGTAAGGTATCTCTTGTAAAGCACATGCATGATTTGCTTATTAGTAAGGGATTTCTTATAGAGCACATAATAATATGCTTAGATGCATTAAAGAACAAATTTTGTATGCAACTTCACTAAAATCTCTAGTCTTTAGAAAACGGGATTAGTGTGGCCTCAGAGGCATTATCACTTATAAGGCATTATTTAGCCATTGAATCTCATCTAAAGAGGTTAAAGCTGACTGTCACAGATTTGAGGGACCTTTAAGCAAGAAATTTTTTCCGCCGAATTTATTGCTAAAAGGATGTTAACTTGGATGCTTTGATGGTCCCTTTGAAAACACATATTTAGATTTCTTGGACAGGCATCATAAGGCTATCATGCTTATGAAGAACATTTTCCCCATTACATTGTGTCAAAAATCATAAGAGGCCTTGATATGTGGAAGTCAGCTTTTGACAGAAATTAAAGTGGCTAACTATTCATAAGTTTGATAAACAAATGATGCTTAGTAACACTATAAAAAATAAGACTATTAGCGACAGTTTTTTACAGTAAAAAACTATCGCTATTAATAAAAAATTTATATTAGCGGCAATTTTTTTTGTTCATAGTGATAATTATGGCTGTTGCTATTAATTTTATTTTTTTAGTGTGAGGAAAGCATTTCATATTTACTTTACTAATTTAATTAAGGTAAATTTATAATGACCATTAGCACCATCATAGTGTTGCCACTTGGTTCCTCCAAATTGAAATGGCCACCCCAAGGGGGTTGACTCTGCGAGCCTATTTAAAAGTTATACCAATAAGGGTGAATGATTTGAGCAATCTAAGTTGTGAAAGTAGAGAATTGAGAATATACAATCAGTGGTAGCAAAAAATGCTACCACCAGTGCGTCAGATCACGTGTTAAGTGGACTGATCAACCCAAAATAATACCTGTTTTCAATGATGGAGCCAAGATTTTTCTCCTGGGATCACTAATAGTTTTGTCAACAATGACAATCACCAAATAGCAAAAAAATAATAATTGAACAACTTTAAGAAAGATGGAAGCAAATTTTTTTTTTGATACGGTGATAAAATTAATTCTCACTATAAGTCATTTAATGATTTTAATAAAAAAATTTCTTTACAATTGTCCTCGACGAGGTTTCATGTCTTGAAAATGAAGCATAACTCTTTTTTTAAATGATCATAAATCATAGATTTAAATGACCGTATATTATCAATAATTAAAGATGAGGGTAGTCTACACAGTCGAAATGGTAGATCATAGATTGAAAAGTTGCCCAAGAAATTACATTTTTTGAGAGTTTTTAACAATCCGATCCGTGCACTCTACTACCAACCGTTGTGCTTAGTTTTAATCGCTGATATTAAAGTTTGTCAATAAGATGATTCACATAATCCACTTATGGGCACGATACTTTGGCTAAAACATTTTTTAGTGATGATTTATTGCCTGAGAAATTTAGATTGATCATGAATGTGTGCCACATCTCATAACAATGAAACACACTTCAATGATGTGAGATCAAAATTTCTAATTTAATGGTAGAAAATTGTTTATGTTTAATGTTGGAGCCGTTATCTCTAAAAAATTATACTATGTAAAATAAATTAGGGCTTTTAGTTTTTATTAATTTTTTAAAATATACATATATACTTGTGAATTCAATGCAAAAATCGATGGTCCTTGATGGCTCTTGGCATTGGTGATCGGAGAGAGAAAGTGGATAGAGATGGCCTAAGATTTGAGATTATGAGAGAGAAATAGGCGGCTTAAGATTTCAACAAAGAGAGAGAGAGAGACGTTAGGCATGGAACGAGGTAGAGAGAGAGAGATATGTTGGGCTTGGAACTAGAGAGAGAGAGAGAGAGGCTTGACTGGGTCCTGGGTAGTGGAATCTAGAGAGAGATGATCGGCCAGGTCCTTAGGATTTGGGCAAGTGGAATCAAGAGAGAGAAAGAGAGAAAAGGGGGGCGAGAGTATTTGCATCGTGAGAATTACAATCGCCAGAGGGAAGTGGCGAAAAAGAGGGTGTGAGAGTTGAGATTGGTAGGGCTACAACAGAGTAGAGCTAGCTTGACAACTCGGCTCGGCTCGGCTTGAAAATGAGAGCTTTTGCTCTCTTGAGCTCGGCTCAAGAGCCAAAGCCGAGCTTTTTATTTAAAGCTCGGTTGAAAGAGCCAAGCTAGAGTTGTGCTTGTAAAGTTCGGCTCAGCCCGACTCTGCTTGACTAATAGTATATAATACTTTTATATATAATAAAATATATTATATATAATATTAATTATTTTATTTTATTTTTATCCTCTTAGAAGATTCATCTAATGATTACTTTATAATGGATAAATATATAATTAACATATAATCCTAATGATTCCCTCTCTCTCTCTCTCTCTCTTTACATATATATATATATATATATATATATATATATATATATATATATATATATGTGTGTGTGTGTGTGTGTGTGTGTGTGTGCAACCATTAAAGTTCTTTCTCACTCGTCTCAATGGAGAACGATTAGTACGGCAATTGACTAATCAATCAACACCTACGACCATCACCTAAGTTTTTAATCAAATATTTAACACATTAAATTTAAACAACTTTTTACTTTTAAAATTTTAATTAAACATTTTTTTCTCCAATCAACCCGTTAAATCCAAAAGTATTAAGAGATTAAAAGATATTAGGGCTTTCATTTATTAAATTTTATTAAAGCTTTCATCTATTAAAAAAAAAAGATAATGTTTAAAATAACATTCGGGAATTTTTTTTTATAATAAAACTTATTTAGCTCGAAGCTCGGCTCGGCTCGGCTCGACTTGAGCTCGATAAAGCTGAGCTATAGCTCAGACTTTTCAGGCTCGAAGGGTCTAGAACCAAGTTAAAGCTCAGCTCGTATAAGGTAGAGTAAAGCTAGAGATGACCCAAGCCCGGGCTCAATTGCAATCCTAGGGATTGGGATTGAGATTAGGATGTTTTTACTTGCAATAAAAAAAAAAGTCCGGTAAGGGAAGTTTTCAGGTATGGGGGGTCTTGTTAAGATATATTGCCATCCACACTTGGGTTTTTAAACGGATTTTTTTATATATAAATATTACTAATGGGGGATCTTGGGATTCCCCATAGGATAATGTGGCTCCTCCAGTGCCTGTTTTGGATTGATCACCCATAAGACATGTGCTTAAAAATAAAAATAAATAAATAAATAAATTTTTATATTTTTATTTTTTTGCGCTTGGTTTGATGGGTCAAAGATAATGTAATGTCCCAGCAACGTGGGGCATTGATTTTAGGCATCTTTCACTAGATGTTTAACGGTGGATATGTATTAAATAGAGCCCAAAATTTTTGGGTGATACTTGACTGTTATTATCCAACTTGTCCCTGCACCTGATCGTCGTAATTGATGCCATGTGGTGCCCAAATGATCTGGTGGTAGCGTTTTTTGCTAACGCCAAGTGTATAGTCCCGAGCCTCATCAAAGTGATACTACACATTAAACTGAAGTCATAGTCACCAAATTCTTTTAATTTTTTATTACCGATGGAATACCCCAAACATCATCGTTCAATGAACAATTCACACAAAGTTGCTCAGGCCCCTCCGAATTAGGAGACTTGTGTCGAACGAAATATTTTCATAGATTGGAAATCAAAGAACGGATATCCCGCCGTACCAGAGCACAAGTACGGATATCTCGCCGAATCGGTTACGGGTATACCGCCGCGTCGATAGAATATTCAACACATGAACCTTAAATCAAAATATGAAATTTAACTTATAGTTTATCACCGTGTATTGCGGTAATTTATAATAGGTTTACCTTCAAATTTCACACACACACATAGTTGGTTCCTTCTGAGATCACGTATACACTTATCAAATTTCACACGAACACACACATATGTCGGATGTCACACACACAGTTATTTCTTCTAAGTGCACAAATACATACTTTTCTTATTTAAATACATAAAAGAAGTTCATGCTAATGGTTTACAAAGCTTCACAATTCACACACATTTCTATTATATCACAAAATTCATGCTAAACATAATCAAATGCACATGTTATGAAATTTTTCCTACCTCACACAAAGTCACACCGAAGTTTCTTGTCTCAAACTAGCTCTCCTAGTCCATACTCATGCTTATACCTAACACATACAAATTTATAATCCATACGTTAGAAATGACGTAAAACAGGAAGATATAAAGTCTCCCCAAAGTCCCCTTCACAAAATAAAATAAAACTCGAAAACTGTCAAAATTGATCGATCGATTCCCAAATCGATCGATCGATTTTCAAAATCGATCGATCGAATCATTTTCGATTGGTCGATTTTCTTCAGAAAACTATACTTCTAGCACGCAAATACCGATCGATCAGCTCTCAAATCGATCGATCAGTTTCCAAAATCGATCGATTGAACTACATTTCGATCGGCCGATTTCTCCAGAAACCACTTTACATGCTTACTGTTTTTCACAAATCGATCAATCGGTGCTCGTTTCGATCGATCGGTTTCAAATATTCACTAATTTGACGTTCTATGAATTCATTCCAAAATATTTGGGAACTTTTTAAAAATTTGCGAATAATTCATGATTTTTTAATAAATTATGGCTTTTTATATTTTGTGAATTTTTTTACACTTTTTAATTATATATATTATTTATTATTGAGTTTCTCTCTTTGATTTTTTATGAATATTTTTCCCAATTGGTTGAATTTTGTTGGATTTTTTTTGAATTTTTACCTTGTCAAATTATTGTGGAAGCCCGACTATTTTTTGACCATGACTATTCACTGTAGTAAATCTAAAGTCAACTCATCGAGAGATTAGAATCATGCATATGTAATTTTATAGAGTTGTTTTCTTACTTTTGACCTTTAATATTAAAGTGTAACAATTGGAAGAAGTAAGTTGTAACATCCCATTATCTCACCTTATGGGCATGTTAAGATAAAAATACGGCAAGAGGGAAAGTAAAATAATATTTCTATATTTTCTCATGAATATCTAAGTTGTAGTAAATCATGAGATTAATTTGTTTTTCTTTATTTTTCATTATTTGGATAACGACATTATTAGCTGAAAAAATGCAGGATTAACTGAATTCAGTGTTTAGATACATACGTAGGAAATTATAAAAAAATAACATATCCTCACAAAAAAATAATTGTAATACTACAAAAGATCATCCAAATTTAAAAAACAGCAATATCATAAAAGTGATCTATAAAAATAACCATCCTCATAAATTATTTAAAGAAAATATGAGAAAAGATATTCCCATAAAATATAAAAGGCCATTGAAGACGAAAGTGGAAAATCTTACTAAACATAAAAGATATTAAAAAAAAGAAAAGAAATTACAAATATAACTGCCAGCGATTATAATTGGTTTAGATAACTACAGTTGGTTGAGATAATGTGTGTTAGTTATCAAATAAGATACATTTTAATAATACTAACTCTATTGGAGAGAATTGAACAAAAAAAATTGTGATGGAGAGAAGAGTCCATAGGCTCGGAAACAATAAAGAATCTAATTAACTTATTTGACGCATATGAGTTCTTTCTTATTTCCCTTTATTTTCCTTAAATATGCTTACAACAATCATATTAAAGCATTATAGCGTGTCCTTCCTGGCTCTTTGGTTGCTTATAAAAAATAAGGCATTTTAACTTAGAAACTCCAGTTAATTAAATAAATAAATTTAAGTATTTCATAATATTATTTTAGTGTATTAATTAGGTACTTCCACATCATTTAATATTATTAAATTAGTATATAATAATATTTAATAAATAACTCTCTGCGTATGGCCTGTATTTTCATGTGAGGTGGGGGGGGCTCTATTAGTTTGGGAGTGGGGGCCCTCCTTAAGTGCATGAAGGGGGGTGGTGGGTCAGAGCTCGAAAGGTGCATTTACAAGGAACACATGCTCCTGTTGTACCCAACATGACTTTTTCCTCTCAAAAGCACCTTCTTGTCCCCCAACCAAAAATATAGAGGCTTCTGACGTGTCAGGATCAGATTGGGTGGCCCAGCAGTCCACCTCAGCACCTGGTCTCTTTTTACTGTTGTTTGACACGTGTTGCTACTTTGGATAAGTTGATGACTTTGCCGTTTAAGGGAGGAGACCGGAGACGTGGGCATTGGCCTTGGATTAGCATGGCTAGTAGAGGAAGGGTGGATATGTGCGAGAGAATCTACTGTTTGGATTCGGTACACGGGCCGTGTACATTAACACTGTATAATCACGGATTTCATGAATATTAAAATATGTGTGGATTCAGTTGCAGACGGGCTGAGATCGACCGACGTGCATCACGTATTGATGCAGTACATGACCCGTGTTCTTTTGTAAACTTGAGACTTAATAAGTAGGGCGGTCAATAGGTCGATCGGGTTGACTTCATACCAGACCCGCTGGACCTGGATTTGAGTACATAAACTTGACCTGCCGAGTTAGGTCGGACATGACTCATTGAGGCATTACCCAACGTTCGGGCATCATGGCGGGCCAGGTTTTCAGGCTGAGTCTGGCATATACCCTTGATCCATCAGGTTGGGTTGGATCAAGTGCACTATTGGTTTGGGTCGAGTCTGATAGGGCATATGCCATTTTCATGTTGGACAGCCAAAACTTCGGCCTGGCCCGCCCCTTTGGCAGCCATTTTTATAAGTGACTTGGGACTCGGGAGTCGGGCCGAAGCACCAGTGTTCGACCTTGAGATGTTCTTGGAGTTTTAAGCATGGAGATTCATAAGCTATCATGCGATGCAGCACAAAGCAAGGACAAAAAATTTTAGGTTTTGTTTCGGTTTTGAGCTGGGTCAAAACAGAAATTTTGAACTGAAATTTCGGCCAAAACTTTGAATTTCAGCCAAAAACAACGCAGGGATTGAAAATATGGATTTCGTTTCGGTTTCAGTGGGGACCGAAACCGAAACATTTATTTTGAACTATGGCACGGAGTGACCGTTTCATGCAGCATTAAAAGGGTCTGAGTGCCAAATACCAACCTACTTACTGTACATGTGGGCCACCCGGTCATCAATTCAAGTTATCTACGTAACAAGCTATCGTGTAGACTGAACTCGGGTCCAAAAACCTTTATCCTGGCGCTTATTGTGGCGTATTGCGCACCTTTATTTTAAGGCTTTTCCATGCCCTTTTTCGTATGCCAGGAGCCTCAGCTACTAGAGTCATATTAGGCATACCAACTTTGCTACTTAGATATAGGGGGCTCTTGGTGGATAGGAATGGCCACGATTTCAGTCCGGACCTGGCTCAGAAAATTGTGATGCTGGGACTTGCATGCTAATAATATTGTCTAATATTAAGTTCAGGTCCTTGTGCGGATTTTGTTTCTAACATAGGCGTTATGTCTCGTGGTTCCTACCCTAAACTTTTCATTATATGAAAGGGCCAGCCGCACCTCATAGTCTTGGCTCCAAACTTCTCTCTATTCGATGGGGGATATTACTAACCCCCGCCTTAGAGAAGAGCCATCCTCTTCTTTGATATCAGTTTGTGACGATCCGGACTCACATGCCAACGATAATATCCAATTTTGGGTTTAGGTCTCCACCCTATTTTTATTCTTGGCATAGGCGTTACATATAGCCATCCTTACCCAAAACAAGTCGTAACATGAAATGATCGGTCGCACTTTATAGCTCAGGATCCGGACTTCTCTCTATCCGGTGTGGGGTATTATAAAAATAATAGGCTTTTTGGTTGTGTAAGCCCAGCCAGAGACTTAACCCAAGCTAAGCACGATCCAGCTCAGGATAAATAAGGCCGGTCTTGGATTAGGCACTCCAAGTCTCCAACACTCGGCTTGGGACCAGCTCGATTTATAAATATATATACTTTAAAGTTATACATAATAATTATATATTTATAATAGGTTTTAATCTGTGGAGTATTTTAATAATTTAATAAAGGTATAATGACTCCTGATCGACGGTCATCAAATGGTGTTTAAACTATCTATCACCACTAAATTAGAATTTTTTATCTAACACTATTGAAGTGTGGTTTCCTAATATGTCATGTGGCGGCAATTCAGAATCAATTTGAATGGTTCATGTGGCAATCTATCATTGGAAAATGTTTTAGTCAAAGAATAATATTCATAAGTGGATGTGAACCATCTGATTGACGAGTTTAAATATCAGCCATTAAAATTACACACAACGGTTGGCATTAGACTGCACAGATCAAATGATTAAAACCTCTCAAAATTTTGATTTTTGGGCCACTCTCTTTCAACTTGTGAGATATCACTTTGATGGTGTGGATTACCCACACCATGAACCAATCAATGGTAACGATTTTTGGTGCTTAAATGACGGTGAGGAGAGTCGCCACTGGTGCCTCTTAATAAAATGCCACTACAGCTACTAAGCCTACCATAAATAAATCTACATCTTCTTAAAAACATTCATTTATACAAAAAAGATAAAAAGATTTGAAATTGTTATGGAGACTTCGATTTATACTTAAAAAGAAGTTTAATGCAAAAAGTATTTTGCAAAAACCATTGATTATAAAAAACTAGCTGAAAAAAAGTGTGCAACCTAGCTCCGGCCCAGCCCGATCTGCGAGGGCTGAGCTTGGGCTGTGAACTTTTAGGCCTGACTTAGGGCCGGGCTGAAAAATACCTTAATCCAGCCCAGGCAAGGTTTAACCAAACCTACCCAATTGAAAGCCCTACATAGATGAGTCGCATGGTGATTCTGTGTACCATGCGTACAAAATTAATTATGTGATATGATACAAATTGTGATATTTGAAAAAAACCCTAGGATAAGTTTATGGCTGATATAATTAGCCACTGCATCCTAAATTATTAATAATAAGGTTATGGCTAATATAATTAGCCCTTGAGTCCCATGATTATATGAGAAAATGATTTTCACGGGTTTTAATGCTAAATATTTTCTATATAGGCAAGGGACATAGGATGTCAGTCCCATAAATATATACATGTGTGATACATAATGATTTATACACGTTTGTAGACAATAATAAGTATCAATAATAATTAACTAGCTAGGTTAATTAATTAAAGAGCCGTTTAACATTTTTATAGTACCTTAAACATCATTTATGCCTATTAACATGCATGATTCATGCACATGTTTTTCAACTACATATGCATATGTGTCTCTGCCCACCGATGTCCGATAACGGTTATCCCCATTGTTCGTGTTTTACTGATACCGTGGCCTTCGGGTCTTTCGCAAAATTCTCTAAATTATGCAAAGATTTTTTATTTTTTTCAAATTTTAAATTACAATTGTTATACATGCTTTTAGCGTGCTTTGTATTTTTCTTATCTATAAGTGTAAATTAATGTGAATCATGTGATGCACTTATTTTTACTATTTCCCGTGGAGGGAATACCTTAGAAAATAAGATCATGGTCTGGTTTCTTATTGGTTGGAAGTCTCGGATTAACCTTATAAAGAGACTGCCATCCTCCAATGGCGTACAACTAAGTTGTCTCTTTGATAGTGCCTAAAACTCTTTTTGTCCTTTGATATATAGAAATATCCCAAGCATCTTTGCACTTGGACTAATCTCTAAGGGGTGCAGCTGCGCCACCCTCCCACCGCTCCTCGTGACTCTCGTTCTCACGGAGGGGTCATTTCACCTGTGACATTGGGGAGCCAACCCATGTCGCTAGACGTTGCGAAAAACCCTAGTTGGGTCCCCTCCCCTTAGAGAAAGATAAAAGAGAAAAATTGATACTTTTATCAATAAACCCTCTTGCGCATTCCTCATGAGACTTTACACAGATCTCCCACTGTGAATCATATTTTCTTTTACTAAATAGTCGGTAATCTATATTATTCTCTATTGTCATGAATCCTATTTCCATCAGTTTCTTAATTAAGGTTGTGTTTGGCATATAGTTTATTTAGGTTATATTCTAATGGTTCGACAAGGTAAAAGTGTCCTAAAAGATTGGCTATCCTATTTTAAAAGTTTTAGGAGCTTCAATTATGTACTGTGATTCACCAATCAATGATTTCATTCATAGCTACCACCTGAATTTCTTAGGTACTTAGTTTTGTTCTTAAGAGAACAAAGGAAATCAAAATAGGGTCCATGGATCATATATGGTACTATATTTTTCTCAATCTTGGGTTCGTCATACATCAAATCAAAATCTTTTACCTCTACACCAGTGATCGATGGTGGAAACTGTTGGATATTTTAAAGGTTTTAAAAAATAATTTTTTGAAATTGGGATTTGTCCTACATCGTGTAAACTCTTTTTTGGGTTTAACTTATATATCATTGTTTTGGTTCAAGACTTGTAGCCTTCACCCAGGGGGCACCGAATTTTGTAACTTCCACCGCCATGCAATCTATCAGTCACACACGCGCGCACGCCGAGTCGGGTCAGGTCGGGACGGGCACGTGGCGTGGCGTGGCGATACGGTAATTTAATTGAACTTTTGAACAAGTGTGTAATCGTCCATTTGAAATTTAAATCATTCAATTATTTTTTAAATGGATATGTTTTAGCCGACCGTTCAGTTATATGCAATGGACATGTCCGTTCGGTTATACCTGTTTTATCTATAAAAGGGCCCCAAGACCCCTCATTTTATACACTGCATATTTTCGCAAATTTCTTCTACGCGAGTTTAAGCTTTTTCCTTCTCAGAGTTTCACTTTAGTTTTTGGTGTTCTGGTTGCGTGATCAGATTCACCAAATCTGATCACACGGATATGCTCCCGGTTTGTTGTATCCTAGAAACGATTTGCCAGTAACCTATTGGTGACCACTAGATCATAGTGGTAGGGGCAAATCTCAGTTTAAAGAAAACGATATTTAACGTGCCTCGAACCGGATCAGCGTATATTTTAATTCCGATCTTCATCTTCTTTTGCAACCAGAACCTATTGTACTAACAATTTTAAACCGAGATGGTCCATATCCAGGCTTCGACTTCTTCCCTACTAACCAACAAAATCCATCCCGTACTGCCCAACAACATCCACAAGTTGGACAGTTTTGATGGTTCTAACGTCAAACTGTGGCAACAGAAATTACACTTTCTGTTGACTGCACTGAAAGTTGTGTACGTTATCATGAATACGTGCCCAACTGTTACCGAATCATCAATACTCAATGAAGGCCGAAAAAAGAAGAAATGGGAAGAAGACGACTACACATGCAAGGGTTACATTCTAAATGCATTATCGAATTCGTTGTTCGACGTATACCGCACCTACAACACTTCGAAGGAACTCTGGGACGTACTAAAAAAGAAGTACAAAACAGAAGATGCAGGGTATAATTCTTACATTATCGGTCAATTTTTTAATTTTAAGATGGTCGATGATAAACCTATTCTTAATCAAGTGCATGATTTTCAAGTAGTTATAAATTATATGGTTGCTAATGGTTCTCATTTCGATGAGGATTTTCTGGTTGGTGCGGTAATCGCCAAGTTGCCTCTATCATGGAAAGATTACCAAAAAATTCTTAAGCGTAATAATAAGAAGATTTCTATAGAAGATCTTCTTCTTCATTTATGTATTGAGGAAGAATCCCGAGTTATGGATAAAACAGAAGATCACATTGATATGACATCAAAGGCACACTTGATTGAGTCTAAGTTTGTTAGTGGACTGTTCAAGAAGGGGAAGAGAGAATATTCTCATTCCAAGGAGAATAAGAAATTCGCCAAGGAGAATAAGACCATGGTACCGAAGAATAGTGGTTGCTACCACTATGGGAAACCCAGACATTTCAAACGGGATTATCGCCTCTTCAAAAAGTTGAAGAATCAAGCGAATACAGTAGAAGTGCAAAACAACTTTGTAGCCGTTCTTTCGAAAGTCAATCTGATTGGTGACATCAATGAATGGTGGATCGACACCGGTGCCACAAAACATGTATGTAATAATCGTGACATGTTTGGGACGTATGACAAAGCTGATGATGATCAAGATCTCTTCATGGGAAACTCATCTACGGCAAAGATTATAGGACACGGACAAGCGAAATTAAATTTCACATTCGGAAAGGTCGTTACACTTACTGATGTGCTCCATGTACCCGATATCCGCAAGAATCTTGTTTCGGGTGGTTTATTGATCAAACATGGTTTCAAACTTGTATTTGAATCGGATATGTTTATCTTATCCAAGAATGACGAATTTGTTGGAAAAAGATATGCCATGGGAGGCATGTTCAAACTCAATGTAACTGATTCAATCAATAAAATCTCTCCTTCTTCTTATTCGATCTCTCTTTCTAATTTATGGCATGATAGATAGTGATGAGTACTGAAATATGATGATATTTTACCCCTAAATACCTATATTTAGCTGTCCAATGAAGGCTATCTAATGAGAATTATTAGATTTGAAGTGTTTCAGGTAAATACAAGCCAAGTGTGGAAAACAGCCCAAGAATTCTAAAAATAATGTCAAAACACTGTAACTTTGGGTCATCGAGAACTTAGTGCGACTTGCGGCTAAATTTGGACCTTCAAGACCGCCGAATGATGGAATTGTCAAAACACAAAAGTTGTAGATCTTTTCGTCCGCTTTCTAAAAAAATAAGAATCACTTCAATCCGAGTTTGTGACAGAAAGTTATAGCTGAAATACCGAAGTAGTGTCTGATACAAAAAGTGTGCTAAAATTCACAGATTTCTGGGGGTCGATGCATCGACCCTTTTGGTCGATTAATCGAGGAGAAGGAGAGTCTGACACGAAATTGACTACTTTAAAGCTGATTTTGAGTCTCTTTTGTAGGGTCGATGCATCGACCTTATTGGGTCGATTAATCGACCCTAAATTGGCGGCTGGGGAGACTTCTGCGACTGGGAATCTATTTAAAGCGACTCAAACACTTCAAGGGAGAATTAGAAATTAGGGAAATAGGAGATTAGAGTTTTAGTTTTTAGTCTTTATTTTTCATAGTTAGACATAGAAATAGGGAGTTTTTATTTATTCCTTTTTGAGAGCTTTGTTCCTTTAATTTTTCAGTACTCATTCCTTCAGTTTATTATTATTGCTCAAGTTTATTCCTGCATTATTCTCGTTTCTGAAGACCATCGTACTTTTGGATCAAAGTAATTTCTTTTAAAGTTGAGGTATTTTTAATTCATTAAATTAATATTATTTTCTCTTCCTTATTTATTTATGTCATTTAATTGCAATATGTGTGGCTAAATTCATAAGGATGGGGATCTAATGATTCCCATCCGAGGGATGTACTTTTAATAATATAAATTTAGGAAATATGAGATTTTATTTTATGGTTGTTGTGCTATCAAGAACGGATGAAATCTCCGTCACTAACCGGGATCGCGTGTGCCGAGCCATGCCCGGGATCTAAGATCTGTGATGGTAATTTTATCCAATCATTGTTATATGGTCTTTTTGCTTTCATCGTGTGGATCTAATTACGATTATGATCCGGGATCGAGTGTGCCGAGCCATGCCCTGGATCTTGGATCTGTAATGGTAATTTTATCTTAATTACTCCCTAATTTGAAATCGAGTGTGCCGAGCCATGCCCTTGATTTCAGATCTATAGTGGTATTATTGTTGAAATTTTTACCCACTTTGGAGATGATTTTTATTTGAACCTGAGATCAAGTGTGCCAAGCCATACCCTTGATCTCAGATCTATATATGAAAATCATCTAAGTCCTGATTGCAGGGATGCAACGTGGAACCTATCGGGTTTTTGACCATTTATCTTTCATAAAAGATATTGGTTCTCAATGGTATATCTCATAGTTTAATCCGTAGATTTGTATTATGGGAAGAACGGACCAAAGATGAGAGGATTTAGTATCTTCATCTTTATCTTTATTTTTGAATTATCAGTTAAGTTTTAGTTTGTAGTCAGTAATTATCATCTCATCAAATCACCTAAATCATAAGACTGGTAGAATACTGTTAGATCTTAGTAGATTTCTGGAATTGCTTGTCTTTTTAGATCTTTCAAAATTAGTCCTCGTGGTAACGATCTCGTACTCCGCACCCACTATATACAATCCGATTCGTGCACTTGCGAGTAAAATATCACAATTAAAATTCACATCAAGTTTTTGGCGCTGTTGCCAGGGATTAAATTAAGAAAATCTGAATTTTTGGTAGACAGTAAATTTTAGGAATTTTAGGAGATTAAAATAGTATTTCTGCTTTTAAAAAAAAAAAAAAAATTTTTTTTTTTTAATTTTTAATTTTGAATTTTAATTTTTTTAATTTTTAATTTTCTTAAGGTTTTCCTGCTCGAAACCTCCGCTCTGTGCGTCATTTGCATACACACTAAGTCTTCTAAAGAAAGAACTTTAGAGCCTTTAAATTCAGAGATCGAACGTGCTTGCCGGTCAAATCGTAAGGACGCTAGATCAAGGCAGAAATTTTCAAGGGAATCATCCACTGAAGTCAGTATGACTGACAACATGAATGGGCAACTTGAACAAGAGGAAGAACCAACATTGAGAGAACTGTTCTCTCCGATCACTACAAATACCCCATCATGCATTGTATACCCCGCCACACCTGGTGGCCGGTTTGAAATTCGTACAAATGTCATTCAAATCCTTCCAATCTTTTATGGCATGGAGAGAGAAGATCCATACCAGCACGTCAAAGACTTTGTCGAAGTCTGCTTATCTGTTTATCAAAACTTCAGCGAAGAATCTGTTAGGCTACGCTTGTTTCCTTTCTCTATAAAGGATAAAGCAAAAGCATGGTTAAACTATCTACCATCGGGATCCATAACCACCTGGGATCCGATAGTCAAAAAGTTTCTGTCAAAGTTCTTCCCTATGGCGAAGACGAATGTCCTTAGACGTGAAATCACGGATTTCACGCAAGAGGAAGATGAGAGATTATATGAAGCTTGGGATAGATTCATGGATCTCTTACTCAAATGTCCACACTATGGATACTCAAAGTGGAGACTGATCCAGTGTTTCTACAATGGACTGAGTCAACGAAATAGACATCTGGTGGAGTCAATGAATGGCGGAGGATTCCTGAGTCTTAAGGAAACTGAATCTTATGCTTTCCTAGAAAAGTTTACTGAGGATTCTCAGCACTGGGATTTCACAAAGACTCGGGAACAACCAGTCAAAGCCCGTGATCAAGCCGGGCGTTCAACCAAGAAAGGAGGACTATACGTAGTAAAGGATTCCCCAGATTTGATGGCTAAAATTGATTTCCTCACTCAACAAGTGGAGGAATTGAAATTAAAGAAGAATGTGCATATGGTAAATACACAGCCTGAGCCATATTCAATTTGTGCAAGTCCAATGCATATGGCAGATGATTGTCCTTCAATGCAAAACTATCATAAAGACACATCTGAACAGCTAAATGTTGTGAATAATTATGGGCGGAATCAAGGAAACGTTTTCAATGAGAATAACCCAAATAGCTGGAGAAACCACCCAAATTTCTCATGGAAACAAGAGAATCAAAGAATACAGCCTAGGAAGCAGGGGACGAACTTTTATCCCCAACAAAATTTCAACCAAGGACCGCAGCAGAACTACGGTCAAGGGCAATTTCAGCAGCAAGGGTTCAATAACTTGAATCAATTTCAATACAATCAGAATCAGGTTGGGCAGCGAAGGCAAGTGAACCAGAATTTTTAGTTTGCACAACCAATGGGAGGTTATCAAAACCAACCACAGCAAAATTTTGTGCCAATATTTTCACCACCTGGATTTAACATTCCACAGGGAAATACTGCCCAACGTCCTCATACACAAACTCCTTCTACTGAGGACCTGATGAAACTCATTCATTCTCACACATCCTTAATCTCTAAAATAGAGACCCAAATTGGGTAATTGACCACTTTTCTCTGTGAAAGAGAAAAAGGATCGTTTCCGAGCCAACTAGTTCCTAACCCAAGGGGCCAAATGGTTGTTGAACAAATATCAACTTCAACACAAGAGGATGATCAACAACAAATTCGGGCGATCACAACATTGAGATCTGGAAAGTAGGTCAATAACAAAGTAGTGTTGCCAGAGGAGGAGGAAAAGTCTGATGGAGAGAAGAAATCTGAAGAGAAAGAAGAAATTGATGATAAAGTACAAGCAAAAGAAACATCAGAAGAAAAGAGAGAACAGAAGAGAAGTTTTGTTCCTAAAGCACCGTACCCGCAAAGATTGATGGCACCACTGAAAAATCGCGATGAGGAAGGAATAAATGAGATTTTCAAGTAATTAAAAATTAATATTCCTTTCCTAGATGCCATCCGCCAAGTGCCGGCTTATGCTAAATTTTTGAAGGAATTGGTCACAATTAAAAGAAAGACAAATATTCTGAAAAAGGCTTTCTTAGCCGAGCAAGTTAGTTAAGTGTTACAAGCAAAGCTCCCGATCAAATACAAGGACCCAGGTTGTCCTACAATCTCGATCATCATCGACGATAACTGTATTGATCAGGCCCTTTTGGATTTAGGAGCAAGTGTCAACTTGTTGCCTTATTCTGTGTACAAGGAGCTCGAGTTGGGAGAACTTAAGGCCACTGCGATGACCCTTCAGTTAGCTGATCGGTCTGTAAAGATCCCTCATGGAATTGTGAAAGATGTCCTCATCAAGGTGGATTCTTTCTACTTTCCTGTGAATTTTATTGTTTTGGACACTTAACCGGCATCAAATTTGAAGAATAACATTTCAGTGATTCTAAGAAGACCTTTTCTAGCAACCTCCAATGCGCTAATCAATTGTCGAAATGGGATCATGAATCTGTCATTTGGAAATATGACAGTGGAACTCAATATTTTTAATATTGCCAAGCAGCCCATGGAGGATGATGAACATGCACAAGCATGCATACTCGATGAAATCGTTGAAGACATATTTCGTGCATCCGAAGCTGAAGATCCTTTAGCAGCTTGTCTTGCGCATTTCAGAGAGAATTTTGATGTGGATCAACTGATCCAAGAAGTGAATCACATGTTGGACTCCACACCACGTCTGGGAGAAGAAAAGGAAATAGAGCGTGGAACTCAAATTAAATTAATCAAGGAAAACCCGAAAGAGGAGGAGAAACTATCCTTAGAACTTAAACCTCTTCCTGAAAATCTCAAGTATGTCTACCTGGGGGAGAATGAAACTCAACCCGTTATAATATCATCAACATTAGATGCGCATTAAGAAGGCCAACTCATGAATGTACTCAAAGAGCACAAAAGTGCCCTCGGTTGGTCGATAAAAGATATCAAAGACATTAGCCCCACGGTTTGTATGCATCGAATCCATTTGGAAGACAATGCTAAGCCTTCTAGGGAACCACAGAGGAGACTAAACCCTATAATGCAAGACGTGGTCCGAAATGAGGTAATCAAACTTCTAGATGCTAGAATTATATACCCCATCTCTGACAGTAAATGGGTCAGCCCCACACAAGTGGTCCCTAAGAAATCGGGAGTCACAGTGGTAAAGAATGAGGAAAACATACTAGTCCCTACAAAAATTCAAACAGGGTGGAGAGTGTGCATTGATTATCGAAAGTTAAATTTGATGACGAGGAAAGATCACTTTCCTCTTCCGTTTATCGATTAGATGTTGGAAAGATTGGCCGGGCATGAGTACTATTACTTCCTCGATGGCTATTTCGGGTATAACCAAATAGTCATTGCACCTAAGGATCAGGAGAAGACCACTTTCACATGTCCTTTTGGTACTTTCTCCTATCGACGAATGCCGTTTAGGCTTTATAATGCACCAGCTACATTCCAAAGATGTATGCTGAGTATTTTTTCGGATATGGTCGAGCGATTCATCGAGGTCTTCATGGACGACTTCTCGATCCATGGAAACAGTTTTACTAACTGTTTGAATCATTTGTCACTAGTGCTTGAACGATGCCAAGAGAAGAACCTTGTTCTTAACTGGGAAAAATGTCACTCCATGGTTAAAGATGGCATTGTTTTGGGACATATCATATCGTCCCAGGGTTTCGAGGTCGACAAGGCCAAAGTTGATTTAATTGCCAATCTACCACCACCTAGGACAGTGAAAGAAATCAGATCTTTTCTCGGACACGCAGGTTTTTATCGACGTTTTATTAAAGATTTCAGCAAGATAGCGCGATCGCTATGCAGTTTACTTTCCAAGGATGCCCCGTTCGTTTTTGATGATGAATGTTTGCGAGCCTTTGAAACCATTAAGGCCGAATTGATAAAAGCTCAAATAATTCAATCTCCAAACTGGGACTTCCCGTTCGAAATAATGTGCGACGCCTCTGATTATGCAATTGGAGTTGTTCTGGGGCAACGAATAGAAAAATTACCGCATATAATCTACTATGCGAGTCGTACTCTCAACGATGCCCAGTTGAACTACTCGACCACTGAAAAGGAACTTTTGGCAATAGTTTTCGCGTTGGATAAATTTTGATCCTATTTATTAGGATCTAAAGTCATGGTATTCACAGATCACGCTGCTCTGCGCTATCTATTCGCTAAAAAAGACGCTAAGGCACGTTTAATTAGATGGATCTTGTTGCTGCAAGAGTTCGATTTGGAGATCAAGGACAAGAAAGGCTCAGAAAATGTGGTGGCAGATCACTTGTCACGAATAATTATTGAGAGATCTGACGAGCCTGTTCCGATCTTGGAGCACTTCCGAGATGAACTGTTGTTCAGGATTGATTGTCCACCTTGGTATGCGGATCTTGGCAATTATCTAGTCACCGAGAAATTATCTCACCATTGGTCGAAGAATGAGAAATCCATTTTCTTAGCTTGGGTGAAACACTATTTTTTCGAAGATCCGTACTTATTCAAATACTGTCCTGATCAAATCATACGAAGATGTATTCCTGAATCTGAGCAACTACGAATCATCTCGTTCTGTCATGAGTTGCCTTGTGGAGGTCACTTTAGTTCCAAAAAGACTGCCGCAAAGATCTTCCAAAGTGGTTTTTACTGGCCGACGATCTTTAAGGATTGTCATCAGCATTGCAAATCTTATCACAGCTGTCAAATGCTGGGCCGAATCTCAAAGCGCAACATGATGCCGCTCAATCCAATTTTAGAAGTTGAATTATTTGATGTTTGGGGGATTGATTTTATGGGTCCTTTCCCGAATTCATTTGGAAATACGTTCATTCTTGTCGGTGTTGATTATGTCTCAAAATGGGTAGAGGCTGTGGCGTGTAAATCGAATGATCACAGAGTAGTGATCAAATTTCTCAAGGATCAAGTGTTTTCTCGTTTTGGCATTCCAAAGGCGATAATCAGTGATGGTGGAAAGCACTTTTGTAATAAAGTGTTCACCCAATTAATGAAGAAATATGGTGTCACACACAAAGTCGCTACGCCATACCATCCTCAGAGGGATGAAAATGAACGAAAAGAGAGTAAGTAGAGAGATACCGAGTTGTGGTGTTTACTGAGAGTGTATAGCAAAAAAAATAATAATAAAAGAAAAAGGGGGGAGAAAAAGAAAAAGAAAATTGTGAAAAATAATGAAAAATATGAGGTGCTTCAAAAAAAGGAAATTCAAAAGAAAAAGAAAGTTGAGAAAAATAGAAGAATATTGAGAAAAATAGTGAGAGATTAGAAAAGAAAAAGAAGAGAAATAGAAAAATCAAAAAGGTGTTTCCTTTCCGATTTCTCAGAAATTTTGAATCCCAACTTCCCTTTCTTTCTTACCCTTTCCTGAGCCCCATTACAACCCTACAAAAAGACCTTCATGATCTGATCTTGCATTGGTAACTGCCTTGTGGAGAGTGAATATGTGATACTTATGACACTTGATATGACATGCTTAGGATATACAAGTATCTTCTTATGAGATTTATTTTTGTTCATTGATTGCATCGTGTTTCATTTATCATGTGAAAACTTTTTATTTGCTTTTTATTGATCTCTCATATGTGGGCGAAAACTTACCTATCATCGGAGTGATTTTATTTTAAGAGTATACCTAAAGTGAGGATTGAGTCTAAACAACAGGTCCGACGGTTTCTCGTTTGAACTAGTTCTGAGATGGATGAATTTTGGTTTGGGTATGCACACACTTCACGTTTAAGCATGAATGGATGAGTTATCTAATGATTTGAGCATTAGACTAATTTGAATGGATGCTAGTATGATTAGTATAACATTGTTATTTAAAAATGAGGATTCGCATATTGAATTGATTAATGATTTTGAGTTTTGAATGGCATATATATTATCAAAATCATATTTTAAAAACTCAATTTTATCGATGATTTCAAAAATGTATTGAAGTTTGTGGGTAACTTCACTGTAAACCCTCAGGAGACACAACTCTTCCACTAGAGATCACCTAGGGGTTTAAAGGCTTGCTGTACATGCTAAGTGCAATCGTGTTCCCTACGAAAGTGGCATTTATTTTCTTTAGTTTGCTTTGCTCGAGGACCAGCAAAGTGTAGGTTTGGGGGTATGATGAGTACTGAAATATGATGATATTTTACTCCTAAATAGCTATATTTAGCTATCCGATGAAGGCTATCTGATGAGAATTATTATATTTGAAGTATTTCAGGTAAATACAAGCCAAGTGTGGAAAACAGCCCAAAAATTCTGAAAATAATGTCAAAACACTGTAACTTTGGGTCATCGAGAACTTGGTACGACTTGCGGCTAAATTGGGACCTTCAAGGCGGCCGAATGATGAAATTGTCAAAACACAAAAGTTGTAGATCTTTTCGTCAGCTTTCCAACGGCATAAGAATCACCTCAATCCGAGTTCGAGACAGAAAGATATGACTGAAATACCGAAACAGCGTCTGATACAAAAAAGTGTGCTGAAATTCACGGATTTCTGGGGGTCGATGCATCGACCCTTTTGGTCGATTAATCGTGGAGAAGGAGAGTCTGACACAGAATTGACTACTTTAAAGCTGATTTTGAGCCTCTTTTGTAGGGTCGATTAATCGACCCTAAATTGGCGGCTGGGGAGACTTCTGCGACCGGGAATCTATTTAAAGCGACTCAAACACTTCGAGGGAGAATTAGAAATTAGGGAGATAGGAGATTAGAGTTTTAGTTTTTAGTCTTTATTTTTCATAGTTAGACATAGAAATAGGGAGTTTTTATTTATTCATTTTTGAGAGCTTTGTTCCTTTAATTTTTCAGTACTCATTCCTTCAGTTTATTATTATTGCTCAAGTTTATTCCTGCATTATTCTCGTTTCTGAAGACCATCGTACTTTTGGATCAAAGTAATTTCTTTTGAAGTTGAGGTATTTTTAATTCATTAAATTAATATTATTTTCTCTTCCTTATTTATTTATGTCATTTAATTGCAATATGTGTGGCTAAATTCATAAGGATGGGGATCTAATGATTCCCATCCGAGGGATGTACTTTTAATAATATAAATTTAGGAAATATGAGATTTTATTTTATGGTTGTTGTGCTATCAAGAACGGATGAAATCTCCGTCACTAACCGGGATCGCGTGTGCCGAGCCATGCCCGGGATCTAAGATCTGTGATGGTAATTTTATCCAATCATTGTTATATGGTCTTTTTGCTTTCATCGTGTGGATCTAATTACGATTATGATCCCGATCGAAAAGTTTAGCCATGCCCTGGATCTTGGATCTGTAATGGTAATTTTATCTTAATTACTCCCTAATTTGAAATCGAGTGTGCCGAGCCATGCCCTTGATTTTAGATCTATGGTGGTATTATTATTGAAATTTTTACCCACTTTGGAGATGATTTTTATTTGAACCTGAGATCAAGTGTGCCGAGCCATGCCCTTGATCTCAGATCTATATATGAAAATCATCTAAGTCCGGATTGCAGGGATGCAACGTGGAACCTATCGGGGTTTTTGACCATTTATCTTCCATAAAAGATATTTGTTCTCAATGGTATATCTCATAGTTTAATCCGTAGATTTGTATTATGGGAAGAACAGACCAAAGATGGGAAGATTTAGTATCTTCATCTTTATCTTTATTTTTGAATTATCAGTTAAGTTTTAGTTTGTAGTCAGTAATTATCATCTCATCAAATCACCTAAATCATAAGACTGGTAGAATACTGTTAGATCTTAGTAGATTTCTGGAATTGCTTGTCTTTTTAGATCTTTCAAAATTAGTCATCGTGGGAACGATCTCGTACTCCGCACCCACTATATACAATCCGATTCGTGCACTTGCGACTAAAATATCACAATTAAAATTCACATCAGATAGGACATGTTAATTGTAGGTCTATGAAATGCATGGCTAACTTAGAGTTAATTCCAAAACACGAATATTTTGATAGTAGTGCTTGTAGTATATGTGCTAAGACTAAAATTATTAGAAAACCTTTTCCTAGTATTATTAGAAATTTATATTTATTAGATTTAATACACAGTGATATTTATAATTTAAATAATGTTCCTACTAGAGGAGGAAAATGATATTTTATTACTTTTATAGATGATTTTTTGAAATATGCTCAATTAAATAAAAAAATAAAAGTCATTAGATCTGATCGAGGTGGAGAATACATGTCAAATGAATTTTCTGATTTCTGTGAAATTTATGGAATTCGTCATGAGGTGACGGCTCCTTATACGCCACAACAAAACGGAGTTGCAGAAATAAAAAATAGAACATTAGTAGAAATGACTAATGCAATATTATTTAACGCTAATTCCGATAAAAATTTATGGGGTGAAGCTTTATTAATTGCTACTCATATTTTGAATAAAATTCCACATAAGAAAAGTTTAACTACACCATATGAATTTTGAAAGAATCGAAAACCTAGTCTAACCTATTTTAAAGTGTGGGGGTATAGGGCAATTGTTAGATTAGTAGATCCTAAAAGACCTACGATAGGAATTAGATCTATTGAGTGTGCATTTATTGGGTATGCATAAAATAGTAAAGCTTATAGATTTCTAATTATGGAATCTAAAGATAACATCGATAAAAATACTATAATAGAATCTAGAGATGCTATATTCAATGAATCTAAGATCATTACTCTAACTAATAAATTAAATATTGAAAGTAAAACTTATGAAGATGGAGAATCTTTAAAATCTAAAGAAGTTATTGAATCTTCAAGTGATGAAAAGGTCATCCTTGAACCTCGACGAAGTAAACGTCAACGATTTGAAACTAGTCTTTCAAAAGACTATTATATCTATTTGATTGAAGGAAATAGGACCAAAAGTACTAAGAAACATTTGTGTCTAAATATAGACGATGATCCTATCACTTTTAATGACGCAATGAAATCTAGAGAGTGCTTTTTGGAAAGAAGCTATCAATGATGAAATTGATTCAATAATGGGAAACAAAACATGAAAATTAATAGACTTACTAGAAGGATCTAAACCCATAGGATGTAGATGGATATTTAAAAGAAAACTTAGAACAGATAGAACTATAGAAAAATTTAAGGTAAGATTGATTGCCAAAGGATATAGACAAAAGGAAGGTGTTGATTATTTTGACACCTACGCACTCGTTGCTAGAATTTCGACTATAAGACTTTTAATTGCCTTAGCTTCTATACATAAGTTACAAATCTATCAAATGAATGTTAAAACTGCTTTTTTAAATGGTGATTTAAAAGAAGAGGTCTATATGGAACAACTAGAAGGATTTATTCTACCTGGATAAGAAAAGAAAGTCTGTAAACTTATTAAATCTCTATATGGGCTAAAACGAGCATCAAAACAGTGGCATGAAAAGTTTGATAATACTATTACCAATTTTGGATTCAAAACTAATGAAGTCGACAAATGTATGTATTATAAATTTTCTCATAATAATGGTATTATTATATGTCTTTATGTAGATGATTTACTTATTTTTACAACTAATTTAGAAGTTATTTTAGAAACTAAAAACTTCTTAAGTTTATCTTTTAACATGAAGGACATGGGTCAGGCAGATGTAATTTTGGGAATCAAAATTTTAAGAAATGAAAATACATTAACTTTAACTCAATCTCATTATGTTGAAAATATTTTGAAAAGATTTAATTATTTTGATTTGAAATCTGTCAATACACCTTTAGATATTAATCTTAAATTGGCTAAAAATTATGGACGATGTGTGCAACAGTTAGAATATGCAAGGGTTATTGGTAGCCTTATGTATGCAATGCATTCTACACGACCAAATATCGCATTTGCAGTAAGTAAGTTAAGTAGATTTACAAGTAACCCTAGTTCTGTTCATTGGAATGCTATTTCGCATGTTTTTAGATATTTAAAGGGTACTATTAATTATGTTTTATAATTTTCTGGATATCCTCACGTTTTAGAAGGATATAGCGATGCAAGTTGGATACCTGGTTCAGAAGAATCAAAGTCTACAAGTGGATGGATATTCACTTTTGGAGGTGCTGCAATCTCATGGGGATCAAAGATGCAGACTTGCATCACACATTCCACTATGGAATCAGAATTCATTGCCTTAGCGGCAAGTGGAAAAGAAGCAGAATGGTTAAGGAATTTACTACTAGAAATTCCAATTATGATTAAACCATTGTCACCTATCTCTATACATTGTGATAGTGAAGCAATACTATCGAAGGCTTATAGTCAAACGTATAATGGAAAAAATAGACACATTGGTCTAAGACATAGCTATGTATAATAATTACTTAGAGATGGAGTAATCTCAGTAATTGGGGTCAGGTTTGCAGAAAACCTGGCGGATCCGTTTACTAAAAGCCTTGGCAGAGATGAGCTTAATAAAACTTCAATCGAGATGGGTTTAAAGTCATTAAACCTAAACAGCCACTTATGATTGGAACCCTACCTAATATTTGTTTAATCAATGTTTAGGTTCAAAGGGAAAAATAAGTCGTAAATCCGTGGTAGCTAAAAGACACCACATTGATGAGAAATAAATCCTATATACATCTCAGGAAGGGTAGTGTTTCACTTATAATGGATAAGGGGAGGTAGAGCATTGCTCTTAACAGTCCTATAACACTATGTGTTGAGATGTTACAGTTACAGAGATATCTCTTATAGGTCTGCCTATATAAGTGTGAAGGTGGAGCCGCTTTCAATGAGATATGGCTTTATCTCATAAACACTTATGAAAACCAGGGTACTAGCATAGGGCCTAAATGTGCTAACCTTTTATTGAACACCAAAATATGTGAAATATGTGTGTGAAATAATTTCGATTTGTCATATAAGATCGTTAGTTCAAGACTTTCTTTCACTAAAGATCTTGATAAATTTTGAATTATTTTTACTAAAGTGAAAATTCAAGTCTGTAAGATATTTTCATTTATGTATATTTTTCTAGTGTAGCTCTATTTCAAATCTTTAAAATAGTGGGAGATTATTTATTTATTTTTTTGTTAAAAAAGTTTTTAATTTTATTTTATTTTAAATCTTTAAAATAGTAGGGGATTGTTGGATATTTTAAAGGTTTTAAAAAATAAGCTTTTGAAATTGGGATTTGTCTCACATCGTGTAAACTCTTTTTTGGGTTTACCTTATATATCATTGTCTTGGCTTAAGGCTTGTAGCCTGGTCACACACGCCGCAGCAGCGAGCCGAGCCGAGTCGGGTCGGGACGGGCATGGGCACGGGCATGAGCACGAGCACGTGTACGTGGCGTGGCGTGACAATACGGTAATTTAATTGAACTTTTGAACAAGTGTGTAACCGTCCATTTGCATTTTAAATCATTCAGTTATTTTTTAAACGGATATGTCTTATCCGACCGTTCAGTTATATGCCACGGATATGTCCGTTCGATTACACCTGTTTTATCTATAAAAGGTCCCTAAGACCCCTCATTTTATATACTGTATATTTTCGCAAATTTCTTCTACGCGAGTTTAAGCTTTTTCCTTCTCAAAGTTGCGCTTTAGTTTTTGGTGTTCTGGTTGCGTGATCAGATTCACCAAATCTAATCACACGGATACGCTCCCGATTCGTTGTATCCTGGAACCGATTTGCCGGTAACCTATTGGTGACCACTAGATCATAGTGGTAGGGGAAAATCTCGGTCTAAAGACAACGATATTTAATGTGCCTCGAACCGGATTAGCGTATATTTTAATTCCGATCTTTATCTTCTTTTGCAACCTGAACCTATTGTACTAACAGAAAGTATAAGGAGGCATGCATGGTAGCTAGCCAGTGAGCATCCATACGGTATGTATGAAGTATACAATAACGAAGATACTTGTATCTAATAAAGTATGTAGAATTTCAGAAAGGCTATCCGTATTAGGGCATAGTTAGGATCTTCAATAGTGGCTGAGCTCGGATTTTCTTATTAGAGGGCCACAGATATGCGCCCAGGCATAGAGATATCTCTACGCCTATTAATATTGGTGCGACATGCAACTCCTTTTTGTGAAATGATGGGTAGCATGGGCCCACTTTACTAACTAGGGTTACACTTTTAAAATATTTTAAAAGTTAAATATCATTCCAGTTGTCATTGTTGACCTTTTTAAAGTCTCTTTCTTCTCTCCATTTTTCCAAGAAAGTGTCAGACTTACCTTTTCTTAAAAAATGTGGCCGCTCGATAGTGAAGCGCTAGCTCCTCGGCAGCGAAGCGCCAACGCCTCGAAAATGAGGCGTTGGCAACCCAATAGTGAGGCTTTGGCACCCCGGCGCCTCTTTTTAGGGGCATTGGCGCCTCTATATTGAGGTGTTGGCACTTCGGTAAAAAAGAAAAAAGGGGTGGAGGCGCCTCATTTTAGGGGAACCGATGCTTCTATATCGAAATGCTGATGCTTTGATTTAAAAAAATAAAAATAACAAAAAAGAAGTGTTGGAGCCTTGTTTTAGGTGTACCGGTGCCTCTATATTGAGGTGTCGGCACTTCGCTTAATTTTTTATTTTTTTATTTTTTATATTGAAGCGCCGACACCTCGACATAGAGGAGTCGGGGTGCCAGTGCTTCGCCGCCGGTTGCCAGTACCTCGCTGCCGAGGTGCTAGCGCTTCGCTACCGCGTACTCACATTTTTAAAATAAAATATATCTGAAAAAGTAAGTCTGACACTTTCTTAGAAAAAGAAAGATAAGAGAGAGAAACGAAAGCGACTTTAAAGACTTTTAAAAAAGTCTAGAATGCCGACTGAAAAGGGAATATAAATTTAAAAATATTTTAAAAGTTTAATTCTAATGGGCCTCATGCCACCCATCACTTCACAAAAAAGGCGCTACGTGTCGCGCCCATATCAATTGGGGCAAAGACATCTCTATGCCTAGCTGCATTTTCCCCTTTGCCTTCTTATAAAGGGGCAAGTTACAATCCACAAGGAAAATGAGTTAGTATCCTTGGCGGCTTAAGTGTCGAGTGACTTTGTACTTGGGTTACTTTTTGGGATGTCTACACATGATAGACCTCACAAAAAGTGACCTGAGTAGCAAGAGCATCGACTCTCAAGTCAAGGACCTAATACTTGCTCAAATTGATATGGGAGCACACGACTAGGTTAAAAAGGGGGCAATTGTCAACATGTTCTATAGCCTAACTAGGCTATTACATTTCATTTCGAGAGTTTAGGAGGACAAAGATCGACTTTTATGGATTCAACTTTAGTTCTAGACTTCGAAATTCTCTTTATTCTTCTTGTTAGATCTAATTGTCACGATCTACGATAACCTAATAGTTCACTCCTATGTGTGTTGCCAAGTATAACCACTCTTGTGAATCCTATAATGTTTGATTAGATTATACATATCCACAAGTGTTTGTAGTTCTAAGGAGACTATTTTATAAAATTTATTTTTTTTAATAGTTGAACACGGTTCATTTCGTAGTTAACCACCAAAATATTAATGGTTGACCACGAAAAGAAACGTGGTTAACCACCTTTGATTTTGTGGTTGACCATCACTTAAAATATTAACGGTTGACCACGAAAAGAAACGTGGTTAACCACCTTTGATTTTGTGGTTGACCATCACTTAAGTGACAGTCAACCATGAGTTAGCTTTTTGGAAAAAGAGTTTCACTTATCTCTTTTTAGGGTCATAACTTCTATATCTATTCTCTTATAAACGACTTTTAGGTTTTACCTCTATTGAATTTATTGCTTAGCCGTCTTTGTGAGAGAAGAAATCTTTTTGGCCTTTAAAACTTTTGATCGGATCCCATGGTAATTCAAAGGCTTTTGTTCCGCTTCTATTTTCTGAAGAAAATTGCGTTTGAAGTTTTGAGCGTGTGTAAGCTCGTGGAATCTGGGGTGTTGTTGTGGCTCGTTTGAACATGAGTGGACCATCGTGCGACTCTGTGGTTGAAGGCGACAAATCGAGGAACTATGAGAACCCATAGTGGATTCTAGACACATTGAGGAACTATGACGACAAATCGAGTGTTTCTATGACATTTTTTGGTAACTTAGATTTATCATTTTCAGAATGGGATAGACAAAATGGTTTAAACAAACAAATGAATTTTAAAAATAAAAATAAAAATAAATTTTTTGAAATGTTCATTGTTACAAGTGCAAGGGTTTTGGGCACAATACTTTGAATTGCCAAAATAAGAAGAAGGAACAAAATAAGTTTAGAGCCTTTGTGGATACTGTCAATGAGCCAGATGTCACAATTTCTATTGATATTAAATCATCATCTGATTCTAAAGAAGAGATTTGTGGCATTAATGAAGCCTATGGTAAGTTGTACCTCGAGTGCATGAAACTGATTAAAGTGAAGGGTAAATACTCAAAGTAAATATCCGAATTGAAAAGTGTTAACTCCTCTTTAAAATCCGAGGTTGAGGAACTTAAACTTGTCAAGGAGAAACAAGAAAGCACTATGAGATCCCTCCATGACAAAGGTTCTTTGAAAATGAATGTCAAGAGCATTATGGGAATTTTAAGGTCCTCACCCTTGAAAATGAGAAGTTGAAAAGTGAACTTGCCACATCAACTTCAAAGTTTACTAGTTTTTGCAAGGGTGAAGAAAAGCTTGAAAAAATGCTTGGCATTGGAAAATCAGGAGCTAATAAGGGTGGTCTTAGATATATTGGAACTTCTTCCTCTAAGCCCAAGACTAACTCAAAATCAATTGTGAATATACCTGATGTTCCAAAAACTGTTGGTAGAAAAGTCCCTACGTGCTTTTACTGTGGTAGATAAGGGCACGCTATTTCTAACTGTGCTATTAGGAGAAGAGACATGTATCAATCCCCAATGATTGAACGGAATCACATAGATAGAGAGAGTAATCAATCTCATGGTGGACATATTTCAAATAAATATCCAAATACTCATAATGATAGAAAGAGAAATATGTACTTCAATAGACCTATCTCTAATAGGTACATGCAAGTTTCTCAATATCATAATTTGATGTCAAATTTAAGGATTGTTGAGAGAAACGATTTTTGTACTGGTTTTGCAATTCCTAGATACACTCTCAGGTGGATGGAAGAGTGATTTGGTTTGAGTTTCTTTATTTTTGTATCTTAGTAGGTTTTTGGATTCTCCTTATTCTTTATTTTCTTATTATAAAAAATCAAAAAAATATAAATATATATATTTTTAAAAGATTTAAAAAAAAGGTTTATGAATGTGTCATATATATAATCATTTGCTCAATTCTATTATCTTGCATACATATTTGTGTATGTTAGGCCTCTTCATATATTTATTAAATTTTAAGTGTATGAGTGGTCTTCATTATATTGTGTGCATATATGTATTTTAGTCAATTAGCCTTTAAAATCATGCATATATAACTTTTCAATTCATCATTATATAATTGATAAATTGTTTGAAGGTGATGTTTTCACTTTGGATGATTGTCTATTTGTATTGAGTATCACCTATGCCATTAGCATTTTGAGCCTTATTTTTTTTGTGGGAAAGGGCTACACAGACGATTCGTGTAAAAGTCATTACTAAGTGGATGGTGAAAAGGATTACAGAGTTAGTTGTAGAGTGAAAGCCGTCGTCCTCAAATTCTACTCATTCGTCAATTTTTTTTATGTAGAATATAAAAAATAATGAAAAAAAATACATTCAAAACTTTTATTCTCCTCATTTTAGAATTTATGAGGAAGAGACGAAAAATGGCTACCTACCCAAGTCTGATGAGAAAGTCACCATCCTCTTGGGTAGAACGATCGGGAAGTCCACTTGGATATTTGAGTTTACACAATTTTATAAACTTTCCTTTGTTAATTAAAAATATTTCTCACCTTATATCCCTTATTTTTTCTTACACTCTTCATGTTTGAGACAATTATCCTTTGCCATTGCAGCATCACATTCATGTTGTCAAATATATGTGAAAGTTGTGAATTTGCATAAACGAGGTTGATGAGTGTTTGTGCAACCGTGGATCTCACCGATCCGTTATGACGATAAAAAATGGAGTCACCACCCAGAGCTTTTGGTATCCCGGGATACCCAAATCAATATCGTAGGCATTAAAGTGCTAGATTTGACTCCAATCTGGTCTACGCCAAAGTCTATAGGTAAGGACTTCGGTTATCAACAGGGAAAGTGTTAGGCACCCGATTAACCCGCTCGTAAGCGGTCTCTACTATGACCAAAATAAAAATAAAATAAAATTTGAACGACACTTCCTCTTGCCCGAAGACAGTTCGATCCTATTTGAGTCCCCCGCAATCACCGAAATTTTGGCGACCTAACAGCTCAAATTCTAGGATGGAGGAAAAGCAAAAGAAAGTAGAGGAATAGAGGACAGAGTCGGAGCTCTCGGGCCCTTATAGCACTGCCGTTGATCTTCGCGTTGATGCACACTTTGATGATCTTCTGATAGCAAATGAGTTAAGAAAAAAGGGTCTTAGCTTCTAAGGCTTGGGCTTGGAAGGTTAGGAATTATGATATGATGATGATCTAGGCTAAGGTTTTAAAGCTTATGAATGATGGAGATGGAAGTGTTGTGGTATAAGGGAGGAGGGTTTAAGGGATTAAAGCTTAGCAAAGAGGAATAGGAAAGATGAGAGGAGATTTTTCTAGAATTTTTGCTTTAGGAAATGCAAAAAGTGTCCTTAACACGGAGGGGTGGGTCTCTATTTATAGATGGAGAGGTAATTAGTGAGTGGTTAGGTCACTAATGAGTTTATAAATTAGGTAATGGGGAATCCAAGGTTTTTGGGATTTTTAAGAGCTTGGAGAAGAGAGAAATAGGTTTAATAGTGGATGATGAGGTGATGACTTGAATAACATAAGGGTTATACCTAAGGTTGGGAAGGGCATATTGAGTCCTAAAGAAATAAACTCCAAGCTTTAGGATGGTCCACAAGTCAAACCCCTAAATTAAAAATCAATCATTTAAAAAAAATATAAATTTTTTCAATTTGAGAAGTTAGGGCTCATGTTGGAGAAGAACTACCTTGTATAAAAAAATAATTTTTTATTTTTATTTTTACTCATGTCCAATGGATGCATTGGCTCGAGCTATCATAAAATGATATGTTATAATAGTCAATCGGAGTTTTCTATCAAAAGTTATGACTATCGGAAGTTTAAGGGTCGCACAACATCATGAGTCAGTGAAATATAATCTTTTGGGGTCTCGAGCCTCCGTGGGCTGACTTGTGGGCCCGGGTTAGGTCCAGTATGAGCCCAATGGGTTTAGTTTGAGTTTTATAAGTCTGGTTGGGGTTTCTAAGAGGTTTGGATTAATTTCTAAGGGTTTAAGAAGTGCTTTCGGAAGCTTGGAAGTACGCTGTTTTCGAAGTATGGGTCGATTGGGCCTTAGGCCAATTTTGGGTCTCTACAATGTTGTTTACTAGTCACTTGAGATTCAATGCATTGTAGGATTATCCTTTCTGTTTCAATGTGCATGATTGATGATTCTTTAAAATTTATGATTGTAATGATGACATACTTGATCTGATTCATTTTTGAAAATTCCGAAATTGATTTTTAAAGGTTTGTATGATAATTATTTGATCTTAGATAGTAAATGAGGGGGAGAATGGGTCTGTGTGTCTTGTTTTGTTAATGGTCTATATTACTCGAGATAATCAGTAATTTTAGTTTCTTCACTTCAATAATACTGATCAATTGATTCGTATTTTTAATTATTTAAAAATAAAAATAATAAATAATAATACTCTTGGTTGACGTGACTGATCCTCGGTCGACCATGATGCTTCTTGCCAAAATGCACTGATTAAGCAAATTTTTTTACTACGACAGTCGACCGTATTTGTAGTGCCGGTCAACAGTGGGCACAATCTTGCGAAATCTTAAGGTTGTTGATTCGGAGTTTGCAGTGTTTCTCTTTCCTCCGGCCAACCGTTGACTATTAATCGATGGTCAACTGCCTCATTTTTTTTATTGTTTCTTCATCTCTAATTTTTCTGGTTCTCTGATTTGCAGGTTTGTCCCTTTGTCCTCTTATGACTAAAAGGGGGAGAATGATGTGATAGGATGTGGTTGTGCTTTGAGTTTCTTAATGATTATTTTTTTCTTACGCAATGATGATGTAATGGTCTTCTTGGAGTTTGTGTGTTCTTTTTTTTCTTCTCTTTTTGACTTGATCTCTCTTGTTCTTTAGTGTTTCAGATTACAGATTGAAGTGTTTCTGATTACATGTTGAAGATGCTGAAGATTTTTCGTGTGTTTACTTGACATAAGTTTAGGGGTAGTGTATTGAGTTGTAATTTCTCGCATGACATATAGATTGTCTGTATATGGTTGGTTTATAATTGATGTAATTTTTTTTGTCATACCCTTGTAAATTATGTTTTGTCATAGATGGTGACAAATGGAAAGATTGTTAGATATGTTTGTCACGATCTATGATAACCTAGTAGTTCACTCCTATGTGTGTTGCCAAGTATAATCACTCTCTTGTGAATCCTATGTCATTTGATTAGATTATACAGATCCACAAGTGTTTGTAGTTCTAAGGAGAGTATTTTATAAAAGTTTTTTTTTTTATATGGTTGACCATGGTTCGTTTCGTAGTTAACTACCAAAATATTGATGGTTGACCATGAAAAGAAACGTGGTTAACCACCTTTGGTTTTGTGGTTGACCATCCCTTAAGTGGCGGTCAACCATGAGTTTGCTTCGGGAAAAAGAGTTTCACTTATCTCTTTTTAGGGTTATAACTTCTATAGATAGTCTCTTAAGGACGTCTAGGTTCTACCTACTCTTGAATTTATTGCTTAGCTGGATTTGTGAGAGAAGAGATCATTTTGGCCTTTAAAACTTTTGATCGGATCCCTTGGTAATTCAAAGGATAACTTCAAGCGCTATTTTCTGAAGAAAATTGCGCTTGAAGTTTCGAGCATGTCTAGGCTCGTAGAATAGAGTGACTTTGGTGGAATCTAGGAAGTTGTTGTGGCTCGTCTGAACACGAGTGGATCATCGTGTGACTCGATGGTTGAAGGTGACAAATAGATGAACTATGAGGAAGTATAGTGGATTCTAGCGTTGCGATTTAGAAATGTTTGATAGGATCAGAGAGTCTTCATTCATTCGGTACTTTTTGTAACATTCTAACTCAGTGTATTTATTGTCTTGGATTTGACATAGATCCCGTGATTTTTTCCCTTTAGGTTTCCACGTTAAAACCTTGTGTGTAGTAGATTGATTTATTTTATATTATTTATTTTTAATATAATTGCTAGGCAAATCTAGGATACCGGAATTTCACTTCTTTTAATAGACATGATGTCTTAGTCCATTATCTTTTTCTTTTGTTTTTTAGATTACCTGAGTATATGGGCCTCTTAACCACACCCGCCTAATCCCAAGGGTACATGCACATCCCAAGTTAGCACATGTCGGATCAACATGGGATATAAATCCCTAGGGTGGCTTCAAGGGGTAGATTCGAACTCAGATCCCCTGCTTCCCAAAGCAGGTACCTCCCCAGCTTGTCTAACCCGTTGAGGTTCCTCCCCGGCGTGCTAACCCCTTGGGGTTTCTTAGTCTATTATCTTGATAAATTTTTTTTATTTTTTTTGTTTTCTTTCAAAAATATAAATATGAGTTTCTTGTCCTCTATCTTTTACATCGATAATGAGAGCCATCTTCTACTAAAGAGAATCGTCTTTGTTACTTCTACTGGAAATGACTGCGATAATGATGTGATGCAAATTGCTCGACACAACTATGAAATGATATTTTCCACTTTAGATATTATCGATAAGGAGCAGCACCAGTAATCTAATGGGGACCTCTATTGACGCTCACCAAAATTCTAATGATACCAACACCAAGAACCATTAGCTCCTTTATTAAATCAGACGATCGAGATCTTTTTGTCCCAATCTTATATGCAATGGATCTTGAGATCTCATGTGTACTATCAAATCATCAAATTTTGATTTCCGGGATACATCCCGAAAAATATGTTTGATGTACACTCATAATCATGTTCACTTTTCATAATGTATGTCATGTGGAATCGAAACCTGACAGCAAGGATCAAAAAATCGGATTTCGTTTCGATTTGGTGGGGATCGAAACCAAAATTTTGGATCAAATTTCGGCCGAAATTTGGAATTTCGATCAGAATCTTTAAATGAGATGATAGGCTTTTACTGTGTTGAATCAGATGATAGAGGTCTTGTTTTATGCTAATCTTTGGCTCCGATAATCACTTAGGGTTTTACGTGGCACAAATCTCCAAAATACTAAACCTTTCTTTTCAACCCATATGCGGCCACGGTATAAATATGGCGTGCAAGTTGTAGCCCCCTTAAGAAAATATCAATTTGTTTGAAAAGCCACAACTACTATTTGACCTTTTTCCTTATTAATTGTTTGTCATGTATAAGCCAAATATATTTCTTTTTCATGGACCATAATTTGTAATCATGAATTGATTGGTGCCTACACTTATGTTCAACATATCAATTGTCACCAAGACATCAGCTACCAATTAATTTCATTTGATGAGATGATGCTCCACCCACAACATAAAAAGTAATTGAAACTGACAGATTGATGACGGAAACAAGTAATTCCATTATCCAAGGAGGGCAGTGGCTAGGACCACGCCTCAAGAAGCGGAAGCACTGATTGGTATGGTTAGGACCACGCCTCAGGAAGTGAAGGCACCGATTGGCACGTGTGATGTGCGTGTGTTGTAAGTAACTGGAGACTTAGTCGGGTGATCTAAGAGTCCCGATGCCCATTAAGGAAAAAAACAACACAAAAGGAAACAAATAATTCCATTGAAGGCTGATGTTGGAATTGAGATCGATTATAAGTGCTTTATGATGTGTTATTTATCAGGTCAAATCTGCTTCTTACAAATGGTCAAGCCTGGGAAGTTTCCAGTTATTTATTAGCATACAAATCAGTGAAAGTGCACGATGTTAATATATAATTGGATACTTATAAAGGTAGCATTAACCTTGTGTTTTAAAGGCCAAGCCAGCCTGACTCTTCCATAGCCTTATGGATACCAATTCCTATTACTTTTGCTACATTTTTCCACCATTGTCACAGCCAAAGTATTAGTCTTACTCCCAATTATAACAAATATTCTCTGGCTTTACCAAATTTTCCATGGAGAAAGCTCCCTCTCACCTTTCTTGTAACGAATTGATAATGACAGAGATTCCTTTCGACATATGTTGGTGGATCTGATGCAATGTGTCATGGACATTTCACTCCCAAGTAAACATTTATAATTGCAGTCAACTATTTTAAAGCGACTTTGAACCCACAGTGGGGGCACTGGGTTAGATTGAGTCCAGTGGCATCCCATCGACGGATAGAGTTCTAACGGCGATTAAGAGTCACCCAAAAAAATTGGGCTTTATCTTATTTATATTCACTGTCCAAAATGCAGTCAAAGGGATAAAAAATTCAATACACTGGTATGTGGGGATGGTATTCAAACTTTGATCGCAATTTTGACCAGAAAAGAAAATTGAACTTATTTTATAAATCACATGCCACGTGACACACGTCATATCACGATGTGATGTGATCTAAGTATCTAACCCACCATCCTTAGTATAAGTTAAAAAGTCATTTTCCCATTCGCCTTCCCAAAATATAAGAAATCATAAAACCTAACGGGTATGAAAGTACCAGCTGTACTGGCCATCATAAATGATTATGGTGGGTACAAAGAGTCGGCCATGAACAATGCCTAAATTTAAAGAGTTAATGAGAGCTCACCTTAGGCCTATGATAAAAGCCTTCACTATCTAACTGTATTTTTTTTTGGTCCATGTGGCAAAGTTTTTCAGTCCCAAGTTGAAAAAGTGACTAAAAATCATATGAAGGTCACCTGGCCAAAATAATTGCTCATCAAAGGATTAAAACTATTTGATCTGAAATAGATGAACTCTTGTTCATATCTAATATAGAACCTATATTGAAGTGTTTCCACCAACAAGCATAATTTTTGAGTTTCGCAAAGGTAATATGATGTTTGGCTACTTGGACAAGTACAGTTGGTATAACTTGGGCGTCATGTGGCACCATATGACTTAGAAGTTAGACTATGGGAAGACATCCCAATTTTAAGGCTGAGATCTGTAGCACAATGGAAGGTTGATAATATAGCAACTTCAAGGTCATTGGCTTGAACTCATCTTACCCATAGAAGTTTACAAAAGAAAGAAAAAGAAAGAGTGAGAGAAGACGCATACTTATTTAAACTCCACCTCTACAAAATTACGAAAACTAACCATCCATTTTGCTAATAAATGACCTCATATGGGCTGTTTAAATCATATATCTCCACTACAAAAAATAAGACTATTAGCGGCAGCTAAAAATTGTCGCTAATAGTCCTAATAATTTTTTTATTAATAGCGACAATTTTTTGCTCCAAAAAATTGCCGCTAATAGTCTTATTTTTTGTAGTGCCCCCAGTGGCATTCATTTTGCGTTGGCATTAGCTGCCCCATCCATGCACCAAGAACAAGGCAGGGTTCTTGGGAGTTGACCGATATTTTCAAGGGCCAAATCAGTTAAAAGGTAAAAGCCTACTTTCACGAATTTTCGGTTGTAATTTTCGGTCGTTGTACCTTCATTTACAACCGAAAATTCTTCCATCTCAACTCGGGTTTCACGTGCTTAACCTACTGACTACTTTGAATCAGACAATGGAGATTGTTTTTCATCCCAACCTTTCTCGCAATAAATCTTGAGATCATGGGCCTACCATCAGACGATCAGATTTTGATTCTATGTTGCAGCATCCCCAAAGCTGAACATGACTATGGCATTCATAAAATGTGGTTCTCGGATCACTTTCTAAGTGACACCCATGATCTCAAGAGCTATTGTATTGAGGATTTAGACGAAAAATGATCTCTATGATCTCATTCAAAGCAATTAATGAATTAGGCATGTGAAATCCACATTAGAGAAAGAAGAATCTTGGGCT
Source organism: Chloranthus sessilifolius (assembly GCA_021018995.1). NCBI lineage: Eukaryota > Viridiplantae > Streptophyta > Magnoliopsida > Chloranthales > Chloranthaceae > Chloranthus > Chloranthus sessilifolius. Next base: position 137,735,463 of record CM037588.1, on the reverse strand, counting down.
GAAAATAAAGGTACCCCACTAATTCACATTGTCATAAATATATGTGCATCTCCAGTTTGTTAGAGGTATATTGACCTGTGAGCCCGACACCTTTTATTTTTTTTTGGAAAATAATTTTTTTATTGGCCCCTTTTACCTAATACCAACTTAAAAAATAATTGATTGGGCCGTACCCATAAAGGTCGTGGTTTGACGCTACCTTCGAGTTTTAAATCATGTGCCACATGGCATGTGATTGCTAGTTGCACCACATCTCTTAAGGGTTCAGCTAGTCATCTATAGTTTTAGAGAAAAAAATTATTGTTTAAACCTTTTTGCCCTTCAAATCATAAGTCAAATATCGTGTGATTCGCAATCAAAATATTATGAATTAAAATTTTCCAAATTTAACCTACTAGTGGCGGAAAAAATGTCTTATTTATTTATTTTATTTGGTACCTGATCGATCTAAGAAAAATTGTCGCAGCACCTAATTCTCAAATTGAGTGCCACATGTCGCCCAACTAAATCAAAGATAGCGCCAAAACGCTACCCTCTTAAATAGTGTTCGGGGCCTCTCTCTTTTTCTCTCTCTCTCTCTCTCTCTCTCTATATATATATATATATATATATATATATATATATATATACTCCACTCTTTCTATAGAGATATGAATAGATAGATATATGGTGGCATGGGACTTCAATTATTATCATTGAATGTCCCTACAACTAAAAGGCACACTAGCTTGCATAAAATTAAGATTCTAGCAAATCAAATCTTCTCAAAACCCTTTTATATTTGAAGTATATTGATTGGACAAGACGCCTAACTGTGCTTCCCCTCCTTTTGTCTCCCAACGCTTAGAAATGCCATGTTCTTACATCCCCGCCTTTCTCAATGTCCCATCATCATCTCAATCACCTTCTAATACAACAACCGCTAACTCGTTGCACAAAACAAGTCGCTTATGCTTTCTTCTCTTTGGTCTTTTCCTTTTCGGGTTCACTACAATCTTTTATTCAAGACAACACTCTTACTCTTTTCATGCCATCTGGCCCCATCAATGCCCTATGCATGCTATAAAATATCTCCGATATGATTTCGTATCGGAAATGACCCACCATTTCTTTACCTAATTCGTTCAAATCCATGCAAGTAGCCAACCAATTCGCAGTTCAATTCGGTATTTTTCGTAAGATGGATTGAACCTTGTGAGTTTATATCATAACAGCCCATTATTTACCAAACCAAAAAACTATATATAGAGAGAAACCTTAGTCAATTGTCATATATATAGTCACATTCTCTTCTTCCTACCCTTTGCCAGCCATTCCAATCAAATTTGAATTGTTCAATCATTCACTACCTTTAGGAGGACCCATAACGTAAAAAATGAAAACAATAGGAAACTCAACTCATTGCCTATATTTGGAAGATCTATAGAGTTTCTAACATTAATTGTCTATGGAAAAGACCATCCAACTTCTACTTAGAACATAGAGATGCGTCCAATAGAGCTATGGTCTGCATCTATCGGCATGTATGCCAAGAAGAGATCGACTAAAAGTTTACCTAAATATGGCTGGATTCTGACTTAAAAGGCCCTTGTTAGTTTTTAGGGAAAAACTGCAAAACCTCAGCTTGTTATTCATCTGAAAATAAGTGCCTAGATATATCACTTTAGGAGTGACTATTATCATCATCACAACCTTATCTCATATATTTTGGATCAATTATCTGAATCTTATTTCTTTATTATTTTTTAATCAACACTAAGCTCTTTATAACTTTACAATCCTTCATATCCCATGCAACGGCCTTCCACCAGATCTTTGTAGGTCTTCCTCTTTTCCTATGCAAGGTATTAAAATCGGTATCAGTCTTGGGTACCGGTTTACCCGAGGCCGATACGAATTGGCCAATATGTATCGGCCATTTTTTTTTAAAGTAGAAGTCTCGGTCAAAACCAAGATGTATCGTATCGGTTGAAACCAGATATGTATCGGCCAATACGTACTAGCGATACCGATACGTATCGGTTTGGCCAAAAACCGATACGTATCAATATCGACCGATTTTTTATACCTTGCTTGTAATAGTCCCACATCGGGTAGGGAAAAGTCCTAACTATATGTCATCATGCGTTTTGGGTTGGGACTTAAGCCCATGCCAGAAATAAAATAAGAGTGGGGACCTAAGCCCAAAATCGGATAATATTGTGGCATGTGGGTCTGGGTCGTCACAGAATGATATCAGAGCCGACGACAGCTCTTCTATAAGGTGGGGGGGATTGTAATAGTTCCACATCGGATAGGAAAAAGTCCTGACCCTGAGCTATATGTGATTGCGGACGCTACATGTCATAACGGGTTTTGGGTGGGGACTTAAGCCTATGCCAGAAACAAAATCGAGGTGGGGACCTAAGCCTATAACCGGACAATATTGTGGCATGTGGGTCTGGGTCGTCCAATTGCTCCTATGTCTCTATGCTTGTGGCTTCTTAACCCTCCATACAGAATTTGCTTCATGGCTCAGATGAACATGTCCAAGTCATCTTAAGCAGCATTCCATAATTTTTTTACTTTATATGTCACTCTCAAATTTTCTCTTATGTACTTGGTCCAATTCTGATCATTTCCTATTATTCCACACGTTCATCTCAACTAGAGATTTAAAAATCGATACATGTCATCTGTTTGGTCAAGTCCCATGTCGATATGTATTGGATATATTGGACACGTATAAGAAAACTCAGTCAATATTAAAGTACCTGTGACAACCCGATTTTCCTGACATTTTTTTTAAAAACACGGATCCTCGAAAAAATTGGACTGTCAAATCGTAAATCACAATCTAAATACAGAACACTTGGTACATACACACTTAAGCGGAATTCAAAGCAGATAATCACTTAACAAGCAATTATCATTATCGCAAAAGTAGAAATCTCCATTTCTATATAAAACATCTAAAACAAAATAACCAAAATAAAATCATCGGTAATGACCGATCATCACCTAAACAGTGGTATAAAAAATATATGTACAAAAGTACTATAGAATCTCTAAGATGTACTAAGCTCAAAAGCTAAAGAGATCAACTGAAACTATACCAAGTCCGAATCTGTAGCAACTATTGTGCTTCTTTCTCCGGTACATAAATTCGAATTCTCCTCAAGTTCAAGGTCCTGATCAAGAGCTACACCTATGACATATAGTCGGGGTGAGCTATCAATTTAAGCTCAGTAGAAGAAAATCAAATATAATTTCACATCTTATTATATCAATGCATAGATGCAATGATAGAGTTCAAAAGACGATAATATCAAAACCGATTTGCATATATCCTTGAATTGAATCACTAGTTCAAAGTTTCACACAAAATTCGATGATACAATTTTCTGAAATTCCTTTTGGTGTTCCCAAATTCATCTTCAAAGTCAAATTCATAATTTCTATTCGGACTTAGAGACTTACAGAGTTCAGATTCAATGACTTACAATGTTCAATGTTCTGATTCAATGACTTACAGTTTCTAGATTTTCATTATTCCCATCTTACAGTGGTCAGATTTTCAGTTCAAATCTTATAGTGTGTATGGCTGACCCGACGTACCGGTCCAGTCAATGTATATAGTGCTTTAGTCGATATACGATTATGTCTGATGTGTCTGGATTATACATCGTCAGTCGGTCGATTATGGAATATATAATGTACAATGTGTACGGATTACCCGCCGTACTAGTCCAGTCAGTATGTACAGATTCAAAGTTCACAGTTCAATTTTATTTTCATAGTTCGAAGTTCTGATTCATATTCATGTCCAAAGTTTCTATTCAAGTTCCATTTTCGAAGTTCATCTTCACTTTCGGATACTGAGTTTAAGTTCATACACAAAGTCATAATTCAAATCTAATTCCATCTCAATCCAAAGTTCAGAATTCAATGATTCATATTCCAAATTTCAATGCAACTAATAGGTTAGAAATTGCAATACTCACATGTCAATAACTTTCAATATCCAATATTCAAAGAGTTCAAGCACTAATTCAATTGCAATCAGACTTATCACATTTCACTAATCATATCATGACATCTATGAACTCAAGTCAAACATGTAAATTTGCGTTGAAGTTCTCCTACGTTACAATCTATGCGGTTCAATATTCGATCCAAAGGTATCAGTGATTCAAAAGAGTTCAAATGCAAATTCATATTTTAAAGATTTCAAATGTTAAATGTACTCAAGTCAAAACAAGTTCTAAACCACATTCTAATGATTCCAATGCCAATTAATCATATACAAATCTATGAATCAAAGTCAAAATGCAAGTTCTCATTGAATTTCCCCTACCTTAATTTCGAAGTCGCAAGAAAGAGAGCAATGCAAAGGTCTCTATGTATGGCCTCCGGTTCTCAATCTGTATCACATATATGAAGATGTATTAGAGATTTATCTTAATTACTAATAATTTTGACGCACTTAAGTATTTTCTCAAAATCGAGGCAAAAATGGGCAAGTTCGTGCTAAATTAGAACTTGACCCAACTTCCCTCTCAATTTTAACCTTTAAAATATTTGATTCATTAATTTGTTAATTCACAAAAGTTATAGATCTCGTTGTCCTCTTTCCAACGCTGTGAGAATCACATCATGTAAACACCCTAATTTTGTCCACTCGGAGTATACAAACCTGTTCGATCAACCTATGACGTTGCCCACGATCTCCGAAAAAGGACTGAGCTTTTTTGAAAACCTTAAGAACTCTAAAGACGGGACTATGTATTGAAACAATAGTATACGGTTGATCCCAGGCTGAAACAATAGCCCTGTGGATCAAACCCGACTTAGCCCAGGGAAGTTTTCGAATTTAGCGCCCTAACAGCCACGCGCAATTCGATTGCACACATGGAGACATGCGCGTAATTGGTCCCACTTGGACCAGACTCGCTCTTCCAATGGATTGCCTTACGACTCGATTCCGCGCCCTGGATAGGCCGCGTAATCAAATCGCACACCCCATCACCGGTGTGCAATTGGTCCCACTTGGACCAGTCCTCCGTAGACCACCTGAAGACCCGATTATGTGCCCTCACCAGCGCTCACAATCGATTACACACCCCACCACTAGCGCGCAATTGGTCCCCAGTTGGCCTCGGTCTCTAATTCTCATGACTGCCCAAACTCTCCAATCAAGCGCACGTAAGCAGGCGCTTAATTGAATTGTGCGTGCTACACAGGGAGCGTAATTAGTTCCAAGTGAGTTAAAACTAGGATACCCGACTAAGCCAGTCAGCCGGTCACTCACTGAGTCCGTGACTAACTCAAAGTGATTAAGCGCACCAAACAGGGTGCGTAATCAAATTAAACACGTTGTATAGGGCGCACAATTGGATCCAACCGACCAATTGCGCACCTCCCATAAGGCGCGTAATTACCTGAATGCCTATAAATAGACCCCCCTATATTGACAATTTACACACTAATTCACACATTCAGCAATCAAATTTTTGAGTTTCTCTTTTCCAAGCTTAGGGATTTTAAAACTCTCTTCGGCACCCGGCTTCAGGTAATCTTCTAGGTTCTAGTTTCTAACTTTTAATTTCTAGTTTCTAGTTCTTAATTTTTTAGGTTATAATTCTTAGCTTCTAGGTTCTAATTCTTAATTCTGATTATAGTTCTTAATTTTTGTCCTAGTCCCTAATTTTTATTCGAGTTCTTACTTCTGATTCTAGTTCTTAGTTATAGTTCTTAATTCTTAAGTTTTAGATCTTAATTCTTAGTTCTTGATCCCTAATCCTTAAAATCTTAATTCTTAGTTTTTAATCCTTAAGCCTTTAATCATCAATCCAAACTCAGTCCATTCAAAATTATCCTTAGCCATAAAAATAATATACTCTTCTATTTTTCTTTCCCTCAAGCTTCTCCCTTTGAGAAAATTTGACGTTCTCTCTAAGGCTTCCCAAAAGGGATTGAGCGGCTTTCTAGACTTGTAGAATCGCAGACTCTTCTCTGGGAGCCCCAGGTAGTCAAGCCAGCAGCAATAACGCGTTATTCTTGACACTCGAAGTAGTATTAAAGGAGGAAGCACCTAGCTTAGAGCTAAATAGGTCTCCCCAATCTTTTCCAATCGTCAATCTTGTTACTTTTATATTTGGCCAATTTTAAAATATCAAACGAAGTTGGATTGATGTGAAATTGGTCACATTTGAAAACTTGTTGAAATAACTTTCCAATGAGCTAAAAAACGCACAATTTCGATAAGTATCGAAGAAGTTATGGTCAATTTTCGAAAGCTGCATAAAAAGTAACGAATTTCAAAACTCCTAGTCGAATTAGGATTAGTCTCTTTTCTTATTTTAGAAAATAGGATTTGTTTATTTTATTAGAAATAAGATTAGTTTCCTTGTTGTTTTAGGACATTATTAGTTTAGAAGAATTATGAATTAGAGTTTCACCAAGATTAAGAATTAGGATATTTCTTTTATTTGAATTAGGAATTAGAGTTTTACTAGGATTTCTGGTTCTATTAATTGTAAAAGCCTATAAATAGACCCCTACCCCCAGCCATTCAACACAATTCTCTTCTACGCAATCCTCATTCTCAAGATTCTTCCTTATGGAGATTTCGAGGTTCTCTCTCTCTGCAATGCCAGAAGCGAGGGAGGAAGCGATAGTCTTCAGGTAATCTCTTAAGTTTTAGTTCTTAACTTCTAGTTCTAGATCTTAATCTCTAGTTCTAGTTCTTAATTCTCCTTCTAGTTTTTAATGTTAATTCTAATTCTTCATTCTAGTTCTAAATTCTTAATTCTCAATCTCAGTTTTTGATTTATAATTCTCAATTCTAAGTTCAAATTTAGTTTTTCAATCTTCAACATTTATAAAATAATCCTTAGCCACCCGATTTTCCCAAGGGAGCTTACGGAAGGTACTCGAGAACGGGGCCGATCCTTCTTAGCATAACGGGCCACAACCCATTTTTTAGTTAGAATGGTATTAGGAAACTAAATTAATTAGAGTTAGAATAGTCATAGGAAACTCAATCAGTTAGAGTTAAAGTAACACTAGGAGACCCCCAGTCAGCCAGACTAAAAAAAGAATCAGAAGGCAAAATCAATTAAACTTAGAGCAGGATTAGGAAATCAAACTAGCTAAACCCCAAGGCAACCCATAGCTGCTGAAGTTGGCCAGCCGACATTTAATAAAGAAGTTCAACTTGCAAGCCCCCGCTCTTCTAAAAGGGTGATCAGTGACGTGTTGCAGCATCGATAAATATCTATAGCTGATGATCGCATCATCCAGGTACTCCCCATTTAATATTCACCTCTTTAATTTCAGTAATTTAATATTTCTTAGTTTATTACTCCATCTCCCTTAGCCAAGTCCACTCGGATCGAATTTGGGGGTCCGAGAGGAACCCAGAAAAAGCGCATACTATCATATCAATCCGAGTTCGGAGAAGAAAGTTAAAGGGCTGTGTTGGCACTTCAGTTAAATTCGATCAATCGATTTTTTAAGGCAGAGAAAATTGATCGATAGATTTCTCCAGAATTTTAACAATTCTCTGTTCTATTAAATCCTATTGATCGAATCCAAAATCGATCGATCGGTTTTGACAGATTCAAAACCCATTCGGGCTTCTTCCTCGATCCGAATCACCCAAAATCCATCTCACACATTCCAAACATACATAAACCAACACTAAACTAATTCCATATAAATTAAACCAAATCTTACCCCTTTTTTTTCGCGGATATGGAGTTTGTGATGATCAATACCAAAAGGGTTTCGGTGACGAGCACGTGGATTCTCGCGTGTCCTATATCGAAACGAAGCTTAAATGAAGCTTGCACTACCACGCAATGATCTTCATGTTCTTTCGTGAAGCCCCCGTTTATGGTGGCTGGTTTGAGCTCGTTTGAAGCTATGTTCCCTCTCCACGATCTTCAAATGTCGAGATCGAGGTGCTTTCTTGCGATGCAAAGTAGAGCATGGATCTATTCAGTGGAGTGGAAAAAATTGAGAGGAGATCGACGGTTTGGATCTCACCACAAGGGAAAACGAGAAGGGGCTTGGGAGTTTTCTTCCTCTCACGGCTCTCCACGTTTTTGCAAATGGTTTAGCATCCCTTTGCTTCCTTTATACTAATGGGGGCCATATTGGTGTTAATCCGGTACACGTGAGTTGGGGTGTGGGTTTCTCATCAAGGGCCAAAATGAGGTCTAATCTCACTCGTGAGCCCAATCTTTTACCGTCGGTGCTCTCACGGGTCTCGAATAGCTAATTATCCAACTAACTATATATTTCCATAGCACCAATTGTACACTTTTAAAATAAAATAAAATATTCTAAAAGCTCAAAGCGTATCGTATGTCTTGTCAAATGCGTATACTTTGTTGGGTGCCACATGACAAGTTGGGTTATTGGGCTCGGGTTTGTGTGCAACATGCACAAACATGTATAACCTTTACATAGGGTACAAGTTGAGATTTAATGTGATAGGCGCGTACGCTCAATTATAACAAGTGGGGTCTAAGGCCACGTGACATAGGTCACATGTTTGACTTGGGTCAAATTACTTAGAAGGTCGCATTCTTGTCAAAGGTCAACGATTCAATATTTTTGAAAATTTTGGGTTGTTACATTTGATACCAACTGTGACAGCCTGATTTTCCTGACACTTTTATTTTTTTAAAACACAGATTCCCAGGAAAATCGGACCGCTAGATCATAGATAACAATCTAAATACATAACACTTCTGTGACAACCCGGATTTTAGCACCCCAAAACCCGTGCCATCAGCACAGTCCTCCAGACCGTGCCACATATATCTGTGCAGAACATCGGTATAGCAAGCAACAATTTAAACAAGATAAGACAAATAATTGTACGATGCGAAAATAAATATGCTAAACTAGGCATAAACTTAAAAGACAGTTTTGCTTTCATGCCGACGCATGAACAGAGAACTGATCCGAACCATCAGTGATAAACAGATCACCTCAGATGGTTCGCCAAAAAAATTATACCATTTAGGTACATGTTTCTCAAAATAAACGCTTGATATACCAAGCCGCACAAAATATGCTCTCAAAACTCTCCCTATAAAAGTGTATAGCGAAGTCTCCTAGAAGAAGTCCTCGGGAGGAGGCTCTAACTCGTCTCCTGGCACGTAATCCAAATCCCTCGGATTAGCGTCTCCCGAAGCCTCTACGGCTGTAAGCAAAGGACCTGCGGCGTATAATCTAAAGGGGTAAGCTACATCCTAGCTCAATAAGGAACAACACAATGAACATATAAGTCAAATCCGAACATATAAGTCAAATCGTCACATATATTCCATAATATTCTTAGCATAATGTATTTATGAACTTTCTGGGAAACTGTTTAAATGATTATAATATGCATTGAAATTTACTGGTGGTTTACATGTTACATTTATTATCAATTATTCATGAATTACACTAAATAGGCCTAAAGAAACTTAAATCTTCAACTTAAGTAATCCCCGAGCAATATAGCATCGAGCCCGGATGGAATACCCTCCATCGTCGTCTAAATAGATAGTTGTTATGAATATATCACTTTGAATTCGGTTACGTATTGCTTTATCATCCCTAGGATGTACTCGATTATCTGGATAAACATGCGTATCGATTATGCGGATTGGCCCTTGATGCAGTCACATATCTGCATGTCGGGTATCCTCATGTCGGTGATTGTACATTCAAACCTTAAATAACAAAAATATCATGTGCTTTATATATATTATTCACCGTGTAAATATGCTACTTTATATCAATTAGGCCTTATCAGTCTTTCTTCAATCTTACTTTACAATCTCATTTACATCCCTGGGATGTCTAAATTACTCGCATTACACTGATGCCTTTATCACTTTCTTATCCCCTGGGGATGTCTCATTTTCATATCACTACATACATGCTCTTGTAATTAAAGTATATGTTCAAGGTGGTCCCTACCTCAAGTGTCTGACTGTCCAAGCATTAAGGTCCCACACGACTCCTCATGCTTGCCTTAGCTTGTACCACCTATGGTACATCATAACATATGCATAACATCAATAAGGATGCAATAGAGAAGGTCCAAGACCCTCAATGAACCTCAATGTTCAACTAAGAAGTCAACTCAAACTGCCAAAATCGATTAATCGAAACCCAAATCGATTAATCGGTTTTCCAAAGCCTTATCTCTCCAACCACTGGAGGTACCCAGTCGATTAGTCGATTTCTAAATCGATTAATCGAATTTCAAAATTGATTAATCGATTTCAAGATTGATTAATCAAACTCGGGCCTTTTTACTTTTTCAACTTTCGGACCAAAATCGATTAATCGATTGCCAGAACTTAGCCCCTTTTCGGGCTGCTATCTTTTTCTTCCTATTTTCTATCTTTTCCATCATTTTAATTCATCATTTACCCCAACTATTGACTGAATTTAATCATCAAAACTCATGCCTTTTAATCTAACAAAGCTTACCTCAAATTAATCTCTTAAAGAATGGATTGGTTGGTTTAGTGGCTAGGATTCTAGCTCCCGCTCCGTTGATTCCAAACACGTTGAATCCGGCATTTATTGCTCGATCCCATCTTAAATTCACAATGTGTCTCAACCTCCTTAGCATTCACCCTTCTCTACTCTCTCTCTCTCTCTCTTCTTAACTTCTCTCACTAACAAAACAAGAGAAATAACTTCTCTTAGGTTATTAACCCTTATAACCCTCTTACTTAGGTTTTGAGCACATACACCATAGATAGGTGTACGTGACTCCTAACTAACACCATACACTATGCTTAGGGTCATACTACATCACAAAACACTTTCCTTCTCAAGTCTACTGTTTGACCATCACTTGGTCAACCTACGACCAATCAGACATGGATCCCGAGGTCACTGTTCATCGCTCAATTTTTGGGGATATTATATTCTCCTCACCTTGGAAATTTTCGTCCTCGAAAATGAACCTAAAAGGTGGGTCGATTGGGTACCCCACACACAGTTGATGTGACGTACCCGATCACAAAAATTAAATAATTGTTACCACACGCAATGCAAGAAGTAACGTAAATGCAAACGAATTTTCAAAATATGATTTCTATTTCACTATTCATTTATCAAAAATTTACAATTTTCTCATTTCTCAATATTTACAATTGACAATTTAATGACAACACCACAAAACCTAAAAAAGATGACCACAAAAGCACATCATCGCCGCAAGCTCAGGCCCTCTCCCGGCTGGTCTGGTGTTGGGTGACTCGCCTCCCCTGGTCGCTGTGGCGTCGAGCTAGAGGTGCCGGCATCTGCGCCACCGGAATGGAAAGTAGTCACTCCCACAGTCTAGGCCTGCTCCTGCGCGAGGCGCTGCTAGTAGTCCAAAGGATAGATATACCGCATGGTGTGGTACATTAAAAAGTCCATGCGTCGGTTCATCTGTTAGTTGCTGGCCTCCATCCGGGCCAACACATCCTCAACCGTAGGCGTTGGGCGAGCCACTCGTCGGTGGTATGATGATGTAGGTGTGGCAGCCGCTGACTGCGAAGGTGGCGTAGGGGATGCGATAGTATGAGAGGGTGCCCCCTCAACTGGTGGAATAACGGAGTGTGCTCCCCTACTGGCGGGTTGATCAATTTTAAATGTAACCCTTGCAAGTGCACATGATCTATTGCAGTAAGGCAAGAACAAGGGTGTCGAACCCACAGGGAAATGTGAATTTTAATTAATTCTTTCAGAGATTTAAAAACGTCCCTAAGAAAGTACCAAAGGGCAGATTCAATTTTACCAAAATTTATCACACTTTTCCTAAATGCAGAAAAATAAATTAATCTAAACAACTAATTACCAATGAATCTAAAATAATAATTAAATGAGATCAAGAAATATGCTACCCCAGATTTGTACCCCTTTTCTACCATTAAAACCTACAGTTTTATTAAAGCATCATTCACACCATCATTCGTCTATAGAGATGATTCGTAATAAAATATGATTATCAATCCGGCATACCCTATCTAAAAATAATGACTCAGCCTATCATTGCGGTATGAGTCATGTAAGAAGTATAGCGTATCTCATAATGTTTAGATCACAACAGTAAGTACATAATCGCTCTGCAGCCTAGATCAGTCTGCAGGTCCAGATCTAGCGATTATAGCCGTTGATACGCGCCATCAACGATCATAACAAGCATTCAATATATTTTCAATAATACAAACTTTTAGCAAAACTATTTCATGATGACAATAAATCGACTATTGTATTAATCATAAATAAGGGTACTTATCTGGGGATCGCATCTTCCCCGATCTACTGATTTAGCCGCTCATCTTTGGTGTATGATCTCCTTGTTCATTCAAAGCCATTCTTCTTTTCATTTCTCTCAAAGATCTTTGTTTACAATGCCTTTTCCTAAATACAATCTATGCTTTCATGAACGTAAAGGAAAAATAATGCAAATCCTAGGTACAATCTACCCAGTTGGAACCCTAGAAGAAGGAGAAAGAAGAACTCTTGAAAAGATGCCAAGAGAAGTCTAAAACCAAAAATAATAATAATGAATAATAATCTTCTAAAAAATTCTCTCCAAAACTCTAAAAAAAGAAAAGCCAAAACTAACTCTCTAATTATCTATCTCTAATTCCTCCCTAATTCTTATTTTCCGAAGTGTTTGATCCGCTTTAAATAGAGCCGAAGTTTCCTAGCAGCAGAGGTGTTCCAACTCAAAAATTTAGGGTTGATTAATCAACCCAATAGGGTCGATGCATCGACCTCCCAGATTTTCGTAAATTCCCGCCGAATTTTGCATCAGACACTGCTTCGGTATTTTAGCCATAACTTTCTTTCCCGAAGTCGGATTGAGGTGATTCTTACGCCGTTGGAAAGATGACAGCGAGATCTACAACTTTTGTGTTTTTGACAATTTTATAATTCGGCCGTCTTGAAGGTACAAATTGATCTGAAAGTCGCACCAAGTTCTCGATGACCCAAAGTTATAGTGTTTTGACATTATTTTCAGAATTCTTGGGCTGTTTTCTGCACTTGGCTTGTATTTACCTGAAACACTTCAAATCTAATAATTCTTATCAGATAGCCTTCATCGGATAGCTAAATGTAGGTATCTAGGGGTGAAATATCATCATATTTCACTACTCATCACGGGTCTTGATGTGGCGGTGGGGGTGGTGGTGGTGCTACTGCTGCTGTTGCTGGGCCCTCGACTGGCAGGGTTCTCACCAACAAGCGGTAGCTACGACCCCATGAAGCGATGGAGTAGTGCTTCATGTGGTCCGTTGCCTTCTCCTCATGGGGCGAGATGGCGTACCCGATCGTATTGTGGTGGTAAGCACACACGATACGCAACCTATCCTACTCGACCTAAAACCTCAAAGGGTCTAAGATAACAGGGACTTAACTTCTCTCTCTTTCTGAATCTCATGACGCCCTTCATAGGCGACACCTTGACAAACACATGTTCGCCCACTTTATAGTCTACACTGGTCCGCTTGATATCAGTGTAGCTTTTCTGCCTGCTCTGAGCCGCTTTGAGTTTTGCCCTTATCATCCAAACATAGGCGGCATTATCTTCAAGCATTTTGGGTCTCAAAATAAATTTCTCACCGATTTCTTTCCAATTGATAGGCGATCTACATCTCCATCCATAATGAGCTTCATACGGTGTCATCTCAATGCTCGTCTAAAAACTGTTATTGTATGCGAGCTCAATCAATGGCAGATGCTGATTCCATGATCCTTGCAACCTAGCACACACTCCCTAAGCATGTCCTCGATGATCTGATTTATCCACTCTGTTTGCCCATCAGTTTGCGGATGGAATGCTGAACTAAAATTCAATCGCGTTCTCATTCCCTCTTGAAATTTCTTCCAAAATTTTGACGTGTACAATGGATCACGAACAGAAATGATACTGCTTGGAATCCCATGTAGGCGCACGATCTCCTTTATATACAATTCCGCAAGTCTTCCCGTCGTGTACATCGTGTTGTAAAGCAAGAAGTGTGCTGACTTAGTCAATCGGTCTACGACTACCCAAATTGCATTGTATCTCTTTTTAGTACGCGATAGTCCAATGATAAAGTCCATAGAGATCGATTCCCACTTCCACTCTGGTATGGGTAGGGACTACAATAATCCAGTAGGATGTCTATGATCAACTTTCACCTGCTAACATGTCAAACACCGTGACATGTACTTTGCCACGTCTTGCTTCAAACCTCTCCACCAGTAATTCTTTTTCAAATCTTGATACATTTTCGTGCTATCAGGGTGGATCACATAGTTTGACTTGTGAGATTCATCAAGGATAGTTTACCGTAGATTGGCATTGTCTAGAATGCAGAAACGGCCCTTGAATAATAAGGAACCATCTTGTTTTACTAAGAACTCCAGTTTGATGCCTTCAATCACATCTTGACGAAACTTGGTTAGCGCCGGGTATTTCATCTATAGCTTGTGGATATGCTTAAATATCACTGGTCTCACTGATACGTTAGCCAAAAAGACTCTTGTAGCTTGCGACTCGATATTTGTATCATACAGTGCCAGATCTTCAAACAACTTCCATCTGTGCATACCCAAAATCAAACTAGCCAACTGAGCTGAACCCTTTCGACTCAAGGCATCTGCTACTATATTAGGCTTGCCTAGATGGTACTGTATGGAACAGTCATAGTCTTTAAGGAACTCCATCCATCTGCGCTGCCTCATATTTAGTTCCATCTGTTTAAATAGATATATGAGGCTCTTGTGGTCGGTGAAAATCTCAAATTTCTCAACGTACAAGTAATGTCGCCAAATCTTTAGCGCAAATATGATCGCTGCTAGTTTCAGATCATGTGTCAAATAATTTTTCTCATGGTCTTTCAATTGTCTCAACCCGTAAGTGATGAGTAGTGAAATATGATGATATTTCACCCCTAAATATCTACATTTAGCTATCCGATAAAGGTTATCTGATGAGAATTTCTAGATTTGAAGTGTTTCAGGTAAATACAATCTAAGTGCAGAAAACAACCCAAGAATTCTGAAAATAATGGCAAAACACTGCAACTTTGGGTCATCAAGAACTTGATGCTACTTTCAGCTCAATTTGGACCTTTAAGACGTCTGATTCATGAAATTTCCAAAATGTAAAAGTTGTATCGTTTTCTGTCAGCTTTCCAACGCCATAAGAATCATGTCAATCCGAGTTCAGAGTAGAAAGATATGACCCAAATACCGAGGCAGTGTCTGATGCAAAGTTAGGTTGGAATTCACGAAAATCTTGGAAGGTCGATTAATCAACCCTTTACTCGATTAATCGAGGTACAGAAAGTAGTCTGACACGAAAATGACTCTTGAAGCATATTTTTAGGGATTTTTAGGAGGGTCGATGCATCGACCCCCCAGAGTCGATTAATCGACCCTGACTTCTCGAGCCAGGGAACCTATGTAAATTGGCTACTATTTAAAGCCAAATCAATAACTCGGAAGGGGGCAGATTAGAGATAGGAGATTAGAATTTTATTTTTAGACGTAGAGATAGAGAAATTAATTATTCCTTTTTTAGAGTTTTGTTCCTTTAACTTTTTAGCAGTCCTTCCTTCAATTCATTATTTTTGTTCAGTTGATTCCTAGTTTAAATTTAAAGATTAGTAGAGAGCATTGTTAATTTTGTTTTTAAAGATCATCGTACTTGTGGATCAAATAATTTCTATTGAAGGTTGAGGTATTTTTAATTAATTAAATTGATATTATTTTTCATTCTTTATTTGTTTATGTCATTTAATTAGAGCATGTGTGGCTAAATTCTTAGGGATGAGGATCTAATGATTCTCATCCGAGGGATGTACTTCTAATAATATGAATCTAGGATTAAAATATGATATCTTGTTTTATGGTTGTTATGTGATCACGAACGGATGAAATCCCCGTCACTAATCTGGGATCGAGTGTGCCGAGCCATGCCCTGGATCTCATATCTGTGACGGTAATTTTACCTCAATTATTATTATATGGTCTTTTTGCTTTCATCGTGTGGATCTATTTATGATTATGATTCGGGATCGAGTGTGCCGAGCCATGCCCTGGATCTTGGATATGTAATGGTAACTTTATCTTAATTACTCTCTAATCTGAAATCAAGTGTGCCGAACCATGCCCTTGATCTCAAATCTATGGTGGTATTCTTGTTGGAATTTTTACCCACTTTGGGGATGATTTTTATTGGTATTTGAGATCAAGTGTGCCAAGCCATGCCCTTGATCCCAGATCTATATATGAAAACCATCTTTGAAATTGAGTCCTGATTGCAGGGCTGCAACGTGGAACCTATCCGGGTTTTGACCATTTATCTTCCATAAAAGATATTTTTCTTCAATAGTATATCTCATAGTTTAATTCTTAAATTTATATTATGGGAAGAACAAACCAAAGATGGGAGGATTTAGCATCTTCATCTTTACCTTTATTTTTGAATTATCAGTTAAGTTTTAGTTTGTAGTCAGTAATTGTCATCTCACAAAACCGCCTAAATCGTAATATTGGTAGGGTACTGTTAGTTTTTGCTAGATTTCTTAAACTACTGTCTCATCTTTTTAGATCTTCAAAAATAGTCCTCGTGGAAATGATCTCATATTCCGCACCCACTATATACAATCTGATTCGTGCGCTTGCGAGTAAAATATCATAATTAAAATCTACATCAAGTTTTTGGTACCGTTGCCGGGGATTAAATTAAGAAAATATGAATTTTTAGGAAATAGACAATAAATTTTAAGAATTTTCGGGGATTAAAATAGTATTTCTGCTAATTAAAAAAATAAAAAATAAAAAATAAAAAATAAATAATAAAAAATAAAAATTTTTGTCCTTTGTCGATTAATCGAGTATACTACTCGATTAATCGACTCTGTCTCGATCGATCGAGATTCCTACTCGATCAATCGAGATTCAAGAAAAAAAATTAAATTTTGAAAAAAAAAAACAATAAAAATTCAGAAATTTCAATTTAAAAATTTAAAAAGAAAAAAAAAAAAATTCTCTTGAGGTTTTCCTGCCTGAAACCTCCACTCTGTGCGTCATTTACATGCACACTAGGTCTTCTAAAGAAAGAACTTTAGAGCCTTTAAATTCTGAGATCGAACGTGTTTGCCAGTCAAATCGTAAGGATGTTAGATTAAGGTAAAAATTTCAAGTGAATCATCCACTGAAGTCAATATGACTGACAACATGAATGGACAACTCGAACAAGAGGAAGAACCAACATTGAGAGAACTGTTTTCTCCGATAACTACAAATATCCCATAATGCATTGTATACCCCGCCACACCTAGTGGCCGGTTTGAAATTCGTACAAATGTCATCCAAATCCTTCCAATCTTTCATGGCATGGAGAGAGAAGATCCATACCAGTACGTTAAAGACTTCGTCGAAGTATGCTCATCTGTTTACCAAAACTTCAGCGAAGAATCTGTTAGGCTACGCTTGTTTCCTTTCTCTATAAAGGATAAAGCAAAATCCTGGTTAAACTCTCTAGCATCAGGATCCATAACTACCTGGGATCAGATGGTCAAAAAGTTTCTGTCAAAGTTCTTCCCTATGGCGAAGACGAATGTCCTCAGACGTGAAATCACGGATTTCACGCAAGAGGAAGATGATAGATTATATGAAGCTTGGGATAGATTCATGGATCTCTTACTCAAATGCCCACACCATGGATACTCAAAGTGGAGATTGGTCCAGTATTTCTACAATGGACTCAATCAACCAAATAGACATCTGGTGGAGTCAATGAATGGCGGAGGATTCCTGAGCCTCAAGGAAACAGAATCTTATGCTTTCCTGGAAAAGCTGGCTGAGGATTCTCAGCACTGGGATTTCACAAAGACTCGAGAACAACCAGTCAAAGCTCGTGATCAAACCGGAAGTTCAACTAAGAAGGGAGGACTATACGTAGTAAAGGATTCCCCAGATCTGATGGCTAAAATTAATTTTCTCACTCAACAAGTGGAGGAATTGAAATTAAAGAAGAATGTGCATATGGTAAATACACAACTCGAGCCATGTTCAATTTGTGCAAGTCTAATGCATATAGCAGATGATTGTCCTTCAATGCAGAACTATCATGAAGACACATCTGAACAGCTAAATGTTATGAATAACTATGGGTGGAATCAAGGAAACGTTTTCAATGAGAATAACCCAAATAGTTGGAGAAACCACCCAAATTTCTTATGGAAACAAGATAATCAAATAATATAGCTCAGAAAACAGGGGACGAACTTTTATCCCCAACAAAATTTCAACCAAGGACCGTAGCAAAACTACGCTCAAGGGCAATTTCAACAGCAAGGGTTCAATAATCTAAATCAATTTCAATACAATCAAAATCAGGTTGGGCAGCCACGACAATTGAACCAGAATTTTCAGTTTACACAATCAATGGGAGGTTATCAAAACCAACCACAACAAAATTTTGTGTCAACGTTTCCACCACCCGGATTTAACAATCCACTGGGAAATGCTGCCCAACGTCCTCATATACAAACTCCTTCTACTGAGGAGCTGTTGAAACTCATTCATTCTCACACATCCTCAATCTCTAAAATAGAGACCCAAATTGGGCAATTGGTAACTTTTCTCTGTGAAAGAGAAAAAGGATCGTTTCTTAGCCAATTGGTTCCTAACCCAAGGGGCCAAATGGTTACTGAACAAACATCAACTTCAATACAAGATAATGATCAACAATAAATTCGAGCGATCACAACGTTGAGATCTGGAAAGTAAGTCGATAACAAAGTAGTGTTGCCAGAGGAGGAGGAAAAGTCTAATGGAGAGAAGAAAGTTGAAAAGAGAAAAGAAATTGAAGAAAAAGTAAAAGTAAAAGAAATAACAGAAGAAAGGAGTGAACAGAAGAAAAGTTTTGTTCCTAAAGCACCGTACTCGCAAAGAGTGATGGCACCACGAAAAAATTGCGATGTGGAAGGAATGAATGAGATTTTTAAGCAATTAAAAATTAATATTCCCTTCCTGGATGCCATCCGACAAGTGTCTGCTTATGCAAAATTTTTGAAGGAATTGATCACAATCAAAAGAAAGACCAATATTCCGAAAAAGGCTTTCTTAGCCGAGCAGGTTAGTTCAGTATTGCAAGCAAAGCTCCCAATTAAATACAAGGACCCAGGTTGTCCTACAATCTCAATCATCATCGGCGATAATCGTATTGATCATGCCCTTTTGGATTTAGGAGCAAGTGTCAACTTGTTGCCTTACTCTGTTTACAAGGAGCTCGAATTGGGAGAGCTTAAGACCATTGCGATGACCCTTCAGTTAACTGATCGGCCCGTAAAGATCCCTTGAGGAATTGTGGAAGATGTCCTCATCAAGGTTGATTCTTTCTACTTTCATGTAGATTTTATTGTTTTAGACACTGAACCGGCACCAAATTTGAAGAATATCATTTCGGTGATTCTAAGAAGACCATTCCTAGCAACCTCCAATGCGCTGATCAATTGTCGAAACGGGATCATGAATCTGTCATTCGGGAATATGACAGTGGAACTCAATATCTTTAATATTGCCAAGCAACCCATGGAGGATGATGAACATACACAAGCTTGCATACTCGATGAAATCGTAGAAGAAATATTTCATGCATATGAAATTGAAGATCCTTTAGCAGCTTGTCTTACACATTTTGGAGAAAATTTTGATGTGGATCAGCTGATCCAAGAAGTGAATCACATGTTGGACTCCACACCGCTTCTGGGAGAAGAAAAGAAAATAGATTATGGAGCTCCAATTGAATTAATCATGGAAAAGTCAATAAAGGAGGAGAAAGTGTACTTAGAACTTAAACCTCTTCCGAAAAATTTTAAGTATGCCTACCTGGGGGATAATGAAACTCAACCCGTCATAATCTCATCAAAATTGGATGCGAATCAGGAAGGCCAACTCATGAATGTACTCAAAGAGCACAAAAGTGCCCTTGGATGGTCGATAAAAGATATCAAAGGCATTAGTCTGACAGTGTGTATGCACCAAATCCATTTGGAAGACAATGCTAAGCCTTCTAGGGAACCACAGGGGAGACTGAATCCTATAATGCAAGAAGTAGTCTGAAATGAGATAATAAAACTTTTAGATGTTGGAATCATATACCCCATCTTTGACAGTAAATGGGTTAGCCCCACACAAGTGGTCCCTAAGAAGTTGGGAGTCACAGTGGTGAAGAATGAGGACAACGAACTAATTCCTACAAAAATTCAAACAGGTTGGAGAGTGTGTATCGATTATCGAAAGTTAAATTTGATGACGAGGAAAGATCACTTTCCACTTCCGTTTATCGATCAGATATTAGAAAGACTGGCCGGGCACGATTACTATTGCTTCCTCGATGGCTATTCCGATTATAACCAAATAGTCATCGCGCCTGAGGATCAAGAGAAAACCACATTCACATGCCCTTTTGGTACTTTCTCCTACCGACGAATGTCATTTGGGCTTTGTAATGCATCTACTACATTCCAAGGTTGTATGCTGAGTATTTTTTTGGATATGGTCGAATGATTCCTCGAAGTCTTCATGGACGACTTCTCGATCCATGGAAACAGTTTTGCTGACTGTTTGAATCATTTGTCGCTAGTGCTTGCAGGATGCCAGGAGAAGAACCTTGTTCTTAACTGGGAAAAATGTCACTTTATGGTTAAAGAAGGCATTATTTTGGGACACATCATATCGTCCCAAGGTATCAAGGTCGATAAGGCTAAAGTTGATTTAATTGCCAATCTACCACCCCGAGAACAGTGAAGGAAATCAGATCTTTTCTGGGACCCGCCGATTTTTATCGGTATTTTAGTAAAGATTTCAGCAAGATAGCGCAACCACTATGCAGCTTACTTTCAAAGGATGCCCCATTCCTCTTTGATGATAAATGCTTGCAAGCCTTTGAAACCATTAAGGCTGAATTGATAAAAGCCCCGATAATTAAATCTCCGAACTGGAACTTCTCGTTCGAAATCATGTGCGACGCCTCTGATTATGCAATCGGAGCTGTTCTGGGACAACGAATAGAAAAATTATCGCATGTAATCTGCTATGCGAGTCGCACTCTCAACAATGCCCAGTTGAACTACTCGACCACTGAAAAGAAACTTTTGACAGTAGTTTTCACGTTGGATAAATTTCGATCATATTTATTAGGGTCTAAAGTCGTGGTATTTATAGATCACGCTGCTCTGCATTATTTATTCGCAAAGAAAGATGCTAAAGCACGTTTAATCAGATGGATCTTGTTATTATAAGGATTCGATTTGGAGATCAAAGACAAGAAAGGCTCAGAAAATGTGGTGGCAGATCACTTGTCACGAATTATTATTGAGAAACCTGACGATCTTGTTCAGATCTTAGAGCACTTCCCAGATGAGTAGTTATTTGAGATTGATTGCCCACCTTGGTATGCGGATCTTGTCAATTACCTAGTCACCGAGAAATTATCTCACCAATGGTCTAAGAACGAGAAATCTATTTTCTTAGCTCGGGTGAAACACTACTTTTTTGAAGATTCGTATTTATTCAAATACTGTCCCGATCAAATCATACGACGGTATATTCCTGAATCTGAGCAACCACGGATCATCTCGTTCTGTCATGAATTAGCTTGTGGAGGTCACTTTAGTTTCAAAAAGACTGCAGCAAAGATCCTCCAAAGCGGTTTTTATTGTCCGACGATCTTTAAAGATTAACATCAGTATTGCAAATCTTATCACAACTGTCAAATGCTGGGCCGAATCTCAAAGTGCAACATGATGCCGCTCAATCTAATTTTGGAAGTTGAATTATTCGATATTTGGGGGATCGATTTTATGGGTCCTTTCCCGAATTCGTTTGGAAATACGTTCATCCTTGTCGGGGTGGATTATGTCTCGAAATGGGTTGAAGCTGTGGCGTGTAAAACAAATGATCACAAAGTAGTGATCAAAATTTTCAAGGATCAAGTATTTTCACGTTTTGGTATTCTAACGGCGATAATCAGCGATGGTGGAAAGAACTTTTGTAATAAAGTATTCACCCAATTAATGAAGAAATATGGTGTCAGACACAAAGTTGCTATACCATACCATCCTCAGACAAGTGGCTAAGTTGAAATCTCTAATCGAAAACTTAAGCGGATTTTAGATAAGACAATCCATCCGAATCGTAAAGACTGGTCGCTAAAACTGAATGACGCTTTATGGGCATATTGAACTGCGTTTAAAATTCTGATTGGTATGTCGCCTTATCGATTGGTTTTTGGTAAAGGTTGCCACCTCCCGGTCGAACTGGAACATCGAGCATTTTGGGCCATTAAGTCATTGAATTTTGATCACCTGAAATCTGGTACCCAGAGGGGTTTACAAATAAATGAATTGGAAGAAATTCGTGCTGATGCATATGACTGTGCTAAAACTTACAAGGACCTTATGAAACAGGTGCATGATCAGTCTATTCTACGTAAATCCTTCGTTGTTGGTCAGCAGATTCTTCTCTACAATTCCCGACTTCACCTATTTCTAGGGAAACTAAAAACCCGTTGGAGTGGTCCATTCAAAATCTCTCGAATACTCTCCAATGGGGCAGTTGATGTTATCAATCCGAGACACGGGAATATTTTTTGAGTTAATGGTCAAAGATTAAAACCTTTCCTAGAGGATGCAATTGCATTCTCTGATACTCTTTTCTTGAGTGATCCAATGGCTCACCCTGACTGAGCAATTTGTATGGTCGAGCTATCGACATTAAACTAGCGCTCATTGGGAGGCAACCCAATTTTGTGTGATTTCTTTTTATATTTTGTCTTAATATATATATATATATATATATATATATATATATATATTATAACTTTAGGATTTAGGATTTCTTTATTTCGTATGCTTAGTTTTAGATTATTAGTTTTTAGTTTAGTTTAGGTTGTTTTTATTTCCCTAAATAGTGTAATCATATTCCCTTCAGTTAATTTTTGGTCATATTCCAATTTGATGCCCCTATTCTCTGCACCTGATCTTTGTATTGAGATATTTTTCAACAGGTTTGGGGGTACGCTACTTATTTCAATCAATGAGGGCATTATTATCTTTCAGCTTGGGAGTATGGTTATCTATTTTGCGTCATTTATTAATTAATTGAAAATATATATATATATATATATATATATATATATTGGAGCCATCATGCACACAATATTTGGCGATTGTTTTCAAACTTTAGTTGATGTATGTGAATTTAATTTTGAGAATATTGATGTCATATTTTGATTACTTGTATCTAAGATGATGAAGCTTAATGTGATATTTTGTGGATAATTTTGATATGCATGCTTAGAATTTTTGCACTTACACCAAGCTAAGACTTTGAAATCGATGAACTGTTTTGAACGTTGAATCTTAGGTTCTTAGTAGATACTAAACCCGCTGAGCTTTAGAGCTAATTTCCTGTCATTGATGAGTGAATACATAAACTCGAAGTTTTCTTTGAATACGAATTATTTTGCATAATCTCATACATTTTATTTTGGCTTGTGACTTTGTCTGCAATCAAATTCATATTATTGTGTTAGAATGTACTGTATATCTACTCAAAACAAATAGGCAAGGTTACCATCTTTTAAGGACATGATTGAAGGCTATCTTTGGCTCGTCTGTGCTTAAAATACCCCACCTTATATAAATTTATCTTTCTAGTACCCCTTTGAGCCTATTGAAAAATTTACCTTTATACATTCCTTAATAAGCCACGTTAACCTTTAACCCTTCACAATTTCTGAAAATTCAGCTTTACCCTTCTTATTTATGAGAAATTAGGAACGAGGGATGAGAATGAACGAAAAGAGAGTAAGTGTAGAGATACCAAGTTGTGGTGTTTACTGAGAGTGTATGGCAAAAAAAAAAGGGGGGGGGAGAAAAAAAAAAGAAAACTATGAAAAATAATGAAAAATATGAGGTGCTTCAAGAAAATAAAATTCAAAAGAAGAAAAAAGAGTGAGAAAAGAAAAAGAGAAGAAATAGGAAAATCAAAAGTTGTTTCCTTTCCAATTTCTCAGAAATTTTGTATCCCAACTTCCAATTCTTTTTTTACCCTTACCTGAGCCCCATTACAATCCTAAAAAGACCTTCATGATCTGATCTTGCATTGGTAACTGCCTTGTGGAGAGTAAAGATGTGATACTTATAACACTTGATATGACATGCTTAGGATATGCAAGTATCTTCTTATGAGATTTATTTTTGTTCATTGATTGCATCGTGTTTCATTTGTCATGTGAGAACTTTTTGCTTGCTTTGTATTGATCTCTTACATGTGTGTGAAAACTTACCCATCATCAGAGTGATTTTATTTCAAGAGTATACCTAAAGTGAGGATTGAGTCAAAACAACAGATCCGACGATTTCCCGTTTGAACTAATTCTGAGATGGATGAATTTTGGTTTAGGTATGCACACACTTCACGTTTAGGCATGAATGGATGAGTTATCTAACAATTTGAGCATTAGACTAATTTGAATGGATACTAGTATGATTAGTATAATATTGTTATTTAAAATTAA
Organism: Chloranthus sessilifolius; assembly: GCA_021018995.1. Classification (NCBI taxonomy): domain Eukaryota; kingdom Viridiplantae; phylum Streptophyta; class Magnoliopsida; order Chloranthales; family Chloranthaceae; genus Chloranthus; species Chloranthus sessilifolius. The sequence goes on along the minus strand of CM037588.1, from coordinate 137,710,877 downwards.
GAATTCGCATGTTGAATTGGTTAATGATTTTGAGTTTTTAATGGTATATATGTTATCAAAATCATGTTTTGAAAACTTAATTTTATCGATGATTTCAAAAATGTGTTGAAGCTTGTGGGTAACTTCACTGTAAACCCTCAGGAGACACAACTCCTCCACTAGGGATCACCTAGGGGTTTAAAGGCTTGTTGCACACGCTAAGTGCATTCGTGCTCCCTACGAAAGTGGCATTTATTTTTCTTTAATTTGCTTTGCTCGAGGACTAGCAAAGTGTAGGTTTGGGGGTGTGATGAGTAGTGAAATATGATGATATTTCACCCCTAAATACCTACATTTAGCTATCCGATGAAGGCCATCTGATGAGATGAGAATTACTAGATTGAAGTGTTTCAGGTAAATACAATCCAAGTGCAGAAAACAGCCCAAGAATTCTGAAAATAATGACAAAACACTGCAACTTTGGGTCATCGAGAACTTGGTACTACTTGCAGCTCAATTTGGACCTTCAAGACGTAAGATTCATGAAATTACCAAAACTCATAAGTTGTAGGGTTTTCTGACAGCTTTCCAATGCCGTAAGAATCATATCAATCCTAGTTCAGAGGAGAACGATATGATCGAAATACCGAGGCAGTGTCTGATGCAAAGTTGGGCTGAAATTCACAAAAATCTGGGAAGGTCGATTAATCGACCCTTTACTCAATTAATCGAGGTACAGAAAGTAGTTTGACACGAAAATGACTCTTGAAGCTAATTTTTAGGGATTTTTAGGAGGGTCGATGCATCGACCCCCCAGAGTCGATTAATCGACCCTGACTTCTCGAGCCAGGGAACCTATGTAACTTGGCTACTATTTAAAGCCAAATCAATAACTCGGAAGGGGGCAGATTAGAGATAGGAGATTAGGATTTTATTTTTAGACGTAGAGATAGAGAAATTAATTATTCCTTTTTTAGAGTTTTGTTCCTTTAACTTTTTAGCATTCCTTCCTTCAATTCATTATTTTTGTTCAGTTGATTCCTAGTTTAAAATTAAAGATTAGTAGAGAGCATTGTTAATTTCGTTTTTGAAGATCATCGTACTTGTGGATCAAATAATTTCTATTGAAGGTTAAGGTATTTTCAATTAATTAAATTGATGTTATTTTTCATTCTTTATTTGTTTATGTCATTTAATTACAGTATGTGTGGCTAAATTCTTAGGGATGGGGATCTAATGATTCCCATCCGAGAGATGTACTTCTAATAATATGAATCTATGATTAACATATGAGATCTTATTTTATAGTTGCTATGTGATCACAAACGGATGAAATCCCCGCCACTAATCTGGGATCGAGTGTGCCGAGCCATGCCCTGGATCTCATATCTGTGACGGTAATTTTACCCCAATCATTGTTATATGGTCTTGTTGCTTTTATCGTGTGGATCTATTTACGATTATGATCCGGGATCGAGTGTGCCGAGCCATGCCCTGGATCTTGAATATGTAATGATAACTTTATCTTAATTACTCCCTAATCTGAAATCAAGTGTGCCGAGCCATGCCCTTGATCTCAGATCTATTGTGGTATTCTTATTGAAATTTTTACCCACTTTGGGGATGATTTTTATTGGTATCTGAGATCAAGTGTGTCGAGCCATGCCCTTCATCCCAAATCTATATATAAAAACCATCTCTGAAATTGAGTCTTGATTGCAGGGATGCAACGTGGAACCTATCCGGGTTTTGACTACTTATCTTCCATAAAAGATATTTTTCTTTAATGGTATATCTCATAGTTTAATCCTTAGATTTGTATTATGGGAAGAACAAATCAAAGATGGGAGGATTTAGCATCTTCATCTTTACCTTTATTTTTGAATTATCAGTTAAGTTTTAGTTTGTAGTCAGTAATTGTCATCTCACAAAACCGCCTAAATCGTAATATTGGTAGGGTACTGTTAGTTCTTGCTAGATTTCTTAAACTACTGTCTCATCTTTTTAGATCTTCAAAAATAGTCCTTATGGGAACGATCTCGTACTCTGCACCCACTATATACAATCTGATTCGTGCGCTTGCGAGTAAAACATCACAATTAAAAAATCACATCAGTAAGCTATCACCTTTTTGTGTTGGTTGAGCACGCAACCCAAACCATTATACGAAACATCACTGTAGATTGCGAACCCTCCACTGCCTGACGAAACCGCTAGTACTGGAGCTGAAGTGAGTCTCTTCTTGAGTTCTTGAAAACTCTTCTCACATGTTTCACTCCATTCGAACCTTGCATCTTTCCATATAAGTCTCGTGAGTGGTCCCGATATCTTTGAAAAACCCTCAACGAAACGTCGATAATAGCCAGCTAGTCCGAGGAAACTATGGACGTCAGTCACGGTCTTTGGTTGCTCCCAATTGACTATGCTTCTATCTTAGCAGGGTCAACTGTGACACCATGTATTGAGACGACATGTCCCAAAAAGCTAACTTCTTCTAACCAAAACTCGCACTTGTAGAGCTTGGCATACAGTTGGTGTTCACACAAAATTTGTAGAGCAATCCTCAAGTATTCTTCGTGTTCTACTTTTTGACTTGGAGTATATTAGGATATCGTCAATGAACACGACGACATAGGAGTCCAGGTGTGATTTAAACACCCGATTCATCAAGTCCATAAATGACATCGGGGCGTTCGTCAACCCAAATGACATCACTAAGAATTCATAGTGTCCGTACCGTGTCCTGAATGGAATCTTCTGGATGTCCTCTGCCTTGACTCTCAACTGATGGTATCCAGATCTCAGATCGATCTTGGAGAAATACCTTGCTCCTTGCAGCTAGTTGAATAAGTCATCTATTCTAGGCAAAGGATACCTATTCTTTATAGTGAGTTTGTTTAATTATCGATAGTCAATGCACAGACACATTGACCCATCTTTCTTTTTTACAAACAAGACCGATGCTCCCCATGGAGACACGCTCAGTCTAACAAACCCCTTGTCCATGAGCTATTATAATTTCTCTTTCAACTCCTTCAACTCAGCAGGAGCCATTCTATACGGTGCTTTAGAAACAGACTTCGTTCCTCGTGCTAAGTCGATGGCGAACTCAACTTCTCTATCTGGAGGTAATCCGGGTAATTCTTTCGAAAATATGTCAGCGAAGTCTCGCACAACTGTTATCTCTGAAATAATATCCTTCTCTTCCTTATCCTCCTTCAAGAATGTCAAGTATTCACTACACCCTTTTCTGATCAAGCGCTCGACCCTAACTGCAAAGATAAGTGGCATACACGTCGATCTCTCTCCTCAAAATCGAAACGAGCTCCTCGTGTTAGGTCTGAAGATGACGACCTTGTTCTTGCAATCCACGGTTGCACAATGAGTCGACAACCAATCCATGCCAAGGATCACGTCGAATCCTTGCATGTCTAACATGATCAAATTTACCGGTAGTTCAAAGACGTCTCCATCCATGATTCTCATGATCACGGAGTTGCAAACCTTTTCGGTATCAACCGCCTTCTCAGTCGAAACAGTCACAGTTAACACAAAGTCTAACTCCTCTGGGTTGACTTTCATCTTCTTTGTGAAGTGAGGGGTAATAAATGAGTGGGTAGACACCGGGTCTATCAACACTTGAGCTTCATATGTCACATCGCTTCCTGTCTCATAGATTTATAACGTACCTAATCATACATACACACATATATATATATAATGTATACCATCATACCAAAATTATTACATACAGGTTCCTTTCTATTTTCTATATGGATGCACCTTCTCTATCCAAAAAAATTTTAGAATTGAAATTCTTTATTTAAAAGAGATTCTCACCTTGGATCACGTCGTTTGTATTTTGGACCTCTTGGGCTTTGACTGCATAGGCTCTCCCTTGGACGATCGGCTTCATTGCTTGTATCGGTCTTGGCATAGCAGCTGAAGTCGTCTTCCCTTTATTTACCTCAGGGCAATCTTTGATCAAGTGGCCCACCTTGCCACATTTGAAACAGCCCCAAGTTTCCTGCCTACAATCTGATGTCTTGTGAGACTTGCCACACTTGGCACAAGTCTCCCGGCAAGTCTCCCGCGGTGTGGAAGATGCAGTTTGTGAGAAACCCTGTGTAACTGTAGCTCCAGTAGTGATAGCAGGGCTCTCATATCGTATCGGTCTCCTCGGTGCAAGCAATGAAAATCTCTGCTGGTTTCTCTGCTGCACCGGTCTTTGATACTCTCCTTGGAATGGTGGTCTCTGATTGTGGGCTATGAATCTCAGCTTTTTATTAACTGGTTCATAGCTTCCCGTTCTACTCTGATCCACACTCCACCTTCCTTGTTGTTCCCTCTAGCTTTAGCGGCTATTATTTTCTTCTTCAACTACTAATGCCTTGCTCATGACCTCTCCATAGGTCATCATCTGAAATGGTGCTACTCCTCCCCTCACGTCCGGTCTCAACCCTTGCTGAAACCTCTTCACTCTCATCATCTCCGTGATAACATAGTCAGGCGCGAAGTGAACAAGTCGCATGAATTCCACTCCATACTCTCTAACAGTCATCCTCTCTTGCATGAGTTACAAAAACTGTATTTCCATTTGATTCCTCACCACTTATGGGAAATACTGTTTATTAAACTCCTCGGCGAATTCATCCCACGTCCAGGGAAAATCTGGGGTCTCCTGAGTCCTAGTCCTAGAAACGGACTTCCACCAGGGCCTAGCCTCCCAATCTAACACGTAGGCTGCCCAACGGACGCTCTCGTCCTCTGTGCATGTGAGCACACTAAACACTTTTTCCATTTCACTCAGCCAGTTCTCAACTGCCATGGGCTCTACCTGCCCCGAAAAGCTAAGAGGTCTCATCCTCCTAAACTCAATAAACGCAGAAGACACTAGCGATGTTGGAGCCACTGGTGTAGGTGGCTGATGCTGCTCGTGGGCAGTATGAGCCGCCAAGGATGCTGCTTGTTGTGCCATGGCAATCGCTATAGTTTCTATAGTGTGCATCATCCTCTGACGCTCCTCTCTATCTTTATTTCTTTCTCTGACTCTCTCCTGTTCCCTCTGATCTCGATCCTGATTCTCTGCTTGATCTTGGCTCACTTGGCCACCACTGCTTGAAGCCCCTCTATCTCCCATAGGCACTCGATTGGTATCCGAGATAAAATCATCTCAACTATGCAAACTTCTACTATGGCCGCCCCTGAGTCGACCATTTCCTCTAGAAGACATAACGGCTGCATGTAAAACTAAAGTTTCGTAAGCAGAAGTCCCTATACTCTGACAAAATAAGAGTTGTCAGACTTTCTAAAAGAAAATGCTTTGATACCAATTATGACAGCCCGAATTTTGGCTCCCTGAAACCCATGCCATCAGCACGGTCATCCAGACCGTGCCACATATATCTGTGCAAAACATCGGTATAGCAAGCAACAATTTAAACAAGATAAGACAAATAACTGCACGATGCGAAAATAAATATGTTAAACTAGGCATAAACTCAAAAGATAGTTCTGCTTTCATGCCGACGCATGAACAGAGAACTGATCCGAACCATCGGTGATAAACAAATCACCTCAGATGATTCACCAAAAGAATGATATCATTTAGGTACTTGTTTCTCAAAATAAAGGCGTGACATACCAAGCCGCACAAAATATGCTCTCAAAACTCTCCCTATCAAAGTGCACTGCGAAGTCTCCTAGAAGAAGTCCTCGGGAGGAGGCTCTAACTCGTCTCCAGGCACGTAATCCGAATCCCCCGGATCAGCATCTCCCGAAGCCTCTACGGCTGCAAGCAAAGGACCTGCGACGTATAGTCTAAAGGGGTTAGCTACATCCTAGCTCAATAGGGAATAACACAATGAACATATAAGTCAAATCCTCACATATATTCCATGATATTCTTAGCATAATGTATTTATGAACTTTCAGAGAAACAGTTTAAATTATTACAATATGCATTGAAGTTTATTGGTGATTTACATATTACATTTATTATCAACTGTTCATGAATTACACTGAATAGGCCTAAAGAAACTTAAATCTTCAACTTAAGTAATCCCCGAGCAATATAGCATCGAGCCCCGATGGAATACCCTCCATTGTCGTCTAAATAGACAGTTGTTATGAATATATCACTTTGAATACTACCCAGGTCCCTTTCTCAAAGGGGACGAGGTCTAATCTCATCTCAACATCCCTGGGATGTGCCACAGTGTACGGATAAACCGTCATGCCGGTGTACAGATTGGCTGCCGTATCGATCACGGATATTCTGCCGAGTCAGTCATAGGTATCCCGCCACGTCGGTGGGATATTATGTTCAAATTTTAAATAATAAAAATATCATGTACTTTACATATAGTTATTCACTGTATAAATGTGCTACTTTATATCAATTTGGCCTTATCAGTCTTTGTCCAATCTTACTTTACAATCTCACTTACATCCCTGGGATGTCTAAATTACTCGCATCACACTGATGCCTTTATCACTTTCTCATCCCCTGGGGATGTCTCATTTTCATATGCTTACTTGGTGTCACACATATGCACGTACTGAGAGGATTATATGATTAAGCATTTTCATTTCATTGGTGTATCACACACACACACATGGAGATTATATGATTCATTTCACTTCTATATTACTACATACATGCTCTTGTAATCAAAGTACATGTTCAAGGTGTTCCCTATCTCAAGTGTCTGACTGTCTAAGCATCAAGGTCCCACATGGCTCCTCATGCTTGCCTTAGCTCGTACCACCTATGGTACATCATAACATATGCACAGCATCAATAATGATGTAATAGAGAAGATCTAAGACCCTCCATAAACCTCAATGTTCAACTAAGAAGTCAACTCAAACTGTCAAAATCGATTAATCGATCTCCAAAATCGATTAATCGAAACCCTAAATCGATTAATCGAAATCCAAAATTGATTAATCAATTCCAAATCGATTAATTGAAAGTTCACAATCGATTAATCGATTCCCAAATCGATTAATCGAAATCCACAATCGATTAATCAGTTTTCCAAAGCCTTATCTCTCCAGCCACTGGAGGTACCCAGTTGATTAGTAGATTTCTAAATCGATTAATTGAATTTTGAAATTGATTAATCGATTTTAAGATCGATTAATCAAATTCCGGCCTTTTTGCTTTTTCAACTTTCGGACCAAAATTGATTAATCGATTCTCCAAATCGATTAATCGATTTGGCCAGAACTCAGCCCCTTTTCGAGCTGCTCTTCCAAATCTTTTTCTTTCTATTTTCAATCTTTTTCCATCATTTTAATTCATCATTTACCCCAACTATTGACTGAATTTAATCATCAAAACTCATGTCTTTAAATCTAACAAAGCTTACCTCAAATTAATCTCTTAAAGAATTGATTGGTTGGTTTAGTGGCTAGGATTCCAGCTCATGCTCCATTGATTCCAAACACATTGAATCTGGTATTTATTGCTCGATCCCATCTTAAATTCGCGACGTGCCTCAACCTCCTTAGCATTCACCCTTCTCTACTCTCTCTCTCTCTTCTTAACTTCTCTCACCAACCAAACAAAAGAAATAACTTCTCTTAGGTTATTAACCTTTATAACCCTCCTGCTTAGGTGTTGAGCACATACACCACAGATAGGTGTACGTGACTCCTAACTAACACCATACACTATGTTTAGGGTCATACTACATCACAAAATATTTCCCTTCTCAAGTCTATTGTTTGACCATCACTTGGTCAACTACGACCAATCGGGCACGGATCCCGAGGTCACTATTCATCGCTCAATTTTTGAGGATATTACAACTTTGTACATACAAACTTAAGCAGAATTCAAAGCAGATAATCACTTAACAAGCAATTATCATTATGGAAAAAGTAGAAATCTTCATTTCTATACAAAACATCCAAAACAAAATAATCGAAATAAAACACCGGTGATGACCAACCATCACCTAAACAGTGGCGTAAAAGATATATGTACAAATGTACTACAGAATCTCTAAGATGTACTAAGCTCAAAAGCTAAAGAGATCAATAGAAACTATACCAAGTCTGAATCTGTAGCAACTATTGTGCTTCTTTCTCCGGTACGTAACTTTGGATTCTCCTCAAGTCCAGGGTCTTGATCAAGAGCTACACCTGTGACGTATCGTTGGGGTGAGCTAACAGTCTAAGCTTAGTAGAATAAAATCAAATACAATTTCACATCTTATCATATCAATGCATAGATTCAATGAAAGAGTTCAAAGTTTCACACTTAATTCGAGGATATAATTTTTTTAAATTCCTTTTTTATGTTCCCAAATTCATCTTCAAAGTCAAATTTAGAATTTCTTTCGGACTCAGAGACTTACAAAGTTCAATGTTCAGATTCAATGACTTACAGTGTTCTAATTCAATGGCTTACAGTGTCTAGATTTTCATTATTCCCATCTTACAATAGTTAGATTTTCAGTTCACATCTTACAGTGGGTATGGATGATCCGCCATACCGGTCTAGTCAGTATATACAGTGGCTCAGTCAGTATATGCAGTGTATAGTGTGTACGGATAACCCAATGTACCACCGATCGGTATGCAGATGGCAGGTACAGATAACCCGTCAGATCGGTCAAATCGGTATACAAGTGGTTCACCAATATATGCAAGGTACAAAGGTGTACAAATAACTCTTCTTACCGTCCAATTATGTATGTGCAGTGTAATGGATAACCTGTCGTATTGGTCTAGTCAGTGTATGTAGTATGCAGTGTGTACGGATAGCTCGTCGTACCGGTCTAGTCAGTGTATATAGTATGAAGTGTGTAAATATGTACGAATAACTGACCGACTTATAGTATATATATATATTTAAATTAAAATCAAGCCTTAACCTATTGCAAGCGCACAATGGAAATTATAGATTAGCGATATGATCGATCCCAAGAAGAAATGATTATCTTATTATAGATTTTTATATTCCTATTTTAAAAACTATTTTTATCTTTTAAGTCCTAAACTATGGGAGAAATATGAATAAAAGAATGTTTCTTTAATCTAATTTGCATAAAAATGAATCCTAAACCTCTTTCAGATTATGGTCATCAACCTCAATCTTTAGCTATCGAATGTTTACAAATTTAAAATACCGTTACATCGTATTGTAGTCTTCCAGAATATAGTCGTCAATAAAAAACTAGAATTCTTCAACACAGATTTAATCTAATCAACAATCTCCTAAAACTTGGGTATCAATCAAATTCAAGAAAATTAAATATAGAAAAGTAAAAACTGTTACACTAATCTGTGAACTTTAACTTGAGTCGTCAATTCAAATCAAAATTCGAAAATGTTTACAAAACAGTAAATAAAAGAACACAAAATCTAATCTAGAAAGCAAAATAAATATATCCTTCACCCCTCAGTTGTAGTCGTCAATTGCTTCTCAAAAACTACAAATATCTACACTAATCTTCAGCATCCAATAGCAGTTGTCAATTGCTCTTGAGAAACCTCTGATATCTAATCTACAAAGTAATAAAAATTTACTTTAATTTTGATCAAATGAAAACCCAACCTCAGTCGTCAATTGATGCTGAGAATTTCTTTGATTTATTCTTATATCGGGCTCTCTTATTTACAGATCATAAGGAGTCGATTTACAAAACTTCTAATTCTAATAAAAGAAATTAAACTCTCCTAATATGACTTTAATTCTAATTTTTTTCTTCCTTGTTTCTGGATATTTGATGTGTTCCAGATTTCTTTCCTTATTTTCAGCAGCAGAGTCCTTTTAATATTCTTCTTTATCAATCTCCCAGATCCGTGATCAGTCAAACTTCTAATTCCATAGCTCTTCTAATTTTTTTCTTGGCAATGAAAATTCTCATGTAATCAGCAGCAACAGCAGTAACAATAACAGAACTTCTATAATCGTAATCGTAGATAACAATTATCTTTTTCTTCTCTTTATTAGAAAATCGTCAATCACGATTTTCTATCTTTCATGCTTCCTTACTGGACGATTTTCTAAATTATAATTCTTCGCCTTTCTTCTCTACTCTTTCTCTGAAGAATCGTAAATTACGATTTTCTATAGCTCTTCATTAGCAACGCTCTATCATCTGTAAAATCGTAAAATACGATTTTCTATTCTTCAATAGTGGCGAATTGTCTTTTACACTTAATTGTCTTTTTATTGCTCTTTTGGGTTCACTTTGACAAAGATTAACACTTTGGCTCTCTTTTAGTGGTTATCTTTAATATTTGCGCATCATTAATTTGTTAGTACCAAACTAAGTCCTAACATCACTAAGTTAAGGGTGATAAAATGATAAATTATGTGACTGATTAATAACCCACCGTACCGGTCCAGTTAGTGTATGCAATATGCAGCGTGTAAATATATACAGATAACCCGCTGTATCGATCCAGTCAATGTATGCAGTATGTAATGTATAATGTATGCGGATTACCCGTCGTACTGGTCCAGTCAGTGTATGCAGTATGTAATATATAGTGTGTATGGATTACCTGCCATTCCGGTCCAATCAGTGTACAGTCGAGCAGTCAGTGTCCAGTCAATATGTACGGATTCAAAGTTCATAGTTCAATTTCATATTCATAGTCCGAAGTTCGGTGTCATATTCATGTCCAAAGTTTCTATTCAAGTTCCATTTTCGAAGTTCATCTTCACTTTTGGATACTGAGTTCAAGTTCATACATAAAGTCATAATTCAAATCTAATTCCATCTCAATCCGAAGTTCAAAATTGAATGATTCATATTCCAAATTTCAATGCAACTAATATTTCAGAAACTGCAATGCTCATAGTTCAATAACTTTCAATATCCAATATTCATACAAAAAGATTTATATGATTCAAAGGGTTCAAGTTCATCTCAAAGATTGAAAGACTTCTTTACATCAGTCAAGTCAGATTCGATAACAGGTGTCAATTCATATCAAATTCCAAATTCATATTCTAAGTTCAGAAAATTTGATACCCTTTAAATCTTCTAATTCAAAGTTCCAAATTCAAAGAGTTCAAGCACTAATTCAATTGCGATCGGACTTATCACATTTCACTAATCATATCATGGCATCTTTGAACTCAAGTCAAACATGTAAATCTGCGTTGAAGTTCTCCTACGTTACACTCTATGCAGTTCAATATTCAATCCAAAGGTTTCAGTGATTTAAAAGAGTTCAAATGCAAATTCATATTTAAAAGATTTCAAATGTTCAATGTACTCAAATCAAAACAAGTTCTAAACCACATTCTAATGATTCCAACGCCATTTATTCATATCACACAAATCTATAAATCAAAGTCAAACTGCAAGTTCGCATTGAATTTCCCCTACCTTAGTTCCGAACTCGCACGAAAGAGAGCAATGCAAAGGTCTCTATGTATGGCCTCCGGTTCTCAATCTGCATCACATATATAATGATGCATTAGGGATTGATCTTAATTACTAATGATTTTGATGCACTTAAGTATTTTCTCAAAATCGAGGTGGAAATGGGGCAAGTTCGTGCTAAATTAGAACTTGATCTAACTTTCCCGTCAATTTTGACCTTTAAAATATTTGATTCATGAATTTGTTAATTCACAAAAGTTATAGATCTCGTTGTCCTCTTACCAACATTATAAGAATCGCATCAATCCAAGTTCAAAGTAGAAAGTTACAGCCAAAATATCGAGGTTGTATCGACACTTTGCAAAGAAAATCGATCGATCAATTTCTCCAGACTTTTAACAATTCTCTGTTCTGTCAAATTTGATCGATCAATTCCAAAATCGATCGATCAATTTTGATAGATTTAGAACCCATTCGGCCTTCTTTTTCCTTGATCCGAATCGCCCAAAATCCATCTCACGCATTCCAAACACACATAAACCAACGCTAAACTAATTCCATACAAATTAAACCAAATCTTACCTTTTTTTTGCGCGGATATGGGGTTTGTGATGATCGATACCAAAAGGGTTTCGGTGATGAGCGCATGGATTCTCGCGTGCCTTATATCAAAATGAAGCTCATACTACCACACAATGATCTTCATGTTCTCTTTCGCGAACCCCCTGTTTATGGTGGCCGGTTTGAGCTCGTTCGAATCTATGTTCCCTCTCCACGATCTTCAATGCTGAGATCAAGGTGTTTCCTTGCAATGCAAAGCAGAGAATGGATCTATTTAATGGAGTGAAAGAAATTGAGAGGAGATCGACGGTTCGGATCTCACCACAAGGGAAAACGAGACGGGGCTTCGTAGTTTTCTTCTTCTCACGGTTCTCCACATTTTTGCAAATGGTTTAGCATCCCTTTGCTTCCCTTTATACTAATGGGGGCATTATTGGTGTTAGACTGGTACACGTGAGTTGGTGTGTGGGTTTCTCATCAAGGGCCAAAATGAGGTCTAATCTCACTTGTGAGCCCAATCTTTTACCGTCGGTGCACTCACGGGTCTTGAGTAGCTAAGTACCCAACTAACTATACCTTTCCATGGCACCAATTATACACTTCTAAAATGAAATAAAATATTCTAAAATCCCATAGCGTGTGTCACATGCCTTGCCAAATACGTATGTTTGGTTGGGTGCCACGTGACAAGTTGGGTTATTCAGCTCAGGTTCGTGTGCAACATGCACAAAAATGCATACACTCTACATAGGGTACGATTTAGGATTTAATGTGTTAGGCGCGTACCTCCAATTATAACAAGTGGGGTCTGAGGCCACGTGACATAGGTCAAATGTTTGACTTGAGTCAAATCAGTCAAAAGGGCGCATTCTCTTCAAAGGTCAACTATTCAACATTTTCAAAAATTTCGGATTGTTACATTCTTCCCACCTTAAAGAATTTTTGTCCTCGAAAATTTACGTGCCTTATTCTAAGAAGTATGGATGCCTAGTAGTCTCGAACAAGAGTAGTTACATCCTCCTTAAGAGATAACTATTCACCATCAATGAAATTTTGGGTCATTACAATACCTTTTTTATTTTAAAGAAATTTATATATATATATATATATATATATATATATATATATATATATAAAAATTAATATAATAAAATTGTCCATAAAGGCATTTTTGATATGACTCAATATGGGCTGATATTTGACCAATTTGACTTAATATTTAATCTTGCATGGAATCGAGAGAGTATATTGTAACAGAGAGGTCCTAACTCCTAACCCAATACATATATATATATATCGGGTATGGCCGATATTTTAAACTATGTTCGTGTCACTTTTTCATATAGCCCAACATTTTGCACCGTATAATATAGCATGTCTAACAGCCACCTTATAAAAATGTTCCTTCAATTTAAGTAGATCTTTTGGGTCATACAATACTTGCTTGTTTGCTTCCATTTCATCCAGCCTGCAATAATCATATTTGAGACTTGCTCTTCAAATCTACCATCTGATTGTAAAATAAAACCTAAGTAGCGAAAATATGGAAGTGCGGCTCGAACAGCTTGCTTCTCTTAATAGAACCACGAGGTGAGGGGCTCTTGTTGCAAGGGTGAGAAGTAATCGAGCACCAAAGGATTTTCTATTTTAAAGTAGAGCCTAAACAATACTCTCGTGCATTAATTGTATTTGATACCTTGTTGATAACACTGTTTACCCTACCATTCTCATTGGGTACAAGTATATACCGGTATTTGACCGCGACCAGTATTTTAAACCATGATCATACATCGTATTGCCAAATATTCTAAAAACTAAGCCGCACTACAATCAAGGTGACAAATCGGGTATTAGTATCGGGTATCGGTCCATGAAAGACTGATAGGTATTGGCCGATACTTGATACTTGACTACAATATAATTTTCCAAGATGTTTTTATATTTTGATGGGAAAAGATGTGTTCTTTTTTCTCTATAATTTATATTATATAAAGTTTGATGTTAGGTGTATAGGTCAGTCATGCACACTCAAAAAGTCAAACTTAGGGAAACATGTAGAGTTTTAAGGTAAGTTCATTTCAGCATAATAAATTACTCGTAATACAGACATTACAGGTAATTTAATGTTGATTGTATTACCCGTAACATTCATATTGCATGTAATTTTCTGTCGTAATATGAGCGTCCCAAATTAAAATATTTTGTCTCATAAAGCATTAGTATCCGAGTAAATTGGGCTTATGCGGTAGGCCGATGATATCAAAATTTTAGGCGTGTGAAATTTACACAACCTCATGAAAGTTCAAAAAAAAAAAGTGGCAGTAGACTTCAAGCATTCCATGTACGGAAAAAATGATACAAAATTATTGGCTCACGAAAGAGTGCAATCTACGATAACTTCTTTTACATAAGTAATTAGAACCCAACAAAAGCCTCGTTCCAATCCAAAATGTATTACTATAATATTGACCACAAAAGCTACTACAATCTATAGAGTCACTGAAATGGATGCAGAGTCGCCATCGCTCTTGGAATCCGATTCGTCATCTGAGGTATCATCTTCTTTGTAATCCACTTCTTCGGCTTGGCTATCCTCCTCTGTCTTCCTCGTCTTCATCTTCGTCAGCTCCATTCTCTCATTTATAGGTTCTTCATTCGAGCTGAGTATAGTAATAACCTCACTGGCATTATTGTTGGCAGGGCGCTTTGCGGACATGACATAGTCTCAACATCGAAGACCTCTGACGGATACACACTTCTCGACGCAGTAATTGAGTTTGAAGCATGCGATTCTGCGTCATCGACTATTTCTGCATCATTATCATAATTGTCATAACCATATTCAAGTGAATATACTATAAATGAAAAATTAGGAAAAAAATTACTAAGAAAATAATATAATGTTTTCCTTAAAATATCATTTTCGCATTGAAATAAAGAAACAATACATATTATAAGTCGACAATCTTAATTTTTTCTTACACCAACCCACTCACATATAAAGCAACGAGGAATACAATAGTAAAGAAAAATAACTTCGCTGCTAGTTTTCAAAACCATTCAGCTTCCTCCCTCCCAACTACATCCATTGCACATGGGTCCATTTGGTATTCCATGGAATCTATTATATTGCTCAATAGTCTCATCAAGGGTGCACACAGTGACATGGCAAGCACTAGAGTATCCATCTACTTGGACTTTAGCTTCCTCCCAAGTACTATATATCCTGAGTCGTCGTCCAACAAAAATAATATAGTAGTGACTCATTTGTTCACGAGCTATATATGGATGATAAGATGTCATCTTATACCAAATTAATGTGAATGATGAAATCTATAAAATAGCCATATGTATAGTTTATCTCCATTTGTATGTCTACCCGTTGGTTAAATTCATACGTGCCATGAAAATAAGTTGATATTCTCCATTTTAAAGATAGTCTCATATTACATTACATACATTGTCCTCCATATCACGGACCACGCCCCTCCCACAGCACATTTACAATGCTCTCGCGGTATGCTCAAGCAATTTCTTTTTCGACTCTCATTTGTGATGCTTGAATTTTTGCATCAGCAACTACGTTGTTGTCATCGCAATCTAACTCTCTCTCGACCTTCCATTCTTCGAATACCAGATCATGTTCATGATAGGTGAAGATGAAATTGTGCAACACACAATAAGCAATGACAATCTTTGTTTGAGTGAGTAAAGGGTAACGAGCCTTACACATGAGAATCAGGAATCGTTGCTTGAGTGCACCGAACGCACGTTCTATCATGTTTCTCAATTGAGAGTGAGATTGGTTAAACAATCCTTTAGGGTCGCGTGATGGATTGGAGCTATTGAAATCTCCTAGGTGATAGTGAACTCGCCGATAAGGTGTAATAAAGTTTATCATATTAGCATATTCACCATCCATAAGGTAGTATTTTCCAACGGGAACAGCCAATCTATTTTGAGGACGTGCGAGTTCATTTATCAAAACTTGAGAGTCGACAGTAGATCCCTCCCAACCCGCAAGCACGTACTGAAACCTCATGTCAAAGGAAATTAATGCAAGTACGATCTGCGAGGTATATTGCTTACAATTCTGAAATCGCGGGTGGTCACATTTTGACACCGAAACTGTGATGTACGTGCCGTCAATAGCTCCTACGCAAATTTTCACATTTTAATTGTTGCTAGATTAGTATTAGGAAAGCCCCTCGCTATATCTTAAATTTTTAGCAGAATAATATCAATATTTAACTCTACCTTGAAATAAGGAAGGAATCGTGGATTATGTTTTATCTAAGGTGGGAGAGCTCCAGTGGTCGGGACCACAATATCTTGATGAAGCCAAAAAATAGCGTTTAAGACGACATTAAAATATTGGCTAATTGTTGAGCCAGAGTGCTGAAATCGATTTTGTGTGATGCGATTCTTCATGTTGTGAGATAATGTAAGCATAAAAATCATTATTTGCTCTTTCACTAACAAGTGTCTTGTGTTATGGAGGAACCTCCTATCTCGTAAAGTCGAGCAGAGCTCCAAAAAAACTGGCACTCACATTCGAAACAGATCGAATGGCGTGTGTCTATGTCCGACAATTGTTTCTTGCACAATTTGGTGTATAGTGAGTATAGAGGTATGCATGTGTTGTCTAGAACCACGCACTTGACTAATATAGTAGCAAGTTGTAAGCATTATCATGCCTCCAACCATCATAATTGCGGCTTCTGTGTCATTATCAATGGCATCCATCCTGATACTATATTCTAAATAGGAAATAAAATAAAGTGCAAGTCATGTACCAATTTAAACTACATGTACTACATTGTGCCAAAATAAATCATAAATAAAATACAGTAGCCGTGTATGATGGATGATACTTAACGTCAGAAATAACATAACAAAAATAACTTATAAAGGAATCTTATTGAGGAAATGGTCATGAAAGGAAATCCATCCTCATTGCAAGGGGTAAGGCTAGGAACGTCTCGGCAAGCGACTTCTTAGACAAGCGATAGAGGCAAGCTAGGTACTGGATATGGGTCAGCAAACCTCCAATATAAATCTCATCTAGGATTGGAACAAATCGCTCACCTAGACTTGGTCTAGTCCTAATAAGCTTCCGTTCTTCCACATAGCCCTCTATTGCTCCTACCAATTTCGCCCTCGGGTCTCCTCTCTTCCTTCGTGCACTTATCGGGTTACGTGAAAAATTGTCTACAGTATTCTGGAACTTAATTTCATACATATTATCATCCATTCCTCCATCAGGCCTATATGCATTACATTCATCTGTTGGAGTGGGTGGGTTGCACAATCTCTGAGTCCCAAAAGATTCTTCGGTGGGAGTGTCATTGAGGTGGTAAACACCTCTACCATCCGTGATACTATTCGAGAAGATGATGCAAAGACTCCCAATCCTAGAGTGTTTTTGTCCGATAGGCCCTAGTTCATGAGTGAGCTTGTGAAATTGAGTCATAAAGTGCAAATCGTTATTGATTATTATTCGAAATGGTAGTAAACTTAATGGATTATAATTATTAATATCTTACGATCACACCTACTCGTAATTATCTCATACGCCATTTTCTGCGTTAACCCTTCGTAGGTCATAATCTCAACCAAACTCACTTTCACCAAGTAGATTTTTAACTTTTGAATAATATTTTTTAATAACCCTAAGCCGGTTATAGAGATTCATTTTCTTCACTGGTACCCCATTAGCACTAAACTCGGGTAGTAGGTTTAATTTCAGCTCCATTTCCTCCCATGCATGTTGGTGGAACGTTCTATCCTTGTTAGAATTTCGACGCCCAAGTTGATATTGTTTGACCATTTCATTTACCATTAGCTCCTCCAACGTATACATCCAAGTATAATTTGTTTTTGATCTTCGCGGTAGCGGAGGGGTTCCACTCGGAGCGGATGATGACATTTCTACTGAGAACATGTAGCAAATACGAAATACATAATATAAAGGTCGTAAGATTTACTAAATAATTTTTCAAAGATGTGAATCACTAAGGTCCTTCTCCAAGATTTTTCAAAGATTGTATTCACTTGATATTATTAAAGTCATTGAAGTGCCTTTGAGATTCTCTTGGGCCTCTTTCTTAGGGTTCATTGTGTCACTCCTACAAAGGAGCACAACAAAAAAGTGGAGTAGGGGCGATTCATCTCAATGAGAATTAGATGATGTTCATCTTCTTTGGTTTTCTATAGAGAAAAATCTTTCCATACAAAAAATTCTCTATGTTTTTTGGAGAATACCCAGTTGGTTGGCAAAAGATTCTTCGGTGGGAGTGTCATCAGGGTGGTAAACACTTCTACCATCTGTGATACTATCCGAGAAGGTGATACAAAGACTCCCAATCTTAGAGTGTTTTTGTCCGATAAGTCCTAGCCCATGAGTGAGCTTGTGAAATTGAGCCATAAAGTGCAAGTCGTTATTTTTTAATATTCAGAATGGTAGTAAACTTAATGGTTTATAATTATTAATATCTTACGATTGCACCTACTCGTAATTATCCCTTACGTCATTTTCTGTAGTGACCCTTTGTAGGTAATAATCTCAACCAAACTCACTTGCACCACGTAGAGTTTTAGCTTTTGAATAATATTTTTTAATAACCCTAAGCCGATTATAGAGATTCATTTTCTTCACTGGTACCCCATTAACACTAAACTCGGGTAGCAGGTTTAATTTCAACTCCTTTTCCTCCCATGCTTGTTAATGGAAGGTTCCATCCTTGTTAGAAATTTGACGCCCAAGTTGGCATTGTTCGACCATTTTATCTACCATTAGTTGCTCCAACGTGTATGTCCAAGTATAATTTATTTTTTGTCTTCTTCGCGGTAGCGGAGGGGTACCACCCGGAGCAGACAATGACATTTCTACTGAGAACATATAGCAAATACGAAACACATAATCTAAGATTTTTCAAAGATTGTCTTCACTTTATATTATTAAAATCTCATAAGTGCCTTTAAGATTCCCTTATGCCTCTTTCTTAGGGTTCGTTGTGTTACTTCTACAAAGGAGCACAACAAAAGAAGTGCAGCAGGGGCGATTTGTCTCAATGATAAGTGGAAGATGTTCATCTTCTTTGGTTGACTATAGATAAAAATCTTTCCATACAAAAAATTCTCCAAGTTTTTTGGAGAATACCAAATTGGTTGGCAAAATATTCTTCGGTGGGAGTGTCATCAGGGTGGTAAACACCTCTACCATCCGTGATACTATCGAGAAGATTATGCAAAGGCTCGCCCAATCTTAGAGTGTTTTTGTCCGATAGGTCCTAGCCCATGAGTGAGCTTATGAAATTGAGCCATAAAGTGCAAGTCGTTATTATTATTATTCGAAATGGTCGTAAACTTAATGGATTATATTTATTAATATCTTGCAATCGCACTTGCTCGTAATTATCCCATACGCCATTTTCTGCGATGACCCTTCGTAGGTCATAATCTCAATCAAGCCCACTTTCACAAAGTAGAGTTTTAGCTTTTGAATAATATTTTTTAATAATCCTAAGCCGGTTATAGAGATTCGTTTTCTTCACTGGTACCCCATTAGCACTAAACTCGGGTAGCAGATTTAATTTCAGCTCCATTTCCTCCCATGCCTGTTGGTGGAACGTTTCATCCTTGTTAGAAATTCGATGCACAAGTTGATATTATTTGACCATTTCATTTACCATTAGCTCCTCCAACGTGTACATCCAAGTATAATTTGTTTTTGGTCTCCTTTGTGGTAGGGGAGGGGTACCACTTGAAGTGGACGATGACATTTCTACTGAGAACATGTAGCAAATACGAAACACATAATATAAGGGTCGTAAGATTTACTAAATAATTTTTTAAGATGTGAATCGCTAAGGTCCTTCTCCAAGATTTTTCAAAGATTGTCTTCACTTGATATTATTAAAATCGCTGAAGTGCCTTTGAGATTCTCTTGTGCCTCTTTCTTAGGGTTCACTGTGTCACTCCTACAATGGAGCACAACAAAAGAAGTGGAGCAGGGGCAATTCGTCTCAATGAGAACTGGAAGATGTTCATCTTCTTTGGTTGACTACAGAGAAAAATCTGTCCATACAAAAAATTCTCCAAGTTTTTTGGAGAACACCAAGTTCATTGGCAAAGCCTACGAACTCTGTATTTGTATACAATTCACATAATTTTGTTTCAGATTATTTATCAGATTTTAATCAGGAAATCTTATTTTATATTTTATGTTTTTAAAAAGTTTCTACCATATTTGGTTTATGTGTTTTTGAGTATTAAAAAAATATGAAAAAATAGAAGTACTATGATCAGCTTGTCACCCAAAATAAACAAATAATGACTATGTACTCATCCTTGACAAATGTCTAAAGATACAGCTTCGAAAAAATCCCCCCAAAAATCGACAAAAGGTCAAATGCACAATAACTAGAAATCATAAACATTAATGTTGACATTTTAAAAAAAAATTCTCATGCAATAGTCAAATTCTTAAATATCAATCATAAAAGCTCTAATGTCATAATTTACGAAGAAAGTTTGAAAATCGTTTAAATCTTGTGATCGAAGTTTGCAGTAATAAAAAACTAGACTGGCAAGGTGAGTGCTAGTTGATAGAGGTCAATTAACATCAAGGTTTTACAGTATATTACAGTTTATAATGAAGGTGGAACTCTTATTTGGTATCCATAAAAAGTGAAATTCTTATTTGTTAAGCATTGCTTAACAGATTAAATTTTAGCCCAACCCGATTCAATTATCATGATAGTCCCAGGTACAAAGGTTATTTGTACATTTCAGTGATGTGCTCTAGTAACAACAACTACTAAAACAGCTACTAAACAAGCATAGCAACAAGAGCATATCTATCTATCTATATATCTACTATAACAGTGGGAGTTAACAAACAAGTATAACAGCTACTATAAATTCTATTAGTTGCAGCTAGTTCATTTAAACTGGTTAAGAAACAAGTATAACAGCTAGTTCACTAGGAGTTTAAGAAAGAAGAATAACATTCTATTAGTTATGTTCCAGTCTTATTTTAATAATAGTATATGTTGCTGTTTGAGTATGTTGTTGTTCCCTTCACACCTTCTCGTCCAATAATAGCGGTTGGAATCACTGTATTTAATGTACTATGGGAAGCTTTTATCAGCCACTACAGCCACTATAACAGCAGCACCTTAGCAGCAACTTCTACTAAGATAGCTAGTATACAAGCATAGAAACATTAGCCTACTATAATAGCTAGGGTTAATCAAGTGATGTGTTCTACTGACAACAGCTGGGGTTAATAGAGTGATGTGCTCTAGTGACGTGCTACTAAGTGGTTAAGGTATAACCTATAGTAGTCAATGGAAGTTCCTGACTTCACACTCAAAATAGATGGTTTAATTCTCATTTATGTTTAACTGTCCAAATCACTAAATGATTGAGATCATAGGCAGAATTGGTTACACATAATTTGAAATATCGGAGTTAATTGTGAAGAATAAAATGTACATAAGATTAGACTCTATATATGTAAATATGTCACCATAGTATACTAATTTTAAAATTATAGTCTAATATATACTATAATTAAGTGAAGGCACTACCATATGGAAAAATACCACATAAAAGAAAACACGTCTGTACCATAAATAACAAAATAGAAACACAACAATAGGATTATGTGGCTTTAGCCATATTAGCATCAATAAAGAGATGTAAGCACTCTAATGGTATGAAAGATATGGAAATAAAGTAAATCAAATGCAGGATCAGACCCGAGATTAAGAGGACCAAGAAACCATCAATGATAGGCAAGCTATAATAGTGTATAGGTATCATTTTGCTTATTTCAAACTAAGACAGTCATTTTGCTCATTTTGAAGTATATGGGTACCAAAGTCAGTCAGGAATGAGATGCTCATAAAAATGTAGAGCACTCAGTTGTTATAGGCATGTTGTTGTTTCCTTCAAACCTTCTCATCCAATAATAGCAGTTGGAATCACTGTATTTAATGTACTATGGGAAGCTTTTATCAGCCATTGCAGCCACTATAACAATAGCAACTTAGCAACAACTTCTACTAGGACAACTACAACAGCCTGCTATAATAATTGGGGTTAATAAAGTGATGTGTTCTAGTAACAACGGTTGGGGTTAATAAAGTGATGTGCTCTAGTGGTGTGCTACTGAGTAGGTAAGGTATATCCTATAATAGCTGGAATCACTATATTTAATGTACTATGGGAAGCTTTCATCAGCCACTGCAGCCACTATAACAGCAGCAGCTTCTACTAGGACAGCTAGTTTACAAACATAGCAACAGTAGCCTACTATAACAATTGGGGTTAATAAAGTTATGTATTCTAGTAATAACAGCTGGTGTTAATAAAGTGATGTGCTCTAGTGATGTGCTACTGACTTGGTAAGGTATATCCTATAGTATTCAATGGATGTTCCTGACTTCACACTCAAAATAGATATTTCAATTCCCATTTATATATAATTGTCCAGATGACCAAGTGGGTAAGGTATATCCTATAGTAGTTAATGGATGTTCCTGACTTCACACTCAAAATAGATAGTTCAATTCTCATTTATGTATACCTGTTCAGATCACTAGATGATTGAGATCATAGGCAAAATTGGATACACATAATTTGGAATACGGGACTTAATTGTGAAAAATAAAATATACATAATATTAGACTCTATATATATAAATATGTCACCATAATATACTAATTTTAATATTAAAGTCTAATATATACTATAATTAAGTGAAGACAGTACCGTATGAAAAAACACCACTTGAAAGAAAGCACCTTTGTACCAGAAATAATATAATAGAAACACAAGAATAGGATTATGTGTCTTTAACCATATTAGCATCAATAAAGAGATGTAAACACTCTAATGGTCCGAAAGATATGAAAATAAAGCAAATCAAATACAGGATCAGACCCGAGATTAGGAGGACCAAGAAACCTTCAATGATAGGCAAGCTATACTAGTGTATAGGTATCATTTTGCTCATTTCGAACTAAGACGGTCATTTTGCTCATTTTAAAGTCTATGGGTACCAAAGTCAGCTTGGAATGAGATGCTCATAAAAATGTAGAGCACTCAGTTGTTATAAGCATAATATTCCCTCAGAGTAAATAGGCTCTTGGAGATTACTTACAAGCATGTAAAGTACAAAACTCAACACATTTTTCAAAGGTTCACATACTAATTTAATGAGAACATCATGAATTGTTCAATTAAGCAACCAACTAACTAGTACAAGACACATTTACCTTCACAATATTTTGTAAGAATGTTCAATAGAAGAGCACCCTAACCAGCCTGTATTTAAGGTGAGGAACATGGTTAATAATTATATAATCGATAGTTAGGAAATGAAAAATAATCAAGTAATCAGAACTTAAATAACAAATAGAGAAGATAAATTTAACACATGCTAGATAATACTGCAACAAGTGTTTTCAAATTTTGTGAAAATGGAAGAGAAAATAAGGCATGTACTCTTAAAAATTAAAAAATCAAATGAAGGAAAACAGAAGTACATACAACACATTTAATATATTTACACCAACGGAGAGGACTGCTATGACTTAAAAGAGGCCAAAATTTTCAAAAACACCATAACACCATACAGTCCAGCAATAAACCAGAGCAAATATGAAGGTTATGAAAGGAGGAAATTACCCCATAAACCAACAACAACAACATGGTAAGTACATGATCAAAGGCTCCCTAGGGCTTCAGGTTCGATGTATCCTGCAACACAAAAATAAGGAAGATTTGATTGCAAAAATGAAGGTTATGAAAGGAGAAAATTGAAACTGCTAAGTTAAGACTTGCATACCTCTGTTGGAGATGGCTCGGCTGTGAGAATGTGAGGTTGTATGATGAAACCCTTTTATAGGAGAGGATTTGCATCTCCAGATCTGTTGGGTCATTTCCAACAAATCTGCCGCCCAAATATCTTTGCCTAAGCCATCCAATCAAAGCCATCATACCAATCCTCCTCGTTGAGACGATGGATGAACTTGAACAGCAATTTGAGATAGATTCATCCTACCACTACTACAAACCTTAGATTTTGGCAAGATTTTCTACAAATAGGGTTTATACCCTATGCGAAGGTGCTCTGGTCGATGACGACCTCTCAAAATAGGGTTTATACCCTCTCTCATTGACGATCAGCGGTTGCAAAAGATAGCTTTGCAATAAACTCGAAAAAGCCATTGAAGAGGGCTTTAATAGGCTACAATGGAAATGGTATAGTGTTGTAATAAATAGAGCCGTTGAGTGGGTTCATGGGAAATTGCAAGTAATATTCATGCGTTATGAGGCCGTGGGCTCATAAGCCAAAAAAATTACTTGCAATCGCTACAGTCTATTACAAGGGTGGAATACGATGAAACGAACGACAAATGCGTCTAAAAATTTCGATCATTGCCCCTAAAACCTACATATTACATGTGATTTTACTTGATTCCGGTGAAACGAACGTACCATTAGGGTTCTAAAACTAAGGTAAGTGTTTTACCGATTTAAGATCAAAGATTACCCTATGCAGTGGACAGCCAAAAAGAAGCCAAAGAAAGAAAATGAAAAACTATGGTTGCAAAATATATATAGCCCAATCTATATCATGTCTTTATAATATTATAGTGAGATAAGAGAAGGGAACTCAATAGGTTTACCCAAATTTTTTCATTATGAAACGCACTTATTTTTATTTTTCTCAAATAAGACTTACGAGTAGTAGTTTTGTAATCTCTCTTTCTTTCCAGGTGCATCAACATCTATCGTGTGGGCAACTAGTAAATGATATTAATAATAAATAAAAAAAGAATTAATGGCATTCGAGTTTTTGACCAACCATTCTTATGATAAGGAGGATTATTTTTTTATTAACCCAAGCAGTCCATATGGCAGCCTAATTATTTTTCACCATTCTCTCTCTCTCATATTTTGTTATTTGTTAATGAAAGAATTGTAGTAAAACAACTATTAATAACATTTGTGGATCATCACTTGCCCCTTAAGAAAATCAGAGGTCCGCCATACCTTATATAGTACACCTACCTACAATGTACATCCTTGAACATTGGAGATAATTGTTGTATTTGACATACTTCTCTACTACCTACCTGCGAGAGCAGGGTTTACCTGTTTTGCCAGGTTCCCTTTCTCTTTGCTAAATCTCTGCTACCTACTTTAGCATGTCTCCATCCACCTTACTAATTCCTTGCAGAGTGGGGTTTACCTGCTTTAGCAAGTTTACTTTCTCTTTACTAAATCCCTGCTACCTGCTTTAGCTGGCCCCCCTTCTCCTTGCTAACTCCCTACATAGTAGGATTTATCTGCTCCAACAATTCTCTCATGCTCTCTACTCACTCCTTGTCAGAAAAGATTTTATTTGCTCTGGCAAGGAGTTAGCAAAGAACAAGGAGGTTAAATCATGTTTTGTATGGAATTAGCAAGGAGAAGGGGAGCGCAACCAGTTTCCTCTAAGGATGGCCTTTTATGGGGAGAAGTAGAAAAATTCCTCTCCATATGTGCCAAATAGAAGCAGGAGTGGGAGTTGGGAACAAGCAAGAAGGGTACCATTTGTTGCTTTGAAAGAGAGAATATTCCATTTATATATTACTTAGTATAATGTACCCCACCAAAGTGTGAGGCAACACTCAGATCAATCTCAAACCAATAGCCTTGGTAAGTGCACTCATAGTTTTGAGGGATAATTTTTTTTTTGATCGATAATGCAAGTATATTGAAGAACAACAAGATGTCAAGGAACAATACGAATACAATGACCAAAAATAAAGGCACAAAAAGCAAAAAATGAACCAGAATGCGAAAACATGCACCACGAGAGAGTCGACATCTATTAACCCCTAACCCGCCTTCCCATCAATACCTCATCCCTTGGTACATTGCATCCTCTTGAGACCCATAGGCACATGAGATCCTTAACCGATTTGAGGATCATCCTTATAGGTCTTCGCTTACGATTGAAAATTCGTGCATTCTGCTCTAGCTAGATGCTCCACAGCACAGCATATAAGCTAGACGTCCAGAACTCCCCGAGTTGACCTTCCAGCTGGACGGAAGACCAAGCTAAAAACTGATGGTAGGGAGAGAAAGGGGCAACCCAACTCATATCGAAGGATTTAAGAAGACTCTCCACATCCTTCGAGCCACCAAACAATGGATGAAAAGGTGCGCCGACTCCTCTTCCTAGAGGCACATTACGCAAAGGTTCAATAGAATTTTCCCCCTCCGACATAGCTGATCTATCGTGAGAATTTTCCCCAAGAACAAAGTCCATGCAAAAAATTTTACCTTGGGTGGAATGGTATCCTTCCATAATCTCACCCCTTAGAATTTAATTAAAGGCTGATTTGTAAGCATCTGAAAGAAGGACCTGACATTGAAGGACCCATCTTTAGTAGGAGACCAAAATTGTGAGTTCAGCCTGTTTGAGTTCCTCCTCATATAGTTCAACAATGATACTAGCCGAGTGAAAGAGGGAATCTCCCCTTCACAAAGATTTCGACGAGTAGCCACATCCCACAACACCCCCCCTTCCGCCTCCGAGCAGAAATCAGCTACATTCTCATTTGGTTCTCTAGCGATTTGATAGATATCTGGGAAGGCGAGCATAAGGGGCCTAGTACCATCGCCCCAACTGTACCTTATCCATCTAGCGTACACCTCCCAAGTCCCACAGATTCCTTTCCACCAATTAGAGACACCATTGTGGACAACGATGTTAATGGCCCAACTGCCGCTCATAATCCCATATTTTTCGATCAACGCCATACACCATAGACTCTCCTTCTCCCGGTCCAAACCAACTCGCCACAGCCATTGCCCCAGCAAAGCCGTGTTCACCCCTCGTAAGCTCCATATACCTAACTAGCCACAACTCATGGGGAGTTGACAAGTCTCCCAATTGACAAGGTGGTAGCGTTTCTCTAGCCCTGACCCTTCCCATAGGAAGTTACGTTGCATTTGTTCAAGTCTATGGGTCACTCCTATCGGGCATTTGAACATAGATAAGTAGAAAATTGGAAGACTTGCAAGTACCGATTTCTCCAAAACGAGGCGACCCCCACTACTGAGAAGTTTCCCTTTTCATGAGGACAACCTTCTCTCAAACCTTTGAATAACCGGCTCTCATTCCCTGGCTGTGGGCTTGCGGATCCCGAGAGGCAGCCCTAGATA
The DNA here is from genome assembly GCA_021018995.1 of Chloranthus sessilifolius. Taxonomy (NCBI): domain Eukaryota; kingdom Viridiplantae; phylum Streptophyta; class Magnoliopsida; order Chloranthales; family Chloranthaceae; genus Chloranthus; species Chloranthus sessilifolius. The sequence goes on along the minus strand of CM037588.1, from coordinate 137,683,745 downwards.
AGAAATAGGCAGCGTCTCCACCCCACAATTAACTGTTTCAGCTAACTTAGCCAACAACTGATCATCGATTCCCACCCCCCTGATCATCGATTTGTGTAAGTTGATTCGTTCGCCTGTCACCGCTTCGTATATGGAAAGAACTTCAACCAAGGACATAAATTCTCCCACATCCGCCTTCCCAAAGAGGATGGTGTCATCCGCATATTGGAGATGCAAAATGGCGTGGCCAGCCAAGCCCACTCGAATGCCGAAGATAAATTGCATCTAATGTGCACACAAAATAAGGCCAAATAGCGCTTCGCCCATGATGTTAAAAAGGAAGGGGGATAAGGCGTCACCCTGTCGAATCCCATGCGAGCTTTTGAAGTATCCCGCAAGGGACCCATTAATCAACACCGAGAACCATATCGACGAGTAACAGGCTCTCATCCACCCTTGCCACCTAGCCCCGAAGCCAAGCCTACCGAGCATATAGTCCAAGCACTTCCAGTCCACCCGGTCATATGCCTTTTCCATGTCTACCTTCCAAATCGCAACGGGGTATTGTGCGCAATGAGTGGAGTGCACCACTTCTTGGGCCATCATCACAAGGTCCACCAATTGTCTCCCTTGAACAAAAGCCCCTTGGTTCACCAAAATGATCTTGCCCATTAATGGCTTTAGCCGATTAGCAAGAACCTTAGAGATGATCTTATAGAGGTAGTTAAGTAAGCAGATTGGACGGAAATCCGTTAGGTTCTCAGCTCCAACTTTTTTAGGGATGAGGGTAATAAAGGTTGAGTTAATACATCGCCTGATAAAACTATAAGCGTGGAACTCATTAAGAACCTCCATGATCTCTGCTTTGAGAAGAGTCCAGAAGTGACGATAAAACTCTAGGGTGAAGCCGTCGGGCCCCAGAGCTTTATTTTTTCCCCCGTATTTGATGGCTCACCACACCTCTTCTTCACGGGAAGGCCCTTTGATCTTAGCCTTATCACTATCCGAGATGGACTGGAACATCAGCCCTTCAAGTTTCTGTCGAGTGCAGCCCTCATTAGTGTAAAATTGTTTATAGAACCTGACCACATGAGATTTGATTTGATCTGAGTCAGAAAAGGTATTGCCCTCTACCGATATTTGACTCAAAAGGTTGATTTTGCTCCTAGCGTTAGCGATCGCATGAAAAAATTTGGTATTTTGATCCCCCGCTTTAAGCCACTAGACCTTAGCTTTTTGTCTCCAACACACTTTCTCAGCAAAGCATTTATCATGGAACCCCGATCTTTTGAGCACTCTTTCTTCGGTTTCCATCTCCGTCAGATTCCTATGTTTCCTCCTTTAGGCGAGTGAGCATCGCCTCCTTTTCAATCTGAACCAGCCCATACACCTCTCGGTTCCAAGTTTTAATTCGACCTTTGAGCCATTTCAGTTTTGAAATAAATTTGAAAGTTGTCGTCCCTGTCGGTGAAATCTCGTTCCACCACAAAGCTATCGCTTCCTTGAAATCGTCGTCGAGAAGCCACATATTTTCAAAGCAAAATGGGGAAGGCCCCTTACCCTGCGACTCACACTGTAACAGTATAGGACGATGGTCTGAAACTGCCCTAGCGACACCTTGCACTCTTGCTGCCGGGAAAAAGTTAAGCCACACAGAGGAGCAAAGAAACCTATCGAGGTGACTCAGAGATGGCACCTCTTGCAAGCTAGACCAAGTGAAATTAGACCTCGAGAGCGGCAGGTCTATCAGCGTCTAATCTGAGATAAAGGAATTGAAATCGCGCGTAATGGCCGAATGCGCAGGTCCACCTTGTTTCTCATGGGGCCACCTAATTGCGTTAAAGTATCCCCCCAAGCAAATCGGGAAATCCAATCTTGTTGCGAAAGCAGCCAACTCAAACCAGAAATCTCCCCGTTTCCACCATCCGAGAGTTCGTAAATGCCAAAAAAATGTCCACGTTCTACCAGTATCCCTATTCCAGAGCACCACAGAGGCGGAGAATTGTCCCACTTCTTCGTCTAATTTCTCGAAAAGTAATTGATTCCAGGCTACCAGAATCCCACCCGACGCACCGACAGAGCCGACCCCAATCCATCCCCATCGATTTCCCCCATAACATATGTGACTTAGAAATTATCGCAGCAACCCCATTTTGTATCTTGAATCGTAATTACCGCCGGATTAGCCATGGCGATGACCTTCTTCACGTCAGCCCTCTTAGGTACCGCGCAGATACCCCTCACATTCCACGAGAACAACCTCATTAGATACCGACATAGGCCTGCCCAACAAAATCGCGAGTGTGCTACGCACCCCCGGACCCCCTCCCGTCCGACATTCCCCACTATACTCTCGCAAGTTCTCGAGATTTGAAGTTCCTCTTCTTCTTTGCCGATGCATTTCGGTTCAATAAAATGGAGCTAAAGACCTCCTAGAGAGCATCATCTGAACCCTTAAAGGACATCCCTAAATCTCTGCCCACACGAATTAGTCGATCAATCTCATCGGGACCATTGGAGCTGCCACTGGAGGCCGCACCGGCAGAAGCAGCAGAGTGCGACTTGAAACTCCCCTTCTGCTGCTTGAAAGAGATCTGGACCCATTACCTAAATCGTCTCTCCTTAGCGCTCAGATCGGAAAAATCTCCGCTGTAGATGAAGCAGAGGAGAGAGAGTCAGAGGCCGATGTCAAAGAAGAAGTCAGAATCTCCAAGGTTTCATAGTAGAGGGGATTAAAGACCGGAGTATACTTCAGTATGGGGATGGAGGGTCCCCAAGTTTTGAGGGATAATTAATTATGAAAGGCCAAAAAGACTCAACTTTCACTAATTTGTGTGATCATAATTAGGATAAAAGGTTTAACAAAGTAATCAACTGAATGGAGTAATGTTTTTTCGGATGCCTTAATCAAATCTCTTCCTGAATGGAGTAATGTTTTTCGGATGCCTTAATCAAATCTCTTCCTATATTGTACCGAGAGCAAAGGCAGGCACCTATGGTTCTGATGTCTAAACTAAGTAATAAACAATGGTGGGATCTTTTTCAAGAACAAAGAACTCGAAGACAAATGAAGATCTGAAAGGAAGGTAGTGAGAAACAATATATTGTGGAGTAACAAAGAGTTTAACCCTGAATAAAAATGAATGAATAAATACAACTCGTAAAGCCAACTCCAAATAGATTGATTAAGGCGATGATGATGATGATGATGATGTCTAGAAGGGATCTTATACCATCATATACAATCATAAATGTGAGCCCTTCTTCTGATAGATGTTCGTGCAAGCTGCCATAACTCATCTCTTGCTTATTAATAACAAACAGAAGATTTACCACCTGATAAAATTGCTTCTTGGAGAAAATGAAAAAGCATACAACTTGTTAACAATGCTTCCTCCCAAGTCCCAATGCAATGAATTTCGAATATGTAATATCTATTATTGAGTAGAATAATTAGTTGATGTTGGAAATACATATTATTTGAGCATTTTGAGAGTTTTTTTCCTAAGAAAGTAAAAATGTATAAATCATTACTTTTGTATCTTTTTATGATGTATTGCCCTCGCTATATCTGAGTATCGCTTCAAATTTTCATTCATGGGTAACTGATTCGTATGCTTCAGTAGTCGATTCAATTATAATATATTCGTAAACCTAAAGGGATATTATCATCTACAAACAAACTAGGTTTAATCATATCATATTATAACTAAGGTGTCAACTCGAGTACCAGTATCTGGTATTGGTTTATGGAGGACCGATACAAATCGGTTGATACCAAGTTGTGTCGGTATAATTAGAAAAAAAAAAAAATTTAAATGAGAGGTATTGGCCGATACGGATATCAAAAACTGAGTTGATACCTGATACATGTCGGTTTGCCGAAACTAGATTTAACGTAAATATGGGAGTACCCTTACCTGAGAAGGTACAGATATCGGGAGAAGATGGCTTTCCTCAGCTGATTTGGATTTTAGGACATTATAATCGTTATTTCAGATACTTTGACTCGGTTATTTTTATCATGTCTCTTCGATTATCCGTTGATGCTTTGTGACATCATTTCGTTTATTACCTATGGATAGCCATTGGTTGCGACTATATATCATGGTTGAATTTTTAATTTTTTGTCATCATTATGAATGTTCACATTGATGAGTTCTAGACAGTACTGAAATTGCCTACTTTTTGAAAATTCGTGATTAAATTGCAATATTTTATTTACTAAAAAATAACAAATTTATCATAATTTTTTCAAAAATCACTACTTTTTGGAAAAATCTTACGTTTCACAAACAATTTTTTTATGAGTTCTTCAATAAATTCCAACTTTTTCAATATATTTTATACTTAATCTTATTTTTAATTTTTTTTATTCTCTTATTTTTCCAACTTTTTTCCCCAACTTTTCAATTTTTTACTGAATTTTTTCAAATTTTCCTCTTGCCAACTTATTTCCCGAACCAAGACTTTGTGACTATGGCTGTAGATAGATGTAGATGTTTAATTGTCAACTTCTAATGAGGGTGGTTTCTATGCATGAGATATTTATTGGTGCTTAGTAACTTATTTTAATTAAAATTACTCTAAAAGTCTATAAACATGTTCAAACACTTTTTTTGGTATGAGTTCATAAATGAAATTTCGACTTAGCCTTGGTTGGGTTTTCGATTCATGACCGAATCTGACAGACCATATGCCAAACAAGGATCAAAATTTCAGCCGAAATGACCGAAACTTCGGTCCAGAAGATTTCAGCTGAAATTTCAGCCGAAAGTTTGGTTCAAAATTTCAGATTCGGTCCCCACCAAAACCGAAACGAAATCCGAGATTTTCATCCTTGATGCCAAATGCATGGTATATGTTAGATTCCTCGGAAGGTAAAAAATCTAACTGCTGCAATCAAGCTAAAGCTTCAGCTGTTCAAGAGGAAGCCAAAACTGATAATCTCGACTCATCTGCCAGCCAGAAATTTATGGAACAAGGTGATGATGATGATGAAGACGACAATGATGTAGATGATCATGATAAATTTGACTCATCACTTGAGGAGGTAGCGATCGAAGTTTCTTGTCTTGTTTCCTGTCATTTTGTTCTCAAATTCTCCCCCCAACCTCTCTCCAACAAAGAAGCAAGAAACACCCAAAAATGAATCAATAATCCAAGCATTCACCAGCCTGCCTCATATGCTTGGAACTAAAATGTCATGACATTCGTTCCCATGTCAATCCCAATATCCAATGAAATTTTCAAACTTGAAAATAAAAAAAATAATAATAATAATAATAATAATAATAGTGGTAGAAATGTACCTGAATATTCAGTATGTACAGAAAAAATACAAAAAAATAATTTCCTTCAAGCATGAGAAACTTTTCTGTTAGATTGTGGGTGCATCAGAAATGTTTGGAATGGATGAACTAATATATATAAAACACTTCTCTACATATAGGAAATGATGGAATAGTCGTACTGCACAACTGATTAGCTGCAGTGATGGGAACCATCTGTTTGTTACAAGCAAGGCCAATCCTTGTGGTGCAGCAAGATAACCATCCCTCGCTTTAGCTTAATCACATTATTTAGCAACTGAAATGCATTAATTTCAATTATCAAGTATCAAATAGCCGTATTTTACAACCCCTTGATTACCGAGCCAGAAAAAAAAAGTATCAAACAACAATATTTCACTTACATTATTCACAAACAGCATTGATCATTCACCCAGTCACTTACATGTCATCTAAAAATCATTGTAATTAGATCTGGAGAATTTCATAAAGCCTCATATCCGAGCTTGCTTTTGAGAATCTCATTGCCTCAGATGCGACTTGAGTCCCTTCCAAAAATGAATCGCCTTGTCCAGTCGGATATCACCAAAACTCTTGTGCGCCAACAAACTTGTTTGCTGAAATTTGAACAAACGATCGGAATCAACAAACACAAGTGCACATTCCATAATTTAGCAAATTACAGTAATAGATACAAATCTATCTACCAACACCCTATATTTTAAGCAATTTCAATATCAAACATTGACATGGCTATTAGAAAAGACTTGGTATTAGGTCACCGACCAGTGCACCAAGAGCAGTGCACGGGTCAATCTCCCTTCAACCTGTTAGAGATGTAATATGTGGTGAAACATGTGTAACACTGGATACACTAGCATGTGCATAATGGGTTTCAGCCGCATTGAGTAAAAATGTAATTGGTCTCTATGTAGCTTTCTATATAAAGAGCCTCCATCTTGTAACTCAATATATATTGGAATAGCAATAAAGTAGTAATGCAGAATTGAAGCCTACACGCGGAGATCGTGGCCGAAAGATGTCGAAATAGAAAGTGGAGCCATGAATGAGTTTTTAAAAAACGGCCCGTTAAAGACCCGTGTGCACGTTATTTTAGACAATATTTTTATCTAGGTTTAGTTTTCTTTTCTATTAGGATTCTTTTAATAAATAATTTATTTTAGGATTAGTTTCCTTATTTGAATTATTTAGGGGTCAAACACGTGATATGTGACTGTTAATTTCGTCACTTTCTCCTCAACCATCGGAAAAGTGGTCATAAGTCTACCAATATGTGCCGGAATAGTGTGATTTTTATCTTGTTGGAAAGCTACTTTGATAAGCTTTCAAACAAGACTAATTTCACATCAATCGGACATCGTTTTGACCTTTTAAAAGTGGTCGCGTAATAAAAAAGGGATTAATGGTGAAATTAATTATATGACCGTTAGATTAGAAAGTTTTAATGGTTGATTACGAGTTTTATTTTAAATAGTATTCCTATGGTTTCTTTCTTTTATAAATACACATTGTAATCTCTTATGAGCAGGGATGTAGCCAGAAACTTTTATGGGAGGGGACCGAGTTTTAATCAGGTCTGTTTGGATAAAATAGTAGGAAAATGGCGAATTTGAATTTATAAATCTAATAGATTCACATGATTTTTGAGGTTATAAGAATCCACATGATTCTTTTATTTTTTACAATTTCGATGGCCTAATCATGTCTTAGAGAGAGAGAGAGAGAGAGAGAGACGTCTTAGGATATGATTTACGAAGAGAAGTTTTAGAAGGTTGGTTGAACTATTGCTCCTAAAAAATAAGAGACACTGAAGTAGGGTATTTGGTTGAGATGCCTAAAAGATAGGAGAGAGGGAGAGCTCAGTTGTGCATTATTTTAGACAAGACCAATCATTTTGGCTCATAACAAATAGGTAAGATAGATTAAAGAGAAAGAAAAAAAACTAAAAAAGTGGGGGTGGTCGTGGCCCCTGTTAGCCCCCCCTGGCTCCATCCCTACTTATGCTGATTAGTATTGATGATGAAAAAAAAAATTTATGAGTTTTGCTTTTGGCGAATTCTAGAGAACTTGAAATGAGTTTTCGTTAGAAGAGTGATTCTTCTCCCGCGTGCGGTTTGGTGTGAAGCCAATTTTTCTTCCTTAGATTTTCTTCTACCCCTATTTTCCTTTTTATTTTTGTTTAATTGAAGAGCGAGAACCTTAACCCCTATCATGTGAGATTGGTATCAAAGCAAGTTCAACACTCGGCACGTGAAGTTCATCATGAGCAAAGCACAGTTCTAGTTTAGGTTGTTTGCTTTAGGAATTTTATTTGTTTGCATATTATGTCAAATAGAGTTAGGGGATACCCTCACCATCATGAACTTGAGTATGTCGAGAAGTTTCTAAAATCTATTTGGGATAAAGTTCCAAATTTTGAGGGCTGAATAAACCTTAAAACCTTCGTGGAGTGATTGTCTAGTGTGAGTATTTTGATTGGTATGGCGTACCGGATGAGTACAAAAGTAGGTTAATTAAAACAAAGCTAGAGGGCAACGCCAAATCATTTTGGTCCCGTATATAACGTCATATTGAATTCCTTCAAAGTGAACCCATCTCCACATGGGAGGACATGAAGGTGAGACTTATTGAAAAGTATGTTCCTTTAACACACCGTCACCTTCTATGGAGTTTGAAAACCAAGACGAATAAGTGTCATAATTGCTGTAAGTGTCAAGGGTGGTTCAGACTTTCCTATCAATGTCCCACGAAATTTCCCGTTGAAAATTTATTCATTAAAGCTGAAGAAAATAAGGAGCAACAAAAATTGAGAATATAAGAGGAAGTGTATGACCCTAATACCATGATAAGTGAGGAGATAGAAGAGTGTATGACCCTAAACCTAATTTGTGTCGAAGATTCTGTACCGGTTGATGAACCCTATTCCGGTCAATATCAGTACTAATCCCGACACTGTTGAAGAGCCTAAAACCGTTGAAGAGCAAGTTTCCGCAACAAGTCCTACAGAGCCCGAGTCTGCAGTGAAGTCTATCGATCCCATGACCAACAGGTCTCAGGATCGTGTTGGTTGTGTGTTGATGTCGATTCCCGTCGACATATCAAAGATAAATCGGATATGGCCCAAGTTGAATCCGGTTTACTTGCACAAGCTGCTTCTGATCGAGGTTCCCTATATATTGTTTGTGATCGTGGACGTGACAATCCATGTCAGCCAAAGTTCGAGGTCGAACTTCTTCAAAGTAGGGGGGAATAATGCAGAATTGAAGTCTACACACCGAGATCGTGGTCAGATAAAGAGGAGACGTCAAAAGAGAACGTGGACCCACGAATGGGTTTTTTTTTAAATGTCCATTAAAGACCCGTGTGCACGTTATTTTAGGTAATATTTTTATCTAGGTTTAGTTTCCTTTTTTATTAAGATTCTTTTAATAAATGATTTATTTTATGATTAGTTTCCTTATTTGAATTATTTAGGGGTTAGGCACATATATGTAATATGTAACTGCTAATTTCGTCACTTTTTACGCAATCATTGAAAAAGTGGTCATAAGTCTACCAATATGTGTCAGAATTGTATGATTCTTATCTTGTTGGAATGCTACTTCGATAAGCTTTCAAACAAGACTAATTTCACGTCAATCGAAGATCATTTGACCATTCAAAAGTGGTCGCGAAATAAAAAACGGGATTAATGGTGAAATTAATTATGACCGTTAGATTAGAAAGTTTTAATGGTTGATTATGAGTTTTATTTTAAGTAGTATTCCTAGAGGTTTCTTTCCTTTATAAATACACATTGTAATCTTTTATGAGGATTAATATTGATAATGAATAAAAAAATTTATGAGTTTTGCTTTGTGCGAATTCTAGAGAACTTGAGATGAGTTTTCGTTAGAAGAGTGATTCTTCTCCCGCGTGAGGTTTGGTGTGAGGCCAACTTTTCTTCCTTGAAGTGATTCCTTGGATCTTCTTCTATCCCTATTTTCCTTTTTATTTTTGTTTTAATTGAAGTGCGGGATTTACGCTATTTTAGGGTTAGTGTGTGATTTTTCCGCATCAAGTAGTCTTTTGTGGTTATTGCTCTCTCTCTCTCTCTCTCTCTCTCTCTCTCTCTCTCTCTCTCTCTCTCTCTCTCTCCAATAAACCCTAAAAGGGTATCTTCTCCTCTTTAGTTACTAGTCTCTTTATTTTCTACATGGTATCACAGTTTGTTGATTTCGCGCGTCCTTTATTTTAGTGTGTTTAGGGTTGTCTGAAGTATGCTTTGTACCTTGCTGCTCCGTCGGATCTCTGTGGATCAAAAATCAAGAACCCTAGATCGTGTTTTTTGTGCTTCATTTCTTTCTTCTCCATGGTTGTTCCTTAGTCCTTGTTCCTCCATTTCTGCTGCAGTCATCCAACCTTATATTTTATATACGTTCTCTTCCTCTTTTTAATTATTTTTCGTATATGAAACCTTCTTTAGGGAGAGAATACAAGACGTGACGAAGAAGGAAAAACATAATGCATAGAGAATGGTTGAGGTTGGATGAGTTATTGCTGTTGCTGCTTTTTTGGAGACTGCACAGTAGGTGTTTGTGAAATTGTTTGTTTGAAGGCTGAATGTTGCTATTCTTAGATCTTTGAAGATGTTTGGAATTGTTGCCTCAAGATACGTGAAAATAGTTTATAGTGTTACTCTTTATTTGATACTGTGATTCCTTTCTCTTCCTCTTTTTGTCTTCTTTTTTATGTCGATGTATGTATGTGTATGAGGTCTTTAACCCATACACTTTCGTTGTTCATTGTCCCTTCTTATATTGATGATGAGTAGCCTTTTGTTGTCGTTATATGCAGCCATTTTATCGGCGTTATGGCCTTTTATCACTACTGCGAAAATAGCTCTTTTGTGACCTTATAGTCCTTTGTTTTTGCCCCATCAATGTAAGGGGGGAATGGTTCAGGGGCTCTATTCTTTGTCATTGGCACGTTCAGCATTGATGATACCCAACTTGAGGGGAGTGTTAGAGATGTAATATGTGGTGAAACAGGTGTTAGTAAGTAACAGCAGATACACTAGTACAAGAGGTGTGTATAGTAGGTTTTAGTCCCACATTGAGTAAAAATATAATTAGTCTCTATATAGCCCTCTATATACAAATCCTCTATCTTGAATCTCCCACTTTCTCATCTTGTCTCTCTCTCTCTAATAAACCCTAAATGAGTATATTCTCCTCTTCAGGTACTAGCATCTTTATTTTCTACACAATCTAAGTAGTTACGCAAATTTTTGCACGCCGAATCAGTTAAGGTCAAAATCATACTTCACTTGTTTGCTCACCCATAAATCTTTGGGTATATCTCAAGGTTTGGACAGTTTGATGGAAAAAAGTTTCACTCGTGCACTGCCCTTGGTGCGTGGATTGGGTACCTAATACAAACTCATTAGGAAATACATTAATTTATCTTAATGTTTCCATCATTATTTTAGTCACAACCACCCATTCAGATTGAGACATCAGGTACAATGTTGATAAGAATTTTTTTTTTGTGTGTGATTTGTCCTTCAAAGATTCTCAAATTTCGCTCCTTCCAAATATGATAAATTGTAGCCAAGGAGAGTTTAATCAGAGTTGCTATTTAAATATACAGTTGTATTGTGTATCACAGTAGATTTCTCTAATCTTATATTTGTATGAACTAATATCATAGTTGTATGGGGAAAGATATTTTTTATGGAAAATAATGTCTAACAATGAGCCAAGGACTCATTGCAGACTCATCCTAGACAATGAGCCAACATCTTTTCATCTGTGCATGTCTCAAGGTCCACTCACTGCATATTTGACAAGACTGAGCTCGCTGTCTGCATTCTGCAATGAACTAGTGGCTCATTGTAGACAATTTCTATGGAATGCAAAAATCCACCTGTTTTAAATAAAGTGGACAGAATTCACCCAAATTATTGTGGGCACTCAAAATGGCCTAGGTGAAATAACTTTGTTTTCTTCAAATGCACTCGACCAGTGAGCCTATTGCACCGAAAATCGACATACATCATTTGAAAATAGACGCTATCTGGCCAATTATTTTCCAGGGGAATTTTGAAAACAAGGTATAAAACAGGTGGAATTTCGTAACTTTTCCTATCTTGTAATGAAATGTGTATGGCTAAATGGACGGGTCAACGTGTTTGTTCCGTACAGTCGCCATGGCTGAAACCTCATATCATGTAGTGCTTAAGTGCAAGAAGCAGAAAATACAGTCAATGTGTCTACATAAATACATACATAAATACAGTCAATGTGTCTACATAAACATGCATTGATACATTTAGCACCTAGAGAGAATCACAACCAAGACCACATATATGCATGCATGCATCTCAAACATAATCAATACCCACACTCATGAAAAAGCAAGCAGCAGAAAACCATGCATAACATATGAGCAATCATCAGATTCCAAAACTCCGCATGCAAATGCATGCACAGATGGATCCAAGGATCAAAATTTTCGGCGAAAATTTTGGTTTCGGGCATGACTGAAACTGAAACCGAAACCGAAATCCGAAAATTTGGCCGAAATTTTGATCCCCATACAAAAGTGATGGAAATTTCGATCCAAAATTTCATTTCGGTGGGGACCGAAATTTCGGCCGAAATTTTGATCCTTGGATGGATCCAATAACATGCCCATTAAACAAGAGTCGGTACATTAGGTACCTGACCTGAGTGCTAGTCAATCTCCCTCCAACAACTTATGGTAATGTGCTGACATTGTTGAGCACCAAATCAGTGAAAGGTCAAAATTGTACTTTCACTGATTTGAACGATCATAAATTACTGGGCACTTTTCGAGGCTTGAACATTTGATAATAAGGAGATCGAGTCGAGTGTCTAATACCAACTAATTAAACATTGACATAAAAGTGAGAAACATAAATACCTAGCATATACAGAATACCAAAGCCATTGGGTGCTATGGCCAAAGGAGACCCAATCTCCAGGGAGCTCAGCAGCCGTTTGCTCTCCTCCCAACGGAGCAAACTGCCCAAAATGCTTGTACCTAATATCAGAAGTCACAAGAATTGTATGAGAACACTAATAGAGAATGTAAAAAAAAATTCCACAGAAAATTGAGATAGTAGGCAACAATATGAAGTATTTGCCTCTTACCTGGTCAAAAGACTTGGATATATATATATATATATATATATATATATATATATATATATATATATATATATATATCAGTTAAAACAAGCCAACATCACCCCTCTTGAAGGGCACGGCTGTAATTTATTTATTTCTAGAGGTAGCTAGAATACTTGAGAATCGAATCAACAGAATGCCAAGCTTATGCAAAACTGGTTTGGAATTATATGAGACTGTTTATTCGTGTTGTTTTCAGTCAGTCTCATTGATATTTACTCGAAAGTTAGTTCTTCCCACACCAATGCTTAGAAACTGTGTACCCAGAGTGGCATACACATTGCCTCCTCCCTGGATTTTTGAGATATCTTTTGGAGGATTTTAAACGATTTTGGATCGAGTTTTCAATATTTTTTCATTTCAGCCACGAGATCAGGGTTCATGATTTTTGAGCAGATTTATGTATCAGGATGACACCTGGCTGATAACTCAAATGTGATTGATCGGTTTCTATTTGTGCCACTAATTTCAATAGGGAGTGCACATAGATGATACATACATATGGATATTAGTGATGTACATGGAATCCTCTAGTAATGTAATATCTATAACAAAGAGATGATGTGAGAAACCCTAACTCATAACCATAATTTTTCATCACTCCCATCTTCTATCTAACCATAACCCTAATCACAAAACCCAAAACTTATTTTGGTATCAGAGTAGACTCTTTAAGTCCAGATCCTTTGCTTATGTCATCTCCTCTATAGCTGATGTTAGCATGAAGCCATGCTGACATCATCATGGTCAAAAGTTTGACCTTGAAATGAGATAAATACACATGGTTCTAATCAATTTCTCCTGTTGAACATCTTTAACGAAGGAATCATGGTGTTTTGACCGATTCTTGATGGTATTTTGAAGAAACCTTTAAAGATTTCGGGTTACTTTTCTGGGCCATTGCACTCTGTGAGATTAAAATGCTAAGGCACATGTATATAGTTTGGATCAGAACCAAGCATAGATAACTGTTATTGAATTCTCTTTTTTATCTGAAACTGACTAAACAGAGTTTTTATGTTATTCCTAATGGCTGCCCTTTACCATCAGATTTGTGTTTTTTGAAATCCCTGATTTCTGTGCAACGTTTTGTCCATGTTTTCTAAGGGTAGAGTAGTTTGGACTCCTTTATCTTTAGGCTTTGATCTTGTTTGATTTGGATGAGTATTCGATGAAATATCTCAATTTTTTTGTGAACCACATAACTTGATTTGTCTATTTTTTTAAAATATCTTCTCGTTGGTAACGTCCTAACATTTGGTATCAGCTCTGCAGATTAAATCTGCTAATTTCAGTCATCTTCTCCATTGTTTGTGGAAGTTCTTCTCTATTTACCATGGTTATAGAAAAGAAGAACGATTTTTTGGATGGCTGTATGACTGGCTTGCGTACATAGCAGTTTTTTGTTGATTTAGTGACTTGAACTACAGTATTGTAGTGTGTTGTGACCGTCTGTATGGCTGTTTAGCCTATAGCTGTTTTGTTTCCTGCAGTACTCCAATGTGAAGTTGAGGGTTTTAAGCTATGGAAGAAGCAAAAATTAATGTTGGTGGGATTAATGGAAGTACTCATAGGTGGATCACCATTGTCAAGTTTGATAGCACAAACTTGAGCTAGTATCCTCGGTAAAGAGGGATGCCTACCTCTAGGGACAATTTTCTCCCTCTTACAGCACGAAGGCAACGGTTGATGAGTGTCTCACTTGTGGCCTCAAAGCGCTCTGCACACCTCTCTTTTTTTTAGTTCCATCATGGATGAGGGGGGTGAGGCCATGGTGGCATGTCTCATGAAGAAAAAGAGAAATTAAAGTGTTCTCATTGCGGTAGAGTGGAACACTTGAAAGAGACATGTTGGAATTTGGTGGACCTTCCAAAGTTCCAACTTTCAAGGCAATCATGCATACACTATTACGAGTGCGAGAGCTCTATTGTTGTTGCTCCACCACCTCCTAGTACACCAAATGTGTCGCCCCCATTGAAGTTTTTATTCTCATGAAGAAAGAGTATGATGATCTAATGCAACGTGTCTCATCCTCCACCACTACATAGTAGTCTCGTATGGCTGATTTAGATATCATTGGATCTGCCCATGCCTCCACATCTTCCCAGTCTCTTTGGATCATTGATTCCCAGCAACTGACCACATGTCTAGTATGTCCTCATTATTTTGTTCCATTTCATATACGTGTTGCAGATGATTTCTTTAGTTCCTATTGTTGGTCAAGTAACTGACCACGTGTCATAGTTATGTCCTCATTATTTTGTTCCACTTCATATACGTGTTGCAGATGATTCTTTAGTTCCTGTTGTTGGTCAAGGAACTTTATCTGTGGGTAGTCTTTCTATAGATTGCACTCTGGATTTCCTATGAGTTTTTAATTTGTCAGCAAAATAACCAATCAATGAATTATACTGTAACGTTTTCCCCTCTCACAGTGACTTTCAGGACTTGGCGATGGGGGATTTTTTATCGTGGTTGTGAGGATACTTATTTGAGGACCAGAGTGTTGGAGATAGTATTAGTCCATGTGTTTTTAGTTAACGTATAGGTAAGTGAGTCTAGTTATGTTTAGTCCCACAAAAAAAAAAGAAAAAAAAAACTCTTAAAGAAAGGCACATGGTGAATATGGATCGCCTTAATTTTCATCAAACAGATCCTTTTGTCAATCTCTTCAAACTTTCCAATACATTTTCACCAGGCGGGGTCATGGCAAAGCCATCTGATGCTGTTACTAAAATCTCCCCAGATTCATAGCCTTCTTGGATCAACTTTCTGAAGCAACAAAATGCCATGCCACAAAGACTCAATCTCTGTGTCCACTGTCCACTTCTGATGACTCCCTAGTCGATCCTGCATAAGCAATGATACTCCCCCCCCCCCCCCCCCCACCCCACCCCACCCCACCCCACATACACACGCACGATCGTCATCAAATTATCCATCAATCCTACCTGATTGAATAACCTTGGTCATTCCCATTGAAGTAAAGCTTCATCCAACCCATGCCCAACTTCTTCTAAATGGAGATGCATCTACGAACTAATTATAAATTCAAGAGTTCAAATTGTTTTTGTTAAAACAGAACTTTTGGTCAATAAGAAAAGTATTGCATAAAGCATTATGTATAAAGCTGCTTGATTGACTTACAATGGGCCAGTTGGTAGATATAGAAACAATGACGCTTAACTAACATGTGTAGGAAATGCTACTGATTAAGGTATCCAAAGATCGATATAACTAACCAAAAAAAGTAAGCAAGTTATAGGCTCAATGATCTATCCAAGAATACAACTTTTTGAATATATTATCATAGGAAAGAAATAAAGAAGTGATAATATCTAAAGTGTGACAATATCTATAGTACAGAAGTCAAGTAAAACACAAAATATCATAAACATCAAGATAGAAGTACATATTCCAGGTATAAAACTACTGAGCAAACTTTAAATTTGACATTCAATTAGAAGGAAGAAATGGTGCAAATATGAGACAAATAGATTGACGGAACTTTGGTACAGAATACTTATTACCGAAAGGGAAGAAATTGATGGCGGCCCAATCCCCTGAACCGGAGAGGACCTTCAGGATTATCTTGACATTCCTTCATATGGTTAAAGCACTTAGCAAGATATGTGCCTTGCTGAGCAGCAACCTGAAATGTCATGATATAAAGAAATTAACAAAAAAATGCATTGAGATTACTTATTCAGAAGAATCTGTTATGCAAAATATGTTATTTTTAGAGAGATGCTTCTTCTACGTAAATTTTTGCTGGCAGACATGCATAAAAGAAACTTTCACTGTTTAAAACAAAAAATACACACCATCTTCCTGTTTAAACAACAATATCCCTACTCTCTTATTCTTTTTTAGCATGGGTCAGGATTTTAGTAGTCTTGAGAAGATTTTTGAAAGCTAAAGATATAGATTTGATCAACATTTTGGGTCAAAAACAGGTTGAAGAAAGCCTGTTTATGATGCATGGTCACCTGCAGATTGAGTTGTAACGGTTCCTCTTATTTTCTTATATCAAATCAATTAAAATAATAATAATTATAAAATCACCATCTTATTCAAACCAATGGTTTTCCATCTCTCTCTCTCTCTCTCTCTCTCTCTCTCTCTCTCTCTCTCTCTCTCTCTCTCAAAGAAATGTCTTCATTGCTATCTCTGATCATGTCCTCATCGATGGGTTGCAGCGATGGTGATGACTAGAGATAGGTGATTTTGACAAAGGTGGTTTACCAGCAACAGATTGGTTCT
The DNA here is from genome assembly GCA_021018995.1 of Chloranthus sessilifolius. Taxonomy (NCBI): domain Eukaryota; kingdom Viridiplantae; phylum Streptophyta; class Magnoliopsida; order Chloranthales; family Chloranthaceae; genus Chloranthus; species Chloranthus sessilifolius. Next base: position 137,666,998 of record CM037588.1, on the reverse strand, counting down.
TAGGGTGTTTCAAAGGTGGTTTAATGCAAGGCTTCATGAAAAAGACAATGAATGATTTGGTTCCAACGTGGCTTCACAACATCAATTTCACATTTGGGTTTAATGAGGTAGGTTTTGATAGAGGTGGTTTTCCAACAACGGACTAGTTCCACGGTAGATTCCTACAACAGATTGGTTGAGGTGGTGATGACTCAGCTTGCCTTCAAATTGAAACTTTTCCATTAGATATTTTAATTTGTCTTCTTGTGCACAAGATCTTGCAAGGAAGAAGTTAATGGTTGCAATTTTGTGGAGCGGGAGGGCACCGAATTCAGTGCTCTCCCTTCTTTATGTTTATCGGTATGTGCATAGAAAATTTTAATGTGTAACCATAATGTATTTTAGCATAGCTCTCTACTAGCCCCCTGCCAGAGCAGGGTTACCTGCTTTAGCAGGTTCCCTTTCTCTTTGTTAAATCCCTGCTATCTGCTTTAGCAGGCCCCCCTTCTCCTTGTTAACTCTCTGCAGAGCAGGATTTACCTACTCCAGCAGTTCTCCCCTGTTCTGCTCCAGCAGTTCTCCCCTGCTCCAGCAGTTCTCCCCTACTCTCTGCTCTGGCAGGGAGTTAGCAAAGAGCAAGGAGGTAGCTGCTAGAGCAAGTAAATCTTGCTATGCAGGGAGTTAGCAAGGAGAAGGGGGGCCTGCTAAAGCAAGTATATCCAGATCTGGCAGGGAGCTGACAAAGAGCCATGATAAACGCAGCCTCTGTGCAAATAAAAAATGTAAGTGGAAGAAGCAGCTCTCAATTTTTCTGGCAGATAATTTGTTGGACACCAAATTTGACCAAAACTTTCAGGGCTGGGCCAAAATTTCAGTGCCAAATTTATTATTTTTTATTTTTTCAAAAGACTCTAAAAATGGTCTTGAAATTATCGGCTGAAAATTTGAGTGTCTACTATTTTGGCCTGACCAAAACGGATATAATTGGGCTGATAATTTGAATGACCGGCCGAAATTTTGAACCATGCTAAGGAGGATATGCATTCCATATATATATATATAGTACTGTATATAAAATTCTTTGTTTCACTGGTAAACTCGTAACTTAAATAAAAATTCTATCAAAACATCACCTGAGCTGTTGCGGGAAGACTCTTCATCTGTGAATCCACACGAGAAAGGGCAGACTTAAATTCTTCAATGCCCATATCTCTGGATTCCTTGTTATCATTCCCTATGGAATCGTTCAAAAGATCAACAACATTGTGCATATGCTTAGTCTTCAAATATAGCTCCATCTGAGGGTACCTTACACAGATGTCCTCCATAACATCTTGGAATTCTTTCACTGTTAAAGTACCAGATTTGTCTTTGTCCGCAACATTAAATATTTCCGAAATGTCTTCCTAAAATCATATTGACATAAACAAAATAACTTACAACAATATGAGGTTAGGTAGTACACTAAAAAAATTATTTAATTTTCCACAATGTTCAATTAAAACAATACAGTATAATCTATTGATTATGCAACCAATCAGACATTCTCAATCAATTCAATATGTTTCAAGCACCCATGATGGACAAAATTAGAGGTAGCGGATGACAACCTAGTTGTCCCAGTGAAGTGGCATAGGAGAGTAAACAAAGAAACTGAGCTCAATAAGAAGGGTATGAAGCCAAAGGAGGTGACAGGTTTCGTTTGTCATAGCATGGTATTCCGCTTTGGATTTTGAACGAAACAGAAGAGCTATTTTTCCTCTTTATAGAGGGCATACAAGACACTTTATATTTCTAACCAATGTGCGCTAAACCCACACACACAATATAACTAGACTTATACCTACACTAAACCCATAAACATAAACCTCATTACTCCCCCTCAAGTTGGAGGGTCCATGACATGGGTGTCCAACTTGCCAATAAATATATGAAAAGTATACAAGTTTATACCCTCATCTCCCTAGGATTTGAAGGGGTCACAATACAACAACATGGTGCAACACCTTACATCCAAGCGGCCAAGAATAACAACAACAATGTGGTGAAAATACTTGCACTCACCAACAATATGGTGCAACATCTTGCACTCAAGTGATGGTCATGGTACACACCATGATCCAAACAAGTGGTCATGGTCACCTTTGAAGGCGAATATAGAGCCACGTCCCAAGGAGCTTGGGGAATGTGGCTTCGATTTATTTTCTCCAATCTCAGAGTTGACGAAAATTGCCCATGATCGTCTATGGAAACAATGAAGTTGCGACTGGGAAGTACGTCAAATAAAATCAAAATATAGTGGAGGTTCAGCGTGTACTGGTTGGTCAACCCGATATATTGAAAGTTGCATTTCAACAATAAAAGAGAAATCTTCCACTCCAGCGGGGTAAATGTGCAATTCAAATCCGACTATTGGGGTGAGACGGCTTGCCCATGAAGGGATACCAGGCTGCATTGCTGAAATCCAGTGTACCATGAAGGACCAAGCACATAGAAGTGGATTACCACTTCATAAGAGAGAAGTTTGAATCTAAGGAGTCAGTATCGAAGATCAACTTGCAGATATACTCACCGAGGCAGTGAGAAAGAACCGATTATATGATATTAACTCCAAGTTGGATATGATTCACATCTATGCTCCAACTTTAGGGGAGTATTGGTGTGTCTGTAGAATCTATATTAAATTTGTGTATGCAATTCTCTATAATATGAGTGGTTGTGTGAGTAATAGTGGGTGTGCCTCTATCATCTTGTAAAAAGTATAAATATTAATGATAAAGGGTGTAAGAACTCTCTCATAACCCTATTCTTTTCTTTTTTTCTTCTCCATCCAAACCTAACCCTAATCCTAAAAAAACTCAAAAATTCAGAAACAAAAATAATAAAACTCAAACCTCCAAAAGGCTAGCTTGATCCGGGTCACTTGAGATTGATAGAAGACTAGAAGCTTGCTTAGGCTTTTCAATCTTGATCCTTGATCTTGATTTTTTAATCTTGAATTGATTGAAGAAGGCTTGGGCCCCTAGGCTAGAGGGCCTAAGAAAAAATAATACTACACTAACAACACTTTTATTAACTAATTACAACAACTTTAATACACTAAAAAAAGGATTACAAAACATAGAAAAAATATTAAAGAACAATTAGGAAGATGAGAGGAGATTAGAAGCCTAGAATGGAGATTCGAGAGGAAGAATGATCCAAAATTGGTGTGGGATGAGTTTAGGACCAAGCCCCCCTTTTTATAGAGGTTAGGGGGCCTCAAAAAAAAAAACTAACGGTCATATTTCTGACCGTTGGAGCATTATGCGATCGCATACTATACTAGATCGAATAAGGCAACATGGCTTATGCGATTTGGAGGTGGTCTGTTGCATATGCGATCGCATATGACAACACTAGACACAACACTTTGGCAAACAACCCTCTTCCAAAAAGGTCTTTGAAGATGAGATACCTCAAACATCGCTGCAATATTGCAGGAAAGAAACAAAAAGAAAGGCTATAGAGCCATAGTCACCAAGTCGGGGTTCAGTAATAATTCGGCAAGGTTCAAACTCGGAAAAATCCGGCCAAATTCGGCAAGTTCAGGAAATATTCGGAGGAAAAAATAAATAAATAAAGATTAGTATAAAAAAAATTAAAAATATTAAAAATAACGATTTGAAAACAAATCGTTAGTTACTCATGAATTACTCACAAACTTCACGAATTTTTAAAAATACACAAAATTTTGAAAACTTTATGAATAATTTTTTATTAATTCGCAGAACCTCAAATTCGCGAATTATTCGCGAATTAATAAAAAATTCTGAGAATTTGGTGACTATGTATACAGCCAGCCCTCAAGAGGTGTGCACTGGCTCTACTGGACTGCAGCAGGTCTCCACAACCTACATGCCAGAAAGTATACTACCAATACCAGTAATACTGTCAAAGTTACATCCACCCAACAAGGCACCAAACTGCTGTCTACACAGCCAAACTACTCAAAATAAATCAACAATGCTGCTGGTCAGTCACCAAGATTCACAACAATTACACTGCCACAGACATTTCACTACAAGAGTAACCACCACAACATCAACATATCTGCACAACTAATCATGTTATCAGAGCAAATCAACCAGTTTTGGACATTGAAAGAAAAACTGCTCAACCAAGCCAAGGAAAAAAAGCAAGTCACTACTCAGGTAAACGTTGTTATACAAAAAATCAATAGAACTCCTCTGCTAAACTAAATCCAACGGGGCCAAAGACAAATGGATACTTATAGAAAACCAATGCATATTTTTTTTTTATCGGTAATAGAAACTATATTGAAAACAGCGAGACGCTGAAAGACCAATAACGACTACACCAACCAAAACAGAAACAAAAGAGAGAGAGAAAAAAACATCCAACAACACACCACAATCGTAGCCGGCCCAACTTAACCCGGATCCCAAATATAGGAGTTGTGACTAACACCAATCCCACCACTAGTCACCCAAAATCTCACCAACTCCGTGATCGATTTTATGATCATCCCCACTGGTTTACTCTTATTCTCGAAAATCCTAGAATTTCTCTCGCACCATAAACACCAGAATACAACAAACAAAGAAACCCTCCAATACTCCCGTCTCTCACCCTCAACCTTCGCAGCCGACCAACTAATCAATTGCAGATAAGGCGTCGCCGGCGTAACCCAATTCATCCCAAAGGACTTAATAACCACACCCCAAATCTTGTAAGCCACCTGACAATGTAAAAGAAGATAAGCAGCGGACTCCTCCCCATCGGAACACATCACACAACAATTAGAGATATCTTTTCCCCTCCAAATCAGTTGGTCCCTTTTTAGGATTCTATCCTTACAGAACGTCCATTCAAAGAACCTAATTTTTGGTGGAATAGGTTCTTTCTACAGCCATTTACCTTCGAACCTGATGAGTGGACGTCGCGACAACAACCTATAAAAAGCTTTGACACTATACTGACCACCTCTGCTCGGAGCCCAAAACCTCTGATCATGACCTTGAGAGTTCCTTTGCGCCTCACAAAGCCTCTGCATCAGACCAGAAGGCACTTACCTCACTGTCCCTTAGTAACCCTCTAGTAGCAACTTCCCACAAAGTCCCCCCTTGGGTATGTGAGACAAATTCCTCAATCTTCCCACCCGGATTCAAAGAAATGGCGAAAATATCCGGGTAGGAAACCTTAAGCGGGCCTCCATCCAACCAATCATCATCCCAAAACCGGATGTTGGTGCCACACCCCCAAGTAAACCGCAAGCCTCTTGGAAAAATCTCCCAAGTGCTGCAAATACCTCTCCACCACGCCGAAGTACCCCTGTGTGCCATGGGGCAGATCCCCCAGCTACCAAAGGAGAGCCCGTATTTTTCGGACAGCACTAACCACCAAAGGCGGTCCCTCTCTTCAACCCTCTCCGCTCTCCAAAACTACTTACCAAGCATCGCCAGATTTGTCAGTTTCAAACTGCATGTACGCAAACCACCACACGCGACCGGCAATTGATAGGTATCCCAATTAACAAGACGGTATCGTCTATCCATACCCGACCCTTCCCATAGAAAGGACCGTTGGATATGCATATGCATCCATCAAACTTCATTAACTATATGCTCAGAAACCAGGGTCCTCAAAATTTGTGAATCAAGCGTGAAACAGAGAGTACTGGAATTTTGACAAAACAAAACATCAAAAGCTTGTACATATCCAACTAAATTACCGTCAATAGTGACTAAAGGTATTTCAATCAAAACCCAACCAGTTTCATCCTCACTTTCAATCTCATATAGCCACAGGGTCCAAGAAACCGTGAACAATAAACCTTTGCAGATCTCTTCGAAAAAAACACTTATAGAGTCTTCAAATAAAAAAAATTCACGTTTTGTAGTTGATATACTACGGATTCCGATCACAACCATGCCAATAAAGCAGTTTTTCAAGGTTTACCTTTGACCATGCTGGCGTCAGTATGATGTCATGTTGACATCAGCAATGTAGGAGTGACGTCAGCATGGCTAGGTGTAGATCCGATGATTAGGGTTTTCTCAAGTATGGGTTTAGTAGAGAAGAAGAAGAGAAGGAAGAGAGGAAGACTGAGAAAGGGATCATTAGGGTTGTAAGTTGCATTGCACTCATCATTAGTAGTATTTATACTTTACTAGAAAGTATTACATTGGGTACACGCACACCATATATTCCTATAGACACCCCAATAGATGAATGGCTAAATACAGTGCAAAAGTCAAGTACCATTCCATGTCTACCACATGGAGTGAAATTGTTTGGTTATATGGGATGCTTCAGGATATAAGATTTTACCACAACAGGCCTATATCTCTTTATGTTGATATAACTACTGCTACAGATCCCGAGTTTCATAAAGGTAAGTATCCATCTCTTAACAACTTTTACGGTGAAATATTGAAATTCGAACAATCAACATAAGAACATGCTTGATAGATGATTTCAAAACTGCGGGCTCACACAAATTCAACTGCTCTGGTAATGTTAGCAACATGTATTGCAATATCAATCACCACCAAATGGCAGGACCTACCATGATTTTACGTTGATGTATAGTGGCACAGTCTCCAATTGCATACACGCTATCACATCTCCCAACCCGTAGCCATTCATCAGTTTCTAAAGCACGCCTATCAGTCTGCAAGCTTTGGGAAAGAGATTAACTAATACTAATTATAATTTCTAATAAGTATAAATGTCACTGCATATAGAAGAGAAACAAATTATAACAGTTCAAGAAAAGGACAGTAGACTAAAGGCAAAGTAGAGAACCTGGCCGATTTGTTCCATAAAGTCGCTTATGACAGGACGGGTCCCAATTCCAGTAGACCAGACAACCATCCCGTACGGTACGTCGGAAATGGCTCCACTTTGTTTTGCCTTCATAGTAATCGTCTTATCAGATACACTAACAACCCGACTTCCAATTTTAACTTCGATATTATCTCTTTGGAACTTTCCTTCCGCAAATGAACTGATTCTTTTGTCAAACCTACAAAAAGAGATCTTGTAAAAGCAGAACAAATTTTGGAAGATGAGACAATAATTTGCAAACGCTGAGGGACCGCTCAGCTCCGATAGTTGAAGCCAGTGCCCAGATAAGATGCAATGTGCTGAATATTTTTAAGAAAAAAAACCTATCGGTTACGGATGGTCTAACACAACGAAATATGGGTACGGTGAGCAAGAAAGATGGAAAAAGGGGAAAAACTCTAAAGGTAAGAAAACTATAAAGTATGGAAGACGTAAAAAATGGAAAACAGGGAAAATCGGGAAAAAATGAGATAATATTAATTTTGTTTAAAAGAGTTTTAAAACAGTTTTTTTTTAATATGGTAAAATATAGGGAAAAACATTTTAAAATGCGTTTAATACGTGAAATATGCGTATTATAAGAAAACACGCATTTTATTCAAAAATACGGGTATTATACATGATTAGTATGTTTGGCAAAAAAAGTGTATTATACACATATTTTTCAAAAAAAAGCCGTATTTTTGTCACAATGGTTTAACATGAGAATTTTCAAGGGTAAATCTCACATAATACTTTCCGTGGCCAGATCATGTCAAAAGGAATAAACTGAATCCAATGACTCTGAATTCATGAAAGGAACATCTATATCATTCCATGCAGCTATGTCACTTAGTGGCCAGAATACATGTATTAGAACGTGTTGTATATGCTATGTACTTTTCCTGCATACTTTCAGAGTGTTACATGGAGGGATGGTTTGTAATTATAGTTATGATTTAGTAAGATTGATGTTTAGATCTGTAAACTAGGGCTTTTATATATGAGATTCTTAGATGCAAGTTAATTGAACTAACCCAACTAAGACTCGGAAGTACGACAGTTGTTTTGCAGAGGTCCTCAAAGCTATACAAGGAATACCCAAGTAAGCATAAATATGTGGGATTAGCATTTATTAATCTGGACCAATAAAGTACATCAAGACAAATGCCAAAATACACAGGGAGTGAGGCAAGTGTAGGCGCCTACACTCAACTTTTGGAAGAAAAAAAATATTATGTTATATATATATATATATATATATATATATATATATATATATATATATATATATATATATATATATATATATATCAGTAAACAGATTTCTACATAAATCTCTATGAAAACAAAAAATTTATATATCACTGCCTATATTTGCAAATAAGAAAAACTTGATTTTGATTTTAAGTTCTGAATTATAGGCGCTCAAATCCCATTCTTTTAATCGATCTCATTCTCTCTTTCTCCCTCTTCCTGTTTCTCTCTCTCAAAGCTAAACTAAAACCTTACTTTCATATTTTCTCCCACTACATAATTAAAAATCCTTCTCTCGAAAACAACGATTCTTTTTCTATCCATCCCGCAATAACCCTAAAGCCTGTCATCGTCGATCTCTCGTATTTGAGTGCAAGTTCAGTCTCTTCAACATATGAGGAGAAAAGGGATTCATACGAATACGGCTTCGATGCATTTGTTGTCCATAAGGTATGCATTTGAAGTATGGTATTTTGAGTTTCTTCATAGATAGTACTTCTTCTTTCTCTTATTACTCTCAAGAGGATAGGCTTTTACTTTAGAGAGATTTTGAATTTTTTCCGTCTTTTTCAAAAACTTTTATGTGGGTTTTAGAAGGATTTTTATTATTGTTTATATCAGTATGTGAGGGCCTCATACGAAGATTCTGAATCAAGATAAGGTCTCCAGAACTAGGAAGAACATTGTGATTTTGGACGGCTAGAATTCAGCGATTTTGATTCCCCAATGAGGTGAGTCTCGAGGAGATTTAACATTTTTTGAATATATTTTTTTTTATTTCATCAAACTATTTATTTAATCTTTATCTCGTGATTTGTTTGAATTGTAGCATTGTGATTTGTGACCTTCTCCCGAGTTTAGAGATTAGAATGGAGCTCCATGAGTTCATAACCATTAATTAATTGTAGCACAGTGGCCAACATCCTATACTCAATTTCGCATAGGCAACTTTGGACATGGCTTATGCGATCGCATAAGGCATATATTGCTGTATGCGATCGCATAAGCCATGGAACATGGCTTATGAGATCGCATAATGCTCCAACAGTCATAAACATGACCGTTTGGAGCACTTTGTTATTTATTTTTTTTCCTTTTTGGGGTCCCATTGTCTCTATAAAAAGGTGGGTTGGGTCCTATACTCTTCACACAACTATTTTGGATCATCTTCCTAGTTGCTCTTTAATATTCTTTTTATGCTTTGTAATCCTCTTTTTTAGTGTATCAAAAGTTGTTTTAATTTGTTTTATAGTAGTGTTAGTGTGTAAGAAATCTTCAAAGCCTCAAAGGGAAAGATCAAAGATGGATCTAAGGATCAAGATTAAAGAATGAAGCAAGCTTCTAGTCTTCTATCAATCACAAGTGACCCGGATCAAGCAAGACTTTCGGAGGTTTGAGTTTTATTATTTTTGTTTTAAAAAATTTAAATCTCTAATTGTCTTTCCCTACTTTCTATCATCTCAATTAGTTATGTCTACCTCTTCTAACCCGGATCTTCTAAGACCTAAATCGAGTGATCCGGGTTGGAAATATGGACAGTATAAGAGTCCTACCAAGAAACAAGCCATAGACCGACATAAACAACATCTTGCTCATGGAGCCGGAGCAAATGCTAGGGCTCGTAGAAAAGCTACTTCGAAAATTCGAAAGGAAATCATAGAATATAGGGACAACTATGCTAGGAAAAAACATGATCACGAAGTTGTTTTAGAAGACTATATGGAACGTGGTCACGATGATTATGATGAAGATGATAGATCTACACCATCAACAGCCCAAAGTAGACGACCTCCATAACCACCATAAAAAAAAGTACGTGGTCGTAGTACACTAGAAGGGTAGCGTAGACTACATTCCGAAGATATGGTTAATCAAAGGGAGGGTAAAGGACCCGCCCAAACCACATAAGAGAACCAATTTAAAAGTAAAGATAGACCCACCACGATCCAATATGTGGCTAAGTGGTTCTTCCAAGTCGACGCTACTTTCAATGTCGCTAAGCTAAAGAGTTTTAAAGGGATGATTGAACTCTTGGGCAATTTGGGCCCAAACTTAAACCTCCATCCTACCACGAAGACCGGAAAACTTGCCTCAAAGAAGAGGTAAGAGTTACCAAAAATATATTAGCCGAATATAAGGAAGCATGGAAGATATACGATAACACATTGATGGTCGATGGATAGACGGATAGATCTGGTCGGACATTGATCAACTTCTTGGCAAATTATCCTATCGAAACTATGTTTCTAAAATCGGTAGATGCATCAGCCCATTCTCACACGGAAGAATATTTATTTACACTTTTGGATAAGACCATAAAAGAAATAGGACTCGAATATGTTGTCCAAGTTGTAAATTGTAACGGCCAATGCGGCATCCTACGTAGCCGTCAATCGCCTCCTTATGGAGAAACGACCACAATTATATTGGATGCCATGTGCGGCCCATTCTTTAGACCTAATCCTAGAGGTTATAAGTAAATAAATATTAAAATAATTGTTAAGGCTAGGAGGGCAGTTGTGTTTATGTACAAACATGCGTTTCTTCAAAGAATGCACAAAGCTTTACGTCCCTCTATGACCCTATTTGCAACCGTATTTTTAACATTACAAGTCTTATATGCAAAAAAAGGAGCTTAGAAGCTTGTAAAACTGACCCACTGAAACAATGGACCTTGGTAAAAAAAGGCCGACTATAAATGGGTTGCATAAACATTGCTCCAAAACCAATTTCGAACTAGTGTTGCACAAACCCTACATGACTCCCAACAAATCATAGAGGTGTTACGATTGGTTGATGGGGTTGAGAAACCACCAATGGGATATATATATATATATATATATATATATATATATATATATATATATATATATATATATATATATAGTTTCATTAAGAGTACTCAAGAAAAAATAAAATCTAATAATCAATTCAAGTCATGATTATATCAACCCGTGTTGGATATAATCAACAAGAGATGGGAAACAAATGACATCTCCACTATATTCAACAGCCTTCATTCTTAATCCGGCTGTGTACTTTACAGACCCGGATCGAGATGAAGAGGATGTTAGTCACATGCTTTGCTTTCTTGATTGCTTAGAGATGATGGCCCCTGATAAAGGCTAACAGGATAGAATATGTCATCAATTTGACCGTTACAAGGAGGCGAAAGGATTTTTTTGAACAAACATAATTATCCAGCATAGAAAAATAAAAATTTCAAGTGAGGTTAAACTTTAAATGTCTTCAAAATTAAAATTAATTAAAGTATCTCTAATAGTTCTAATAACTCTTTAATCTACAGCCGACTAGTGGGCAACTTACGGTGTAGATCCGATAAAAAAGGATCCCCTTTTGAAGAAACTGGCCATTAGGATATTTGACCTTACTTGTTCTGCATGCGAAAGTGAGCGGAATTGGAACTCTTTCGAGAAGATAATCCAAGTCCTAAACTCTTATGGAAATTTTTTTAATTAGATTTGTAATATTTAATTATTGGACAATAACATATTTCTAACGGTCCTCATGTCTAACAGATCCACAAAAAGAAGATGAACTGGCTTGAGCAAAAGAAGCTCAATGACTTGGTGTTCGTGCAATACAAGCAGAAAGTTCGCGAGCAATTCCCTAAAAGCCGAGAGAAATCGGGATTCTATGATCCCATCTGCGTGGATGATGTACCTCCTGGTCATCCATGGATGGTTGCTACTCCAGATGAGCCTGTTTCTTTGGGGAAGATTTGACATAAACCTAAGTTAAAGAAGCGGCTCTTGGTCCGGCACACACTGGAAGGAAGCGATCAGTTGGTGGGGTAGTAGCAGCCAAGGCATGCATATTGATGAAGAAGAGGAAAGACAACTAGACTATATAGACTCCATATTAGTGAGATCGGATGAAGAACAAACACAGGAAGGAGAAAAAGTATGTAAAAGAAGGTGATGATTCTGATGACAACGACAATGCTAGTGATGATGGTAATAATGATGGAGGAGATGAAGCACAATGGGTTAGAGATCAATGTGTAGAATATATTGTCGGTACTCAATGTCAAAACTGAAGTTGTAATTTTGTATATTAACATGTATGACACTTTTTTATTAGATATAAGAACGTATATTTTCCCCTTCTTTGTCATCGACTCATTTCCAAATATTTAAATATAAGAACATATAGTTTCCCCGTCTTTGTCATTGACTCATTTCCAAATATTTGTTAGTGTTACTTTAGTCGTTAGACTTATATACTTGTTATTATATATTCTTTTATCTATATTAAAATATATACATCATTAAGCCATAGCCTAAGCGAAATGCGGTCAAATCGCTTAGCATAGCTTAAGCGTAACCTAGATGATCATTTAAGGCAATTTTCCAATTAGGATAAGCTAATGTCATATATCCTCATCATCTATACAATCAATCTTCCAAATTCAAATCAACCATGAAGGAAACTTGTAAGTTTCGTAATCACCTGCATAGTTCAAATAACTCGTAGGTGGAATTCTAAATTATATATTAATAGTTTCTAAATTGTAAGTGTAGACTCTATTACCTCTTTATCTATATATTAAACTCATTTTTTTTTTATAATTCAATTGTTGAATCAGTTATGGATAAACTTCTTAAGCGAAAGTCTATTCTCTCACCTTCTAATTTTATAGCCGTGATTGTAAGGATTCTTCTAGAAATGTTATAGGAGAAATAGGTGGATGAGAGGTGAGCTACTAAGTAATTTCCAAAAAAGTTGAGTTTTTAAGGTTTTCTAGAAAAATTAGGCTAACTTATTTGAGTTGGGGAAAATTGTGAGGTATCATTTATGAAATAATTTTTTTGTACGAATTCTCTTTTTGTAATTAGTTAATATGAATACTTATATTGATATGATTTACTGTTTACAAAAAGTTCTTATTTAGCTACTAGACTATACAAATTTTTTTTATATTGAATGATTGCTTGCCCGCACTGAAAAAAATCATGGCCACGTCCCTGAAAATACAACCTGGAAACATATTGAACCAATGTAGGAAAAAGAAATCCCCATGTATATATAAAATCAATCTACTCGAAGTTAACAAAGCTGGCCTCTTTTGTGCACATCAAGATTGAAAAGATGAAGCATTCCGCCCATCAGTGACTGACCTTACATAGCGATCTAGTTAAAGTCCCAAGACAGTGAAAATTTTAAAAGTAGCTTGATTCAATCCTCTCTCAATTATCACAAACAGCTAAGTCTCGCACTGTTTTGTGTGCAACTGCTTTAGCAGAAAATCCCTTAGGCTTCCCTACTTTAGAGAAGCCTCAAACAAAACAAACCAAGTCACCACATATTGTAGGCACAACGGGCTCAAACCTTTAAGAAATCTAATTCTCCTAAGGAATAATAAGTCTGCATTTCTGAGTAGTACGCCTATGGCCCCAACGGCGAAAGTAAACAGACTTTGACCACTGTAGATCAAGACTACACATTGTGCAACATAAACCTCCATTTAATGTTGAAGTGCATTCTTTTAAGAAAAGTGGACACTTTGTTCTATCATATGCATTAAACAGATGCAATTTTAGAAACATACTTTCTTGCCCAGCCCTTTCATCGAATCGATGGCCTCACTGGCAGTTATAATCCAATCCAATAGTTATCTACCTTCAATAAAGCACCTTTGGGGAAACTAGATCACCCATAAACCTTTGATTATGCTTTTTAAACCTTACTAATTATCTTATAAACCCCAACTACTCTTACCGGCTAGAACTCATTGATTCTTCAGCATTTCTCATTTATGAAAAACAAAGCGGAGCTGAAAGCCTCGGCCATTTTGTGGCAAGAGGAGAACTCCATCATATTCATAATGCTACTCTCACTAAGCCCAAAAGTCTTGAAAACAAGTGGTGATAAACCATCAAACCCAGGAGCTTTATTTCTTTTAAAGAGAAAAAATTAGACTTCTTTATTTCTTGCTTTGAGAAGGGATGTTCAATATGCCTACTCTTTTTTGACAAAATTATAAGGAGGACCCCGATCTACTTAAGAGTTAAGCCTAGTTCTTCCACTCCGATCAGTAGAGTTTAGCAAAGAAGCCTGCTATAGCCTTTTCCATCCCATTTCTAGCTTCCAGGGTGATGCTATTCACCTTGACACTACTAATCAATTTTCTCCTACCTCTAGCAGTGACTTGACATATGAAAGAAACTTATGTTCTCCCCACTTTCCTGTTTCCACAAAACCTCATCCTGACCAAGGAAAGGAAGCCAATCCCCTTTTAGGCTCTGTTTTGGTCCACTCTCTTTTGGCAGATTCCAGCTCTCTGCCTGCTCTCTGCCAGAGCAAGTTTTACATGCTCTGGAGGAGAGCTCATTTCTTCACTTAGAACAGCTCCCTTCTAGCATAAATAAGGTGGGAGCTGGAATACCAAACGCTCTTCACTTGACTGCTCCCCAGCAGAGCAAAAGAGCCCTTTTTTTGCCTGGCAGAGCTAAGCCAAATGCAGCCTTAGCTTCTCATGGCCCGCTCTTCCGTCAAATAAGAGAGGAGAGGGCTCTCCCTTGTAGTCAACCTCATAGATCCTCTTCCCAAGGTCCTTAATCCTACTTCTTAGTTCTCCAAAGACTTCCTTGTTCCATTTCCTAAGCTCTGATATCAAAAGATTCAGTTCCACTGAACCAAATTTGGAACTTCTCTCAATCAATAGGAAATAAAAAATTGTCCAAATGACACATAATAGCAGACTCTTGGCCCAAGTGTAGTTACCACCCAATATTGGGAGGTCTACAATTTCAAGATCATATAAAAAGTTTAGGAAGCTCTCCATACTGTAGCTCAAATTTTTCATGTTAGTTTTCTCTTTGAGACAAAGCACTTCGTTGAAGTCCCCACCAATAAATGACGGCGCAGGGAAGTGTGGCTCAACTCTTCTTAATCCATTCCATATCAAATCCATATCTTGCTTAGTATATGGGACACAAACATTGGTAATGAGCCATGAGAAATTTTTCAACGCATACGTTAAGATAGAACTCAGCTCATGGAACAAACTTGCGCATAAATAGAGTCGAGGTTCCAGAACAACCAAATAAACCTTGAGACGGCACACCCTTAGCAATTTCCCAAACAAATGCAAAATCCCATTTAACACCCACAATTCCGGCAGTGCCTGAAAATATCCTACTTTTTCATAATTAACTGAAGAAGAGAATTTGGCTAACTCCCTAGAAAGCCTACTAGTATTTTTTGTTGGATATTTAAAAGTTTTTGAAACTTGTCTTTTCCAAAGAGGTGTCTTTTCAAAAGAAGTGTCTTGCCAATGTGGTGTGTCTTTTCCGAAGGGATGCCTGTAGCACCTTTCATAGGAAAATGGTGCATTAATACACCACTTGATTTTCTATTTAAGGAATCTAGAATCATTGTTTTCACAACAAATTGGAGTCTCCCTTCTTCTCTTTGGTTCTGTCTTTAAATGTCTTGATCAGAGCGTTCTTGCAATATTTAGTGTTTGGATAGCATGAACGGATTCACTAAATCCTTCACAAGAATACACAGCCAGTTTGTTGTATCCTGGAACCAGTTTGTAGATAACTTGTTGGTGACCACTTTGTCGAAGTGGTGGGGGCAAATATTGGTTTAAAGACAGCGATATTTCTCGTGCCTCGGATCGGTTCCCTGTATTATTTCGGGTCAACATTTCACAAATTTTCCAACATTTTTCTTGTTGTTAGTAGAAAAGAAATATAACAGCCTTTTCTCCCCTTCACTGTAGCACACAAACCAGACCCAATTTAGATGTCATAGCCAGGAAAACAGTGTTTATCTTCCATAAAGACTTTGCCTGATACACTGCGAAGTCGGAGGTATAAGGGGAGAATAACAGCCCCTTCAAATCCGAATGCAACATAAAAAGAGAGGCAGAAATCATGGTAGCAGAATCACATAAGCATGGAAAGAAGTAGTGTGTCTTTTATAAGATCATGATCACGATCTCAGTCCAATTTTAGACAGCATATAAATGCATATTTAACTAACAAAAGTTGGAAGGTGGAAACTTCCCTAGCCAAATCTGTAACTTAAACAAATATGTGAAGCAATCCTTCTCAGAGATTTAGGATAGAATAGAAGCACCTTACATAGACTGTGACCTTAAAATATCTAGATTGGCTTCAGAACAGAACAAAATTCTGTCAAGTGTAATATAGCATTTCATCACTCCCTGTGCTGCCGTGCAAGTTACAATAAAAGAGGATTTTTTTTTTTAATCACATTAAGCCATAATGATGTAGGAATTTCATGGAACCATTTGCTTTACCTGAAGTATTATAGTCAAGAGCATAGTGGCAAATTTCGTTTTCTGCAACATTTCAGTGAGGGGTAATTTCAGTTCATTTCGGATAAATATGGGGAAATTTTCAGAAAACTTTTGGGAAAATTTCAGGGAGTTCAAAAATATATATTTAATATTTATAAAAATATTATTTATTATTTAAAAAAGTAGTCAAAAGTTAAGAAAATTCATTAATTTCTGTAAATTAATGAAATATTGGAACTTTTGGCGAAATCACCAAAGGTTTCGTCCGACCCCTGTTTCTGCAAAATTTCAGAACTTTTTGCCAAAATTTATCACTATTGTCAAGAGACAATTGACGTACAAAAATACTCAATATTTGCTGCAGCTTACTGTGAAACTCTAGAGTTCATAGCAATACACTATAAGAAGGGTATCAGAGGAGAAATCCAGATTTCATAGCATTCTAATTATATACTAAAAGTCAAAGAATATGCAATAATACGTGTATTCTTGCTTACGTGTTCAAAATATGATCGCCTGACTGAATGACTGTTATTTTCACTAGATCGCGAACCATAGGATATAACTTGACCAAATCTTCAGAGACAAAGTCATGCAACTCTGCAGCAAATTCCACACCAGTTGGGCCTCCACCCACAATGACAAAATGGAGAATCCTCTTCCTCTCTTCTTCATTTATGTTTGGAAGGCTGGCCCTCTCAAAACAATCTATCACACTTCTACGGATCTTCTGAGCATCCTTTATCTCCTGCATGAAGAAGAGCGTTTTCCTGAAAGATACTAAAATTAAGAGCAGTGTTACTGCCACACCCATTTTTGCTACTGCCACACCACTTAATCAAAGGAAATACCGTTGACTGCTTTGAATCAGATGATGGCGATCATTTTTTATCCCAATCTTCCGCACAACAGATCTTGAGATTTTGGGCCTACCATCAGACGGTCACATGTTGCTTACACATGGCACACGTCCCAAAAACTGGATGATCGCAGCATACCATGATAAATTATTCATGATAAGTTTTTGAGATATGTGCCATGTGGAATCAACATGTGACCGTCTGATGATAGGTCCATAATACCAAGTTCTATTTTGTGGAAGATTTGGACCAAAAATGATCTACATCATCTGATTCAAAGTAGTCAACAGTATTTTATTTATTTAAGCGGTGTGGCAGTAACAAAAATGGGTGTGGCAGTAACAATGCTCAAATTTAAGCTTTATGCAGGCATTGCAAACAATTTTGAACCTATTAGTAGTGTTCCAGATACTTAGGGCACGAGGACCAATTTGAAAACGAAGATGGTATACAATATCACATGAACCAGCAACAAGATCCAGCCAGTCTGTCCCATCTAAAAATGTCGGTGAATGGAAGTTTACCTTTAAAAAATGGCAGTACTCGTTCACCCCAGGAGTGTTAAATGTATTAGTCTGAGCTCCCAATGCTATCACCAAGATGTCATAATCTAAATAAAATTCTTCGTTGCTTTCTACATTCATGTCATGTTTAGCACGACAATGAACTTTCTTGCTTGCTGCATCAATCTTGAAACACTCGGCTTCCCAAAATTGAATCTCTTCACTATTCTGATGAAGGAGAGAAAAACCCAGTAGAAAAGCATTAGTATCTAGGATAATCATCTGTTGAAAAATATTAGCACCAAAACATATAAAGTAGCTGCCATTCCTCTAGCAAAACAAGTAAACCAAGCACCATCCCTTTTATTTGGTCCAAGAAGAGAATAGGGATTTGAGGGTTAGGAGATTAGGGTTTGCAGTGAAAATTAAAGGTTAGGTTAGAGGTTTAGGGGTAGAGATTGAAGAGAGAAGAGAAACAGAAAGGGAAAGATTAGCTAGGGAAGTAGCACCCACTAGTTTCAATATTAAGTGGAAAAGAAATACATACACACCTAAATAACACTCCATACACCCACTCCCCCCCCCCCCCCACACACACACACAGACACGGTATACACTTTACTACACGACCATAGATAATACACCACAAGACTCCTCCCCCTCCCTCACACATGCCTTGCTTCAATTAAATATCTAGATCTCTGTTTCTCATAACAAAGAGAAGCAACAAATTGAACACTTGTCGGTTAAGTTTTGACTTGGACCAGTCTCAAAGCTTAAACCACAATAACTGCTATTATTATCTCCAAATAAATTCATTAACTACATCCCTATGGAAAATATTTCATAGGAAAACTAAGTTATCAAACAAATTTTCTTTATGAAATAATACCAATATTGAGATAGTTATATAACCACAATCATTGTGAGTTTTCCTTTAAACCTTGAGTATGTCACAGATGAACCAAGGTTAAACCCAATGGTAGGGTTACTTTTGAACCATGGAATGAGTTCATATGCTCAGAAAGTATCCTTTTAAGTAAAACTGGGGGTTTGCTCTTCAACGTGTGCATCTTTGGCTTGTTTCCAAACCAATTGCACATTTAACTATCATATCTCTAAGGACTATCTTTGTAATTGTAACCACATTCTCATTGCACGTGCCATTAGCAGACTTCTATAGCTTCAGTTTGGACTTTGGACCTCAATGCCTTCCCTTCAAATACCCTTTCGTTTCTCTCCTTCCATGCCAACCACAAACTACAACAAACAAAATTAACCACAAGCTATTTGCTTGAAATTTAGAAAAAAAAATAAAGAATAAAAAAAACTAAAATTAAAATTTTAAAAAAAAAGGACCGCCAATAGTCTAGAATTAAAGATTCTCCCCTGCAGCAAATTTCCTTTCAGAAAAGATACTCTATTCATCACCCACATTAAACCAGAGATACACTCTAGCGTACTCAAAGTAAAATTTCAATCCTTACACCAATCGTCACCAACCCAAGTAAAGAAACATGCAAAGATCTCATATTTCGCAATGAAAACCTCCAAGGTTTAGATTGGATTGGTGTAAAGAATGAAAATCAGACCGACCTTAATAAATAAATAAATGACAGAAAGAAGTTGATATCCTCTTGTGGTCATCCACCAATATTTCCCTCAAACAAGAAGAAGTTGACATCCTCTTGCTGTCATCCATTAATATTTCCCTCATACACAAGATTAAATGGTAAATGCTTAAGCCCCCAACTCTTTAGGGCAAGTGAACCTCAAACATTCAACCAAGTTATCTTCCCATAGTTAAAATCATTTCAAATGAATTTTCATTGAATCAATGTAAGTTTCTCCACTACAAAGGCTTGAACAAAGGCATGAAATGAATACGAAACTTTGAAAGGGAGAATTTTCTAAATGTTATTTGACCAAAGGATGATAAATAGTTTTCCTTTAAATTCCTAACCAGGAGTCAAACGTCTCTACCATTGGATTCAAGCCTGTCTCATTTCAATGGCCAATCTTTTATAGAAACCCCTAAAATATTTCAACTGAAAACACCTATAATCTCAGGCTCGGCAATATCTTATACCAAATTGATTTGATCCCACCTTGTGTATCGTATTAAAATAAAAAGGTAAAAAAGAGAATAGACATAAAGAGAAGTGATCGATTTGAGGAGATCAAGCCTCAGTCAGTTCGAGATGACAAATCTCCTTGTAGTTCAATTCAAATGCTTTATATTCAATAATTATAGGTGTTCACTCTTTTTAGGGTTTACACTAGAATAGATAGAATAATGGTGGGCATGGTGCACGATGGATGGGATAAGCATGCACATCACAAATTATCGAGCGCATTAATATCAGTACTAAAAGTCTTGCAATGTAGGCCTTGGAAAGGATAAAATGAGTCTTGGCTTTTCCACTTGGTTTAATGAAGATTTGTCCAATATGACTGTGTAGTCAACATACTAGTAATATAAAATCGATAGCTCATTGGGAGATATTTTGATTCCTCAAGAAGTTCACATTTCGACGAAGAACAAAATTTAAGTTGCTCTAGCCGCCAAACTAAAAAATTAGGAGTGTATCTACCAGCTTAACTGTTGCTAATGAAAACAATCAAAATGGCCACCGTCAATTAGAGAAAATAAATTGTAGACAGTAGCAGATTCCCCATGTGGCATAGATCCCAAAAATGTGGCCCTAAAATCAAAGGGCACACATCGCACTGAAACCTGATTTTAGGATCATTTTTTTGGGATCAGTGCCACGTGGAATAAAAAACAAACCGTCTGAAGGTACGCACATGATCTCTAGATTCCTTGTGTGGAAGATTGGGGCAAAAAAGATCTCCATGGTCTGATTCAAAGCAATCAATGGTTTTTGGCGTAGGTGCCCTCCAAGATTCCGTGGGTGTTAATAAAGCTGGTAAGCTACCCTTTGGACATTCTCATGGTAAAGTCGTTCTACTAAATTTTGACATGACACAGAGTTTTGACCATAGTGAGCAAACACACGTTTTTTTCGTTTAAAGCGTGTTTTTTTTTAAACGAAAACAACTCCAAAAAAACATTTTTTTCGAAAAATTCTCCCTTTTCTGGAAAAAAACACATTTTAAACTCGTTTTTTCAAAAAATATATTTTAAATCCCTTTTTTCCCGTTTAATATCCGTGTTTGGTCACAACATATATATTTTTTATTTTTTATAATTATTAATATATTTTTAATTTTCGTAATTTTTCCGCTTTTTCCCGAAATAATCGAAATTTACCATTTTTTTCCGTATATTTCCGGAGCCGTTTTATTCCGGTACCGATACTTGGTCACTATGGTGTTGACAATACAAACTCAACATTTTCTAAGATTTAATTTTATGATTTTATTTAGTGATGTTTTGTGTGTGCAGGTATCGTCTAGACTTTGGCTATGGGTCTTCAGTTGCTCCTCTACATCAAGAATCGGGCCTTTTAGTTTGACATCCCAGTCATGATGTAATGTCTTGTGCACCTAGAAGTTCTAATCTTTCATATTTCCCTAGCATTTCTCATAGCAAAAATATTAGTGTTTTTGGTTCTCCTTTGTTTTCTTTACATAGTATCAAAACGAGTTAGATTTTCTTGTGTTGTGATTCAATCTGAAGTATGCTCTGTGAATTTCCAATCCATTGGATCTTGCACGTTAGAAATCAGAAATCATGTGTCCTTATTTAAGTATTTCGTATCCTCGGATAAGCAATGTATTATACAATATCTGGCTTTGTTTTCCACACCACCAACTAAGCTCATTTGTTATCCGACGGTCAAACCTAATGTGAGTTAATTCCTACATTCTTGATTAGGATCCAATTGCACATCACCCAACATAAGTTATAGTATCAAAACGAGTTAGATACCTTTCGATTTCTTGTGTTGTGATTTGTCTGAAGTATGCTCTGTGAATTTCGAATCCATTGGATCTTGCACGTTAGAAATCAGAAATCAGAAATCATGTTTCCTTCTTTAAGTATTTGGTATCCTCGGATAAGCAATGTATTATACAATATCTGGCTTCGCTTTCCACACCAACCCTAAGCTCAATTGTTATCCGACAGTCAAACCTAATGTGAGTTAATTCCTACATTCTTGATTAGGATCCAATTGCACATCACCCAACATAAGTTTGACTACATACCTTATCCCAGCCTTTATGTCCCTATAAACATTTATTTTGACACATAAGGCTTATGTTCTTTTGCCTTTATTTGTTAGATTATGATTCCTTCCATTATTCCTTGTATCCTCCTCTGCATAGGAAATTTTACCGTTGCTACTACCTCTCTTTCTTAGGAAGTACTTGTAAATATATAAAAATTTAGTACACACCAAGGTGTAGTAAACCTTCGGTATCGATGACTCATCACCCCCCAGGACCAATAGATATCAGTATCGGCGATATGTATTTGCAATAAAGCGTGAACTTTTCTCTTTGAAAAATCTGCATATAAATGTGTGTAGAGATAGAGAGAGAGAGAGAGAGTAAATATTCCTATATATATCGCATTTTTGTGTATATGTATGTAATTAGATATTACTTATACATAAATAACGACTACAATGAGGTTTAATATATCATTCAACAATAAATAAGTGAATAATTTAGTATATTGACTACTGATTGAGCATGATGATGAATTGATGCCTCACCAATAATGGTTCATGAATAATATACTACATTTAGAAGTATATAACATTATTTAATATTATACAACCACAGCTCCACGACTACAATAACTTTTTATTTTCTAACTTGCATTTTGCTCAATAAGTCTTATCTAATCAGTCAAAAAGAGAAGAAAACAAAAGGAGCATAATCATAGGGCTGTCAACAGGTCAAGTCGGGTCAGATCGAGCCAAAGATTTGGCAGCCTGATGGGGGTGTATATGCCCGACCTGACCCGAAAAACTGGCCCAACCCGACCTGGTTCAAAATCTCCTGAGCCCCTCTAGATCTCTTTTTTCTCATATATTAAATCTCAAGGCAGGTCAGGTCGACCCGATGCTACAAGCCAAGTTTACGAGCCCAATCCAGATGGAAAACTGAGTCGGGGCGGGTGAGGTAATGGACTGACCCGACCCATTGAGCCGTACATGAAAATATACTAATATATGCCTGAAGACTATAAAAATGCCAATCGTTTGCCTAGGGGCTCAAAATAATCAAAATCTTCATTGATCCTTCCAATCCCAAAGGTACTTGATTGATAAAATTGGAACAATAGCATTAGTGAAGCTTGTGTTGACATTGTTAATTTCTTATAAAGTCCCCCTACCTTTTTTATAATGCTTCTAATAGGCTCAACGATGCTGCGTGCTTCCACTGTGCCACATGTTACACTTGGTAATAAAGGAGTAAAAGCAAAATAATTAAGAGGTGAGACCACTTGAACATCAAACAAGGAGCTATCCACATTTTTCAAAAAACTTGTGCCTGCCCATCCTGTTCCAAGCACTACCACTTTCTTCTTGGCATCTATATGATTTGTCTCCACATTTTTGGCACCATGCTTTGGTTTTGATTCAGAATACGCCACAAGAACTCCGCTACTACAATGATTAATCATTAAAGTCAGTCATGTACGAGTTAGAAAGGATGACTATGATAAAATGTAAAGGATAATAAGAAAAAGGAAAACTCTATTTGCACCCACTGAAATTCTAAGAGCACCGACGTTGCACATTTAGGGGTGCACATTTTAGTAGTACAAGGTGGGTGCTCTTAGAGTTTCAGTGAAAAAATATATTGTTTTAAATTCAAAGTAGATGTGAAACATTATTTTTGGTATTTGTGTGTGCATGGATTTGTGTTACATACATGCTATAATCCAATAGAAGTGAGTCACATACACACTAAAATCTAATAGAAGAAATCATTTTCAACAAATGTCATATATGACTTAAAAAATTCACACAATTATTTTTCAGTATAAATGAAAATATATGAAACATATGAAACAGTAGATAAGCTGGTATAGATTATAAACAAAATGACAGAAAATATTAGACCATTTTACCATAATCATTTTTCTGTTGGTCGTAATTACAAAACACAAATTTTTATGATCACTTAATCTACCGTTGCTTATTACCAGGATCCTGCTATGCAACAGCAAATAAATATGGATGTCATATTTCTTATTAGTCAAAAAATATATATCAAGGCATATTTTGTTAATGAAAATTTTCACGGTTATTATCTTCATACTTAACAATTTGAATTCAGTAGCTGCTTCGTATTATAAAGAGAATAGCAACATCCTTGGTCATTTCTATGTAGAGAGATAACTGAAATGAAGATAATACTCTGACATAAGAAGGAAAAACATAACCAATTGGTCTTGCAATCTCAAAAATGTTGGTTATTCTGATCTCTATCCTAATCACTATACAAAGCATCAAGTATTTAAACCAAACCACAAAAAATTAATAATAATTTACCCAATTTTCCCGAATTAACACCCTGCCGAATTATTGTCATCTCTTGACTTTGTAACTATGCATACGCATAGAGTTTTGCATGCTGGCTCACCAGCATCAGATGGCTTTGATACCAACTTGCAAACTTATATCTGTATCCTCTTGGTAGATTTAGGTTAGTGAATCCGATTAATGGATGATAACTCGGAGAGAAAGAAGTAAAGAGGAGGGAAAGAGAACAAAAAAACAGGAGAGCTTTACAAAATGAATCTTAGAGTTAGAGAATTGCTCTAGCGCTTTTATATTTAGTATAGCCACCAAATAAAAATATGTTATTACAAGATAAGTAAAAGAGGGAAACTACTAACTAAACCAATACACTAATAGGAATAAAATGAGGCTTCGTATTACGATCATAAGTGGAACACGTGTTTCAACCTTAACAAGCGACATACATCGAGTAGTTGGCAAGTCGAGTGAAGGACTAATTCGTTCTATGACCTAGTTAGTGGTACACGAGGCATGATGGTGACAATTTATAGCAAGCAAAATATAAGAAAGTTAGCTTTCAGGAGGCCAGTTGGCTAACATTAGTGCTACAAGCGTCTACTTGGCACACAAGGTAGTGGGCTTGGAGAGCTACCCGTGATAGTTTGTTTGGTATACTTATGTTTTGTCTCACCTTAGTGTCACTGAATGCAATTGTTTTATGCTTCACCCTATGATCAAATACGATAAATTCTTTCCTAAAGTTGTTCATTGCATTCAGATTATGGAGAAGCCCAAGACACTATCTAATTCAGAGTCTAAGCAGTCAATTTCATTCAAGTTTTCGTTTCCTAGTACTCAAATAACCAACCCATTAAAGTCACCTATTATTTGGATTTTCAAATTAACAGCTAGAATTGGTACGCCTTCCATTGTCGAGATAAAGAGATCCACCCATGAATCTTTCCCCACACTAGTTCTTGACAAATATCAAAGAAATATGGAGACAATCAGCCTACATTACAATAGATGTTTCAAATACTTGTAGACTTGACATTCAATGTTCCCTAGGTTTGGCATGCTACTCAAGTTTCCAAACGTCTAATATTATTTGATGATTTGAAAATGTTTCCATCAGCTTTAGAGTTATTGACAGAGTGGTATCTCAAATCAAAGGAAGAAATGTCTAAGGCAAGATAGTCTAATGCACTAGGCGCATCTAAAATGTTGTGCTACAAATGCCTACGATGCAGACCTCATTTTGCAAGGCGCATCTTTTTGTTCATTTATAAATATATTTATACGTAATAAGTTGATCATAATTTAAAATTTGATAGCAATTTCATAAAATGGCATACATATATCCAACTTTTCAATTGAAAATCAACTTAAGGGGGCAAAAAACCAATCAATCATCTTTGACCTACTAATGCATTATAAAAATAAAAATTGTAAGGAACAAGAAAGCATGACTAATGCTACTAGACCACTGAACAACACTACTACCATACTACAGAACTACATTAAGTTTGACTTCATAAATTCAAATCCAAAGTTCCAATGTAACATTCCATTCCCAAATTCAAAGTTCAAAGTTTAAACTTCCAACTTCAAAATGAAATTGATGTTCAAATGCCATCGAGGCATTTTTATTTTTATTTTATCAGGAAAAAGCCATATATTTAAAGAGACAAAAAGGAAACAAAGGAGACAGGGCATAGATATCAAGAAACCCTCTTCAAATTGAGAATATCCTCTCTTGCTCACTCTCTTTGATTTTCTTCAAAACCATTCAATTTTTTTTATAAATCTTCTTTTATCTCTCATACAGCACCAACAATGCATAAAGTAGGGTTTTAACTTTTAAGAAAAGAGTTTGGAGAAGGATTTTAAGAATAAGAAGTATGTTGAAGAAGGAATAGAAAGTGTCAGAATACCTATAGAAGAAGGGTTAAATAACCTTCCCATTAAGAAAAACCCAAAATACCCCTCAACAAAAGTCCTGCACTTTCATCCAAGGTGCACACAGGCATCCTTGCATAGGTGATGAGGCGCAATAAGGTGTGCATCTCATTTCCTATGCTCGCCTAACGCAAGGAGCAGAGCCACCACTCCTCATTACACCTCATGCCTACGCATGCACCTAGACTTGCCTTTAACTATCATGGTCAAAGGAGTTAGCAGCTTTATAGAGGACTCATGCATGGTTCTAGTTCCCTGTCAATGGAGAAAGTTGTAGTTAGTTTTACATGGGTCTATAACGTTTAAGCTTTAAACTTGATCATGATGTACATTACATAAATATAAAGCATGTTTGATAACAAAGTGCTTTACGCAGTACGAGATAAATTATGAGGTGACCTTTGCCCTAGTGGAAAAGATGACGGACACTAGTCCGAACTTTGTTCATTGTAGCTTCTATAACATAATAGAAAATTTTATAGGGAATGGTTATCTTTGCAAACACCTCAATTGAGAAAATAGAAAATGTCCGAGATTCATATCAAATTGTTGAATGTGTCCTATTATCATTTAAATGACCTTAAGTATAATCTTTGGTAGTCACCATATCATCAGCATACAACAACAATACAGCCTTACCACAAGGAATGGTTGATACAAACATAAAGCAATTATTACTCTAACAAGGCTGGTGAAATAAGTTGTTGAGCTGAATTTTTCATACTTGGCTCTCGAAGCCTATTGGAGACCATCTAGGATGTAGCACTTAATATTAAGCCCATATATATTAAAAGCAATTTTAATTAGATCTGATGCCATGCAGGAAATTAGTTAACAGTTCGATCTGACATTTTATCACCAAGACACATGGTCAGACAGTTATGTCGTTGTCAGCACCTCTCTCTATCCATATAGCTGAAATTCTTTCAATGTGTTGCTACTTTGAGCGTCCCTTGACCAAATTTTCTTTTATTGTATTCAATCCCAGCTTAACCATAAAAAAAAGAGGTTGATGAAAACTAGGTTGGTGAACACCAAACTACTATTGGTTTTACACGTTATTTTTGGAGATTTTCTCATATCCGGGAAAAACAACTAGAAGGTGAATCTTCTACCAGTACCAAGTCTTCAGAATATAAAGCAACCTCAGATAGAACTGTTGACATGGTTTAGCTCCACTGTATACTTTCAGATCTTGGCGTTTGGTTGCCTGTTCCTTATTCCTATGCCTTTGTTTTGAGGTAATAAGAACACATTTAAATTGCTAAGAATCCTAAAATTCATGTGCGGGCAGCCAACACGTGTAAACAGCTATTGTCATTTTGTTTAACATTGCTGTCAGATTGGGAAGTCATATTTGCTCAGTGAATTCTTCAGCCAGCTTATAATAATATTTCAAGCTCTCAGGTTGTTCTTTTTCCACATAACCATTTACTGTTCCCGGATTTCAGATTTCCTTAGCAAGCTTTCAATTGTATTTTTTATGCTTTAAAACATTAAGGGTGTTCCATTAGATAGGGATACCACGCTCATGTGGAGCTCCAGCAGGTTGTATAAATCAATTTTTCAAAAAATAATGCAAAAATAAGTTTTAAATTTGAAAGTCAAATTTTTACTGTGATTCAAAATACCAAATTTTAAGCCTCAAAATTCCATGCTGTAAATGTTATAGATACAAAAAATTCAAAATGATCTAAACAATGCTCTATTGCTCCATGTGTCACCCAAACATGTTTCGGGTGCCAGGTAGAGCTCTATGTGGACCTTGGAGTACCTTCCCAAATACACACACACACACATATATATATATACACGCGCTTGGTTTGTGACAAATCAACTTCACATTTCCAAGGATGGAAAACGTTTAAAAATCGATTTTTTATCACATTAAGTTTGACTTGTTACTCTTAACAGGTAAAAGAAGTGTGCATCATTTAGACCTACTCTAATAGTAGGTTTCTAGTTCTAGGTAGCATTGCACGGTTATGCCCCTTGAAACATCGTAAATGATTTTTTTTTTTTATTTATGTACTCGCTTGCTCTTCAAAAAATATATATATCACAAGGGTAAACGAGTATTCTAGCCCTTTTATTCTCTTTACATCAGTTGTTATTGTTATTCATTGTTGCAGATTCTCTTCTTTTGTTGTGCTTTTAAATTGTTGTATATACATCTGCCTAATTAATTCCATGGATGAATATGGAATCATTCGTTAATTTCCCAAACTTGTCTTAGAAGTTTACACTTGCTGCCAACTCCTAGTTAAGCCTGCTTTCTATAGCACACAAAAGAACAATAAAATAATATAAAACATAAAAGATAAAATATCAGGAAAGTGTTGACTTTCTATTCTCAATAGATTTTGAGCTATATAGAGAATCCATACGAACCAAGCATGGGAAAGAAATAAGTCTTAGTATCTTTCACTTCACCCCCCTCCAATTCATTGAAATAGCCAACTTTCAAACCATGAACAATTGAAATCCTATTCTAATTTACGATTCTGGTTTTTTTTCAAATAAGATACAATTTACAATCAATTATTTTAGGTGATAGATCTCATAGTATTCTTCATGAATTAAATTGAACCATGGCATTGGTGGAGATGCTTGGCTCTGTGAATCCTAGTGTGCAATCAAGCTGATCACAGAGCTTTATTCTTCCATCAGGATTCATGGAATCAAGAAATCCATCAATCCCATGGTAAAAAACCATTTTGTGCATGAAATTTTTCATTAGGGAGACTACAATAAGAATACAACCAATTATTTTGTATGTAATTCAAATCAAATCCAACAATGCCATTTCAAATGCTGCCACCCATTTACATTCTGGAAGAAAAGAACCACGTGGTGCAAAAAAATTTACCAATCCAAGTCATCCAAGTGGTAGAACATCATTTGAACTAATGTCAACCTAAAAAGTCGATCCATCGGAGGATTTAAATCATTCAATGGGAATTTTAAGTGTTTTAAAATCCGTATCATATATGACGATCAAGAGGGCGATCGTGTCACTAAACTGGTAATCGCTTATTACGGCTCATCCGATCAGTTTAGGGCTTGTTCCGTGTAGCAATACTCCTTTTTCTCACCCTAACCATTGCTTATATAAGCAACCAATGGTGACTAGTGGATTTTCTATTAAGAGACCTTAATCACCCTCTTAATCACCTTATGTGTAGCAGTTTTACCTTTTATTGCATTTCAATAATCACTAATTAAGATATTATTATAACCATTTTTTTTATGAGAAAGATATTATTATAACCATTGGATGAGGCTTTGATGGCTATATACCAACAGACCTTTGGTATGGACCATTATTCATAGGATACTTATTAACGTGCTTAGATTGAATGGTATTAATCTTCCAATGTGCATGTTTCTAGTGTTTCTAATGTGCAGTTAATGGTATAAATTTGTTGCTATATGTGGCCATGGTGCCTCATAATGACTATGTAGCGGGGACGCCAAGATCGAAAGTATGGATTTTGGGCCGCATAGCATGTATCGTCAGAAGAAGAAGCGACGGAGGAGCCACGGGGCGCCAACATCTTCCGAGAAGAGACCTTGAAGAACAGCAAATAGGGCTCACTGCCTATGTCCGCTCGAGCAAGCACCATTCTCACTCGAGCAAGAATGCATCAGAAAAGCAAGGCCAACTTTCGGCCTTTTGTCGCTCGAATGAGAATGCATCGAGAAAATAGGGCCAAAACTTTCGGCCAAACTTCGCTCAAACGACCCCCTTTAAGATTCACGCTTGAGCGAGAACCAAACCCGCTCGAGCGAGTCAATTGACGACATTATCCTTTTTTGTCTTTCTTTTAGTTTCATTTTTTCCTTCTTTGTATCAAATGTAAATTACCTTTTAGGGTAGCATTGTAATTTTCTATTTTAAGGTATTCTCACTTGTAGCTACTATAAAACATCTTTATGTAAGCCATTTTTGGGAATTGGTTGATTTTAATGAAATGTTATGCATTGAGAGTTTGAGATGAGCTTTACTGGAGAGTGAGTGTTCTTCCCTACGTGGGTTTGGTGTGAGGCCAAGGGTGTGATGCCCATGTTATCTTTGATCTTCTCTTTATCTATTTTCCTATTTCCTTACTAATTTCTTGCATCCATTTTTCTCCTTTTATTTGATTGTTCAAAATCTCAAAACCCTACATCTAGAGCAACCTTGATACTCATCATTGTGGATCGACTCTGATCTTAACCCGTCAATCCATGACCGTTGTTGGGCTCAAGATTGTCTGATTTGCACCGTTGATCGAATCAATTCAAAAGCCCTAGCGAGGATATAGCGATTCCACATCGAGACATGATCGAACGCTCCGACCTAGATGATGCTAGAGTTCTATCTCTGGGATCGTACCTTCCGCAAATCTTAATGGATCTCGCGCGCCAAATTGGACCCTAAGCGAACCAAGCATGGTCACTTAAGCGGAAATCCACGAAACCCTAAGGTATCTCTTTAATTTGAGTTTTATTGCCTAATTAATCAGTTTAATTCGGCAAACTAGCATCTCATGATCATTCACGTGTTTTAGGGTTGTCTTGCGTCACTACGTAAATAAAGAAAATAAATTTATATTAGAACAATCAATGAGGTCAATAAGGTGATTAAATATTGATATTAGTCACCGATCGTTACGTGATTAACGGAGACCGTTTCACCTTGAGCATTAATGGGCAAATCCAAACCATCTATATAATGGGAGTGACGGACCCATATGATATGTGGAAAATACAATGGTGCATAGGGATCCAATGGTGGAAATCATGGATCAAGATGGGCGGGTGAAAACCATGGCTCAAGGCGAACACTAGCCTCGCGGCATACCCTTGGCGAGCATGTGACGGTAGGTGATCGATGAACAGTATAAATATTTGGGACCAGCATAAATTGGATTCGTAAAAAATGTACACCATGTGGTACCACAGTAGCCTTTTTCTTTTCTTTTTCCTTTTAGATGCGCAAGCTAGAATTGAACCTGTGACCTCAAGGTTCCAGTGTTATCTATTAAAATCAACATGGTAAAAAAAACGGTGTTTTTTGAAAAAAAAAAAAAATGCATTAAAACGCGTGAAAACATAAAAAGGCATTTTTATACACAAAAACATATAAAACACGGTTTTTCTTTTAGAACCTGTTTTATATGTTTTTTTTGTATAAATGCATTTTAAACGAAAAAATGGGTATAATTAAATACAAGGAGCTAAAACTTGTGCGCCAGATTTGTACCATGGCAGGTGGTTAAAAAGAAAGACTTTGTTAGTTTTGGGATCTGTGCCATGTGAAATCCCATCTAAGCCATTTGATTTGAAGACCATGATGTAAAGATAATTGAGGCCAAAGATTGGCATGAAACGCAATCTCTATCATTTGATTCAATACAGTGAAAGGCCCTCATCTGATTCAATGGTTGAGTCTGACAAATCAAGTGATAGAGATCATGATTGATGCCAATTTTTTGCCTCAAAGAACTTTACATCATTGGCCTCAAATCAGACGGTTGAGATTGTGTTCCATGTGGCACAGATCCCGAAAAGAACAGTCTTCCTTTCTAACGATGTGCCAAGGTACAAATCTCGGGTGCAAGTTGTAGCTCCCTTAAACATATTCTTATACATTTTTTAATTTTAATATATATATATATATATATATATATATATATATATATATTAATATTAATATTTTGTATTTTTTTTCTTTTCTCCTATGCTTTCCATTTTTTGCCCTTTTTCCAAATTTTTCCCTTTTCATACTCTGCATTTTTCCCCTTTTTCTCATATTTTCCAATTTTTGACCCTTTTTCCAAACTTTCCCTTGCGTTCTATTCCCGTACTCCGTCTTGATGACTAAATCAGTGAACAGAATCAATCTCCGAAGAAATTCATCATATAAATAACTCATTATGGACACAGCTAAAAGTTTCATCTTCTACATATCATCTATAAACCAAGCTCAAACTTTTCCATTCAATCAAATTAACTAAAGCTACACACCTACTCTTAATAAACCCAACTACAGTATTACCATTCAGAACCCAAAAAATTAAGGGATAATGGCCCCTGACCTACATTTAAACACCAAAATGGAGATTAAACGATCCTACACCATTAAATTAGACTTCTTACCTTACACCATTGAAGTGTTCTTCATTATTATGCCATGTGGCGCACATTTTTTTTATCAATCTAAATTGTTCCAAGTGGCAATCCATCATTGGAGCATGTTTTAGCCAAACAATCATGCTCAAAGTGAATGTGAACCATCAGATTGGCGAACTTTAATACAAGCCATTGAAATTACAAACAACGGCTGGTATTAGACTGCACAGATCGCATGGTTCAAATCTCTCAAAAGATATTATTTTTGGGCCCATTGCCTTTCAATATATGATCGATCACTTTGACGATGTGGATTACCCACATCTTAAACCATTACTGGTGTAAGATCATTTAATTCAGCGATCTTCAAGCAGAATTAAAACACCAAAAACCACAACCCCCACTTTGCAGAAAAGATTAAAAGATGCAAAAAGTAAAGAGTACTAAGTATCTAACACAGCAGATCAAGAAAATGAAAAAGAAAAGAAAAAGAGAGCTCAAGAATCGAGATTGATGAGTAAGTTAAAAAAAAACCTGACGGTGAAGATAATAACTAGCTTTGAAAATGTGGGATCTTTTTGGAAAGCTCGAGCAGCTCGATCGAAGAAGGAGAAGACGGGCATGTTTTGAGCTTACTTGTGGATCGTCTGATTGAACGATTGGAAATTCCAGTTGGTGTGATTCGATTAAATGGTAGAAAAAACGAGCTTACTCTATCTGAGACAAGCTTCCAAAATACTAGGGAGAGGGGATTCAACAGTCTACTGCTGAATGTGATTGGGTTATTGATTCTGTATGTGACACTTCTGGCCCCATATGGTGCTACCTAGTTCACCACATTATCATATGGGTTAACCATTAAAATTAGGATACCAATATTAACTGTTTGCTTCTCATCAGATGATAGAGATCATATTTCATCCCCATGTTTCACAAAATGGATCTTAAGATCACATCTCACCTACTATCGGACGTTTAGTGCTTTATTCAACATATCATAAATCCCCAAAAAATGCCTTTGAATCCTATGGCACACACTACGCTCAAATGTGATTTTAGGGTCATTTTGGGGGATCTGTCACATGTGGAATGAAAAAGTGACCGCTGATAGGTGTGACATGATCTCAAGACCCATTATGTAAAAGAACTGGAGGAAACACAATCTCCATCATCTGATCCAAAGCAATCAATGGTTTGAAAGGGGTTTCCGACATGGGCGCTTTCAGAGATTGTGTGGGCGCTCTAGGGCGCTCTAATAGAGGCGCCCTTAAAATTAGACCTTTTCACATCATTGGAGTGTGATTTCATTATGCTTATGGGGCACATCTTTTATCAATGTAAATTGTTTAAGTGGTAATCGATTATTTAAGCATCTCTCAACCCCAAATAAATATTCCTATAATTGATGAATTGTAATATTAGCCATTAAAATTAAAAAGATCGGCTTATATTATAGTCCATAGATTAGGATGATTTAAATCTTCTTAACATATATTTTTAGGGTTGTTACCCTTCAATCAATGATCTATCACTTTGACGATACTGATTATCCAAAGTTTAAAGCATTAATATAGTAAAATCATTTAAACATCATTTTAAATGTCGGTCGAGAGCCATTATCTTGTGTATAGAATTTAAAAGAAAATAAATGATAATAAAAATTTACGGATAAACGACTAGTTATATGAAATATTAAGAAATTACCCTATAATGCCTACACCTTTTTTAAGAGTATTGTTGGTGTTTAAAACGGCGAATTTGTCTCATAAATAAATATCCTTATTACTATATAAAAGTAAAAATAGTTTTTTTTATATTTTCATACCTAAAATGCCCCTAAGAGTTGCTATTCTTTTCTCGATTGAAATTGCAAAATCTTCTAATTAAATTAGGGCTCTAAAAATCTTCTAATTAAACTAGGAATCTAAACTAGCCCATAATTCATATCTGATACAAACCGTAATTATCTCTCTTTTTCATTTACATGGCTCTCTCTCCTAAATAAAGGCTAATAAATATCTTCTTCTCCTCATTGAAATTTTATAAAATAAAAGCGGAAAAAAATAAAATAAAAATAAAAAATCATACACAGATTTTAACACATCGTTTTTTCCCTAATTTCATATATGTTTATATGACTTTGTTTTATTTATGTCTTTTAATTTGCTTTGATTTATTTTTTATCAATTTTATATTTTATTGATGACATGAATCTGATTTAAGATTTTGTGATTTTTTATTTATCCTGAAACAGTTAAATTTTCACAGATTTTCTTTAAGCAAGCAATCTCTCATTAACACATCATTTTTTTTCCGATTTCAGGTATATTTATATGTCATTATTTTATTTATGTTTCTTAATTTGCTTTGATTTATTTTTGACCAGTTTTATATTTTATTGATGACATGAATCTGATCCAAAATTTTGTATTTTTTTATTCATCCTGAAACAGTTAGATTTCCATTCGAGTTAAATGAATGTGGATATTTTTTTTATTTTTTTTTTTATATGTTATGAGATTAACTGTTGGGGATGATATAGTTTTTATTTTTTATTTATCAATTGGGGATATGAGTTAATTGCTTCACTCAAAAAAATCATATCTTTATATTATTATCTTTGTCTGGCTCTGATGTGGAGGCAATAGTTATAGGCATAAGAATTATAAGGTACAATTTTGTATCAGGTTGTTTGTAATTTTAAATCGGACGACACATATCAAAACCGATTTGTTTTCGCCATGGTCCGATATAGAGGTGTATTTTTATAATCAAAGATCTTTATGCATAACTGTAAATGAGATTAGATTAAAAAATATCATATGGGTTTTTGCTTATTTTGTATTTTGATATAGTTATTTCGAACTTGAATCGTTGGATCTCCATTCTTCGGCACGTCGCTTTCCAAACTTGAATCGCCGGATCTCCATTCTTCGGCCCATCAAGAAGAAGACTAAGTCACCACCATTAAAACTAGAATAAGAAAGAGTTTATATACTATTCGAGAGAAATGGTCGACAAGAGATGCACCCCAACCTCTATCTCCAAATGAAGAATGATCTTGGGTCGCATCTCTTTCTCTCTCTCTCTCGGCTAATCGACTCAAATCAAATTTTCAATGGGTTTCTTCGATTTCTTTTTCTATTTTCGTTTGGATTTGCTTTCTGTTATATATGACATGTAATCTGCTCTAGGATATGATATAGTTGAAATATGTTAAAGGATATCGTAGTATTTTAATAATTAGGATTTTAAAAATATAAATATATTAATTAAAAATCCTACGTGAATCCTAGCCATTGAATTTAATTTTATTTTCAAGAAATGAAATGATTTCTAATTTTGCAATCCACGTTCATTTGCACGTGCATCCTTACTAGTCTCTTAAAATAACATAGAAGAAAAGGTTTTTTGGGGGGGATTAAAAGTGGGTACCTTTATTAGCGCCAACGTGTGCATCCCCTTCAAAATCATTGATTTCTTCGGATCCGATGATGGAGATCGTCTGGCACTCCGATCTTCCACACAATGGATCTTGAGATCATGTCGCACCTATCAGATATTAATTTTTTATTCCACATGTCACAGATTCTCAAAAAATGCCCCTTAAATCTTATGACACATCATGCTCAAACATGATTTTAGGGGCATTTTTTAGGGATGTGGAATAAAAAACTGACCGTCTGATAAGTACAAAATGATCTCAAGATCCATTATGTGGAAGATCGGGGTGAAACAGGATCTCCATCATCTGATCCAAAGCAATCAAAGGTTTTGAAAAAAGTTTCTAATGCAAGCGCTTTTAGACATTGCGTGGGCGCTAATAATTGATACCGTGTCGACCAATGCCTTATCGGCCGAAACAAGCTGATACCAAGTTGAGATACCGATTCGTATTGGTATTGGCCGATTTTTTATACCATGTTCTACACAAAAGATCTTGAGATCATTTTCCACCTATCAGACAATCAGTTTTTATTCTATCTGTCACAGACCCCCAAAAAATAGCCCTTGAATGAGATGATACAAATCACACTCAAACGTGATTTTAGGGCTATATTTTGGGGATTTGTAACATGTGGAATAAAAAACTAATCGTCTAATAGGTTCGACATAATCTCAAGATCTTTTGTGTGGATGATTGGGGTAAAATATAATCTCCATTATTTGATTTGACCCAATCAATATGTTTTAAAGGATTTTGGAAGTGTAACGACCCTAAAAATTTAAAACTGAATTTGTGGTGTTAGATTTGTTTTGCACAGAGCGTGGTGTTAGTGCTCCATACCGGAACCTATCCTAATTGAAAAAGTACACATTTTGGCTTTTCAAAAAAAGGTTTTATATTTAAAATTATCCTTATTTGACACAAGTTGTGTGGGGGCCTAGTGGTTGAAAGACTTTGGTTATAAACAAGAGGTCTAAGGATCAAATCTTACTACGTGAGTTTAAACCTCTATTTTAAACCTTGAAATAAAAGCCTATACACCCTTATTTAGTGCGACCGCTTAACACCAAATTAATGCCCATATATTATAAATAAGAAAGCTACGGAGAACCCTAAACCATTATTATAAGAATTCTTCTTAAAAACCCTAGCCGTCACTCCATCTTCTTCTATAGCCACCCTTTTCTAAAAACACCCTAATCTCTTTTAAATCTCTTGTGTGTTCTTCCACAATAACCACTGTGGTATTTTTCTATTATCAAATCGAGGTGAAGACGGCGTAATCGTGGACGGCCCAATCGTGTGGACGCCGATCTCTATCGCCCTAACCGCCGTCGATCTGTCGGTCACGCTTCAAGAGGTGGGTACCCATCCATCCATCTCATTCTACTCAAATTCCGTCGCGTAGGATACGATTCGATCGCGTATCGACGGACTATAAAATGAATCATATATTTGTTTTCTACGCAATATCACTTTAGGATTGAAAATATGACTAATCCTCATTTTTATATTATTTAATTATTTTGTTATATATTGAGATTTATCATTGCCTTATACCCAATAAATTAATATATAGCCGCTCGGTTCATTGGATGCATAGTCATCATATGCTCCAAGTATAATATTAATAAGACCCGAAAGTCGATCCAAAATAGATGAAAAATGATTAAGATGAGATTTGTTTAAAAAGTGTTAAGAATCAATTGCAAGGAAACAAAAGATAACGAGTGCCTAAAAACTGCACATTCAAATTCCACCTTTAAAACAATTGGTTAATGTATTGAAATAATTATCATGTTCGTTTTGTAAGTAGAAAATCATTAATGATGCTTGGCATATTGTTCTAAAGCAACCGAACGGCGATTTTCTAGAACTTGGAGATCGGACCCGGTCAATTAAAATAACTAAGACAAGTACAAATTCATGTACATTCGTTATTGCCATTAGCATCGTGTAAAAGTATACATTATGGCACTTCATACATAGCACTGCGTGACCACTTTTGAAATTTGCTATGTGGGTTTCAATATATTATTTTGGGAACTAATAAAATAATTATTAAATTAGAATGTTTTATATTTATATGGTTTGATAGGAATTGGCTTAAACATACTATATTGTACATGTAAAGTAATGATTGTTATATATGGAATGCTACTTAAAAGAATATTATAATTATATTATTTATATATTATCTTTACCTATATATATCAAGTAAAGTAATATGTATAACTTTACTTATATAAAATATTATATAAATATCAATCGGGTGAAAGCAAGGTTGGGCGATTCTAAAATGCCCATTCACCACCAATTGATAAATATGGCTCGGCACCCAATATTGAAACCTTCTACACATGTTGTAGACTTGTTGCTATTAAAGAAGGTTTATTTTTGGAGAGAGAAATTACGTGAATAAATAAGGCCATAAAGCCAACACACAAACCTATGCATGTACCCAAATTGAAACCGATTCCACATGGACTAGTGAGACCCATGCTTTAAAACAAGTACCACACTTTACTTAATAACTCAAATTGCCTAGATTTCATTATATCGAATCCTTCCTGTGCCCCCTTTTTTTTTTTAATTATAATATTATCATAATTAGTATACTGTATTATATAGTTTAGATTTTATAATATTTTAACCTATAATAACCCGCCTCACACTATACCTATATAGTATTATTATTTATTTGAGAAATTTCTTCTTGACAGCAATTTGATTCATTGTGTTGTACTTTTATCGATCCATTGACACATCAAATTGATTTGTTGACCCTAAACAAAATTGAACCATTGTTCACTTTAAATTGATTCTGACCCGAATTAAATAATTCAAATAATATACTCGATTGATTTCAAAATCAATCAATTGATTCTCGTCCAAGATGACCTTATTTATAATTCCACCTTTGCACGACCAAAACTAAGTGCACTGAAATCACTTGCATTTTCGATCGATGGTCGTGATGTACTCCACTTTAAATTGCACTACCCCTTTTTATTTGAGCATTTAATTATAGTATACTATATATAATTTTATCGCTTCAATGCGACCACTTCGATAACACAAAGTGTTAGAACTTCGATGCCTCTATGAAATCGAACTCTGACCTTTACGATTATCGAAATTACACTTATAACCCTATTATATAATTATATTGGTGTATTATGTAAATAAATATAAATATAAACATAATCCAAATCTAAGTGTAAATCGTTCTGTATGTGTGATGCTTTTGTATTTGCAACTTAATCAATTTATATGAGTTAGGGATATGTTAGATCATGAGTACGAGAGTGTATGAGATCATGCCTATGCTTGGGCGTGGTGATTCGCTGAGATGGTATCGGCGAAATACACCGTATTCACATGCCTTACAACTCATGGTGGAATGGGACCCATGACGAGTCGGGTGAGTGTGAATTCAGTAACCTCGATACTGGTGGCATATCTGGCCCGATCACCCCGAGTTCAAATATGATAGTATGAGTTATGAGTTAAGTTATGAGGTTCGACCATAGGCTTTGGCTGTGGTGAAGTTTCTTCTACGATCACGTGAAACTCGAAATATTGGCGTCCATGTACGGATGCAACGCCTCTATGATAGTATAATGTCACATCAGAAGTACATCCAGTTACTCTAACCTTTTTCTTGGGAAGCGTAAAATTAGAAAAGTTGCCTCACTATAGTTTGTCCTAGGATTAAGTATAAGAGTATGATAAAATATGAGTATGAAATAAGATAAGTTATGATAGATGTACGATAATAAGACATGTGTAGGCGAAAGATAAAGAACTTAAGTCTCAGACGCGTGCGTTCCTTACGTAGCCACCGTAAAGGGCAATAACGTCTTCGATCAAGACGGATCTCTAGGAGAGATTATGAGTATGAGTATGTTATGAGTGAGTTTGGCCATTATGTCTCCCCATTGGCGGATGGTGGAGTATGAGTATGACACGAGGCGTTATGATATGGTGGTATGATACTATATTGACCCTCCCATGGTAGCTCAGTAAATGACTCGCGCATGGTCGTTTAGGATTTCACGAGTATATTAGTTACGCTAATGCGATGTCACGACGTATGCGAGAATGATAATAAGACATGGTAGGATATGTTATGAGATATGGTAAGGTACGTTAGGATATGAGTGTTCAGATCATGGTCTTGCATTTATGATATGAGCTTTACGATATGCATGTGATTTTGTCATTCTTTTGCTATCCGCTTTGAGATATTACATTTATCACTCACAAGATGCACCCACAATGCACTGAGTAGTATGGGGTGGATTGGTGGTGTATCCATCGAGTTTACGTGGAGTAAACTCATCCCACGATAATTTAACAATTGCGGTGACTATACCGGTGTGGACGTGGGTTTCTCCGATCGATTAGTCTTTGAGAACGTCGACCCAAAGGTGGGCGTTGATTACCAAGAGCCTTTGGAGGTGACATTACTGCTTATCGGAGGACTACAGTGTTGATTTTGATCCGAGCACCGGATATTGATTTAGTAGACTCGGTATTGGATTTTGTCTTATATCATTATCATTGACTCTATGCTTTCATTTTTATCGGATTTGTCTCCGATTTGACTTACATGTTACCTGTGGATTAATAGCATTTTATCGCATTTTATCAGATTTATTCAGCATTTATGATTATTTTATATTCCACTATGGTATTTTGGCTTTCACGGATTTCGTGGAACCATTATTGCGTGAGAACTCTGATTAGGTGTATGTCCGCTTAGCATATCCAGGATATGTGCGGGTCATAACTCGGAATTCTAGGCCCTCGGGATAGGGTAGAATTTCGGGTCGTGACAGGAAGTGAGCACTTTCAATAAATGCGTGGGAGCAGACGGAGGTATCATTTGGGACTGTGGGTAACTTCTTAGGTATCTGGATTAACTACCCATTGATTGGGAAAATCTCATAAAAATAAGGCTTAATGACATGGTTAATGTAGATTTGAATGATCATATGGTTATTGTTCATTTTGTGGTGCACGTTTAATCACATGACACAAGTAGCTTTTAATTCAATCTTACGATTGCTCCGTGAAAGGTGAAAATTGATGGCATGTATACAGAAGAATCATAGACTCGTAACCCATTCACTTTCAAGAGTGAACACGGCATAACAACCATCTTTTTGTTTTGTTTTTTTTTGCAAGAAGCTAGGGCCATACGCGAGGGGCGTAGAGATTTCTATATGCCACCATCAGACGGCCATCATGATGTATCCATCCTGAGTATTGGGTGTAACAAAAATTTAGGTACGGTCGATCAAATCTTAT
Organism: Chloranthus sessilifolius; assembly: GCA_021018995.1. Classification (NCBI taxonomy): domain Eukaryota; kingdom Viridiplantae; phylum Streptophyta; class Magnoliopsida; order Chloranthales; family Chloranthaceae; genus Chloranthus; species Chloranthus sessilifolius. The sequence continues at coordinate 137,625,986 of CM037588.1, read as the reverse complement.
TCGAAAAGAAAAAAAATATATATTTTTATAATTTTTCCACTATTAAAAGTATAGTTAAAGTTAGTGAAGATCAATATATCAAAAATTTAGGCTATCTTTTACCCATCAAACAGAGGGAAGAAAGTTAAAAAATATATATATTTTAAAAGACGTATGTCTCATGACTGATCTATCCAAAACGGGATTTGTTTTGGGCGATCATGCCATGTGGAATGTAATCTGGCGACTGTGTGCACAAATCATTCTGTGTGCCCGAGTGTATTCTTCCCAACGCCTTTTTGCAAATGCCCGCTCCAGATTTTTTACATTTATAGAAAAAGGAAATTATGTCACCTCGAGTTAACTGCTATTTTTTTTGTTTTTTTCCTCCCTCACATCGGAGGGAGCATATGGAGTGGGCTAACGCCTCTGGGTGGTTAATTGTTGTTAGAAACTATTAAAAATGGCTTCTTCTGCCATATGCGACATGTTAAGAGGAGGATAAGGGAACCTAGGCTTCTACCCGTTTATGTTAGAAGTTAGAAATGTCGATGGGCTAGGTTGATCTGTTGGGCCTCCATAACAGGTCTTTGTATCAATCAAATCTGAATCATGGATTTGGCATGATAAGCAAGGGATAAAACTCACAGAAGTTTTATTCATAAACATTTTAAAAGCTTTTCAAGATGGGTTTGCCTTGTGAGTTGTGATTCACTTTTTATGTTTTAAATTATCAAATTGGTCTTGGACAATAGTTAAGGGATAATTTTATCCTTTCATATCGTTAGTCAACAAAATTCTTTAAGGCTTGTTTGGGTTAGCTCTAAGAGCAGAAGCAATTCTTTACTTATTTTTTGTCGAAGCAGATAAAATTTGCTCTTAGATAGAGTAGATATAGAGCAATTTTATTATTTAAAAATATAAAAATAATTCTCCGCCGATGTCAAAAACTGAAAGAGCTACTCTCTGCTCCAAAAGAGCTAACCCAAACGCTTACAAGTGATATAGCCTAAGGAGGGAAAATCATAAACTAAGGACAGATTTGTTGAGGGCAAAGTGCAGGCAGCTGACGTGGTGCGACGTGATTGCCTACACCGACCTCCATTAATTGAGCTCCATCGCACTTGCACTTTGTCTGCATAAAATATGTCCTCCATATAACATTGCCCGCTTAAGGAGGCCTAAGGCGATATGAGGTGGAGTCCCCTCTTCCCCCCTTAGGCTGGTGCTCTAAGAGGCCCGGGCTATAAAAAAAAAAGTGATATGGCATGAAACTAAGGGTTTAAAAAATATAAAATATGAAGTTTTTTATCAATAAAACAAAGTTGAGGGGTTTATTTTAAGGGTAGCTTTGTTCGCGCCCATGCATTCTCTAACTGCGCCCACATGTGCAACCCATTAATAATAGTTGATTACATCAAATCTAATGATGGAGATCGTGTTTCACCTTGATCTTCCACACAATGGATCATAAGATCATTTCATACCTATAAGACGATCAGTTTTTTATTCCATGTGTCACAGATCCCAAAAAATGTCCATTGTGTGCAATGGCGCATATCGTGATTTTAGGGCTATATTTTGGATATCTGTGATGTGTGGAATAAAAAATTGACTGTCTAAAATATGCGACATGTTCTCAAGATCTTTTGTGTGAAAGATTTGGATAAAACACGACCTCCATTATCTGCTCAGACGCAATCAATGGTTGTAAGGGGTTCTGACGTAGGCCCTTTCAAATAATGTGTGGGCGCATTTAGAGCTACCCTTATTTTAAATACAAAAATTTGGAAGAGAGGATTTGCTAAAAAAACACCTTTTCTTTTAAGGTGCAAGAACCCAATTTAGTACAATATGTCAATACCAGCACGAGACATGAGAAGTTGATTGATTAATGTTTGGACCCTGGATGGGGATTGGCCCAAATACCTGAGCCATTAATATAACGTCTTGCTTCTGTTTTGAACGGTCTTAGATTCACTAACACAAAAGATTGGTGATAGTGCTTAACACCGAAACTCTTCCTTTAATAAAAGAAAAAGAAGACTTTTTCTAATTTAAATTTGAAAGTGTACCCCCAAAGGAAATCGGATCTTAAGGATCAACTCACGTACTCTTAGTCGGGGACACATCCCTTTCAAACTCTTTCTCTCTCTCACCCTAGAAACCTTTCTCTCTCTAGAACTCAAGAACAAGAAGAAGAGGAAGAAAGCAAAGAATGGTGACCGAATGGTAAAAGCTCAAGATCCGGAGCAAACTTTCACTCACGACGTTAGGATTCGACGTAGGGAAAATTTTTGAGTATTTTACAAATTTAATTTATTTTAAAATATATATATATAAAAAAGGGTGTTTGTCAAACTCCCAAAACTCAAGTGAAGAAGAAGACAAAAAAATAATAATTATATATATATATATATATATATATAATTATATGGGAAAAGGGAAAATGTGCTCGGGGTAGGGATTTCTCTACACTCCCCCAATGAGGAGAGGACACGTGGAAAGTGTTCTTTCACTAACCCTGGTTCTCCATAGCGGGAGTTTCCTAGTGCTAGTGGTAGGTAAAGTAGGCAGTAGGAGAATATTGGAGGCTATACCTGACAATGGGAGGGACTGAGCGTTGTTCCCAAGGGGAAGGTCTTATCGAATGTAATGGTGGTGAAAACAAATAAGAAAGGACTTTCCTTCTTTGAATTGACGCTACAGTAAAACAAAACAAAACAAAAAATAGTGAAGGAGATTCTTTCTTTAAATTGCTGCTAGAGAAAGCGAAAAAAAAAATAAAAAAAATGTCCACTTTCTTTTTCCATTTAAAGAAAAAGAAAAATTTACCGGATCAACCCTGTTAGATACACCTTTTCCGCCAGTAACCCTCTATTTTCACCTTTAACCAAATCGACCAACTCTAAGCCGAACCAGTTCTCACTACCACAAAAAGTCTTAAATACCCCTTCTTACACTTTTTACGATTCTACGTAGTTTAAAATTTTAAAAATTTACACTTTTTTATATTTACGCAATGTGAAGCAGCATCTATGCCGTCTAATTTGAAGGTTACAATATAAAGATTGATAGTGTCAAAGATTGACACGAAAGAAAAGGCGATATCGCCTCTTCAAAAAAAAAAATTGCCTCTTTAAATAGTCGGTATCTATTATTTAAATAGTCACCATCGACTCTTTAAACAGTAGTTATTGCCTCTTTAAACAGCCGATATCAATTCTTTAAACGGTCGGTATCGCCTATTAAAGTATCTTATTTGATAACTACCACACATCAGTTATCTCAATCAATTGTAGTTATCTAAACCAATTGTAACTGTTCACGATTATATTTGTAATCTTATTTATACAAAACAATTCATTTTGATTTGTCAAGAGTTAAAATATAAAAAAATAATGAAGAATAATATATTTATAGATGGCAAATCTTAATTTACTTTTAAGATGAGATTGGATCTTTCATTCTATATGATAATTTGTAGTATAGTAAATATATTCATGAATAAGATAAATTTGTAAAAAAGTTTATTCTCTTACAATTACATTTTTAACCCTTTTACAATTTCATAATCCTACCTAATCTCTTATTCTTATGTTGCACCCATCCTTATATTATAGAATTCTTTTACTTGTAACCTCTATTTATTTACCACTACAATCAATAAAAATGAACTGCCGTATTAAATTTAAACGTATAATCGATTGTGAAAATTTGTCTATTCTATCTTTCTATCTTCTTTTCTCATTTATCTTAAATGATAGAAGAAGAAGATATAAAGATAGAATACACAGTTACAATTGGTTTAGATAACTACAATTAGTTGAAATAGCTGATGTGTGGTAGTTATCAAATAAGATACACTCTAAAAGGCGATAACAACTGTTTAAAGAGGCTATTTAAAGAATTGATACCGACTATTTAAAGAGGCGATAACAACTGTTTATACACTCTAAAAGGCGATAACAACTGTTTAAAGAGGCTATTTAAAGAATCAATACCAACTGTTTAAAGAGGCGATAACGACTCTTTAAACAGTCGTTATCACCTCTTTAAATAGTCGGTATCGCCTATTGGAGTGTACCTTATTTGATAATTATCACATATCAGTTATCTCAATCAATTGTAGTTATTTAAACTAATATTTGTAATCTTATTCATACACTTCTTATCAGAGCATTGCAACGCATTGTAAACAATATAATCGATTGTGAAAATTTGTCTATTCTATCTTTTTATCTTCTTCTTTTGTTCATCTCTTCTTATTTTTCTTATTTATTTTATAATTTTAAAAAAGTATTGTAACGCTAAACAATATAATTTATGGATGTCTATTCTATCTTTCTATCTTTTTCTTCTCTCGTTTATCTTTTTCTAGAAGATAGAAAGATAGAATAGGCAGAGCGATTACAATTGGTTTAGATAACTACAATTGGTTGAGGTAACAAATGCGTGGTAGTTATCAAATAAGCGATACTGATTGTTTAAAGAGGCGATAATGATGGTTTAGAGAGTCGCTAACGACTGTTTCAAGAGTCGATACCGATTGTTTAAAAGGTGATTTTAAAAAAAAAAAAAAGAGAGGCAATGCCACTTTTTTTTCGTGTCAATATTTGGTACCATCAATCTTTATATTGTGGCCTTCAAATCAGACGACATAGATGTTATTTCGCATCGCCTAAATATAAAAAAGAGTACCTTAAATCCACCCACTGATTTGAATCCGATGGTCCAAATCGTTTTTCATTCCAATCTTTCACATAATGGATCTTGAGATCATAGGTGTGCCGTTAAGCGATAAGTTTTTGATTTTATGTAGTAAACATCCCAAAAAGTGACCTTATTTCAGTTTGATGAGTTTCACATGATGTTAAGATCACTTTTTTAGAATGGATACCATGTGAAATCAAACACTAATGGTAAATGGTAAGAGCAAGATCTCAAAATGCATCATATGAAAGATTGGGATGAAAAGTGATCTGCATCGTCGGATTCAAAGCAGTCAATGGATTTCGACGTTGGGTGGGTGGATCACTCTTTTAATTAATTCAGTATTGATACCAAACACCAATCATGGTCCTGTATTATGTATTCAAAATGTCAATATTTGTGCGAACAAAGGCTGACACTCTCTGCCATTTAGTCAATCAAGACAAGAATCAATGACCCTGTTGGTCTAACTAGACCCGAACCTCAATTGACATTTCAATAATCCTTTCATATATGAGGCGCTCATACGAACCTGTTCGTGAGAACAATGATTAGCTATGTGAGCCACTATATTCTGTATAGTATCGTCCTATCACTTTCAAATTTTCAGTATTTGTTGTCATATTCAAAATTTTCATATTCAATATTCGGTATTCCAAATTTTGTATTACGAATTCTATCTTTCATGTTATGTATTCAAATTTTTGTATTGTATACCCTAATTTCCAAGGTTTTGTATTCAAATTTCTGTATTTTATATTAAGTATTCAAAGTTTTGTATTACAAAGTTGTCTTTCATGTTTTGTATTCAAAAGTATATACGCTATATTAAGTATTCAAGTTTACTTCTCTCTAGAAGTTCAAATTCAAGTTCAAGTACAAGCGTAAAATTCTGTATTCTATACCCCAATTTTTGAGGTTCTATATTCAAATTTATATATTCTATATTTAGTATTCAAAATTTTGTATCATAAAATTCTCTCTTTCGTGTTCTGTATTCAAATTTTTGTACTCTATATTTAGTATTCAAGTTTACTTCTTTCTAGAGGTTCAAATTCAAGTTCAAGTACAAGTGCAAGTACAAGTTCAAACCCATGTTCAATCATATCACTAATCTTTATCTATTAACCGTTTGATTTGAGCAATTCATTCAAAACCAGAATCTAGGTCGAGTTTTCATTACCATGACTTGATCCTTAAAGGAGGGTCTTGTTGGTTCACACTTATACCAAGCATTACCTTAGTTTAGAGTCTAATAAGGACTTATGTTTATCATTGTCAATGAAAGGGTTCGATTATCTCTTATCGAGTTTTAAGGCATCATGGTGCATGTTTCTAATAATTCTAGGGGTTTATTGAGTTAAGTCAACTGATTGATCACTCATCAATGGTTCCAAAACCTCTTACTCCTCCCATGATTTTCGAATATGGGCGTTGGGTCCAATGGGTCATTTCCTAAGTGATTCAGGAATTTACTAGATCTAAGTTTAGGTGTACGAGCCTTTTCAATGTCTGGGCCAATAATGTTCATCCATTATGGGCCTTTACCAAAATGTTTTGGGCTGGGCTCATACCTTAGAAAATTGTTTAAGAATTATCGAGCCATGGGCTGGGTTTTTAAATAAAATTCTATTTATTTTACCAATCCTATTTATTGAGAAATTGGTATTTGGGCCTTATTGGGCCGTCAAAAGATTAGACCAGATCTTTTGACTTGGTTGACCAAGTTCACAATAATCTTATCACAGGTTAGCTTCATAGTGATCATGTGATCGGGTATTTCCTAAGTAGACACGGGGTCTCGGGTCAAGGTCTAAGTTCTAGGTTTTATTATTTTAAATTTCAGATTTTCCCACAAGTGTAGCGGACACCTTGCGGTAAATCGCTTGCCATTTTCAACTCCGATCGAATTTTTGAGTGTTTTAAATACTGAGTAAAAGAGCATCGATAATAGCATCTTTCTCAGGTAGTGACACTCAAAAATATGATTAGGTTTGATCATGGTCGACAAATCACTGAGGCCTGTCCTACTTTATCAGGGTTCAGAGTCAGATTTATTGGGCCTTGGTGTCTGGTCCGTAACTCTTAGTGTCGATGTCGAAATCAAACACTCAACGGCTTTTTGAAAAGCTTAGCGAGTTACATAATTTTGCGTACAAATTTATTCTTTTAACAGATAGGCCTATCGATATATCTACTATTTAATATTAAAAGTTACATCACAAAATTATGTCACCAGTCATAGAATCTACCAAGGATATAGACACGATAACATGTCACAAAAAAAAAGTCTAAAATACTAATGTCCACAAAGGACTCCAAAATTACTATAAGTCATTAATATCTACTAAGGATAAAACAATTCATATTAGTGGTATAAACGAATTGACCATAGTATTTTATCATGTGCAAATAATCCACTCTTTGAGTATAGATAATGTGTAATATCCAGCATCACCTTTAGACAAAAACTGAGTGTAAAACTCATCCTCTCCCCCAAGGTGCAAAAAAATACACGTAGACTTAATCGCTTATATTTTCGATTTGATCTCGGTGATTCACTACCTTTGGATAAGAGGATCATCATTTACTTTCCTTTACACTTACGACTATTTTACTCACCCCATTTATACGAAGTTAATGAATCACCTTTGGGCAAAATTAATAACTTCATGAATATAAGTGTACAAGGTGATCTTAATGAGATAAAATATCAAGATTCAAGAAATAACAGTCTCCATAGAATAGTCACCTTTGGACAGATCCAATCCTACTTCAATTATAGTCTCTCGAACGACCACTTTAGCGGTCTTCCTTAACCCCATTGGAAAGACCTAGACCTGATATGTTTATTCTCAAGAGTTTAACTAACTTACCGTAAAGTGTATATGTGTAATATGTAGATAGTCAAGAGTGCCAAAAAATAATATTTTAAATAACGAGTGATGTCAAAATTAGTCATAAACACATACACTTGGATCATAAGATCAAACTCATAATCAAAAGGTACATGTAACACCAATATACTAGGCACATTATTGGGCCACAAAAAAAAAGTTTATTTCATGATATACAGTCATTAACTGTTGTCAATAATAAGTCCAAAGCATAGGCCTCAACGAGTAGATTGAAATTGACTACTAATGAGTCAAAATCAGACTTAAAAAATGGATTGATACACCCAAACAAAGAAAACCTTTTTAATGGGGCAAAATTGGGTTCTATATAATAAGCTCAAGCTCAAGTCCAATTTAGGCCTAGAGATGACCCAAATACCAAGAATGTTCAAAACCATTTATCTATCCATAAGCATAAGATGCAAAAATCTATAAAATTTGCACAAATCTAAATTAAAGCCTTAAATACGCTTATGAGAATTATTAAAATAATTTGACAAATAAGAGAGCTCAACATATGAGTTCCAAGCACTGCCATAACCTTACCCCACCAAAACCACAAAGTGCAGTGTCCAATAATTTAAAGATTACCACAATTCTTACTCTAAGATCAATTGGATGAGACCTGATTACACCAATAAATTGAACTAGAATCTAATCATAGAAAATCACTTTATAAAAGTCTCATAAATTAATTAGTAAATATATATATTTTTTCTGCTAATTTTCAATTATGAAACGTAAAATATAATTTCTACAATAAACATGTGCTGAACACATCATACAACTTACTAACATATTAGTATTTGGTGCAATATTCATCATGAGAATAAACCTAACAAATATTACAATAATATGTATGTGCTTAGCAAAGAGGCATTGATACCCATCTATGTCAATATGATGTCAATGTTTAGCAAACATCATAATACCATACACATTCCAACAGATAATATCTATAGCCAGGAAATCACTCAAAAGACCAACAAAAACTATAAAAATCTATCCCCAATAAGTCTATAGCATTTAAGGCTTCAATTATTAAAATCGTTTATAATTATAACCAATAAATTTTAGCTCAAAAATAATATTTGAATAAGAAAAAAGAAAAGAAGGTTTCCTGATGTGACGATCATATATAATTACTTCCTTACATGAATAAGAACCATTAAATTACACATCAAATTCTACTAAAGTGTAACAAAGGAATCGAACAGAGAACCTTACTCGATCCATATTACAAAGCAGAAACAACAAGAAACAGAGAATAACAATCACCCATCACTTTGAAAACTGTTCTGAAATTTTGTGTTACAAATTTGTTGATTTTCTTGTAGCCAATTCTGATCGAATCATCACGTGAAATTTCACACATGACTTAAGGATAGGTCATGGTCCGTTCTTGATTTATCCCAGATTTTTCCAAAAAGGTTGTGGGCACAGAAATTATAGCTTTTCCAAGCTCTATTTTCAGGTGCAATAGGGAAGCTTTGTTGCCTTGTGCTCCGGGTGATCGTATGGAGTTCGGGTATGAAATTTTGACTGGGTATCGAAAATCCGTTATATTATTTAATTTGATTTTTAGGAATTTTTTTGAAATTTATTTCCTCTTAGTTTGATCTCTGTACTGCTATGGGTTGCAAAGCCTACAGACTTGGGCCTTCGATGGGGTCCACCTAGTGGTCCATTAAATGCCAAAATTTTTGGGTCTCAATCCAGGATATTTCTAAGTTAGTCCCAGATTCATCGGAGTCTTGTATCAGATCCGTTTTATTAATTTAATCAATAAGAGTCGCTAGCCGGCACTACCCTATTCATCGGGTATCAATCTATTTAGAAATTTCGGATGGGTTTGGAGAGCCATTCGATCGAGAATAAATTGATTATGCTTTTCAAATCATTTTCAAAGACTGGTTTCCAAAAAAACCAGGTTTTTCAAATAGATTTTCGATTAATTTTGAAAAACTAAATCGATTACATTTTATAGTCTAAATTGCCCAAAATTTGAGATTTCATTGATATCAATCAATCACCATTAAAATTTCGTGATCAAAATTTCGGGGTCTAACATCTAAGTCGAGAGATGACTAATTCATCCATACACATCAACAAATTATTTCTAATATCAAAGTCATACAAGAAAATTAAGCATCTAACCATGCATTTTCAAGCAAATCAATCAACTTCAAGATAACCAATCTTGACCATCCGATGGATCTACCATCAAGACCAATAATCGGGCTAAAATTTTCTGAGATATAATCACATTAATCTCAGTATATTCCAGCCACAAGTCATGCCAAAATTTAACTAATGTCATAGACAAATAGGCAAAGATTCCATGCTAGATTACATACAACTATTCTAGTGTTCAAGCAATCTAGGGCCATTCATCTTAAGCATGATCAAATCAGTATATGATGAAATGGAATTATGAGTTTTCACATAAATGATCCATCAAAGCATGCATCTAATAGCAAGTCATAAATCCTATAATTTCTATGCAAGAAAATAAGATTTATCCTACACTATACTATGCTTTAAATCGAAGTGCATGTACAACCAATAATTGACCTAGAAATATGTGATCAGTATAGTGATTTCCAGAGATCAAAAGTCAACATTTATCACCTATAGAACATGTATTTTCTATCCATAAGGTTTATTTAATCTACCTCATATAGCATAGACATAAAAGTCAAAAGTTCAAAATTCCTACACATTGGTGCATAGTGGTCATGTTTGACCATCTTGACCATTGGATGGCCTTGCATGATCATGTAGATCACATGCATGACATCCCAAGTCACCAATCTAACACATATTCAAAATCTCCAAAGTTTTCAAAACAAAACTCTTCTTATTTGGTCAATCTAGACCATTGGATGACCTTAAATGATCATGTAGATCACATGCATGACACCCAACATCACTGGTCTAAACTTAGTGCAGATCTCATAGAATTTCCGTATCAAAATCTAATTTATTTTTGAAAAAGACTAAAGAAAAGTCAAGAAAATTCAAATCTCATTGGTCTCAACATTGTGGACCAATCTAGACCATTGGATGGCCTTGCATGATCATGTAGATCACATGCATGGCCCCCAATATCACTGGATACACAGTATAATTTAAACAAAAGTTTAAATAAAAATCCTTTCTATACTACAAAATTTCAAGCAAAATTCAAAAGGAATCACCAAACTATATTAGCCTTAATTTTCTATGGCAATTCTAGACCATTGGATGACCTTGCATTATCATGTAGATCATACATGACATTTAATATTTTGGTCCTATAATAAATATAGTCATTCCAGAAATCAAACTCCAAAAAATCAAGAATACTAAAGGATTCTATGGAGGAAATCTTAGACTTTCAAAACTTAAAATGCCAAACAACCAATAACCAAGTCTTTACCTGTGCTAGCTGTTCTTAGCTTGCAGTTTTGTTCCTAGTGGGGTGGTGAAAAGGGCTGGAAATATGCCCAAATAAATATATGTGCAGCTAGAGAAGAAATGGAGTTGATTGGTGGTGGTGGATTGAGGGTTTAATGGCTAAGATGGAAGGGCAAATTCAAAGATTGTAAGGGCTCTAATGGAGTTCTAATGGAGAGCTTAAGTGAAGAAGAAGATAGAAAATGATGGAATGAGAGCCCCTCCCAATGGAATTTGAAATTTGCAAGGCTTGGGGAGACAAGGGGCTGCAACAATGTGCCATTTGTCACACCATTTCTTCCCAATGTATTCCTCCACTTTTCTATACACTCTCTCTCCTCCAATATTCCATGCGCCCAAAGAGTGGACCCCACTTTGACTCTACACTCAACCACACCTCATGTCAACCTCTTGTCTTTTGTGGTTCTCAAAGCCCTCAAAACTTGTGAATTTCTAAAGTCTCACTACAAAAAATAAGACTACTAGCGACAGTTTTTTCAGCCAAAAATTGCTGCTATTAACGAAAAAACAATTAAAGGCTACTAAGACTATTAGTGGCAAGGGTATTAGCAACAATTTTTTTGTTAATAGGGGCAAGTTTTGGCTGCCACTAATAGTCTTATTTTTTTGTAGTGTCTTACAAATTATGTGGTGCATGCAAATGGGTGCATCTTACACCATAGATTTTCCCAATGAAAATGAATGATATAAGTTGGGTCAAATATTGGTCAAATGAATCAAGGGCTAGGATTTGCTAGAAATTTGAAAGATTTAAATTTCTAATTAAAAAATTATGGATTTTAATTACAATTGCCCTTGGGCTTATTTAAATATCACAAGGGTGTCATTATTTAATGCAATACATAAACACGTAACCCATGTGTTAGTGCATCTAGTTTCTTTTAATGTTATGGGTCTAAGTTTGACAAAACACAACAAGAAATCTCATGATAATTTTTAAAATTCGACCTGTTAGCGATGATCACCTCATCACCACCAAGGCTCAAGTCCAATTCGGGTCAGGGTTCAATAAGAATCAATTCGGGCTGGTTACAAGGCACAAGATGTGGTGTGTGTTTTTACTAAATTTCTAACACACCCATTCAAGTAAATGGGGTGCCCTATGGGTGGCCACTAGGAATAATCAATTTTCCATTAATCTGTGGTGGGTGCCTCACAAATTTTGATGGACCTGGCCTCAGGTAGTCACCTGACATTGTCAAGTCTCATCAGGTCTCAGTCAACAATTTAACCAACACAAGAATCGAGGGATAGGTGTTACAAAAAATGATCTCCATTGTTTGATTCGAAGCAATCAATGGGATTCGAGAGGTTTTGGATGTTGTCGCTGTTAGAAAACATGTTAGCACCAATAGAGGTACCCCAATTTAAAATCAAAACTTAATATTTTTCTTTTTCACATATTCATAGGTTTCAGATATATAAGAGGAGAATTAATTTGATTCCTAAGGAAGCTAAGTGCTATATAACTTCTGAGTCGACCAACTTGCAATCGCGCCCCAGGAACTGCAACCACTCTCCCAATTACTCTCGTAATTAGGGTAGCTCTAAACACACCCACGCGTTCTATGAAGGCGACATGATCTCAAGATCTTTATCATCTGATCCCACCCACGCGTTCAGAGAACACGTGGGACCGTTTAAAGCTACCCAATTATATTTGGGGAACTAATACTTACGCAAGAGATTTGTACTGTAGCACATGGTTAAAAGGAAAGAATTTAATAATCTTTTAGATTTGTGCCATGCCACAGTTAAAAGGTATGTTTTATTGGGCTAAGACATATTCTGATGATAGATTTCAAACTTGGGATTTTGGATTGATCATAGTTGTGTGGCACATGGTATAATGACAAATCACACTTCAATGACATGGGATAAAGTTTTATTTTAATGGTGTAAGATTATTTAAATACCATTTGGTGTTAAAACGTTGTAAGGAGCCATTATCCTAGTTAAAAGTACTCGTTTTTGCAACTGAAGTTCCACAACTGATGGTTCTACCTTTAACAGAGTTGATTGCCTTGAATAATAAAATGGAGATCATTTTTTTTTTATCTCAAATCTTTCATAATGGATCATGAGATCATGGCCCACATATCAGACGGTCCATGTGAGATTAACATCTGGCCGTCTAATATGTGGGCCATGATCTCAAGTTTGGTTTTGATTAACCGAACTTCCACCCCTACTACCACGACCCCATGACCGCCAACCTAATATGACCATTCCCACTACCACCACAACCATGACCACCGGAACCACCAACTTCTCCAGCACACCTCCTCCTCCACCATGGGCGGAGTCAAATTAGGGAAAGTAGGGCACCCCCCCCCCCCTTCCTTTATTTGAAAAAAAAAGACTTTAAAGAGAACTTATATGTACAGTAGAATATTCTTCCTTCTCAACCTGATTTCATATACTTGAATCATAGCCTGCTTTGAAGTAGATGATGATCTTCGAGAGATTAGATCTTGAGATCATGGGTCTACCATCAAATGGTCAGATTTTGATTCCAGGTGTCACACATCCTAAAAAATGCACATGATCATGGGCGGACATCAAATTTAATTCTCAGATCCATTTTCGTGATCTTTGCTACATAGAGTTAAAATCTAGCTGTCTGATGATAGGTCCATAATCTGAAGATCTATTTTATCAAAGATTGGGAAGAAAAAATATCTTCATATATGATTCAAAGCAGTCGACTGTTTAAATTTGTAAAACTCTGGCTAACAGTGAAGAATGTTGATTTGAGAATAAAGGTATCGGCACTTAAAATAAAACACATTTTTTACTATGTACCCGGTAACCCCATCTAGCAACCTCCTTCGATGGGCTTCCAATATCTTCGGAGAGATCCAGTCCCTCCGACATCGACTCCGATCTAATCATTAAAAACATATAGGGATGGAAGTTCGGGTACCCAAACCGAAACAAAACTAAAAATTTCGATTTTCGATTCTGTCTAGCTAACCAAAATTGAACATAAATGGAATGTTTGGGGTTTTTTTTTTTTGTTATATATTTTTTGAAAGTGAAACTGAATCAAAACCTGAAACATTTGGTTTTTTAAGTTCGCTTTTAGTTCGGTTTGAGTTTTTTTTTTTTTTTTAAATTTAAGCTACTTTTTTTTTTTTTTTTTTTTTTTTTTCAGGTTTCCACTTTTATTTTTGGATTTTTTCAATTTTCTTAGCCAACCTAATCAATTTTCGGTTTTCACCACTCAAAATCAAAATCGAACCAGAATTGGTTTGTCTCGGTTCAGTCTGAATCGGTCTTCGAATTGTTTCAGACTGATTCAATTTGCTCGATTTTCAGATCAACCCCTACCCACCCTATAAAAATCCTGGCTCCGCCCCTAGGACCTCCACCATTGTGACATCTAGGGGCGGACGCACATAGAGAGTGGGGGGCTCCCGGGGCCCCCCACACTTGTTTTTTTTCCCAAAAAAATTAGTTTGATTTTCAAAAGTTTGGGTTTCCCTAAAGACCCCCCAATATTGTTGACCACCCCAAATTTTACAAGCTTTGCTTTAAGGTTTAAGTTTGGGGTTTAAAAACCTCTCTCTCTCTCTCTCTCTCTCTCTCTCTCTCTCCCTCTCTCTAAAAAAAACCCTAACCACCCTCGTAACCCCTTCGCCCAACTCTCTCTACTTTCGGAAGGCAACTGAGATTCAACGGCGACGGCCCGACCAGGGATAGCAAAGAGCGAACCCCTTTCAGGCTTTCAGCCAGGTAGGGTTTCTCTCTCTCTCTCTCTCTCTCTCTCTCTCTCTTTTCTTCTTCATCTTCTTCTTCCATTCTCTTTCCCCTCTCTTTGATTCGCCTGCGGCAGCCATCCCCACACGGCCACACTGAGATTTGCCAGCGGCAGCCATCCCCACACGGCCACACTGCGAGTCTGTGACTCTCTTCTTCCTCTCTCTCTCTCAGTTGGCAGCGAGCCCCCCACGGCCACAACCCAACTTGTCAAATATAATTTTTTAGATGTGTTAAAAGCACCGTTGTTTCAATCCAAGATTTTGTACCCAAATTGATCGGAAGAAGATAAATTTTTTAGCTTTGCAGCCAATTAGTTAAACTGATTTTTATAAAGAGATTTATGATAGAGGTTCCAAATTTGATCATTCTTCTTATATACAATCCCCTATTTGTTGCTAAATTTTCATTGATTTATTTTTTATATGCTTCACAACTGGGTTGTAGCAAAAATATATCTATATAATTCAGGTTCATGATGTTTTTACCACCTGACTCCTTGTAACCACTCATTCTTTGAATTCGATAGCAGCAGGGTCTTTGATCTAGAGATGTTCCAAAGATTTTGACCTTACACCCAAATGGAGCTTCAACCTGAACTCAGGTTGAAGTTGAAGTCAGGCTCAACCTATTTTGATGAGCCGAGTATAAAACAAAATTATTGTTTCAATCGGATGGCCAGTAGGCTCAGCTGAAGAAGGGATCAACCATTATATGGTAATGGTTTTTATTTGTTGGTTGAATCAATTGGGGCTGAGTCCCCTATTCGTAGGATATATACACTCTCTCTAAGAATTTTTGGTCTAATGGCCCTATTTATACCATCAGTTCATCACAGCCATAGCCACATCCCCCTGAACCGACTTTCTCTCTCTTATTCTCAATACTCAATCCCTAACTATTTTTTCAATTTTTTTTTTCAGGATTTTAGTTGGATTCGTCGGTCAAGCGCTTGGTTTGGATTTGTTAGAGCTCGCATTTCATCCGATCATGCTAGATTGGTGCCTTGGAGGTAAAATTAATTTTTTAATTTAAATTCGATTTAATTTTATATTAATGAATTAAAAATATAGTGATTTTGAATGTGATATATGAAAATGTGAAAATCCCTAAAGCCCTAATTTTTTAGATTGAATAGTTTTTGACTGGTTCAAAGCACATGATGGATGGTGGTTTTTTACTCGATTTTTCATACGATAAGTATTTAGATCATAGTCTTTAAATTGCAGTTACAACACTCACGACGATACTATGTTTAGATGTGTCCCAAAATTTGACCCTTTTCTTTATCTAAATATGGGAGGTAAAATGTTTTAAATAATATATATCGACTACGGCCTCCCATCAAGTAAATCCTGCATTCACCCCTGGTGACATCACCATCTTCTGTGTATCATCTCGTCCTCCACTACTATACAACCACATCTCCTCTACCACCATATTTTCTGTGACAGCCCGGCTTTCGGCACCCCGAAACCCGTGCCATCAGCATGATCATCTTGACCGTGCCCCTTAGCTAAGCACGGAACATTGGTATATCAAGTAACATGAAGTAGTAAATGAAACTGCGGAATTTAAATCTATATAAAAGCATTTCTCAAAAGATAGTTCTACCCTCATGCCTCTGCATGAATGGAGAACCGATCTGAACCATCGATGATAGCAATCATCACGGATGGTTCGCCCAAAGAATAATCCCCAAAACCCAATACATACATTGTTCAACCAAAACAAGGCTTGACATACCAAGCCGTACAAATCTCTATCAAAAAGCCCTCAAAGCGGCACAACGGAGTCCTCTAGAAGAAGTCCTCAGGAGGTGGCTCCAACTCTTCGCCGGCCGCAAGGTCCGACTCACCGGGGTCAGCGTCTCCTGAAGCCTCGGCTGCTGCTAGTAGTGGACCTGCGACGTATAGTCTATAGGGTGAGCTACATCCTAGCTCAATAGGGAACAAAACATAGTTGAACATATAATTTATCACTCACATATATTCCATGATATGCCATGCATGATGTGTCTATGCAGTTATTGATGAAAACAGTTAAAAGGCATTTCATTTTACTGGTAATTTCTTATGTTTTCATTTATTCATGAATGATGCTGAAAAGGCCTAAAGCAAAACTTAAACTTTCAACTTAAGTAATCCCCGAGCAATATAGCATCGAGCCCCGATGAGATACCCATCATCGTCATCTATATAGACACTTTTAATGTATTCCCTGGGAATACTATATAGTACCCAAGCCCCTTTCCCCTGGGGATTGGTGGCGGGGTTTCACTTGTCTCAAATCAACACCCCTGGGGTGTGCTTACTGTGTACGGATAAGCCTTACATGGCAGCCTACGGTTTCGCCGATTATCAGTCCACGGATATCCTGCCGTGTCAGTCATGGATATCCCGCCACGTCGGTGGGGTACCCTATCAAACCTCAAATAACAAAAATATCGGTGCCTTACATATAGTTATTCACCGTGTAAGTGTGCTATCTTATATTAGTTAGGCCCTATCAAACATGATTCAATCTTGGGTACATCCCTGGGATGTATCCATTCGCTTGCATCACACCTGATGCTCTTATCTCTTTACTTCTTCATCCCCTGGGGATGACTCATTATAATTACTCTTATGGATGTCACACACACACATACTTTTCACAATTCTTAAGCAATAAAATATCTTGAATTTGAATTCTATATCACTACATACATGCTCTTGTAAAATAAGGTACATGTTCAAGGTGTTCCCTACCTCAAGTCTTTGTTTGATCAACGCATCAAGGTCCCACGTGGCTCCTTGTGCACTAGCTCACACGTACCACCAATGGTACCACATAACAGGTGAAACACATCACTTAGGATGCAATAAAGGAGGTCCAAGACTCTCCATGAAGCTTAAAGTCAAACTCAAAAGTCAACAAAATTTAGCCCAGTCGATTAATTGAACTCCAAAATCGATTAATCGAAAGTCAATATCGATTAATCGATTCTCAAATCGATTAATCGAGATTCCCATTCGATTAATCGAGATTCCCATTCGATTAATCGAAACCAAATTTGATTAATCGAAATTCCCTACCTATCATGTCGATTCTCAATTCGAGTGATCGAATTTCCAAAATCGATTAATCGATCCCAAATCGATTAATCGAAATTTGAAATCGATTAATCGAAATCCCATCTCGATTAGTCGATTTACCCCAAGTCATTTCCTCCAGCCTCTGGGGTCCACTGGAGGTCCACAGTCGATTAATCGATACCCAAATCGATTAATCGAAATCCAAAGTCGATTAATCGAAACTCAGTTCGATTAATCAAACTCGGGTTCCTTGACTTTTCAACTTTTTGGCGAATTTCGATTAATCGAATCCCAATTTCGATTAATCAAAATTGCCAGATTCAGCCCCCTTTGAGCTGGTCTTCCCAACCTTTTCCCACTCTTTTTCCTCTATTTTTCTAAACCATCATCCTACAATCTAAACCATTTTTCAACTACAATTAACCTCTACAATCTATACATTTTATTCACAAAAATTTACCTTTAATCAATCTCAACTTGATTTCAAATCAAGTGGTTGGAAGGCTAGGGTTTCAGCTTTGGCTTGAACAGATCCCTTGCGCAGAATCAGCCTCTTTAATGCTTGAATTCCCTCTTCCAATCACCCCCAATAACTCCTTGCTTAATCACCCTCTTTACTCCTCTCTCTCTCTTCTTTACTTCTCTCTCAACAACCAAACATCTATTTTAGGGTTATTAAACCCTTTTATCTCCCCTCTAGCTTGTGTGTTGAGCACATACACCGCGATAGGTGTATGTGACTTCAGATTTACAACACCCACCACATAGACATTCAACCCATCACATCTCATCTGTTCGTCACACCCCTTACTAACTATTGGACTTCTATTTGGTCAAACCTATGACCGATTGGGCACGGATCCCGAGGTCATAGTTTAGCATGATTTTTCGGGCTATTACATCCTCCCCACCTTTGGAAATTTTGTCCTCGAAAATAACCCAAGGTTCGTCGGTCTGGGTCTCTCCCCCCCCCACACCCTCAGGTGAGGTGGTCCAGTTGACTCAGATGTATTTAGGTATTCACAATTTCAAACATGGACTTCAAATTTTTTTTTTTTTTTTTTGATAATGGAATAGAAGGAAGTCCATCCTCCGGTTCATCCTTTCATTGTTGGCCTCCATACGGGCCAACACCTCCTCGATGGTCGGCCACGATGGCGGGCAGTGAGGATGAGGTGGGTGTCACGGCGCGAGTGGGTGGTGGTTTGGTGAGGTCATGTGAGAGGTGGCCCTCTCCCCTGAAGGCTCGGCTGGGTGTGCCCCATCCACGGGTGGGTCCTGCTGTGGTGGTGGGGGTGGTAGCGGTGCGACTGCTGCTGGAGCGGGACCCGGAGCAGGTAGGGTCCGCTTAAGCAGGTTGTAGCTACGGGTCCATGAAGACTTCGAAAACGTCTTCACGCGATCCGTAGCCCTCACCTCGTGAGGCGAGATGGTGTAGGAGGGATCGTTGGAGTAGCACTCCAACATGCTCGAGATGAGGCGAGCGTAGGGCATCTTCTCCTTGGGCCGGAGGTTGCCCTTCATCAACTTTCCTTTAATATATCTCATCCCCTCGAGGATGAGCATGGTGGCGTCGAACCACCGGCCACAGAAGGCCGCATACAGTGCCTGCTGCACTACATCTATCCGCTCGGTGTCGTGCCGCAACGGATAGAGATTGCACTTGATAATGGAATCAAGCATCCACATGTAGTGGGGAAGGTCGACCCTCTTTATGGAGGATCCCGACCCCTTTTTACCATTGGTCATGCGGGTCATGACCTCCTCAAAGCGGGGGTTCTCCTCGAAGGGTGGGAATAGGGTGGTCTCGGGTGAGAAATCGAGGTAGCACTCAAGCACCTCGTGTATGTGACGACGTGTGATCGTGTAGTCTCGACCCTCTATAGTGGTCTTGATCACATCATCGGTCGGGCCGTCAACAAGCCCTTGGTAGAATAATCTCACCAATCTAGGGTAGTAAGAACCCCGGATTGGTTTGAGAAGGTTGCCGAGACCGACGTTGTTGAGGTAGTTTCGAGCCCATTGGGTCTCGCCTGGTACATCGGGATTTGTGAATAGGGTTGGGTCAATGATGTATTCGACCTCGAAGGTCTTGGCCGCCCACCATTCATTTGGTTGCACCACGTTAGTGGGTGGTGGGGGCATTGGGGTCGATTCGTGAGAAGACTCGCGCATAGATGCGCTCGTCGAACCGGAGGTGGTCTCCGATGCCGACGGTGATGGAGTCCTCACCAGCGATGGGGTAGGTGGTGGTGGCGCGGCATTCTTACGCTGAACCGGGAGCTTAGAGGTTGCCTTCTTCGAAGACAACCGAGTCTTTGGCGGCATTTTTTGGTGAAATAGGGAGAATCTAGGCTTTAACTAAGTCAAATTGAAAGAAGATTTCGATTTTAGGGTTTACCGTAGGTTTTGGAGGCGATGCGATGTGAATGCAAGCCGAAAAACCAACGGAGAAGGGAACCCTAGGGCGCCGGATGGTCGGAGAAGAAGAAGAAGAAGTTGAAGCGCCCAAAACTCAAGTGCAATGATTTCGAATGGGGAAGAAAATCCCCAAATATATATATAGGCCCCGACTCGATTAATCGAAATTAAAACTCGATTAATCGAGATTCAAAACTAGGTTAAGCCACGCAAAATCGATTAATCGATTTCCCAAATCGATCAATCGAAAGTAAAAATCGATTAATCGAAAACATTTCGATTAATTGAATTCGTATTCGTTTAAAATTTTAAGTTTTATAGCTCACTGGCGCGAGCCAGTCGATTAATCGAAATCCATTTCGATTAATCGAAATTTCAAAATCAATTAATCGAAATTCACTTCGATTAATCGAAATCGTGCAGTAACTTCCAAAATTTTCAGGATTCTTTAAGTTATTCGATTAATCGAATTCCACTTCGATTAATCGAATTCCACTTCGATTAATCGAATTTCACTTCGATTAATCGAAATCGTTCCTCTGACTTCATATTTCTTCCAAGTCCCTTTAGTAATTCGATTAATCGAACTTCCATTTCGATTAATCGAAATCTCAAATCGATTAATCGAAACCTCCTCGATTAATCGAAATTTCATTATGTCATCCTAATTTCTTCTAACATTCCTAGTTTATTCGATTAATCGAACATGTGGTTCGATTAATCGAATACCCAATTCGATTATTCGAATTCCTAAAATCGATCAATCGATCCCAAATTGATTAATCGAAATTCTAAATCGATCAATCGAAAATGCATTCTATGTTTGTTCTAGCTCTCATTCAAATTTCCAGTCACTGGCGGATGCCAGTCGACTAATCGAACAAAATCGATTAATCAAAATTCCAAATCGATTAATCGATTTGAAATTCGATTAATCGATTTTGCCCAATTTATGTTGATTTTCAAGTTCTTTGGTTCTTTGATTTCTTTTGGTAGTTTATGACATCAAGTGGTTCATAGTTCCATAGAAATGCACACACTTGGTCATGTACATATTAAATTTGTTCCTTAAATCATACTTGATCAAAACTTCCACTGAATTACAAGTATCGTGGAGATTCCACCAACATGCTTGTGGTTTACATTGGATTCTCACGTCGTTGGAAATGAGGCTGGATATTGTTCCTTCACATCGGCCTCTCGTTCCCAAGTAGCCTCTTCTTTTGGATGATTGTTCCACCGAACAAGCACTAAGGGAATCACTTTAGTGCGTAGTACTTGTTCCTTTCGATCCAAGATTTCCACTAGTTCCTTTATCATGCTCATGTCCTCACACATCTCCATAGGTTGTTTTCCTAACACATGAGACGGATCATTCACATACTTTCTGAGCATCGACATGTGGAAAACGTTATGTACCCGATCAAACAGTGGTGGTAAACCAATGCGATACGCAACTTCACCTACGCGTCCCAAAATTTCAAATGGTCCAACATAACGTGGGCTTAACTTTCCTCTCTTGTCAAATCTCATTACGCCTTTCATAGGTGACACTTTCACAAACACGTGCTCACCCACTTTATAGTCGACACTAGTCCGCTTCATGTCGGCGTAACTTTTCTATCTACTCTGTGCTGACTTCAGCCTTTCTCTGATGATTCGAACGACGGTGGCGTTGTCTTCAAGTAGTTTTGGCCCTAACATAAATTTCTCACCTGTTTCCTCCCAATTGAGGGGTGATTTGCATCATCGTCCATACAAAGCTTCATACGGTGCCATGCCAATGCTCGTTTGGAAACTGTTGTTATATGCGAATTCGAGCAACGGTAGATACTCATCCCTGTATCCTTGCATATCTAGCATGCACGCTCTGAGCATGTCTTCTATTACTTGGTTCACTCGCTCTGTCTGCCCATCAGTTTGAGGATGGAAAGCTGAACTAAAGTCTAGTCGTGTTCCCATTCCTTCTTGAAATTTCTTCTAAAACTTGGATGTATATAGTGGATCATGATCTAAAACTATGCTGCTTGGAATCCCATGTAATCTTACAATCTCCTTCATGTATAAGTCTGCCAGTCTTCCTGCCGTATACATAGTATTGTACGGCAAAAAGTGCGCTGAATTGGTCAATTGGTCCACAACGACCCAAATAGCATTGTGCTTCTTGGCAGTACGGGGCAATCCAACAATAAAATCCATCGAGATTGATTCCCATTTCCATTTTGGGATTGGTAATGGCTGCATTAGTCCCGCAGGATGTCTATGATCAATCTTTACTTGCTGACAAGTCAAACACCATGACACGTATTCGGCCACGTCTTGCTTCAGTCCTCTCCACCAGTAGTTCTTTTTCAAATCTTGGTACATTTTGGTGCTACCAGGGTGGATAGCATAATTTGACTTATGGGCTTCATCAAGAATGGTTCGTCTTAGGTCGGCATTGTCCGGAATGCATAAACGGCCCTTAAACAATAAAGAACCATCTTCTTTAACTGAGAAGTCCGACCTGATGCCTTCACTCACGTCTTGATGAATCTTTGTTAATGCCGGATCTTTCATCTGTAGATCGTGGATATGCTCAAATATCACTGGCTTTACTGATATGTTAGCTAAAAAGGATCCGATGGCTTTTGACTCAATGTTCGCATCGTAGAATGCCAGGTCTTCCAATAATTTCCATCGGTGCATACCCAAAACCAAACAAGCTAACTAAGCTGAACCCTTCTGACTCAAAGCATCGGCTACTACATTCGCCTTGCCTGGATGGTATTGTATGGAGCAATCGTAATCCTTGAGGAATTCCATCCACCTGCGCTGTCTCATGTTGAGCTCTTTCTGTGTAAACAGGTATCAGAGGCTCTTATGATCGGTGAAAATTTCGAAAGTCTCACCATACAAGTAATGTCTCCAAATTTTCAGCGCAAAAATGACTGCTGCTAGTTCCAAGTCATGAGTCGGGTAATTTTTCTCGTGTTCTTTCAGCTGTCTTGATCCGTAAGCTATCACCTTCTTGTGTTGGTTGAGTACACAACCAAGGCCATTGTATGACGCGTCGCTGTACACGGCGTATCCTCCACTGCCTGAAGGAATCGCTAGCACTGGAGCCGAAGAGAGTCTCGTTTTGAGTTCTTGAAAACTCTTCTCGCATGCCTCACTCCACTCAAATCTTGAATCTTTTCGTGTCAGCTGTGTGAGAGGTCCCGATATCTTTGAAAACCCCTCGACGAAACGTCGATAATAGCCTGCTAAGCCCAGAAAACTTCAGACATCGGTCACTGTCTTTGGTTGCTCCCATTTAACCACTGCTTCTATCTTTGCTGGATCTACAGTGACACCATGTTTTGAGACGACATGTCCCAAAAAGCTAACCTCTTCCAACCAAAACTCACATTTGCTGAGTTTGGCGTACAATTGGTGTTCACGTAGTGTCTGTAGAGCAATCCTCAAATGTTCTTCGTGTTCCGTCTTGGATTTGGAGTATATCAAAATATCATCAACAAACACTACGACGCAGGAGTCCAAGTGTGGTTTAAACACTCGGTTCATCAGATCCATAAACGACGCCGGGGCATTCGTCAATCCAAATGGCATCACAAGGAATTCACAGTGTCCATACCGTGTCCGGAAAGCTGTCTTACGATGTCCTCTCGCCTTGACTCATCGATGATAACCAGATCTCAGGTCGATCTTGGAAAAGTACCTTGCTCCTTGCAGTTGGTCGAATAGATTGTCAATTCTAGGCAAAGGGTAGCGGTTCTTCACAGTGAGTTTGTTCAATTGTCGATAGTCAATGCATAGCCGCATTGACCCATCCTTCTTCTTGACAAACAAGACCGATGCTCCCCATGGAGACACGCTCGGTCTAATAAACCCTTTGTCCATAAGTTCTTGCAGTTGTTCCTTTAACTCCTTTAACTCAGCAGGAGCCATTCTATAAGGCGCTTTCGAAATAGGCTCCGTTCCCGGTGCTAAGTCAATGGCGAACTCCACCTCTCTCTCTTGAGGTAATCCAGGCAATTCCTCTGGGAACACGTCGACGAAGTCTCGCACAACTGCTATCTCAGAAATGACATTCTTTTCTTCCTTGTCCTCCTTTAAGAAAGCCAAATATCCACTGCAACCCTTTCTGATCATTTTCTTGGCCCTTACTACTGATATCAGTGGCACAGATGACGACCTCACTCCTTGAAATCGAAATGATCTTCTTGTGTTGGGTCTGAAAATGACTATCTTGTTCTTGCAATCGACGGTTGCACAATGCTGTGCCAACCAGTCCATGCCAAGGATCACATCAAACCCTTGCATGTCTAACAGTATCAACTTCGCTTCCAATTCGTGCACCTCTAGGTCTCGAACTGCTACAATGATGGATTTGCAAGCTAACTTCGTGTTTACTAACTCTCCAGTCGGAATAGACACAGATAGGACGAAGTCCAATGCCTCTGGAACAATCTTCATCTTCTTGGCGAAACGTGGAGTGACGAATGAGTGGGTAGACCCTGGGTCTATCAACACTCTAGCGTCATATCCAACAAAGCATCCTTTTTCATATATAGTTAAAGTACCTATAGTATACATACATACATACAATAATTTACACATCAAATTACAGCCTTAATTTACATATAGATTTAGTGTTGAGAAAAGAATCTATACAATTCCTAATGCATGCACCTTCTCTATCTAAAATTTCAATGAAATGGAAATTTTCTTTAATTTAAAAAAAGTCTCACCTTGGATGACGTCATGCACGTTCCCTGCTTCCTGAGCAGTGACTGCATAGGCTCTCCCCTGAACGATCGGCTTCCTTACTTGAATGGGTCGTGTGCTGCAACTGAAGCCGTCTTTCTTTTATCCGTCTCGGGGCAATCCTTGATCAAGTGGCCCACCTTGCCATATCGGAAACAATCCCTAGTTCCCGATCTGCAATCCACTGTTCTATGAGGCTTGCCACACTTTGCGCAAGTCTCCCGAGGTGCGGAAGAAACAGTACGAGAACCCTGTGTGATAGTGGCGCTAGTAGACATGGCAGGGCTCTCATATTGTAGAGGTCTCCCCGACGCAAGTAATGGAAACCTCTGTTGGTGTTGTTGCTGCGTCGGCCTTCCAAAACCTCCCTGAAACTGTGGTCTCTGATTTTGGGCCATGAACCTCGGCTTTTTATTCACCGGTTCATAGGTCCCCGTCCTTCCTTGTTCATTTCCTCCTCGCTGCTGCTCCCTCTATCTATACCTGTTATTGTTCTCCTCCTCTACAACTAACGGCTTGCTCATGACCTCTTCATAGGTCCTCAACTGAAATAGAAATACGCCTCCCCTAACCTCAGGCTTCAAACCTTGCTGAAACCTCTTGGATTTCATCACGTCGGTAATGACGTAATCCGGAGCAAAACGGGCAAGTCGTAGAAACTCCACCCCATACTCTCTCACTGTCATCCTCCCTTGCATTAACTGTAGGAATTGTATCTTAAGTTGGTTCCTCACAGCTTCCGAAAAATATTGTTTGTTGAACTCCTCAACAAACTCCTCCCAAGTCCAAGGCAACTCTGGGGTCTCCTGAGCCCGAGTCCGTATCACGGACTTCCACCAAGGCCCAGCCTCCCCATCCAACATATAAGCTGCCCATCTCACACTCTCATCTTCCGTGTATGTCAGCACGCTAAAGACTTTCTCCATCTCCATAAGCCAGTTCTCAGCGGCCATTGTGGGTCTCATCCTCCTAAACTCAGAAGGATGAGGGCACAGGCGCAGTCCCTGTGGTGGTGTAGGTGGCTGCTGTTCTCTTGATGCATGAGCTGCAAAGGATGCGGCTTGTTGTGCCATGGCAGCTGCCATAGTCTCCATAGTGTTCATCATCCTTTGTTGCTCCTCTCTATCTTCTTGTCTTTCTCTCACTCTCTCTTGTTCTCTTAGATCTTGATCCTGCCGATCTCGATCCTCTTCATCATGCTGTCTACTACTACTGCCCCCTGGGGTCTCAGTACCTCCTAAAGGCACTCTATTAGTAGGAGAGATGTAATCATCTCCACTACGTAGACTCCTCTATTGGCCTCCCCT
The DNA here is from genome assembly GCA_021018995.1 of Chloranthus sessilifolius. NCBI lineage: Eukaryota > Viridiplantae > Streptophyta > Magnoliopsida > Chloranthales > Chloranthaceae > Chloranthus > Chloranthus sessilifolius. Next base: position 137,599,622 of record CM037588.1, on the reverse strand, counting down.
TGGTCGGCCTCTTCCTCTAGATGACATTTGCGGCTGCATTTGAAACTAAAGTTTCGTTAGCAGAAGCCCCTATGTCTGACCAAAGAATAATTATCAGAATTTCTAAAAGAAAATGGCTTTGATACCAACTGTGATAACCCGACTTTCGGCATCCCGAAACCCGTGCCATCAGCATGATCATCTTGACCGTGCCCCTTAGCTAAGCACGGAACATTGGTATATCAAGTAACATGAAGTAGTAAATGAAACTGCAGAATTTAAATCTATATAAAAGCATTTCTCAAAAGACAGTTCTACCCTCATGCCTCTGCATGAATGGAGAACCGATCCGAACCATCGATGATAGCAATCATCACGGATGGTTCGCCCAAAGAATAATCCCCAAAACCCAATACATACATTGTTCAACCAAAACAAGGCTTGACATACCAAGCCGTACAAATCTCTATCAAAAAGCCCTCAAAGCGGCACAACGGAGTCCTCTAGAAGAAGTCCTCAGGAGGTGGCTCCAACTCTTCGCCGGCCGCAAGGTCCGACTCATCGGGGTCAGCGTCTCCTGAAGCCTCGGCAGCTGCTAGTAGTGGACTTGCGACGTATAGTCTATAGGGTGAGCTACATCCTAGCTCAATAGGGAACAAAACACAGTTGAACATATAATTTATCACTCACATATATTCCATGATATGCCATGCATGATGTGTCTATGCAGTTATTGATGAAAACAGTTAAAAAGCATTTCATTTTACTGGTAATTTCTTATGTTTTCATTTATTCATGAATGATGCTGAAAAGGCCTAAAGCAAAACTTAAACTTTCAACTTAAGTAATCCCCGAGCAATATAGCATCGAGCCCCGATGAGATACCCATCATCGTCATCTATATAGACACTTTTAACGTATTCCCTGGGAATACTATATAGTACCCAAGCCCCTTTCCCCTGGGGATTGGTGGCGGGGTTTCACTTGTCTCAAATCAACACCCCTGGGTTGTGCTTACTGTGTACGGATAAGCCTCCGCACTGACCTACGGTTTCGCTGCCGTATCGGTCACGGATATCCTGCCGTGTCAGTCGTGGATATCCCGCCACGTTGGTGGGGTACCCTATCAAACCTCAAATAACAAAAATATCGGTGCCTTACATATAGTTATTCACCGTGTAAGTGTGCTATCTTATATCAGTTAGGCCCTATCAAACATGATTCAATCTTGGGTACATCCCTGGGATATATCCATTCGCTTGCATCACACCTGATGCTCTTATCTCTTTACTTCTTCATCCCCTGAGGATGACTCATTATAATTACTCTTATGGATGTCACACACACACTTTTTACAATTCTTAAGCAATAAAACATCTTGAATTTGAATTCTATATCACTACATACATGCTCTTGTAAAATAAGATACATGTTCAAGGTGTTCCCTACCTCAAGTCTTTGTTTGATCAACGCATCAAGGTCCCACGTGGCTCCTTATGCACTAGCTCACACGTACCACCTATGGTACCACATAACAGGTGAAACACATCACTTAGGATGCAATAAAGGAGGTCCAAGACCCTCCATGAAGCTTAAAGTCAGACTCAAAAGTCAACAAAATTTAGCCCAGTCGATTAATCGAACTCCAAAATCGATTAATCGAAAGTCAATCTCGATTAATCGATTCTCAAATCGATTAATCGAGATTCCCATTCGATTAATCGAAACCAAATTCGATTAATCGAAATTCCCTTCCTATCATGTCGATTCTTAATTCGAGTGATCGAATTTCCAAAATCGATTAATCGATCCCAAATCGATTAATCGAAATTTGAAATCGATTAATCGAAATCCCATCTCGATTAGTCGATTTACCCCAAGTCATTTCCTCCCGCCTCTGGGGTCCACTGGAGATCCACAGTCGATTAATCGATACCCAAATCGATTAATCAAAATCCAAAGTCGATTAATCGAAACTCAGTTCGATTAATCGAACTCGGGTTCCTTGACTTTTCAACTTCTTGGCGAATTTCGATTAATCGAATCCCAATTTCGATAAATCGAAATTGCCAGATTCAAACCCTTTACTTTTTCCACTCTTTTTCCTCTATTTTTCTAAACCATCATCCTACAATCTAAACCATTTTTCAACTACAATTAACCTCTATAATTTATGCATTTTATTCACAAAAATTTACCTTTAATCAATCTCAACTTGATTTCAAATCAAGTGGTTGGAAGGCTAGGGTTCCAGCTTTGGCTTGAACGGATCCCTTCATGCTTGAATTCCCTCCTCCAATCTCCCCCAATAACTCCTTGCTTAATCACCCTCTTTACTCCTCTCTCTCTCTTCTTTACTTCTCTCTCAACAACCAAACATCTATTTTAGGGTTATTAAACCCTTCTATCTCCCCTCTAGCTTGTGTGTTGAGCACATGCACCGCGATAGGTGTATGTGACTTCAGATTTACAACGCCCACCACATAGACATTCAACCCATCACATCTCATCCGTTCGTCACACCCCTTACTAACTATTGGACTTCTATTTGGTCAAACCTATGATCGATCGGGTACGGATCCCGAGGTCATAGTTTAGCGTGATTTTTCGGGCTATTACATTTTCCATTGGGACCAACATCCCCTCTTCACCACCATCAAATAGTAAATAAATTAATTATTGGGTTGTTTCAAATATTCAATCAACGTGATTGCTAATATAATGACGTGAAGTGACCCTAAAATCACACTTTTGGAGAGTTTGGAACCATTCAATTTGTACAATCTAATATCAATCATGTTTTTATTTTTTAGCAAGGTTTATTGATTGAATGGTTCACATCTGCTTATGGGTGTGATTCTTTAATTGAGATATGTTTCAATGATGGATTACCACTTGGACTATTCTGATCGATCTTAGATGTGTGTAGGGGTGCAAATTCGTTTAACCGAAACCGAAACTGAAATTTCATTCTCAACCTGTCCAGCCGTTTTTGATTTTTAGGTTCCAAAGCCGAAACCGAACTGGGCCAAATCGATTCGGTTCGGTCCGATTCGGGTCTATTCAGTCCGATCAGTTTTCAGTCGATTTTTTGCTCAAATCTGCACCCTTAAATGTGTGCAATAACGTGGTATACAACTAAAACATAGTTTAGTTGTGTAAATTTAAGTATATCTTAAAGGTGTAAGATCTTTTAAACAACATTTTGGTTTTTAACTATTGGTACCCATTTTCCTAACAATAATAATATTAGTACTTGATTGCATTTGAACAAATGAGGAGCATGACGGTCGGCTCACTTTTACTCCATGTGGTTCGTTAGGCCAAAAAGTTTAATTAGCAGCCTACTGATGGATCTATTGATCCGAGCACCCAAATATTTGTCTTAAGATCTAGGGGTATGATCAATCAAAACAACAAATCAATAATTCATAAATTGAAATATTTGTGCGTACCTTATCGCAAAGATTGCCACAATTATGATTTTATTAAAAGCTTTAAAATAAAAGATCTCTAACTCACCTTGGGTGTAAGCTATGAAAGATGGGTTGCCGCTTGGATATTTAACGATCTTCTTTTTCTCAATACATCCGAGCATAATGGAGATGCTTTTGCTAATAAGGAGGGTTGAAGTGTGTCGAGCAATTGTTGGGAACAAGCATCCCTTATATTTATAGCCAATGAGTCCTTCCTATTAAGGACTTAAATTACTAATTATATTGTGATTGGAAATCACAATCATACCCTAAATAAAACTTAATTATTAGTTGCTTATTCTCTCAAATTCATCGAATTAGCAATTATTATATCTCAAGATTGATCTTACATAATTCACCGGTCAACAGATTGACCATAGTGACGACTACCAAAATAGAAACTTCTAACTGTCTTCGACTTGGGCACACTATGTCAATAAGCTTCAATTATCAAATGTTAGCTAACTTTTTTTGAATGACAAATCTTAATCAATCTCAATCAAAGTCTTTATAATCAGTTCGGTCCAGTGAGAATACTAACATAGAATCAATGTAATCAATGTAATCAATGCATCATGTCATTGACACATGACTGTTCATTAGTTACCGTATTATAATTCATCATCGACATGGATTCCAACTAGCATGATTCCACATAGATTGAAAGTTTATAAACTGAATAATGATTATATTTAAATTCAATCTATTATTGGTCCTACTTTGTTGCCATCTATTGGCATGTTCCAAAATTTTATTTGCATAAAAATAAAAAATAAAAAAATAATTCTTATTTCTATATCAATTAAATAAATATATTCACTCTTATATATCCACTCTCAAAGGCCATCAAAACTATCATTTAATTTCATACGCGCATCGTGCTCCGAAAAGAGCTTAGGAGGTAAGCCTTTAGTGAGAGGGTCATCTAACATGAGTGTCGTACTGATATTTTCAACAGATGCAACTTGATTTTGAACTCTCTCCCTTACAACAAGATATTTGATATCAATATATTTGGAACTTTCACTAGTCTTGTTGTTATTGGAGACGGCTATCGCAGTAAAATTGCCACATAAGATTCTCAGTGGCCTTGAAATACTATTAACAATTCGAAGTCTTGAAATAAAGTTTATCAACCATAACGCCTCACATGTTACCTCAAAACATGCAATAAACTCTGCTTCTATAGTAGACGAAGTAGTCAGTGTTTGCTTAACACTCTTTCAAGATACAGGCCCACTTACAAGTATAAAATATAATTCGATGTGGACCTACGGGTGTTTTGACACCCAACATAGTCGGCATCTGAATAACTAATAACTTCAAGGTTATTCGACCTTTTGTACGTGAGCATGTGCCCTTTTGTCCCTTATAAATAGCAAAAAGCCTTTTTGGCTGCTTTCTAATGGTCAAAATTAGGATTATATTGATACTTATCAAGTATGCAAACTATATACGCTATGTCTAAACGAGTATAGACTTGTGCATACATGAGACTCTCAACTGCAGATGCATAGGAAATTGTCTTCATCTGTTTTCTCTCCAAATCGATCCTGTGACTGTGAAATAGACTAAATTTATCACCCTTAATAACAGGGGCAACAATAGCAGAGCAATTATCTACATACAGAACAAAAATGATAAACTTGCTCCCACTGATTTTGAGATATATGCATTGATGCATAATATTTTCTTTAAAAATAAAGTTTGAAATGACATTGTGAAATTTTAAGTACCATTGGCGAGATGCCTGCTTTAAATCATATATAGACCTTTTGAGTGTATAAACTCAATGGTTCTCCCCCTTAATTTGAAAACCTTCAGGTTGTGTTAGAAAGATATCTTCATGCAAGTCACCATTCAGAAAAGTAATTTTTACATCCACTTGATACAATTCTAAGTCAAAATGAGCTACCAATGCCATGACTATCCTAAAAGATTTCTTTCGAGAGATAGGGAAAAATGTCTCTTTAAAGTGTGTTCCCTCCTTTTGAGTAAACCCTTTAAATGATCCTGAATTGCGACTTGTTTCAGAGTATCTACCATAGTACTCTCTGCCTCTATTAGATCTCACAATTTTAATATTCGAATTGAGTTGTAACTCAACTTTGGCTTTATAGATCTTAATTATATTCAGGGCCTCAGATTTCTCATGGATGAAAAATATATAACCGAAACGAGGATAATCATCATGGATGAGAAATATATAACCGAAACAAGGATAATCGTTAGTGAAGATAATAAAATACTTTTGACCACCACTAGCAGGAGTTGGAAATGGTCCACAAATATCAGTGTGGACTATTTCTAGCAAACTCGTGCTCTTGATAGCTCATTTCTTAGTAGTCTTCGTGAGTTTTTCTTTAACGCAATCTACACAAGTATTGAAGTTAGAGAAATCAAGCTTATCGATTATATTATCTTTAATTAACCTCTCCATTCTATACTTAGATATATGATCAAAATATTTATGCTATAAAATGGAGTTGTCGAGTGCTCATTTTCATTTCTTATTAACTTTATTATCCACATGTACAAAAACTATAGATTGGGCAAAAATGAATTCAAGTTTAATTTATAAAGATTGGCCACTAGTGAGACACTTGTTGCGCGGAAGCACACAAACTAACTAACGATCTCACGATGAACAAAAAAAAAGAATGCAAAAACAACAGAAAATAAAGAACATACACACAAGAGATAATATTTACATAATTCTGTAATATGCCTACATCCACGGGCAGCGATAATCCATTATATTGATGATCACACAAGAATACAAGAACACTCAAGCCTCACCAAAGTTCTCTTCAAACCCTTAGATAGGTTTTCCTAAGATTTACAATGATATCTCTCAATCACAAAGGCTCTCTAATTTATCTATGAGCTTTCTCTTATATAGAAGTAGCCTACTTCTAACTCAAAAGAAACTACTGAAAAAATGGAATCTGCACGTAACTTAGACGTCGCGAGTCATCACGCTCGAGTGAGAATCAAAGTCGCTCAAGCGACTAAAACCCATAACTTTTTTCCTTTGAACCGTGCCCTGGTTGCTTGAGCGACTTACACCCGTGAAATTACTCTTGAAGAGTGCACAACTCGCTTGAGCGGATTTCGCTCCCATTCGAACGACTTCAAAGTTAGAGCCCAACTATTACAATTCTCCACCTGACTCTAAGCTTCTCCATGTATTCTTTCTTTCGATCATAGCTAAACTCATATCATCGCTGCCACCAGTACCCCGAGGGTGCTCAAACCTGCTAAACATTGATCAAATTTAAACAATGTTTAGTCTTGACCACCGGTACTACCTTTGTCATCATAGCCGCAGGATTATCCTTCTTACTCACATTCTTTAAAGATATCTCCCCATCTTCGATTACTTTCCTTACGAAGTGATATCGTTTATCAATATGCTTAATACGAGCATGATATATATGATTCTTTACTAAGTAAATAATACTCTGGCTATCGCATGATACATTAACACTTTACCATGCGATCCCCAAATCACCAACTAAGCCCTGAAGCCACTATGCTTCTTTCACTGCCTCTGTTATTGCCATATATTCTGTCTCTATAGTAGACAAAGTCACTGTATCCTGTAACATCGACCTCCAGCTAATCGGACCTCCTGATAGCATAAACACATATCCTGTTGTAGACCGACGCTTATCCAAATCATCCGCATAATCTGAATCTATGTATTCGCATAATTGATGATCTATACCACTGCAAAAAACTAACCCGACATCCTTGGTACCACGTATGTACCTCATAATCTATTTCATCGCTTGTCAATGCTCCTTGCCTGGATTATCCATATACCTGCTAACCATGCTGGCGGTCTGTGAAATTTTTAGTAGCATGCATACGATAGCGCACATCAAGCTACTAATCGCACTTGCATAGGGAACACGAGTCATTGACTCACACTCCTCATCTGTAGTAGGAGGCATGCTAGCCAAAAGACGGAATTGAGCTGCTAATGGAGTACTCATAGCTTTTGAATTTTTCATACCAAACCATGAGAGTACCTTATTTAGATAAGTCTTCTGTGTCAGACACAACTGCCCTTTCTTTCTTTCTCTTTGGATCTCCATTTCAAAAATCTTTCTCGCTGCGCCAGGATCCTTCATCTCAAACTTCATGCCGAGTTGAGATTTTAACTTATTGATCTCCACCATGCTCTTTGCAGTTATGAGCATATCATCAATATACAAATGAAGGTAAATAAATAAGCCCTCAGCTAGGTTCTTAAAGTAAACACAATTTTCGTATTTACTTCAAATATAATTTTGGCCCACCATGAACGTGCCAAACTTCATGTACCACTGTCTCGAGGACTCAACTCGTATGAGGACTTCTTCAGTTTGCATATTAACCTCTCTTCTCAGAAGACTTGAACCCTTCAGGTTAGTTCATATAAATCTCCTTCTCGAGATCACCGTGTAGAAACACCATTTTTACATCGAGTTGCTCCAACTCTAAGTCCAACTATGCTACAATTGACAATAAAACCCGGATTAAAGTGTGTTTCACAATTGGTGAGAATACCTCATTGTAATCAATGCCTTCCTTTTACTTATAGTCTTTTGCTACCAACCGTGCTTTGTACCTTGCACTACTACTTTTTAGAGAATCCTTTTTTTTCTTATAAACTCACTTGCATCCAATCGCTCTCTTTCCCTTAGGTAACTTTGTCAGTTTCCAAGTTTCATTCTTGTAAAGAGAATCCATCCCTTCACTCATTGCGATCTTCCATTCCCATACACATCTACCATTGATTGCATCCTTAAATGAAGACGGCTAATTTTCATCCAAAGTCAATGTGTAGGCGACCATATCCTCGTAACCATAGCGAATTAGTGCTTTAATATTCCTTTTGTGGGTCTTCCACCTGCTAACGATTGTTCTGACTCTCTCTCATCTGTTTCTACACTTTCCTCTTATATAATAACTGTAAAAGTTTTTAACTCCACCTCAAACTGATATTCCGCCACCTCTTCTTTAATTTTCATGATATGTTTGTTAGATGTTCACATAACAGATTCATCAAAGGTCACATATTTATTAATCATAACCTTATTCTGCTCAGGACACCATAACCTGTACCCTTTCTGTAACAGCTGAAAAAAATGTGCTTGACTATACCAGGTATAGATTTGGGTAGGATCGGGCGTGTGCCTAACACGGGACACTAAGGACTAGTAAGAATACAATAATAAAAATGTGAGGCCTTAGCGGCCTAGTTCATTTAGTAAAATTAAACTAGGTACCACATACAGTCAACCCATTGGATATTAAAATTACACTTTATAATTGTACCCTTCCACACATTCATAACTGTGTATTAAATAATACACCTTATATTTGTACACCAACCATATACCTATAGTAGTGTATTACATAATACACTTGATATTTATGCTATTACATACACTGATAATCAGTGTAATAGAATTACACTCTAGTTAAGCCTTATAGGCTTATACGCATATACACTGAAAGCTAATGTGGGCTCTACATGGGATTCCAACCCTTTAGAGCTTATAAGCTTTTATGAACGCCAGGAGACTCCACCACTGCATGAGTCACCCTTTAGTTTCATGCACACAAAGTGCAAAAACCACTACAAGAACTCGCCACCACCTTCTCCTACTTCCCGCTTTGAGGCTTGAAGAAATCAAATCTCCATGGAGCAACCAAACCCTACACAACCAGTAAGTCTCATAGAGAAGGAATCCTTCTTCTAGCTTCTCAAACCCACTTCTCACTTAAATCTCTTAAAACCCTTGGATTCAAACCTGTGAATCACAAAGTTAACCTACAATTCGGTCAAGGGAATTGCGAAGGGTGACGAGTTGATCTTGGAGAGTTCCTTGCGGCCCTAGCTCTTACAAGTACTTCACGAACTCGACATCGACACCATTTCGGCGTTGTCACAACTAACGAATCCACCAAAAGTACAATGTAAACTAACCATGTAATAGATTAGGTTCGTTTCATTAGTTCATTTAAAATAAACTATAGGTCATTGACGTCGATTCCATGCGATCGGATTGACAATTCTGAGATATATGATGGTGTGAGGGTTTCGGAGTCAAAATATCCGATTATCGCACTCCGAAACCTTTCATACCAATTTAATTAATACAAATGAGTTTTATATACAACTTATGAAGACAATATAGTGTGTGTAGAGTGTAGAAGGCCCCATCAGCCTAAGAAAACTAAAGAAATTAGAGGAGAGCAGAGGGGCACCTGCAACAAGCCAAGTCATTAGGCTTGCCACGGCAACCCCACAAGCTTGTCGCGGCAAGGTTCTAGCTGAAGGGCTTGCAGCGGCAACCCTGCAGCTTGCCGAGGCAACCCTGTGTCTGCCATGTATGTTTGCCTGTGTGTGTGCTATGTGTTGACTCTTAGGCTAGTTGATCATGTAGGTTACACATGTGGGGTCTATAGTGACCCAGTGACCCAGTATACATGCTAAACACATGAACATGCATCATAGGTGTGAGCTCGTAAAAAGGAGATTTTTACTTGGATGTGTGCATGCACGTGTAACACGTAACTTTGATCAGTAGGTAAGGAGTTGACCTTGTTGGTTTATATCTTGCTTTCTCATTCTCATCTGGATAGCAAGTTAGTGATTATGCTCATGTATGATTATGTATGCTTATGTATGCTTATGCTAAATTCAGTTTTGATGTATAGTTATCTATGATAATGACAGATTCAGTTTCAACGTATGATTATGTATGACTATGCTAGTTTAATTTCGATATATGATTCTATGCTATTTGCTCATGATGCTCTCACATACTTGATATCATGCATTGGTCACATCTTGTTATCCTTGATTTCATGTACATGTTTTGCTTCGTCTTGAACACAAGTGATCCCGCTAACTCGGGAGCTTGACAAGTGATCCCGCTAAATCAGGAACTTAATGTCTCGGGTCTAAGGGATCCCGCTAACTCGGGAGCTTGACAAGTGATCCTGCTAACTCGGGAGCTTGATCATCTTATTTCTTGTATATGTATGTTTTACGTCTAATAGCTTATTTAAGCTAAATATGTTTCCTTGTATTTGTTTCAGGATGATTCCTTGTTCCAGCATGATTCCTTGTATTTGTTTCAGCATGAATACATCACATGATAAATTATTCGCATGACTAATTGCTTGTTTATGTTATATGTTGCTAGAATAGATATAAGGTAAGATAAGATGTGATTAGATTGGTATTTTATGCATCAAGAAGTGAATTGGCATTCTAACATATAGGTTAGCATTGTTAATTTCCTTGATGAGCTTAGATGATAGCTCATCCTACGACTTCATGTCTTAGCTGCAGGTCTTGACCTTGAGCACGAGGGTGACCCTGGATATTAGCCAGAGGAGGAGGAAGAAGAGGACGAGGAGGACGAGGAAGAAGAATTCGCTGAGAAATTCTTTCCTAAGTAGGTTAGAGAGAAAGAATGCTTGAGAGAGATTTGTTTTGAAACCTTGTATAAAACAGTATTATATTTTTTAAAGATATTTGGTACTTCATGTATAGGTTTTCTTTCCATTGTTTAGATGACGGGTGGCTGTTATCGGTGGAAAGCTATACATGGCATCTATTAGCTTTATTTTATAGCTCTTTGATAGTTTACTGCTTTTAATAGATGAATGAATACCAGTTTTTACCATATTATCTTTATATCAGAGTTATTAAATTGCTTCCACAAATGCAATACTTTGTACATGTCACGATGCACTTGTATGAAAGGATCATGTTAGGTGATCCGACGACTCGACCTTTTCCGTATATTATAAGGGGAAAAGTCGGGCCATCACATGTGGTATCAGAGCCCGATGTTAAGTCTTTTGGAGACTTAACTCTGCCGTGAACATATGGCAAAGTTTCTGATGTTTGTTCGATGTTCAGATCTAGGTTGAGTCTATGTTTATCTGATCAAGTGGTTGCTTGATCATAATAGGTTACGATGCCTCTACGACGAGGGAGAGGAAGGGGTCGACCACCGTTACCCCATCGCACTTGCCCAAATGCAATTCCAGTGGCGGGCTATGAGCACGACACTGCCTTAGGAAGCGGAGAAAATATGCATATGGCAGAGAGCTGAACTACAATGGAGAATGTTGCTGAGCATACTCCTCCCGTAGCAGATGCTAATCAGATGGGGCCAATTCCCAGAGTCGAGCAGAATGTGGGACAAAATCCATAGTTGATGGAGACCATGGTACACACCATGGCCATGCTAGCAGAGAGAAGACCCCCAGAGGGATTTTCGAAGTTTGTATGCCTCCGACCGCATAGTTTCTATGGTTTGCACGACCCGATGGAGGCTAAAAAATGGCTAACACAGATCGAGAAGGACGGTTCGATGCGCCTCTGCATTGACTACCATAAATTAAATAAGCTGACGATCAAGAATCATTACCCGCTCCCCAGAATTGACAATCTCTTTGATCAACTACAAGGAGTACAGTTCTTTTCGAAGATTGATTTACGATCAGGTTATCACCAAATGAAAGTGAAAGCTGAAGATATCTCAAAGACAGCTTTTCAGACACGATATGGTCACTACGAATTTCTCGTCATGCCCTTCGGGTTGACCAATGCACCTGCATCATTTATGGACTTGATGAATCGGGTCTTCAAGCCTTACTTAGATTAGTGTATCATGATATTCATAGACGATATACTCATTTGCTTGAAGACGAGAGCAAAACATGAAGATCATCTGTGTCTTGCTTTGCAGACATTGAGAGATTCTCAGTTATATGCCAAGTTCAGTAAATGTGACTTCTGGTTGAATCAAGTCAATTTTTTAGGCCATATCATCTCTGAAGCCGGTATTATCGTAGACCCTGCAAAGATATAGGCTATAGTGCAATGGAAGCAACCATAAACTGTAACCGAGATTTGAAACTTTCTAGGTCTCGCAGGGTATTATCGACGTTTTGTAGAAGGGTTTTTGAAGCTTGCTGGACCACTCATGCAGCTCCGAACGTCAAATTCGAGTGGAATGAGGCGTGTGAGCAGAGTTTCTAAGAGTTGAAAAGGAGACTCACCTCCGCCCCCGTGCTAGCACTACCATTAGGCAGTGGAGGCTTTGTTGTCTTCAGCGATGCCTCATATAGTGGGTTAGACTGTGTATTGAATCAGAGGGAATGTGTGATTGCTTATAGTTTTTGACAATTGAAAGATCATGAGAAGAACTACCCCACTCATGACTTGAAACTAGCAGCGGTCATTTTTGCATTGAAAATTTGGAGGCACTACCTTTACGATGAAACCTTTGAGATTTTCACCGATCATAAAAGTCTCAAGTATATCTTTACCCAGAAAGAGCTAAATTTGAGACAGGGAAGATGGATGGAGTTCTTGAAGGACTATGACTGTTCTATCCAGTATCATCCCGGCAAAGCCAATGTAGTGGCTGATGCACTAAGTCAGAAGTCATCCGCTTAGCTATCCCATCTTGTGACACGGCTACAAGATGGAAGTTGCTCAATGACTTAGTTTCATCCAGTACCACCCTTAAGGCAACATCGACGGGAGGTTTACTTGCGACAGTGATGATCTGATCCACACTCTTTGATAGGATCAGAGAACTCCAGATGCATCATGAAGAGCTTATTGCCATCAAACATGGAGTACTCAGTGAACTCCAGCCAGACTTTTCTATTAAGGACGATGGGTCCTTATTATTTTGAGGCCAAGTATGTGTACCAAATGATAGTGCATTGTGTCATGAAATTCTTGAAGAGGCTCATAAGTCTGCTTATGTTATTCATCCTAGTAGCACAAAAATGTATTAGGATTTGAAGAAGATGTTTTGGTGGAATGGGTTAAAACAAGAGGTGGCGAAATATATTGTGAAATGTTTGATCTGCCAACAAGTGAAGGTCAAACACAAGCATCCTGTTGGCTTGTTATAGCCATTGCCCATCCCAGAGTGGAAATGGGAGAACATTTCCATGGATTTTATCCTTGGCTTACCCCGTACGCAGAAGGGTTATAATGTGATTTGAGTGATCGTAGATCATCTCACCAAATCAGCACATTTCTTACTCTACAACATGTAATATACAACATCGAAATTGGTCGAAGTCTATCTGAAGGAGAATGTCCGACTACATGGGATACCAGTGAGTATCGTGTCAAATCGCGATCCTTTATATACCTCATGATTTTGATAGAGTTTTCAAGAAGGAATGGGTTCCAAGTTAGAATTTAGTTTTGCGTTTCATCCTCAGACCGACGAATAGACAGAAAGGGTGAATCAGGTGATAGAAGCCATGTTAAGGGCCTGTATGCTAGATTTTCAAGGATCATGGGATAAGCACTTATCCCTGATCGAGTTCGCATACAATAATAATTTCCAGTCGAGCATCAGCATGGCACCATTCGAAGCACTATATGGACACCGATGTAAATCTCCGAACAACTGGGAAGAAGCTGGAAAATGTCTCATTTTGGGCCCTGATTTGATAGAAAGTATGAATGAAGTGGTACGTGTCATTCGTGAGAGACTGAAGAGTGCTCAGAGTCGGCAGAAGAGTTATGCTGATCTCAAGCGAACCAGTATTGATTTTCAGGTAACTAAACAACTATAAGTATACTTGATAGGTGAATTGAATTACGTGTATTGTATTTCTAACATCTGTCGTACAAATTGACGATCACGTCTTTATTAAAATTTCTCCGACAAAGGGCGTGATGCGATTTAAAAAATGCGACAAGTTAAGTCCTCGTTGCGTCGGATCATTCCAAGTGTTGGGCAGAGTTGGTGAGGTAGCATACCAAGTTGCGTTACCTCCATAATTATCTAACATGCACGACGTATTCCACGTGTTTATGCAGAGGAAGTTTATCAGAGATCCAACCCACGTGTTGGATTATCAACCACTTGATATTTACGAGGATTTGACGGTGACTGAAGAACCAATCCAGATATTGGATCGTTGAGACCAAACTCTACGAACAAAATGTATTCCACTTGTACTGGTCCAATGGAAGAATCACGATTCTCATGAGGCTACCTGGGAGCACGAAGCTGATATTCGCACTTAGTATCCTCACTTGTTTACCTAAGGTAAGTCACTTAATGTATCAGTTAGATTGACTAACTACTAGATAATACTACATATATCCGCATGCGTTGCCATTATATATGTGTAGAAATTAGGTCTTAAAGGTAGAGAACTGGATAGAAAATAATTTTTCATGCTCTACATATAAACTGGTAATATACATAAATGACACTATTTAACCCAAAACAGTTAAACTATGAAAACTATGCTAAAGTAAGTGTGTCAGGTCTACCAGTAGGTTTAGTTAAACAAGTTTTGTCATAAAATTTGATAGGAATAATAATATTTGGACCCTTTCTAGTGAAACAAATTATTGTAACATAATTTTAAATAAGCCATAGGGGTGTTTGACATAAAAGGAGTGCCAAAGACCAATCAGCATGCGTGGATTGGACCAAACCAAGACCTAATGGTCTTGCCACATCAAGGAGTAGATTGGCCGCGACAAGCATGATAAGTTGCCGCGGCAACCAAAATAGGTTTAAGTGGGGCCGAAACCCCCAAATTCTATTTTTCTTGTTCCGTTTTGTGGTGGGGTCTCTGAGTTTTTCCCTCTCATGCTATACACACACCTCATTTGAGTTCAAAACTCTTCCGATCTCGCGCTAAATTCGTTGCATGTTGGAGAATCGCATTGGGCATAGCTTCTTCATCTCAATTTTCTGCGATATATTCCGAAATTTGGCGCATTTTTGAGGTAAAACCCTCGTTTTCCTCTCTTACTATTTCCATTTGATTAGTGAACTACCATGTGTTGGTGCGCGCTTTTTCTGGGTTCCTCTCGGTTCCCATTGAATCCGTGACTTTCAATTCAGTCCTAGTGGACTCTAGCGATGCGGCGTCCGGAATGTTAAAAGTGAAGGGGTTCTAGGAAGGTTCCTAGTTTATTGCGATCGCCAGCTGCAGATATTTATCGACGCTGTAACATATCAATGATCACGCTTAAGATCAGGTATGGGTTACTTCTATACTGAATCGTCCACCTGCGAACGTCAGCAATAGTCTTTTCCTTAATTTAGATAGTTTAATTTCCTTTTATTTTCCTTTATACTTATTGTGACTGCCCGAATTTCAGCACTCTGAAATCCGTGCCATCAGCACGACCCTCAAGGCCGTGCCCATGAAACCTTTACGATACCTTTGATATATATACAAGCCAAAATTTTTACTCTAAACGAATTCTCATAGATAAAATAGTTATGGTCCCTAAAGGCAGTCCTTGTCCCATGCCAATTCATGGGCATAAGAACATACCCAAGCCGTTAGATAAATGTTCATCCCAAATGTTTCATCAAAAGCATACCGTATTTAATTACATTCAATAAAGAGGCTTGATATACCAAGCCATGCCTAATACTCTCAACTCACTCTCAAAGTACGCAATGGGTCTCCTAGAAGAATTCCTCAGGAGGAGGCTCTGACTCCTCAGTGGGTACGTAGTCTGAATCCCCTGGATCAAAGTCTCCAGAAGTCCTTGCTGCTGCTAGTCCTGAACCTGTGACGTATAGTCTAAGGGGTGAGCTACATCCTAGCTCAATAGGGAAACAAAGTGAACATATAGATTAAATCTCACATATATGTTAGCCGTTTTGAAAGCACAATTTACTAGGTATCACTTTTAAACAGAACAAATGGTATAACTGAAATAACTAAAATGGATACAGCTGATTTCCCTTCATGGTGTTGTTTGTTCTCATCTTACTGGTTTAGTTATGAATTCGGCCTAATCACTTAAACCTTTAACTTAAATAATCCCCAAGCAATATAGCATCGAGCCCCGATGGAATACCCACCATCGTCATCTACTAGACAATTGTTGCATGTATTCCCTGGGAATAATTTCCAAGCCCCTTTCTCATAGGTGGCGGGGTCTATTATTAAATCTACATCCCTGGGATGTGCTATAAGTATACGGATTGGCCGCCGTACCGGTCACGGATATCCTGTCGCGTCAGTCGTGGGTATCCCGTCACGTCGGTGGGGTGTTCTAATCAAACCTCAAATAACAAAATATCGATGTGCTTTACTTATAGTTATTCACCGTGACATGCTAATTTTTAGTACATTAGGTCTTATCATTATGCTTTAGTTTCACGATTTGTTTTCATCTGTATCCCTGGGATACTACTGATTTAATACATCATTTAGATGCCCTCGTTACAATATTCCGTCCCCTGGGGACTTCATGGTTTCACCTTAAAGCTTACGCACACACCCCTTTTTGAAAGATCATACAATACTCAACCTTTTGATAGAATTATACTGCATATATGAGTTGACGAAATGAAATACATGTTTCAAGAATATTCCCTACCTTGACGAAGTTTAAATACATATTTTCTCGTAGAGGTTTACACTTCACGATCCTACGTCAAATCTACATTTCATGTATTTAGAATATGCTTAGAAAGGTTATTAGAATCATTGGAGCGCATAGCCTCCATGTTTCTGCACCAATAATTTCAAGAACTGAGTGGTGCCTCGCGCGGGTGAGCACAAATCCTCGCTCGAGCGGTCACTTGACCTCGCTCCAGTGGTCACTTGACTTCGCTCGAGCGGTCACTTGACCTCTCTCGAGCGGTTAAATCGAGATCGCTCGAGCGGTTAAATCGAGCGCTCGAGTGGTTAAATCGAGCCGCTGAAGCTTTACTGGAGACCTCGCTCGAGCGAGCTTCCCTTTTATTTTGGGGACCGCTCGAGCGAGCCCAAAGCTATATTTTTATAATTTGTCCTCGCTCGAGCGAGCCCTTTAGACTGCTCGAGCGAGGAGCGATAATTTTTACATCTCGATCTGTTTGAGAAAACTATTTCTCCCCTCATTCAGCCCTTAATATCATAAAAGAAACATTCAACCAACATTCTATCTATTATTTATAACATGCCTAAGCATTTATCATGCCTTTAACATACCTCCAACGATAGGTCTCGCGCAAGTTCAATCCACGATTCAACACTCTACTAGACGAAAAGATCTCCAAGGTTCCTCCTCCAACCTTTGCTCTAGATCTTCTACCGATTTAAGCCTCAACAAAACCCTAGTTCTTTACTAGGCTCTTCTTTTCTTTCTCTCTATTTCTCCTTCTCTCTATTTAGGTTAGAATTGAGTTACGTCTGGGGCTCTTCTCTCCTCTCTCTTTCACTTATATACTTATAAGTTAGGGAGTACTAGTGTGTTTCCCACATACACACATAGTGTAATACCGGTTCATTTTGGTTTCCTTGTGAAACACATATACATGTGTATGGTGCATGACGTGCACGTTTCCCAAAATTTGGGGTTGTGACAGTTATAGTTCTAGTCAGTTTAGACTTCCCTGGTTCGATGGTAAGTTTATTTATGAATTTGTTAGAGTGAGTAGATCTATTCTAGTACTATAATTCTATTAAGAGTCTGATTAATTTAGCTTCCTAGTCTTATTAGAATTCTAATTAATTTAGTGAGCTAATGCTACTAGGAGTCCACATGTAATAGTTCTAGTGAAACTCTAATTAATTCAAGTATACCAATGGTACTAGAATTCTAATTAAATCATGTATAATAATTCTATTGAAATTATAATTTAAGCAATTATAACAGTCCTGTTAGAATTCTAATTGGGATAAAAGACTGATTCTATTGAAACTCTAATTTAAGCAAAGGAATTAATGTTACTGAAATCTAATTTAAAACGAATAAATTGATTTTTATCAAAATCTAATTAAAATAGATAAACTAATTTTATAAAAATTCTAATTAAAGCAATGAATTAGCTATGCTAAAAGTCTAATTAAGGTAATGAAATTAATCATACTAAATTCTGGTTGAAGCAAGGAATTGATCAATTAAATTCAGATTTAAAGAGATTAATCAGTCATACTAAGATTTAAGACACTTGATAAATTAAACATGCTGAAATAAAATAAACCTACTTATCAATTATACTAAAAGGATAAAACTAAAGCAATTAATTAATTCTAAGATTCCTAAAAAAGACGGGTTTGGGCCCACTATGCTAAGGAGGATTGGCCTCGTTCCCGAGTTCCCTCCGTAAGCTCCCTTGGGCAAATCGGGTGGCTAAGATTAAAGGTAAATTAGATTTTGGACCGTGAAATAATATTTTTAGGCTTTTCAGAGTTGATTTCAGAATAATAATTATGAATTAAATTGTAAACTAGGATTATAAAACTAGAATTAATATTTAGGATTTTTAGAGTTATTAAACTGAGAAATTAAAAAAAAACTAAATTTTTAGGACTGAATTCGAGTCCGAAATCAGGAAATCAGGCCGTATGATTAAGGACGGGTTTTGAATCGAAGAATTAGAACCAGAAATTAATGATAGGACTATAAATCAAGATTTTAAAATAGAATTAGAGCTTAGGGTTTGTGTATCGGACCGTCAAATTAAGGACTAGTTCTAGAAATAGAGAACTAGACCCAGATATAGAGAATTACGGTCTGAAAAGGGTGCTACGGTCTAAGACTGAAGATAAATTCCTAAACCTAGAGATTATAAGCTATGGTAGGAAACTAAAAATTAAATTATTACCTAAGGGCCGGGGCTGCGGAGAGAGATCTCGAAGATTAGAAGCTTGAATCTTGAAACCATGATTAGGGTGCTCTATGGGGTTGTCCTTAGAGTTCTCTGATTTCGGAATCCAAAAAAAAATCCGTTCTCTCTCAAAAATTTGCCAGCCTCCTGTGTTGTTTAAGAAAAAAATCTTTTATAGGTTTTTTCTTCAATTACGCATCATTTTCGAGGTGTTTAACTAAATTACGCGCTAGTTTGTTTCATGGCGCTTAATTGCTTTGAGTCGGTCACCGACTCAGTGATCGACCGACTGACTTGCTTAGCGAGTTTCCTAGTCCTAATAGCATTAGGGCTAATTGCACGCTTGTTAGTATGTGCACAATCCAATTAAGCATTTCTTCAGAAGCGTTTAATTAAGGAAGCTTAGGGGTCAAGGACTGTGAGGCTAGGTCGAGCGTAGGCCAATTGCGCGCTGGTATTGTAGCGCTCAATCCGATCGCGCATCTGCTTTCGGGCGCGTGATTAAGTCTCGCAATGGTCTGGGAAAGAAAGTTTGGTCTAAAAGGGGGACTGATTGCGCGTTTGTGGTTTGGCGTGCAATCGAATTATGCACGTAGTTTCTGACGCTTAATTTGGGGTTGTCCGGGTCTGGTCTCTAGACTGAATGGCAAGACTATTGTTTCAGTCTGCATTCTGACTATATACTATTATTTCAGTATATAGTCTCCCTACTTCGGGATCTGAGCCACAGAGCTATTGTTTCAGCCTGTGTTCAGCCATGTACTATTATTTCAGTGCATATCAGGGTTAAAAAGGTCAAAGGTTGATCGGACAAAAAGTATATTCTGAGAACGCAAAATGGGGGTGTCTACACCATGCCTCTGAAGAAGACCATGGCTTCCAAAATTACGCCTATACGCCCAAAAGCTTCGGCAAAGGCTAAGGGCAAAGCCCCATCCACATCCCAAGATCATGCCGATCCACGGGTGGATCGTGAAGAACCCGTTCCATGGTGGAACGCGAAAGCAATGGAACCCGATTGGCTGTTTGATGAATCCTTGCTCATATCGACCGACATGACTATATGGTCATTACGTTACCTTAAATAAGCAGGTCTAGATGCCCTTTTCCTGCCTGTACGTTCGCATTTTATCCATGGTTTGCCCGACAATTTTATCAAAAATTAAAAATTGTCGAGTTCCATGGAGAACTAGATACTGAGATCGATGGCCGCAAATTCCATTTCAAACTTCAAGACATAGCCAAAGCTAAGGGTTGTAGTGCGACATTTGATGCGAGCCAAGGTCTCCTCGCCCCTAGCCCCAAGGATGTGTGATTTACTCACGTCATTGCCAAACCGGAGGACAAACCACTCAAGGTCTCTCCATTCGTCGAAGTCAGTTACCACAAAATATGTGATTTTTAGATGTTGTCTTTAGGAACTATCTATACCCCATGCAACATGAGCGCGAGCGACACGACGCTCTGTTTTAAGCCCTTTTTTTTGTTCATGAAAACTGATGGGTTAATGCCCCGAAAGTTGTTTGGGAGGGTATTAAGTATGTCAGCATCCATCTCCTTAGTAATGTTGCAGCCCCTATGCCTCCCGACTCCTTGAGGGTCATCAAAACGCTAATAATATGGACCCCTATCAAATACCCCTGGGGAGGAGCAACGAATTGACCATATTTGTGTGTTTACCCCCACCAAATGGATAAACACGTATCAACGATGTCAACTTGTGGTGAAAACCCGACAATCACCCCAACCACGTGCTACCCCAGAACAGCCCAGAGCCACACCCTCAGAACCAAACCAAGAAGCACTAATGCCCTCTCAAGAAGAACCAATCCCCTCTCATGGAGAAACTTTTACACTCACCGACCTTGCTCAACAAATGAGGGAAAACCACCAACAGATCCTCCAACAATTTGATAACCTCCACCGGAATAATTATATGCTCCACCAACGCATCGACTTCATTGAAGAGGCCACCGCTCTTTTAATGGAACACACCTTCAAGACCACCTCAACCTCTTATGTTGGTCGGACACGAAACTTCAAGTCTGCATATACTCGTAATGCTGCCACTCTAGTGCCAGAAGCTACTCAGCCGGATACTAGACCATCAACAACTAGTACAAGACAGAGTGGCAAGCAGCCTATGACGCAGGCTGGTATGCAACATTTTTCTACTATTAATTTCCTATATATTTACTTTATTATTTAACCATGTCGATCATTATGATTGTTGTATATAATATTTATACTGTTACTATATTTATAGTATGCCATTATTCTCGACATTCTTATTGCTAAAATAATTTTCCAATGATACAGTTAACATTCAATTGATTTTTTGTTACACTATTTTAAAATTTGGTATGTTTTCCTATAGTCTTTCAACAATGCATACACCATGACCTGATCTCATTTCCCTGCCTTTATTTATTTTCGAGGACGAAAATCCCTATAGGAGGGGAGGGTGTAACAGCTGACAAAAATGTGCCTAACTATACCGGGTATGGATTTGGGTAGGTTCGGGCATGTGACTAACACGAGACACTAAGGACTAGTCAGCATACACTGATAAAAATGTGAGGCCTTAGTGGCCTAGTTCATTTAGTAAAACTAAACTAGGTACTACATACAGTCAACCTATTGGGTATTAAAAATACACTTTATAATTGTACCCTTCCATACATTCATAATTGTGTATTAAATAATACACTTTATATTTGTACACCAGCCTTATACCTATGGTAGTGTATTACATAATACACTTGATATGTATACTATTACATATACTGATAATCAGTGTAATAGAATTACACTCCAGTTAAGCCTTATAGGCTTATACGCATATACACTACATGGGATTCCAACCCTTTAGAGCTTATAAGATTTTATTACCGCCAAGAGACTCCATGATTGCATGAGTCACCCTTTAGTTTCATTCATGCAAAGTGCAAAAACCACTATAAGAACCACCACCTTCTCCTACTTCCCGCTTCAAGCCTTGAAGAAACCGAATCTCCATAGCAACCAAACCTTGCACAACCAGTAAGTCTCATAGAGAAGGAACCTGTGAATCACAAAGTGACCCTATGATTCGGTCGAGGGAATTGCAGAGGGCGACGGGTTGATCTTAGAGCGTTCTTTATGGCCCTAGCTCTTACAAGTACTTCACAAACTCGACACCGACACCGACACCATTTCGGCATCGTCATAACTAACGAATCCACCAAAAGGTACGACATAAATGAACCACGTAATAGCTTAGGTCTGTTTCATTAGTTCATTTAAAATAAACTATAGGTTGTTGATGCCGATTCCACGCGATCGGATAAAAAATTATGAGATATATGATTGTGTGAGGGTTTCGGAGTCAAAATCTCCAATTATTGCGCTCCGAAACCTTTCATACCAATTTAATAAATACAAATGAGTTTTGTATACGACTTATAAAGACAATATAGTGTGTGTAGAGTGTAGAAGGCCTCATCAGCCTAAGAAAACAAAAGAAATTAGAGGAGAGCAGAGGGGCACCCGTAGTAAGCCAAGTCATCAGGCTTGCCGCGGCAACCCGACAAGCTTGCCGCAGAAAGGTGCTAGCTGAAGGGCTTGCCGCGGCAACCCTGCATCTTGTCGAGGCAAACCTGCGTCTGCCTGTGTGTGCTGTGTGTTGACTCTTAGGCTAGTTGATCATATAGTTTACACATGTGGGGGGTCTATAGTGACCCAGTGACCCAGTATAAAACACATGAACGTGCATCATAGGTACTTGGTGCTCATGAAGAGCTCGTAAAAAGGAGATTTTTGCTTGGATGCGTGCATGCATGTGTAACACATAACTTTGATCATCAGGTAGGGAGTTGACCTTGTTGGTTTATATCTTGTTTTCTCATTCTCATTTGTATAGCAAGTTAGTGATTATGCTCATGTATGATTATGTATGCTTATGCTAAATTCAGTTTTGATGTATAGTTATCTATGATAATGATAGATTCAGTTTTAACATATGATTATGTATGACTATGCTAGTTCAATTTTGATATATGATTCTATGCTATCTACTGATGATGCTCTCACATACCTGATACCATGCATTGGTCACGGCTTGTTATCCTTGATTTCATGTACACGTTTTTCTTCGTCTTGAACACAAGTGATCCCACTAACTCAGGAGCTTGATGTCTTGGTCCAAGTGATCCCGCTAACTCGGGAGCTTGACAAGTGATCCCGCTAACTCTAGATCTTGACAAGTGATCCCGCTAACTCGGGAGGTTGATCATCTTGTTTCTTGTATATGCATGTTTTACGTCTGATAGCTTGTTTAAGTTAAATACATTTCCTTATATTCGTTTCAACATGATTCGTTGTTCCAGCATGATTCCTTGTCTGCATGCTTCCTTGTATTTGTTTCAGCATGAATACGTCGCATGATAAATTATTCGCATGACTAATTGCTTGTTTATGTTATATGTTGTTAGAATAGATACAAGGTAAGATAAGATATGATTAGATTGATATTTTATGCATCAAGAAGTGAATTGACATTCTAACATATAGGTTAGCATTGCTAATTTTCCTACTGAGCTTAGATGATAGCTCATCCTACGACTTTATGTCTTAGCTGCAGGTCTTGACCCTGAGTACGAGGGTGACCCTACATTTCAACCGACAAAGAATTCATTGAGGAATTCTTTCCTAAGTAGGTTAGAGAGAAAGAATGCTTGAGAGAGAGATTTGTTTTGAAACCTTGTATAAAATAATATTATATTTTTTTGAGATATTTGGTACTTCATGTATAAGTTTTCTTTCCATTGTTTAGATGACGGGTGGCCATCATTGTTGGAAAGCTATACATAGCATATATTAGCTTTATTTTATAGCTTTTTGATAGTTTACAACTTTTAATAGATGAATGAATATTAGTTTTTGTCATATTATCTTCATATCAGAGTTATTAAATTACTTCTGCAAATGCAATACTTTGTACGTGTCACGATGCACTTGTATGAAAGGATCATGTTAGGTAATCCGACGACGCGACCTTTTCCGTATATTGTAAGGGGAAAAGTCGGGCCGTCACACTTTCACATCATTTACATATCCTAGGAAAATTACTTTCTTAGCCCTTGGATCAATTTTACTATATCTGACATGATAGTAAGCTGCGCAACCAAAAATCATTAATACACTGTAATCTGTAGGCTTCCCTGACCACATCTCAATCGGAGTTTTATATTATATTGTTGTAGACGGTGATCTGTTTACTAAATAACACGCTGCACTGATTGCCTCGACCCAAAACTTTCTACCCAATTTCGCATTAGATAACATACATCTTGCCTTTTCTAATAGAGTTTTATTCATACATTTTTCTACCCCATTTTTGTGTGGTGTATTCTTCACTATGAAGTGCCTAACAATATCGTTCTCTTCACAGAACTCCTATAATTGTCCATTGGTGTACTCACCACCATTATCGGTTCTCAACCGCTTGACCTTCATTCTCGTTTGGTTCTCATATAGTATTTGCCACTTCTTGAAGATTTCCAACACCTCATCCTTACTCTTCATCATATAGATTCATACATACCGAGAGTAATTATCGATGAAGGAGATGAAGTCCCTGACACTACCTTTAGATGGAACCTTTGAAGGCCCCCATACATCTGAATGTATATAGTTCAGCTTGCCTTTTCTAGTGTGACCCGCTGGGTTGAACTTAACTCTTCATTGTTTCCCGATGACATAATGCTCATAATAGTTAACTTTGTTGGCCTTTACACCGTTCAACAAGCCCTGCTTGCTCAAATCTGTCATCCCTCTTTTTGATATGTGCCCTAGGCGCATGTGCCATAATTATATAGAGGACAAATTACTATTATCTGACGTAGATACTGCTACTCCACCTGTCACTGTACTCTCTGATAGAAAGTAAAGGTTTCCAACCTTTTTCGCTTTCATGACAATCAGAGATCCATTTGTCACTTTCAAAACTCCACCTTGAGCTGCAAACTTGAGCCCATTGGAGTTTAGTGTACCAAGCGATATGAGATTCTTCTTCAATTCCGGAATATGGCGAACATCGGCCAATATTCTCACAATCCCATCGTGCATCTTTATTCCGATACTCCCCTTTCCAACTATTTTACAGGCCATATTATTACCCACTAAAACTGTTTCACCATCCTCTTCTTTATAAGATGCGAACCAGTCTCTATTTTGACACATGTGGTAGGAGCACCCTGGATCAAGTATCCATGCATTCTGTGAGTATTTATCTGAAACCATTGACAACACATTTCCATCATCATCCAGAGCTTGTTCGGCTATACCAGCCTCATCAACAACCCTTTTATGTTTGGACACTTTGGAAAAACGTCCTTATTTTGGAAACGTTTCAGCTTAATATACAAAAAACAAATATTTTAGCAAATAGGGTTTTTATAGATTTTAACAGTTTAAATGGGTGTGAGATACAATTTGGTTGACCAGTGAATTTACCTTTCTACCCATTCTATAAAAGCTAGATTTAACAGTAAAAAAACCTTTGGTGTATTCATCTTTTTCGGAACAACCAGTTTTGGGTATTCACTTCTTCATCGCCTAGTTGTTCCAACCTCTCATCACAATCACAAATTTGAAAAAAATTATTAAACTATTTGCCCAAAAACCTTTCGTTAGGATAGTTTCCTGCGCTGCGTAGGTTCTTCTTGATTGACATTTTTTCCTGGAGTTCTCATCTTCATAGTTCCTGTCGAACCAAAATGGGTTTCTCCCGATTTTTAACTGAGTTGGCGATTGGCTTTTGGTTTCAATGAGTTTAAATTTTATAATCTAATAAGTGAACACATTCGTAGAATAAATGCATCAAAGCATTAAGTGATAAGCTCTTGTTCTTTCATTTTGTACCAAATGGAAGCTCCATTACTGAGCTTGGTTTCATATGTAATACAAATTTACAATCTCAGTAAAAATACCCAATACAATATTTACAGTTTAAGTACTCTTTAAACAAGATAAAATGGCATTTATTTATTTTACTTTTTTAATTTTTTATTGTAGGTGATACCAAAAGCTTTTCAGAAACATATGAGAGGGGATGAAGTTATTCTCCATTAATGGTATTTTCTTCAGAAACCCATTTTTGCCATGACTTCTTAGAATATGTTCTTTGTCCATTACTGAGCTGGTTCTTTGCCCATTACTGAGTTGGTTCTGTTATTATGTTCTTTGTCCATTACTAAGTTGGTTCTTTGTCTTGGATGAAAACACCATTAACGGAGGTCAAGTGGGTTTCTAAATCACCATTAATGGATGAAGCATTTTTTCTATTCAATAACCCCACTTTGTCTTCAAGAAGGGAACCCAATTGGCACGATATTGAATCTCATTAGAAAAGATTCAATATTACTCGGTTTCGATCCGAAGTTATGAACCTGCGCAGCTGGAACGATTGCTAAGAGAAGAAGAAGCTCCTGCGCATGTTGAGATTTTTGGCTTCTAAACTACCCTTTATAGAAGGGCAATCTAGTAAAGTCTTATTGAAAAGAACCTTAGCATCGTCCCTCTTTGTTTGTAATTGTAGAAACGGGTTATAATCTCACATAAATTAGAAAATTAAAAAAATGTGTAAGGTTGTTTTTCTAAAATGCTTACTTCTTGTATAATAGGCTAAAACATTTCCAAATCAAGGTTATTTTTCTAATATCCCCTTTCTGCTTCTTATCCTAAGCATCGTCCCTCTTTGTTTGTAATTGTAGACAATGCATTTTGATGTGACCCTTTTCGTGACACTCATAGCATTCTATTGTCTTTTTATTTTTGAATTTAGATCAGGACTGTGATCTACCCCTTTCGGATTTACGGTTCTTTGCTCTCCCCCTAACCATCAAGCCATTTACTTGTGTATCACTATCCGAACCTTTCTTTCTCATGTCGTTACAAAGCAATGCCGCTGTAACTAACTCCAGTTCAATAGTATCCTTTCCATAGAGTATCGTAGTAACTAGGTGCTCATAGGAATCGGGGAGGGAAGACAAAAGCAATAGTGCTTTGTTTCCTTAACCTCTTCTCTAACATTTAGTAATTCATATATTATTCTATTGAATTTATTAAGGTGTTCGTTGAGAGAAGTACCTACCTTCATGTGCAACTTGTACCGTTGCTTCTTGAGATATAGAAAATTCGTTAGAGAATTCGTTATATAGAGACTCTCCAATTTGGATTATAGCGAGGCCGTCGAGTTCTCCCACATTACGTTGTACGTAATCTCCTTTGCTAGACATAGCCGAATCATACTACACGCTTGAAGTTCGAATTCTTTCCAATCACTATCGGACATATCCGCCGGCTTACCTTAAAGCTCTTTCAATGCCTTGTGCGGCCCTTGTTGAATCAAGATATCTTAGACTTGTACTTGCCATAAGCCGAAATTGATCTTCTTGTCAAATTTCTCAACCTCAAACCTCGCGTTTGAAATCTTTGCGGACTTGGATGCCATCTCCGATCATAGAACATAAACGTCGCTCTGATACCAATTTGTTGCGCTGAAGCACATAAACTAACCAACGATCTCACAATGAGCGATCAAATAAGAATACAAAAACAGAAGAAAATCAACCACAAATACACATGAGATAATATCTATATGGTTTGGCAATATGCCTGTGTCCACGGGCAGCGATAATCCACTATATTGATGATCACACAAGAATACAAGAACACTCAAGCCTCACCAAAGCTCTCCTCAAAACCTTAGATAGGTTTTCCTAAGCTTTACAATGATATCTCTCTCTCTCTCTCTCACACAAAGGCTTTCTAATTCGTCCATGAGCTTTCCCTTATATAGAAGTCCCGAATCCTACTTCTAACCCAAGTGAAACTGCTCAAAAAATGGAATCTGCACGTAACTTAGACGTTGCAGGTCGCTCGAGTGAGAACCAAAGTTGTAATGCCCTGTGAAAAATTTTGACCTTTGAACAGTTCGCCTCGGTGTGCATGCCTGACTATTCGTATGTCGGTGATCGTGCAAAACATTGAGTAATGTTTGTCGATTTAGATCTTGTGTAAAGAGAGGGAATTAGAAAGTATTTCGACCATTAAGAGGAATGACATATACTTATGTTTGGTATAGCAACTTAACACCTAAGCCTAGGGCTTAGTTAGGGAAGTAAATGCAATTGAATGCTTTGCATTCAATTCCTCTTTCTTATGATTAGAAATTTATGAAGAGAGAGGAGAGTGAAGGTTCTTTGATTCAAAATTTCATGGAGGGGATTACGCGAACCGTGCATGGAGCAAGGATTGAGAATTAAAGCCAATCCCCATGTGTTCCACACAAACCCTAGGTTGGAGTTGAGCTTATAGAAACGGGGGATCGATAGATTTGAGGTATGAAATTCGTATTAAGTTGAGAATTAACATTTAGGTAGGTTTTTCGTTTATTTATGATCGAAAAATTATAAGGAAAGATGTTAGATTTGAGAAAGATTGGGGATGAAATGCGAAAACCAAATATTTGATGAAATCTGTAAATTTTGATCGATCGAAATCTGATTCGATCTGTGACAGCCCGAATTTCAGCACCCCAAAACCCGTGCCATCAGCATGACCTTCAAGGCCATGCCCTGTGATTATGTACGGAGCATTGGTATATATACAAGCCAAAAACTACAAGTAAGGCACATGCATCTACTCTAAACAAGTTCTCATGCATTTAAGATAAAAAGAGACTCTAAAGACAGTTCTTGTCCCATGCCAATTCATGGGCATAAGAACTAATCCAAACCATCGTTGGTAACTGTTCACCCCAGACGGTTTGTCAAAAGAATAAAGGTATTTAATTACATTCAATATAAAGAGGCTTGACATACCAAGCCATACCTAAATACTCTCAACTCACTCTCAAAGTACGCAATGGGTCTCCTACAAGAATTCTTCAGGAGGAGGCTCTGACTCTTCTGTGGGCACGTAATCCGATTCCCCTGGATCAACGTCTTCAGAAGTCTCTGCTGCCGCTAGTCTTGGACCTGCGACGTATAGTCTAACGGGGGTGAGCTACATCCTAGCTCAATAGGAAAACACAATGAACATATAAATTAAGCCCTCACATATATGTTAAAGCAATATAAAGATACAATTTATTTGATAGAACTGCTGAAAGACAATAGAATAATTGGAAATAAAAGGATAGATACAACTGTTACTTTGCATGACTTTGTTTATTCTTGTCTTACTGGTATAGTAATGGATTCGACCTAATCACTTAAATCTTAAATTAAATAGTCCCCGAGCAATATAGCATCGAGCCTCGATAGAATACCCACCATCGTCATCTAAATAGACACTTGTTATGTGAAAAAAATTCAATACTACCCAGGCCCCTTTCTCTTAGGCGACGGGGTCTATTCTCAACTCAACATCCCTGGGATGTGCTATTGTGTACAGTTTGGCCGTCGTACCAGTCCCGGATATCCTGCCGAGTCAGTCGTGGGTATCCCGCCACGTCGGTGGGGTATTCTAATTAAACATTAAATAACAGAATATCGAATGTGCTCTACATATAGTTATTCACCGTGATTGTGCTACTTTTATTACATTAGGCCTTATCATTCTTCTTTTGTTCCACTATTTGATTTCTTCTGCATCTCTGGGATGCTACTGGTTTAATGCATCATTCAGATGCCCATTATTACAATTCTACGTCCCCTAGGGATTTCATGATTTCCATTTAAATTCACACATGCACACACACATGTTGGAAACATATTTAATATGACTGTTCTCTTGAGATACTCTATATGATTGAAATACTCTATATACATCGTTTTGACGAATTAAAGTACATGTTTCAAGATATTCCCTATTTCAAGTAAAATCTAACGCGCTCCTTTCTCGTAGAGGTTTACGCGTAACAACTCACGTCACACCTACATTACATGTGTTACGAATTTACTCAAAATGGTCTCTAAATCCTTGGAAACACAGCTCTCATAATTTACACTAAAAGAAATGAGAAAACTGGGTAATTCCTCGCGCGAGCGATCATTTAGCATCGCTTGAGCGAGCACTTGACCTCGCTAGAGCGGTTACAATTCATCGCTCGAGCGATCATTATTCATTACTCGAGCAAGCACTATTGATCGCTCGAGCGGTTATTATTCATCGCTCGAGCATCACTCGAGCGATCATTATTCATCGCTCGAGCGAGCACTATTCATCGCTCGAGCAGTTATTATTCATCGCTCGAGCAAGCACAGTTCATTGCTCGAGCGATTATAATTTGAGATACCTGGAGCTCTAAGCGATGACTCGCTCGAGCGAGCTTCTCCTTCACTGTGGGTCTCGCTCGAGCGAGTTCAAGACGCAAATATGCTCAGAATATTCCCTCTTCCCTCGCTCGAGTGAGCCATTTAGACCGCTCGAGCAAGCCACGAAAAGATGTATGCTCTCCATCTGTTTGAGAACTATCACCTTCTTCATGAGAGATTTAATAGTGTCAAGGATCATTCGTCCACTAGTTTAAACTCTACTTAAAACATCCGTAAACATCTAAATCATACCTTACTCGATAGATCTCCTATAGTTTGATCCAAGCTTCGTCTAATCGTGAAGATTTTCAAGGTTCTCTATAGCTTAAAAACCAACGAACCTCTCCTCCTCTTTGTAAGCCTTCTCCTCTTTCTCTCTATTTTACCTTCTCTCTATCTATGCTAAATTTAGGTTACGTAGGAGAGACTCCTCCCCACTTTCACTTATATAGTGAAAGCTAGAAAGTTTCACATATACACACATAGTGTGTATATGTAGTTTTTGGTTTCCTTGTGAATCACAATTACATGTGCCTGATATGTGGTACATGTGCATGGTTCCCAAAAATCTGGGGTTATGGCATTCACTCCACCTTATAAAATTTTCGTCCTCGAAAATTGACGACACACTAGGAATTAAATACGACTATTTAAAAAGCTTCCGAACAGACATTCGTAGCAACACACCCAAACAATTATAATCAGATAATTCAATATATGGTCCAATGACCTGAGATCATGCTTGCATGGAGAATTATTTTTAATCTATACAAAATAAGAAGGCAGTCGTATCAATTAGCCTAATTATTCTAGAACTCTCTTAACGGCTATAAGCAGAATGACATTTATTCTACTCCAATTTATGAGAACCTGCACAAGGATTTTTATACAACTACATAATCGATTATACACACGCACATTGCACCAAATAGACTTATTTAATCAAAATTTATGCATATTTATATTAAGTCACTACTATGTCCGCCCTAGATTTTGTGACAATCATGTCACGATTGTTTCAAATTTTTTTTTTTTTCACCTCATAAACATGAAATATTATATTGATAATCACAAAATTTTAAATGACAGATGACGGCCTAGTCGTCACTCTGCTCATACTCCTCATCATCGTCCTTATCATCGTCGTCGTCGTCGTCATCATCATCACCAACCTCCTTGGCGGTAGTGGCACCACTGTAGTGCTCCTCGTAGCAGGGCCGGAGCTAGATGCTCCAAAAATAGCACCTCGCACAGCACCGATGCGCTCCCTGTATGTTTGCAGGTACGAATGGCCCATGAGGTTTATGAGGAGCGCCTCTTGAAACTGCTGATGTAATCTGATCTCCCGCCCCTACTGGAGGATCTCTCTCATCATACCGCTGTCGGTGCTAGGTAGGGGCTGCGAAGATGACGTAGAGGGAGCAGTCGGTCCTGCCGGTGCTTGCTGCGTTGCTTGTCGGGAAATCTGACGATCTCTCTTCTTATTCACACTAGTTTGGAGGCTCTTTAGATTTCGGCTTAGGTCTTGGGAGAGGAATGGAATGATGTTGTTGGTGGTGAGCATGAGTTCGTCCGTCCTGATTTGAAATCCCTCCTTCCCATTTCGTGAATCGAGGAGTCGGGAAATCAAACACGCATAGGGTAATCGGTTGATCGGTGGAGGAATAACACCCCTTAGGTTTCTTTTATGGGCATGCGCCATGCCCTTGATGACTACTATCGGAGTGCTAAACCACCTATTGTGAAAAGCGGACTATAGAGCCTGCAAAATTGTCTCGCGGCGCTCTTGGTCATGACCGGTCGGGTGTAAATTTTTCTTAAATATAATATCTAGAAACCACATGTGTGGCGGTAATTGGGATCGGGTGATCGTTTGGCCTGATGCAGTGGCGTCGCCGATAATGTCGGCGATAATGGTCGGGAAGCCTACGTTCCCAGAAAAAGGTGGTAGAGAAAGGGGTTTTGGTGTGTATGTGTCAGGGCACTGCATGACGGAGGAGACATCGGCACTGCCGAAAATAAGTTCTTTCCCGTCAATGGTGACGAGGATAGAGTCCTCACTCACGTTGGTCTTGAGTGTTTGGTAGAATAATTTTACGAGCCTCGGATAGTACCGAGCTCCAAAAGGTGTCAACAGTGCTCGTAGGTGGTTGTTTGTAAGGAAATTCGAAGTCCATTGGGTGGACGTCGGATCCCCAAAACAAGAGGGATGGATCTCCCATTTGGTCTAAAAAACTTTCGATCCCCACCATTCATTTAATTGGATTGGGGTAGGAGGTGTGGATGGGGGTTGTTGTGATGTCTGCGGCGCTTGGTTGCGCGATGATGGCGATCAAATCGACACCCGTTTCCTAGGTTGGGGGTTAGGGCTTTGGGAAGCCATTGATATTCAAGAAGAATTTATAAATGAAAATAAGGTAGAAATAGTGAAGATTTCACCTTTTAGAATGCTTGTGATGGATCGGATCATCCGAATCCGGCTTGAATCGGATGGAAAAGCTTGGAGATTGAAAGAAAAAAGCCCTAACTCTCGCTCGGGAGTCTCTTGCGTGAAGATGAAATAAAAGAACAGAATTTAGCCCATATATATACCTTGACCTCGCTCGAGCGGTCAAAATGCCATGCTCGAGCGAGCAATAGTCATCGCTCGAGCGAGCGAAGTTTATGATTTTATGTGGCTCGCTCGAGCGATCATAAGTGGTCGCTCGAGCGAGCCCAAAAATATTTTTCTGGTGCTCTTTTGCTCTTTTTCTGTCAATAGTCCTCACCACTAGTTTCCTATGTGGTGTATCTGGAATTTTTCACACAAAAAGTTGGTTCTATCATAATTTGGAGTTAATATACTAAATTTCCAATAAAATTCAATCATTCATTAAAAGGAAAAGAGACTTTCATACTACCAACCATTACATATTATTAATTTGAATAGGACTAATTAGTTGACAATTTCGAACAAGTTGGGATATTATTCTCTGACATCCGCCTCACGTTCCCACGTTGCTTCCTCGATGGGATGATTCTTCCATCGGACAAGCACTATGGAATAACTTTGGTGCGTAGCACTTGTTCCTTTCTATCCAATATATCCGCCGGTTCTTCTATCATGCTCATATCCTCGTGCATCTCCAATGGTTGACCTTGTAGAACGTGGGAAGCGTCACACACATATTTTCTGAGCATAGAAATGTGGAAAACGTTATGTACTCGATCGAATACTAGTAGTAATCCAATGCGATACGCGACTTCGCCCACCCGACCCAAAATTTTGAAAGGTCCGAGATAACAGGGACTTAGCTTCCCTCTCTTTCTAAATCTCATCACGCCTTTCATAGGCGACACCTTCACAAACACGTGTTCACCCACCTCATAGTTCACACTGGTTCGCTTGATATCAGCGTAGCTTTTCTGTCTGCTTTGAGCCGCCTTTAGTCTTTCTCTGATCATGCGGACAATAGCGGCTTTATCTTCAAGCAACTCAGGTCCCAAAACAAAATTTTCACCCGCTTCCTCCCAATTGATTGGCGATTTACATTGCCTTCCGTACAAGGCTTCATACGGTGCCATTCCAATGCTTGTCTAGAAACTATTGTTGTACGCAAACTCGATCAACGGTAGGTGCTGATCCCATGATCCTTGCAGCTCTAACATACACGCTCTGAGCATGTCTTCTATTACTTAATTTACTCGCTATGTTTACCCATCTGTTTGCGGATGGAAAGCTGAACTGAAATCCAGTCGGGTTCCCATTCCCTCTTGAAATTTCTTTCAAAATTTTGACGTGTATAGTGGATCACGATCCGAAATGATACTGCTTGGGATTCCGTGTAGGCGTACTATCTCCTTCATATAATTCTGCGAGTTTTCCTGCCGTGTACATCGTGTTGTAAGGTAGGTCCACGATTACCCAAATGGCATTATATCTCTTTGTAGTGCGCAGTAGTCCAACGATGAAGTCCATAGAGATCGATTCCCATTTCCACTCTGGTATTGGCAGAGGTTATAATAATTTCGCAGGGTGTCTATGATCAATCTTCACTTGCTGACACGTCAAACACCGTGAGACATATTCTGCCACGTCTTGCTTCAGACCTCTCCACCAGTAATTCCTCTTTAAATCTTGGTACATCCTTGTGCTGTCGGGGTGGATAGTGTAATTTGATTTATGAGTCTCGTCTAGAATGGTTTGTCGTAGATCGACATGTTAGGGATACAGAGACGGCCCTTGAACAATAAGGAACCATCCTCCTTGATCGAAAACTCAGATCTAATGCCTTCAGTTACATCTTGGCGGATCTTGGTTAGTATTGGATCTTCCATCTGTAGTTCGCGTATGTGCTCGAATATCACCAGTTTCACTAATATATTGGCCAAAAAGGCTCCTATAGCTTGCGACTTGATGTCCGCACTATATAGTGCCAGATCTTCAAGTAACTTCCATCGGTGCCTTCCCAAAATTAAACTCGCTAACTGCGCTGAATTCTTCCGACTCAAGGCATCGGCTACCACATTAGCCTTGCTTGGATGGTATTGTATGGAACAGTCATAGTCTTTGAGGAATTCCATCCATCTGCGCTGCCTCATGTTAAGTTCCTTCTGCGTAAATAAGTACCTGAGGCTCTTATGGTCAGTGAAGATTTTAAACCTTTCTCCGTATAAATAATATCACCAAATCTTCAACGCAAATATGACCGCTGCTAGTTCCAGATCATGCGTCGGATAGTTCTTCTCATGCTCTTTCAACTGTCTTGACCCATAAGCTATCACCTTTTTGTGTTGGTTGAGCACGTGACCCAAACCATTATACGAAGCATCACTGTAGACCGCGAATCCTCTACTGCCTGAAGGAATGGCTAACACTGGAGCTGAAGTGAGTCTCTTCTTGAGTTCTTGAAAACTCTTCTCGCACGCTTCACTCCACTCAAATCTTGAATCCTTTCTTGTAAGCCTCGTAAGAGGTCCCGATATCTTTGAAAACCCCTCTACGAAACGTTGATAATAACCTGCTAGTCCAAGGAAACTTCGGACATCGGTCACGGTCTTTGGTTGCTCCCAGTTCACTACTACCTCGATCTTAGC
Organism: Chloranthus sessilifolius; assembly: GCA_021018995.1. Lineage (NCBI taxonomy): Eukaryota > Viridiplantae > Streptophyta > Magnoliopsida > Chloranthales > Chloranthaceae > Chloranthus > Chloranthus sessilifolius. The sequence goes on along the minus strand of CM037588.1, from coordinate 137,564,150 downwards.
AGGATCTACTGTGACACCATGCTTTGAGATGACATGTCCCAAAAAGCTGACCTCTTCTAACCAAAATTCACATTTGCTGAGTTTGGCATATAATTGGTGTTCATGCAAAGTTTGCAGAGCGACTCGTAAGTGTTCTTCATGCTCCGTCTTTGATTTAGAGTAAATCAGGATGTCATCAACAAACACGATGACACAGGAGTCCAGGTGTGGTTTAAACACCCGATTCATTAAATCCATAAACGACGCCGGTGCGTTTGTCAACCCGAACGATATCACTAAAAATTCAGTGTCCATACCGTGTTCTGAATGCCTTTTTCTGATTGTCCTCAGCCTTGACTCTCAACTGATGGTATCCAGATCTCAGATCGATCTTGAAAAAGTACTTTGCCCCTTGCAACTGATCGAACAAATCATCTATTCTTGGCAAAGGGTATCGATTCTTCACAGTGACTTTGTTCAATTGTCGATAGTCAATGCACAACCGCATCGACCCATCTTTCTTTTTCACAAACAAAACTGGTGCTCCCCATGGAGACACTCTTGGTCTTATAAACCCTTTATCCATGAGCTCTTGCAATTGCTCTTTCAACTCCTTCAACTCAGCAAGAGCTATCCTGTATGGTGCTTTTGAAACAGGCTCCATTCCTGGTGCTAAGTCGATAGCGAATTCCACTTCTCTCTCTGGAGGTAATCCTTGCAATTCTTCTGGAAATACGTCTTCGAACTCTCGCACTACTGCTATCTCTGAAATAATATTCTTTTCTTCTTTATCTCCCTTCAGAAATGCCAAATAACCGCTACACCCCTTTTTGATTAAATGTTTGACTCTAACTGCTGAGATGAGTGGCACCTGTGTCGATCTCTCTCCTCAAAATCGAAACGATCTCCTTGTGTTAGGTCAGAAAATAACAACCTTGTTCTTACAATCCATTGTCGCACAATGATGAGATAGCCAATCCATGCCAAGGATCACATCGAATCCTTGCATGTCCAATAATATTAATTGTGCATCTAATTCATAGACGACGCCATCCCGAACGCTCACTACTACTGATTTGCAGACTAACTCTGTGTCCACTAATTCTCCCGTTGGGATAGACACTGATAACACAAAGTTCAGTGTCTCCGGAACAATCTTCATTTTCTTTGTAAATCTAGGGGTGATAAAGGAGTGGGTAGACCCTGGGTCTATCAACACTCGTGCGTCACGTGCTACATAGCATCCTTTTTCATAGATTTGTAACGTATCTATAACACATACATATACATATATAGCACATACTTTATTTAGAATTTTCTAACGTACAAAAATAAGTCCAAATGCTTTTCTAATGAATGCACTTGTTCTATTTGAAATTGTATTTAAATTGAAATTCTTTATTTAAAAGGAATCTCACCTTGGATGACGTCATGTACACTCCCTGCTTCTTGGGCGGTGACTGCATAGGCTCTCCCTTGAACAACTGGTTTTCGTGATTGAATAGGTCGTGGCATGGAAGCTGAGGCCGTCTTCTCCTTAATTGCCTCAGGGCAATCTCTAATCATGTGGCCCATCTTACCACATTTAAAACAGCCTCGCATTCCTTGCCTGCAATCTGCTATTTTTGTGGGACTTGCCACACTTGGCACAAGTCTCTCTTGGTATTGAAGAAGAAGCTCGTGAAAAACCTTGTGTAACTGTGGCTCCAATGGAAATAGCAGGACTCTCATACCTCATCGGTCTCCCTGACGCCAGCAATGGAAATCTTTGATGAGTAGTCTGTTGTGTGACTCTCCCATACCCTATCTGGAACGGTTGTCTCTGATTCAGTGCTACGAACCTCGGCTTCTTATTCATTGGTTCATAACTCCCAGTCCTGCCATGATCTATGCTTCCTCTTCCCTGCTGTTCTCTTTGACGGTATCGATTATTATTTTCTTCTTCAACCACTAATGCCTTACTCATGACCTCTCCATAGGTCTTTAGCTGAAATGGTGCAACTCCTCCTCGGATGTCCGGCCTTAAACCCTGTTGGAACCTCTTCGCTTTCATCACATCAGAAATTATGTAGTCTGGAGCGAAACGAGCCAATCTCATAAATTCAACTCCGTACTCACTTACGGTCATCTTTCCTTACATTAGTTGTAAAAATTGGGTCTCCATTTGATTCCTCACAACCTCCGAAAAGTACTGCTTATTGAACTCTTCAACGAATTCATCCCATGTCTAGGGCATATATGGAGTTTCTTGAGCCCTAGTTCGCGAAACAGATTTCCACCAAGGACCAGCCTCCCCATCTAGCATGTAAGCTGCCCAACGGACGCTCTCGTCCTCTGTGCATGGTGTCAGTACACTAAATACCTTCTCCATTTCACTCAACCAATTTTCGGCTGCCATGGTGTCTGCCTGCCCTGAAAAGCTAGGAGGTCTCATCCTCCTGAATTCGGTAAATGCTGAAGCTACTGGTAATGTAGGCCCTATTAGAGGCGTAGGTGTCTGATGTGGCTCTGGGGCGACATGAGCTACCAAGGATGCTGCCTGTTGTGCCATGGCAGTTGCCATGGTTTCCATAATATGCATCATCCTCTGACGCTCCTCTCTCTCTTCATTTCTTTCCCTCACTCTATCTTGTTCTCTCTGATCTCGATCCTGACGGTATCGATCCTGATTTTCTGCTTGATTTTGGTTCTCTCCTTGGCCACTGCCCTTGGGAACCTCCCTATTTCCCAATGACACTCTATTTGTAGGTGAGATGAACTCATTTCTACTGCGCAAATTCCTCTCATGACCACCCCTGGGTCGGCCTCTTCCTCTAGGAAACATAACGGTCTGTATGAGAAACCACGATTTCATTAGCAGAAGTCCCTATGTTCTGACAAAAATGATTGTCAGAAATTTAAAAGAAATGGCTTTGATACCAACCGTGATAGCTCAGATTTCAGCACCTCGAAACTCGTGCCATCAGCACAACCTTCAAGGCTATGCCCTGTGATTCTGTACGGAGCATTGGTATATATGCAAGCCAAAAACTACAAGTAAGGCACATGCATCTACTCTAAATAAGTTCTCATGCATGTAAGATAAAAAGAGACTCTAAAGACAGTTCTTGTCCCGCCAATTCATAGGCATAAGAACTGACCCAAACCATCGTTGGTAACTGTTCACCCCAGACGGTTTATCAAAAGAATAAAGGTATTTAATTACATTCAAAATAAAGAGGCTTGACATACCAAGCCGTACCTAAATACTCTCAACTCACTCTCAAAGTACGCAATGGGTCTCGTAGAAGAATTTTTCAGGAGGAGGCTCTGACTCTTCTGTGGGCACGTAATCCGAGTCCCCCAGATCAATGTCTCCAAAAGTCTTTGCGGCCACTAGTCCTGGACTTGCGACGTATAGTCTAACGGGGGTGAGCTACATCCTAGCTCAATAGGGAAACACAGTGAACATATAAATTAAGCTCTCATGTATGTTAAAATAATTTAAAGATACAATTTATTTGATAGAACTGCTGAAAGACAATAGAATAATTAGAAATAAAATGATAGATACAACTGTTACTTTGCATGGCTTTGTTTATTCTTGTCTTACTGGTATAGTAATGGATTCGGCTTAATCACTTAAATCTTAAATTAAATAGTCCCCGAGCAATATATCATCGAGCCCCGATGGAATACCCACCATCGTTGTCTAAATAGACACTTGTTATGTGAAAAAAATTCAATACTACCCAGGCCCCTTTCTCTTAGGAGGCGGGGTCTATTCTCAACTCAACATCCCTGGGATGTGCTATTGTGTACAGTTTGGCCGTCGTACCGGTCCCGGATATCCTGCCGAGTCAGTCGTGGGTATCCCGCCACGTCGGTGGGGTATTCTAATTAAACCTTAAATAACAGAATATCGAATGTGCTCTACATATAGTTATTCACCGTGATTGTGCTACTTTTATTACATTAGGCCTTATCATTCTTCTTTTGTTCCACTATTTGATTTCTTCTGCATCCCTGGGATGCTACTGGTTTAATGCATCATTCAGATGCCCATTATTACAATTCTACGTCCCCTAGGGATTTCATGATTTCCATTTAAATTCACACACGCACACACACATGTTGGAAACATATTTAATATGACTGTTCTCTTGAGATACTCTATATGATTGAAATACTCTATATACATCATTTTGACGAATTAAAGTACATGTTTCAAGATATTCCCTATTTCAAGTAAAATCTAACGCGCTCCTTTCTCGTAGAGGTTTACGTGTAACAACTCACGTCACACTTACATTACATGTGTTACGAATTTACTCAAAATGGTCTCTAAATCCTTGGAAACACAGCTCTCATAATTTACACTAAAAGAAATGAGAAAACTGGGTAATTCCTCGTGCGAGCGATCATTTAGCATCGCTCGAGCGAGCACTTGACCTCGCTAGAGCGGTTACAATTCATCGCTCGAGCGATCATTATTCATTTCTCGAGCAAGCACTATTGATCACTCGAGCGAGCACTATTGATCGCTCGAGCGATTATTATTCATCGTTCGAGCGAGCACTGTTCATCGCTTGAGCTATAATTTGAGATACCTGGAGCTCTAAGCGATGCCTTGCTCGAGCGAGCTTCTCCTTTACTGTGGGGCTCGCTCGAGCAAGTTCAAGACGCGAATATACTCAGAATATTTCCACTTCCCTAACTCGAGCGAGCCATTTAGACCGCTCGAGCAAGCCACGAAAAGCTATATGTTCTCCATCTGTTCGAGAACTATCACCTTCTTCATGAGAGATTTAATAGTGTCAAGGATCATTCGTCCACTAGTTTAAACTCTACTTAAAACATCCGTAAACATCTAAATCATACCTTACTTGATAGATCTCCTATAGTTTGATCCAAGCTTCGTCTAATCGTGAAGATTTTTAAGGTTCCTATAGCTTAAAAACCAACGAACCTCTCCTCCTCTTTTGTAAGCCTTCTCCGCTTTCTCTCTATTTTACCTTCTTTCTATCTATGCTAAATTTAGGTTACATAGGAGAGACTCTCCTCCCCACTTTCACTTATATAGTGAAAGCTAGAAGGTTTCACATATACACACATAGTGTGTATATGTAGTTTTTGGTTTCCTTGTGAATCACAATTACATGTGCCTGATATGTGGTACACGTGCATGATATGTGATGTGCACGGTTCCCAAAAATCTGGGGTTATGATACGATCGATCAAAATTGACTTGAGAAGGTAGAATACGAATTCTAAAGAAATTTGATCGATCAAAATATTTTTCGATAGAATGAAATGTGTTTCGATCGATCGAGTCACACACTCGATCGATCGAAAGGTATATAACAGGGATTGTGAATTTTATGTTGTCAGGATTCGGCCGATCGAAATATATTTCGATCGATCGAATTTGAGATCCGATCGATCAAATTATAAATCATTTGATCGAGATTATAGTGCCAGACTTTGGATTCTGAGGGATTTGACCGATCAAAAATATTTCGATCGATCGAATTTGGATTTTGATCAATCAAAATAGGGGATTGATCGATCAAAATTGCCAGATTCAGGAATCTATTGTGTTTTGTTTGTGAAATTTTTGAGGGATCTTATATATTTCCGTTTCGCGTATTTTCTGATGTATGTTATGTCATGTCTTAGGTACAGACTAGTTGATGTATAAGAGAAACTCACGAGATAGGGAGTCACGTGTGACTTCGTTGAGGTAGGGAAATCTACGTACCATGTGCATTTGATATAACAAACATGTGTGTTATGACATGATGGGTTTAATTGCAGGCGTATGAGTTTTACGAATGTGTAAGTATGAGTGTGTGTGTGTGCATAAAAAACTTGAGAAACTGAGTGTATGGTTTATGTGAGAATCTTTCAGGATTCACTTCGATTATGTGATAAGTATGTGGAATCCATTTAGATTCATTCGGTTGTGCATTAAGTGTGTGTGTGAACCCATGCATTTTAACTTTCAAACCTAGTTATAGTTATCACATTTTACGGCGATAAGCTATATGTATGCACTTTGCTTTAAGGTTTATATGCGAATACCCGACTGACGCAGCGGTATATCCGCGACCGACGCGGCGGGATATCCGTGACTGGTACGGCGAGATATCCGTACACCCTTTGTGATTTTGTGTGATCTTGTGAATTCTACCGGCCAACGGTAATTGTGTTTGGCATAAGTGTCCATCTTTTCGGGACCTTGTGCACTATAGAATAAATGGTTCATGTGAATGACGATGGTGGGTATTCTATTGGGGGCTCGAGGCTATAGTTACTCGAGGGATAAATTAAGTAAAGCACTTTTAAGTTTCCTTTCTAGTGTTAAGATGAAATTACATGTGCAAGTATTAAGGTTTCCAAACAAAGAACTATATTTGTGTTTCATGGAATTATCTTTACAACTGCACATTTTTATCAGAAATTTATGTCTTTGTTATGCCATAAGATATATGTGTGATGCTAAGAATCTGCATGCAATTAGTATTTCCCTACTGAGCTTAGATGAAGCTCATTCCTCGACTATATGTCACAGGTACATGTGAAGACTTGGGAGCGAAAGATCAAGACAAGGAGGATTTTGATTACTCTCCTGGGAAGGAGGATCAAGAGCCTCATCCAGAGAATTATTTCATTTGTGCAAGGCCCGGGTAGGTCCGGCCTTGGGAATTTGGGTTAGAGTATGGTTGTGTCATGTTTTGTAAAGAATATAAGCTTTTGGAGTTTCTATTGTATAATTTTTTTGGTGAACCATGTTTCGGTAAGGGATAGCCCTTACCAGTGGTTCTTTTGTCCATATGCTCGTATGAAATTAGAATCGTTATTTTGAATGCTACTTTGATGATTTAGAATTGGAAATCTCTTTAGTTGATTAGGTTTATTTCCGTTATGTGTTGTGGATGTGCTAGGTGTTCCGTTCGGGGATTGGTCTTAGTGTCGATTCGACGGTCCGGGTTTCACTATTAGGAAATTCAGGCTGTCACAAAGTCAGCTGAGCAACTAAAACCCCTAAGTTTTCCCTTTGAACTATGCTCCAATAGCTCGAGCGAGAAGCAAACTTGCTCGAGCAACTTACACCCGTGAAATTGTTCTTGAAGAGTGCACAACTCGCTCGAGCGGATTTAGTTCCCGCTCAAGCGACTTCAAAGTTAGAGTCCAACTATTACAATTCTCCACCTTGCTCTTAGCTTCTCCATGTATTCTTTCTTTCGATCATCGCAAAACTCATATTATCGCTGCCACCAACACCCCGAGGGTGCTCAAACCTTCTGAACATTGATTAAATCCAAATGATATTTAGTCTTGACCACTGGTACCACCTTTATCATCATATCTGTAGGATTGTCCTCCGTACTCACCTTCTTCAAAGATATCTCTCCATCTTCGATTACATCCCTTACGAAGGGATATCGTATATCAATATGCTTGGTACAAGCATGATATACATAATTTTTTGCTAAGTAAATAACACTCTGGCTATCACAGAACACATTGACACTTTCCTATGCGATCCCCAAATCACCAACTAAGCTTTGAAGCCACAATGTTTCTTTCACTGCCTCTGTTGCTGCCATTTACTCTGCCTCTGTAGTAGACAAAGCCATTGTATCTTATAACATCAACCTCTAGCTAATCGGACCTCTTGATAGTGTAAACACATATCCTGTTGTAGATCGACGCTTATCCAAATCACTCGCGTAATCTAAATCTATGTATCCGCATAACTGATGATCTGTATCACTGCAAAAAACCAACCCGGACATCCTTGGTATCACGTATGTACCTTATAATCAATTTCACTGGCTTTCAATGTTCCTTGCATAGATTAGCCATATACCTGCTAACCACGCCGAAAGCCTATGAAATATTCGATCGAGTGCATACCATAGCGTACATCAAGCTACCAGCCGCACTCGCATAGCGAATATGAGTCATGGACTCATGCTCCTTATTTGTAGTAGGAGACATGCTAGCTGAATGACAGAATTGAGCTGCTAATGGAGTACTCACAGCCTTTGAATTCTCCATACCAAACCGTGAGAATACCATCTCTAGATAAGTCTTCTCTGTCAGAGACAACTGCCCTTTCTTTTTTCTCTTAAAATCTTCATCCCAAGAATCTTTCTCGCTGCACCAAGATCTTTCATCTCAAACTCCATACCAAGTTGAGATTTTAACTTGTTGATCTCTACCATGCTTTTTGCAGTTATGAGCATGTCATTAATATACAAGAGAAGGTAAATAAATGAGCCATCCGCTAGCTTCTTAAAGTAAACACTGTTTTCGTATTTACTTCGACTATAATTTTGGCCCACCATGAACATGTTAAACCTCTTGTACCATTGTCTCGACGACTTTTTCAACCTGTACAAGGACTTCTTTAGGTTGCACACAAACCTCTCTTTCCCAGAAGACTTGAACCCTTTAGGTTGGTACATATAAATCTCCTCCTCGAGATCACCATATAGAAATTCCATTTTCACATTGAGTTGCTCCAACTCTAAGTCCAACTATGCTATAATTGACAATAAAACTCGGATTAAAGTGTGTTTCATAACCGGTGAGAACACCTCATTATAATCAATGCCTTTCTTTTACGTATAGCCTTTTACTATCAACCGTGCTTTGTAACTTGTACTACTTTTGAAGAACCCTCTTTCTTCTTATAAACTCACTTGCATCCAATTGCTCTCTTTCCTTAGGTAACTCTGTTAGTTCTCAAGTTTGATTCTTGTAAAAAGAATCCATCTCTTCACTCATTGCGATCTTCCATTCTCGTGCACATCTACTATTAATTGCATCCTTAAATGAAGACGGCTAATTTCCATCCAACGTCAACGCGTAGGCAACCATATCCTCGTAACCATAGCGAATTGGTGCTCTATATTCCTTTTATGGGTCTTCCACCTTCTAAGAATTGTTTTGGCTCTCTCTCATCTGTTTCTATACTATTTTCTGATGTAATAAATGTAGGAGTTTCTAACTCCACCTCAATTTGATATTCCGCCACCTCTTCTTCAATTTTCATGATCTATTTGCTAGATATTCACATAATAAATTCATCAAAGGTCACATATCTGTTGATCATAACCTTATTCTACTCAGGGCACCATAACCTGTACCATTTCACACCATTTATATATCCTAAGAAAATCGCATTCTTAGCCCTTGGGTCAATTTTACTATCTCTGACATGATAGTAAGCTGCGCAACCAAAAATCATCAATGCATTGTAATCTACAGGCTTCCCTGACCACATCTCAATCAGAGTCTTGCATTCTATTATTATAGATGGTGATCTGTTTACTAGATAGCACGCTGTACTGCTTGCCTCGGCCCAGAACTCTTCCCAATTTCGCATTGGATAATGTACATCATGCCTTTTTAAGTCGAGTTTTATTTATACGTTCTTCTATCCCATTCCAGTATGGTGTATTCTTCACCGTGAAGTGCCTAACAATACCATTCTCTTCATAGAACTCCTGTAACTGTCTACTGGTGTACTCACCACCATTATTGGTTCTCAACCGCTTGACCTACCTTCCTATTTTATTCTTAAACAGTATTTGCCACTGCTTGAAGATTTCCAACACCTCATCCTTACTCTTCATCATGTAGATCTATACATACCGAGAGTAATTATTGATGAAGGAGACTAAGTACCTGACACTACCTTTAGAAGGAATCTTTGAAGGCCCCTATACATCGGAATGTATATAGTCCAGTTTGCGTTTCGTAGTGTGAACCACTGTGTTGAACTTAACTCTGCATTGTTTTGTGATGACACAATGCTCACAATAGTCAACTTTGCCGACCTTTACACCTTTCAACAAGCCCTGCTTACTCAAATCTGTCATCCCTCTTTCTAACATGTGCCCTAGGTGCAGGTGCCATAATTGTGTAGAGGACAAACCACTATCATCTGACGTAGATATTGCTGCTCCACCTACCACTGTATTCCCTGATAAAAAGTAAAGGTTCTTAATATTTTACGCTTTCATCACAATCAGAGATCCTTTTGTCACCTTCAAAACTCCTCTTGAGCTGCAAACTTGAGCCTATTGGAGTCTAGTGTACCAAGCGATATGAGGTTCTTCTTTAATTCTGAAATATGGCATGCATCGGTCAATGTTCTCACAACCCCATCGTGCATCTTTATTCCTGTTGTGATTTTAATCTGTTTTAAACTCACAAGCGCGCCAATTTTCGACGTGGGCCTTCGACAGCATTGGACTATTTACAGACACCGTTGGGAATACTCACAAGTATGTATTCATACTTACAGCGACCGAATACTATGCCAAATGGGCAGAGGCCGAGTCTTATGTTAGAATCATCGCTTCAATGCTCGCGAGGTTTATAGTTTAAAATATCATTACTCGATTTGGAGTACCCAGAATGTTCATCATCGACAACGAATCGCAGTTCATTACAGAAAAGACGAAGAAGTTATGCAAGAAATACGACATTAATTTATGCCACTCATCGCCATTCTACCCTCAAGGCAATGGACAAGCAGAAGCTACAAACAAGACACTGATTCGAATCCTGAAATGAATTGTGGAAATAAGCAATGGAGCCGACTGGCCCGAATGATTACCGAAAGCACTCTGGGCCTATAGGACCTCTATTTGTACGACCACTGGCCAAACTCCCTACCTCCTCACCTATGAGATAGAGGCAGTCCTACCATATGAGATACAAGTACCATTTTTACGCATCCAACTCGATGATGAGCTATCCTTAGACGAGAGGAGAATTGGTTTACTTACTCAGTTAGAGCGACTCGATGAAACACGCCTAAGGGCAGCTGATCACACTCAAGTATATCAGAGGATAATGGCCAGGACCTATGATAAGAAAGTCCTTGAATGAACCTTTAACATTGGCGAGCTAGTCTTAAAGAAAATTAAGCCTTCCAAACACACCCATCCAAAAGTAAAACTGAAACCGAACTGGGAAGGCCCTTACGTTATAACAACTGCATAACCTGGAAACACATACAAATTGGCGAACCAAGACGAGAAAGATCTCCCTAGCTCCTGGAATGCCATGTACCTTAGACAATACGATCCTTAGTCTTATGATCATCACATTTCGTGGTTAAAATACTTATACTTATCATCCCCGTAGTCATCACGACCCACCCATCCATTGGTCGTATGTCTTAAATCCTCAGAATATCCTTAAAAATCTCCGACTTGTCGCCCATCATTTACACTTGGGCGATCTGATTGAAGGATTAGTGACCTACCTAAAACTTTTTTCAAAAGCGTAAGAAACACCCGATTCTCATTCCCTATCCCCACCATTGGAGGGGACATTAGAGAAAAAAAAAATGAAGATATTAGGTTCAATCAAAACTCATCATTCTTGCGCCAGCAAGATGCTTTCAAAAGAAATGTACACAAAAAAATATATATATCGAGTGAGAGCATTACGACGAATGAACAAGTCAATAAACTCAAGGAAGCATAAGCAGGCCGTGAGAACATCTCCGATAACTTTACTGAAAATGTATAAGCAAGCTGCGAGGGCATCTATGATATTCTCATACTACTAGATATCGTCGTAAGGTGGCGGGAGGAGGATAAACCCCTGCTAGCAATAGAATGTGAGATTTTGATGATACCAAAATATGACGAAGAGCTCGATCATGACATTCCATACCCCTCAGAGGAGAGGATTATTACTTATCCCTTTTGAAAAGGTATAAGTTACGAACTATTCCCCATATCACTAAGCCTTACCTCCCCCCTTCTAGTTTTATTTTGGACGATGAATACGAGGCTTCACAAGATATTCCTAGGAATGAAACTGAAAACCACTGAATGATGATTGATGCAATCACCCATTATACTTACCATGCTTTTCCCAAATAACCATGGAATAGGATGATCAATACCCTAAGATAGACCCCCGTACGCTATTAATCGAAGGACCTCCCTCGGTTTGGAGACAGTACCAATGCACTTTCCTGCAAGATTGATTCACCTAATACCTATGACCATTTATAGACCCAAAATGCTTATCTAAGGCCTAGGGAAGCTCCATTGCATCCATACGCTGGGGCAATTTTTTTTGAAGAAAAAGAAAAATTATATCAGAAATGCTAACCTGACCACGGAAAAGATAAAGAATGATGAAGATACAACTCAGAGAGCACTATCAAAATACCATACCGCAAGATCAACCACGCTTCTACGCTGGGGTATTTTTTTTTATTATTTTATTTTTATTTTTGTTTGTCATTGTTTTTATTGTCATTTGCTTTTCCTGTTGCACTATTTATTATTTTAAAAAAAAGAAAGAAAAGATAATGAGAGAAAGTCAAAAAGAGATAAGAGAAAAAAAAAACTTATACCCACCTTTCTATCCCCAGACCCCGGTCAGAGATATTTTCCCCCTTGACAACTGGCAAGGGGGGGGGGGGGGACAACTATTGATAGCATTACCTTTACATGTGCAGACACAAAGCGACCTTTAAAACCAGCAATAGGCCAGCTTAGAAAGCATTCAAGTCCCAGTGACGGCTGATGGCACCGAAGGAAAAAAGAAAACACCAAAAGATAATCAAAGGAGGAGAAGCAAATCAGGTATATTTGAACCAAAAATCCCTATATATATATAGACATATATAAAAAAAATAGTCCTTATTTTTTTCTCTTTCTTCACATTTGTCACTGGGGACACTCCCCCTATATACAACACACATACAACGAATATCAACAAATGCACACACACCCCTAATCCCTATGCTGCCACTGAGAAGGATGAGCGCCGCTATCGCCGGTATCATCAACTCAGAGGTCTGTAAACTGATCGTCTGAAAATACAATCCCAGCACCTGGAGTCCTCGGAACCTCTAAACGGTGAGGACCAGTCACCGAACCCCCCTCACTAGCCTGAATGACCGACCGCCTCGACTGAGAATGAGGAGGAAGTCTCGCATGACTCCCTCGAATGACAGAATCCTCACGACTATCGCTCCTGTCGTGACTGTGAGAGGTATGACAAGACTGCCCAGCTGAAGAACTCATAGCCCTTGACTCCAACCCCTCACGATGACTAGCCGACCTGCGCGACCCCCGCTCGCCCCTCGTTAGGCGGTACTGTAATCGATCCAGGGACACCTGCATCTCCGCACGTGTCGTCCAACACGCTGCGGCTAGTGCCTCCATATGAGCCCTCTGCGTGACCAACATCTCGACCACCAGATCCTCACGACTCTCCACCTCTCTGAGGACCCGTCTCGCCTCCGAAGTGGTGCGCGCCCGCGCTGCCTCTAGCCGTGCCTCCTCGAGCTGGCGAACCTGTATAACTCTCTATTGAATCAAAAGAAGCAAACATATGTATATACGAATAACAACAAAACTCAAAATGAAAAATACATATATACCAGATCTAGCCCCTCTCCTAAAAGTCGCTCGACTATCTCTGCGGTCACATGATCGACAGATGGCACCCGAGGGACGGCAAATGCAGACGGCTATAACGAGAATAAACAAATGCATCAGATAAATATTACGATAACAAAAAAGTTATGAACCCAATGATTAAAACATACTTGGGTAGGGATAGGAACGGACTCCTGAGGAGGAGCCTCAGGAGTGGAGTCCGGCATCGCCTGAGCAAAAAAAACAAACAACAAGCCAATAGGAACGCATTAGAATAAATAGAAATGAACAATTCAAACTAAATTACGCTAAACCATACCTAACTCTCGGAACGTAGAGAGGCGACAGTCACCTCCCTCATCTGTAAGTCTTTAGCAGCTCGACGCTGAAACACCGACACACATTAGTAAACCATCAGGCCAACATAATAATAACGCCTAACAAACCAGTACAGTAACATAAGTAAACTGAAGAGTGATGGAACTTACCTAATGCTCCAACTCAAACCGTAGACGAGCTATCGCTGGATCCTCCTGACTGGAGGAAGCCACTGAAGAAGGATCAAATGCCCGAGCCGAATCCCCTACAGCGGAAAGCTCTGTTATCTAAAAATGCCACCAATATGCCAACATTAGCAAGGATCCCTGAACCGTCAATAGTTAATAAGTCTAATCCAAGATACTTACCAATCGCTCAATCTCCGAACGTAAACTAGCTTCCACCGCACGACCCTCCTACTGCTGGCCACGCAATAGCTCGATCATCGCCGCCTGGCGAGCAACCTCAGACTCTCTCTCAGACTAGCCATAATGAAAACAAGACCACTATATTAAAAACATTACCAGAATAAACCACTATAACGCGTCAATGAATTAAAACTAGTAAACTAACTCACTAGGAGCTGATGAGCCTCTGCTAGTCGAACTCCTAACTCATCCTCTGCCGCCCTGGCCCTGGCAACTGACTCAGTTAAAGAACACAATATCTCCTCATCAGGACGAGGAGCATGCCCCATCTGCTCCATCGCCCTATGGAGGGTGTCCAATGCTCCCCGCACACTCGCCGTGAGGTGGCCCTCCTCCAATGCGACCAACCCCTCCCTCAATGCCGACGTTGACTCTGGCCCACCGACAGTGAAAGAACCACTGCCATGAAAAGGGCACGTGAAGAGATGCCCACCACCCAACGCACCGAACCACCTCCTATACTCTCGTACATCCGCCTCATCACGCGCTCCCGTGACTTTAGTCCCCCGACTCTGAAATCGACTATCTGGAGCGCCATCCGCTCCATAAAATTCTGGCCTGGAGGGCCGGTCATCCTCTTAGCCACCCTGTGGCTAGTCGTCAGAGGAACTCCCTGATCGATTCCCCACTACCGTACCACCCGAGAGGTGTGGATCCTCTTCACTCGCTCAAAAAAATGGACCCATATGTCCACATCAAAGAAGGGTCGACCAGACTCAATCATCGCCTCACCCGCATCCTCTGCACCATCATAAGGTCTCCAGATCACCTATCTAAAGGAATAAATCAATCCATGAGCGAAGCCTAAGGGCCACCAAGAAAAAAGATGAAGTCCAAATGAAAACATAATGTCATACACATACTTGCCCTGCATGCATATCCTCGAAGAGGCCTCGTGCAGTCTGAAGGTAGCCGACCAGTGACGACCCCTCAATGCCTCCCTCCACACGCGCATCTGCGGGAACATGAGCGAAATCTCCGACAGGACCCCCGAGCGCAGAAAAGCAAAATGATCGTATGCCCAAAGCTGAAAATGATAACACAATAACGACCCCACGTAATAAACATTAAGATCATCACTATGACCAAAGGTTAAAAAAAGTCACCATGATACCAATTTAACTAAAACTCACCTGGAGAAATGAGAGGAAACCTTCGATCGACGCTATCCCCTAGCCCCGACGGTAAAACTGCTCGTAGAGATGCGCCAATGTAGCCGCACACCATGCATAGGTCGGGACTAGGTCTAAATCCCCCAGAATTATAAAAAATAACCCGGTGACACATCCTCGAGTCAAAGAAGAGAAAAGTATTGCGCCCAAGAAGTGCATCAAGAATGCTCGGAGTACCCTATCCGCGACCAATCCAGACTCGGTCACGAGCTCCAGGCCCATCACTCTCACACAACGTGCCTCGTAAAGCGCTGCTGCCTCCGAATGATGCCTCGGAGGGGTGAGCCCACTCACAAACGTATCAAAAAAGTAAGTGACCCGAACAACACCTGGCCCCGATCCACTCAACCTATAAGGCACACCCAGGATCCCCTCACATACCTCTAGATAACTCCCTGCCATCCGCCCCGTGATCGACTCACCCTCGAAATGAAGGCCAGTAATGCGAACCTAGTCCTCAGGGGTCGGCAGCATCATACCGACTGGAAAGAGAAGCGCTCGATGCCTCTCGCTATACCTCTCTATAATCACCGCGATCAAGCCCCGATCGACCTGAAAAGGCTCCAAATCTAAAATCGTCCCAAACTCGAAAGACAATAAACGCTTCCACTGAAACTCCGGCAAGGCACGATACTAAGTATGAGACTCGGTCAATGCCGTGCTGATAGCTAGCTGCAGGGGCTCCTAGTGAACGAAACATAAACAATGACAGTAAGACTGGCGCATAGCTATGACGAAAGATAAACAAATTTAGAGATCAATGCAAATGAAACATGCCCAAACCACATAATAATAATTTACAATGAACACATAAAAACATGATAAGAACAACTAAATAAAACATGCCGTCATAATACACAAATAAACACGACCCATAATCAATGCAGGTTTGACGTAAATTATAAGGGCTTACGGATCCTAACGAGCCTATGTCATAGCCTGAATGCCTAGGAAAATGGAAGAACTCTTACTTACAGGGACCTACCCGGCCTCTGGCAAAGAAATCCTCTAGTGGATAGTGCCTACAATCCCAAGGCTCTGTGCCTGGCTGCTTCTCACCTTGCTCACCCTCAACTCTGTCACCCTCCTCCTCGGCTACCCCAAGCTCAGCCTCGGGTACCTCCTCCCTGACCACCATCTGGTCACCCTCGGGGACTCCCTCCACGACCATCTCCCTGATATCCGCCTCTATGGCGACGTTTCTTGCCTATGCCCCCGAATTGTCACATCCATCGCACATCAACATCCCCTCTAACTCAGGAATAGTGAGCTCTAGCCTACCAACACCCTCACCCTCCATCTGATACGAAGATCTCGAAAAATTGAAGAAAATGGAAGAAACGATACCCAAAATGGATGACCGGATCACAGGATATCACGAAAACACGAAAAACGAGCACATAGAAACTAGGAAACAAGAAAATCAAAGACTAAAATAGATCGCACAAAGAAAATGAGAAGTTCTGAGTAATTTATATAAGTCGCCCGAATTGCACACTTGAAATAAAGCGCTCAATCGAATCACGCGCCACTCACAAAAAGCTTAATTCATATCAAACGCCCACTGATGAGCGCGCAAATGGTTTATCGCCCGCTCACATCTATCAGACCGGTTGATCACGCGTGTTACTGAGAGCGCGTAATCACCTCAAATGCTCACATGTTGATGTGGGAATGCCAGCGTTCATCCTGCGCATAGGTTCAAATGCTTAAATGAATTAAACGCCTATGAACTAGCGCGTAATAACTCTTCACCCTTCCGAAAGGCACGCTCAAATTTTGGCACGTAATTAGATTAAACACCCAGGGATAAATGTGTAATTTGCCTAGAAATAAAATTTTCACATCCAAGACAGCAAGCCAAAACCTGAAATTGGGACATTCCTGACATTTACTATCGACCTGAACTACACCCTTGATGAAACTACCAAAACACTTCTAACTTAAAGAAACACGCGCCCCGAAAGGAAAAGAGAGCGCCCCAAAACTAAGACCGAACGACAAAAATGCCCTCTCCTTCACATTCATCAATTATACCAAAAAGAAAGGTAGCCCCCATCTTCCATACATTCTAACACAAAAAATATATACAAAAAAAAAATGCCCCCCATTGCCTCTATATCCCTTAAGCTAAAGCTAAACAAAGGGGGAAACTACCCCTGGTGCTCCCTGAATATAATAAATCTAAATTAAACTAAATCTAAATAAATAAGCTTCACATGAGCCAAACACTATACCGAAAGAGTCGAACCAAAACCAGACAAAAGATATAGAGAACACAACCACTTTATAGATCAATAAAAAAATTACAACACACACCGAGGGCATACCCTTTGAATATACAGTGAAAATAAGAATGCTAAAATCAGCACGTTCAGGCAATGCCCGAATTCGAATTTATTTGGGAAACTAGAAATCTCAAAAAAGTTCGGAGAAGGAAAGCACCCTGAGCGAATTCTAACCATGATAGCCTCTTCCCCTTGCCCAGCTGATAGGAAAGGAAGAGTGGCTCATAGAAAGCCACCTAGGATCTGCAGGATCCATTGTTGGAAGCTCCCCTTGGACACATTAAAAAATGAGGAACAACTAACACTGAATCCGTAGAGCCTACCAAGGAAAAATAGGTATTGGTCATGAGAACTCTGACCTTGCTTTATCCTTGGGTTTCCTCTCTGCCACCTTTTTCTCTTCCATCTCTTCCCCCGATGGGGTGACACTACGAGTTGGATTGATAGTACCAACCCTAGCATCACCCCGAATTTCTAATCCCGTCCATTCTCATCATCCACTTAATAAGCACAGTCCATCGGGTTCAATATTCGGGATATGAAACAGAAAGGAATAAAAGACATTAAATAAAAAATGCTCAAACTTATAAACACAAGAGATCTCCAAAAAACAAAATTTTTTTTTAACCTATAAGCTTAAAAAGAAAGTTCAAAATAAACAATAAACCCAAAGCCTTAAATTCACACATTTATAAACTATGTATTTCTTGAATCACCAATGGACAAGTTCCACACATTTGAACCCCCTACCAAGCTGATTGAATCCAAAACCATACACATCCCCCTATAAAAAGACTACAATTCATGACAACCAAGATGAACCAATAATTATGCAACACTTGCCCCTCTAAAAGCACAAACTCCCCAAGTCTAGATAGACCAATAGGATTAAAACACCCAACCACCATCTAGAACCCATAAAAAACTCACAAATTCTAACAAGTATCATCTCAAATTACACCTTGAACAAAATAAAATACCTCAAACAAAACAATCTATATTCAATAAGACCAAAACCTCAAACAAACAAATAAAAACTCAAACAGAACAAAATCTAACTTGTTAAAAAAAAAAAAAATGCCCCAACAAGCCTGATAAAATCAAGTGGACCTACTAAGTAGGACCTAATAGGACAAATGAATAAACCTTGGGTCATTCTCATAACGAACTTTAAAACTATAAGCTAACTCATATCTTAAAACTACGATAAAGCAAGTAAGTCCAGTTAATTAATCAATAAGAATTTAAGCCAACCAACGGGACAATAAAAATATACAAAATAAAAAAAATGCCCCTTTATTTATAATTTAAAACTTTACAAATATCACCGGAGGCATACCTCCCGAATTACAACCCAAAACGAAAACCTAAAAGCTAACATACAACTCAAAACGAAAACCAAAATTATGATGAGCCAAAACGAGGAGCAGAACATCCAATCGGAGGCTTTGGAGATGTTGCCACCAGACTTGGAGAACTCAAATGAGCCACCGACAGAAGAGATGGAAAATGGGTTAGGAAATATATCCCTCCATTTACAGCACTTCCTCTCCCCGCCATCTCCGCTTCCTTCGTCGCTACACCATCAGCGCTGCCTTCACTGCTCCCTAGAAAGGAACGGTGTGAAGACCGACGCTTGTATTCCCAACACCGCCCATTCCCAAAATAATACTATCCCCAGACATCACACTAACATGAAGATCACGTGAAATAACGAATATAGGAAGAAATCCCATCCCAATCTGACAGTTAGATCACTCAATATAGGTGAAACATGAATCTCAGAATGCTAGAACACTCAGAAAAGTCAAGACTCGAGACTAAACTCGAGAATGAAAAGCAAATGAAGACTTCTTTGCTTATATAGAGTATGGTCTTAATCGTGCGCTTAATCTGATCACGCGCTAGGAATATCATGCTCAATCGAAAACCCGTGCTCCTAATCAGGTGCGCAATACGACTGTCACCAGCACAGATAGCACGACCTTATGATTCTGCGTTGCCCACCAGCCACACAATCCGATTAAACGACTCACTTTTATTGTGCAATTTGAAAGATCACCCATACATTGACCGGGTGATGCTTCAATCGCATGCAAGAATCATAGCGCGCAATTCAGTTCACACGTTAACGCTCACATGCATAAACACTTTCTTTATACCATGAATTGCATGCCTAGAATCGAGCGCACAATTAGATAAAATGGTTGATATCAGGCGCTTAATTCCTAATTTTGCCCAAAATTTACCCCTTCTCGAGCGAGAGTCCCCTTTGTCCCATCGCATATCCTCTTGTGCCATTCAGAGTGAAAGAGGGACTGTCACTCGCTGTCGTCCCATCGCAAAATTATAGTCATGTCCTCATGGCCCATCGTGAAAAGCCAAAAAATAAATCTCCCAAAAATGTAAATACACCAAACAACCAAAAACTAAGTCAATCACAACGCAACTACAACATGACGTCACCAGAACCCAAGATCTGCCAAAGAAAGAAACTAGACACACTTGTCATCTGCCAAAGAAAGAAACTAGACACACTTGTCACCATGAACACCCTACCCAGCGTAACGCTTAGCTCACTTCCCATTGCAGACACCACTACCAAAAAAAAATCATTCACAACACCAGTCGCACTAGAAGAAGAAAAGGGAGAAAGCATGAGCACGTCCCATTGCTGAAACAAAGAGCCTCCTCCCAAAGTGCTCGCCATAAACCTACCAGACGCTATTGCAACAGAAAGACAGGAAGACGTGGGACTACTCCCATGTCCCATCGCATTTCACTACTGCCAAGCTACAGCTCGAACATCCCAGCAATACCTCTCAGGTCCCATTGCAGTACTACTACAATCACCAAGGCCCCATCGCGACATCATGCCGACAACCGCTAATCACCGCTTAAGCAACAAGCGGGAAAAAGAAGAAGAAATCCTCGGGGTACCCTACTACGAAATTGCGCCCAGAATATTGCATTACAATGATAGCCCCCAAGTCCCGTCGCGGTGCTATAATACTACCAAAGTGCCACCGCTACAATATTCCCAAGGTCTCACCGCACAATTCAGGTAAGTATCACCCCCAGGTAAGTACTACCCCTTTTTTAATTACTCGATATTTCTTCTAAATTATAATTATCTACGATTAAGTCAAAATATTTTTAAAACCCGTCTCTCTCAACTCGTGAATTATTGTAGTCCTCCTATAAAAGACAATCATCAGTATTCGTTGAGAAGGTTAGATGGAGTATCCGACATATCAAGTGTCGTCTTGACAACCACATGAATGGTCGGGTCCACAAATCTCTTACCGGTGGATCTGCTCAGCGACATCTCGGAAGCTACGTTTTCCGTCGTTTTACCACCGAATTGATCTTAAGTTAAAATCCCTAAAATTTTAAAACCCCTCACTCATTCTAAAATCTTTTATTTTAAAAATCTTTCTTCTCTTGTAAAGTAAAAGACAAAAAGCAAAAAAAAAGAAAAGAAAATGAACAAAATACATAGACCCGACTCACCTTTCTTTAAATACCACAACCAACTACACTTAGCCTTGATCTTTAAATCCCAAAGCCCTTTAAACTCGTAATCAAGCGCATACGCCACTGCACAGGATCACTTATTCAGATGCAAAAAAATGACTCTAGATGAATCGAGCGCATATGCCACTGCACGGAATTCAACTGAGCACACTTTACAAAATTTACCTCAATTACCAGCCCAAATCAACCATTCTCCTGGAAAGCCAAACAATAAGTATACTCAATCTAAGAACTTACAAATGCCTATTGGAAACGAAACGCCTGACGCGCATTGGTGTGAGCAATGAAGCGCCCGGTCTGAAATGACTTGCAAAAGCTTTCGACACTACATACTATTTCATCTCTTTATTATCGGTCCTTGGACCTTATTTTGGATATTTAATTGATGCCCCAGTACCTCGATTGCATAAAATACCTCTGTTAGCTCGCGCCATGCGACGGGATGCACCATGCACCCACAGACCCGGAATATGTCCTTCGACAGCTACTATTTGTCCTTCAAATTCTCCATTTTAGCTTATATTGATAGATAAGAAAGCCAAGCTTGCCATGTCAGCATCACCAATTTACATTTATGAATTCCTAAGAAACAGGACGACACCTCGAATGAGGGGTGTCTACTTCTTCGATGTATTCTTACTTTGCAAGAGCGCACCAAAGAGGGGCATCTGTAGACACTCCCATTTCGCCCTCTCGGAGTACACGAATTCGTTTGGTTAGCCCTTGACCTTTTTAACCCTCGACATGGGACCATGAAACTGTACATGGCTGAACACAAGCTGAAACAATAGCTTTGTGGCTCAGATCCCAACATAGGGAGGCTATATACTAAGCAATAGTATATAGTCGGGATGTAAACTGAAACAATAGTCTTGCATTCCATTCTTCAGACCATACCCGAACAACCCTGAATTAAGCGCCAGAAAACCCGCACGTAATTCGATCACGCGCAGAACCACAAGTACACGATCAGTCCCCTTTCAGACCAAACTTCCTTTCACAGACCATTTCGAAACTTGATTACGCGCCTGGAACCAGACGCACGATCGAATTGAGCGCTATATCACTAGCGCGCAATTGGCCTATGCCCAACCTAGTCTCCTACCCTTGACCCCTATATTTCCTCGATTAAGTGCTTCAGGTAACACGCTTAATTAGATTACGCACATCCCATCATGCACACAATTAGTCCTAATTTTGTTAGGACTAGGAAACCCGCTGAGTAATTCAGCCGGTCACTCGCTGAGTCGATGACCGACTCAAAGCGATTAAGTGCCAGAAAACTGGCGCACAATTCAGTTAAACGTCCGAAAACGGGTGCATAATTGAATGAAAACCTATAAAAGCTTTTTTTCTTGAAGAGAGAAGAGGCTGGAAATTTTGAGAGAGAGAACGGAACTTTTTGGGACTTCAAAACCGGAGAACTCCGAGGACAAGCCCATAGAGCACATTAGTCATGATGTCGAGATTCAAACCCCCAAATCTTTGATGATTCCTCTCCACGGCCCCAACCCTAGGTAAGAATTTAATTTTACTTTAGACTTAGGATTTCCCCTCAGTTTAATTAATCAAATCTATTTCTAATTTTTAGACCGTAGCACCCTCTTTGGACCGAAATTCTCTATATTCGATTCTAGTTCTCTGTTTCTAGAATCGATCCTTAATTTGGCGGTCCGATATACCGACCTTATGCTCTGATTCTACTCTAAAATCTTAATCTACAGTCCTATCATTAATTTCTGGTTTTGACTCTTAGAGTTCAAAACCAGTCCTTAATCATACAGCTTGATTTTTCTTATTTCGGACCCGAATTCAGTCCTAAAATTTTAATCTATAATTTAATTCTATATTTTCATATCGTCAAAAATCCAAAAAAGAATATAAATTTCAGTTCATAACTTTAAGTTCTAATTTCTTATTATAATTTCGAATTCAATTCTAAAAATCCTCCTTTTATTATTTAACTATTGATCTATCTTTTATCTCAGCCATCCGATTTGCCCACGGGAGCTTACGGAGGATACTAGGGAACGAGACCAATCCTCCTTAGCATAGCGGGCCCAACCCCCCCCTTTTTTTTAGATTGTTTAGGGTTAACTAGTTAGTTATAGTTAGTTTTTCTATTTTAATATAATTGGCTAATTGCATCAAATAGGCCTTCATATCATTATTTGGTTTGATTCAATTTAGGCTTCTAGTTCAGTCAATTTATTATCTCAATCAGAATTTAGGAAAGTTAATTTGTTTATTATTAGTTAGATTTTTACCATAATTGATCCGTAGATTACGATTCTAAAAAAAGAGTTAATTTTGTTACCTCGATAATTTATTTCTATTTTAGTAAATTAGTTTATTGCTTCAATCAAAAATCCACAAAAAGATTAGTCTTTGTTTTCTTCAAATTAGAATGCTAGTACGATTACCTTAGGTGCTTTAGTTGTGATTGCCATACAATTGATACATGTACTTATCTAGAATTGCAATAAAATTAACATACCTGCTCTATCTAGAATTGCGATATAATTAGACTCTTTTATTTAATTGGAATATTATTGGAACTGATACACATGCATTCCTAGTATCAGTAGGAGACTGAAACTGATTGGACTCTTAGTAATACCAAGACTTTGATATTAATTGAACTCCTAATGATACCGAGAAACTAAAAATGATTGGACTCCTGATAGCATCAGGACACTAAAATAACCCATCATAATAAGCTCACCTAATCATAATTAACAAAAAAAAAAAGAGAATCTAAATCGACCATAACCGCAATAAGGGACACTAAAAAGAAAGCTGAAACTATCTAATTAAAAGAGGACACTGCAACTAATGTTCGCAGGCGGACGATTCAGTATAGAAGTAACCCACACCCGCTTAAATGCGTGTCATTGATGTGTTGCAGCGTCGATAAATATCTGCAGCTAGCGATCGCAAATCAACTAGGAATCATCCTAAAAAATTTCTCTTATTGTTATTTATCCCCACCTTATCACATACACCCCTTTACTAGAGCCCAACAGGACATAATTGGAAGCCACTTATTCAACGGGAATCGAGAGGAACTCAGAAAAAGCGTGCACCAATAGGGGGTTAGGGAGGAGGTTCTTGAGGTTGAGCAGGGGGTCGCTGAGGATGAGGGTGAGAGGGTTGAGGGTGAGATACCCGAGGGTGCGGCTGAGGGTGTGGCTGAGGAGCATCGAGATCGCAGACACTTCCCGCTGGAGGATTTCTTCGCTGGAGGCCGGGTAAACACCCATGAGCAAGAGTTCTTTCATTTTCTTAGTCATTTAGGTTATGACATAGGCTTATTAGGCTCTGGAAACCCTTCTAATTTATGTCAAACCTGTATTGATCCTTGGTTGTGTGCTCACTTATGCATTATGACGACATCTAGAGATAGGTCATGTTTCTATTCAGTTTCCCTTATCATGTTTTGTGTGTTTGTTGTAAATTGTTATTGTGTTTAGGGCATATTTGACTTACTTTTAGTTCTAAATTCATTTATCTTTTGTAACGGGTATGTGCTAGTCTTACTGTTATTATTTGTGTTTAGTTTAATAGGAGCCCCGCAGCTCGCTATCAGCTCGACATGGGCTGAGTCTCATACTTGGTACCGTGCCTTGTCGGAGTTTCAAAAGGCGCAGCTAGTGTCTTTCAATTTTCGGTCGATCCTAGCACTAGAGCCCTTTCAGGTTGATTGTGGCCTGATCGCGGTGATCTTGAAGAGGTGGAGGGAGAGGCATCAAGTGCTTCTCATTCCAATTGATATGATGTTTCCGACTCCAAAGGACTGGGTCCACATCAGCGGCCTTCATTTCGAGGGTGAGCCAATCACAGGGCAGATGGCAAGAGAGTACTTAGCAGTGTGTGAGGAGATTTTGGGTGTGCCATATAGGTCGAGCGCATCAGGGCAAGGTGTAGTTCGAGCCACCTGGTTCTTTGATACGTTTGTTGGTGGCTTCGTCCTCTCGTGGTGCCATTCAGAGGCGAAGCCATCATATGAGGCACGTTGTGTGATAGTGACGGGTCAGCCCGTGGTGGAGCTGGGTTGGCTACGGATAGGGTGCTTCGTGCGTTCTTGATGCACTTCCTTGGTACGGTACTCTTCTCTTCTTTGACTCAGGGATGTGTCACTGGGTTATTTTTAATGGTTCTCGGGGACTTGGATCGAGTCCTCACCTATGCGTGGAGTGTGGCTGTATTAGTACATCTCTATGAGCAACTTTACCATTGGGGATAGGGCATCGCGTTGATCAGAGATTTCCTTCTATTCATCCAGATGAGTTTTAGTTAATTGGCGTCATGATGTCTTTAGTTTTGTTAATTTTTGGTCGTAGTGATGATCTCAGTGTTTCTTCTTGTGTGTTGTTGTTATTGTTATTTTTTCTTTTCAATTTTGGGCGTATGATCATTTCACTTTTCTTTGTCCAGGAGTTTCGTTGGAGGTGACATTCACGTTTCTGCGGATGCGCGTGTGGAGGGAGGCGTTTAGGAGTCGCCCTTGGTCTTTGGATCTTTAGACCACGTGCGGTCTCTTTAAGGATATGCACGCGGGGTAGGTATAGATCGTCATGCATGTGTTTTTTTTCATTTCGTTTTGGTCTTTTAAGATCTGAGTCTTCATTGAGGGATTGGCTCGTTTGCTTGGTTGTAGGTGATTTGGAGACTGTATGCGGATGAGGAGGATGCGGGAGTGCCAGTGATCCAGTCTAGCCGGCCCTTCTTTGATGTGGACATATGGGTCTATTGTTTTGAGAGGGTGGAGAGGATCCACACATCTCGAGTGGTATGACAGCTAGGGCTCGCTTAGGGAGTCCCTCCAGAGTTTCACCATAGAGTGGCAAAGAGGATGACCAGCCCTCCTGGCTAGAATTTTGCAGAGCAGATGGCACTTCAGATAGCGAATTTTAGAGCTGGGGGGACCAGGGTTACAAGGGCACTTGACGAGGCGAATGCTCAGGAGTATGTGTGATGGTTTAGTGCATTGGGTGGCGGGCACCCCTTCACACGCCCCTTGCATGGGAGTGGCACTTTCGCCATCGGTGTGCCGGAGTCGGCATCGACTTTGAGGGAGAGGTTGGCTACGTTGGAGCAAGGCCATCTCGTCGCGAGCATGCGGGGGGCATTAGACGCCCTCCATAGGGTGATGGAGTAGATGGGGTGTGCTCCTCATCCGGATGAGGAGATGCTGCACTCCTAAACCTCCTCGGTTGATTAGGCTAGGGCGGCGGAGGATGAGTTGGGGACTCGGCTAGCAGAGACTCGACAGCTCCTGGTGAGTTAATTTATGTTTTTTTTTATATTATGTGGATTTGGTCTTCTGGTCATTCTGACATGGTTGTGGTATCTCGTTGTATTTTGTTTTGGACAGTCTGAGAGGGAGGGTGAAGTTGCTCGTCAGGCGGCCCTGCTAGATGTCTATTGCAGTTAGCAGTTGGCTGATCGGGATGTAACGGCCAGTCTACATTTTGAGATTGATCAATTGGTAATTGTATTTACAAATATGGTTTTATTAATTTTTAGCATTGTGAGCTTACCAACTGATATGTTTATTGTTATTCATAGAGAGTCGAGCTCATTGCTGGAGGTCCCATTCGGGCATTTGATCCATCTTCAGTTGCTTCCTCCAGTCGGGAGGATCCAGCGATGTCTCAGCTTCGGGCTGAGCTAGATCATTGGGTAAGTTCAATTCAATCTTTTATCTTGTTTGTATCATTACATTAGTTTATCGGGTGTTATTGTTTTACTTTCTTAGTAGCTTACTGATATCATGCGGTATTTCAGCGTCAGGTTGTCGAGGATCTTCAGGCAAGGGAGGCGACTGTTGTCTCTCTACGCCCGAAGAGTCAGGTATAGTTTTTTTTTGTGGCATAATTATGTTTATGTTCTTTCATCTTTATTTTGTTCTGACATGTCTTGTGTTGGTTTGTTTGGTTCTTTGTGCAAGCTGTTCCGAACTCTGCTCCCGAGGCTCTCCCTCAGGAGTCTGCTCCTATCCCTACTTAGGTATATTTTAGTTATTGTGTTCGTGGCTTATTTGTCATTATAGTATTTATCTGATGTATTCATTTGTTCTTATTATAGCCACCTATGTTTGTTGTCCCTCGGGTGCCGCCCGTTGATCCAGTGAATGCTGAGATGGTCGAGCGACTTCTAGAGGAGAGGCTAGATCTGGTATAATTCTTTCCTTTTTAAAGTTTCTTATTTTGTTCATGTATATATTAGTTTTCCTTTGATTTGATGTGGTTATGTAGGTCCATCAGCTTGAGGAGGCATGCCTAGAGGTGGCGCGAGCGTGAGCCACTCCCGAGGCGAGACGGGTCCTCTGGGAGACACAGAGTCGTGAGGACCTGGTCATTGAGATGATGGTCACACAGAGGACTCAGACTGAGGCATTAGAGGTGGCACGTCGGATGACGCGGGCAGAGATGCAAGTGTCCCTAGATCGATTGCAGTATCATCTGACGAGGAGTGAGCGAGGGGTGCATAGGTTGGTTAGTCAGCTTGATGGCTCGGAGTCGAGGGCTATGGGTTCTTCTACTAGGTAGTCTCGTCACATGTCACATGATCGCATCAGGGATGATGCTCATAGGGATTTGGTCGTTCGTGATATTCTTGCGGGGTCTCCTCGTTCTCGATCGAGGCGGTCTGTTAGCCAGATGAGTGAGGGGGGTTCTATAGCAGGGCCTTGTCGTCTAGAGGTTTTGAGGACTCCAGGTGCTGGGATTGTGTTTTCAGAGAACTAGTCTGCAGACCTCCGAGCCGATGA
The DNA here is from genome assembly GCA_021018995.1 of Chloranthus sessilifolius. Taxonomy (NCBI): domain Eukaryota; kingdom Viridiplantae; phylum Streptophyta; class Magnoliopsida; order Chloranthales; family Chloranthaceae; genus Chloranthus; species Chloranthus sessilifolius. The sequence continues at coordinate 137,536,238 of CM037588.1, read as the reverse complement.
TACTGGGGACAACGGTGATCAACCGCCCCAACGACAGCGTAGGGAGTAGGGATGTGTGTGTATTTTTTACATTCATGGTATGTATGTGTTATATATATAGGGGGAATGCCCCCGGTGATAAGTGTAAAAAGAAATAAAAAGATCTTGACATATATATAGAGAGATTTTTGGTTTAGATATCCCTGATTGGTTCCTTTTCTTTTAGTTACTTCTTGCGTCTACTTTTGCTTTTAGTTACTTTAGCGCCATCGACCGTCATTAGGACTCAGATGCTTCCTGAGTTGGCCCGGTGATGGTTGAAGGTTGCTTTGTATCTGCACATGTGAGAGTAATGCTGTAAGTAGTTTTTGTTCTCCCCCTTGCTAGTTGTCAAGGGGTGTAAGTGTCTCAGACCGGAGTCTGGTAATAAAAGATGGATATGTGCTCTTTTTTTTTTTTTTTCTTTTTCTTTTTTTTTTTCTTCTTTTTGAAATGACAATAATGTAACTGGGAAAGGAAATAGCTAAGATAAAAAAATAATAACAAAATAATAAAAAAAAAATCCCCAGTGTAGGAGCATGGTAGGATTGGCAGTATGGTATCTTCGGTAGCACTTTTCGAATGATAACTTCGTCGTTCCTCTTCTTCGTGGACAAGCCGACACTTTTGATATGACTCTTCTTCTAATCCAAAAAAATGCCTCAGCGTCAAGATGCAATAGAGCTTTTTTAGGTTTCACGACGAGCACTTTGGGTCTATAAGCAGTCATGGGTATTTGGTGAGTTAGTTTTGAAGAAAAGTTGATCGATACTGTCATCAAACTGGGGAGGTCTCTTTGATTAGGTCAGTTGTATATGGGGGTCTATCCTAGGGTGGTGGTCATCCTATCCCATGATTATTAGGGAGAAGTATGATAGGTATAGTAGATGATTACATCAGTCATCATTCATCAGTTTTCAGTTTCATTTCTAGGAATATCCTGTAAGGGTTCTGATTTATCGTCTAAAGTAAAAATAGAAGAGGAGGGTAAGGGTCAGTGATGTGGGGAACAGTTTGTATCTAAGGCTTTCCAAAAGGGGTGAGTAACAATCTTTTTCTCAGGGGGATACGGGATGCCATGATCGATCTCTTCGTCATATTTTGGCACCATCAAAATCTCACATTCTATGGTTAGCAGGAGTTTGTCCTCCTCTCACCACCTTACGATGACATTTAGTAGTATGGGGACATTAGGGATGCCCTCGCTGCTTGCTTATACACTTCTAATATTGTTACCAGGGATATCTTCACGGTCTGCTTATACTTCCTTGAGCTCATTGACTTGTTCATTCGTTGTAATGCTTTCGCTCAATTTTTATATATATATATTTTGAAAGCATCCTGTTAACGCAAGAATAATGAGTTTTAATTGAACCTAATATCTTCATTTTTTTTACTCTAACGTCTCCTCCGATGGTGGGAGAAGGGAAATGAGAATCCAGTGTTACTTATACTTTTGAAAGAGGTTAGATAGGTCACTAATCCTTTAATCAGATTGCCAGAGTGAGAAAAGGTAAGTGATAAATCGGAGGTCTTAAGGATATTTTGAGAATTAAAGGCGTACGACCAATGAATGGGTTGTAACAACTACGGGGGTGCTAAGTATAAGTATTTAACCATGGGATGTGACGATCACAGGGCTAAGGGTAATATTTTCTAAGGTACATAGTGTTCTAAGGGCTAGGGAGTTCTTCCTCATCTTGGTTCGCCAGTTTGTAGGCATTTCCAGGTTATGCGACTGTTATGACATATGGGCCTTCCCAATTTGATTTTAGTTTTTCTTTCAGATGGGTGTGCTTGGAAGACATGATTTTCTTCAAGACTAATTCCCCAATATTAAAGGTTCGTTCAAGGACTTTCTTATTGTAAGCCTTGGCCACTCTCCTCTGATATACTTGAGCGTGATTAGTTGCCCTTAGACATATTTCATCTAGTTGCTCTAGCTGCGTGAGTAGGGAAATTCTCCTCTCGTCTAAAGATAGCTCATCATCGAGTTGAATTTGTAAGGATGGTACTTGTATCTCATATGGTAGGATTGCCTCCATCCCGTAGGTAAGGAGGTAGGGAGTTTGGCCAGCGGCTGTACGAATGGAGGTCCTATAGGCCCAGAGTGCTTCTGATAGTCGCTCAGGCCAATCGACTCCATTGCTCATTTCTACTGTGCATTTTACAATTCAAATCAACATTTTATTCGTAGCTTCTGCCTATCCATTGCCTTGAGGGTAGAAGGGTGATGAATGGCGCAAAATGATGTCGTACTTCTTGCATAACTTCTTTGTCTTCTCCGCGATGAACTAAGGTCTATTGTCAGTGACAAACATCCTGGGTTCTCCAAACTTGGTGATGGTATTTCGAACGATAAACCTTACGAGTATTGAAGCAGTGATTCTGACATAGGATTCGGCTTTTGCCCATTTGGTGTAGTATTTGGTTGCTGTAAGTATGAACGCATGCTTGTGAGTGTTCCCAATGGTATCCGTGAAAGGTCCAATGACATCGAAGGCCTACATCAAAAATGGCCATGGAGAGGTCATAATATTCAATGTAACTAATGGAGCTTTGATGAGTGTCACGTATTCTTGGCATTACTTACAGGATTGGATGTAGAGATGGTAATCTCTAATCATTATCGGCCAGAAGTAGCCTTGTCCTGCAACTTGATCGACGAGTCTCTGTCTACCGAAGTGGGTGCCGCAGGCACTGGCGTGCGCTTCTTGGATGATGTATTGTCCTGTGATAGTCGTGACACATCGTAGTAGTACTTCTTTAGTGAAGGCTTCTTTGTATAATATTTCACCGAGTTTGCAGAATCGGGCGCATCGATTCCTTATAGTCTTCCGTTCGATCTTTATGGCGTATGGAGGGACGTGTTGATTTTTTAAGAAGTTCCAGATGTCAAAATACCACGATTGTCTATCATCGGTCGGTGATTTTTCAAATTTGAATATAGCGACTTCGGCTTCTATCTTGATGTGCCTTTTCGGGGTGATTATTTCTTTCGGTCTTGTACTTATGGGGAGGACGGATAAGTCTCTCTTGACGGTCCATGCTACCTCGTGGGCGGGTACTGTCAGCTTTTCGATTAAGGTCTTGGTATTTTGCCTGATGGATATTTGGATGACCGAGGCTAGCGTGGCTAAGGGATCTGCGATCTAGTTTTCTAATCTAGGGATGTGCGTGAAAGAGATTTTTTCAAATTTCTTTAATAAATATTGAGCAGTTTCTAGGTATGCCATTATTCTCCTTTCTTTAATTTTTCATTCTCATATGACTTGTGAAATTACTAGTTTGGAATCACCGATGGTTTCTAACTGTTTAACACCTAATTATAGTGCTGCTTGTAGTCCAGCTATAAAGGCTTCGTATTCTATGATATTATTAGTGACAGAGAAATCTAGGTGAAAAACCTTAGGTATGACAACTCCTTCTAGGCTTAAGAGGACTATCCTGATGCCTTTTCCTTTGTGATTTAGAGTGTCGTCGAAATAAAGGGTCCATGAGGTCTTGTCGGGCTCTTCATTATGAATCGCGAATAGGTCCTCATCGGGGAAATCTGCACGCACAGGCTCATCACTTGACAGTGGGAGATCTGCGAGGTAATCGGCGATTGCTTGTTCTTTGATTAATTTCTGCGTGACATAAGTGATATCAAATTCTTGCAAGAGCATATGCCAGCGAGTGATCTTTTTTTATGTTGCGGGCTTTTCGAATACGTACTTCAGAGGGTCCATTCGGACTAGTACTAGTATTTTATGTGCTCCGAAGTAATGTCGTAATTTGGTAGAGGCTCACACCAACATGAGGCAAGTCTTCTCCATTGAAGTGTATTTTCATTTATACTTGACCATCGTCCTACTGAGGTAGTATATAGCCTTCTCTCCCTTACCTTCTTCTTCATATTATCCCAGAATTACTCCCATTGCTTTGTCATTCACTGAGAGATATAGAATTAGGGGTCTTCCAGGGACCGGTGGCGATAGTATTGGCGGCCTAAGGAGTTACTTCTTGATGTTGTCGAAGGCTTGCTGACACTGATCATCCCATTTGTACTCAGTTCCTCCTTTAAGTAGTCTATAGAAAAGATCGCATTTGTCTGAATGTTGGGAGATAAATCTTCTGTTGAATTGCAATCTTCCTATCAGGCCTCGTAACTCTTTGATATTACTAGGAGGCGGCATCTCAAGGATGGCTTTAACTTTTGCAGGGTCAACTTCGATCCCTCGCTTTCTAATTATGAAACCAAGTATTTTTCTGGAAGTGACCCCGAAGACACATTTCTTTGGGTTCATTTTTAGCTGATATTTATTAGCTCTTTGTAACACCAGTCGGAGCGCTTCAACATGTCCTACTCGCATTTGGGACTTCATTAATATGTTGTCGATGTAGACTTCTACACACTTATGCATCATATCGTGAAAGATAGCCATCATGGCGCATTGATACGTGGCTCCTACATTCTTGAGCCCAAAAGGCATAACAACGTAACAGTATGATCCCCATGGTGTGGTGAAGGAAGTCTTCTATTGGTCAGACTCTGCTAATTTGATCTGATTATATCTAGAGAAACCGTCCATAAAGAATAGCATCTCATGTCCAGCGGTGTTGTTGACTAGAGTGTCAATGTGTGGAAGTGGGAAGTCATCTTTTAGGCATGCCTGGTTGAGGTTTCGAAAGTCAATGCAAACCCGTACTCTACTATCTTTCTTGGTGACGGGTACTATGTTGGCGACCCACTTGGGTAAAGAATGACTCAAATAAATTTGGCTTTGTATAACTTGTCGACTTTCTCTTTAACTTGGAGGGCAGTTTGTGGGTGCATCTTGCGGAGTTTCTGCTTAACAGGCTTTACATCGGGTTCTAAGACGAGGCGATGTTCTACTAAACTTAGGTTTGAACTAGGCATATCCTCGTAGGACCATGCGAAGGAATCGAGGTGTTCTTGTAGGACTTGTGTAATTTGTTGGCGTTCCTTAGAGTCGAGCGTTGCGCTAATCAGTAGCTTCTTGGGTTTCTCTTTAGTGCCAAAGTTAAGTTCTTCTGTGGGTTCCACAGTAGCTTGGGTTTGCTCATCGAAACGATTGCTAACCTGTTGGAAGTCCAGTGCCTCCTAGGCAATTGGTGTTCTTTCTTCGTCCTCAGTAAGTTCGTATACTATGAAATTGCTACACTGGGGATCTGAGTTTATGAAAGGTAACCCTTCATCGATATAATCTATGACTAAGAGATATTTGGTAAGGTGAAGGTCAAGACTACTGATTCTTCTCTCAAAGTCACGAAGTATCTCGTCTGGTATGATCACCGGCTTGTTGTTTAGCTGGGATGCTTAATGTCCTCATGCGAGGAATGGAATAGAAACCTTAGGAGAAAAGTCTCCTTGTTGGTCACAAATTTGGTTCGAGACGAAGAGTTCCCTTTCTTTTCTCGGGTGGTTTTCTAATTTTTTTTGGATTTTGTATTTACGAATTTTTAGGGTTTTCTATTTTTTCTATTTTTTTTATTTTTAATAATAAATATGGTACAGGGGCGGTCGCCTCAAGGGGCATCAGGAGAATTGCTTCCTCTAGTTGAGGGAGCGAGACGGCTATTGGAGCCGTTCGAGCGATTCTTCGAGAAATGCGGACTTCTTGTGAATTTGGCATTTTTTTTTGGAGTCCTCATCTGGCGAGATCTTTTGAATGTGTGACACTGGTGACAACGTCACTAACATTTGGATTTCTTCTGCCACATTGATTGCCTCTTCTTCGAAGAAGCTTTGAAGATCGTAGTCAATTAAACTATCATCCTCTGGGTTGTAATAAAGTTGTTCTTCCCATAGAGGGGGGTCTCCCAAAGGATCCTCAGGGGTAGCGAGTTCTTTTCCTTGATCTTCATAATATGTTAGGATGAACGTCCATGTTCGGCAGCGAGGTTGATAATGGTGAAGAATGCAAGGGGATCCCCAAGGACATTCCCATCCTTCTAGATTAGAGTCGAAGACGGTATCGAATTCATCTTCTTGATTTGATAGTGGTTGAAGTCCTAGATTGGCTTGCTCCAATAAATCGAGTGGAGGGAGGTCTATCTAGTAGTCCTCGTCATCACTCGGAGGGGCTTGTCATTCCTCCTCTAGAGATTTCTAAAATATTTGGAGTTACAGTGAATCTAGGGAGTAGAAGTGTCTAGTTCAAGTTCCTCTTCAAACTCTATGAGGGCGTGTTGAGTGTTTCCCCTAGGTCAACTGGATGACCGTTGGGATTTTATGCTTCTTGTGTTGGCAGCTGAGCTGGTAGGTCATTACTTGTGTCGATGGTCATAAGGTTAGAGTGATTGACTCTTCTATTGTAGAGCATTGAGTCCAACTAGTGAAGTGTTCTAATATACTGGTGCATGCCCTATAGCGGGGTTGGTATGGGTAGGCGATACAAGGGGAGTCCCAAGGGCATTCCCATCCCTCAAGGCCAATGCCGAGGCAGATGCTATACGAGTTAGTATTTTCTTGTCCAGTGTTTCTCTTTCCCAGGTTAAGCGTAAGTGCTCTTCACTATCTTGCAAGGCTGCTATGTGAAAATCTTCGTCGTTAGTAGATTCCCAATCTTTTACTCGCGGGTCGAGTTTTAGAGGTTCTTCTCTCATCTCTTCTGTAAATTCCTTTGTGACAAACATGGGTTTGACTCCTTCGAGCTGTTTATCAATATCATCGTATAAATTGGTTAATTCATTGAACGCTTTAGTCATTCGCTCAATTTCCACTTCTTGGGATCTAGTGAAGGACACTTCCTTACGCTTTGACACATCTGCTTTCTCAGTGATCCCATAGGCGAAGTGGTCATATAAAGACTATTTTGGTGAGGTAGGGGACAAGTCGGCTTGCGGGCCGCCCGATTGGTAACCTAACCCTATGTGCTTATGTATTTGCATTGGGACAACTGGTCCTACATGACCTTGCTTATTTTTACCGAGTTCGGTGTGGGGAATGTATCCAAGTTGGTACTTAAGGTCCCACCCTTTTGTCGCGATAGGGTTAATGGCATAGAGTTTGGCGAGGTCTGGGCCAACCTCTCTTCTCATTAATTTTTATCAACGCATTAGGGGAGAACTAGGAGGGGTAGGTGTAGACAACCCCATTTTGCCTTCTCGGAGTATACAAACTTGTTCGATCAACATTTGATCCTTTTAACCCGTGGTGTGGGACCATGTAATAGTACATGGCTGAACACAGGCTGAAATAATAGCTTTGTGGCTCAGATCCCAGCGTAGGGAGACTATATACTGAAATAACAGTATATAGCCGGAATGCGGATTAAAACAATAGTCTTGCATTTCATTCTAGAGGCCATAATCGGACAACCCCAAATTAAGCGCTTGAAACCTCGCGTGTAATTAGATCACACGCAAAACCACAAGCCCGTGATCAGTCCACCTTTCAGACCAAACTTCCTTTTCCAGACCGATTTGAGACTCAATTATGCGCCTGAAATAGGATGCGTGGTCGGATTGAGCGCTTCACCACCTACGCGCAATTGGCCTACGCCCGACCTAGTCTTACTACCCTTGACCCCTATGTTTCCTTGATTAAACGCTTTAGGTTAAACGCTTAATCAGATTGAGCACATGATAACATGCGCACAATTAGCCCTAATTTGTTAGGACTGGGAGACTTGCTGAGTAAGTCAGCCGGTCGCTCACTGAGTTGATGATTGACTCAAAGCGATTAAGCATCGGAATCCAGGCGCATAATTGAAGGAAAACCTATAAAAGATTTTTTTCTCGAAGAGAGAAGAGGAGGCTGCAAATTTTGAGAGAGGAGACGGTAAATTTTGAAACCAGAGAACTCCGAGCACGAACCCACAGAAGCCAACCATGATTTCGAGATTCAAACGCTTGAATTTTTTAGGATTCTCTCCACAGTCCCGACCCCCCTTAGGTAAGGATTTAATATTTTAGTTTCCGACCATAGCTTTTAATCTCTAGGTTTATTAATTCTTAATTTTATTTTTAGTCTTAGACCGTAGCACCCTTTTCGGATCAAATCTTCTATTTCTGGTTATAATTCCCTGCTTTTAGAACCGGTCCTTGATTCGTCGGTCCAATATACAGACCCTTAAGACCGAATTCTACTCTAAAATCATAATTTACAGTCCTATCATTAATTTTTGGTTCTAACCCTCAGAGTTCAAAATCGGTCCTTAATCATACGGTTTGATTTTCTAATTTCGGACCCGAATTCAGTCCTAAATTTTTTTAAAATTTCAGTTTCTTAGTTTAATACCTCCAAAAATCCAAAAATATTAATTTTAGTTTTCAGAATTCAAGCTTATAATTCAATTTGCCTCTATTGTTCTGAAATCAACTCTGAAAAGCCTAAAAATGTGACTTTACCATCCAAAATTCAATTTTTTCTCTTTAATCTCAGCCACCCAATTTACCCAAGGGAGCTTACGGAGGGTACTCGGGAACGAGGCCAATCCTCCTTAGCATAACGGGCCCAAACCTCCTTTTTTTTTAGAGTTTTTAGAATTAATAAATTGCTTTAATTAGTTTATATCTAGACATAATTGATTATTCGCATTAATTAGGCCTTGATATAATTATTAGAGTGTTGAATCAGAATTTCCTTTCTATTAGTTTAGTTAATTGATTATTCCAAATCCGAATTTTAGAAAATTTAGTTTATTCATGATTAGTTATATTTTGCCATCATAAATCCGTCAATAATTAGGGTCATAGATAAATCATCCCTTTTATTTCTGTTGATATTATAATAGAAAATTAAATTTATTGCTTTAATTAGGCCCGTAGAAAAATTAGTCTTTTTATTTCAATTAGAATTATAGTAGAATTACTACAATTGCTTTAATTAGAATCCCAGTACAATTAGCATGCTTAATTTTAGTTAGAACATTATTAGAACTGATACATATGCACTCCTAGTACCCATAGGAGACTGAAACCGATTAGACTTTTAGTAATACCAGAACCTTGATGCTCACTGGACTCTTGACAGTATCAGAACATTAAAATAACTCACCTTAATAAGCCCACACAACCAGAGCATAATAATAATAGAATTGAGAAATCTAAACTGACCGGAATTATAATTACAAAGGAAAATAAGAGGAGAATTAAACTAACTAAACTAAAGAGGAGCACTGCTGCTGACGTTCGTAGGCAGACGATTCAATATAGAAGTAACCCACATCGCTTCACAGCGTGATCTCCGACATGTTGCAGCATCGTTAAATATCTATAGTTGGCAATCGCAATCAAACTAGGAACCTTCCTAGAAAAATCCCCCTTTTTATTTATTTTTGTCATTCCAAACACCGCATCGGAAGAGTCCACCTAGACAGAATTGGAGCCACTGATTCAACGGGGGCCGAGAGGAACCCAAAAAAGTACGCACCAATAGACTGGCGATGAGAATCTTTTACAAACTTTTCTTAGATAGTTTTATTTTATTTTCTCATTTCCTTTTCCATCGTGTTGTTTAGATCCCTTTTTAGATATATGAGTCTTCGTCAAAGACTTGAGATGTCTGGCATACGTAGAGTAAGTTTAGGAGACCCTCCATTGTGGGGACTTCATGACAACCCCGCATATGAGGAAGAATCGCCTTATACTTTTAGCCCACGACAACCTGAAGTTAACATGGCTGGTGAACAAGATAACCCCTTCTTTATACCGCACACCGGTAATAGCCATAACGATAGAAATAATAGCTCTAGACAAAACCTCACCACTCAACAAATTGTAGAACTTAGCATTCAAAGAATACAAGGAGGACGTGATGACTCCGAAGAGTTGCTTCAAGGATTGCCCGTTGCATACGAAACCATTAGGGGATAACAAAATTTGGAAGAGCAAGAGCGACAAGAAAGATCACCGCCTATCCCGAGTACGGTGTCAGCTCGCGCCGCGTCATTGAGGCGACATGCTCACACATTCTTTAACGACGACGCACTAGATAGGGCTAGCTTGCGGCTCTTGCCAAAGGACAATACCATTAAGATCGAAGATCTCCCTAAAATTTTTGACGAGTACATGGCTAAGAGGGGGCGCCCTGGTCATTCATTCGAGTTTAATAAATTTTACAGGGATGTCGAATTAAACCTGCCTATAGGATTCAAACCGCCAAAATTTATCAAATATAATGGCACGAGAAATCCGAACCATCACTTGGCACTCTTTTGCAATGACTGTCGGCCCATACGCAATAACCAAGGACTTTTCATCCACTACTTCCAACGTTCATTAGAAGGGGAAGCTCTAGATTGGTTCGTGGGACTCCCGCTCTATAAGATCGAAACCTTTGACGATTTAGTCGATCAGTTCTTAGACCAATACAAACACTTGATCCAAGAGACAGTCAGCCTCAGTGACCTAATGGCCGTCAGGCAAGGACCTGATGAAGTGTTTGTTGACTTCGTCGCTCGATGGAGAAAACTTGCTGCGAGGACCGGTACTTCAATGAAAGAGAAGGACTCGATCGATATTATCATCGACAATACTAGGGAACCGTTAAAGAGCGCGCTTGTCATAAGCGATTACCCCGACTTCACTGCACTTCACTCCCGGGTATCCAAACTAGCACGACACATTAAAGGCAAAGACCTTGCCCTATCTATCATTACATCCAAAATAGGCTCCTCTTATGAGTCAAAGTCAAAAAATAATAAGAAAGCCTTAGGAACTAAACAGGTCAACATCGTTGTCAACCAAGGACAAAATTCTAATAACGGTAGCTTCCAATCGCACAACTTTGGACAAAATCAAAATCAACAATGATATACCAACCAGAATCAGGGCGCTAATCAATCCAGACACATAAACCAAAACCAAGGCCAAAACCAGGGTCAAGGCTAATACCAAAATAGAAATCAATACCCCAACACCTATAAGAACCAAAATGCAATACAGAACCGACCGGCCCACGCGCTGAATTATAATAATGTCCCCCCACCGCAAAACTTTAATCCAACTAGAGGCCTCTACCAACCGAGGCAAGAACATTACCCCCCTCTACCTGATACAATCCCCAATATCTTCCGATTTCTTAACATTCAGAACCTCCTCTGATTCCCACTAGAAAAACCTCACCCATGACCTGCAAATCTAGACTACAGTAAATATTGTGCATTCCATTGATATACTGGACACAATTTAGAGGACTGTTGGGTCCTCCGAGACGTGATCTATGACATGGATGATCGGAATCAAATCGACTGGGAAGCGTTGAAGAACCCTAACCCTAATGAGAACCAACCCCAACAAAATTTAGGGATCATAAACAACCCCATGCCTAATCACGACCAAGGGGCACCGGCCCAAGTCACTACCGTAGACTTAATCACTCGCATCCAACCCTCCACTTTAATCACTCGCATCCAACCCTCCAATGCTTCTACTACCCCTGTGAGAGTCTTTTCACCCCCAAATCCCTTGACCTTGATCACTCGCATCGCTCTGCCAAACCCACCACCTTATCCAAATTTCACCTAGATACGAGTCCACTCCTTTAGGGCCAGAAGACCATTCCTCCATCGTCTCCCATAAGAACCTTCGACCCTCTAAATCCTGAATCGACACCCTCACCACCTCCATCGTCTGATTCTGAACCCAAGTTTGGAGATCACATTCTTCAAACCGCAGCTCAAGTTGCCACGTGGGTAGAAAGTGTCACTCGAAAGACTCCAAACCTAGAAAACAAAATAAAGACTGAGTGCTCCTAAACATAAAGAAAGGCAAGCGAGAAAAACATCCCGACCCGCATGAGGCACTAGTCTCTGCTTTCTTAGAAGAAGAGGATTACATGCAGTATCTCTCACCTTGGAATGGCGCCGTGCAGGCCCATGCTCCAACCTCTAATTTTACTCACTTTACAAAAACATTGATGTCAAGCCAGGCTAGGTTCAGTCAACAGCTGACTTGCCCAATTCTCAAATCTGAAACCAATTACCCACCTCCTCCTTCCCTCGAAACAAGGATTTCACGAATGCACCATAACTAGATGGGAACGTAAGAGAAAGAGAGGTTAACTTGCCACCCCTGCCTCACATCATCCCTCCGCCAATTCTCGCACTACAACCACTTCAACCACCCGCACCTAAGGCTCATCGGCCAGGCAAAGAGATTGCACTCAAGTCAGGGCAAGAATATGACCTGCTATGGCACCTTCAAAAGATCCCAGCTCAGATATCTATATTAGATCTCATCAAGAAATCTCTTGGTCATCACCGATTGTTGGTAAGGACACACAGGTAGACGAGGACATGACCCTAGATGAGCTTCATCAAATCGCCTCGGTCATGGCACAACCTCTAGCACTCACGTTCACCGACGCGGACATGCCTAAGGAGTCACTTCATGGCAGTGTCGCTCCTATATATCTCACAGTCATTATTAGAGGATTCTCTGTACCTCATGCGTTAGTGGATACCAGAGCAGGACTCAATATTTGCTCGCTCACGATGTTAAAGATGCTCAAATACATGGAACATGACGTCAGATCCTCAGCCCTATCACTCATAGCTTATGACTGCTCACGTCATTTTATTAAAGGGACTATTAAACTCCAGGTTCGCCTCGGACCTGTGACAAATGATGTCACCTTCCATGTTTCTGATTCTGCTAGCACGTACAATCTCATCTTAGGAAGAAAGTGGTTAGAATCAATGAAGGTCATCGCGTCTACGTATCATCTGTGACAGCCCGAATTTCGACACCCCAAAACTCGTGCCATCAGCACGACCCTCAAGGCCGTGTCTGATAAATCTGCACGGAGCATTCGTATATACAAGCAATAAACCACAAGGAAAGGTACAAGAGCTTACTCTAAGCAAATCTTCATGCATTTAAAATGAATAAAAGAAAACTCAAAAGGGTTGTTCTAGTCCCATGCCAATTCATGAGCAGAAGAACCGACCCGAACCATCGGTGATAAATCGTTCATCCTAGATGGTTCGCCATAAGAATTCATAATACTTAATTACATTTAAGAATTTAGGCTTGACATACCAAGCTGTACAAATGCTCTTAACTCACTCTCAAAGTATGCAAGGGGTCTCCTAAAAGAAGTCCTCAGGAGGAGGCTCTAACTCTTCTCCGGGCAAGTAATCTGAATCCTCCTGATCAACGTCTCCCGAAGCTTCAGTTGCCGCTAATACTGGACCTGCGACGTATAGTCTAAGGGGTGAACTACATCCTAGCTTAATAGGGAAAATACTGTGAACATATAAATTAAGCTATCACATATATGTTAAAACATTTTTAAAAACACATAATTCATATGATGGAATTTCTAAGAAAATAATTGAAATAATCGAGAATGAAATGATAGATACAACTATTACTTGCATGACTTTATTTATTCTCATCTTACTAGTATAGTTATGGATTCAGCCTAATCACTTAAATCTTAACTTAAGTAGTCCCCGAGCAATATAGCATCGAGCCCCGATGGAATACCCACCATCTTCGTCTAAATAGACACTTGTTATGTGTTCTCAATTTCAATACTACTCAGGCCCCTTTCTCTTAGGTGGCGGGGTCTGATTCTCAAATCTACATCCCTGGGATGTGCTACTAGTGTACGGATTGGCCGCCGTACCGGTCACGGATATCCTGCCGAGTCAGTCGTGGGTATCTCGCCACGTCGGTGGGGTATTCTAATCTAATCAAAAATATCAAATATGCTTTACATATAGTTATTCATCGTGATTGTACTAATTTTATTACATTAGGCCTTATCATGTTTCTTTCGTTTCACTGTTAGATTTCATCTGCATCCCTAGGATGCCACTGATTCAATGCATCATCTACGTGCCTATTATCAAATTTACACGTCCCCTGGGGACCTCATGGTTTCACTTTTGAATTCACGCACACACTCTTGTTTGAAATCACATTTGCTACATGACTATTCACAAGAATTACTCTACATACATGATTTTGACGAATTAAAATACATGTTTCAAGATATTCCTTACCTCAACACAAATCCAGTGCACTACTTTCTCGCAGAGGTTTACATGTAACGATCTCACGTCAAACCTACATTGCATGTGTTAAGAATATCCTTAGAATGGTCTCCCGAATCCTTGGGACCCATAGCTCCCATGAATTTCACAAAAAGAATTTGAAAAAACCGAGTAGTGCCTCACGTGAGCGAGCACTATTCCTCGCTCGAGCGATCACTTAACCTTGCTCAAGTGATCACTTAACCTCGCTCGAGCGATCACTATTCATCGCTCGAGCGGCTAAAATGAGGTACTCAACCCTCACGCGAGCGATCACTATTCATCTCTCAAGCGGTTAAAATGAGGTACCTGAAACTCACGCGATGCCTCTCTCGAGCGAGTCTCCCCTTCACTATGGGTCTCGCTCGAGCGAGCCCAGAACACCATTTATACTCAGATTTTTATATTTCGACCTCGCTCGAGCGAGCCATTTATAGCGCTCGAGCGAGACATGACAAAATCAAATGCTCGATCCGTTCGAGAAATAATTTTTCCACTCCATTTAAGGCCTTATTAATATCAAAACCATTCAACTAATACTTTATACTTTATTTAAAACACACATAAGCATTTTAAAAACATACCTAAATCAATAGATCCTATGTAGACTTGATCCCAGATCAAATCAAATGAGGAGGATTTCCAAAGCTTCTCGTCCCATCCTCCTTCCAGATTATCAACCGATTTTGAGAAGAACAAACAAACCTCTACCCCTCTTTTACAAGTCCTCTCTTCTTTCTCCCTATTTCACTTCCTCTCTATCTAGCTCAATTAGGTCACGAATGAGAGACTTCTCTCTATTTAGCTCTCCACTTATTTAGTAAAAGCTAGTATGTTTCACACATACACCTATAGTGTATATATATATTAATTGTGGTTTCCTCGAGAACCATAAACACACCTGCATGGTACGTGGCATGTACGGCTCCCAAAAATCTAGGGTTATGACATCATCAATGCGTCAAGTTCTCATACGAGGACTCCATCATCCGTATATACGCCGATGCACCTCTCCAGCAAATGGATACGACTATGCTGCAAGCATTCCTACGGCCCATGATTCCATATTACATACGAGACACATTTAAAATATTCGAATCTCGGATGAGACAATCGTAGTGGAAGTCCGCCCCCTACCCATCCTAGTTCTCCCCTGACGTGTCGACAAGAGTTGATGAGGAGAGAGGTTGGTCCAGACCACACCAAGCTTTATGACATCAACCCCACCGCAACAAAGGGGTGAGATCTTATGTACCAACTTGGATACATTCCTCACACTGGACTTGGAAAGAATAAGCAAGGTCGTGTAGGACCTGTCGTCCCAATGAAAACACGCAACCATATAGGGCTAGGTTACCAATCGAACGGCTCACAAGCCAACTTGTTTCCTACCTCACCAAAATGATCTCTATATGATCACTTCGTCTACGGGGCCACTGAGAAAGCCGATGTGCCTAGGCAGAAAGAGGTATCCTTCACTAAATCCCAAGAAGCAGAAATTAAACAAATGGTTAAAGCATTCAGCGATTTGACGAATCTAAAAGATGACATTGATAAACCCCTCGAAGGAGTCAAACCCTTATTTAATCTCAAAGAGCCCATAAAGGAGAGGAAGGAAGAACCTCTCGAGCCCGAACCACAAGTAAAAGATTGGGGATCCACTGATGATGAGGATTTCCACATAGCTACCTTACAAGGAGATAAAGAACATTTATACTCAATGTGGGAAGAAGATGATGCCTCATAAGCGGAGTTTGACTCGTATAACATCAGCCTCTGCCTTGGCCTTAAAGGATGGGAATGCCCGTGGGACTCACCTTGAATCTCTCACCCATATAAACCCCGTTGCGAGGCATGCACTCACATATTAGAGCAATTCGCTAGTGGGCTCCGATATTATGTGATGATGGAAGTGAACGGCTCTGACCCTGTAATGATGAAAACAAGAAACAACTCACCGGCTCTGCTATCGACGCAAGAAGAAGAGAATTCTGACAGCCAGTTGACTGACCTAGGAGGAAATACCCATGTCGCACTCTTGGGGTTTGAAGAGGAGTTTGAATTAGACTCTCCTTCATCCCCAGATGCACCGCAACTCCAAATATTTTGGAAATTAGTTAAGGAAGAGTGGCGACCTTCGTCAAGTGATGACGAAGACTGGATAGACCTCCCCGTACTCGAATTAGCAGAACAAGCAAACCTAGGACTTCGAGCCTTATCAGATCAAGAAAGTGAATTCGATATTATCATCGATTCTAAATTTGAAGGATGGGAATGCCCTTGGGAATCTCCTTGCATGTCTTACCATTATTAGCCTCACTGTCGAGCATGCGTACTCATCTTGACATATTATGAAGATCAAGAGAAAGAGCTCGCTCTCCCTAGGGATCATTTAAGAGATCCCCCTTCGCGGGAAGAGCAACCATATCATATCTTCGAGGATGATAGTTCAATCGATTACAATTTCTAGAGATTATTTGACGAAGAGGCAATCAATATGATAGAGGGAATCCAAACTACGATGCCCCTGTCACCCATGCCATTTATTCAGAAGATCTCATTAGATGAGGACTCCAAAAAAAAAATGCCAAATTCAGAACAAGTCTACATCTCTCAAAAAATCTCTCGAACGGCTCCAACGGCCTCTCACTCCCTCAATTAGAGGAAGCAGCTCTCCCGACACCTCTTGAGGCGACCAACTCTATACCATATTTATTATCAAAAATAACAAAAATAGAAAAAGTAGAAAACCCTAAAAAATTAAAAATATAAAATCTAAAAAATCAGAAAACCTTAAAAAAGAGAGGGAACCCTTCGTCCTAAATTCATTGTTCGATCAACAAGGAGACTTTTTTCCTGAGACTACTATCCTATCTTCTACACTAGGATGTAAAGCATCCCAACTAAACAACAAGCCGGTGATCATACCTGACAAGATACTTCATGAATTTGAGAGAAGAATCAATAACCTTGACCTTCACCTTACCAAAGATCTCTCGGTCATAAATTTCTTCTCGCAAAATCGAATCCCCAGTGTAGTAATTTTGCAGTATACGAGCTTACCGATGAGGATGAAGGGACACCAATCATTGAGGGGGCGCAGGAATTTCAACGGGTTATCAAGCGTTTCGACGAGCAAACTCAAGCTACCGTGGAACCAACAAAGGAAATTAACTTTGGCACCAAAGAGAAGCCTAAGAAATTGCTAGTTAGCGCAACGCTTAACTCTAAAGAACGCCAACATATTGTGAAAGTCTTATAAGAACACCTAAACTCTTTTGCATGGTCCTATGAAGATATGCCTGGTTTAGACCCCAGCTTGGTAGAATATCGACTTGTCTTAGAACCTGATGCGAAACCCATAAAGCAGAAACTCCGTAGGATGCACCAACAAGTAGCTCTGCAGGTCAAAGAGGAAGTCGACAAGTTACATAAAGCCAAATTTATCCGTGTCGTCCTCTACCCTAAATGGGTCACCAACATAGTACCTGTCGCTAAGAAGGATAGCAGAGTACAGGTTTGTATTGATTTTCAAAACCTCAACCAGGCATGCCTAAAAGATGACTTCCCACTTCCACATATTGACACTCTAGTCGACAATACTGCTAGGCATGAGATGCTATCCTTTATGGACGGTTTCTCAGGATATAATCAAATCAAATTAGCCGAGTCCGACCAAGAAAAGACTTCTTTCACTACACCTCGGGGAACTTATTGTTATGTCATCATGCTTTTGGGCTCAAGAACGCAGGAGCTACGTATCAATACACCGTGATGGCCATTTTTCATGACATGATGCATAAATACATAGAAGTCTATGTCGATGACATATTAGTGAAGTCCCAAACGCGGGCAGGACATGTTGAAGCACTTCGACTGGTGTTACAAAGAGCTAAGAAATATCAATTGAGAATGAATCCAAAGAAGTGTGTTTTCGGAGTCACTTCCGAAAAGTTACTCGATTTTATAGTTAGCAAGCAAGGGATTGAGGTCGACCCTGCTAAAGATAGAGTCATCCTTGAGATGTCACCTCCCCGTGATATCAAAGAATTACTAGGCATGATAGGAAGATTACAATTCATCAGGAGATTCATCTCCCAGCATTCAGATAGATGCAATCCTTTCTATAGATTACTTAAAGGAGGAACCGAGTACAAGTGGGATGACCAGTGCCAACAAGCCTTCGATAACATTAAAAAATACCTCCTTAACCTGCCAATAATGTCACCCCCAGTTCCTGGAAGACCCTTAATCCTTTATCTCTCATCGAACGACAAAGCAATGGGAGTAATTCTGAGACAATACGAAGAAGACAACAAGAAAGAGAAGTTATCTACTACCTTAGTAGGACGATGGTCGAATACGAACGAAAATACACTCCCATAGAAAAAACCTGCCTCACACTGATATGGGCTTTGAGTAAGTTGCGACACTACTTCAGAGCGCATAAGATATTAGTACTAGCCCGAATGAATCCTCTGAAGTATGTATTCAAAAAGCCCACAACATTCAGAAAGATCGCTCGCTGGCATATGCTATTACAAGAGTTTGATATCACCTACATCACACAGAGGTCGATCAAAGGGTAGACAATTGCCTATTATCTTACAGATCTCCCACTCTCGAATCATGAACCTATACACACATACTTCTCCGATGAAGACCTACTTACAATCCACAACGAAGAGCCTGATAAGACTTCACCCTTTATTTTGACGGTGCTCTAAATCACAAAGGAAAAGACATCGGGATAGTCCTCCTGAGTCCGGAAAGAGTTGTCATACCTAAAGCTTTTCAATTAGACTTCCCTGTCACTAATAATGTTGCCGAATATGAAGCCTTCATAGTTGGACTACGAGCAGCATTACAATTAGGCGTTAGACAATTGAAAACCATCGGTGATTCTAAGCTAGTAATCTCACAAGTCATAGGAGAATGGAAAACTAAGGAAAGAAGACTAATGGTATATTTAGAAACCGCTCAATATTTAGTAAACAAATTTGAAAGAATCTCTTTTACGCACATCCCTAGATTAGAAAACGAGCTTGCAAACGCCCTAGCTACACTAGCCTCGATCATTCAGATACCCCTTGGACAAACTACCAAAACCTTTATCTTAGAAAAATTAATAGTACCCGCCCACATGATGGCATGGACCGTCAAGAGAGAATTACCAATCCTTCCCATGAGTACGACATCAAAGGAAGCAATTACTACGGAACTTTCACAAACATCAGCACATTCCTCCCCACGCTACAAAGATTGAACGAAAGACTATGAGAAATCGATGCGCCAGATTTTGTATACTTGGTGAAACGCTATACAAATAAGTCTTCACTAAAAGAGTACTGCTACGATGCGTTACAACCGTTGAAGGACAATACATCATCTAAGAAGCACACGCCAGCGCCTGCGGTGCCCACACCAGTAGACAGAGACTTGCCGATCAAATTGCACGACAAGGATACTTTTGGCCGACAGTGACAAGAGATTACCACCTCTACGTCCAATTCTGCAAGAAATGCCAAGAACACGCCGCACTTATCAAAGCTCCATTAGTTGCATTAAACACTATGACCTTTCCATGGTTGTTCTCGATATAGGCCTTCGACGTCATCGGACCTTTCACAGACATAGCTGGGAATACTCACAAGCATGCATTTATACTTACAACAATTGAATACTATACTAAATGGGCAGAAGTCGAATTATACATCAGTATCACTTCTTCCACACTCGTAAGGTTTATCATTCGAAATATCATCACTAGGTTTTGAGTACCCAGGATGTTTATCACCGACAATGGACCGCAGTTCATTACCAAAAAGATAAAGAAGTTATGCAAGAAATTTGGCATTAATCTACGCCACTCCTCACCATTCTACCCTCAAGGCAATGGACAAGCGGAAGCCACCAATAAAATGCTTATTCAAAATTTGAAACATACAGTAGAAACAAGCAATGGAGCCGACTGGCCTAAACGACTATCAGAAGCACTCTGGGCCTATCGGACTTCTATTCATACGACCACTGGCCAAACTCCTTATCTCCTTACCTACGAGATAGAGGTCATCCTATCATATGAGATACAAGTACCATCCTTATGGATTCAACTCGATGATAAGCTATCCTTAGACGAGAGGAGGATTGCCCTACTCACGCAGCTTGAATAGCTCGATGAAACACGTCTAAGGGCAGCCGATCACTTTTAGGTATATCAGAGGAGAGTGGCCAGGGCCTACGATAAGAAAGTCCTTGAACGAACCTTCAATATCAGAGAATTAGTCTTGAAGAAAATCATGCCCTCTAATCATGCCCACCCGAAAGGAAAACTAAAACTGAACTAGAAAGGCCTTTATGTCATAACAGCCTCATACCTCGGAAATGCCTACAAACTGACGAACCAAGTTGGAGAAGAACTCCCTAACCCTTGGAACGCCATGTACCTTAGAAAATATTACCCTTAGCCCTGTGATCATCACATCCCGTGGTTAAATACTTATAGTTATCACCCCCATAGTCGTCACGACTCATTCATTGGTCATACGCCTTCAATCCCCAGAATGTTCTTAAGACCTCGCATTTATCGCCCACCTTCTTATTCGGGCAATATGACCAAAGGACTAGTGACCTACCTAATCTCTTTCAAAAGCATAAGTAACACCTAATCCTCGTTCCCCTTCTCCCGCCATTGGAGGAGACGTTAGAGTAAAAAAAAAATGAAGATGCTAGGCTCAATCAAAACTCATTATTCTTGTGCTAGCATGATACTTTCAAAATATATCTACATATCAAAAGTTGAGCGAGATCATTACGACGAATGAACAAGTCAATGAGCTCAGGGAAGCATAAGCAGGCCGTGAGGACATCTCTGATAATTTCATCAGAAGCGTATAAGCAAGCTGCGAGGGCACCCCTGATATCCCTATACTACTAGATGTCGTTGTAAGGTGGTGGGAGTAGGACAAACTCCTGCTAACTATAGAATGTGAGATTTAGACGGTACCGAAATATGACGGAGAGCTCAATCATGGCACCCTGCATTCCCCTGAAAAGAATACTGTTACTCATCTCTTTTGTAGAGTATTAGGTACAAGCTACTCCCCACATCATTGAGCCTCATCCTTTTTCTACTTCTTTTTATATTTTGGATGATAAGTTGGAAACCTCGCAGGATATTCCAAGGAATGAAATTGAAAACTCATGAATGACGATTGATGCAATCACCTACTATACTTACCATACTTTTCCCTAATAACCACGGGATAGGATGACCACTACCCTAAGATAGACCTCGTATGCAACTGACCTGATCAAAGAGACCTCCCCTCAGTTTGATGACAGTATTGATGAATGCTCTCTTCAAGACTAACTCACCTAATACCCACGACTTCACATAGACCCACAGTGCTCATCAAAAGCCTAGAAAAGCTCCATTGCATCTACACGCTAGGGCATTTTTTTGGATCAAAAGGAGAATCATATCAAAATCGCCGATTCGTCCACCAAAAGATGAAGAACGTCGAAGTTACTGTGCAAAGAAAGCTACCGAAGACACTGTACTACCAATACAATCACGCCCCTACACTGGGGCATTTTATTTTTATTTTTATTTTTAGTTCTTGTTGCTGCGATAGTTATTTGCTTTCCCTGTTACATTACTTTCAAAAAAAAAAAAAAAAGAAGAAGAAGAAAAAAGAGCATATATCTACCTTTGTTACCAAGCTCCGGTCTAAGATACTTACCCCCTTGACAACTAGTAAGGGAGAAAACAAAAATCACTAATGGCGTTACCTTTACATGTGCAGATACAAAGCGACCTTCAACCACCACAAGGCCAGCTCACAAAGCATCCAAGTCCTGATGATGATTGACGGCACCAGGAACAAAGTAAAAGTAGATGTAAGAGGTAACTAAAAGAAAAGCAGCTGATCAGGTACACCTAAACCCAAAATATCAATATATGTGGGTCAAAATTTTTATTTCCTATTTCTTCTTTACAATCGTCACCAGGGGCATCCCCCCTGTATATACAATGCGCACTCATAATGGACAAAACATACACATGCACACACCTACTCCCTACGTTGCTGCTGGGATGGTCGAGCACCACTGTCCCCAGTATGATCAGCTTGAAGGTTCATAGACTGGTCCTCTAAAAAAATGATCCCGATGCCTGGAGTCACTGAAACCTCTAGACGACGCAACCTCACTACAGAGCCCCCCTCACTCGCCTGACTGACACTCTGCCTCGACCGAGAATGAGGAGGATACCCATGAGTGACAGAATCCTCGCGAGTATCACTCCTGATAAGATCACATGGTGTGTGATGAGACTGCCCAAACGAAGACCCGTAGCCCTCGACTCTGATCCCTCAAGCCAACTAGTTGATCTACGCACCCCTCACTCCCTCCCCAGACGATACTGCATCCGATCCAGGGCCACCTGCATCTCTGCTTGCGTCGACCGACGCGTCGCCTCCAATGCCTCAGCATGAGTAATCTGTGTAACCATCATCTCGATCACCAGATCCTCACAACTCTCCACCTCCCTAAGGACCCATCTCACCTCCGAAGTGGCGCGCGCTCGCGCCGCCTCTAGCCGTGCCTCCTTAAGCTGATGAACTTGCATAATCATACCAAGTCAAAGAGAGATAACATATACATATTTGAATGAAAAAAAACTTTGAATAAGAAAAGACCATACTAGCCTCTCTCCTCGAAGGCCGGCCACCGAGATCACCATTGGCAAGATGAAGGAATGGAGAGTCTAGGCGGCTACAACAAGAACAAACAAATACATCAGATAACTTTATGATGACTAATAGACTATAAATACATCAACTAAAACATACCCGACTAGGAATAGGAACGAACCCTTGAGGGGGAGCCTCGAGAGCGGAATCGGGAACAGCCTGTATGGAAAACCAAGCAAACCAACGTAAAATATGTTAGAAACAAACAGGATGAAACAACCTAAATAGAATTACATCAAAAATCAGAAATTATACCTGACTCTCTGGGCATAAAGAGGCAGCAGTCGCCTCCCTCGTCCGGAGGTTCTCAGCAACCTTGCGCTGAGACACCAACACGATGTTAGTAAACTATTAAGAAAACACACCAATAACACTTAACAAACCGCCACAATGACACAAGTAAACAAACAGAGTGAGGGAACTTACCCAATGCTCCAGCTCAGACCGAAGACGAGCCATCGTTGGATCCTCCCGACTGGAGGAGGCCACTGAAGAAGGGTCAATGCCCGAGCAGAAGCCCCCGCGATAGCAAGCTCTGCCTCCTGCAAATATCGCCAACATCTCAACATTAAAAAGGAGCCCTGAACTATCAACAAATTAATCAATCTGATCCAAAATACTCACCAATCGCTCAATCTCAGAGCACAGGCTAGCTGCCACCGCGTGATCGACCTGTTGCTGACGACGATAGACCGCCAGCAAAGCCGCCTGGCGAGCGACCTTAGACTGTCCACAATAAAATAAAATGACCATATAAAAAAAAACATCACCAAAATAAGTCAATATAATACACGAACAAATGAAACCAATAAACTAACTCACCAGCAGCTCTCGAGTCTCCGCTAGCCGAGCCCCCAACTCATCCTCCGCCGCCCTGACATTAGCGACCTAGTCGGTCAAAGAGTGCAACATCTCCTCATCAAGATGAGGAGCATACCCCATCTGCTCCATCGCCCTGTGGAGAGCATCCAATGCCTCCCCCACACTCGCCGTGAGATGGCCCTCCTCCAATGTGGCCAACCTCTCCTTCAATGCCGACACTGACTCTGGCCCATTGATCGCGAAAGAGCTGCTGCCATGAAAGGGATGTGTGAAGAGGCGCCCACCACCCAATGTGCCAAACCACCTCCTGTACTCTAGTACATCTGTCATGTCACGCGCCCCCGTGACCCTGGTCCCCCCAGCTCTAAAATCAGCTATCTAGAGCGCCATCCGCTCCGCAAAATTCTGGCCTGGAGGGCCGGTCATCCTCTTCGCCACTCTATGGCTAACATCTAGAGGGACTCCCTGAGCGAGCTCCAACTGCCGTGCCGCTCGAGAGGTGTGGATCCTCTCCACCCTCTCAAAACAATGGACCCATATGTCCACATCGAAGAAGGGCCAACCAGACTTAATCACCGTCTCACCCGCATCCTCCTCATCGTCGTAGGGCCTCCAGATCACATATCCAAATGAAAAAATTGACCCATTAACAAAGCCTAAGAATCCCAAAACAAAATAAGGCCAAATGAAAATATGACAATATACACCTGCCCTGCATGCATATCCTCGAAGAGGCCTCGCGCGGTCTAAAGATCAGTAGACCATCGGCGACCCTTCAACGCCTCTCTCCACTCGTGCATCCGTGAAAATATGAACTCAACCCCCACTAGAACCCCTGAACGAAGAAAAGAAAAATGATCATATGCCCAAAACTGAAAAAAAAGAAGCAATAATGACACACAAAAGGACCCTTAAAAGTCACTAAGACCAAAAATTAGTAAAACTAAAGGACCACCATGATACCAATTAAACTAAAACTCACCTAGAGGAATGGAAGGAAACCTCCGATCGACGCGATGCCCTATCCCTAGTGGTAGAACTGCTCATAGAGATGCGCCAACGCTGCCGCACCCCACGCATAGGTATGAACCCGATCCAGATCCCCGAGAACCATAAAAAACAACCCGGTGATGCATCCCTGAGTCAAAGACAAAAAGAGTACTGCACCCAAGAAGTGCATCAGAAAACCTCGGAGCACCCTATCTGCAGCCAACCCTGGCTCGGTCACGGGCTCCCGACCCCCCACGACCGCACACAGAGCCTCGTAAGGCACCCTCACCTCCGAATGATGCCTCAGAGGGATGAAGCCACTTGCAAATGTATCAAAAAACCAAGTGACCTGAACCACACCTGACTCGAACCACACCTGACCCCGATCCACTCGACCTATAAGAGACACCCCAAATCTCCTTACACACCTCCAAATACTGCCCCTCCATCCGTCCTATGATAGAATCCCCCTCAAAACGAAGTCCAGTGATGCAGACCCAGTCCTCTTGGGTTGGCAGCAACATACCAACTAGGAAGAGAAGCGCCTGATGCCTCTCGCTCCACCTCTTTTTGATTGCTGTAATCAGGCCTTGATCGACCTGAAAGGGCTCCAGCCCTAGAATCATCCCAAAACCAAAAGACACCAGTCGCTCCCGCTGAAATTCCAGTAAGGCACGGTACCAAGCATGAGACTCACCACATGCCGAGCTGATAGCCAGCTGCGGAGGCTCTTATCGACCACAACGACTAAAAAGAATGATAATAACAATAAGACTAACACGTACTTATGATGAAAGATAAATGAATTGAGGAGTTGAAAATGAATAAAACATGTCTCAAACGCTATGACAACTTACAACAGGCACACAAAATGTGATGAGAATATTGGGCATAAACATGACCTATCCCTAGATGCGAACATGATGCATGAGCGAGCACGCAATAAATAATCAATGCAGGTTCGACATAAATTAGAAGGGTTTACAGATCCTAATCAGCCTATATCATAACTTGAATGCCTAGGATAATGAAGGAACTCTTACTTACGGGGACCTACCCGCCCTCTGGCAAAGAAATCCTCCAGTGGATAGTGCTTGCGATCCTGAGGCTCCGCGCCTGACTACTGCTCACCCTCAGCTCTCTCGCCCTCCTCCTCTGCTACCCCCGACACAACCTTGGGTACCTCCTTGCTGACCACCATCTGGTCACCCTCAGGAACCTCCTCTACGATCCTCTCCCCAATATCCTCCATGGCGACAGCGCAAGTATGAGCCTCAGAAGTCTCGCCCACATCCATCATCAACATCTTCTCCAACTCGAAAATAGTGACCTCACATCTGACACTACCCTCACCCTCCATATAGGAATAAAGAACTCAAAATACTAAAGTAAATGGAAGAAACAACGCCTCAAATGGATGACCAGTTCACAAGATATCGCGAAAACACGAAAACCCGAGCACAAGAAAACTAGGAAACTAGAGAATCTAAGACTAAAACGGATAATGCGACGAAAAATGAAAGGTTTCAACTATTTATAGAACTCGCCCGAATCACTCGCCTAACTCCCGAAGCTCAATCTAATCACGAGCAGTACACTATGCATTTAATTCAGATCAAATGCTCTATCCTGAGCGAGCAATGAAATCGTTGCCCGCTCACATCAAACGCTATTGAACTGACGCTTAATAATCTCCTACACCTTTGAATGTCCGTTCACGCCTGAGCGCGCAATTCATTCAAGCGCCCGAACTGAAGCGCGTAATTTCTCATAAAATGAAAATTTTCACATGCCCATTACAGTAAACTCAAACCTGAAATAACGACATTCTGACGCTCACTACTAACCTAAATTACGCCCTTGATTAGACCAACCCAAAATACTCTTAATTTAAGAAAACTTACGCCCCGAAAACCCAAAAAAATGCCCTTTACTTCACAATAAACAATTAAAACCCAAGAAAATTCCCTCTCCTTCACTTTCCTCAACCAAAAAATATGCCCCCAACACCTTCACTGTCCTCAATAAGATTAAATACTCACATTGCCTCTATAATACTCAAAACTAAACGAAAAAGAAACTATCCTTAACACGCCCCCAGATCTAAAATAAACAACCAAATTAAAACCAAAAGCATCACACCCACAACGAGACGAACGAAATATAAATTAAATCAAACAAAAAAAAAAGATTATTGAATAATCACAAATGAAATAAAAAAAACAATCACTCCATAGATTAATAAAAATCATTACAACATACACCGAGGGCATACCCTCTAAATATACAACTTAGAAATAAGAATGCTAAAATCAGCACGTTCAGGCAATGCCCGAATCCGGACTTATTCGAGAGACTAGAGATCTCGGAGAAACCCAGAGGAGAAACGCACCTTGAACGAATTCTAACCGTGATGACCTCTTCCCCTCGCCCCGAGCCGACAGAAAGGAGAGAGTGGTGTATAGAAAGCCACCCAGAACTTGTGGGACCCACTGTTAGAAGCTCCCCTTGGACACATTAAAAATGAGGAACAACTAACACTAAATCCGCAAAGCCTACTGAGGAAAATAGGCATCGGTCACAAGAACTCTGACCCTGCCTTATCCTTGGGTTTCCTCTTTACCACCTTTTTCTTCTCCACCTCTTCTCCCGATGGAGTGACACTTCGATTTGGATTGATAGCACCAACCCTAGTATCACCCTGAATTCCCAATCTCATTCATTCTCATGATCCACTTAATAAACACAATTCCTCGGGCTCAATCCCCAGGAAATAAAATAGAAAGGAATAAAAGACATTAATGAACAAAAATGCCCAAAGTTACAAACGCAAGATATGCCCCCAAACTTTCAATCTCTAGACTTGAAATAAGAAAACAAGAAGCCAAAAACCTTAGACTCACGCATTTATAAACCATACCCCTTAAATTGACAAATGTCACATAGTTGAAACCCTCCCAGTCTAATTGAATCTAAAACCAAACACATACCCCTAAAAAAAAAAAAAAAAAAAAAAAAACACCACAATCCATGACAATTTGAGATAGACCAATAATCACATAACACATGCCCCTCTGACAAGCACAAATCCCCCAAATGCAAATAAACTAATAGAAATAAAACACCCAACTACCATTTAGAACCCATGAAAACTCAAAACCATTTTAACAAGTATCATTCCAAAAGAAAAGAAAAGAAACCCTCAAACAAAACACCATAAATGAAACAAAGAAATAAATCTTAAATAAAACAAAATAAAATCTGACTTGTTTAAGATCACCCAAAAATGCCCCAACAAACCAATAGAATCAAGTGAACTCTCCAAACAAGGTGAACTGATCTAAAAAATAAACCCCGAATAAATCCAAAAATATAAAACTAAGCTAAATCAAATCTTAAAACTAAGTCAAAACAAATCAGATAAGTCTAATTAATCCATTAAGGAAATTTAACCAACTAATTGAGCACAATAGACAATAGACAATAAAAATACAATAATAAAAGATGCCCCTTTTTTCATAATTCAAAATTTTACAATATCGCCAAAGGCATACCTCCTGAATTGCAACCCAAAACGAAAACCTAAAACCTAACATACAATCCAAAACAAAAATAAAAAACTACAATGAGCCAAAGCGAGGAGCAAAACGTCCAATCGGAGGCTTCAGAAATGTTGCCACCAGACTTGGAGGACTCAAACGAGCCACCAGCAGAAGAAACGGAAAATGAGTTAGGAATACATCCCTCCATTTACAGCACATCCTCTCCCGGTCATCTTCACCTCCTTCGTTGTCGCTTTGTAACATTGCCTTCACTGCTCCCTAAAAAGGAACGGTGTGAAGACTAGCACCCTCATTCCTAATACCGTCCATTCCTAAGAAAATGCCATCCTCGAGCAACACCTCAGGGCAAAGATCATGCAAAATAACGAATATAGGAAGAAACCCCATCCCAATCTGACGGTTAGATTGTTCAATATCGTCGAAACACGAACCTCAGAACACCAGAACACTCAAAAAAGTCAATACTCGAGACTAAACCAGAGAATGAGAAATGAATGAAGCCTCCCATGCTTATATAGAGTATGGCCCCAATTGCGCGCTTAACTATGCATGCTTAATCCGATCACGCGCCACACATATCACACTTAATCTAAAGCACGCGCTAAGATTCAAGCGTGCAATGAAACTGTCGTCTGCACAGACGACGCGACCCTCTGATCCCGCTCTTTTTAATAGCCGCGCAATCTAATCAAATGGCCCGTTCATGCCGCGCAATATGAAAGGTCACCCGCACACTAACCATGTGATGCTCTGATCCCGTGCGCATTCTAAGGACGTGCAACCCAATTAAACGACTTCCCCGTGCCGCGCAGTGACCTAGTGACCCTTTAATCGCGCGCAATACAATCACACAGCCATATTCACATGCGTAATCAACCCCTTAGATCCTGAATCGCATGCCTAAAAATAGGCACGCAATCGGATCACGTGACTGGAAACAGGCGCATAATTCCTGATTTTTACACAAAGTTCGGTCCTGATTCGAGGAAAATTCCCTTTATCCCATCGCGGAGCCTTATAAGCTATCCACATCGAAGAAGGAACAGCCGCTCACTCTACTCCCATCACGTAACCATACCAAAAACGTCGACCACACCCCTGGTCCTCTTACAGACAAGACATACATGCCTCGCATGACATCGTCACCGCTGACCTACCACATTTGAAACCCTTTTGTCCCATTGTGCAGTCACCCAAGCACATCCCGCCATGATAAAAAAACACACGCACGACACCACCCCAATATCTGATCCCATCGTAAAAATTGTAGCCATGCCCCAATGGCCCATCAAAAAATCCGGACAACACAAATATGTCAAAAAGCCAACACAACGCAACCACAATGTGAGCTTACATGACCTAAGATCTGCTAACAAAAAGAGATCAACGTCCTAGCGTGAAAACATCCTACCAGTGTCCCACCGCTAACTACGCTACACCTCCCATTGCGGACACCATTGCCCGAAAAGCTCAAACAATACGCTTACCACGCTAAAACAAGAAAAGGGAGAAGGCTCAATCAGGTCCCATCGCTAAAACAAAGAACCTTACTCCCGAATTGCTCGATATAAATGATCATAAGATACCACAGCAGACGAAAGCAAAAAAAAAAAGAGAGAAACTTGGGACTACTCCCATGTCCCATCACATCCCACTAATGCCAAGCTACAGCACGAACATACTGTCGAAAACTATCCAAGTCTCATCGCGGTATCACCACAACACCACTTGTCCTATCGCGACATCACCTTCCCCATGACGCTACATCACACTGGCAACCACCAACGGCCGCAACAAACAAAGTAAAAAAAAAAAAAGACAACTTTAAATCCCTATCGCAACAGCACCTCGCTATAATATCACAAGTCCCATCACACAACCCAGGTAAGTATTACCTTTAGGTAAGTATTACTCATTTTTTAATTACTCGATGTTTCTTATAAATATAATTATCTATGATTAAGTCAAAATATTTTTAAAATCCATCTCTCTTGACTCGTGAGTTACTGTAGTCCTCCCATAAGAGACAATCATTAGTATTCGTTAAGAAAGTTAGATGGAGTATTCGGCATGCCAAGTGTCATCTTGACAACCACATAAACGGTCGGGTCCACAATTCCCGTACTAGTGGATCTGCTAGCGACGTCTCGGTAGCCATGTTTTCTGCCGCTTTACCACCGAATTGATCTTAAATTAAAATCCCTAGAATTTAAAAATCTTGAGACCCTCTTACTTGCTTCAAAAAAAAAAATCTTTTACTACAAGAAAAAAAAATAAAAAAAATAAAAAAATTAAAAAAAAAATAAACAAAGGAAAAGCAACAAAGTAAATAGACCCAATCACCCTTCTCTAAATACTAAGAAAAATAGATACCAAAAGAAAAATCGATTAAATGCCTCATTACCTATATACCATAAAGCTGACTTTTAACTCCTGAGATCGCCTGAACTCACAATCAAGCGCAAATCCCACTGCACAGAATTAGATCGAGCGCATACACCACGTCATAGGATCACTTGTTCAGATATCTTAAGAGCAGAATTCCCTAACTTAAAGACCCCCTGAACTCACAATCAAGTGCATATCCTACTATGTAGAATTGGATCGAGCGCATACGCCACTGGGCAAAATCGTTTGTTCAGATACATTAAGACTAGAATTCCCCACTTAAAAGACCGACCCCAGATGAATCAAGCGCACGCGCCACTACGCAGAATTTAACTGATCACACCTCATAAAATTTACCTTAATTACTAGCCCAGACCGGCCCCTTCCCCTGGGAAACTGAATAATAAATATACTCAATCTAAGAACTTACAAACACCTATTAGAAAAGGAACGCCTGACGTGCATTGGTGTGAGCAATGACGCTCTCGGTCTGACATGACTTGTTAAAGCCTTCGATATTATATTGCACTCTCTCTTTTTGTATTATCGGTCCCTGGACCTTATGGACATTTGTATGACGTCCCCCGGTACCTCGACCACGCCATATCCCTCTGTTAGCTAGCGCCATGCGACAGGATGCGCCATACACCCACAGATCCGAAAAGTGCCTTTCAACAGCTACCACTGGGCCCTCGAATACTCTATTTAAGCTTGCGCTAATAGATAAGAAAGCCAAGCATGTCATGTCAGCATCCCCAATTCACATTTGTAAATTCTTAAGTGAAACGAGAAAACACCTCGAATGAGGGTGTGTACTTTTTCGACGCGTTCTTACTTCGCAAGAGTGCGCCGAAGAGGGGCATCTATAGACACCCCCATTTTGCCTTCTCAGAGTATACAAACTTACTCGATCAACCTTTGACCCTTTTAACCTATGGTGTGGGACCATGCAATAGTACATGGCTGAACGCAGGCTGAAACAATTGTTTTGTGGCTCAGATCTCAGCGTAGGGAGACTATATACTGAAATAACAGTATATAGCCAGAATGCAGACTGAAATAATAGTCTTGAATTTCATTATAGAGACTATAATGAACTTCAACCCCGAATTAAGCGCCTGAAACCTCGTTTATAATTAGATCACATGCAAAACCACAAGCACGTGATCAGTCCACCTTTCAGACCAAACTTCCTTTCCCAGACCGATTCGAGACTCGATTACGCGCCTGAAATAGGACACGTGATCAGATTGAGCACTTCACCACCTGCGCTCAATTGGCCTACACCCGTCCAAGTCTTACTACCCTTGACCCCCCTATGTTTCCTTGATTAAACGCTTAATCAGATTTAGCGCATGATAACATGTGCGCAATTAGCCCTAATTTGTTAGGACTAGGAGACTCGCTAAGCAAGTCAGCCGGTCGCTCACTGAGCAGGTGACCGACTCAAAATGATTAAGTGCCAGAATCCAGGCCCGCAATTGCATTAAGTGCTAGAATCCAGGCACGTCATTGAAGGAAAACCTATAAAAGCTTTTTTTCTCTAAGAGAGAAGAGGAGGCTGCAAATTTTGAGAGGAGACGGTAAATTTTAAAACCAAAGAACTCTAAGCACGAACCCACAAAACCCAATCATGATTTCGAGATTCAAATGCCCAAATTTCTGAGTATTCTCTCCACAGTCCAGACCCCCCTTAGGTAAGGATTTAATATTTTAGTTTCCGACCGTAGCTTATAATCTCTAGGTTTATTAATTCTTAATTTTATTTTTAGTCTTAGACCGTAGCACCCTTTTCGGATCGAATCTTCTATTTTTGGTTCTAATTCCCTGCTTTTAGAATCGGTCCTTGATTCGTCGGTCCGATATACTGATCCTTAAGACCGAATTCTACTCTAAAATCATAATTTACAGTCCTATCATTAATTTCTGGTTCTAACCCTCAGAGTTCAGAACCAGTCCTTAATCATACGGTCTGATTTTGGACCCGAATTCAGTCCTAAAAGTTTTTTATAATTTCAATTTCTTAGTTTAATACCTCCAAAAATATTAATTTTAGTTTTCATAATTCAAGCTTATAATTTGTAATATCCTGAAAAATTGAGCGTTTAACTTTGACCTCGGGATCCATGCCCAATTAGTCATAGGGTTGACCAAGTGATGGTCAAACAATAAACTCATAAAGCGATGAACTAATGTGAGGTCAATATGACTTAAGAGTAGTGTATAGTGTGAGTTAGTG
Source organism: Chloranthus sessilifolius (assembly GCA_021018995.1). NCBI lineage: Eukaryota > Viridiplantae > Streptophyta > Magnoliopsida > Chloranthales > Chloranthaceae > Chloranthus > Chloranthus sessilifolius. Next base: position 137,503,468 of record CM037588.1, on the reverse strand, counting down.
GTCACATCACCTATCTCTGGCGTATGTGTTTAGCACACAAGCAGGAGAGAGGATATAAAGGTTAATAACCCTAAAATTCTTTTTGCTTTGATTGTTGAAGAGAGAGTTAAGAAGAGAGAGAGAGGAGTAAAGAGGAGTTATGGAGGCTAGAGGTTAATGCAAATCAAGAGGAGGAGTTAGCATTGATTGCCAGATTCGACGCGTTAGGATCGTTGAAACGAAAAGCTGGAGCCCTAGCCATTTCAACCTAGATATTGATCAATTTGAGATTTGATCGAAGGTGAGTTCTAATTGAAGTACCACATAGATTGTAGGTGATTAAATTCAGTTAAATGTGCTTAAAATAGTAGATTAAAGGCTTAGAGCAGAAGGGGAAGAGATTTGGAGGAACATCTCGAAAGGGGGCTGAATCTGGCCAAATCGATTAATCGAAATTGGGATTCGATTAATCGATTTTGACCCAGAAGTTGAAAAGTCATGGATGCCCGATTTTGATTAATCGAATTGGATTTTGATTAATCGATTTGGAAGGTCGATTAATCGATTTGAAAATCGACTAATCGACTGGGTACCTCTAGTGGCTGGAAAAATAAGACCTGGGGAAATCGACTAATCGAGTTGGGAAATCGATTAATCGATTTTGGATTTCGATTAATCGATTTGGGATCGACTATTTGATTTCGGACTTTCGACCACTCAATTTGAGAATCGACCTTACTATGTTGGAGATTTCGATTAATCGATTTGGGATCGATTAATCAAATTTGAATCTCGATTAATTGATTTTGGGAATCGATTAATCGATTTGGACTTTGATTAATTGATTTTGGGAATCGATTAATCGACTTTAGCAGTTTTGCTTGACTTTATAGTTTTACTTCGAGACTCATGGAGGGTCTAGGACATTCTTCTTTACATCGTTGGTGATGTATTGCATGTGTTATGATGTACCATAGGTGGTACGTGTGAAAGCGAGCACAAGGAGCCGCGTGGGACCTTGATGCTTGGACCTTCAGAGAATTGAGGTAGGGAACACGCTGAACATGTACTTTAATTGTAAGAGCATGTATGTAGTGATATATTTATCAGAATTGAAAATGTTTTAACTATAAAAAGCTTTGTGAAAATGAGTGTGTGTGTGACACCAAGAATGTGATAAAGGCATCTGTGTGATGCGAGTAATTAAGATCAAGTAATCTAATGAGAATGAGACATCCCCAGGGGATGAGAAAGTAATAAAGGCATTAGTGGATGCGAGTAAGATTATACATCCCAGGGATGTATATGTGATTGAATAATTACTGTTGAGGCCTAACTGATATAAGATAGCACTTTACACGGTGAACAACTATATGTAAAGCACATGTTATTTTTGTTATTTGAGGTTTGTTTAGGATACCCCACCGACGTGGCAGGATACCCATGACTGACACAGCAGGATATCCGTGACCGGTATAGCGGCCAATCCGTACACCAGTGCGGAGGTCTATCCGTACACAGTAAGCACATCCCAGGGATGTTGAGTGAGATTTAACCCCGACGCCTAGTGAAAAGGGGCTTGGGTCGTATTCCCAAGGAATACATTTTAACAACTGTCTATTTAGATGACGATGAAGGGTATCTCATCGGGGCTCAATGCTATATTGCTCGGGGATTACTTAAGTTGAAGATTTAAGTTTTGCTTTAGGCCTGTTCAGTGTCATTCATGATAAATCAACAAGTAAAGTAAGATATGCAAATTATCAGTAAACTTGAATGCAAATCATCAGCTTTTAAACTATTTTTTTAGCAAATGCATAGACACATCATGCTTGAATATCATGGAATATATGTGAGATTTAATTTATATGTTCATTGTGTTTGTTCCCTATTGAGCTAGGATGTAGCTCACCCTTTAGACTATACGTCGCAGGTCCTTTGTTAGCTGCAGCTGAGCCTTCGGGAGACGTAGATCCGGGTGATTCGGATTACGTGCCTGGAGACGAGTAGGAGCCTCCTCCCGAGGACTTCTTCTAGGAGACTCTGCTGTGTACTTTGATAGAGAGTAGTTTTTGAGAGATAATTGTACGGCTTGATATGTCAAGCCTTTATTTTTGATGAACAATGTAATTAAATTGGATTATTCTTTTGGCGAACCATCTGGGGTGATCTGTTTATCACCGATGGTTCGGATCGATTCTCTGTTCATGCTGTGACATGAAAGTAGAACTATCTTTTGTTTGTGCTAGTCGGGCACATTAACTTTTCCGCTTCATGCAGTTAATTGTTTATTTCTTTATTATTGCTTGTTATACCAATGTTCTATGCATAGTTTTGGATGCGGATGATCGTCTTTGATGTTTGAGGTCCGAAATTAAATCATCACATAATTCAATTTGCCTCTATTGTTTCGAAATCAACTCTGAAAAGCCTAAAAATATGACTTTACCATCTAAAATTTATTTTTTTCTCTTTAATCTTAGCCACCCGATTAGCCCAAGGGAGCTTACGGAGGGTATTCATGAACGAGGCCAATCCTCCTTAGCATACGGGCCAAAACCCCTTATTTTTTAGAGTTTTTAGAATTAATAATTGCTTTAATTAGTTTATATCTAGACATAATTGATTATTCGCATTAAGTAGGTCTTCATATAATTATTAGAGTGTTGAATCAAAATTTCCTTTCCATTAGTTTAGTTAATTGATTATTCCAATATGAATTCTAAGAAATTTAGTTTATTCATGATTAGTTATATTTTGCCATCATAAATCTGTCAATAATTAGGGTCGTAGATAAATCAGTCCTTTTGTTTCTGTTGATATTATAATAGAAAATTAAATTTATTACTTTAATTAGGCCTGTAGAAAAATCAGTCTTTTTATTTTAATTAGAATTATAGTAGAATTACTACAATTGCTTTAATTAGAATCCTAGTACAATTAACATGTTTAATTTTAGTTAGAACATTATTAGAACTGATACATATGCACTCCTAGTATCCAATAGCAGACTGAAATTGATTAGACTTTTAGTAATACCAGAACCTTGATGCTCACTGGACTCTTGATAGTATCAGAGCACTAAAATAACTCACCTTAATAAGCCCACACAACCAGAGCATAATAATAATAGAATTGGAAAATCTAAACTGATCAAAATTATAATTATAAAGAGAAATAAGAGGAGAATTAAACTAACTAAACTAAAGAGAAGCACTGCTGCTGACGTTCGCAGGTGGACAATTCAGTATAGAAGTAACCCACACCCGCTTCACAGCGTGATCATTGTGTTGCAGTGTCGTTAAATATCTGCAGCTGGCGATCGCAATCAAACTAGGAACCTTCCTAAAAAAATCCCCCTATTTATTTATTTTTGTCATTCCAAACACCGTATCGCTAGAGTCTACCTGGACAGAATTGGAGCCACTGATTCAACGGGGGCCGAGAGGAACCCAGAAAAAGCACGCACCAACAATAGGGGGATGGACTTCCGCAACGGTTGTCTCACCAGGGATTCGAGTCTTTTGAATATGACTCATGTTCAACACATAATCGTGAGCAGTTGGTATGCTTGCCGCGTAGTCAGTATCCATCTCATGGATGGGTGCATCAGCGTATATACAGATGATGGAGTCCTCGTATGAGAATTTGACACATTGATAGTATGTGGATGCGATGGCCTTTATTGACTCTATCCATTTTCTTCCTAAAAGGAGATTATACATACTAGTGAAATTAGAAACATGGAAGGTAACGTCCTTCGTTACAGGTCTGAGGCAAACCTATAGCTTGATAGTTCCTTTGATAAAGCGATGTGTCCCATCATAAGCTATGAGTGACAGTGCGGAGGGCCTGACATCCTACTCCATGTATTCGAGCATTTTTAACATGGTGAGAGGGCAGATGTTAAGTCCTGCTTCCATGTCAACGAGTGCGTGTGACACGTAGAATCCTCTAATTACGATCGTAAGATATATGGGGGTTGTACTCCCGTAGAGTGACTCTTTAGGCATGTCTGTGTCTGTGAAAGTGAGGGCCGAAGGTTGCGCCATGACTGAAGTGATTTGATGAAGCTCATCTAAGATTGTATCCTCATCCACTTGCGTGTCTTCAAGTGTCCTTATCAACAATCGATGATGATTACGCGATTTCTTGATGAGTTCTAGTATGGATATCTGGGCCGAGAACTTCTGGAGATGCCGCAGAAGGTCGTATTCTTGCCATGGCTCGAGCACAGTTTCTTTGCCTGGCCGATGGGCCTTAGGTGCAAGTGATTGGAATGGTTGAGGTGCAGGAGTTGGTGGAGGGATGATGTGAGGTGGGGGAGACAAGTTAACTTCTCTTTCTCTCACATTCTCCTCTAGTGGTTGTGCATTCGTGAAATCTTTATTTTGAGGGAAAGGCAGAGGTAGCTAATTAATTCCTAGTTTGAGAATTGGACAAGTCAGTTATTGACCGAACTCGTCATGGCTTGACGCAGATGTATTTGTAAAATGGTTGAAATTCGAGGTTGGAACGCATACCTAAATGGTGTCGCTCCAAGGTGGGAGGTACTACGCGTAATCTTCCTCTTCTAGGAAAGTAGAGATCAGCGTCTCGCACGGGTCAGGATGTTCTTCTGGCTTGCTTTCTTTTAGATTCAGTAAATGCTCGATAGTTATTTCGTTGTCTTGGCTTGGAGTCTTTCGGGTGACACTCTCTACCCATGCAGCGATTTGGGCTGCAGTTTGGAGAACGTGATCTCCATACTCAAGTTTAGAATCGAACAAAGGGAGCAATAATTGCATTGGTTTGGGATTTAGAGGGGTTGGAGGTTTTGGCAGGTGACTATGGAGGAGTGGTCCCCTAGCCCTAAAGGAATGGACTCATATCTGAGTGAATTTTGGATAAGGAGGCGGATTTGATGGGGCGATGCGAGTGATTAGGGCCGAGGGATGCGGGGGTGAAGGAGCTCTCGCTGGTGTGGCAGAAGTAGAAAAGGGTTGAATGCGAGTGATTAAGGTGGAAGGTTGGAAGGGGGATCGACCGAAGAGATCTACGGTGGTGACCTGAGCCGGTGTTGCTTGTTTGTGGTTGGGCATGGGGTTATTAATGATCCCTAAAATTTGTTGGGGTTAGTCATTATTAGGGTTAGGATTCCTAAGCACTTCCTAATCGATCTGACTTCGATCATTCATGTCATAGATTATGTCTCGATGACCCAACAGTCTTCTAGGTTGTGTCCCGCGTATCGATGGAAGACACAATATCTACTATAGTCTAGCTTTGTCGGCCATGGGCGGGGTCTTTCATGCGGGAATCGGAGGAGATTCTAAGTGTTAAGAAGATGGAAGATGTTGGGAATCGTATCCGATAAAGGAGGATAGTATTCCTACCTCGGCTGGTAGGGGCCTTTGGCTAGGTTAAAGTTCTGCGGTGGGGGCACACTATTATAATTCGGCACGTGGGCCGGCCGATTTTGCATCATGTTCTGATTCTGGTAGGTGTTGGGATATTAATTTCTATTCTGATACTGGCCCTGATTCTGGTTCTGGCTTTGGCTTTGGTTTGCATATCTTTGCTGATTAGTGCCTTGGTTTTAGTTCATGTATCGTTGTTGATTTTGATTTTGCCCGAAGTTTCATGGGTGAAAATTTCCATTTCCAGAGTTTTGTCCTTGATTAACAACGGTGTTGACCTGTTCGGTTCCTAAGGCTCTCTTATTATTTTTTTATTTTGATTCACTGGAAGAGCCCACTTTCGATGCGACTATGGATAGAGCAAGGTCTCCGCCTTTAATATGTCGCACTAGTCGGGATGCCCAGGAGTGGAGTGCAGTGAAGTCGGGGCAATCACTTATGACAAGTGCGCTCTTTAACGGTTCTCTAGTGTTATCAACGATGATGTCCACCAAATCCTTCTCTTTCATTAAAGTGCCGGTCCTAGCAGCGAAATTTCTCCAACTGGCGATGAAGTCGGTAAATTCTTCATCAGGTCCTTGCTGGCTGCCATTAGATCGCTGAGACTGACTGTCTCTTGGATCAAATGTTTGTATTGGTCTAGGAATTGACCGACTAATTCGTCGAAGGTTTCTATCTTATAAAGCGGGAGTCCCGCAAACCAATCTAAAGCTTCTCCTTCTAATGAGCATTAGAAATAGTGAATGAGAAGTCTTTAATTATCACGTATGAGTCGACAATCATTACAAAAGAGGGCCAAGTGATGATTCGGATTTCTCGTGCCATTATATTTGGTAAATTTCGATGGCTTAAATCCTATTGTTAAATTAAACTCGACGTCTCGGCAAAATTTGTTGAATCCGAATGAGTGACTGGGGCGCTCTCTCTTGGCCATGTACTCATCGAGCATTTTAGGGAGATCTTCCATTTTAATGGTGCTGTCTTTTGGAGCGACCTGTGAGCAAACCTTGTATAAAAAGTCATCGTTGAAGAATGTGAGGGCAGGTTGTCTCGATAGTGTGGCGCGGACTGACACCGTGCTCAGGGTAGGAGGTGGTCTCTTTTGTCGCTCTTGTTCTTCTAAAAATTATTGTGACCTAATGGTTTCGTATGTGGCGGTGAACCCTCGAAGCAATTCCTTGGAGTCGTCATCTCCTCTTTGTATTCTTTGAATTCTGAGTTCTACGATCTGTTGAGCGGTGAGGTTTTGTTCGGTGTTACCATCTCTCCCATTATGATTATTACCGGTGTGTGGGGTGGAGAAGGGATTTTCTTGCTCGCTGGTCATGTTAATCTCAAGTTGTCATGGGCTAAAATTGTGAAACGGTTCTTCTTCGTACGTGGGATTGTTATGATATCCCTACAATGGTGGGTCTCCTAAACTCACTCTTCGTATACCATCATCTCGAGTCTTTGACGGAGACTCATATATATATATATATATATATATATATATATATATATAAATCTAAATGATACGATGGAAAGAAAAATAGGGAGATAAGATAAAAACTAACTATCTAGAAAAAGAGTTTGCAAAGGGTCTCATCGCGATCGTCAGTCTGTTGGTGCACATTTTTTCTGGGTTCCTCTTGATCCCCGTTGAATCAGTGGCTCCAATTCTGTCCAAATAGACTCTAGTGATGTGGTGTTTGGAATGTTAGAAATAAAGAGTTTTCTAGGAAGGTTCCTAGTTTGTTGTGATCGCCAGCTGTAGATATTTAACGACGCTGTAACACGTCAATGATCACGCTTTGGAGCGGGTATGGGTTACTTCTATACTGAATCATCCGCCTGCGAACGTCGGCAGCTATGTCTTTTCTTATAATTTAAATAGTTTAATTTTTCTTCTCTCCCTATTATTATTATAGTTCTGATCAGTTTAGACTTCCCAATTCTGCTATGAGTTTAGTTATGTGGAAATTTATTATAGTTTATTTAATTTAGTATTCTAATTCTATCAGGAGTCTAATTAATTTTAGTTTCCTAGCACTACTAGAATTCTAATTAATATAGTGTCCTAATACTACTAGAATTCCAATTAATATCGGTCTCCTAATTATACTAGGAATGCGGGTGTATTAATTTTAATGGAACTTTAATTAAACTAACATGCTGATTATACTGAAATTCTAAGTAAAGCAAGTAGGTTAGTTGTATTAAAATTCTAATCAAGATGAATATACTAATTGTATTGAAATTCTAATTAAAGCAATTATAATCGACTGAAATTCTAACTAGAGCAATTATAACAGTCTTATCAGAATTCTAATCAGAATAGAGGACTAATTCTACTAAAACTCTAATTAAAATGAAAGACTATATTTACTGGAATTACGATTAGAACGAAAAATTAATTTCCCTAAGATTCTAATGAAAGCAATGAATAATCTATGCTAAAATCCAATTAAAATAAGAGAATTGATTTTTCTAAAATTATGATCAAAGCAATGATTTCTAAAGATTTGATAAAAATAAAGCATGTAAATTAATTATACTAAAATTCTAAGAAGAAATTACGGAACTGATATTCTAATCCTAATTAAAGCAACTAAGTAATTCTAAAAAAAGGGGGTTTGGGCTCACTATGCTAAGGAGGATTGGCTTCGTTCCTGAGTACCCTCCGTAAGCTCCCTTGGGCAAATCGGGTGGCTGAGATTGAAGATAAATTAGATTTATGATGATAAAATAGTATTTTTAAAATTTTCAGAGTTGATTTCGGAGTAATAATTATGAATTAAATTGAGAAACTAGAATTATAGAAACTAAAATTAATATTTAAGATTTTTGAAAATATTAAAATAGGGAATTAAGACCATAATTTAAAATTTTAGGAGTGAATTCGGGTCCGAAATCAGAAAATCAGACCGTATGATTAAGGACTGATTCGAGAGTCTAAGACTTAGAACTAGAAATTAATAGGACTAAAAATTAAGATTTTAGAACGAAATCAGAGCCTAGGGTCGGTAAATTAAACCGTCGGATTAAGGACTAGTTCTAAATTCGAAGAACTAGAACCAGATATAAAAATCATGATCTAAAAAAAAAGGTGCTACGGTCTCGAACTGAAAATTAAAACTAAGAGGAATATCCTAAGTCTAAAACTAAGATTTTTACCTAGGACTGGGGCTGTGGAGAGAAATCATCGAAGGTTTGGAGTTTGAATCTCGAAATCATGGTTAGATTGTTCTATGTGCTCATTCTCAGAGTTCTCTGGTTTCGGAATCCCGAAAATATCCATTCTCTCTCAAAAATTGCCAACCTCTCTCAGGGAAAATTAGAAAAAAATCTTTTATAGGTTTTTTTCCAATTAAACGCCATGTTTCAGACGTTTAATCAAATTGCGTGTTGGTCTCCCAGCGCTTAATCGCTTTGAGTCGGTCGCCGACTCAGTGAGCGACCGGCTGACTTGCTCAGCGAGTTTCCTAGTCCTAATAGCGTTAGAACTATTTGCGTGTCTATTTTAGGGTGCGTAATCCAATTAAGGGTCACTCTCAAAGTGTTTAATCGAGGAAACTTAGAGGTCAAGGATTGTAAGACTAGGTTGGGCGTAGGCTAATTGCGCGTCGGTGATGTGGCGCTCAATCTGATCGTGTGTCTCATGATAGACGCGTGATCGAGTCTCAAGTTGGTCTGGGGAAAGGAAGTCTAGTCTGAGAAGGGACTGATTGCGCACTTGTGATTTGGCGTGCAATTGAATTGAGCACTTGGTTTTAGGCGTCCGGGTCCGGGTCGGGTCTGAATGCCAAACTGTTGTTTTAGCCTACATTTCGATTATATACTATTGTTTTAGTATATAGTCTCCCTACGTTGGGATCTGAGCCACAGAGCTATTATTTCAGCTTGTGTTTAGTCATGTACTATTATTTCAGTGCATAGTTCCCACATCGGGGGTATGGGGCCTGAGCCACAGAACTATTGTTTCAGCCTATGTCCAGCCATATACTATTATTTCAGTATATGGTCCCACATTAGGGTCTGAAATGCGAGACTATTGTTTCAGTTTGCATTCCGACTATATACTATTATTTCAGTATATAGTCTCCTTACGTTGGGATCTAAGCCACAGAGCTATTGTTTCAGCTTGTATTCAGTCATATACTATTGTTTCAGTGCATGGTTCTCATGTCGAGGGTATGGGGCCTGAGTCACAGAGCTATTGTTTCGGCCTGTGTCTAGCCATATACTATTATTTCAGTATATGGTCCCACATTAGAGTTAGGGGTCTGAAATGTGAAACTATTATTTTAGTCTGCATTTCGACTATATGCTATTGTTTCAGCATATTGTCTCCCTACGTCGAGATCTGAGCCACAGAGCTATTATTTCAGCTTGTGTTCAGCCATATACTATTATTTCAATGCATGGTTCCCACGTCGGGGTTATGGGGCCTGAGTCACAGAACTATTATTTTAGCCTGTGTTCAGTAATAGACTATTGTTTCAGCATTTGGTCTCATATTAGGGTTATGAGGTCAAAGGTTGACCGAACAAATTTGTATATTCTGAGAGGGCAAAATAGAGGTGTCTACAATGTTGTAGCCACTTTGTGTGTGATCCTATACTTTTTCATGAGCTGCCCAAATACTTTATTACAGGAGTGTTTTCCACCATCGCTAATGATAGCGCGTGGAATACTTGTTCCTTGAGGAATTTCACGGCCACCTTGGGGTCATTTGTCTTATAAGCTATGGCCTCAACCCATTTAGATACGTAATCAACTGTAATGAGGATGTACAGATTTTCGAAAGAATTGAGAAACGGTCCCATGAAGTCTATCCCCCAGACATCAAACAATTCAATTTCTAGAATAGGATTTAGCGGCATCATTTTTCGCTTTGAAATTTTGCCCAACATTTGATAATTGCTGCATGAAATGCAATGTTGGTGCCAAACTTTGAAGATCGTCGGCCAATAGAAACCACTTTGGAGAATCTTTGTAGCGGTTTTTTGCGAACTGAAGTATCCTCCATAGGACAACTCATGGCAGAATGAGATTATATCCTACTATTCGAATTCTGGAATACACCTCCTGATTATCTGATCGGGACAATATTTAAACAAATAGGGGTCCTCAAAAAAATAGTGCTTCACCCATGCTAGAAAAACTTCTTTCTCATTCTTCCTCCAGTGTTGTGGTACTTGATTTGTCACCAAATAGTTGACCAGATCCGCATACCATGGTGCATGCTCAATGGCAAACAATTGCTCATCGGGAAAGTTCCTAAAATTTGAACCAGATTGTCAGACTTTTTAACAATAATTCGAGATAAGTGATCAGCCACCACATTTTCAGATCCCTTCTTATCTTTAATTTCCAGATCAAACTCTTGTAAGAGTAAAATTCACCTGATCAAATGAGCTTTTGCATCTTTCTTCGTAAAGAGGTAGCAAGGAGTAGCATAATTTGTAAACACAATAAAGTTTGATCTCAATAGGTAGGATCGAAATTTGTCTAGTGCAAAGACTACAACCAGGAGTTCCTTTTTTGTGGTGGAGTAATTCAGTTGTGCATCATTCAAAGTACGACTCGCATAATAAATGACGCATGGCATTTTCTCCACCCTCTATCCCAAAACAGTTTCAATCGCGTAATCAGATGCATCGCACATGATTTCGAATGGAATAGTCCAATTTGGAGATTGGATTATAGGAACTTGGATTAACTCTCAGCCTTGATGATTTCAAAGGCTTTTTGACATTTTTCATCGGAAATGAATGGAACATCTTTAGCGAGCAGACTGCACAGCGGTCTTGCAATGTTACTGAAGTCCTTTATAAAACACCGATAAAAACCAGCATGTCCCAGAAAAGACCTGATCTCTTTAACCATTCTTGGGGGTGGAAGATTTACAATCAAGTCCACTTTTGCCTAATCCACCTCGATGCCTCGGGACGATATGATATGTCCCAGAATAGTACCACTTTGAACCATGAAGTGACACTTTTTCCAATTTAGCAGAAGGTTCTTTTCCTGGCATCTTTCATGAACTAGAGATAGGTGGTCCAAATAATCACTAAAACTATCTCCAAAAACTAAGAAGTCATCCATAAACACCTCTAGAAACCTTTCTACCATGTCAAAAAATATACTCAGCATACATCTTTAGAATTCTCGCGAGTCCGTCGCGACGATGCGCTGGTAAGAAAAAATATATAGTCGCCACCCGGAGCTTTTGATTCCTGAAATCCTTAATCAATATTGAAAGCACCGAAGTACAAAAAAATGACTCTGATTTTGGTCGACACCAAAGGCTCTTGGGTAGGGGCTTCGGTTATCGATCGAAAAGGTGTTAGGCACCCGATCAACCCGCTTGTAAGCTGTAATATCTTGAAAATTTTGAGCATTAAACAGTGACCTCGGGATCCGTGCCCCACTGTCGTAGGTTTGACCAAGTGATGGTCAGATAGTGGACTCATGAAGTTATGTGCTAGTGTGGGATTAATGTAATCTAAGTGTAGTGTATGGTGTTAAATTTGAGTCACATACACCTATCTCTGGTGAATGCGCTTAACACCGAAATCAGAGAGAGGATATAAGGGTTTAATAACCCTAAAATCCTTTATTTTGGTTGTTGAAGAGAGAGAGAGAGAGAGAGAGAGAGAGAGAGAGAGAAACCAAGAGGAGTTATTGAAGCTAGGAGTTAATACAAATCAAGAAAAAGGTTGAGTATTGATTGCCATATTCAACGCGTTGGGATCGTTGAAGCAAAAGCTAGAACCCTAGCCATCAAACCCAACAAATAAATCCTTTAAGGTATTTATTGAGGTAAGCTTTATTAGATTTCAATACATAAAAATATGATGAGTTAAATTCAGTCAATATAGTTCAAAAGGGTAGATTAAAGACTTAGAAAAAAAAGAAAAATTGATAGGGAAAAGATTTGGAAGAACAGCCAGAAAGGGGGCTTAGTCTGGCCAAATCGATTAATCGAAATAGTAATTCGATTAATCGATTTTGGCTCAGAAGTTGAAAAGTCAGGGATGCTCGATTTTGATTAATCGATCTGGAACTCGATTAATCAATTTGGAAGTTCGATTAATCAATTTGGAAATCGACTGGGTACCTCCAGTGGCTGGAGAAACAAGACTTGGGGAAATCGACTAATCGAGTTGAGAAATCGATTAATCGATTTTAGATTTCGATTAATCAATTTGGAATCGACTAATCGATTTCAGATTTTTGACTGCTCAATTTGAGAATCGACCTCACCATTTTAGGGATTTTGATTTATCGATTTGGGATCAATTAATCGATTTTGGGAATCGATTAATCAATTTGGGTTTTAATTAATCGATTTTGGGAATCGATTAATCGATTTTGGCAGTTTTAATTGACTTTCTGTTTGACCTTGAGGATCATGGAGGGTCTAGGACGTTCTCTATTGCATCTTAGTGATGTGTTGTATGTGTTATGATGTACCATAGGTGGTATGTGTGAAAGCGAGCACAAGGAGCCGCATGGGACCTTGAGGATTGGACCTTCGGAGACCTAAGGTAGGGAACACCTTGAACATGTACTTTAATTGCAAGAGCATGTATGTAGTGATATAGACCTCAAACTGAAAATATTTTAACTGTGTAAATCTTTGTGAAAAGGGTGTGTGTGTGACACCAAGAATGTGATAAAGGCATCTATGTGATGCGAGTAACTGAGACTAAGTGATCAAATGAGAATGAGACATCCCCAGGGGATGAGAAAGTAATAAATGCATCAGTGTGATGCTAGTAAATTAGACATCCGAGGAATGTAAATATGATTGAATAACTACTATTGAGGCCTAACTGATATAAGATAGCACTTTACACGGTGAACAACTATATGTAAAGTACATATTATTTTTGTTATTTAAAGTTTGATTAGAATATCTCACCGACGTGGCAGGATACCCACGACTGACTCACCAGGATATCCATGATCGGTACGGCAGCCAATTCGTACACCAGTGCGGAGGTCTATCTGTACACAGTAAGCACATCCCAGGGATGTTGAGATGAGATTTAACCCTGCCGCCTATGAGATTTTGATTTATATGTTCATTTTATTGTTTCCCTATTGAGCTAGGATGTAGCTCACCCTTTAGACTATACGTCACAGGTCCATTATTAGCGGCGGCCGAGGCTTCGGGAGACGTAGATCCAGGTGATTCGGATTACGTGCCTGGGGACGAGTTGGAGCCTCCTCCCAAGGACTTCTTCTAGGAGACTCCGCTGAGCACTTTGAAAGAGAGTTTTTGTGAGTAGATTGTACGGCTTGGTATGTCAAGCCTTTATTTTTGTCAAACATTGTAATTAGATAGACATTATTCTTTTGGGCGAACCATCTGGGGTGATATGTATATCACCGATGGTTCGGATCGGTTCTCTGTTCATGCAATGGCATGAAAGTAGAACTGTCTTTTGCATGTGCCAGATGGGCATATTGATTTTTTATTTTATGTAGTTATTTATCTTATCTTGTTATTATTAATTGTTATACCAATGTTCCATGCATAGTTTTGGGGCACGGTCTGGAGGATCGTGCTGATGGCACGGGTTTCAAGGTGCTAAAATTTGGGTTGTCACAGTTGGTATCAAAGCATTTTCTTTTAGAAATTCTGACAATCATTCTTTTGTCAGAGTATAGGGACTTCTGCTAATGAAAACTTTGTTTTCACGTCCAAACTGTTATGTTTCCTAGAGGAAGAGGCCGACCCAGGGGCGGTCATCATAGAAATTTTCGTAGTCGAGATGATCTCATCTCGAATACCAATCGAGTACCTTTGGGACACGGAGGTGCTTCAGGTAGTGGCAGTCAAGAGGGCCACGATCATGGAGAGAACCAGGATCAAGATCGTCAGGATCAAGATTAAAGAGAACAGGAGAGAGTCAGAGAAAGGAATGAGGATAGAGAGGAGCGTCAGAGGATGATGCACACCATGGAGACCAGCATGGCGGCATCCTTGGCGACTCATACCGCTCATAATGACATCGACCACCGACACCTCCAGTGTCTTCTGCTTTTACTGAGTTCAGGAGGATGAGACCTCTTAGCTTTTCGGGGTAGGCAGAGCCCATGGTAGCCGAGAACTGGCTGAGTGAGATGGAGAAGGTATTTAGTGTGCTCACTTGTACAGAGGACGATCGCGTCCGTTGGACAGCCTATATGCTTGATGGAGAGGCTGGGCCTTGGTGGAAGTCTGTTTCAGGGACTAGGGCTTAGGAGACTCCAGATTTGCCCTGGACTTGGGATGAGTTTGTGGAAGAATTCAATAAACAGTACTTCCCGAAAGTGGTGAGGAACCAACTGGAGATTCAATTTCTACAGCTTACTCAAGGGAAGATGACTGTTATAGAGTATGGAGTGGAGTTCATGAGACTCGCTCGCTTCGCGCCCGACTACGTCATCACAGAGATGATGAGAGCAAAGAGGTTTCAGCAAGGGTTGAGATCAGACATGAGGGGAGGAGTAGCACCATTCCAGCTAAGGACCTATGGAGAGGTCATAAGCAAGGCCTTGGTGGTAGAGGAAGAAAATAATAATAAATACCACCAGAGGGAGCAGCAAGTAAGGTGGAATGTGGACCAAACTAGGACGGGAAACTACGAACCAACGAATAAAAAGACGAGATTCGTAGCAGGCAATCAGAAACCACCGTTCCAGGGAGGTTATGGGAGACCGGCACAGTAAACCAACCAGCAGAAATTTCCATTGCTTGCGTCGGAGAGGCCGATGAGATATGAGAGCTCTGCTATCACAATCGGAGCGATAGTTACATAGAGGTTCTCGCGAGCAGCTTCTTCCACGCATCGTGAGACTTGTGCCAAGTGTGGTAAGTCTCACAGGACAGCTGACTGTAGGCAGGGAACTTGGGGGTGTTTTCGATGTGGCAAGGTGGGCCACCTGATCAAAGATTGCCCCGAGGTGAACAAAGGGAAGACAGCTTCAGCTCCTGTGCCACGACCTATACAATCTAGGAAGCCGATCGTCCAAGGGAGAGCCTATGCAGTCACAGCTCAAGAGGCTCAGAATACAAATGACGTGATTCAAGGTGAGTTTTCTTTTAAATAAAGAATTTCAAAATTTTGAAAATTTTAGATCGAGAAGGTGCATTTATATAGAAAATATAAGACAACTTGCATGTAATAAATTATAGTATGATGATGGACATTATATATGTGTGTATGTATGATTAGGTGCATTACAAATTTATAAGAAAGGAAGCGACGTGATATACGAAGCTCGAGTGTTGATAGACCCGGGGTCTACCCACTCATTTGTTACCCCTCGCTTCACAAAGAGGATGAAAGTCAACCCAGAGGAGTTAGACTTTGTGTTAACCGTGACCATTCCTACTGGTAAATCGGTTGATACTGAAAAGGGTTGCAACTCCGTGATCGTGAGAGTCATGGATGGAGACGTCTTTGAACTATCGGCGAACCTAATCCTATTAGACATGCAAGGATTCAACGTGATCCTTGGCATGGATTGGTTTTCGACCCACTGTGCGACCGTCGATTGCAAGAATAAGGTCGTCATCTTTAGACCCAATACGAGGAAATCATTTAGATTTTGAGGAGAAAGGTCGACGCACATGCCACTTATCTCGGCAGTCAGGGCCGAGCTATTGATCAGAAAAGGGTGTAGTGGATACTTGGCATTTTTGAAGGAGCATAAAGAGGAGAAGAATGTTATCTCTGAGATAGCAGTTGTGCGAGACTTCACCGATGTATTTTCGGAGGAGTTACCCGGATTACCTCAAGAGAGAGAAGTAGAATTCGCCATCGACTTAGCACCAGGAACGGAGCCTGTTTCTGAAGCACCATACAGAATGGCTCCTGCAGAATTGAAGGAGTTGAAAGAGCAGTTACAAGAACTAATGGACAAGGGGTTTGTTAGACCAAGTGTGTCTCCATGGGGAGCACCGGTCTTGTTTGTAAAGAAGAAAGATGGGTCAATGCGTCTGTACATTGACTATCGATAATTGAACAAACTTACCATTAAGAACCGATACCCTTTCCCTAGGATAGATGACCTGTTTGATCAACTACAAGGAGCAAGGTATTTCTCCAAGATCGATCTGAGATCGAGATACCATCAGTTGAGAGTCAAGGCAGAGGATATTCAGAAGACTGCATTCAGGACTCGGTACGGACACTATGAATTTCTAGTGATGCCGTTTGGGTTAACAAATGCCCCGGTGTCATTCATGGACCTGATGAATAGGGTGTTTAAACCACACCTAGACTCTTGTGTCGTAGTATTTGTTGACGACATCCTGATCTATTCAAAATCAGAAGAAGAGCATGAGAAGCATTTGAGAATAGCCCTATAGACTCTACGTGAACACCAGTTATACGCCAAGCTCAGCAAGTGCGAGTTTTGGTTAGAAGAAGTTAGCTTTTTAGGACATGTCGTCTTAAAGCTTGGTGTCACTGTAGATCCAGCAAAAATCAAAGCAGTGGTCAATTGGGAGCAACCAAAGACCGTGATCGACATCCGTAGTTTCCTTAGATTAGCAGGTTACTATCGACGTTTCGTTGAGGATTTTTCAAAGATATCAGGACCACTCACGGGACTCACACGGGAAAATGCAAGGTTCGAATGGAGTGAGGCATGGGAGAAGAGTTTTTAAGAACTCAAGAAGAGACTCACTTCAGCTCCAGTACTGACGATTCTTTCAAGCAGTGGAGGGTTCACAGTATACAGTGATGCTTCGTATAGTGGTTTGGGCTACGTGCTTAATCAACACAAAATGGTGATATCGTACGGATCGAGACAGTTGAAAGAGCATGAGAAGAATTATCTGACACATGACCTAGAATTAGCTACGGTCATCTTTGCACTAAAGATTTGGAGACATTACTTGTACGGTGAGACCTTTGAGATTTTCACCGATCATAAGAGCCTCAGATATCTGTTTACACAGAAGGAACTAAATATGAGGCAACACAGATGGATGGAGTTCCTCAAGGACTATGACTGTTCTATACAGTACCATCCAGGCAAGGCTAATGTAGTAGCCGATACATTGAGTCGGAAGGGTTCAGCTCAATTGGCTTGTTTGATTTTGGGTATACACCGGTGAAAGCTATTTGAAGATCTGGCACTATACGATGTGAACATCGAGTCACAAGCTATAGGAGCCTTCTTGGCTAATATATCAGTGAGATCGATGATATTTGAGCATATCCACGAGCTACAGATGAAAGACCTGGCGCTAGTTAAGATTCGTCAAGATGTAACTGAAGGCATCATATCTGAGTTCTCGGTCAAGGAGGATGGTTCCTTATTGTTCAAGGGCCGTCTCTGCATTCCGGACAATGCCGATCTACGGCAAATGATTCTTGATGAATCTCGTAAATCCAACTATGCGATTCATCCGGGTAGCACAAAGATGAACCAGGACTTGAAAAAGAATTACTGGTGGAGAGGTTTGAAACAAGATGTGGTAGAGTACGTATCACGGTGTTTGACGTGCCAACAAGTGAAGATCGATCATAGACACCCTGCGGGATTATTGCAGCCTCTACCTATACCGGAATGGAAGTGGGAATCGATCTCTATGGATTTCATTGTTGGGCTCCTGCGTACTGCAAAGAAGTACAATGCCATTTGGGTAGTGGTCGATCAATTGACCAAGTCAGTGCACTTCTTGTCTTACAACACGATGTACACAGCGAGAAGACTGGCAGAGCTGTATATGAAGGAGATTGTCCATTTGCATGGGATTCCGAGCAGCATTGTTTCAGACCATGACCCATTATATACATCAAAGTTTTGAAAGAAATTTCAAGAAGTAATGGGAACGTGACTAGATTTCAGTACGACATTCCATCCATAAACCGACGGGTAGACTGAGAGGGTCAATCAGATCATTGAGGACATGCTTAGAGCATGTATGTTAGAATTGCAAGGATCGTGGGATCAACACCTACCGTTGATTGAGTTTGCATACAACAACAGTTTTCAGACGAGCATTGGGATGACACCATATAAAGCTCTTTATGGACGGTGATATAGATCACCCATCAATTGGGAAGAGACCGGGGAAAAATTTATTTTGGGACCCAAAATACTTGAAGATAATGCCACCTATGTTCGGATGATAAGGGAAAAACTCAAAGCGGCTCGGAGCAGACAGAAAAGCTATGCCGATATCAAGCGGATGAGTGTAGACTTTAAGGTGGGTGAATATGTGTTCGTGAAAGTGTCACCTATGAAGGGGGTGATGTGATTTGGAAAGAGAGGGAAGTCAAGTCCCCGCTATCTTGGACCATTTGAGGCTCTAGGTCAAGTAGGGGAAGTTGCTTACCGCATTGGATTGCCACCGTTATTTGATCAAGTACACAATGTGTTCCACGTATCTATGCTAAGAAAATATCTTAACGACCCTGATCATGTGTTGAGTAGTAAATCATTTGAAATGTATGAGGATATGAGCATGATTGAAGAGCCGGCGGAGATTTTGGATCGAAAGGAACAAGTGTTGCAGACAAAAGTGATTCCATTAGTGCTTGTTCGATGGAAATATCATCCGGCCGAAGAAGCTACATGGGAACGAGAGGTCGACATGAAAGAACAGTATCCAGACTTGTTTGCGACAGCTTGAGAGTCAAAATTGTATCACCGCAAGCATGTTTGCGGATTAAAACCGTATGTTGTAATCCAACGTCGATCGTTTGATCAATTTATTCAAGAGAAGCAGTTTCAATCCGCATGGTTTTCCAAATACGATGTTGAGTACGTGGTTAGAATTCTTCATAGCCACAAAATGGCTGTAAGAACGTGTTTCACAAACTAGTGACCAACTGGTCATGTTTTACCAAGAAACCAAAAAAGACAGAAAAATAACAAAAATTTGGAAATCTGATCAAAACCGATTAATCGATTTTCATATCGATTTTTTCTTCAATTTGAACTATAAAACCCTAGTTTTTGTTCTATTTTCACCAAAATGCCGCCTAAAACCCAGTTGTCTTCGAAGAAGGCAACATCTAAGCTCCTGGTCCGGCGTAAGAACGCCGCACCACCACCACCTACCCCATCGCCCATAAGAACCCCATCCCCGTCGTCATCGGATACCACATCCGGTTCGACGAGCGCATCTTCGCTCGAGTCTTCACCGATTCCACCACCACCCGAAACGTTCCCCAACCAAATGAATGGTGGGCGGCTAAGAAGTTCGAAGACGAATATATCTTCGATGTGGAATTATTTACCAACCTCGACACTGAGGGTGAGACCCACTGGGCTCGAAATTACTTGGTCAAGGCGGGCCTCAGCAACCTTTTAAAACCACTCCATGGGTGCTATTACCCTAGATTGGTCCGCCTATTTTACCAAGGCTTGGCGGAGGGTCCTATCGATGACATTGTTACGACCACGATTGAGGGTCGTGACTATACCTTCACCCGTCGCCACATCCATGAGGCCTTGGAATGTTATTTGAACTTCGTGCCCGAGACCACCCTCTTCCCACCGTTTGCGGAAGAGGTGTGATTTGAAGAAATCATGACCCGGATGACTAATGGGAAGAAAGGGTCGGGATGGTCTATTAGGAGGGTCGATCTCCCCCATTATATGTGGATGCTTAATTCCATAATCAAGTGCAATCTCTACTGATGCGTCACGATACCGAGCGGGTGGACTTAGTCTAACAGGCCCTGTACGCGGCCTTCTGTGGCCATTGGTTCGACGCCACCATGATTGTTTTGGAGGGGATGCTCTACATAAAGGGAAAATTGATGAAGGGCAATTTGAGGCCCAAGGAAAAGATGTCGTATGCTCGACTCATTTCGAGCATGCTGAAGTGTTATTCAGATGGTCCAGGATATGCTGTTTCGCCTCATGAGGAGCGAGCTACGGACCACCTGAAGTATTACTCGATCGCTTCATGGGGTCGTAGTTATCGGTTGCTAAAGCGGACCCTACCAGCTCAGGGCCCAGCACCAGCAGCAGTAGCACCAGTAGCACCACCACCACATCATGACCCACCTGTGGGGGGAGCACACCCCGTTGATCCACCAGCTGAGGGGGGGCCCTCCCATACCACCGCATAGCCTATGCTGCCATCGCAGTCAGCGGCTGCCACACCTACTTCATACCACCAACAAGCAGCTCGCCCGGCGCCTACCATAGAGGACGTGTTGGCCCGGATGGAGGCCAACAACAAGAGGATGAATCGATGGATGGACTTCTTGATGTACCACACCCTACGATACATATATCCGTTAGACTTTCAGCAACGCCTCGCGCAGGAGGAGGCGTGGACTGCGGGTCGGACAACTTTTCATACCGGTGCCACTTTTCACGCGAGTACCTCTACTGCCGATGCATCTGACTCAGCGCCCCATCAGCCAGAGCAGCCCTCTTGAGATGACCCACCACCACGAGCAGCACGCCCGGATCGGTAGAGAGAGGGCGACTTGGCGCTGACGATGGTGTTATTTTGTGATCACTTTTTAGACATTTTGTATTGTTATATTTCAATTATCAATTGTAATTATCGAGCACAGTAAAGGAAACACTGTAAATTTTGGAAATCGATAATGAAATCTAAATCATTTTTGAGAAATTAATGGCATTACTGTATGTTTCTTACACTATGTGCTGTATACATTGTCTCTTGTGTGTGGGTACGTGACACCGCAGTGTGTGGGGTACCACACCAACGCACCTTTAGGTTATTTTCGAGGACGAAAATTTCCAAGGTGGGGAGAATGTAATATCCTGAAAATTTTGAGCGTTAAACAGTGACCTCAAGATCCGTGCCCGACTGGTCGTAGGTTTGACCAAGTGATGGTTAGATAGTGGGCTCATGAAGTTATGTGCTAGTGTGGGATTAATGTAATCTAAGTGTAGTGTATGGTGTTAAATTTGAGTCACATACACCTATCTCTGGTGTATGCGCTTAACACCGAAACCGGAGAGAGGATATAAGGGTTTAATAACCCTAAAATCCTTTATTTTGGTTGTTGAAGAGAGAGTTAAGAAGAGAGAGAGAGAGGAACCAAGAGGAGTTATTGAAGCTAGGAGTTAATGCAAATGAAGAAGATTGAGCATTGATTGTCGCATTCAACGCGTTGGGATCGTTGAAGCAAAAGCTAAAACCCTAGCCATCAAACCCAACAAATAAATCCTTTAAGGTATTTATTGAGGTAAGCTTTATTAGATTTCAATACATAAAAATGTGATGAGTTAAATTCAGTCAATATAGTTCAAAAGGGTAGATTAAAGACTTAGAAAAAGAAGAAAAATTGATAGGGAAAAGATTTGGAAGAACAGCCCGAAAGGGGGCTGAGTCTGGCCAAATCGATTAATCAAAATAGTAATTCGATTAATCGATTTTGGCCAAGAAATTAAAAAGTCAAGGATGCCCGATTTCGATTAATCGATCTGGAACTCGATTAATCGATTTGGAAGTTCGATTAATCAATTTAGAAATCGACTAATCGACTGGGTACCTCCAGTGGCTGGAGAAACAAGACCTGGGGAAATCGACTAATCGAGTTGAGAAATCAATTAATCAATTTTGGATTTCGATTAATCGATTTGGAATCGACTAATTGATTTTAGATTTTCGACTGCTCGATTTGAGAATCGACCTCACCATTTTAGGGATTTCGATTAATCGATTTGGGATCGATTAATCAATTTTGAATCTCGATTAATCATTTTTGGGAATCAATTAATCGATTTGTGTTTCGATTAATCGATTAATCAATTTTGGCAGTTTCAATTGACTTTCTAGTTTGACCTTGAGGATCATGGAGGGTCTAGGACCTTCTCTATTGCATCTTAGTGATGTGTTGTATGTGTTATGATGTACCATAGGTGGTACGTGTGAAAGCGAGCACAAGGAGCCGCGTGGGACCTTGAGGCTTGGACCTTCGAAAACCTAAGGTAGGGAACACCTTGAACATGTACTTTAATTGCAAGAGCATGTATGCAGTGATATAGAACTCAAACTGAAAATATTTTAACTGTGTAAATCTTTGTTAATAGGGTGCGTGTGTGACACCAAGAATGTGATAAAGGCATCTGTGTGATGCGAGTAACTGAGACCAAGTGATCAAATGAGAATGAGACATCCCCAGGGGATGAGAAAGTAATAAATGCATCAGTGTGATGCGAGTAAATTAGACATCCCAGGGATATAAATATGATTGAATAACTACTATTGAGGCCTAACTAATATAAGATAACACTTTACACGGTGAACAACTATATGTAAAGCACATGTTATTTTTGTTATTTGAGGTTTGATTATAATACCCCACCGACGTGGCGGGATACCCACGACTGACTCGACAGGATATCCGTGACCAGTACGACGGCCAATCCGTGCACTAGTGCGAAGGTCTATCCGTACACAGTAAGCACATCCCAGAGATGTTGAGATGAGATTTAACCCCGCCGCCTATTGAGAAAGGGGCTTGGGTGGTATTCCCAGGGAATACATATTACAACTGTCTATTTAGGCGACGATGGTGGGTATTCCATCAGGGCTCGATGCTATATTTGTGACAACCCAAATTTCGACACTCCGAAACCCGTGCCATCAGCACGATCCTCCAGACCGTGCCTCAAAGCTATGCACGGAATATTGGTATAACAAGCACAATTAAATAATTAAAGTAATTAATCTCATAAAGCGGAAACAGTTAATATGCCCAACTGGCATATGCAAAAGACAGTTCTACTTTCATGCCACTGCATGAACAGAAAACCGACCCGAACCATCAGTGATATACAGATCACCCAAGATGGTTCGCCAAAAGAATAATTCAATTTAATTACATTTCAACAAAAATAAAGGCTTGACATACCAAGTTGTACAACTAGCTCTCAAAACTACTCTTTATCAAAGTACACAGCAGAGTCACTTAGAAGAAGTCCTCAGGTGGAGGCTCCAACTTGTCTCCAGGCTCGTAATTCGAGTCATCGGATCTACGCCTCCCGAAGCCTCTATAGCTGCTATCAATGGACTCGCGATGTATAGTCTAAAGGGTGAGCTACATCCTAGCTCAATAGGGAACAAACACAATGAACATATAAGTTAAAACTCACATATATTCCATGATACTCTAAGCATGATTGTTTATGCTTTTGAAAGAAAAACAGTTTACATCTAATGAATTTCTTTCAAGTTTACTGGTAGTTAGCATGTCTTACTTTACTGTTGATTTATCATGAATGACACTGAACAGGCCTAAAGTAAAACTTAAATCTTCAACTTAAGTAATCCCCGAGCAATATAGCATTGAGCCCCGATGAGATACCCTTCATCGTCATCTAATTAGACAATTGTAAAAATGTATTCCCTGGGAATATGACCCAACCCCCTTTCTCACTAGGCGGCGGGGTTAAATATCATACAACATCCCTGGGATGTACTTACGGTTACGGATAAACCTCCGTACTGGTGTACGGATTCGCCGCCGTACCGGTCATGGATATTCTGCCGCGTCAGTCGTGGGTATCCCGCCACGTCGGTGGAGTATCCTATCAAACCTCAAATAATAAAAATAACATGTACTTTACATATAGTTGTTCACCATGTAAGTGTGCTATCTTATATCAGTTAGGCCTCAACAGTAATTATTCAATCCTATGTATGCATCCCTGCGATGTATACATACCCGCATCACACCTGATGCCTTTATTACTTTCTCATCCCCTGGGGCTGTCTCAATCCCATTAGATTACTTGTTCTTAATTACTTGCATCACACAGATGCCTTTATCACATTCTTGGTGTCACACGCGCACCCATTTTCACAAAGCTTTTCACAATTTAAAACAACTTTAATTTGATAATTATATCACTACATACATGCTCTTCAAATTAAAGTACATGTTCAAGGTGTTCCCTACCTCAATTCTCTGATGGTCCAAGCATCAAAGTCTCATGCGACTCCTTGTGCTCGCTTTCACACGTACCACCTATGGTACATCATAACACATGCAATACATCACTAAAGATGTAATGAAGAAGGTCCTGGACCCTCCATTAATCTCACAGAAAAATTATAAAGTTTAAGCAAAACTGTCAAAGTCGATTAATCGATTCCCAAAATCGATTAATCGAAATGTAATTCAATTAATTGATTCCCAAAATCGATTAATCGAAACCCAAATCGATTAATCTATTCTCAAAATCGATCAATCGAGATACAAATTCGATTAATCGATCCCAAATCGATTAATCGAAGTCTCCAACATAAAGCAGTCGATTCTTAAATCGAGTGGTCAAAATTTTGAAATCGATTAGTCGATCCCAAATTGATTAATCGAAATCCAAAATCGATTAATTGATTTCTCAAATCGATTAGTCGATTTTCCCAGGTCTTGTTTCTCCAGCCACTGGAGATGCTTAGTCGATTAGTCGATTTCTAAATCGACTAATCAAAACCCAAATCGATTAATCGAAATCAATTTTGATTAATCGAAATCGGGCTTACTTGACTTTTCAACTTCCAGGCCAAAATCGATTAATCGAACTTCAATTTCGATTAATCGATTTGTTCTTCCAAATCTCTCTCCTTTCTTTTTCTATGCCTTTAATCTACCCCTTTAAGCATATTTGACTGAATTTAAACATCTACAATCTATGTATTAACTTCAATTTAAAACTCACCTCTAGAATCCCCTCAAGGGATTTATTTGTTGGGTTTGATGGCTAGGGTTCCATCATTTTCTTCCACGATCCCAATCGCTTGAATCCGTCAATGAATGCTCTAATCTCCTCTTGATTTACATCCACTTCTTCCTCAATAAATCCTCTCTCTCTCCTCTTAACTCTCTCTTCAATAATCAAAGCAAAAAGAAACTAGGGTTATTAAAACCCCTTTTATTCTTTCTCCTGCTTGTGTGTTAAACACATACACCAAAGATAGGTATATGTGACTGTAACTTAGGACAATACTCTACACTTAGGTCACACTAATCTCACATTAGTACATAACTTCATGAATTCAATGTTTGACCATCACTTGGTCAACTCATGACCAATCGGGCACGGATCCCGAGGTTAAAGTTAAACGGTCAATTTTTTGGGATATTACATTCTCCCCACCTTGGGAATTTTTGTCCTCGAAAATAACCCAAAGGTGTTTGCTTAGGTACCCCACACACTGGGGTGTCGCGTACCCACACACCAAAAGTTGACGGATGCATTATACAGAGTAATTAGACAATTAATTCACGCAGATACACAAATTTTTTTTATATTTCATTAATTTCCAAAATTTACAACTTGTTGAATTACATCGTTTTAAGTACATCAAAACTCATAAAATCTGTCATACATAAAAAAAAACACCCTCGTCTCAGTCTCACGCCGTCCCCTCTCCTGGTGGTACGATCCTGCCTCATCGAATGGTGGCTCGAGTGGTGGTGGGCGTCACCTTAGGCGCCGACTCTTGTGGTGAGGCGATCTGTGGCACCAATGTGCTCAGATGGAAGACTGGACCCCTATGGAAGGCGGTCTGGCCTGCTGTCCACTCCTCCTGAGCTAGGCGCTGCTGATAGTCCAGCGGATAGATGTGGCACATAGTGTGGAACATCAGAAAGTCCATCCGCCGGTTCATCCGCTCGTTGTTGGCCTCCATCCTGGCCAACACGTCCTTGAAACGTCCGAACTGGCGCCGCCACAGAAGTAAGTAGGTGTAGGCTGCCACAGGCGGCATAGGTGAAGTGGTGGTATGGGAGGGTGCCCCCTCTGTCGGTGGCTCAACCGAGTGTACCCCACCCACGGGTGGGTCCTGATGTGGTGGTGGGAGTGGTGGTGGTGCTACTGCTGCTGCTGCTACCGCTGGAACTGGACCCGGAGCCGGTAGGGTCCGCTTCAGTAAATTGTAGCTACGGCTCCATGAAGTGTTCGAAAATGTCTTAACTTGGTCCGTCGCCCGCTCCTCATGGGGCGATATCGCATACTCGAGAGCGTTGGAGTAACACTCCAATATGCTCGAGATGAGCCGAGCATATGGCATCTTCTCCTTAGGCCTTAGATTTCCCTTCATCAATTTGCCCTTTATGTACCTCATCCCCTCTAGGATGAGCATGGTCGAGTCAAACCAATGGCCACAAAAGGCCGCATAAAGTGCCTGCTGCACTTTCTCTACGCTCTCTGTGTCATGGCATAGTGGGTAAAGATTGCACTTGATTATCGAATCAAGCATCCACATGTAGTGGGGAAGGTCGACCCTCCTAATGGAGGATCCCGACCCAGTCTTCCCATTGGTCATACGGGTCACGATCTCTTCAAATTTCACCTCTTCCTCGAAGGGTGGAAGAAGGGTGATCTTGGGTGTAAAGTCGAGGTAACACTCAAGTACCTCATGGACGTGGCGACGGGTGAATGTGTAGTCGCGTCCCTCTATTTTGGTTAAAATAATGTCGTCGGTAGGGCCGTCCGTTAGCCCTTGGTAGAACAGTCTAACCAACCTGGGGTAGTAGGAACCCCGGATTGGTTTCAAAATATTGTCAAGATCGGCATTTAGGAGGAAATTACGGGCCCATTGGGTCTCGCCCGGTACATCGGGGTTGGTAAAAAGGGTTTGATTGATAATGTACTCGATCTCAAAGGTCTTTGCCTCCCACCACTCATTGGGTTGAAGTATGTTAGTGGGTGGTGGCGGCATGGGGGTAGACTCGCGCGAAGACACGCTTGCCGAATCGGAGGTGGTCTCCGATGCCGACGGTGATGGAGTCCTCACCGGTAATGGGGTAGGTGGTGGCGGTGCGGCGTTCTTACGTCGGATCGGGAGTTTAGAGGTCGCCTTCTTCGAGGATAAACGGGTTTTGGGCGGCATTTCGACTCAAAATGCTAAAAAATCTAGGGTTTACTAGGTCAATTTTGAAAAAGAAGTAGAACTCTAGGGTTTACCTTAGGTGTCAATACAAAAATAGGCGATCTCGGTCCGAAATCGACGAAGAATGGCCAAAAACCCTAGGCACCACAGTCGGTTGGAGAAGAGGAAGAAGAAGGCGCGCAAAATGAAAGTCTAAATGATTTCGAATGAAGTGAAGAACCCATCGATTTATATATATAGGCTCCGGCTTGATTAATCGATTGCCAAAGTCGATTAATCGAGATTCAAAACTAGGTTAAGCCACGTGAAATTGATTAATCGATTTCCAAAATCGATTAATCGAAACCATTTCGATTAATCGAAATTGTATCCATTAAAATTTCAAGTTTTAGAGCTCACTAGTGTGAACCAGTCGATTAATCAAAATTCAATTTGATTAATCGAAATTCAATTTGATTAATCGAAATTTCAAAATCGATTAATCGAGATTCACTTCGATTAATCGAAATCGTGCAGTCCAAAATTTTTTTTCCAAATTTAGTAAGTAACTCGATTAGTCGAACTTCCAGTTTAATTAATCGAATTTCCAAATCGATTAATCGAATTGTTCTTTGATTAATCGAAATCACATAAAATTCTTCAAATTCTTCAAAATTTCCTAAGTCATTCGATTAATCGAACCTCTAGATCGATTAATCGAAATCCAAAATCGATTAATCGAAACCCAAATCGATTAATCGACATTTCCCTTCTTTCATTTCCTGAATCCTCATCAAATTTCCAGTCACTGGCACATGCCAGTCGACTAATCGAACAAAATTGATTAATCAAATTTCCAAATCGATTAATCGGTTTTGATCAGATTTTTCCAGATTTAAAAGTTTTCATGTCTGTTTGATTTTTTCTTCTTGGTAAACCATGATACCAATTGGTCATTGGTTCTTCAAAACACATTATCACGGCCATGTCGTGGCCATGATGAATCCCAATTTCGCATTCAACACTGTAATTTAGACTCCATGTGGACAATATTGTCCTTTTTATAATTTGATCATAAGATCGACGTTGAATTACACACGTGATTCAAATCCACAAACATGCTTGCGGGGGTACAATTGACTCTCAAGTTATTAGAAACAAGGCCGGATATTGTTCTTTCACATCGGCCTCTCGTTCCCATGTAGGTTCCTCGGTCGGATGATGCTTCCATCAGACAAGTACTAATGGAATCACTTTTGTTCGCAACACTTGTTCTTTTCAATCCAAAATCTCCACCAGCTCTTCGATCATCGTCATGTCTTCATGCATCTCAAATGATTGACCTCTCAACACGTTATCAGAGTCATTAGGATACTTCCTGAGCATAGATACGTGGAAGACATTGTATACTGGATCGAATAACGGTGACAATCCAATGCGGTAAGCAACTTCCCCTACTCGACCCAAAATTTCAAAAGGTCCTAGGTAGCTGGGACTTAGCTTCCCTCTCTTTCCAAACCTCATCACCCCCTTCATAGGTGACACTTTCACAAACACGTGTTCACCCACTTTGAAGTTTACACTCGTCCGCTTGATATCGGCGTAGCTTTTCTGTTTGCTTTGAGTTTTGCCCTTATCATCCGAACATAGGTGACATTATCTTCAAGTATTTCGAGTCCCAAAACAAACTTCTCACCCGTTTCTTCCCAATTGATGGGCGATCTACATCGCCATCCGTAAAGAGCTTCATATGGTGCCATCCCAATGCTCGTCTGAAAACTGTTGTTATATGCGAACTCGATCAAGGGTAGGTGCTGATCTCATGATCCTTGCAATTCTAACATACATGCCCTAAGCATGTCCTCAATGATCTGATTGACCCTCTCAGTCTGTTCATCAGTTTGAGGATGGAATGTCGTACTGAAATCTAGTCGCATTCCCATTCCTTCTTGAAATTTCTTCCAAAACTTTGATGTATACAATGGGTCACAGTCTGAAACAATGCTACTAGAAATCCCATGCAAACGGACAATCTCTTTCATATAGAGCTCTGCCAGTCTTCCCGTCGTGTACATCGTGTTGTAAGGCAAGAAGTGCGCTGACTTGGTCAATCGTCGACCACTACCCAAATGGCATTGTACTTCTTCGCTGTATGCGGAAGTCCAACGATGAAGTCCATAGAGATCGATTCCCACTTCCATTCCGGTATAGGTAGAGGCTACAATAGTCCTGCGGGGTGTCTATGATCGATCTTCACTTGTTGACACGTCAAACACCGCGACACGTATTCTGCCACATCTTGTTTCAAGCCTCTCCACTAGTAATTCTTTTTCAAATCTTGATACATCTTTGTGCTTCCCGGGTGGATAGCATAACTTGATTTGTGTAATTCATCCAGAATTATTTGTCGTAGGTCGGCCTTATAAGGAATACAGAGGCGGCCCTTGAACAATAAGGAACCATCCTCCTTGATTGAAAACTCATATGTAATGCCTTCAGTTACATCTTGACGAATCTTTGTTAGCGCCGGGTCTTTCATCTGTAGCTCATGGATATGCTCAAATATCATCGGTCTCACTGAGATATTTGCCAAGAAGGCTCCTGTAGCTTATGACTCAATGTTTGCATCATATAGTGCCAAATCTTCAAATAGTTTCCATCTGTGCATACCCAAAATTAAACTAGCCAATTGAGCTGAACTCTTTCGACTCAAGGCGTCAGCTACCACATTAGCCTTGCTTGGATGGTACTGTATGGAACAGTCTTAGTCCTTGAGAAACTCCATCCATCTGCGCTGCCTCATATTTAGTTCCTTCTGTGTAAACAGATATCTGAGGCTCTTATGATCGGTGAAAATCTCAAACGTCTCACCGTACAAATAATGTCTCCAAATCTTAAGCGCGAAAATGACCGCTGCTAATTCCAGGTCATGTGTCGGATAATTCTTCTCATGCTCTTTCAACTGTCTCGACCCATACGCTATCACCTGTTTGTGTTGATTAAGCACACAGCCCAAACCAG
Source organism: Chloranthus sessilifolius (assembly GCA_021018995.1). Lineage (NCBI taxonomy): Eukaryota > Viridiplantae > Streptophyta > Magnoliopsida > Chloranthales > Chloranthaceae > Chloranthus > Chloranthus sessilifolius. The sequence goes on along the minus strand of CM037588.1, from coordinate 137,473,255 downwards.
TATACGAAGCATCGCTATACACTGCAAACCGTCCACTGCCTGAAGGTATTGCTAGTACTGGAGCTGAAGTGAGTCTCTTCTTGAGTTCTTAAAAACTCTTCTCGCATGCCTCACTCCATTCGAACCTTGCATTTTTCGTGTGAGTCTCGTGAGTGGTCCTGATATCTTTGAAAAATCCTCAACAAAACGTCGATAGTAACCCGCTAATCTAAGGAAACTACGGATGTCGGTCACGATCTTTGGTTGCTCCCAATTGACCACTGCTTTGGTTTTTTCTGGATCTACAGTGACACCAAGCTTTAAGACGACATGTCCCAAAAAGCTAACTTCTTCTAACCAAAACTCGCACTTGCTGAGCTTGGCGTATAACTGGTGTTCACGTAGAGTCTATAGGGCTATTCTCAAATGCTTCTCATGCTCTTCTTCTGATTTTGAATAGATCAGGATGTCATCAACAAATACTACGACACAAGAGTCTAGGTGTGGTTTAAACACCCTATTCATCAAGTCCATGAATGACACTGGGGCATTTGTTAACCCAAACGGCATCACTAGAAATTCATAGTGTCCGTACCGAGTCCTAACTGCAGTCTTCTGAATATCCTCTGCCTTGACTCTCAACTTTGGTATCTCGATCTCATATCGATCTTTGAGAAATACTTCGCTCCTTGCAGTTGATCAAACAAGTCATCTATCCTAGGCAAAGGTATCGATTCTTTATGGTAAGTTTGTTCAATTGTCGATAGTCAATGCACAGACACATTGACCCATCTTTCTTCTTTACAAACAAGACTGATGCTCCCAATGGAGACACGCTCGGTCTAATTTTCCCTTTTCCATTAACTCTTGTAGCTGCTCTTTCAACTCCTTCAACTCAGCAGGAGCCATTCTATACGGTGCTTTAGAAACAGGCTCCGTTCCTGGTGCTAAGTCGATGGCGAATTCTATTTCTCTCTCTGGAGGTAACCCAGGTAACTCCTCCGAAAATACATCGGCAAAATCTTGCACAACTGCTATCTTAGAGATAAGATTCTTCTCCTCTTTATGCTCCTTCAAAAATGCTAAGTATCCACTACACCCTTTTCTGATCAATCTCTCGGCCCTGACTGCCGAGATAAGTGGTAGGTGTGTCGACCTCTCTCCTCGAAATCTAAACGATCTCCTCGTGTTGGGTCTGAAAATGACGACTTTATTCTTGCAATCTACCATCGCACAATGGGTTGATAACCAATCCGTGCCAAGGATCACGTCAAATCCTTTCATGTCTAACAGAATCAGGTTCGCCGGTAGCTCAAAGACATCTCCATCCATGACCCTCACGATCATGGAGTTGCAACCCTTCTCGGTATCAACCGCTTTCCCAGTAGGAACCGTCACGGTTAAAACAAAGTCTAACTCCTCTGGGTCGACTTTCATCTTCTTTGTGAAGCGAGGTATAACAAATGAGTGGGTAGACCCTGGGTCTATCAACACTCGAGCTTCGTATGTCACATCGCTTCCCTTCTTGTATATTTGTAACATACCTACTCATGCATACACATATATATATTATTTATTATCATACCAGAATTTATCACATGCAAGCCTTTTCTTATATTTTCTAAATATAGATGCACCTTTTCTATCTAAAAATTTCAAGAATTGAAATTTTTTATTTAAAAGAAAGCTCACCTTGAATGACATCGTTCGTGTTCTGAGCCTCTTGAGTTGTGACTGCGTAGGCTCTCCCCTGGACGATCGGCTTCCTCGCTTGTATAGGTCGTGGAATAGGTGCTGAAGCCGTCTTCCCTTTGTTCATCTCAGGGCACTCCCTGATCAAGTGGCCCACCTTGCCACATCGAAAGCAACCCCGAGTGCCTACCCTACAGTCCGCTGTCTTGTGAGGCTTGCCACACTTGGCACAAGTCTCACGAGGTGTGGAAGAAGCTGCTCGAGAAGCCCCCTGTGTGACTGTAGCGCCGGTAGTAATAGCAGGGCTCTCGTAGCGTATCGGTCTCCCCGACGCGAGCAATGGAAATCTCTGCTGGTTGCTCTGCTGCGTCGGTCTTCCATAGCCTCCTTGAAATGGTAGTTTCTGATTGCTTGGTATGAATCTCAGCTTTTTGTTCACCGATTCATAATTCCCCGTTCTGCTCTGATCAGTGTTCCACCTTCCTTGTTGCTCTCTCTGGCAGTATTTATTGTTATTCTCCTCTTCCACTACGAGCGCTTTGCTCATGACCTTACCATAGGCCCTCAATTGGAATTGTGCTACTCCTCCCCTCACGTCCGGCTTCAAACCTTGTTGAAACCTCTTTGCTTTCATCATATCGGTGATGACATAGTCGGACGCAAAGCGAGCGAGTCGCATAAACTCCACTCCATAGTCTCTCACTGTCATCTTCCCCTGAGTAAGCTGTAGAAATTAGATTTCCATTTGGTTCCTCACCACCTCAGGGAAGTACTATTTATTGAATTCCTCGACGAACTCATCCCAAGTCCAGGGCAAATCCAGAGTCTCCTGAGTCCTAGTCCATGAAACAGACTTCCACCAAGGCCCAGCCTCTCCGTCTAGCATGTAGGCTGCCCAACAGACTCTCTTGTCCTCCGTGCACGTCAGTACACTAAAAACTTTCTCCATCTTACTCAACCAGTGCTCTGCCACTATGGACTCTCCCTATCCAGAAAAACTAGGAGGTCTCATTCTCCTAAACTTAGTAAAAGCAGATGACGTTGGCGGTGTCGGAGCCACTGAAGGTGTCGATGGCTGATGCTGCTCATGAGCCGTGTGAGCTGCCAAAGATGCTACCTGTTGAGCCATAGCAGCTGCCATGGTCTCCATGGTGTGCATCATCCTCTGATGCTCTTCTCTATCCTCATTTCGCTCTCTAACTCTTTCTTGCTCTCTCCGATCTTGATCCTGACGATCTCGATCACGGTTCTCTTCCTGATCTTGGCTCCCTTGCCACCACTGCCAGAAGCCCCTCCATTTCCTATAGGTTCTCTATTTACGTCTGAGATAAAATCATCTTGACTACGTAAGCTTCTACTATGGCCGCCCCTGGGTTGGCCCCTTCTTCTAGATGACATAACGGTCTGCACGTGAAAATAAAGTTTCCATTAGCATAAGTCCCTATGCTCTGACAAAAGAATGATTTTCAGAGTTTCTAAAAGAAAACGCTTTGATACCAACTGTGACAACCCGGATTTCAGCACTCCGAAACTCATGCCATCAGCACGATCCTCCAGACCCTGCCCCAAAGCTATGCACGAAACATTGGTATAACAAGCACAATTAAATAATTAAAACAATTAATCTCATAAAGCAGAAACAGTTAATATGCCCAACTGGCATATACAAAAGATAGTTCTACTTTCATGCCACTGCATGAACAGAGAACCGACCGGAACCATCAGTGATATACAGATCGCCCCAGATGGTTCACCAAAAGAATAATTCAAATTAATTATATGTTCAACAAAAATAAAGGCTTGACATACCAAGCCGTACAACTAGCTCTCAAAACTACTCTCTGTCAAAGTACACAACAGAGTCACCTAGAAGAAGTCCTTAGGTGGAGGATCCAACTTGCCTCCAGGCACGTAATCCGAATCACCCAGATCTACGTCTCCCGAAGCCTCTACAGCTACTATCAATGGGCCTACGATGTATAGTCTAAAGGGTGAGCTACATCCTAGCTCAATAGGGAACAAACACAATGAACATATAAATTAAGACTCACATATATTCCATGATATTCTAAACATGATGTGTCTATGCATTTGTTAGAAAATAGTTTAAAAGCTGATGAATTGCATTCAAGTTTTACTGGTAATTAGCATGTCTTACTTTACTGTTGATTTATCATGAATGACACTGAACAGGCCTAAAGCAAAACTTAAATCTTCAACTTAAGTAATCCCCGAGCAATATAGCATCGAACCCCGATGAGATACCCTTCATCGTCATCTAATTAGACAGTTGTAAAAATGTATTCCCTGGGAATACGACCCAACCCCCTTTCTCACTAGGCGGCGGGGTTAAATATCACACAACATCCCTGGGATGTACTTACGGTTACGGATAAACCTCCGTACTGGTGAACAGATTCGCCGTCGTACCAGTCACGGATATCCTGCTGCGTCAATCGTGGGTATCCCGCCACGTTGGTGGGGTATCCTATCAAACCTCAAATAACAAAAATAATATGTGCTTTACATATAGTTGTTCACCGTGTAAGTGTGCTATCATATATCAGTTAGGCCTCAACAGTAATTATTCAATCCTATGTACACATCCCTGGGATGTATACATACCCGCATCACACCTGATGCCTTTATTACTTTCTCATCCCCTGGGGATCTCTCAATCTCATTAGATTACTTATTCTTAATTACTTGCATCACACAGATGCCTTTATCACATTCTTGGTGTCACACACGCACCCATTTTCACAAAGCTTTTCACAATTTAAAACAATTTCAATTTGATAATTATATCACTACATACATGCTCTTGAAATTAAAGTACATGTTCAAGGTGTTCCCTACCTCAATTCTCTGATGGTCCAAGCATCAAGGTCCCACGCGGCTCCTTGTACTCGCTTTCACACGTACCACCTATGGTACATCATAACACATGCAATACATCACTAAAGATGTAATGAAGAAGGTCCTGAACCCTCCATGAATCTCACAAAAAAATTATAAAGTTTAAGCAAAACTGTCAAAGTCGATTAATCGATTCCCAAAATCGATTAATCGAAACCCAAATTGATTAATCGATTCTCAAAATCGATCAATTGAGATACAAACTCGATTAATCGATCCTAAATCGATTAATCGAAGTCTCCAACATAAATCAGTCAATTCTTAAATCGAGTGGTCGAAATTTTGAAATCGATTAGTCGATCCAAAATCGATAAATCAAAATCCAAAATTGATTAATCGATTTCTCAAATCGATTAGTCAATTTCCCCAGGTCTTGTTTCTCCAGCCACTGGAGATGCTCAGTCGATTAGTCGATTTCTAAATCGACTAATCAAAATCTAAATCGATTAATCGAAATCAATTTCGATTAATCGAAATTGGGCTTACTTGACTTTTTCACTTCCAGGCCAAAATCGATTAATCAAACTTCAATTTCGATTAATCGATTTGGCCAGATTCAGCCCCCTTCCGGGCTGTTCTTCCAAATCTCTCTCCTTTCTTTTTCTATGCCTTTAATCTACCCCTTTAAGCATATTTGACTGAATTTAAACATCTACAATCTATGTATTAACTTCAATTTAAAACTCACCTCAAGAATCCCCTCAAGGGATTTATTTGTTGGGTTTGATGGCTAGGGTTCCATCATTTTCTTCCACGATCCCAATTGCTTGAATCCGTCAATGAATACTCTAATCTCCTCTTGATTTGCATCCACTTCTTTCTCAATAACTCCTCTTTACTCCTCTCTCTCTCTCCTCTTAACTCTCTCTTCAATAATCAAAGCAAAAAGAAACTAGGGTTATTAAAACCCCTTTTATTCTTTCTCCTGCTTGTGTGTTAAACACATACACCAGAGATAGGTGTATGTGACTATAACTTAGCACAATACTCTATACTTAGGTCACACTAATCTCACATTAGTATATAACTTTATGAATTCAATGTTTAACCATCACTTGGTCAACTCATGACCAATCAGGCACGGATCTCAAGGTCAAAGTTAAACAGTCAATTTTTTGGGATATTATAATATTGGTCGGGGATTACTTAAGTTGAAGATTTAAGTTTTGCTTTAGGCCTGCTCAGTGTCATTTATGATAAATTAACAGTAAAATGAAACATGCAAACTACCAGTAAATTTGAATGCAAATTGCCATCTTTAAAACCATTTTTCCAATAAATGCAGACACATCATGCTAAGAATATCGTGAAATATATGTGAGATTTTGATTTATATGTTCATTGTGTTATTTTCCTATTGAGCTAAGATGTAGCTCACCCTTTAGACTATACGTTGCAGGTCCATTATTAGCGGCGGCCGAGGCTTCGGGAGACATAGATCCGGGTGATTCGGATTACGTGCCTGGGGACGAGTTGGAGCCTCCTCCCGAGGACTTCTTCTAGGAGACTCTGCTGAGTGCTTTGAGAGAGCCTTTTTGTGAGCAGATTGTACGGCTTGGTATGTCAAGTCTTTATTTTTGTCAAACATTCTAATTAGATAGACATTATTCTTTTGGGCGAACCATCTGGGGTGATTTGTGTATCACCGATGGTTCGGATCGGTTCTCTGTTCATGCAGTGGCATGAAAGTAGAACCATCTTTTGCATGTGCTAGATGGGCATATTAATTTTCTATTTTATACAGTTATTTACCTTATCTAGTTATTATTGCTTGTTATACTAATATTCCATGCATAGTTTTGGGGCACGGTCTGGAGGATCGTGTTGATGGCACGGGTTTCGGGGTGCCAAAATTCGGGCTGTCACATAAGCGGTCTTTACTTATGGCCAAGTAAAAGAGGAAAATAAAAATAAAAAGATAGCACTTCCTCTTGCCCGAACTCACCTGGATCCTACTTAAGCTCCCCGCAATCACAAGAATTTCGGCAGTGTAATGGCTCAAATTCTAGAGTAGACGAAAAGCAAAGAAGTAGAGGAATATAGGGGAGAGCCGAAGCTCTCAGGCCCTTGTAGCACCGATGTGGACCTTCACGTGGCTGCGTTTGATGAGCTTCTGATAGCTTTAATTGTTAAGAGATCTAATCTCTACGGCTTGGTAGTTAAGAGGTAGAGGAAGAAGGCTAGGGATAGTTCTAGCTAAATCTCAAGGATTGATGGTGGAAAATGAGGTTTAAAGGGTAAAACTCAATTTTGGAATTTTATGGGTTTAGACCAAAAAGATGGAATGGGAGCTCACTAAAATTCTTCTCTTGGGAAAAATTTTCGAGCCATTAACAAGGAGGGTGCCTCTCTATTTATAGAAAAGGAGAGGTTTAGTGAGGGGTTAATGGGCTAATAGGGTTAGCAATTACGTAATCCTAGATTTAGGGATTTTAGGTTTTTCAAGGCTATGGAAATGTGTGAATGTGGTTCAATGGTGGATGATAGGGTGGGGTTTCAAAAGGCTAGAGGGTTGCAAATAGGGTTAATAGGGGTGCAACAGTCCTAAAGAAATATTGGGATGGTCAACAAGTCAATCCCCAAAAATGAATTTCGGACAAAATCCTAAAATTACTATAGCTAAGCCTAGCATGTACATTATACACACTAGGCATATGTACAATATTTCTGAGAAGTCCAGAGGTTCAAAACCCGCTATGTGGGGCCCACAAAAAGCAAATTTGGTCTAGTGTATATATTATACACGCTAGGCAAAATTCCTTCAAAAATGGTCTAGTGTGTATATTATACATGCCAGGTAAAATTTCTACAGAAATGGCCTAGCGTGTATATTATACACGCTAGGTAAAAGGTCTTCATTTCTGCCCCATACTCAAACCGCCATAACTCTTGATGTATAATTTCGACTGAGGCGATTCTTGGCTTGTCGGAAAGCTGGGAACCTCTACTTTCCAATGGTGCATGATTCAGTTCTAGCAAAGGTCCCCATGGGCTTTGGCACACCTCTTTCTAACCATTGCCCAGGAGGGTTCGAAACTGGTTCGGGGAAGGGTTTCAAGGGTGTAGGGTTGATTCCTAAGGGTCGGTCATAGGCTTCTAAGAGTTTGGATTGAGTTTTAAGAGTTCAAGAAATGCTATTGAAAGCTCGGGGGGTGCTCCTTTCTCGAAGTATGTTTTTATCGGACCTTAGGCTAAATTTGGGTGTCTACAGGAATGTAGACGAAGCGTTGCATAGGCCAAAAGACATCCTACAGTACGAGAAAGTTCAAAAAGGACATGCGAATGTCGTCTTCTTCTGGTCCTCTGGGCGATGACTATCTGATTGTATCTGGAATAGCTATCAAGGAAACAGTAATACTCATACCCAGTCAATCTCTCGAGCATTTGATCGATGAAGGAGAGATAAAAGTGATCTTTTCTCGTCATTGAATTCAACTTTCTGTAATCGATACACACTCTCCAACCAGTTTGAACCTTTCCTCATTCTTTATAACAATAACACCAAACTTCTTGGGGACCACCTGCATTGGGTTAACCCATTTGCTGTCAGAAATGGGGTATATAATTTTGGCATCCAGCAATTTAATTACCTCATTTCTGACAATGGCCTGCATAATTGGGTTCAATCTGTGCTGCGGTTCTCTGGAAGGTTTAGCGTCTTCTTCCAAGTGAATACGGTGCATACAGACCGTTGGGCTAATGCCTTTGATGTCCTTTATAGACCACCCGATTGCATTTTTGTGGTCTTGGAGCACTTCTATAAGCTGCTCCTCCTGGTCCTCATTCAATTTTAATGAAATTATCACCGGATGAGTTTCATCATTCCCAAGTAGGTGTGTTTCAAATCAATAGGGAGAGGCTTAAGTTCTAGCCTCGGTTTCTCCTCTTTCCTAGGCACTTCATTCCTTATTTCTTCTATGGCCTTAGCTTTTGGTTGCCATCCATCATCTCCCAGCAGAGGTGTAGAATCCAACATTTCATTTACGTCTTGGATCATTTGATCAACATCAAAATCCTCACCGAAATGGGCTAAACAAGCCTCTAGAGGATCCTTAAGTTCAGAAGCATGAAATGCGTTCTCCACAGCACTGTCAATTATGCACACCTTTGCATGCTCCTCATCTTCAGTTGGGTGCATTGCGATGTTGAAAATATTCAGCTTCACAGTCATGTTCCCAAATGATAAGTTCATTATCCCATTCTGGCAATTTATCAGTGCATTCGATGTTGCTAGGAATGGTCTTCCTAGAATCACCGGGACAATATTCTTTAGATTGAGGACAGGTTCGGTATCAAAGACAACGAAATCAATTGTAAAGTAGAAGGAGTCCACCTTGATTAAGACATCCTCCACTATTCCCCTGAGAATTTTAATTGACCCATCAGCTAGCTGAAGGGTCATTGATGTGGGTTTGAGTTCACCCAACTCAAGCTCCTTGTAGACAGAAAATGGTAGTAAGTTAACACTCGCCCCCAGATCCAGCAATGCTCAATCAATATGACTCTCCCCTATGAAGATTGAGATGGTAGGACATCCAGGGTTTAGGGAGTCCTGCTTGTAACACTGAACTAACATGCTCAGCTAGGAAAGCTTTCATCGGGACATTGGTCTTTCTTTTGATTGTGACCAAGTCCTTTAAGAACCTCGCATAAGCAGGTACTTGTTTTATGGCATCTAGGAATGGGATGTTGATCTTTAATTGCTTGAACACTTCAAGCATCCCTTCTAGATCACGGCTCTTCTTTGGTGCCATCAGCCTGTGAGGAAATGGGGCTTTAGGCATGAAACTCTTTTCTTCCTCATTCTTCTCTTCAACCTTTTTCTTTTCTTTCACCTCTTCTTCAACGTCTTCGTTCTTCTTAGTTTGATTTTCAGGTTTCGATCTCTCATCCTCCTTTGACACTCTCACGTTGTTTTCGATCTGCTGGCCAGATCTCAAGTCATGATTGCCTTTAGTTGTTGCTGATTTTTATCATGCGATGAAGTTGAGGCTTGCTCAATAATCTTCTGCCCTCTAGGATTTGGGACCAGTTGGCTTGGGAGAGTTCCCTTTTCTCACTCACAGAGTTGTGCTGCCACTTGACCCATCTGGGTCTCCAATTTGGCTATTCAGGAGGTTTGTACTGCATGATTCTCAATATATCCTCAATATAAGGATATTAGTTTTGAAGAGGACGTTGCACAATGTTTCCCTGTTGATTTTGAAATCCAGGTTTTGGAAATACTTGTGCTTGGTTCTGGTAACCAATCAGTTGTTGCGCGGGTTGATTCTGATAGCCAAACTACCCGGGTTGGCTTATATGATTCTTGTTATGGTGGTATTGATTTATGCCACCGTAGTTCTGCTATTGAAAATTCCCTTGGCCAAAATTTTGTTGGGATCCTTGACTGAAGTTTTGTTGGGGATAGAAGTTCATCCTCTGTCCTTTGCCTTGGAATTTTTGTGGCTCTTGCTTCCATTAAAAGTTTGGGTGATTCCGCCAACTATTGGGGCCATGCGGGTTGAAGATGTTTCCAACATTAAGCCCAAAATTGTTAATGCATTCAGTTGTTCCGTAGAATTTTCAGAGTAATTTTGCATTAAGGGACAAGAATCACCGGTATGCATTGGGCTTGTACAACAAGCACATGGTTCAAGTTGTATATTCACAACACTCACATTTTTCTCCAGTTTCAATTTCTCAACTTGTTGAGTGAGGAAATCTATTTTTGCCATGAGATCAGGAGTCTCTTTCAACACATATAACCCACCTTTCTTTGTTGAGCTTCCCGCTTGGTCTCGGCACTTGATTGATTGATCATGAGTTTTTGTGAAATCCCATTGTTGAGAATCCTCAGCCAACTTTTCCAAGAATGTGACGGCCTGCCTTTTCTCCTTACAACATATACAGGAAAGGTCGCGTCGTCAGATCACCTAACATGATTCTATCATACAAGTGCATCGTGTCATGTATAAAGTATTGCATTTGCGGAAGCAATTTAATAACTCTAACATGAATATAATATGACAGAAATTGATATTCATTCATCTATATAAAAAAATAGTAAACTAGCAAGAAATATAAACAAGAACTAACTGATGCTATGTATAGCTTTCCACCAATGACGGCCACCTGTCATCTAAACAATGGAAAGAAAATCTATACATAAAGTATCAAATATCTCAAAACATAACACTACTATTTTATACAAGTTTCAAAACAAATCTCTCTCTCAAGCATTCTCTCTCTCTGACCTACTTAGGAAAGAATTCCTCGGGGAATTCTTCCTCCTCGTCCTCTTCTTCCTCCTTTGGTTGGTAGGAAGGATCCCCCTCGTACTCAGGGTCAAGATCTACAGCTAAGACATGAAGTCGTATGATGAGCTATCATCGAAGCTCAGCAGGAAAAATAACAATGCTAACTTATATGTTAGGATGCCAATTCACTTCTTGATGCATAAAATACCAATCTAAACATATCTTATCTTATCTTGTATCTATTCTAGCAACATATAGCATAAACAAATAATTAATCATGCGAATAATTTATAATGCTGAAACAAATATAAGGAATCATGCTGAAACAGGTTTAGCTTAAACAAGCTATCAGACGTAAAACATGTATATACAAGAACAAGATAATTAAGCTCCCGAGTTAGCGGGATCACTTATTAAGCTCCTGAGTTAGCGAAATCACTTGGACCGAGACATCAAGCTCCCAAGTTAACGGGATCACTTGGACTGAGACATCAAGCTCCCGAGTTAGCAGAATCACTTGTCAAGCTCCCGAGTTAGCGGGATCACTTGGACCAAGACATCAAGCTCCCGAGTTAGCGGGATCACTTGGCTCAAAACAAAGCAAGAGAGTATAAAGAATCAAGGATAACAAGATGTGACGATTGCATGGTATCAAGTACGTGAGAGCATCATGATTAAAGAACATAGAATCATGCATCGAAATTGAACTAGCATGACTGAAGCTCGCATGCTCATACATAATTGAAACTCATAGCATATTCATAGCATAAACTGAACTAGCATAACTGACTCTCGCATGCTCATACATAACTGAACACATAGCATACTCATAGCATAACCATACATATCCATACATCTATTGAACTAGCATAATCATTCATAGCCATGCGTCAAAACTGATCTTATCATCATTCATACATAACTATATATCAAACTAAAACTAGCATATTTATACCTAACCATTCATCAAACTGAAATTATCATAAGCATACATAACCATACATCAGAACTGACATGAGCATATTCAGCATGTAATTATGTACATATATTAACTTGCTATTCAAATGCGAATGAGAAAACAAAACATAAACTAGCAAGGTTACCTCCCTACTTGATGCTCAAGGTTATGTGTTACACGTTACACGTGCATGCATGCATCCATCTTTACGAGCTCTTCATGAGCACCAAGTACCTATGATGCATGTTCATATTTTTAGCATGTATACTGGTCACTGGGTCACTATGGACCCCACATATGTAACCTACATGATCACTAGTCCTAAGAGTCAACACAATGAGTCAACACAGCACAAACACATGCAGACACAGGCTTGCCTCGGCAAGCTGCAAGGTTGTCCCGGCAAGCCCATCAGATTTGCACCTTGCCGCGACAAGTTTGTTGGGTTGTTGCGGCAAGCCTGATGCACAAGCTTGCTGCGGTTTCCCCTCTGCTCCTCTGCTTTCTTTTGTGCTCCTAGTCTACTGGCCTTCTACACTTTACATACAATATATTTTATTTTATACATTACACTGAGAACCCCTTTATATTTATAAATTCGGTATGAAAGTTTCAGAGTGCGATAATCAGAGACTTCGACTCCGAAACCCTCACACAATATTATATCTCTAAGCTGTCGATCCGATCGCATGAAATCGGCATCAACTTCTTATAGTTTATTTTAAATGAATTAATGAAATGAACTTAATCTATTACGTAGTTCATTTACGGAGTACCTTTTGGTGGATTTTCGGTTACGATGACGTCGAAATGGTGTCGGTGTCGAGTTCGTGAAATATTTGTAAAAGCTAAGGCCGCAATGAACTCTCCGAGACCAAGAGGTCGTCTGTCACAATTCTCGCGACTAAATTGCAGGGTCACCTTGTGATCCATGGTTCTGAATCCAAGGTTTTGAAGAGGTTGAAGTGAGACGTGGGTTTGAGAGCTAGAAGAAGGGTTTCATTTTCTATGAGACCTACTGTTTGTGCAGGGTTGAATTGAGAGAGATGAGAGGTTTCTTCAATGCTCGAAGCAGGAAGAAAGAAGAAAGCTGGTGGCGAGTTCTTGTAGTGGGTTTGCACTTTGCATGCATGGAGTCTAAAGGTGACTCATGCAGTCGTGGAGTCAAGAGGCGAGATTAGGATTATAAGCTAATAAGGGTTGGAATCCCATGTAGTGCCCACACTAACTTTTCAGTATATATATATATGCATATAAGCCATAATAGGCTTCACTGTAGTGTAATGCAATTACACTGTTTAGGGTGTATGGCTGGGTACTAAGTTAAAGTGTAATCCTGCTACACCTTATTGAGTGTATAGCTTGGTGTATAGCTCCCATGTATAGCTACTACACATTTATTTAATAGATGAATTAGATTTAGTGTAACTTTATTACACTAGTTATATATATATATATGTATATATATATATGTAATAGTAGAAAATCAAGTGTATTATATAATACACCGATATAGGTTTATGGGATAGTACAATTTGAAGTGTATACCTCATACATAGCTATAGGTGTACGGGTTTATGCCAAAAATCGAAGTGTACATTTGCTACACTTATATTAAGTACATGGATCAGTTAGATCCGATACATGTTCCCATGTTAGGCACACACACTTGACCTGACCTGCGTCCATACCTGATATTGTGGGTTTAAAGCATGGCAGCTGTTACACCCTCCAATTCGTAAGGTATTTTCGTCCTCAAAAATAATTGAAGACAGGGAATGGGATTAGGTCACGGTGTATACACTGTTGAAACACTATTAGAGTTTACGCAATTGACATGACTAGTTACAAGCATATCACATTATAAGGCAGTGTAAATAGGAAATCGGTCCAATGTTACTTGTGTTATTGGAAAAATATAGTAACAATAGAAATATCAAGAATAGTGTGACAGGATGACTATATCGACACTACTAGGTACTGATGAATAACAAAGTAAACACAGAATAGAGTTACAAAAATGTTACTATAGAGTAAAAAGAATCATTTGCAATAAATATACAACACGTGTATAATTATATCCTTATATATAAAGAAAGAGACGATGTAAAAGTGAGTGTCATACACACCAGGCTGTGATCTACTCTGGCGCTCATCGGCTGAGGATGGTCCCGTATCCCTCTGAGCGACCTCCGGCACTAATGTGGTTGCATTTTGGGTGTACGCAGACTCGAAGTTTCGTGCCCGACCAACGTAAGGGGTTGAGGCAGTCTTGAAGGTGTGTTCCATTAAAAGAGTGGGGGCCTCTTCAATGAAGTCGACGCGTTGGTGGAGCATATAATTATTCCGGTGGAGGTTATCAAATTGTTGGAGGGTCTGTTGGTGATTTTCTCTCATTTGTTGAGCAAGGTCGGCAAGTGTAAAAATTTCTTTGTGAGAGGGAATTCGTTCTTCTTGAGAGGGGATTGGTGCTTCTTGGTTTAGTATTGAAGGTGTGGCTTTGGGCTGTTGTGGGGTAGCACATGGTTGGGGTGGTTGTCGGGTTTTCACCGCAAGTTGACATCGTTGATATGTGTTTTTCCATTTGGTGGGGATAAACACACGAATATGGTCAGTTCATTGTTCCTCCCCAGGGGGTATTTGATAGGGTGCCATATTATTGGCGTCTTGATGACCCTCAAGGAGTCGGGGGATAAGACATGCATAGGGACATGCTGGCATAGGGGTTGCAACATTACTAAGGAGATAGACACTGGCATACTTAATACCCTCCCAAACAACTTTCGGGGCATTAACCTATCGGTTTTCATGAACCGCAAAAAGGGCTTGCAACAGAGCGTCGCGTCGCTCGCGCTCATGTTGCATGGGTTATAGAGTGTTCCTAAAGACAACATCTAAAAACCACATATTTTGTGGTAACTGGCTTCGACGAACGGAGAGTCCTTGAGCGGTTTGTCCTCCGGTCATTTTGGCGGTGATGTGAGTAAATCGCACGTCCTTGGGGCGAGGATCTCGGAGACCTTGGCTCACATCAAATGTCGCATTGCAATCCGTAGTGTTGGCTATGTCTTGCAGTTCGAAATGGAATTTGTGGCCATCAATCTCGGTATCTAATTGGCCGGAGAACTCGACAAGTTTTAAATTTTGATAAAATATTTGCACAAGTCGGGGATAAAAATGCAGATGTACAGGCTGGAAGAGGGGATCTAGACCCGCTTGTTTAAGGTAATGTAATGACCATGTGGTCATATCGGTTGGTATGAACAAGGATTCGTCAAACAACCAATTGGGTTCCATGGCTTTCGTGTTCCACCATGGAACGGGTTCTTCACTATCCACGGGTGGATCGGCATGATCTTGGGATGTGGATGGGGCTTTGCCCTTTGCCTTTGCTGTCGCTTTTGGGCGCACGGGCATAATTTTGGAAGCCATGGTCTTCCTTGGAGGCATGGTATTTAAAAAAAAAAATTGAAAGGAAATAACAAGAGAAGAAACAAGGGTTTTTCCTCAAAAATGCGCCAAATTTTGGAATATCAAGTAGAAAATAGAGATGGAGAAGTAATGTCAAGCTCGATTCTCCAACAAGCAACGACTTTGGCGCAAGATCGGGGAGTTTTGCACTCAAAATAGGATATGCATGGCACGGGAGGGAAAGAAAACATAGAGACCCCACAAACAGAACAATAGAAAATAGACTTTGGGGGTTTCAGTCCCACTTAAGTGTTGTGCCGGTTGCCGCGATAACTTATGGTGTTTGTCGCGGCCAATATACTCCCTTGTCGTGGCAAGACCATCAGGTCTTGGTCTGGTCCAATCCATGCATGCTGATTGGTCTTGGGTCAAAGCTTTGACACTCCTTTGTGTCCAACACTCCCATAGCTTATTTAAAATTATGTTACACTAATTTTTATCAGTAGAAAGGGTCCAAATATTTTTATTTCTATAAAATATGTGACCAAGTTATTTTATTAACTCATTAGTTAACATTAAACCACAAGTTTGGGTATAATTTGACTGTTTTGAGTTAAACAGTTTCACTTATTTATATGTATTGGTCATGTGCGGAGCATGCAAAATTCTTTTCTACTTAATTCGCAATTGCTAAGACCTATATTATACAAATAGCTCAATGGTAATGCATACGAAAACTTTTATATTATATGTAGTAATTTAGTCTAACGGATGCAATAAGTGGCTTACCTTAGGTAAACAAGTGAGGATACTGAGCGCAAATATGAGCTTCACGTTCCCCATGGCTTCATTTGGACCATGATTACACCATTGAACCAGAACAAGTGGAATACACTTCATCCTCAAGATTTGGTCTCGGCGATCCAATATCTGGACTGGTTCTTTAGTCACAGTCAAATCCTCCTGAATATCAAGTGGGTGATAATCCAACACGTGTGTCGAATCACTGACATACTTCCTCAGCATAGACACATGAAATATGTCATGCATACTGGATAAATGTGGAGGTAACACGACTCGATATGCTACCTCACCAACTCTGCCCAAAACTTGGAATGGTCCGACATAGCGAGGACTTAACTCGCCTCGTTTCCCAAATTGCATCACGCCCTCTGTCGGGGATATTTTGATAAAGACGTGATCGCCAATCTGTATGGCAGATGTTAGAAATACAATACACGTAATTCAATTCATGTAACAAGTATACTTATAGTTATTTAGTTACCTAAAAATCAACACTGATTCGCTTGAGATCAAGATAACTCTTCTGTCGACTCTGAGAATTCTTCAGTCTTTCACAAAGGACGTGAACAACTACATTCGTACTTTCTATCAAATCAGGGCCCAAAATAAGACGTTCGCCAGCTTCTTCCCAGTTGATCAAAGATTTACATCGGCTTCCATATAGTGCTTCGAATGGTGCCATGCCAATGCTCGACTGGAAACTATTATTATATGTGAATTCAATCAAGGGTAGGTGTTTATCCCATGATCCTTGAAAATCTAACATACAGGCTCGTAATATGTCTTCTATCACCTGATTCACCCGTTCCGTCTGTCCGTCAGTCTATGGATGAAACGCAGAACTGAATTCCAACTTGGAATCCATTCCTTCTTGGAAACTCTGCCAAAATTGTGAGGTATACAAGGGATCGCGATCTGACACGATACTCATTGGTATCCCATGTAGTCAGACTATCTCCTTCAGATAGACTTTGGCCAATTTCGATGTTGTATATCGCATGCTGTAGGATAAGAAATGTGCTGATTTAGTGAGACGATCAATGATCACCCAAATCGCATTATAACCCTTCAGCGTACGTGATCGGTTTTAAATTATACCCTTGCAAGTGCACAAGATTTATCATAGCATGGTGAAATCAAGGGTGTCGAACCCACAGGGAAGCATGAAATTTAATTAATTTCTAGAACTGTCAAACGAACTTAAGGAAGTACCAAAGGCGAGATCTTTGTCACGATAAAAATTAACAACTACACAAAAATAAAAATAAAAAGATCTATGATGTGATTTTTAATTGTGATGTTTTACTCGCAAGCGCACGAATCAGATTGTAGATAGTAGGTGTGGAGTACGAGATCATTCCCACGAGGATCAATGTAGAAAATCTAAAAAGATAAAACAGTAATTTAAGAAATCTACCAATATTTAACAGTACCCTACCAATATTATGATTTAGGCAATTTTGTCAGATGATGATTACTGACTACAAAATAAAGTTTAATTAATGATTCAAAAATAAAGGTAAAGATGAAGATCCTAAATCCTCCCATCTTTAGTTTGTTCTTCCCGTAATACAGATCTAAGGATTAAACTATGAGATATACCATTGAAATGCATCTTTTATGGAAGATAAATGATCAAAACTCGGATAGGTTCCACATTATATCCCTGCAATCAGAACTTAATTTCAAAAATGATTTCCATATATAGATCTGGGATCAAGGGCATGACTCGGCACATTTGATCTCAGATACAAATAGAAATCATTTCCAAAATGGGTAAAAACTCTAACAAGAATACCACCATAGATATGAGATCAAGGGCATGACTCGGCACACTTGATTTCAGATTAGGGAGTAATTAAGATAAAATTACCATTACAGATCTAAGATCCAGGGCATGACTCGGCACACTCGATCCCAAATCGTAATCATAAGTAGATCTATACGATAAAAATGAAGAGATCATATAACAATGATTGGGATAAAATTATCGTCACAGATCTGAGATCCAGGATATGACTCGACACACTGGATCCCAGTTAGAGACAGGGATTTTATCCGTTCGTGATAGCATAACAACCATAAAATAAAATCTCAAAGTTTAATTCTAGATCTATACCATTAGAAGTACATCCCTCGGATGGGAATCATTAGATCCCCATCCCTAAGAAACTAGCCACACATGTTGTAATTGAACGACATAACAAAGTAATAAATGGAAAATAACATTAAAAATATCTCAACCTTCAATAGCAATTCTTTGTTCCAAGCTTAATCCACGAGTGTAATAATCTTTAGAAACGAAAATAAAAAATGCTCTCTACTAATCTCTAAATTTAACTAGGAATTAATTAAGTAAAAATAAACTTCTTGAAGAAAGGAATTCTAAAAAGGCAAAAGAAATAAAGCTCTCAAAAAAAATCTAGATCCCTCGTCCATGTGTTGTTTGTGGCTTTAAATACTCTTCGCAGCTTTCCTAGCCCGAAGTGTCAAGGTCGATCAATCGACTAGAGGAAGTCGATCGATCGACTAGAGGGTATAAATCTGCATTAGAAGTCCTTTCCATCTCAAACTCCATCATTTCAGTCGATCGATCGATTGAAAGGTCGATCAATCGACCTTCCCAGATTTTTGTGAACTTCAGCCCAACTTTGCGTCAGACACTGCCTCGGTATTTCAGCCATAACTTTCTACTCTGAACTCAGATTGAGGCAGTTATTATGGCGTTAGAAAGAAACCAGAAAGATCTACAACTTTTATGTTTTAACTATTTCATGAATCTAACATCTTGAAGGTCCAAATTGAACTGCAAGTTGTACTAAGTTCTCAATGACCCAAGGTTGCAGTGTTTGACATTATTTTCGGAATTCTTGGGCAGTTTTATGCATTTGGATTGTATTCACCTGAAATACTTCAAATCTAGTAATTCTTATTAGATAGCCTTCATCAGACGGCTAAATGTAAGTATTTAGAGGTGAAATATCATCATATTTCACTACTCATCACACCCCCAAACCTACATTTTGCTAGTCCTCGAGCAAAGCAAACAAAAGAAAATAAATGTCACTTTCGTAGGGAGCACAATTGCACTTAGCCTATGCAACAAGCTTTTAAACCCCTAGGTGATCCCTAGTGGAGGAGTTGTGTCTCCTGAGGGTTTACAGTGAAGTTACCCACAAACTTTCAAAAATTTCAAACCATCAGCAAAATTGAGTTTTCAAAACATGATTTTGATAACATATATACCATTTAAAAATAAAAACATTAATTATTTCAATATGTGAATTATCAATCTTAAATATTAATGTCATATCAATCATGCTAGTGTCCATTCAAATTAATCTAATACTCAAATTGTCAGATAACTCATCCATTCATGCCTAAATGTGAAGTGTGTGCATACCTAAACCAAGATTCATCCATCTCGGAACTAGTCCAAACAGGAAACCATCGGATATGTTGTCTCGACTCAATCCTCACTATAGGTATATTCTCGAAATAAAAATACTCCGATGATGGATAAGTTTTCGCACACATGTGAGAAATCAATACAAAATAAATAAAAAGGTCTCACATGATAAATGAAACGCGATGCAATTAATGAGCAAAAATAAATCTCATAAGAACAGATACTTGTATATCCTAAGCATGTCATATCAAGTGTTATAAATATCACATATTTACTCTCTACAAGGAGTTACCAATGCAAGAGTGGATCATGAAGGTCTTTTGTAGGGTTGTAAAGGGGCTCAGGTAAGGGTAAGAAAGAATTGGAAGTTGGGATTCAAAATTTCTGAGAAATTGAAAAAGAAACTAACTTTTGATTTTTCTATTTCTCTTCTTTTTGTTTTCTTTTCTCATTCCTTTTTCTTCTTTTGAATATCATTTTCTTGAAGCACCTCATATTTTTTATTATTTTTTACTATTTTTTTTATTTATTTTTTTCCTTTTTTTTTTTTTTTGTTGCCATACACTCTCAGTAAACACCACAACTCGGTATCTCTCCACTTACTCTCTTTTTGTTTATTCTTATCCCTCGTTCCTAATTTCTCATAAATAAGAAGGGTAAAGCTGAATTTTCAGAAATTATGAAGGGTTAAAGGTTAACGTGGCTTATCAAAGAATGCATAAAGACAAATTTTTTAATAGGCTCAAAGGGGTACTAGAAGGATAAATTTATATGAGGTGGGGCATTTTAAGCACAAACGAGCCAAAGATGGCCTTCAATCATGTCCTCAGAAGATGATAACCTTGCCTATTTGTCTTGAGTAGATATACAGCACATTCTAACATAATAATATGAATTTAATATCATACAAAGTCACAAGTCAAAATAAAATGTATGAGATTATGCAAAAATAATTTGTATCCAAAGAAAACTTCGAGTTGTTGTATTCACTCATCAATGATGGATATTTGGCTCTAAAGCTTACCGGGTTTAGTCTCCACTAAGAACCTAAGATTCAATGTTCAAAATAGTTCATCGATTTCTAAATCTTAGCTTGGTATAAGTGCAAAAATTCTAAGCATGAATATCAAAATTACTCACAAAATATCACATTAAGCGTCATTATTTTAGATACAAGCATTCAAGATCTGACATTGATGTTATCAAAATTAAATTCACCTATCATCAATTAAAGTTTGAAAACTATCGCAAAATAATTCATGTATGATGGCTCCAAATTTAATTTAATTTTTTTTTTTCAAACTAAATAAATAAAAAAATAAGTGATGAAAGATAGATAACCATACCCCCAAACCGAATAATAACAATGTCCTCATTGATTTAAATAGAAAGGGCACCCCCAAACCTGTTGAAAAGGACCTCAATACAAAGATCAGGTGCAAAGAATATGTGCATCAAATTGGAACATGACAAATAAGGGAGAATAAAAATTTATTGAAGGTATGTGACTATACTAAGTTGGGAATTAAAAACAACCTAAACTAAACTAAAAACTAATAATCTAGAACTAAGCATACGAAATAAAGAAATCCTAAATCCTAAAGTTATAATTTTTTTTTTTTTTTTTATGTGACGAAATTGGGTTGCCTCCCAATGAGCGCTAGTTTAATGTCGATAGCTCGACCATATGAATTGCTCAGTTAGGGTGAGCCATTGGATCACTCAAGGAAAGAGTGTCAGGAAATGCAATTGCATCCTCGAGGAAAGGTTTTAATCTTTGACCATTAACTCGAAAAATATTCCCGTGTCTCGGATTGTTAACATCAACTGCCCCATTGGGGAGTATTCGAGAGATTTTGAATAGACCACTCCAACGGGGTTTTAGTTTCCCTGGAAATAGGTGAAGCCAGGAATTGTATAGGAGAACCTGTTGACCAATAATGAAAGATTTACGTAAAATGGATTGATCATGGACCCGTTTCATACGGTCCTTGTAAGATTTAGCACGGTCATATGCGTCAGTACGGATTTCTTCCAATTAATTTATTTGTAAACCCCTCTGGTTACCAGATTTTAGGAGACCGAAATTCAATGACTTAATGGCCTAAAATGCTCGATGTTCCAGTTCAACCGGGAGGTGACAACTTTTACCAAAGACCAACCGATAAGGTGACATGCCAATTGGAGTTTTAAACGCAGTTCGATACGCCCACTGAGCGTCATTCAGTTTTAGCGACTAGCCTTTACGGTTCGGATGGATTGTTTTCTCTAAAATCCGCGTAAGTTTCCGATTAGATACTTCAACTTGGCCACTTGTCTGAGGAGGGTATGGTGTAGCAACTTTGTATGTAACACCATATTTCTTCATTAATTGGGTGAACACTCTATTGCAAAAGTGCTTTTCACCATCGCTGATTATTGCCTTTGGAATACCAAAACGTGAAAACACTTGATCCTTCAGGAATTTGATTACTACTTTGTGATCATTCATTTTACACGCCACAGGCTCAATCCATTTTGAGACATAATCAACCCCGACGATGATGAACGTATTTTCAAACGAATTCGGGAAAGGACCCATAAAATTGATCCCCCAAACATCAAACAATTCAACTTCTAAAATTAGATTGAGCGGCATCATGTTGTGCTTTGAGATCCAGCCCAGCATTTGACAATTGTGACAAGATTTGCAATGCTGATGACAATCTTTAAAGATCGTCGGCCAGTAAAAACCACTTTGGAGGATCTTTGCTGCAGTCTTCTTGGAACTAAAGTGACCTCCATGAGCTAACTCATGACAAAACGAGATGATCCGTGGTTGCTCAGCTTCAGGAATACACCGTCGTATGATTTGATCGGGACAGTATTTGAATAAATACGGATCTTCGAAAAAGTAGTATTTCACTCGAGCTAAGAAAATGGATTGCTCATTCTTAGACCATTGGTGAGGTAATTGCTCGGTGACTAGGTAATTGACAAGATCCGCATACCAAGGTGGGCATCCTTTGAAAGTAAGTTATATAGCGGTCACGCTATCTTGCTGAAATCTTTAATAAAACGCCGATAAAAATCGGTGTGTCCCAGAAAAGATCTTATTTCCTTAACTATCCTCGGTGGTGGTAGATTAGCAACTAAATTAACTTTAGCCTTATCGAGCTCGATACCCTGGGATGATATGATGTGTCCCAAAATAATGCCATCTTTAACCATGAAGTGACATTTTTCCCAGTTAAGAACAAGGTTCTTCTCCTGGTAACATGCAAGCACTAGCGACAAATGATTCAAGTAGTCAGCAAAACTGTTTCCATGGATCGAAAAGTCGTCCATGAAAACTTCAAGGAATCGTTCGACCATATCCAAAAAAATACTCAACATACATCTTTGGAATGTAGCTGGCGCATTACAAAGCCCAAACATCATTCGTCGGTAGGAGAAAGTACCAAAAGGGCATGTGAACATAGTTTTCTCTTGATCCTCAGGTGCAATGACTATTTGGTTATAACCGGCCACTTCTCGAGGAAGCAATAGTAATTATGCCCAGCCAATCTTTCTAACATCTGATCGATAAACGAAAGTGAAAAGTGATCTTTCCTCGTCATCAAATTTAACTTCCGATAATTGATACACACTCTCTAACCTGTTTGAATTTTTGTAGGGATTAGTTCGTTGTCCTCATTCTTCACTACTGTGACTCCCGACTACTTAGGGACCACTTGTGTGGGGCTAACCCATTTACTGTCAGAGATGGGGTATATGATTCCAGCATCTAAAAGTTTTATTACCTTATTTTGGACCACATCTTGCATTATAGGATTCAGTCTCCTCTGTGGTTCCCTAGAGGGCTTAGCATTGTCTTCCAAATGGATCCAATGCATACACACCGTCAGACTAATGCCTTTGATATCTTTTATCGACCATCTGATGGCACTTTTGTGATCTTTGAGCACATTCATGAGTTGGCCTTCCTGATCCGCATCCAATTTTGATGAGATTATGATAGGTTAAGTTTCATTCTCCCCTAGGTAGGCATACTTAAGCTTTTCCAAAAAAGGTTTAAGTTCTAATAACACTTTCTCCTCCTCTTTCAGCTTTTCCTTGATTAATCCAATTTGATCTCCAAAATCTATTTTCTTTTCTTCTCCCAAAAGCGGTGTGGAGTCCAACATGTGATTCACTTCTTGGATCATCAGATCCACATCAAAAGTTTCTCCAAAATGCGCGAGACAAACTGCTAAAGGATCTTCAATTTCGGATGCATGAAATAATTCTTCCACGATTTCATCAATTAGACAGGCTTGTGCATGTTCGTCATCCTCCATGGGTTGCTTGGCAATAGTAAATATGTTGAGTTCTACTGTCATATTTTCGAATGACAGATTCATGATCCCGTTTCAACAATTGATTAGCGCATTGGAGGTGGCTAGGAATGGTCTTCCTAGAATCACCAGAACGTTATTCTTCAAATTTGGTACCGGTTCAGTGTCTAAAATAACAAAATCTATAGGAAAGTAAAAATAATCCACCTTGATGAGGACATCTTTTACAATTCCTCGAGGGATCTTTACGGACTGATCAGCTAACTAAAGGGTCATCGCAGTGGTCTTAAGCTCTCCCAATTCGAGCTCCTTGTACACAGAGTAAGGCAACAAGTTGACACTTGCTCCTAAATCCAAAAGGGCCTGATCAATACGGTTATCGCCGATGACGATTGAGATACTAGGACAACCTGGGTCCTTATATTTAATTGGGAGTTTCGCTTGCAACACTGAACTAACCTGCTCGGCTAAGAAAGCCTTTTTCGAAATATTTGTCTTTCTTTTGATTGTGACCAATTCCTTTAAAAATTTTGCATAAGCAGGCACTTGTCGGATGGCATCCAGGAAGGAAATATTAATTTTTAATTGCTTGAAAATCTCATTTATTCCTTCCTGTAGACACCCAAATTCGGCCCAAGGCCCGATCAATCTGTACTTCGGGAGAGATGTACCCCTATGCTTCCGATGGCACCCCTGAACCCTTAGGAATCTACCCTGAACCCTTAAGAATCTACCCAAACCCTTTAGAGCCATTCCCCCAACCCTTAGAGATCACCCCTAAACCTTAGAATCCCTTCCCAGACCTAACTTAAACCCTTCTGGCAGTTGATGGGAGGAGAGCTACAGAACTTCACATAGACCACTACCAAGGATGAGCCACATACTTTTGGAAAGAGGGATTCTCCAGCTTTCCAACAAGCTAAAGATCACCCAATTTGGAGCTACGGTTCAAAAGTTATGGTAATTCAAAGTCTCACATAAAATCATAGGACTTTTACTCAGGCGTGGATATTACATACGCCCAGCCATTTTTGCCCCAGATTAGTCAGGCGTATATATTATATATGCCTGCCTATTTTGGGGGGAAATTTGGTCGGGCGTATATAATATATATGCCCAGTATAGGTGGGACCCACCACGGGCTTCATCTTCTCAAAACTCCCCTGATTTTGGTGAAATTTATCGTTTTAAACTAGGGCGATATAATATATACGCACTTAGCTCGAATCTTATCAATCGTCAATTTCCTTCATCTAGTTTGACCCTTTGACCATCCCCTTAGTTAAGGTGGGTGTCTTGAGGTTGGTTGCACCCCCTTTGAGCTTATTGGCAACCCTTAAGTCACCCATGGTCTCACCCCATCATCCGCCATTAAAATCAGTTTCCCAAAACCCTAGGACCTTAAAAACCTAGAAAACCTTAGATGGGGGATTACCTAATTGCTAAACCAATTAGCTCTTAAATAAGCCCCTAACCCTCTCCTTCTTTATAAATAGAGAGGCCCCCTTATTCCTAAGGGGTTGAAGTTTTGGTTGGAAAATTTGGTTGATTAGAGAGCTTAAGAGAGAGAAAGTCCTAGTGAGAGAAAATGTCACTTATTTTCCAGAATTCCAGCAAGCTTAGATCACCTATTCCACTCCATTTCAACCATGGGATCACCTTCTTTTAGCTAGAATCTATTCCCTAGCTTCACTCTACACTCCCTATCTATCAAATCTATGCATTAGAGTCTATTTCCATACCGTTTAAGCCATCGGAAGCACGCCAAAGCAAAGATCTTCCACGGTGCAACAAGGGCCCGTGAGTTCCGGCTCACCCCTCTCTTCCTCTACCTTCTTGGGGTCTCCTCCGTCCTAGGATTCAAGCTGTTACGCCGCCGAAATTTCGGTTTGGCTTAAAGCTTGATAGGACCGTATTGCCTTCGGGCAAGGGGGAACTCCGCCCTTTTTATTTTCATTTTTGGCCATAGATAGAGACCGCTACATGCGGGTTGATCGGATGCCTAAACCCTTCCCGATTGATAACCGAAGCCCCTACCCTAGAGCCTTTGGCAAAGACCGGTAAATCAAAGTCATATTTAGCACTTCGGTGCTCAAAATATTGATTTGAAGGTTTCCCGGGTCACCAAAAGCTCCGAGTGGCGACTCTACATTTTCACTAAAAAGCGAGCGCATCGCCGCGATGGGTTCGAGAGGATCCATGGTCGCACAGATGGCGACTCTGCTGGGGACATCACCCTAGCGCTTCCCCTCTTGTTGGCCTTTCTTTTTGTTACTAACCATTGCTATTTTTTTTCTTATTTTCTGCTATTTTTTTTATATTTTTATTGTTTTTACTAATGTACTCACCCCTACGATTCAGTCCTTTAAGTGCCTTAGCCGATTGGCGGGCCTACGTGCGCCTTTAAATTCCTGTTTTTCTAATTCTTGTCATTTAAGCCACCTTAGCCGTTTGGCGGGCCCGCTCGCATTTACTTTTACATCATTTAAATTTTAATCATTTACAAGCCTTAGCCGTTTGGCGGGCCTACGTGCGCTTTTCATTTCAGTCATCATATCTCACCATTGAACGCCGGCCCGTTGAGACGGCACGGGCTTGTCATCCCCGACCCAATTTTTGGACTTAATTTCACTCCCCTTTTAAAATCTATAATTAAAAGTGAACCAACAGTGTGAGGACATAATTAAATTTATTTTTACGTTTTTTGGGTAGTTTTTGGGGGGTTTAGGCACAGATACAACTTACCCGGTTCCCAGTAAGGCGGCAGCCCTAGTGGTGATGATCCTGAAAAGAACCACCCCTTCCAGTACCTGAGAAGGCGCTTGCGCCGGAGGTATATCGGTTGGGTTGCCAATTCCGATCAAGCCATAAAACCCGCATTGGTGAGAGCGTAGACAACCCAAAATTCAGCCGTGTATCCCTAGGAAACCGAAAGGAGGGACCCGATAACATACACAGCAATCCCCAGGAGCATTTCTCCCAAGAAACCAATTCAAAGACCCACATTCGGGCTTGCTATTTACTGTCAAACTAAGCTGACATAAGTGTTTTTGCCAGGCGTATATATTATATACGCCCAGCCAAAATCCCCAGAAAATAGCCAGGCGTATATAATATATACGCCCAACCAAAATCCCTGGATTTAAGCCAGGCGTATATAATATATACGCCCAGCCAAAATCTATATTTTTTGGTCGGGCGTGCATAATATATACGCTCAGTATATATCGGGCCACAGCAACCCGACTTGAGGCCCAATCCATCACCCCAAGTCCTCGATTAGCGGTATTAGTGCTCGCAGTAGCCTCCCACATCCTCTAACACCCAACATGCTCCCGCCCAATCAAAAGAAGGCAACTTCTCATTGATTTGCTCCAGGGGATCGGGTCATTTGCGTGGATTCCCGCACCTTCAATAGAACGAAATTGTTCCCCTTCGCCTCTTCCGAAGTGTGTCGGATCCCGCCGTGGGACCTACTAAAGGTACATATATCGCCCGAGACGGGAGTTGACCCTGGGCACTAGGTCAATATTCATCTAAGCAAAGGGAAGTTAATCTCCATCTAAAAAAAAAAATCGCCTTAAAAAAAAACCAAAAAAATCTCTCTTCAAAAAAAAAAAAAAAAAAATCATCATTTTCCAAAAAAAAAAAAAAAACCCAAACAAAAACAAACAAAACAAACCCAAAAAAAAGAAGAAAAGAAAACCAAAACCAAAAAAAGGGTATATTTTTTGTGTGACCGTCACTACGGCAACCTCAAGCTCGTCACGTAGAAGGAAGTTATTCGGCCCTTATCCGCGACATCGATACAACACCCGTCAGCGGATCATGTCAAGAGCTGATACATCCCCACCGCCATCCCCATCCCATTCTCATATCAGAGAAGACCCGATCTCCGACACCTTCACCCAAACCAGGTTCGATATCACTGGCCCATTTGGGGCGCCCGTGTTCACCTCCACCCCATCCCCTTCCCTCACATTCTCCCAGCATACCCCTTTTTCATCCCCTACTGAAACCCCTCATTTCCCAACCGACCCCTACATCCCCATCTCCCATCCAAACACCCTTACCGCATCCCCATATTTCCAAAGACCCCATAGGGAGTCCCATCCCCCGCCTGCTTCCCACGTTCCATCCCTCTCATCATCCATGCCCCCAACATCCTACATCCCATCCACCTCATCTCACATACCATTCCCACCACATGGCCCATCCACATCCCAACACACCCCCCCATTTACCCGGGTCATGCCCAATTTCTCCCAACCCCCTCCATCCTTAAGTGAGCCATCACCCCCCAATCTCACACCTGAATCTATGCCCTCGATGGAGGACATGAGAACGATGTATGCCCTGTGGGCTGCTTCTCGCAACCCTGCCTCTCAAACCCCGCATCCAAATCTCCAAAACCTCCATACCCCATTCCCTCCTAACCATGCCCAACCACCCATCATCCATACCTCCCAAAATCCCCCACCTCAACTCCAGACCCAAACCCATACAAATCCATGGGCCCCAGCCCAAACACCTCAAGAGCCATGGGTCCAGGCCCAAAACCCGTGGGCCCAAACCCAAGCCCACCAGACCCAGGCCCAGGCCCAAGACCCTCAAAACTCATGGGCCCAAGACCATCAGACCTAGGCCCAAGCCCATAATCCTCAAGGTCCATGGGCCCAAGCCCATCAGGCTCAGGCCCAGACCCGAAACCCTCAAAACCCATGGGCCCAAGCCCAAACCCATCAGACCCAGACCCGAAACCCTCAAAACCCATGGGCCCAAGCCCAAACCCATCAGACCCAGACCCAAATCCAAGCCCCCTAGGGCCTTTGGACCCAAACCTACCAAACCCAAGCCCAGGGCCCATCGACCCAAACCCAGCCCCCTCATGGCGTAGTAGCCCAAACCCAACAAGGCCCACTGGCCCAAAGTCATACTAACCCCCACCCCCAAGCCCATGGCCCATCAATCCAAGCCTCCCAAAACCATCAAATCCAAATCCCTCAAACCCAAGGCCCATCTGCCCACGGTCATCAAGGCCCATTCACTAACCCCATACCCCCCCACCAGTACCCTTCATTCACCTATACCCCTTACGCCCCCATCCCGCCTCCAACGGGGAATCCAGTCCATCCTACTCCTCAAGCCCACAACATCCCGCTACCTCAACCACACCTCCCTCACCCCAAAATGTGCACCTAGCTCAGCACATCGCTTACCCACAAACTGCTCACCCATTTATCCCTTCTCATCCCCTACAAACCATATGGCCCCACCAGGTCATCCAACCTCTCACCCCCCAAGTCCAAATAGCAGAACTCGCCCCTCACCAATACCATGACCAACAGTATGAGGAGGATGAAATCCGCAATAGTGGAGGAGTTTCCAGCTTCAACCCTCCCGGGCCCACCATCATCACACCTAGGGTCGAACAAAATCAGGGGGAAGCGGTCCCCACTACAGCCTCAAAGGAACCAGAACAGTTGAAAGAACAAATAGACAGAATACAGAAACAACTGATGAAGATGGGAGGAATAGAACTACATTCAACAGACTTTTCAGACTTATGTCTATTCTCTGATGTCCCCTTGCCATAGAAATTCAAGATGCCATCGTTTGATAAATACAACGGCACTGGCAACCCCATCGCCCACTTAAAATCTTACTGTGGGGATATGTGCTAGTATGGCAGAGATGAACGACTCCTCATCAAAGTGTTCCAGAAGAGTTTAACGGGCCTAGCATTGAGATGGTTCACATCCCTGGAACCGTCCATGATAAAAAATTGGAAAGATCTGACACGCTTATTTCAAGAACAATATGTCTATAACATGGACATAGAACCAAGGAAGTCAGATTTAACCCGATTAAAGCAAAGACACGATGAAAAATTCAGTGCTTACTTGGGGAGGTGGAGGGCATTAGCCGCTCAGGTAACTCATCGGATTCCCGATGATGAGCAGATTGAATTGATAACCAAGGGGGCCCTCTCAGTCATCGCAGATTTTTTAGTATATCGCCATCAAGTTTCAGTTTTGCGATCCGTCCGAAATGCCAATCGTTGCGAAGACGCCATTAGAGAGGGCAGGTTAGGAAGGAATGTCGCCAACGGAGCCACCGAGGTTCGAAAAGCTGCCGAACCAAGAATTGAAAGAACACCAGGGATGTGATGTAACATTGTTTACCCCGTGCCAATACCAATGCCTCCCGACATCAGTCCAGTTACACAACCACCCCGGCCCGTTTGAGCAAGAGCGGACCAAGAGCCATTTACCCAGAACAGAGATGAAAGCACGGTTCGAACGAGTGTTCACACCATTGGGGCATTACTTGAGTGTCTTGTTACCAGTGTTATTACAAAAAGGCCTAGTCAATTTACTCTAACCTCGCCCGCCACCCCATCTCATACCGAGGAACTATGATCCAAATCTGTATTGTAATTTCCACCAGGGACCGGGTCACCCTATGGACCGATGCTTCCCGTTAAAGCATGCGGTCCAAGATCTTATAGAGGCAGGAAAAATCATTCCCCCGCCACTTCCTCAAGGGCAGAACCAGAATATCCATCAAGCCCCTCTACCACCGCACCCAGGAGGCCCCAAGCCTAACATACATTGGATAGAGGAGGAAGAAGAAGAGTTTGACCCTTCAAAGTATATCAGTAATTAGGAGGAGTTTTCACTCCCCAGGTCGAACGAAAATGAACTATTTGTTGGGGTGATCGAGCCGTTGTATCTAGCCGATTATTTTCCCACACCGGCATACCAAGAGGAGCCCTTAGATTTAGGGCAGTATTTTTCCACCCTTGCTCCCGCCTATCAAATACAAATGGGCATAGCCCCGCCGCAATCATACGCATATCCACCCCACGCCCAATTTATCCCATACACCCCTCCGTCACACCCAAATCATCCCGTACCATATGCAACTCTGCCATCCCCGTATTATCCTACCCCATACACACCCTCAAATCTCTCCACCCAATACACTACTCTGCCATCCCCAAGTTACCCCATCCCATACACACCTTCAAATCCCACCACCCAATACACCATCCCACCATCCCCAAATCACCCCACTCCATGCATAACTCCATCATCCCCAATCTACCCCATTTCACCCACAAACCTATCATCACCTCACCATGCCACCCCCTACACAAGCCCGTCATATCCAAATCATCCCTCTCCATGCACAACTCCATCGTCCCCAATTTATCCCACTTCATCCACAAACCCATCACCATCCCATCATACCTCCCCATATACAAATCCTTCATACCCCTATCACCCCGCACCCACCACACCTCAGACATCTCCCCATCCCTCCATCCCAATCACACTCCCGCCATCCCTTCGCTATTTCGGCCCCAATCCAACTCCACCGCCACCCAAGCAAGCAACCCCTCACCCAATCCCCTCATCACCCAATCACCACTGGTCCTACCATGCCTAGGTAATACCAGTACAAGCCCCCTCCATGCCCATAAATCCAATTCCGCCAATTCCCCCCACTACCATTCCACCCCCCATTGGAGTTAACCTAGTTGGACTCGAGAAACTAGTATATCCAGCCCAATCCTCCCCAGAATCCTCACGCACTCCTTTTCTCATCCCAAAACCTTCTTATGACCCGCATCAAGTACCATTGACATGAATGTAAGTGCAACCAAGAAGAGGGTCATTGAATTCGTTATCTGATCGGCGGATTACCTTTAAGCATCAGGGGCAGTCAGAGGAGAAGAAAAGAAGAAAGAACAGGTCACGGGAAATCCCTTTGAAAAAATGACCAGGGAGCACATACTGGAGACACAGCTCAAGAGAACACCCGCACATATTACTGTGTGGGATTTGTTAATCACGTCTCCACTCCACTTTCAAGCCCTAATGGGAGCGCTCAAGGACGAGCATGTCTCCACCCACGTAACTCTAGATGAAGTAGGGGAAATAATAGGGCAAGTGTTGGCCCCAAACGCCATCTCTTTCACCGATGCAGACCTATCGATCGAGGGGAATGACCATTCTAAATCCCTGAATATAACAGTGGAAGTAGGAAACTTGGTGGTGTCGTTGGTCCTGATCGATAACGAGTCGTCGCTGAACGTATACCCTCTAAGGACAACAATCAAAATTGGGGCGAACCCCGACACCTTCCGGCCATCCATATCAAGCGTCCGGGGATTCGACAACACCAGAAGAGAAATCATAGGAGAAGTAGACCTCGACCTGATCCTCAGGCCGCAAACCTTCACCACCCCCTTTCAAGTGATGGACATCAAGTCTACTTTCAATATATTATTGGGCCGATCGTGGATACATAAGCTCGGAGCAATACCATCTACTTTGCACCAAAAGCTCCGATTTATCTCAGAGGGAAAAATTGTCACCATCATAGGTGAGAGCAGAGAGGACATGGGGAAGAGCGCTCTGTACATTGAGAATCGAAAGTGCTGAACATACCACACACGGCAGAGGACGCCGATCTCCACCGATTTGAGTATGACTTCTCAAATGTTACCCTCGGACCAACTGAAAAGACCGCGGATAAAACTGGAGGAGGAAGGGACGTAGCTGTGTTCATGCTCCACAGATGGGGCCATCAAAAAGGGAAAGGGCTGGGCCCACGCCTCCAAGGAAGAAGAGACCTCGTCAAGGCCAAGGGACAACAAACTAAATTTGGCTTAGGCTACAGGCCCAAAGAAGAGGAAGTCAGAGAAGCCAAGGAAAAGATGAGAGCCACCACAGTTGCCAAGGCCAGAGGAATCATCCTGGAAGAGGAACCTCACGCTTGCCCCCACATCCGTGAAACCTTTGTGAGCGTCGGGGTAGTAAAAATTGATTTAAATGGGGAGACGAGGGTAACCCCACATAAGCCTACTTCAATCCACCCCACCAATCCCTACATCATCCCCCCAGACTTCAAAATGGACTTAGCTGCCCTTTCCTTATTTGAAGAAGAAGTTTCCCGATCCACCCATCACTCCAACACCAGCCACTCTAGGCCCCTCCTAACCATAAAGGACAGGGTCCCCGAGGATCCCTCTGTGAATATATTGAGGGATAAACTGTAAGAGCCTACCGATGCCGCTCCCGATCAAAGAGGTAAAGGCCAAGCCTTGTAGGTGAGTAATTGCGCATCCTTGCCCCAACTCTTGAGAGCCGCCAAATGCCATAAAAACGGCACCGACTCTCCAAAAAAAAAAACAACCTGTAAAAAGTGAGGTTAGCCTCTGAACCACTCTACCTTGTATATATAGAGATCCACCTCGCCAGGGGCTGACCTCTGAAAAAATACAAAAGACCATAAAAATAGAAAAAATACCAATTCCAAAAATGTTGTCCTTTAAAATTCCCAATAAAATTAAAATAGATGTTGTGATACCCGTCCCACGTGAAGCCAACCCCTTCCCTGTAGAAATACAAGAAGGGGTAGGGGTCACGAGTCTGGACGAGGAAGGCCAAACCGACGAGCTCCCCAATGAGCTCCTCAAACAATTTGCCAATTTTGAGCATGGCCCTACCCCGATCGTCGAAGAGACGGAGGATGTCAATTTGGGCACGAAAGAGGCCCCTAGAATCACTAAAATTGGAACATCGATGTCCCCTGTGGAGAGGAAAGGTATGATAGACTTCCTTCGGTCATACCAAGATGTCTTTGCATGGTCGTATGAAGACATGCCTGGTTTGGATACCGATCTGGTTGAGCATGAGTTGCCACTCTACCCTGATGTTAAGCCGATTAAACAGAAGTTGAGACGCCTCCGACCCGAATGGATGTTGAAGGTGAAGGACGAGGTCATTAAGCAGTATGACGCAGGTTTCCTCATGGTATCCAAGTACCCCCAATGGCTAGCCAATATCGTCCCCGTACCGAAGAAGGATGGAAAGGTTCGAATGTGTATCGATTTCTGCAATCTCAATAAGGCAAGCCCTAAGGACGACTTCCCACTACCCCACATCGACATCTTGGTCGATAACACCGCAAAGCACGAGATGCTCTCGTTTATGGATGGATTCTCAGGATACAATCAGATAAAGATGGAAGAGGTTGATCGCGAGAAGACGGCGTTCATTACCCCCTGGGAACCTTCTGCTACAAAGTAATGCCATTTGGGCTAAAGAATGATGGGGCAACCTACCAAAGAGCAATGGCGGCCCTATTCCACGACATGATGCACCGAGAGATCGAAGTGTACGTCGATGGCATGATTGCCAAATCACCAGAAAGGGAGGACCACTTGATAAACCTTCAGAAGCTATTCGAGAGGTTGAGAAAATACAGATTACGATTGAATCCCCAGAAATGCACATTTGGCGCTATGTCCGAAAAGCTATTGGGTTTTATTGTCAATAGGAGAGGGATCGATGTCGATCCGACCAATATCAAGGCCATCACTGAAATGCCGCCACCATCTACAGAGAAGGAAGTCAGAGGCTTTTTAGGCAAAATCCAGTACATCAGCCGATTCATCGCACAGTTAACTCCAATATGCGCACCAATCTTCAAGCTACTGAGAAAGGACTCACCAGTTGAATGGAATGATGACTGTCAGGCTGCATTCGACAAGATTAAAGGTTACCTCCTGAAACCTTCGGTATTGGTACCGCCCGTATCCGATAGACCCCTGATAATGTACCTGTCCACGACTGAGTTTTCTATGGGTTGTGTGTTAGGACAGCATGATGAGACAGGAAGAAGAGAGCAGACCATCTATTATCTAAGCAAGAAATTCACTGATTACGAGACACGCTATTCTCATCTGGAGAAAGCATGTTTGGCGCTCGTTTGGGCTACTCAAAGACTTTGACACTACCTGTTATCCCAAGCCGTTCTACTTCTAGCACGGATGCATCCGTTGAAGTACCTATTCGAGAAGCCTGCACTCATTGGTCGAACTGCATGATGGCAACTACTCCTATCCGAATTTAACATTACTTATGTCACCCAGAAGTCGATTAAGGGGCAAGCACTCGCTGATCATCTTGCTGAGAACCCTCTACCGGACTATGAGTCTCTAAGGACCAAATTCCCCGATGAGGGCATTCTATTCATGACTGACGAGGATTCGAAAGAAATAGAGGAGCCCTGGGTAATGCACTTCGATGGGGCATTGCATGTTGAGGGCCAAGGAGTTGGCGCCATTCTTATCTCGCCAAGAGGATCACATATACCCATCTCAATCAAATTGAACTTCCCATGCACCAGTAATATGGCCGAGTATGAGGCCTATACAGCTGGTTTTCAGGAGGCTCTTGATCTAAATATAACTCACCTCAGGGCCCTTGGAGATTCACAGTTAATTATATGCCAGACCAACGGAGATTGGAAGACCAAGGATGAGAAACTGATCCCATACCATGAACATCTGGAGGATCTGATAATCTGCTTCGAAGAAGTCACCTTCTCTTATGTGCCACGAGCTAGAAATTGGTTGGCTGATGCCTTGGCCACCCTGGCCTCTATGGTTGAGATTCCATATGGAGTCGTGATGAAGCCGATCATGATAGAGCAGAGGAACGAACCGGCTTTCTGTCACCTAATCGAGGGACCTACGGAGGTAGATGACGAGCCACCCTGGTTCTCAGACATCAAGAATTTCCTCGAGACCCGAACTGTCCTGGATGGAACATCGAAGGTAGACAGACGCACCATCCAGCGATTGGCAACAAACTACGTCATCTGCGGCGATCTCCTGTATAGACGGTCTCACAACAATATTCTGCTCTGATGCCTAACCCAGAGAGAACGATTGAGATCATGAGAGAGATCCATGAAGGAGTTTGCGGGGCACACATCAGTGGGCACTTGCTCGCCAAGAAAATTCTAAGGCAGGGATACTTTTGGACCACTTTGGAGACCGATTGCTGCAAGCACGTACAGAAGTGCTACAAATGCCAGAGCACTCCAGCTTAATACATGCTCCGGCCATTGACTTACACAGCATGGCCACTCCCTGGCCGTTTGTCACCTGGGGTCTCGACGTCATCGGCAAAATCAATCCTAAAGCTTCCAATGGACACCAATTCATCCTCGCCACTGTGGAATACTTCACAAAATGGGTAGAGGCAGCCTCCTATACAAGCATTAAGGCTGGTCATGTTGAGAAGTTCATCAAGAACAACATTATTTGCAGATTCGGCGTACCCAAAGATATCATCACTAATAATGGCACTAATTTTGCCAATAGGCACATCTGGGCCTTGTGTGAGAGGTTCAAGATCAAGCATCATCGTTCATCCCCGTACAGGCCTCAGACGAATGGAGCTGTGGAGGCAGCCAACAAAACTCTGATCCGCATCCTGGAGAAGATGGTAGTTACTTACAGAGATTGGAGTGAGCAGTTACCCTTCGCACTTTTGGCCTATAGAACGTCTATCCGTACCGCAATAGGGGCAACACCATTCTCCCTTGTGTATGGAACTGAGGCCATGCTACCCGTTGAGGTCGAGGTACCGTCGCTCCGTATCCTCTTGAAATCCCATCTACCTGAAGCTGAGAGGGAAAGAGCCCATTTTGAGCAGCTAGACTTGATTGACGAGAAAAGACTCCTAGCCTTGTGCCACACTCAGGTCTATCAGAGGAGAATTACACGTGCTTACAATAAACGCGTCCGCAGTCGAGACCTGAAGGTAGGAGACACTGTACTGAAGAAAAAAATTTCGTCTCTCCACGCCGATCTGAGAGGGAAGTTTAAGCCAAATTGGGAAGGACCCTACGTCGTCCGAGAGGTCCTGCCAGGATACGCCGTTCGCCTCGCCACCATGGACGAAGACCACTTTCCTGAGTCCATCAATGCTGAATAAATCCGTAAGTTCTACTCATAGGTCTTGGGACAAGGTAAGTTTTGATAAAAGTAGATGCGTGACCACTTAAGGGCCCCATAAAAGAGGCCATCATTTCAAAATCAAGTAGCCCAAAAGAAATATTCCCTGAAAACCTTCCCCCTTTTTGCTATACACTTCGGGCCAATAACCATTTCTTTCATATACCCCACCCAAAATTCTAAGAAAAAAGAGAAAAGAGAAAAGAGGAAAAATCCAAATCCAAATAAAAAAGAAGAAAAAAGCAAAACCCCTCAAAAAAAAAAAGAGGGGGACCAAGAAAAAAGAAATGATGGGGGCATAAAAGGCCTTTGGAAAGAAAGAGGAGTCCCCGAATCTAGAATTCACTCAAAACTTAGATCCGAATCCCCAGAAAAACCCAACCCGTTTAAACCCCGGCCACATTACAACCCAGAAGAAAGCCCTCTTTAAGGTCCCCAAGCGGTCATAACATCTACTGCATCAGAACAAGCCGAGTTAACAAACCACACAGAACTTCATTCAGCCGGCTATGACGGAATCGACATCCATGTCGTGGCCTTCTGGTTCTAAAAAAAAAAGAAAAAAAAAAGAAAAAGAAAAAAGAAAAATTATTAATTTGGGTTCAAAGCAAGACGGACGTGGTGAAAACCCGCAAGGGCATCACGGGTAAAAACAGCGAACTCACGCGGACCAGGCTAAAACCCGAAAGAGCACCTGGGGTAAGAAAGCGAACCCATGGATGCAGTGAAAACCCGAAAGGGCGCTACGGGTAAAAACAGGGATGACGGGCATGGCGAAAACCCATCTTGAGCGCTATGAGCAAAAATGTCAAGAAAAGAGAGATTAGGACAAGACCTGTTCTGGCCCGCCCATTTCAGTTTGACCCCCTTGAGCCCTTTTCCCCCCTTTTCGATGGGCCACTCATGTGAAAATTAGATCAGATCTCGATCAAGTATGACATCTCTACCGCAGCGTCTGACGCATGACCAAAGGGAAAGACAGAAGACTAGACCAATCCCTGGGAAGCTGACCTTCCCGCGTTTAAAGAAAAAAAAAAAACTTGTATCTCATGAACAGGGTTCGACCATGCTCAAAAAGACCCACTGGTTTGGCCTTGTAATTACCAACATCACAAAAGACCCAAAAGGAGAAAATTTTCAAAAAAGATAATAGATTTCCCTTTCCCATAAAAAACTCCACACTGTGGAGGAGAAAATTTTCAAAAAAGATAATAGATTTTCCTTTCCCATAAACAACCCCACACTGTGGAGGAGAAAAATTTTTAAAAAGATAATAGATTTTCCTTTCCCATAAAAAACCCCACACTGTAGAGGAGAAAATTTTCAAAAAAGATAATAGATTTCCCTTTCCCATAAAAAACCCCACACTGTGGAGGAGAAAAATTTCAAAAAAGATAATAGATTTTTCTTTCCCATATAAAACCCCACACTGTGGAGGAGAAAATTTTCAAAAAAGATAATAGATTTCCCTTTCCCATAAAAAGCCCCACATTTGTGGAGGAGAAAATCTCCATAAAAAAGCCTTACGTTGCAAAACGTACGAAGAAAGAAAAAAGAGTCAAAAAATGAAAAATATATGTATGTATAGATTTCATTCCATTTCTTACAGTACTGCGTGCGGAGTGTCACGTCCCAAAAAGATAACGACATGACACACTTCCTATTTTTGCTGCTTTCTTTACAGATGAAAAAACAAAAAATATATATCTGTATATATATAACAACAAAAAAAAGAAGAAAAATAACCCAAAAAGAGATCTCTGTTATGGGGCATTCCTCCCCTCCGTGTATATGATCTATGATATGTGCAGGAACAGGTCAAGGGCAGGGAGCACGCTTCAAAGCGCTAATCTCTGCAATCAGAGAGTCCTCGCGAGCATTTCGATCAGACATCCACCTACCATGAAGACTCTTCTGTCGTCTCCATGAAGCTTCAGCTACGCTGCGAGACTCAGTCAAAAGCCCAGTCAACCGAAGAACCTCACTCTCGGCTGTGGCAGCTCTCACTTCTGCAATCTCCGCTCTGCCCCTTTCTTTCCCCAAAGTCTCGGTCAAAGCCAGCCTCTCTACAGAAAGAGACTTGATCCTGGTTCGAAGCATCGCTTCCTTGCATGGCCAAGGCCCCGTCTCTATCACGTCTACCGAAACTGGGCTAGGAGCAAGTAATTCCTAAGATACCAGCCAAACCTCGTAATCAAGAGAGACGACGCCCCCTTGAACTAAGCTGCACATGTGCGCTGATTGGCGGGTCTCCCAGAGGGCGGCTATGCGGTCGAGATCACTAAGAGAACCCCGAGAAAATATCAGAGAGCACAAAGGTGGCCTCACAGAGCATGGCACGTGTTGAGTATACCCAAACTGACAAAGCACCCGAGATGGGAAGTAGTATGTGCTACCAGTCAACCCCAAAAGTGTTATACCCTCACAATCCCAAGAGCGGACAATCGGAAAGGTGTCGTCCATCCAGGGAAGTTGCCGGTGTCACTCGCATCGAGCCAGGCTCAATTCTCGACGCTCCACAAGGCGCCTCGAACTTGATCGAAGCCCCGAGCCACATCCCCTCTTATCAAGCAGAATCTCGGCACGGGCCCCATGATAGCCAAATGCTCACCTAACTAGATCTGAACAAGGAGCGGACTCCCGCTAAGAATCCCAACCCGGCCCGACGCCGCAGCATCCAAGCCTCGATACATCTCCACCAGGACCAGGTGTACCAATGAGCGACCTCCCTCCAATTCGGTCAAGACATCACATAGTCCAAGGGAAAAGCTCTCACCCCCAGTGAAGAAGAGAACTTCCGACAGCAAATAAAGGGAAAAGGCCTTTACATTGAAGGGATCTCGAATAGGCAACTCTCGAAGGCTCGAGACACCAAAAAGTTCTCTCAGGAATTTCACCGAACACCTGGTGGGCCCTCCGGCGAAATATTTCTCGTATCCACCCTTTTTTAAGTCGAGGACAGCGTGGACCGCCTTTGCATACCCCGGTTTGGGCACTACTTTGGCAAGGCCTCGATGCATCTTCAGGCCCGTGATGGAGGCTAGCTCTTCCAAAGTTGGGGTTAGCTCCCTAGACCCAAATTTAAAGACATGGGCCCTATGGTCGCACGACGCCAAAGTCGCCCGTAGTAGGTTGGGCAACAAAGGAACAGCAAGGAGAGGGGAAAGGCGGGACAACCCGAGGTAATTCAGAATAGCAAGCTCGCTCTCAGCCAAACTATCATGCCATTTTTGCAAAAAGCTGGGCCCCGAGTCCAAACAGGGAAGTATATCGGGCCCCATATGAGAACTTAGGCCCATTTTCAAAGGCGGGTCCATGGACGTACAAAGATGTTCTTGGTAAAATCAGTCAATGTATGGCGATGGACCCACCAAAAAAAGAGAGGAAAGGAAAAGAAGAAAAAGAAGGGCAAAAGGGCCAAACTAAGATTATAAAGAGCCCGCTCGGCCCAGAATATAGCAGGCGTATATATTATATACGCCAAGGCAAATTTTGAACTATTTTGCCCGGCGTATATATTATATACGCCCGGCCATTTTTTCTATGGATTGGCCAGGCGTATATAATATATACGCACTTTTTCGGACATTTGCGGCGTATATAATATATCGCCAGCTTAAGGTCGGTCCAAAAGCCCCCGTCACATTGGCCCATTTTTGTTCCCAAGGGGGAACAGGTTTCTGCTTGACCCACTTCTTCATCTCAGGGCAGCCCACAGGTGCACATAATCACATACCCATGGGAAGCCCCCGGATGACGCACTGCCCGTAGGTTATATACGGAGAACCACCTGCATGGTCCACCCCATCATTGGAGGGATGCCGACTCATTCCAAACCAAGGAAGAAGAAACCATAAAGGCAAAAGCGAAGAAATACCCAAATAAATCATTCATATAAACCATAAAAATTATAAACCATCCAAAAAAAAGAAAGGAAGCAAAAATTGTTATTATTACATATCCCTCAATAAAGCCAAGTCTAAACTGTTTCATTATGTCAAATTTGCAGAAAATAAACTAGTCCTGGGCAGCCCCCTTCCACTTCTTCCGGCGTCGGCTCGCACTTTGAAAAGTATGAGTCTCCCCCACCCGAGTCCACGCCTGAGAAATACGGCTGAGAAGGGAACGTGATTCCTTTTCACGAGCACGCTGTAGGGACACACTGATCGGTGTTGAAATATGACTATAATTCACACTTTAAATCCTACATTTAGCTGTTCAATGAAAGCATCTGATGGTTGTTGTGAGGTTTTGATGTTTACAGGTGTTTCTGACAGCTAGATCGTTCAAAGTACATAAAAGAAGGAAATTACAGGCTAAAAAAAAGAGATACGGACAAAAAGGTCCAAAGAAGCATTGAAAGCCATGAAGAGAATCAACCTCCATCAAGAAAGGAGAGACTTTGCATTGAAGAGTCAATCGATTGAGGCATTATGGTCAATCGATTGACAGATGGAGAAAAACTCAACCCTAGAAAGTCAATCGATTGAGACATAAAATTCAATCGATTGAGTCATGAAGGCAGAAGTGTCCTAAGGGAATTCGAACACTAAGTCAATCGATTGAGACTTCTGTCTCAATCGATTGAGGCAATTAGGGTTAGTTTCAATCGGATATTATAAATAAGAGGCTTACGGCTTTGAAAGGAGGGGGAGTTGTTTTTGTTTGAGAGAGAGAGCTTTTTGAATAGAGAGTTTTTATTTCTTAGAGAGTTTTGATTAGAGAAATTTGTGTAATAACTAGAGACTTTTGTAAGAGAGTTTTCGGAGAGTAGTAAAATTGTGTTCTTCTTTTTACACCTTCTTTGCTCTTTACATTGGGAATGATTTTGAATACAATTGAAGATCTTGCAACAAGGATGAG
This sequence comes from Chloranthus sessilifolius, assembly GCA_021018995.1. Lineage (NCBI taxonomy): Eukaryota > Viridiplantae > Streptophyta > Magnoliopsida > Chloranthales > Chloranthaceae > Chloranthus > Chloranthus sessilifolius. The sequence continues at coordinate 137,431,842 of CM037588.1, read as the reverse complement.
AGGCTAAAGGTCAGAGGTCAAGGAGGATGCGATCCCCAGATAAGTACCTATATTTTATGTTTAATGCCATAGTTTGATAATTTCATCATCAAATCGTTTTTCTTAAAGTGTAGTGATTCTGTTTTTAGTGTTTTGATCTAAAATACCATGAGATACGCTATGCTTTTCACATGATTCATACCGCGATTAGGCTGAGTCATTGTTTTTAGATAGGGTATGCCGGGTTAATGATCACGCTTAATTACTAGTCATGTTTCTCTTAGAATGATGGTGTGTTGATGTTCATAAAATTGTGGGTTTAAAAATAGAAAAGGGTATAAATCTGGGGTAGCAAATTCCTTGATCTTGTTTTTAAAATTTGTTCTTAGATTTCTCATTACATAATTTTTAGATTAATTTGTTTTCTTTCTTGCAATTAGAAAAGTGTTAACTCTTGGTAAAATTAAATCATCCTTGGTACTTCCTCGGGGATATTTTCTAAATCTCTAGGAAGAATTGAATAAAATTTCAGATTTCCCTGTGGGTTCGACACCCTTGTTCTTGCCTTACTAGAACAGATCTTGTACACTTGCAAGGGTTTATTTAAAATTGATCAAGTTTTTGGCGCCGTTGCCGGGGAAATCGGCGAAATTTTGAGTAAATTCCGATTAGAGATTTTTTTTTGTTTTTATAACAGTCAATCGATTGAGACTTGTTTCTCAATCGATTGAGGATGTGTGTTTTTGGCAATAATTGTGCCTCAATCGATTGACTCAACTCTGTCAATCGATTGACAAACTTGAAAATAATAAAAATAAAAATAAAAATAAAAAAAATTTTCTTTCCCTAATTTTCTTTCTTAGATTAGATTTTGTGATATTCTTTAGGAAGTTTAGGTTTTCAGAAGTTCTTAGTTTAGAAGTTTTTCTTTTTTTTTATTATTTTCCACTTTTAGAAATTTTAGGATTTTCTAAAAATTGGTTATTCATTTTTTTTTTTAGGAAATTTATATTCTTAGTTTAGAAGTTTTCTTTTAGGAAAGATTTTTTTTAGGTTTTTAATTTCTAATTTCTAATTTTCAAATTTAGATTTTATTTTTATTTTTTCTGAATTTAAAAAAAAAAAAAAATAATAATAATAATAATAATAAAAATAAAAATAAAAATTGAGTGGTCTTCTTTCCTTTTCCTTCTTACTTTGCTCTCTGTTCGTAGCAGCATTCAATCGATTGAAGCTACATTCTCAATCGATTGATACTGAGCCACTTTCTGTGTGCTCTCTACTCTTTTCTCAATCGATTGACATTCCTGTGTCAATCAATTGACAGAATTCTTGTGTGTTTTTAATCTTTGAACCTCATCGATTGGGATAAGTCTCTCAATCGATTGACTGACAAAGTCTTTTGCTGATATTCTGGGTGCTTTCTGACTTTTGGGACCTCAATCGATTGAGAGTATCCCCTCAATCGATTGACTGACAAGTCATTTGTGAGAAATTTTTTGTGCTTCTGTCCATCTATTGAGACCACTGTCTCAATCGATTGAGTCTGTTTAAGGACTTATTTTGGGTTCTTCAAACCTTTGATTGTGGGTGTGGTGTATGAGCTTTACTCGTTCTCATCACCCACATTTGCTACCGCTTAATCCGAGATCGAGAACGATCTTTGCGAGACAACCTTAGAATCCAAAGGAATCAGTATCATCCTACTGATACCATGGCTAATCAAGAGCAAGAAATGAATGAAAACAACAATCAGAATGGCAACAATGTGAATAATGGAAATAATGGGAACAATAATTACTATGGGGGACCTAGAACACTTGAATACTATAATGATCCTGGTTTTTACGAGGATCAGGAGTGTATCATGCATGCTCCCATTCCCGGGAATCATTATGAATTCAAATCAGCAATGATTCAAATGCTACCAATATTCCATGGTTTGGCAAATGAAAATCCGCACGTTCATCTGAACGAGTTCACTGGGGTATGCAAAATGTTCAGAGTCCACAATGTTACTGATGAGATAGCGAAGCTCCGACTCTTTCCGTTCTCTTTAAGAGACAAGGCAAAAACGTGGTTCTATTCTTTAGAACCGCAATCTATTCAGAGTTGGGCCGAGCTACATCGTCAGTTCCTCAAAAAGTATTTTCCCATGACTAAAGCCATTGAGATGCGTCAAAAGATCCTTTTCTTTTCCCAACAACCTACAGAGACATTCCATGAATCTTTGGGAACGCGTTTTAAGGAGTTAATCGGTTGCCCTAACCATCAAGTTCCAAGGTGGCAACAAGTCCAAAGTTTCTACAATGGGTGATTCCTGAAGAAAGACGCATGGTTGATGCATCTTGCGGTGGATCTTGTGCCACGAAAGAGGCCGATGAGTTGTGGGCATTGTTTGAGAAATTGTATCAAACCTCGATACAAAGTGCGACACTGGGGCGAACCACTTTGGACTTAGCACCTAAATCTCATGTGTTGACGAAAACCGGATTGTATGAGGTCAACAATAATAACTCTGATCTATCAACCAAGGTTGATATCTTTGTCATCCAAACAGATCAACATGTTGATAGGCAACCAAGCAAGCTAAAGTTCTGTCACCCCCAAGTATGCTCAATTTGTGAACACCGGGTCATATGGCTAATGAGTGCCCAACTACCTTGACATTCCTTCTGATGAATCTACTCTTCCGAGCGAGATAAATGTCACTCAATCTTATCGCAAGGTAGAAACGTGTACTATACCTACAACCCAGTGGAAAAATCACCCCAACTTAGGATGGAGTGGATCAAACCAAATTGGTCAGTCAACCAAGCAATACCGAACCAATCTCTGAATGGACAACAAGTTTTTCCACAAAATTTTCAAGAAAATTTCCGTCCACAATTTTGAGAATTCTAATTTTCACCAGAATTCTAACTTTCACCAGAATGCTCCATATTCTCATCCAAATTCTGATTTCCGGAAAAATCAGAATTTCAATCAGAATCCTAATCAATCTCATACAAGCACTTCAAAGGATTCTGATCTGGAAGAAAAGGTAATGCGCAGTATGCAATCCTTTCAACAGATGATAATTGACCAAGTCAGTCAATTGGCAAATCAACTGAGTCGACGAGAGGAGGGTAAGCTTCCCAGCCAACCCATCAACAATCCTCGCGGCCAAGCATCATCTGATGAAGGACCATTAAATAGTCAACAGTTGAAAGCTGTTACTGTGTTGCGAAGTGGACGGGAAGTTCATAATCAAGTGGAATTGCCTGTGGAAGCAGAGGAAGAAGGTGAAGCAGACAAAGAGTAGGAAGCAGATAAAAAGAAAGAGTCAGAGAGAAGAGCGGAGAGAGAAGAAAAGAGAAGGAAGAAAGAAGAGAAAAGAAGAAAAGGTGATAGAGGATGAGTCTCCCTCAACATCCAACAAGGACAAGATTAGGAAGGGAACCGCACCTTTTGTCCCAAAGGCACCATTTCCTCAATGCCTAACTCCTCCATCAAGAATGGGAAAGGGACCCACAAAAATGGAAGATATTTTCGAAACATTTAAGCAAGTAAAGATAAACCTTCCATTGCTTGAAACAATCAAGCAAGTGCCTGAGTATGCAAAGTTTTTCAAAGATTTATGCACTAAGAGAAAGGCACGTAATCATGTTTCGAGGAAAGTGTTCTTGACTAATCACGTCGATTCTATATTGCAATTGGAAACCCACAAAACTAAAAGACCCTGGAGTTCCTACTGTTCCATGTGTCATTGGTGGGCAACCAGTTGGGAAAGCGTTATTGGATTTAGGAGCCAGTGTTAATTTAATCCCATATTCATTGTACGAGAAACTCGGACTGGGTGAATTGAGACCCTAACGGTCACACCTGCAACCGCGGATAGATCGGAAGACGCCGAGGGGCGTTATTGAGGATGTCTTGGTTGGAATAGATAAGTTTGTCTTTCCAAAGGATTTTGTTGTTTTGGACATGGACACACAGTCACTTAATCAAGTCCCCATCATCCTTGGGACGTCCGTTTCTCGCTTCTGACCAAGCAACGTGCATTAATTGTCGAACAGGAGTCATGGACATTTCTTTTGGAAACATGAAGGTTCGATTGAATATCTTCCATGCGATGAACCATTTCCCAAACGAGGATGAAGTCGAATGTTTTACATCGATCAGATAGATGAAGTGGTAGATGAGGCATTACCTTCAATGCTTACCAAAGAGGAATTTGAAAATGCTTTGTTGGCCATCTATGAAGAGAAAGAATCGGAAGAGAAGCAGTCCCACGAGAGAGAGTCTAGCTCATCATACCGGGATGATCACTTAGATGCGAGTGTGCACAGATAGAATCATTACTGTTGAGGTGGAGGACGTGTTGCCTCCATCACTTGAGCAACCACCACTTGTGGAATTGAAACAATTGCGAGTCCCTCAAGTATGCTTTTCGGGACCTCATGAAACACTTCGATAATAATCTCATCCACGTTGTCTCGAACAAGAAAAAGCAGTTGTTGAAGGTCGAAGAGCACAAGGAAGCTATCGGTTGGACTCTCACTGACCTCAAAGGGATTGACCCATCGGTATGTATGCATAAAATACATTTGGAAGATGAGAGTAAACCTTCAAGGGAACCACAGCGGCGACTTAATCCAAACATGCAAGAAGTCGTTCTAAAGAAGTCATTAAACTCCTTGATCTGGAATCATCTATCCGATTTCGATAGTGAATGGGTTAGTCCATCCAAATTGTTCAAAAAGTCCTAATCACCGTGAAGGAAATGCAAGGAGAATTGGTCCCCACTAGAAACTCTTGGATGGCGGTCTGCATTGACTTTCGAAAATTAAACGCCGCCACCGTAAAGGATCATTTTCCTTCCGCTCATTGATCAAATCCTTGAGAAGTTAGTGGGCAAGAGTTTTTACCGTTTTCTTGATGGGTATTCGGATACAATCAAGTGCTGTCTACCCTGATCAAGAAAAACAACGTTCACATGCCCTTATAGATGCGTTTGCATACCGCAGATGCCATTCGGCCTATGTAATGCCACCCGCCACATTTCAACGGTGTATGTTGGCCATATTTTCGATATGATCGACAAATTCATTGAAGTATTCATGGACATCTCGGTTTTGGGAGAACCTTTGATTCTTGTTGAATCATCTTTCACAAGTGATGCAACGTTGTGTTGACTCCAAACTTGTTCTTAGGAGAAGAGCCATTTTATGGTTAAACAAGGATTGTTCTGGGGCACATCGTCTCACGAAAGGAATCGAGGTGGATAGAGCAAAGTTGATCTAATTGCTAACTTGCCACCACCCAACATGTTCGACAAATTCGGTCATTTTTGGGTCATGCAGATTTTATCGAAGGTTTATTAAGGATTTCAACAAGGTGGCTAAACCATTGTGCACCTTGCTTGGCAAAGATGTTCCTTTTGAATTCTTGAGGACGCATGCAAGCATTTTGAAATTGCGAGAGCTCTTATCCAATGCACCAATCATCCACCAGGATTATTCTCTCCCATTCAACTCATGTGTGATGCATCGATTACGAATTGAGCCGTCCTAGGGTGAGGGTGAATAAATTACCCGTAATTTATTATGCTAGCAAGTCATTAATTGATGCCCAACTCAATTACACCACCAGAAAGAATTATTATGGTGTATGCTCGACAAGTTTCGTTCCTATTTACTTGGATCAAAAATAGTGGTCTTTTCGGATCATTCCTGAAATATCTTCTAGCAAAGAAGGATACTAAACCGAGATTAATCCGTTGGATCCTTCTGCTCCAAGAGTTCAATTTCGAGATTAAGGATAAGAAGGGTGTTGAGAACGTGGTGGCTGATCATTTGTCGAGAATTCTACCTGAAGAATCTGCAATACCTGAGATCATCCGTGATACGTTTCCGGATGAACATTTGCTAGCAATTGATGTAGCTTATGCAAAGGTTCCATGGTTTACGAACATTGTGAATTATCTGGTTACTGGCAGAATCCCCACTGAGTGGGGTAAGAATGATAAGAATCTCTTTTTCTCCCAAATAAAATACTATTTTTGGGATGAACCATGTTTGTTCAAATTCTGCTCAGATCAGATCATCAGGAGATGTGTACCCGAAGAGGAGCAAATGAGCGTCCTATACTTGTGTCATGCTGGGGCCTGTGGCGGCCATTTCGGAGGACAGAAGACCGCCCAGAAGATCCTTCAAAGCGGATTCTACTGGCCCTCCATCTTTCGTGACGCTGCTCAATTTTGCAAGGAATGTCGACGATGTCAACAGCTTGGCAATATTTCAAAACGGAATATGATGCCCCTTAATCCAATTCTGATTGTTGAAATTTTTTATGTTTGGGGGATTGACTTTATGGGTCCTTTTCCCCCATCCTTTGGGTTTTCATATATTCTAGTGGCTGTTGATTATGTCTCGAAATGGATAGAAGCTGTGGCAACCCGATCGAATGATCATAAGGTTGTGGTCAAATTCCTCAGAGACAATGTGTTTACCCGATTCGGGATTCCAAGAGCAATCATCAGCGATGGCGGTTCGCATTTTTGTAATAGCCATTTTGCCACCTTAATGAAGAAGTACGGCGTCACTCACAAAGTTGCTACGCCGTACCATCCACAGACTAGCGGTCAGGTGGAAGTGTCTAATCGGGAAATTAAGCGAATTCTAGAAAAAACGGTCCGACCGGATAGAAAAGATTGGTCAAACCGGCTCTCAGAGGCTCTGTGGGCATATCGGACCGCATTCAAGACTCCGATTGGAATGTCTCCGTTTTGAATTGTTTACGGGAAAGCTTGCCATCTTCCTGTCGAATTGGAGCATAAAGCATTCTGGGCGATAAAAAGATTTAATTCTGACATGCAAGCAGCCGGGTCGCATCGCCGATTGCAATTGAATGAATTGGAGGAATTACGCTACGAAGCGTATGAGAATTCGAAAATGTACAAGGAAAGGTATAAAAAGCTGCATGATGCATCCATTTCTCGAAAAGAATTTTACGTTGGCCAAAAAGTTTGGTTATTCAATTCCCGACTGAAGCTCCACCCGGGAAAATTAAAATCTCGATGGGAAGGCCCATTTCAGGTAGTATCCATTAGTGCGCATGGTGCCATTGAAATTAGGAGCCTTATTGACAATCGCATTTGTAAAGTTAATGGGCAAAGACTCAAACCAATGTTTGAGCTGATCACCCAGTTACAGATTGAGGCGATGCATCTCCGTGATCCTGGGGACTGATCACTGAAAGGTCGAGCTGTCGACATGTAAACTCAGCGCTTCCTGGGAGGCACCCCAGTTGTTTTAAAAAAAAAAAAAAAAAACAAACAATATATTCCACAGTCAATCGATTGAATGTGATTCCTCAATCGATTGAAGGGTCTGTGACAATCAATTGACTAAGATTCCTCAATCGATTGAAGGGTCTGTGTCAATCGATTGAGCTTCATCATTTTTTTATCTCAATCGATTGAGAATTTGGCCTCAATCGATTGACATCTTAAGAGTTTGTGCAGTTGTGTTGGAAGTTGATCCGCCACCCGACAACTCTTGTCATGGCAGCTGCCGTCTCGGGTTGGTTTTTCGTGGCCCTTTAATGCCCTTCCGTTTCCAAGGACACCAACCGGCGCTATGAATCCTCAATTGATTGACACCTTAGTGTCAATCGATTGACATTCAAGAGGGGAGTAATGGCAAGAGTCCCTTCTCCCAAGCAGTGCCACGTTGCCGCTCCCACCTCGCGACGTGGGAAGTCTATGCATCCTCAATCGATTGAGCAGTAAGCCTCAATCGATTGAGGCTCACACTATATATATGGTCCTCCCGACCCGCGGAGACCTCATTCGAATTCCAGCCTAATTTTCAAGCCGCGATCTTTATCTCCTCCTTGTTTTGATCCAATGGCTGCCCTTATCCGACCACCACCCGACCCATGATCCGATGCGCATCCCTAACGAGCATTATATCGATCGCCAATTCCAAACGGAGAATTTTTTCGACTTGGTGAAATATCGGAACATCGCGGAATGCGCGCGGTCGATCGAATTCATCGTGGCCCCCCGCTTGTATATGCTCGACCCACCACCCATCGATGTCGCCCCGCGCATCATTCGGCTATTCTATCAAAAGATGGTGTGGGTGCCCGAGTCCCTCTCCCCAACCGGCTTGCCGTTCATCACCATTGAGATCGATAATTGGCAATATAACCTCCATGCCGCTGATCTCGCCCGTGCTTTCAATTTCTACGAGGCTCGTCCCGTCAACCACCACCTTCCTCCGGCTATCGAGCGTAGCCAAGATGATATGATCAACAATATGTGTGGTGGTCGTCGTGGGACCGGTCGTGCCACTGTTGCCATGGATATCCTCTTTTGGGATATCGTTATGGCCAATAACCTTTTGCCACATGGCACCAAGACCGAGCGGACTTTGGGTCGGGTGAAGGCGCTCTACGCGGCACACACCAATACTTGGTTTGATGCGCCTGGGTTGATGCTCGCGGAGATGTACCGCTACCATAGTGATATTGCCAGAGTCGCCGTACCCGCCAAGCGTGCCGCGATTCTCCTCCACTTCCCACACTATGTGATGCACCTTCTGGACCACCTTGGCTGCCCCATCTATGACGATGAGGAGATGGGCGACATGCAATTCTATCAATATGGTGTGAATGTGTGGGTCAAGAGTATCAAGGCGATCATCCGCGTGCAATCGGCCCCGGTTGAGGATGCTCCTCCTCCTCCCCATCCAAACCCCGCACAGCGCCAACGTGGCGGTGTTAGGCGACCTCGTCCCGAAGAGGTCCCCGATTTTGATGCCGAGGCGGCTGTTGCTCGCCTTGAGGTGCGGATGGACGGGCTGAATGCACGGCTTGGTGGTGTGGATAGGCGGTCCCGGTTTCAAACCGCTCTCCTAATGCGGATGGCTCCCGAGTCATTCCCGGGTCGTGCCAACCATTTCATCGACCGGCAAAGAGCGCAATGAAGCGAGGCGGAACCGGAAGATGAAGATGAAGATGAAGATGATGATGATGATGTGTGACAGTCTTGTTTTGTTGTGAAGTTTTTCTTTTCTCTGTTTGGTGTTTTTGTTTTTTTTTTTTTTTTTTTTTGTTGTTGATGTATCGGATCGGTGGCTACAAGTTAAATGATAATGTTTGCTTTGTTCTGGGCATATTTTGTGTTTGGTTTCGGCTTTACCAATCGATTGAGATCTCCCTCTCAATCGATTGAGCTACTTCATGCCCTCCTAAATTTTCCTCCGTCAATCGATTGAGACTTCTGTCTCAATCGATTGACTGATGCACCTCAATTTGGACATTCCTGGTTTTGGTCTCTATTTTTAGCATGGTTCATCAATCGATTGACATTTAGGTGCCAATCGATTGACACTTACTTGGTCCGCCAGTCAACCCCTGCTGGAATAGGGGTGTTTTTCCAAATATTTGATGTGGAGCTCGGATTTACCATCTTTGCCCTCTCTTGTCAATCGATTGACACAAACATGTCAATCGATTGACTGAGACTCCTTTCTCAATATTTCTCCATGCACCGACTTCCAAATTTTTTTTTTTCTTTTAAAGTGTCCCTCTTTTAGGAAATTCTTCGCTATTTAAGGCACTTGCCGGGTCCTCCTTTTAGTCCATATTTGCAGTTTCCGTCCCCGCCTTGTCGCCATGTCTTCCATCCGTCCTCGTACGCGCGCCGCAGTCCAAAAGTTAATGGAGCCCGCATGGCGTCGATACACCGCTCCACCACCCAACCCATGCCATCATCCACCTTGATGACGAATCTGTTTCATCACCTGTCATCACCAACCCTCCCCCACCCTTATCACCACCTCGGGCCCAAATCCCACCCGTCGGCGCGGTTGGAATTTCTGAAGAAATGTGGCGCTACGCTTTTCCAAAGCCACGGGGCGGAATCTCTACCATGGCGGACTAGAGGATTTGTTTTCGGTTTTGGGTCTAATTTTACATGTCTTTAGGGTAGGGTTATTTTTATGTTATTGTTGTTTCAGTTCGGTTTGTTTTCGTTTTGGGATTCGTTTGTTTCGTGTTGCATCACGTTAGATTTTGCTTTACTTTGTCATAATTTTCTTTTTAATAACAATATAGTTTCGTATTTGTGTTTTCTCTCTTTCCCTTGCTCGGTTGTTTTGTCCTTTGTTTGCATCGAGCAGGTTTGGGGGAGGCCTTCTTCCCTTTCTCCACATCATCACCAATGAGGACATTGGCCCGTTCAGGTTTGGGGGGGTAATTGTTCTTCTGTTAAAAAAAAAAAAAAAAAAAAAAGAACCTTTTAGCTGTTCTCGGATTTTTGAATGTTTATCAGTCAATCGATTGAGCATACTGTCTCAATCGATCAACTGATAAACATTAAAGGATATAAGAATTTGTGGCTCAGTCAATCGATTGAGTCCACTCAGTCAATCGATTGAGTCCAATCAGTCAATCGATTGAGAATTTGGTCTCAATCGATTAACTGATGGTTGGCAAAAGCTGTAATTTAATTGATTATCCATATTTGTGAGCATGAAAAATTCTTCCTGAAATTTCTTTAATCAATGCTATCATACCATGGTTATTTTATGAGTGCCCATAAGGTGTAGATATTGAACATTAATGATCATGAATCATGCTTAAAAATAATTGTTTTCATCACTCGCTTTCAATCTCAAAATCGGAGGATTAAGTGTGTAACATGGAATCCTAAAGATCACAAAGAAAGACTAAAACCTTGAAAGTTTTTGAAACACTTGTCCTTGTTCTTAATGAGTGCTGAAATAAATTCGGAGTATCTTTGAAATCCTTGTTCCAATTGTTAAAACCCATTGATTTGTGATTTTATGTGTGTTATAACATTACACTAGAAATCATTGTGTACTAACTTAAGGCAAATGGGCATATTTTACCATCATGAAAGGAAATGATCTAAGGCCATCATTGGTTCGTCTGTGCTTAAACTGACCCACCTTATAAATTTATCCTTCTAGTACACCTTTGAGCTTATTGGAAATTTACCTTTATACATTCTTTGATAAGCTGCAATAACCTTTAACCCTTTACCGCTTCTGAAAATTCAGCTTGCCCTTACTTATTTCTGAGAAATTAGGAACAAGGGATGAAAATGAGAGTAAGTGGGGATTATATGTGTTATAGTGTGTGAAAAAAAAAAAAAAGAAAAGAAGAAAAGGAAATTGTAAAAACAATGAAAAATATATTGAGAAGAATGGTGAGAGACTAGAAAAGAAAAAAGAATAAAAATACAAAATCAGTAGTTGTTTCTTTTCCAATTTCTCAGAAACTTTTGAATCCATCCTTCCTTTCTTCTCTTAACCTTAACCCGAGCCTCATTACAACCTTAGAAAAGACCTTTTTGATCCAATCATGAGTGATGAAATGCCTTGTGGAGAGTAAGTACACAATTGTCTATGGTGCTTGATATATGCATGCTTAAAATACAGATATCTTTCTTAATGAGATTTCCCTTATAATTCTTTGATACACCATATATCTTTAAACTTGTGAGATTTTCTTCTAATTGTGTTACAATTCCATCTCATTCATCGGAAGTGATTTCATTCTGAGTGTATACCCATGGTGAGGATTGGAGTCTAGACATGTGATCTAAAAGTTCCAGTTTAAGTTTTTTTCCTCGACATAAGAACTTTGAGGTGATGATCTCATGACATTGAGGCATGAAATATGAACATTAGAAGACAACGGTCTGGCCCGAATGTGGCATAAATGGAATGAACGTGGTTAGATGTATTCTAAAAAGATTTTTCAGGAGCGTCTAATTGCTTAAGGACATGATTAATCAATCCTGATAGCCTTGAAGTTTGTAGGTACCTTCAACTGAAAACCTTCAGGAGACACAACTCCTCCACTAGGGATCACCTAGGGGTTTAAAGGCTTGTTGCACATGCTAAGTGCAATCGTGTTCCCTACGAAAGTGGCATTTAAATTTTAGGATGTTAGTTTATTTTTATATTTATCATTCTCTTTGCTCGAGGACTAGCAAAGTGTAGGTTTGGGGGTGTGATCGGTGTTGAAATATGACTATAATTCACACTTTAAATCCTACATTTAGCTGTTCAATGAAAGCATCTGATGGTTGTTGTGAGGTTTTGATGTTTATAGGTGTTTCTGACAGCTAGATCGTTCAAAGTACATAAAAGAAGGAAATTACAGGCTAAAAAAAAGAGATACGGACAAAAAGGTCCAAAGAAGCATTGAAAGCCATGAAGAGAATCAACCTCCATCAAGAAAGGGGAGACTTTGCATTGAAGAGTCAATCGATTGAGGCATTATGGTCAATCGATTGACAGATGGAGAAAAACTCAACCCTAGAAAGTCAATCGATTGAGACATAAAATTCAATCGATTGAGTCATGAAGGCAGAAGTGTCCTAAGGGAATTCTAACACTAAGTCAATCGATTGAGACTTCTGTCTCAATCGATTGAGGCAATTAGGGTTAGTTTCAATCGGATATTATAAATAAGAGGCTTACGGCTTTGAAAGGAGGAGTTGTTTTGTTTGAGAGAGAGCTTTTGAATAGAGATTTTTATTTCTTAGAGAGTTTTGATTAGAAATTTGTGTAATAACTAGAGACTTTTGTAAGAGAGTTTTGAGAGTAGTAAAATTGTGTTCTTCTTTTTACACCTTCTTTGCTCTTTACATTGGGAATGATTTTGAATACAATTGAAGATCTTGCAACAAGGATGAGAGGCTAAAAGGTCAGAGGTCAAGGAGGATCGATCCCAGATAAGTACCTATATTTTATGTTTAATGCCATAGTTTGATAATTTCATCATCAAATCATTTATCTTAAAGTGTAGTGATTCTGGTTTTAGTGTTTTGATCTAAAATACCATGAGATACGCTATGCTTTTCACATGATTCATACCACGATTAGGCTGAGTCATTGTTTTTAGATAGGGTATGCCGGGTTAATGATCACGCTTAATTACTAGTCATGTTTCTCTTAGAATGATGGTGTGTTGATGTTCATAAAATTGTGGGTTTAAAAATAGAAAAGGGTATAAATCTGGGGTAGCAAATTCCTTGATCTTGTTTTTAAAATTTGTTCTTAGATTTCTCATTACATAATTTTTAGATTAATTTGTTTTCTTTCTTGCAATTAGAAAAGTGTTAACTCTTGGTAAAAATTAAAATCTGCCCCTTGGTACTTCCTCGGGGATATTTTCTAAATCTCTAGGAAGAATTGAATAAAATTTCAGATTTCCCTGTGGGTTCGACACCCTTGTTCTTGCCTTACTAGAACAGATCTTGTACACTTGCAAGGGTTTATTTAAAATTGATCACACACCAAAGCCATCAGGTAGAGAAACAGGCGGAAAGTAAATAAGGAAGATAACTAGGTTGTGTCAGCATTCACTCACCACTTCGGTCTCCCTAAGCCCAACAAGGTTACGGTAATATTCGGCTTGACTCACTGCCGACTCATAATCCTGGCCAGTAAGGAAAAGGAGGTGTTAGTCACACAGGCCATTAGCATAATTCAAAAGGAAAAAAGAACAGAGCAACAAGATAGAAATTACCCCAGGAATCAGCTCGGGAGGTGGGACCTGGCTAGCTTCAGCAGAGATTCGTGCCTTCTCGGCCACGTCGGAACACACGCATGACAAAAAGGCCTCATCCAAGCGTTTGAAGGTCCCCTGGACCACGGTAGTGACGAAGCACCAGACTAGAGGGTCGGAGGGTCCGGCACAGGAGCGCTCACCAACCACCTGGAAGGATCGGAGGACCCAGCACCTGCAGCATCATAAGGAGCAGCCGCCTCATCCCCCTCATCTGAATCGCTGCCCTGCTCAAACTGTAGAGAAAAATATTTTATCATTAAAGGTGGTAGGTCAATCAAAGTAACCACAAGGGAGCTGCTAAATAAAAAGAGAAAAGGGGCATTACCTGAGATCGCGGCCCGCAAAAAGCTAAAAAGTTAGCACCAGGCACGAAGCGGGGCAGCAAGAAATGGTAGGGCAGGGAATCGTACCACGACTGATACCCCCTGGGTAGGAGAAGGTCATCGATAGGAATCCCATGGTGAAGAAATTGAGTAGTAAGCTCATCAATGGAACCTTTCGGAGCCAACACATCGGCGGGAGGAGCTTGGGGCACGGCAAAGAGAGGGCGATACTGATGAACCACTCTCTCCCCTAAATAGTAGGCCCTAGTCCAAGACCCGTAGAGGAAGATGATGCGACGGTCCAGCAAAAGGCGAGAAGGACCCACTGAGGCCAAGTTCCAGAAGGGAGATCCTATGTAAGGGTCGAGAATGACCTGCAAAAGAAGAGAAAACAGAGAGGGGATACACACATTCGGTCAGAACCCACGGCACACAAGAGCAAGAGCTGTCAATTATAAAAAGGGAATTGTTTTACCTGCTCTGGGATCAACAAGTCGAACTGAGAGCGCAGCCCTAACTCTAAATGCTTCATACATACGTCCCGACGGCGACCCACGTGCCAGTTACTCATGAGGGGGAACGTGGCAACTTCAAACTGAAGCAGGAGGAGACCCGGTTGAAAGTGAAGATACCCCCAGATCTGAGAAAGCAAGCAGATAAAGACAGGTATGCTATAAAAGAAAATTAGACAAACTAAAACCAAAGGATAAAATACCTCAATTGCAGGCCAGAAACCCACAATGGAGCTAGACTCCCCAAGAACGGCTCGCTTTAGGCTGGACATGAGTACGGCATAGCCAGTGCCGCCCCAATCGAATCGATGCACGGTCTCCCAGTTCACCATCAGGCTGAGCAGGGACAACAAGACTCGCCCTCCACTGGTGTTGGAGAGGAGAGTCTTGCCCAGGAGGGACAGCAAGGAGATGCGGGCCAACATAAGTGCGCGCGCGGGCTCGATATAAATATCCATGTCAGACTAGCCCTGGTTCACTAACTCATGAGGCCCAAATTGATCAACCAGCCAAGATAGCTTGACCTCAGAACCCCGAACATTCCCAGAGGACGGGTAGGCCCCTATCAGTTGAATCACCTCCTCCTTACCCGGTGTGCGGGTAGGTACTACAGGCACCCCTCCAATACGGACCCCAGTGATCATGGACCAGTCCGTCGGTGTGAAGGCCATCTCTGCCACAGCCATGTGAAAGGTCATGGTCTCGGAGCGAAAACACTCTATTAGTGTCTTTAAATAGGCCGTATCGGCCCTCACAGCGGGGCACGAAATGAAATCCCCGAAACCGGCACCGGTGAGCAGGTCCTTCTCCATTGGAGGAAGGTAAAGCACGAGACGCTGGAGGTCGAACCAACCGCCTCGGAACATGATGTGCGACAGGGGCTGCAAACAGAAGGCGCCAATCAGATAGGGGCGAGGTGATATAATGAAGACATCAAAGGAAAGCGAAAGCAGAAAGGGGGAGGGGGCTCATCTGTTTACCTGACCAACGATCCCGAAGTTGGACATGTGGGTGTGCTGGCAGTAGAGGAGGCCGATATGGGCGGCCTCACCTTGCATTTCATACCAAGGCTGGGAGGAGCGCTGAGACACAATGAACTATTCCCCACGGGGACCGTAGGCCATCTCCGACCCTTCTTGCTGATCATACCCTTCTTCACCGGACATCCTAAAAGTATGAGGCGCATCGACATATGAGAGGAGTGCAAAAACAATATATATATATATATATATATATATATATATATATATATGTATGCACTAATCCAAAAAAAAAATCTCATCAAAAAAAAAAAAACAAACAAAAAACCAAAAAACAAACAACAACTAATCCAAAAAAAATGTGTGTGTGCATGCTAAAAAAAAAAAATGTGTGTATGAGTACTAATCCCAAAAAGCAAATGTGTGTGTGTGTGCATACTAACCCGTCAAAAAAGAATGTGTGTGCATGAGTACTAATCCCAAAAAGAAAATGTGTGTGCATACTAACCCATCAAAAAAAAAAAAAAAAAAGATGCGTGTATGAGTACTAATCCCAAAAAAAAAGAGAAGAAAAAAATGTGTATGTGTGTGTACTAATCCAAAAAAAAATATATGTGTGTGTGCGTACTGATCCAAAAAAAAATGTGTGTGTGCACTAACCCATTAACAAAAAATGCGTACGTAATAAGCCAAAATGTGTGTGTGTGTGTGTATAAATGTACTAACCCATTAACAAGCAAAAAAAAAAATGTGTGTATGTGTATACTAATCCACCAACCAAAAAAAATACATAAATACGCATCCTAATATGTATGCGCTAATCCAAAAAAAAAGAGGGGGAGAGGCTCCAATCCATCAAATAAAATGCACTAATCCAAAAAAAAAAGAAGAAGAAAACAACCCCACAAAAACAAAATAATGAATGGGAAATAGGCCTAAGGAATCAAATATTTCAAACAAAAAAGAAAGAAAAAAAAACAACTAAACAATAACTAAAACAAAAAGAGACAAAAAGCATTTCAATCCAAAAAGAAAAATGAAGGAAGGGTAATGGTTACCTTCAATGGAAGAGAAAAACGAAGATCGACGGAGAACGAGCACCTTTGATCCACAACCGCGACCCCCGGCAATAAAACTCAAGCCAAATCAAATGAAAAAACCCTAAGGGGTTGTCCCGGAGTCAAGAAGAAAGGAGGGAGGAAGATAGAATTTGAAAAGGAGGGCCCCTTTTGTGCCTGCGCTCGAAGCCAGATCGCCAGATTTTACGGATATATAATATATACGCCTAACCATTTTTCGCCAGATTTCAGTCAGGAGTATATATTATATACGCTCAATCAAAAATGGCAGTTTTTAAACTTCCCGGCCTCCTTTTTCGATTTTGAGGCCCGACGGACCCCTTGCATGTTGGACCACGGCCTGAACCTCCTTTTTCGATTTTGAGGCCCGACGGACCCCTTGCATGTTGGACCACGGCCCGAACCCCCCTCAGAAGCCCATATATCATCAAGCGAAGGTGCACGCATCTCCAAATGGCCCTTCGAGTTCACTTCGATCGGCCCAAAGGGACCGTGCTACAATAAACGGATCTAGATCTGTAGGCGCCCACCTAATGCGCCCACAAAATCAAAAAAAGGAAGAAGAAGAAAAAATAAAAAGAAGGAAAAATATATAACACTAGTTCTCAAAGGAGCGTTGCGATGACCATTTGTGCCACTCCGAGAACCGTGTTAAATCAATTCAGAATGATCGAGTCCGCCCGAAAGTTCTCAAACCCCATTTCAGGCAGGGACACTTTGTACCTGACCCGGCAGGCAGATAATTTTACCCATCTCCGGTCACTATTCCCTACAGAGTCCCCCAGGAGTCGAGACCTAATCCGGCATGCAAATAAACTCATCCACCACCGGTCACGCTTGGGAACATACACCTAGCCCCAAATCTCCCCCAGCAAGAACCAAGGCCTGATCTAGCAGGCAAACCAAGAACCCGTCACCAGAATGCACATGTCCCTGAGGTATATCAGCATGGCAAGTTGATTTGCCTAAGGATACGTGAAAAAATAAAGGCAGTTTGAGCATGCCCAGAGTCTCAACTTGACATGAAAAAAGAAAAAAAAAGAAAAAAAAGAAAAAAAAAAAAGGGAGAGAAGAAATAACAACCTGTTGCTGCTTAGTAAAAATCCTGAGTAGGTTGACCCCACCTTCCAAGCATTCACTCTGGTCATCCCCCTTCGAATCTATGTTGACCAAGAGTGCCCCCAACTTCAGACCATTCGAAAAGTCTATTGTCAGTTGAAACTGACCCGTCAAAAATGAAATTACAACCAATGAAACTACGTGCGTTTACAGACCAAAGGGCTCTTTTCCCTTTTATTTCCTTTTACACAGGCTTAAAACCTATATAGGCACGGTGTCCCTGTTGAATGTACGCACTTGCGTCTGGGTATCCGTAGGATGGTCGTTTGTCCTCGTAAATTGTACCTTAGGGTCGAGGCTTCCGTTCGCGCCTATTTTTCTGCTTATCGCCCCTAATGGGTGTCTGTCTGTGCATAGTTAGTAAGATGTGATTTCATTAGGGATGGAGGTTAGAATTGGCCATCTCTTTCAATGGATAATCGGTCCTAGCCCGATCTTTACCTTTGTCTTAAGTTAAGGCACTCCGGTTCATGTGAATCAGGAGCACCTCACCACTGGTACGTACACATCCCCGAGGCGTACCTATCCCCGCACACGCACTCTTAAAGCGTATCAACTGACATTTGATCCACTTAAAGAATTGTGCAAAAATAAAGTTGCCCAAGGTCCTTGAGCTTTGCTTAGAGGCCTCGGAACAAAAAAATTTGGAAAAAGGAAACACAAAAAATTTTACTCAAAAAATGGGCATGCATTTCCGAGAAGTGTTGCGACATCAATATTCGCTTCACTCGGGTAAAGCGTGCTAAAATAACCTTGAGGTTGATGGGTTCGCCCAAAGACTTCGAGCCTTACCTAGGTAAGGGCACTCGTGCCCAATCCAATGGAGCTGTCAATACCCCATAGGATTGAACACATTGATTAGACCTTCGCTTTGTGTGCTTCGCATAAATTCCGAAGCATAGATCGATCATCCCATTTCATGGAGCTGTCTGGTTCAGATTAATACTCAACATCACAAATCTATAATTTCGCCCAGGAAGTGGACGATATCCCGGCTAGCGAGCTTACACTTTTTATGATCATCGCAGTTATGCCCAGTAATGTCGCAATGCGCTTGGGGACTGTTAGCTTTGAGGTACGAACGATATCCCGAAATGAGAGGGCTTACGTACACTCACCATCACCATGAATGTTTGAGAATTGAGGTGAACCAGGCGGACCCATCAAACGTGCCTTGGACCTCTTCGGATGTCTCTTGTCTTTGGCATCCGATCATTAGTGATCGAATACCAAAGAGGGGCATCTGTAGACACCCAAATTCGGCCCAAGGCCCGATCAATCTGTACTTCGGGAGAGATGTACCCCTGTGCTTCCGATGGCACCCCTGAACCCTTAGGAATCTACCCTGAACCCTTAAGAATCTACCCAAACCCTTTAGAACCATTCCCCCAACCCTTAGAGATCACCCCTAAACCCTAGAATCCCTTCCCAGGCCTAACTTACTCTTCTGGCAGTTGATGGGAGGAGAGCTACAAAAATTCACATAGACCACTACCAAGGATGAGCCATATACCTTTGGAAAGAGGGATTCTCCAGCTTTCCAACAAGCCAAAGATCACCCAATTTGGAGCTACGGTTCAAAAGTTATGGCAGTTCAAAGTCTCACATAAAATCATAGGGCTTTTACTCAGGCGTAAATATTACATACGCCCAGCCATTTTTGTTTCAGATTAGTCGATATATTATATATACCGCCTATTTTGGGGGAAATTTCAAGTATATATATATACGCCCAGTATAGATTGGACCCACTACGGGCTTCATCTTCTCAAAACTCCCCTGATTTTGGTGAAATTTACTGTTCCTAAACTGGGCGTATATAATATATACGCCCAGCTTAGCTACAGTAACTGTCATCAGTCGCTCGAATTTCCTTCATCTAGTTTGACCCTTTGACCATCCCCTTAGTTAAGGTGGGTGTCTTGAGGTTGGTTGCACCCCCTTTGAGCTTATTGGCAACCCTTAAGTCACCCATGGTCTCACCCCATCATTCGCCATTAAAATCAGTTTCCCAAAACCCTAGGACCTTGAAAACCTAGAAAACCTTAGATGGGGGATTACCTAATTGCTAAACCAATTAGCTCTTAAATAAGCCCCTAACCCTCCCCTTCTCTATAAATAGAGAGGCCCCCCTCTTCCCAAGGGGTTGAAGTTTTGGTTGGAAAATTTGGTTGATTAGAGAGCTTAAGAGAGAGAAAATCCTAGTGAGAGAAAATGTCACTTATTTTCCAGAATTCCAGCAAGCTTAGATCACCTATTCCACTCCATTTCAACCATGAGATCACCTTTTTTTAGCCAGAATCTATTCCCTAGCTTCACTCTACATTCCCTATCTATCAAATCTATGCATTAGAGTCCGTTTCCATACCGTTTAAGCCATCGAAAGAACGCCAAAGCGAAGATCTTCCACGGTGCAACAAGGGCCCGTGAGCTCCGGCTCACCCCTCTCTTCCTCTGCCTTCTTGGGGTCTCCTCCGTCCAAGGATTCAAGCCGTTACGCAGCCGAAATTTCAGTTTGGCTTAAAGCTTGATAGGACCATATTGCCTTCGGGCAAGGGGGAACTCCGCCCTTTTTATTTTTATTTTTGGCCATAGATAGAGGCCGCTACATGCGGGTTGATCGGGTGCCTAAACCCTTCCCGATCGATAACCGAAGCCCCTATCCTAGAGCCTTTGACAAAGACTGGTAAATCAGAGTCATATTTAGCACTTCGGTGCTCAAAATATTGATTTGAAGGTTTCCCGGGTCACTAAAAGCTCTGGGTGGCGACTCTACATTTTCATTAAAAAGCAAGCGCATCGCCGCGACAGGTTCGAGAGGATCCATGGTCGCACACTTCCACATCGCGATTTTTTCGTGGTACCATCAATCTTTGCGGGTACGGTACTTTAGGAACAAAACTTTTCTTCTATTCACTCTTTTCTTATGTTTTTCTTTTACTTGTACTTTTTCTTTAATTTCTTCTTTCTCTTCAAATTTCTTCTTTCCATCAGACTTTCCCTCCTCCTCTGGCAACACTACTTTATTATCAACCTGCTTTCCAGATCTCAACATTGTAATCGCTCGAATTTATTGTTGATCATCATCTTGTGATGAAGTTGGTGTTTGTTCAACAACCATCTGACCCCTTGGATTAGGAACTAGTTGGCTAGGAAACGATCCTTTATCTCTTTCATAGAGAAAAGCTGCCAATTGTCCAATTTGGGTCTCTATTTTAGAGATTGAGGATGTGTGAGAATGAATAAGTTTCAGCAAGTCCTCAGTAGAAGGAGTTTGTGTAGGAGGACGTTAGACAGTATTTCCCAGTGGATTGTTAAATCCAGGTGGTGGAACTGTTGGCATAAAATTTTGTTGTGGTTGGTTTTGATAACCTCCCATTGGTTGTGGAAACTGAAAATTCTGGTTCAATTGTCGTGGCTGCCCAACCTGATTTTGATTGCATTAAAATTGATTTGGATTATTGAACCCTTGCTGTTGAAATTGTCCTTGACCATAGTGTTGCTGCGGTCCTTGATTGAAATTTTGTTGGGGATAGAAGTTTGTCCCCTGTTTCCTGGGCTGTATTCTTTGATTATCTTATTTCTACGAGAAATTTGGGTGGGTTCTCCAACTATTTGGGTTATTCTCATTGAAAATATTTCCTTGATTCTGCCCATTGTTATTCACAACATTTAGCTGTTTAGATGTGTCTTTATGGTAGTTTTGCATTGAAGGACAGTCATCTGCTATATGCATTGGACTTGCACAAATTGAACATGGCTCGGGTTATGTATTTATCATATGCACATTCTTCTTTAATTTCAATTCCTCCACTTGTTGAGTGAGGAAATCAATTTTAACCATCAGATCCGGAGAATCCTTTACTACGTACAGTCCTCCCTTCTTGGTTGAACTTCTGGCTTGATCACAAGCTTTGACTGGTTGTTCCCGAGTCTTTGTGAAATCCCAGTGCTGGGAATCCTCGGCCAGCTTTTCTAGGAAAGCATAGGATTCAGTTTCCTTGAGACTCAAGAATCCTCCGCCATTCATTGACTCGACCAGATGTCTATTTGGTTGACTTAGTCCATTGTAGAAACACTGAACCAATCTCCACTTGGAGTATCCATGGTGTGGACATTTGAGTAGGAGATCCATGAATCTATCCCAAGCTTCATATAATTTCTCATCTTCGTCTTGCGTGAAATCCGTGATTTCACGTCTGAGGACATTCGTCTTCGCCATGGGGAAGAACTTTGACAGAAACTTTTTGACCATCTGATCCCAGGTAGTTATGGATCCCGATGGAAGAGAATTTAACCAAGTTTTTGCTTTATCCTTTATAGAGAAAGGAAACAAGCGTAGCTTAATAGATTCTTTACTGAAGTTTTGGTAAACAGACGAGCAGACTTCGACAAAGTCTTTAACGTGCTGGTATGGATCTTCTCTCTCTATGCCATGAAAGATTGGAAGGATTTGGATGACATTTGTACGGATTTCAAATCGGCCGCCAGGTGTGGCGGGGTATATAATGCATGATGGGGTATTTGTAGTGATTGAACAAAAGAGTTCTCTCAATATTGGTTCTTCCTCTTGTCCTTATTCGATTTGGCCATTCATGTTGTTAGTCATATTGGCTTCAGTGGATGATTCACTTAAAAATTGTTGCCTTGATCTAGCGTCCTTACGATTTGACCGACAAGCACGTTCGATCTCAGAATTTAAAGGTTCTAAAGTTCTTTCTTTAGAAGACCTAGTGTGCATGCAAATGACGCACAGAGTGGAGGTTTCAAAAATGAAAACCTCAAAAGGGATAAAAAAAAAAAAAATTAACTTTCAAAAATCTAAAATTCAAAGATTATAGAGGAGATTTTTTTTTCGGATTTTTTTTTTAAGTCGATTGATCGACAGTTTAGGTCGATCGATTGATCTCAATAATTTTTTTTCTTTGATTTTTTTTTTTTGGCAGGAATACTAATTTAATCCCTAAAAATTCCTAAAATTAACTGTCTATTTCCTAAAAATTCAAATTTTCTTGATTTAGATCCCCGACAACGACGCCAAAAACTTGATGTGATTTTTAATTGTGATGTTTTACTCGCAAACGCACGAATCAGATTGTAGATAGTGGGTACGGAGTACTAGATCGTTCCCACGAGGATCAATGTAGAAAATCTAAAAAGATAAAACAGTAATTCAAGAAATCTACCAAGATTTAACAGTACCCTACCAATATTATGATTTAGACAGTTTTGTGAGATGATGATTACTGACTACAAAATAAAGTTTAATTGATGATTCAAAAATAAAGGTAAAGATGAAGATCCTAAATCCTCCCATCTTTGGTTTGTTCTTCTCATAATATAGATCTATGGATTAAACTATGAGATATACAATTGAAAAGCATCTTTTATGGAAGATAAATGATCAAAACCTGGATAGGTTCCACATTACATCCCTGCAATCAGAACTTAATTTCATAGATGATTTCCATATATAGATCTGGGATCAAGGACATGACTCGGCACACTTGATCTCAGATACAAATAGAAATCATCCCCAAAATGGGTAAAAACTCCAACAAGAATACCATCATAGATCTGAGATCAAGGGCATGACTCGGCACACTTGATTTCAGATTAGGGAGTAATTAAGATAAAATTACCATTACAGATCCAAGATTCAGGGCATGACTCGGCACACTCGATCCCAAATAGTAATCGTAAGTAGATCTACACGATAAAAACAAAGAGATCATATAACAATGATTGGGATAAAATTACCGTCACAGATCTGAGATCCAGGGCATGACTCGACACACTCGATCCCAGTTAGTGGCGGGGATTTTATCCGTTCGTGATAGCATAACAACCATAAAATAAAATCTCAAAGTTTAATCCTAGATCTATACCATTAGAAATACATCCCTCGGATGGGAATCATTAGATCCCCATCCCTAAGAAACTAGCCACACATGTTGTAATTGAACGACATAACAAAGCAATAAATGAAAAATAACATTAAAAATACCTCAACCTTCAATAGCAATTCTTTGATCCAAGCTTAATCCACTAGTGTAATAATCTTTAGAAACGAAAATAAAAAATGCTCTCTACTAATCTCTAAATTTAATTAGGAATTAATTGAGCAAAAATAAACTTCTTGAAGATAGGAAAGCTGAAAAGGTAAAAGAAATAAAGCTCTAAAAAAAAATCTAGATCCCCCACCCGTGTGTTGTTTGTGGCTTTAAATACTCTTCGCAGCTTTCCTAGCCCGAACTGCCAGGGTCGATCAATCGACTAGAGGAAGTCGATCGATCGACTCCCTATAAATCTGCATTAGAAGTCTTTTCTGTCTCAAACTCTATCATTTCGGTCGATCGATCGACTGAAAGGTCGATCAATCGACCTTCCCATATTTTTGTGAACTTCAGCCCAACTTTGCATCAGATACTGCCTTGATATTTTGGCCATAACTTTCTACTCCAAACTCAGATTGAGGCGATTCTTATGGCGTTGGATAGAAGACAGAAAGTTCTACAACCTTTATGTTTTAACCATTTGTGAATCGAACATCTTGAAGGTCCAAATGGAGCTGCAAGTCGTACTAAGTTCTCAATGACCCAAGGTTGCAGTGTTTGACATTATTTTCGGAATTCTTGACCAGTTTTATGCATTTGGATTGTATTCACCTGAAACACTTTAAATCTAGTAATTCTCATTAGATAGCCTTCATTGGACGGCTAAATATAAGTATTTAAGGGTGAAATATCATCATATTTCACTACTCATC
Organism: Chloranthus sessilifolius; assembly: GCA_021018995.1. Taxonomy (NCBI): domain Eukaryota; kingdom Viridiplantae; phylum Streptophyta; class Magnoliopsida; order Chloranthales; family Chloranthaceae; genus Chloranthus; species Chloranthus sessilifolius. The sequence goes on along the minus strand of CM037588.1, from coordinate 137,407,482 downwards.
AATCTAAACAAAGCTTAAGCAAGGAAAATAATGAAAAATCAAACAACGGTGAAAAGATTATTAAGGAGTCCGCTAACCCTAGATTTGTAATTTTTCTACCATCAATCAATTACACATTTTCATGTCAAATTATATACCATCATTTAACAAGAAGAAAAATGAATCGTAAAGAGTGTGATTATTGATCTGGCATATCCTATCTAAAAACTATGACTCAGCCTATTAATGCGATATGAATTATATAAAAAGTATAGCGTATCTCAAAATTTTAAATCACAGCATTAAGATCCAATCGTACAGCCTGAAAGCCGTACGATTCAATAATTATGACAATGAATACAAATATTAACTTTCATTTTACTACAAATAAAATGATTCGAAAAGAATACGATTATTGATCCGGCATACCCTATCTAAAAACTATGACTCAGCCTATCAATACGATATGAATTATATAAAAAGCATAGCGTATCTCAAAATTCAAAATCACAACATTAAGATCCACTCGTACGGCCTGAAAGTCGTACGATTCAATATTTATAAAAAAGAAATAATTAAATGAAAATAAATTAATTACTATCTAGGGGTCGCTTCCTCCTTGAATGAACAGTTTTAGTTGTTCATCTCCGATCCACATGCAAGGCATAGATCCAAAACCATCAAATATGTTCTTTAACTTATCAAATGTTCGAATCTTTTAGGAAAAGATCTGAAACCTTATAAAGCTTTTGTTCCTAATTACAAACTAATTATCATAAATTAAAACTAAGCACTAAAAATAATAAAGAAAAATTTATAAAAAAGACTAAGAAAGTTGGCCAAGAAGGCCCCTAAAAGAAGCATGCCCAAACCCTAAACACTGCTCTGTTTATATGAGGCTTGGATAGAAGAGTTTTCATATATAGGTCAATCGATTGAATTCAAAATTTCAATTTTGGCGAACTTATTTGAATTTAAATTTCAATCGATTGAAATCTAAATCTCAATCGATTGAGTTCAAATTCGAATTTATAAGGAAAACGGTTGTCATCCAACTCAATTGATTGATTTCTAAATTTAATTGATTGAGCCTGACATGTGACATATCCATTCTCTTGCTTGTGGCTAGACCAATCAATTATTTTCACAAATTTTGGTGTTTCTATTGGCCCTTTAGTCCAATGCTCCCATATTATCCTTAATTATGCTCTTTTATGCCTTTACAAGATCTAACGATCACGAACACCTGAAACTACTAAAACTACATAACAGCTATTAGATAGCCTTCATTGAATAGTCAAATGTTGGTATTAGGGTATGAAATATGGTCATATTTCAATCCCGATCAGTACGGGGCAAGCCAAGGATAAAATCCATGGAAATGTTCTCCCATTGCTGGCAAATCAAACATTTCGCAACATATTCTGCCACCTATCGCTTCAACCCATTCCACCAAAACGTCTTCTTCAGATCTTGATACATTTTTGTGCTACCTGGATGAATAACATATGCTGACTTATGAGCCTCTTCGAGAATTTTATGACGTAAGGCACTATCATTTGGTACACATACTCAGCCTCAAAATAATAAGGACCCATCATCCTTAATAGAAAGGTCTAGCTAAAACCCACTGAGTACTCCCTGTCTGATGGTAATAAGCTCTGCATTATGCATCTGAAGTTCTTTGATCCTATCGAAGAATGTGGATCGGATCATCACTGTCGCAAGCAAACCTCCAGTTGATGTTGCCCTAAGAGTGGCACTGGCTGAAACTAAGTCATTGAGCAATTTCCATCTTTGTAGCTGTGTCACAAGATGGGATAGCTGAGCGAATGACTTTCGACTTAGCGCATCAACCACTACATTGGCTTTGTCGGGATGGTACTGAGTAGAACAGTCATAGTCTTTCAAGAACTCCATCCATCTTCTCTGTCTTAAATTTAGCTCTTTCTGGGTAAAGAGATACTTGATATTTTTATGATCGGTGAAAATCTCGAAGGTTTCACCATAAAGGTAGTACCTCCTGATCATCAATGCAAAAATGATCGCTACTAGTTCTAGGTCATGAGTGAGGTAGGTTTTCTTGTGATCTTTCAACTGTCGTGAACCATACACAATCACACGTTCCCTCTAATTCAATACACAATCTAACCCACTATACGAGGCATCGCTGAAGACAACAAACCTACCATTGCCTGATGGTAGTGCTAAGACTGGTGCTGAGGTGAGTCTCCTTTTCAACTCCTGGAAACTCTATTCACACGCCTCATTCCACTCGAATTTGACATTCTTACGAGTGAGCTGTGTGAGTGGTCAAATAAGTTTCAAAAATCCTTCTACAAAACATCGATAATACCCTGTGAGACCTAGAAAGCTTCAGATCTCGGTTACAGTTTGTGGCTACTTCCATTGCACTACAACCTCTATCTTTATAGGATCGATGGTAATACCGGCTTCAAAGATGATATGGCCCAAAAAACTAAATTGATTCAACCAAAAGTCACATTTACTGAACTTGGCATATAACTGAGAATCTCTCAATGTCTGTAAAACAAGATGCAAATGATCTTCATGTTCTGCTCTTGTCTTTGAGTAGATGAGTATATCATCTATGAATACCATGATACACTAATCTAAGTAAGGCTTAAAGACTCGATTCATCAAGTCCATAAATGATGCAGGTGCATTGGTCAACCCAAAGGGCATGACGAGAAACTTGTAGTAACCATATCGTGTCCGGAAAGTTGTCTTCAAGATATCTTCAGCTTTCACTTTCATCTGGTGATAACCTGATCGTATATCAATCTTAGAAAAGAATCGTACTCCTTGTAACTGATCAAAGAGATTGTCAATTCTGAGGAGTGGATAATGATTCTTGATCGTCAGCTTATTTAATTGGCGATAGTTGATGCAGAGACGCATCGAACCATCCTTCTTCACGAACAACATTGGTGCTCCCCACGGGGACACACTCGGTCTGATAAACCCTTTGTCAAGAAGCTCTTGTAACTGCTCCTTGAGTTCTTTTAACTCAGCTAGTGCCATTCGATATGGTGCCTTTGATACCGATTCAGTACCCGGAGCTAATTCAATAGCGAACTCCACTTCCCTATTAGGCGGTAATCCTGACAACTCATCAGGGAAAACATCAGGGAATTCACAGGCAATCGTTATATTGGAAAGTGTGATTTTCTTTTCCTCTTGATCTTGACTTTGAATAAAAGCGATATACCCTTGAGCACCATCATTGAGTAATCGTCGTGCTCAGATCGCTGAAATGAAGGGGTGTATAGTTGACTGTACACCAAAAAATTTAGCTGATTTCCTCCCTTGGGGACGGAAAGTGACGATCTTCTTTCAACAGTCGACGTTTGCATGGTGGCTAAACAACTAATCCATGCCAAGGATTATGTCGAATCCTTGCATATCAAGTAATATCAAATCGGCTACTGCTTCATATTCCCATTAATCTTTGATCAGAACAATAATGGATCGATACACCATGTCAGTAGTGACAGATTGTCCAGTCGGGACTAACACTTCTAAAATAAAGTCGAGAGGTTCTGGGGTGGCTCCCAACCTTCCAAATTTTTTAGCAAATTGAGGTGTGACAAGCGAGTGTGTAGATCCAGGATTTATCAAAACTCGTGTCTCATAACACAAGTAAGCACTCTCCGGATACAGTAGTAAGGTACCTATTGCACATGTATTCTATAGTTAGCTACGACTAATGGGAATTATAAACTATCAAATCTAAACTATAAGATTCTAAGATGAGTGGAAATAATGCAGTGTACTAAATGTATATATTTCTGAATTTGAAATTGATGCACCTACTTCATTTAAAAGACTATTAATAAACATATGATAAAAATAATAATTATCAAGCATACCTTGAATAATATCATTGCTGGTTTGGACACCTTATGCTGACACAGCATAAGCTCGGCCTTGTACCGTAGGCCGTGTAGATCGTAAAGTTGGTCCTGTCTTTGACGTTGTTTCCACCATTTCTGGACAATCCTTAATCTGATGTCCCATCTTTCCATAATGAAAGCACGCACCAGACGCTTTACGGCATTCGTCTGTCTTGTGTGTCTTCCCACACATTCCACAGATATCGACTGAAGTTGTCGACGAAGCTATATAGGATCTCGTGTGGGAAACTATCGGTCATGCTCGAGAATCTCCAGTTGTACCTCTGGCTATAGTTTGGACAGGCTAGTTCCAAACATGTGGAATCCTAGGTGGTAATGGTGGTAGATTTATGAGATTATAGGGTCGTGTGTAGGATACTGTAGTAGGTCAGAATGCTGGCTGCATGGGGTATCGTGGTCTCTTACTCGCTTGACTGGAACTAAAAGTCTGAGCCTGAGTTTTCTGCTTTTATTTTGTTCCTCTCTATGTTTGAACATATTCTCGACATCGGTCTCTGCTATAAGAGCTAACTTCATCACATGTGAACATGTCGTTGCTTGAAACAACAAAATTGTTTCTTTGATCAAGGGCTTCAAACCACGCTCAAACTTCTATGTCTTCATGAGCTCAGTAGCTACGAGTAATGGCACAAACCGAGAAAGGTGAGTGAGCTCTGCCTCATACTCTTTAACAGACATCTGGCCCTGTACTAAGGTTGCAAACTGGACCTCCATCCGATATCTCTCAGGTGCTGGAAAATACTTCTCATTGAAGGCTCCAGTGAAAGCGGCCCAAGTCTAGGGTACTCCGGGAATTCTCGTCCTTTCCACAAACTGCCACCAAGGCTCTGCTTCACCTTCCAATTTATATGCTGCCCAGCTAACCTTTTCGACCCTAGTGCATGTAACCCTCTAAAGCACCTTCTTGATCTGTGTTAGCCATTTTTCAGCCTCCATTGGATCGTGCTGACCATAGAAACTCGGCGGCCGAAGGCGTACAAACTCTGCAAAGCCCTCTGGGGGTCTTCTCTCTGCTAGCATGGCCATGGTGTGTACCATGGTCTCCATCAACTGCAGATTTTATCTCGCATTCTGCTCGACTCCGGGAAAAGTCCCCATCTGATTAGCATCTGCTACAAGAGGAGTATGCTCAGCAACATTCTCCATTGTAGTTCGGCTCTCCGCCATATGCATATTTTCTCTGCTTCCCGAGGCAGTGTCGTGCTCATAGCTCACCACTGGAATTGCATTTGGGCCAGTGCGATGGGGTAATAGTGGTCGACCCCTTCCTCTCCCTCGTTGTGGAGGCATCGCAACCTATTTTGATCAAGCAACTACTTGATCAGATAAACCATTGACTCAACCTAGACCCTAACACTGAACAAACATCAGAAGTTTCACCATATATTCACGCCAGAGTTAAGTAGCCAAAAGACGTAACGTCGGGGCTTTGATACCACTTGTGACGGCCCGACTTTTCTCCTTACAGCATATACAGGAAAGGTCGCATCGTCGGATCACCTAACATGATCCTATCATACAAGTGCATCGTGTCGTGTATAAAGTATTGCATTTATGGAAGCACTTTAATAACTCTGACATGATAATATGACAGAAACCGATATTCATTCATCTATATAAAAAAAATAGTAAACTAGCAAGAAATATAAACAAGAACTAACTTATGCTATGTATAGCTTTCTACCAATGACGGCCACCCGTCATCTAAACAATGGAAAGAAAACCTATATATAAAATATCGAATATCTCAAAACATAACACTACTATTTTATATAAGTTTCAAAAAAAATCTCTCTCAAGCATTCTCTCTCTGACCTACTTAGGAAAGAATTCCTCAAGGAATTCTTCCTCCTCGTCCTCTTCTTCCTCCTTTGGCTGGTAGGAAGGATCCCCCTCGTACTCAGGGTCAAGATCTACAGCTAAGACATGAAGTCGTATGATAAGCTATCATCAAAGCTGTAACGACCCTAAAAATTTTTTAAACTGAATTTGTAGTGTTAGATTTATTTTGCACCAAGCATGGTGGTAATTCTCCACACCGGAACCTACCCTAGTTGAGAAAATACACATTTTGGTTTTCCAAAAGGTTTTATATTTAAAATCGTCTTTATTTGGCATAAGTTGTGTGGTGGCCTAGTGGTTGAAAGGTTTTAGTTATAGATAAGAGGTCTAAGGATCAAACCTTTCTACGTGAGTTTTAAACCTCTATTTTAAACTTTAAAGTAAAAGCCTATACACCCTTATTTGGTGCGATCACTTAACACCTAATTAATGCCCATATATTATAAATAAGAAAGTTACGGAGAACCCTAAATCATTATTACAAAAATTCTTCTTAAAAACCCTAGCCGTCATTCCATCTTCTTCTCTAGCCACCCTTTTCTAAAAACACCCAAATCTCTTTTAAATCTCTTGTGTATTCTTCCACAAAAAATACCGTGGTATTTTCTGCCGTCAAATTGTGGTGAAAGAAGGCGGTGTAATCATGGACGGACCATCGTCTGGACGCCGATCTCTATCGTCCTAATCGTCGTCAATCTGTCGGTCACGCGTCAAGAGATGGGTACTCATCCATCCATCTCGTCCTTTTCAGATCCCGCTGCATAGGATATGTTCGATCACATATCGACGGGCTATAAAACAAACCCTAAATTTATTTTCACATAAGATTATTTTAGGATTAAAAATATGGTTAATCATTGCTTGATTATTATTTTAATTATTATTATTATTATTTATATATTATATCTTGAGTTTATTTTTGGAACCGCTCTAGAACCCTCGTTAAAATATGTAATAGTGATTGCTTGACACTCAATTATGCCGAGTAAACTCTAAGATAGGTTTAATTGCTGAGTAGAAACGCATGCAAATCTACCACCAATATCAAGCCAGAGTTGCTAACCAATGCTATGTACGATCCCCCCTTTTCTTATAAAATTGTTTTTCGCAAAATACCAAAGACGCCGAGCAAAGAAAGAAACACTCGCACTTACCTTCCCTTACCAATTGAAACGCATGGGCCTAGAACCAACTACATATTACATCACACTCTAGTTTTGCTATATAGGGTAATTGATTGAGTAAATATATTATATTATATTGAGGAATAGTGTAATGGCAATATTAGTGTACCCAACATAGTTTCAAAATATATATTATTATATAATATAATTAAATGATGGTATTATATAATATTTTATCCTGTTACTTTTGATCATAATGACTATTATTATCCTTATATGCCATTATATTGAAGACATGGGGAGTCATGAGCCCTTTTACATTATAATAATATATATATACTCACTATTATAATCAATAGGAAATTTTATAAATATAACCGGGTGTTTGATAGGAATGGGCTTAAATATACTATATTATACATGTAAAGTAATGATTGCTATATATGGAATACTACTTAAAAGAATATTATATTATGTCATTTATATATTTTCTTTACCTATATGTATCAAGTAAAGTAATATGTATAACTTTACTTATATAAAATATTATATAAATATCAATCATGTGAAAGCAAGGTTGGGCGAGATTGGCAACTCCTACTTAAGGACTATATGGCCTGGTACCCGACTATCTCAATCTTGTACATTACACACAAAATCTTCAATCGAGGCCAGCCATATAGTGCCATAAAATGGGTGTAGGTCAAAAGTCATCAAACTACTTGATGGAACAACTTTCAAATACCCGATCAGGCTACATCATATCGGTACCACTTTAATATTTTCTTCCATTAGCCATTTCTGGATTGAAGGTCACGATCATCTAAACATCAATCAATTGGCCTACTGCCACGTGGTTAGGCTAGATCAAATGATCATACTTGTCATGTGATTAGTCCAGATCACAGGATCAAGATTGCCATATGGGCGATTCCAAAATGCCCATTCACCACCAACTAGTAAATGTGGCTCGGCACTCAATATTGAAACCTTTTACATATGTTGTAGACTTATTTCTATTAAAGAAGACTTATTTTTTTTAGAGAGGGAAAGTACGTGAATAAATGAGGCCATAAAGCCAACACACAAACCTATGCATGTACTCAAATTGATACCGATTCCGCATAGACCAGTGAGACCCATGCTTTAAAACAAGTACCACACCTTAATAACTTAAGTTGCCTGGGTTTCATTATATCTAATCCTTCCTGTGCCGTTTTTTTTTTAATTATAATATTATTATAATTGATATACTGTATTATATAATTTAGATTGTGTATTATTTTAATCTATAAGAACTCGGTACTCAAGTATCCCTCTGACTTATTAAGGTAACCCACCTCACACTATACCTATATAGTATTATTATTTATTTGAGAAATTTCTTCTTGGCAGCAAATTGACTCGTTATGTTATACTTTTATCGATCCATTGACACGTCAAATTGATTTGTTGATCCTGAATAAAATCGAACCATTGTTCACTTTAAACTGATTCTAATCCGAATCAAATAATTCAAAGAATATACTCTCGACTGATCGATTTCAAAATTGATCGATCGATTCTCGTCTGAACAGATGATTGCACTTTCTTCCTTAATTCGCTTTACTCACGATTAAACTTTAATATACTATTCGATCAATGGTTGTGATTCACTTAACCTTTAAAATAATAATATTCTTCTAAATTGATCATTTAATAATTATATATATATATATATATCAATGCTATCGCTTCAACGCGACCTCTTCGATAACATCAAGTGTTAGAAATTCGATACCTCGTAAAAATCGAACTCTGACCTTTAAGTTATTGAAATCACATTTATAACCCTATTCTATAATTATATTAGTGCGATATAAATAAATATAAATATAAACATAATCAAAATCTAAGTGTAAATCATTTGGTATATGTGATACTTTTGTGTTTGCATCCTGATCAAGTTATACGAGTTAAGGATATGTTAGATCATGAGTACGAAAGTGTATGAGATCATGCCTATACTTGAGCGTGATAATTCGCTAAGATGGTATCGAAGTGAGGAATACATCGTATTCACATGCCTTACAACTCATGGTGGTATGGGACACCATGATGAGTAGGGTGAGTGCGAATTCAGTGTAGCCTCATATATGGTGGCATAAACGGTGACCCTTTCACCCCGAGTTCTAATATGATAGGATAAGATATGAGTCGGTAGGCTAAGATGTGAGTCAGTATGATATGATATGAGTCAGTATGATAAGATATATTACGATAATAAGCCACCACTGTATAGGCCAGTAAAAGAATAATAATTTAAGTCTCTGTACGTCGTTCCTTGCGTAGCCACCGTAAGGGCAACAACGTCTTTCGGTCAAGACGGATGTCTCTGGGAGACATTATGAGTTATGAGTCGTCGGCCGCTCCTGTGACTGGATGGGGTGTATGATATGATATGATATGATATGATATGGAGGGCGTTATGATATGGTAGTATGATACTATGGTGACCCTCACATGATAGCTCGAGCAGCGACTCTGGCACAGGTCGTTTAGGATTTTATGAGTATGTTAGTTACGCTCATGCGATGTACAGAAAAATGTGCGAGAATGATAATAAGACATGGTATGATATATTATGAGATATGGTGAGGTACGTTAGGATATGAGTGTCTAGATCATGGTCTTATATTTATAATATGATATGAGTTTTACGATATACAAATGATTTTATTTTTCTCTTACTATCTGCCTTGAGATATTATGTTTACCAGTCACAAGATGCACCCACAATGCACCTGAGTAGAACGAGGTGGATTGGTGGTGTATCCACTGACTTTACGTGATTGAATAAACTCATCCCATGATAAACTAACAGCTACAGGTGACTATACTAACGGTGTGGATGTGGGTTTCCCTGATTCGATTGGTGCTGAGAACGTCGACCCAGTGGACGTTGATTATCAGGGGCCTTTGGAGGGCGACATTGTCGATTATCATGCGGACTATAGTGTTGATTTTGATCCGAGCGCCGGATATTGATTTTATAGACTCGGTATTAGATTTTGTCTTATGTTATTATCACTGACTCTATGATTTTATTTTATCATATTTGTCTCCGACTTGACTTACATATTATTTGTGGATTCATGGTATCCTATCACATTTTATTATAATTATTCAACATTTATAATTGCTTTATATTTCACTGTTATATTATAAGTTGGCTTTCACGGATTTCATGGAACCGGATATGCATGAGAACTCTGATTAGGTGTATGTCTGTTTAGCATATCCAGGATGCCAATTCACTTCTTGATGCATAAAATACCAATCTAAATATATCTTATCTTGTCTTGTATCTATTCTAGCAACATATAGCATAAACAAATAATTAATCATGTGAATAATTTATCGTGCTGATAGATTCATGCTGAAACAAATATAAGGAATCATACTGGAACAAGGAATCATGCTGAAACAAGTTTAGCTTAAACAAGCTATCAGACGTAAAACATACATATACAAGAACAAGATAATCAAGCTCCCGAGTTAGCGGGATCACTTGGACCAAGATATCAAGCTCCCGAGTTAGCGGGATCACTTGGACTAAGACATCAAGCTCCCAAGTTAGCGGGATCACTTGTGTTCAAGAATTACACAGTCAAGCTCCCGAGTTAGCAAGATTACTTGGCTCAAAACAAAGCAAGCGAATACAAGGAATCACAGATAACAAGACGTGACAAATGCATGGTATCAAGTACGTGAGAGCATCATGATTAAAGAACATAGAATCATACATCGGAACTGAACTAGCATGACTGAAACTCGCATGCTCATACATAATTGAAACTCATAGCATATTCATAGCATAACTGACTCTCGCATGCTCATACATAACTGAACTCATAGCATTACCATACATATCCATACATCTATTGAACTAGCATAATCATTCATAGCCATACGTCGAAACTGATCTTATCATCATTCATACATAACTATATATCAAATTGAAACTAGCATATTTATACCTAACCATTCATCTAACTAAAATTATCATAAGCATATGTAACCATACATCAGAACTGACATGAGCATATTCAACATGTAATTATGTATATATATTAACATGCTATCCAGATGCGAATGAAAAAACAAAACATAAACTAGCAAGGTTACCTCCCTACTTGATGCTCAAGGTTACGTGTTACACTTTACACGTGCATGCATGCATCCATCTTTACGAGCTCTTCATGAATACCAAGCACCTATGATGCATGTTCATGTTTTTAGCATGTATACTGGTCACTCGGTCACTATAACCCCACATATGTAACCTACATGATCACTAGTCCCAAGAGTCAACACAACAAGTCAACACAGCACAAACACATGCAGACACAGGCTTGCATCGGCAAGCTGCAAGGTTGTCGCGGCAAGCCCATCAGTTGTGCACCTTGCCGCGACAAGCTTGTGGGGTTGTTGCGGCAAGCCTGATGCACAAGCTTGTTGCGGTTTCCCCTCTGCTCTTCTCTGCTTTCTTTTGTGCTCTTAGTCTGCTGGCCTTCTACACTTTACATATAATATATTTTCTTTTATACATTACACCAAGAACCCCTTTATATTTATAAATTCGGTATGAAAGTTCCGGAGTGTAATAATCGGAGATTTCGACTCCAAAACCCTCACACAATATTATATCCCTGAGTTGTCAATCCGATCACATGGAATAGACATCAACAACTTATAGTTCATTTTAAATGAATTAATTAAATGAACTTAATCTATTATGTAGTTCATTTACGTCGTACCTTTTGGTGGATTCTCAATTACGACGACACCGAAATAGTGTCAGTGTTGAGTTCGTCGAGTTCGTGAAATATTTGTAAAAGCTAAGGCCTCAATGAACTCTCCGAGACCAAGCGGTCATCCGCCGCAATTCTCGCGACTGAATTGCAGGGTCACTTTGTGATCCACGGTTCTGAATCCAAGGGTTTGAAGAGGTTGAAGTGAGACGTGGGTTTGAGAGCTAGAGAAGGGTTTCATTTTCTATGAGACCTATTTGTGCAGGGTTGAATTGAGAGAGATGAGAGGTTTCTTCAAGGCTCGAAGCAGGAAGAAAGAAGAAAGCTGGTGGTGAGTTCTTGTAGTAGGTTTGCACTTTGCGTGCATGGAGTCTAAAGGTGACTCATGCAATCGTGGAGTCAAGTGGAGAGATTAGGATTATAAGCTAATAAGGGTTGGAATCTCATGTAGTGCCCACATTAACTTTTCAGTATATATGCATATAAGCCATAATAGGCTTCACTATAGTGTAATGCAATTACATTGTTTACGGTGTATAGCTAGGTACTAAGTTAAAGTGTAATCCTTCTACCCTTTATTGGGTGTATAGCCTGGTGTATAGCTCCCATGTATAATTGCTACACATTTATTTAACAGATGAATTAGATTTAGTGTAACTTTATTACACTAGTTTTATATATATATATATATATATATATATATATATATATATATATATATATATATGTAATAGTAGAAAATCAAGTGCATTATATAATACACCGATATAGGTATATGGGATAGTACAACTTTAAGTGCATACCTCATTCATAGCTATAGGTGTATGGGTTTATGCCAAAAATCCAAGTGTACATTTGCTACACTTATATTAAGTACATGGATCATTTAGATCCAATACATGTTCCCATGTTAGGCATACACACCTGACCAAACCTGCGTCTATACCCGATATTGTGAGTTTAAAACATGGCAGCTGTTACAAAGAAATTGTAGGATTCATTTTCCGTGATTCCAAGGAATCCTCCACTATTCATTGATTCAACCAACTGTCGATTGGCATGGTCCAATCCATTATAGAAACATTAGACCAATCTCCATTTGGAGAATCCATAGTGTGACATTTGAGTAGGAAATCCATAAATTTTTCCCAAGCTTCATAGAATCTTTTATCTTCTTCTTGTACGAAGTCACATATTTCGCGCCTCAAGGCATTAGTCTTTACCATGGAAAAGAATTTTGATAAGAATTTCTTCACTAACTGATCCCATGAGGTTATGGATCCAGTTGGTAAAGAATTTAATCAAGCTTTGGCTTTATCCTTTATGGAGAAAGGGAATAGCCTTAGCCTTACAGATTTTTTATTGAAGTTCTGATACACAAACGAGCAGACTTCGATGAAATCCTTGATGTGCATATATGAGTCTTCTCTTTTCATTCCATGGAAGATAGGAAGAATTTGGATCACATTCATCCATATTTCAAATCGGCCGCCTGGTGTGACGGGGTATGTAATGCAAGATAGGGTGTTTGTGGTAATCGGGCAAGCAGCTCCCTCAAGGTTGGTTCTTCTTCATTCCCACGCAGGGGTTCTTCAAATCCATTCGCAGCCATCTAAACCTGATTAGAAATTTCGATCTCAACTTCACGCCTTAACCTGTCTCTTTTCGATTCGAGCGACAAGTGCGTTCGATCTCAAGATTAAAAGACTTTAAAATTTTCTCTCTAGAGGACCTAGTGTTTATACAAAGATCTAGAGATCCTAGAAGTTTCAACAGTTCTAACAATTTTTTTTTTCCTCAATCGATTGAGACAAATCAATCAATTGACACAAATTTAACTCTGTTTTTTTCTTTGGATTAATTAATTTTTATTTTATTTTTAAAAAATTTCTCTTTTTTTCCTGTTTTTTTTTTATTTCAAATTTTAAATTAAATTTTATCATTTTTCTAATTTAAAATTTAAAATTTTTTCAAATTCAAATTTCAAAAAAGAAAATTTTAATTTTTTTCAAAAAATTTTCATTTTTTTTTTTTTTTTTTTTTTTTAATTTCAAATTTTTTAAATATTTAATTTTAATTTATTTTTTTTCAAATTTTAAATTTTTATTTTTTATTTTTTTTTAATTTCAATTTTTTTTTCAATTTTTTTCAAATTAAAATATATATATATATATATATATATATATATATATATATATATATATATATATATTTGAAATTTAAAATTAAATATTATTTTTTTTTCAAATACGAATTTCAAAAAAAATTATTTTTTATTTTTTTTTTTTTTTTCAAAAAATTTTCAAATTTAAAAAAAAAAAAAAATTAATTTCAAATTTTTAAATTTTAAATTTGAAATTCATTTTCAAATTCAAATTTCAATTTCAAATTCATTTTCAAATTCAAATTTGAATTCAAAGTCAAATTCAAATTCAAAATTTAATTTCAAATTCAAATTCAAAATTCAAATCATAAAAAGGAAATCAACTAAAAGAAACATACAAATCCTAAAAAATCCTAAATATCCCAAAAATCCTACAAAGGCAATGAACAAAAAGGCAATAAATTAAAATTCAAATCCTAAAAAAAGCAATAGACTAAAAGAAACCTACAAATCCTAAAAATCCTACAAATAAAGTAAAAGGAAATAATTTAAAAGGAACCTACAAATTCTAAAAATCCTACTTAAGAAAAGAAATGATGAAAAGAAAATCTTATCAATCCTAAAGCTCTTAAAAAAAATCTTTTAAAATCCTAAACTAGAAATCATAAAAATCCTACAAATCTTAAAAAAAAATCCTACAAATCCAAATTTTCAAAAATTCCAAACAATTCAAATTTCAAAATTCAAAATTCAAATTTTGAAATTCTAAATTCTAAATTTCAAAATTCTAAATGTAAAATTTTCAAATTTTTTATTTTATTATTATTTTTTTTTAACTAGTAGAAATATTGATTTAAATCTAAGGAAATTCTTAAAATTAACTATATGTTTCCTAAAAAATTTTGATTTTCTATATCCAATCCTCGACAACGGCGCCAAAAACTTGTTGTAATTTTAATCTTGTTTTAAACTCTCAAGAGCACGAATCAGATTGTAGTTAATGGGTGCATAGTACGAGATCGTTCTCACGAGGATTGATTAGAAAATTATCAAGAAGAAATAACAATTAATCACAAGAAAAACTATATTTCTAAGGCAATACTACAATAGTTTATACTTCTGAGCAGAGTGATGGATAAAATAAGGACTAAGCAATAAGATAAAATTGACTAGGAATGAAAGAGAGGATCGGGATACTAACTCTTCCCATCTTTGATTTATCATTTACAAAATACAGATCTAATGGTTGAGATATAATATCATCACAAGATGCAAAACACATAAATATTGAACTCAATCAAATATTTATAAAAATAAATCATTAAATCCATAAAATCAGATCTAAAGTATGCTCTTCTGACTACCGCAAAGGAAATGAAGCAAAACATTCACCATAAAAGAGACTTCTAATAACGATAAATTAATGCCGTAAAATAGAGCCAAACATCAACCGTAAAAGAGAGACACCTAATGACGATGAATTAATGCCACAAATATTATCAATAAAGAACCGATAATAGATTCCCTATTGCAGATCCGAGATCATGGGAGTGTGACTAGCACCCCTATCTTAGATGGAAATTGAAAATTTACTAATTCGGTAAGAGCAATTAAATACTGAAACCTCAAACATCTAATACACAATACATCGCAACCATTGATCCATATTTTATAAATGAATACCTCGGATGGGGTTCATCAGATCCCCATCCTTAATGAAATTAGTCACACATGATTGAAATAGAACTGAAAGATAACATTAAAATTCAGTAAAGTGCTTCAACAACTCCAATGAAAGCTTTAATTCAATGGGTACAATGGTTCTTTAATTGCTGAAAATGAAACTAATCTAAATCTAGGGCTAGAAAAGTTAAGAACAATGTTTAAAAAATAAAATGAGAAGCTAGAAGAAAACTAAAAAATACTAAAGAAAAATAAAAGCAAAAAAGTCTCCCCCAAAACCTTAAACATTTCTTTATTTTTATAGGGCACGGGCTGAAAAATTGCCACTTAAAGGTCAATCGATTGAATTCCAAAATTCAATCGATTGACTTCAAAATCTGAAATTGGCGGGTGGTTAGGAAGCATGACTGCACTCCAACAATTGACTATTTATGGGACTCTTTCTTCCATTATTTATTTATTTATTCAGTTTTTGGTATAGTTTTCTTCTTTGGTCAAAATCTAATAAAAAGTTTTTGTTTGAAAATAGGGATCAAAGCTGTCCAATGAAAAGGTAGCATATCCCACCTTTTTTTTATTTATAAAAAAAGACTATTTTTGGAACCTCTCCCAAGTGGGAACACTACTATCTAAGCTATCTAATTTGAAGGCTGAGATCTAAAGATGTTCATTGTAAAAGATGGGCACGAAACTTGATCTCTACCATCTGATTGAAGGGAGTCAAAGGTAATTTACATAAATTAGTAATTGACTACATTGAATTGGATGGTGGAACTTGGGAGCATAGTGACCAAATTATCCGATTTTGTACCAACCTTTCACACACTGGATCTTGAGATCATCAACCTATCTTCACACATTCTTACATGATTTTCAGGCAGCTTTTTGGGATGGATACCTCAATAAACCAAAAATGACCGTCTGATGGTATGCCTATAAAGTAAAGATCCATTGTGTGAAAGGTGCCTCAAGATTCCATCGGTCCAATCAAAGATACCCTCTAAAAATAGGCTTTAAATCATAGCCGTTCGACCGTCTATATTCAAACGAAGTTCCATCATTAATTTGGTAGCAAATATGACATGGGTAACGATTTTCACAACACAAGATTCTTGCGGCGCCAATAATAGTTCCACTGCTCACACTGTTGACTGCCTTGAATGAGATGCTAGAGGTATTACACACATTGGATCTTGATATCATGGTCCGCATAACAGAATGTCAGATTTTAATTACACGTGTATAAAATTTGTGATCACAGTGCACCATGGTACGCCATGTTCACGACAACTTTGGGAATGCTTGTCGCTTGCAATCAATAACTGATCGTTTGATATGTGGGCCATGACCTTAAGATCTAATGGGAGAATGGTTGGGACAAAAAACTTCCTGTAACATTTGATTCCAGGAAGTCAACGGTGTGAGTGGTGGAACCATCAATTGCGTCTTAAGAATCTTTGGTTAAGAAACTCGCTACTCACATGATATTTGTCCTACAATAGAATTGATGCGATTGAATAGGGGTTTATTACCTACATATCTCACTCTAAATCCGTGTGTTTCATAGTAGGAGCAATGGTCAGGGCCAACTCGTTGAACCTGATTTTGTGTTCAATTAGTTTTGCAGCCATTAGATAGAAGAGAGTTTTCATTTTTATAGCATGATGTCCACTCGAGATTCTCTTCTATCCAATCATTTGGAACCGAGCATAATTTTGTTATACTTTTAGGCTCTTAATCACAGTGTGTTGAGTTTTTTATGCAGTCGTAAGGCTGAATCTAATCCGTACGATTGCCCTAAACTGCGTGACACCATGTAGTGCAAAGATGGTGTAAAGTGCATAGAATCAATGATCCATTGACTCTTAGGACTTGGCGGATCATGAGTTGGTATGATCAAAGCCCGTTTACTCTCAAGTGTGAACAGGTAAATCTCATTATACTAAAATGGTGAAACGATGACAAGTGCAACACAACTATTGCCGGCATGGAAATCAGTGTAAGTACATGTGTAAAATGGCAATGTCATCTGACCTCATCACTGAGTGGGCAGATTAACATGTTCATGCACACTTCGGAGTGATCGGGTGGGTTACCCCATACCACCTCCTACGTTTTTTTCTTTTTTGAGAAGAAATAGGCCAATTGCATTAGACTAAATCATTTGCTACAGAAGGTTTGATTTGGTCAGGGACATCGTCACCCCAAAAAATGTTACATTGCTCAACATTTAGACCTATTTTAGACAACCGATCAACCACAGAATTGGAACCTCTGTTAACTAAATTCCACTTAAGAGATCTAAACTCCTTGAACTGATCAATAATCTATTTGAAAATGGGTCCCAGAAGCGAGGAATCCATATCTTCCCTTATAGTGGAGTTTAGAACATTTGAAGAGTCTCCTTCAATAGTAATATTTGGTAGGTTATGGCCCGATGCTAGTTGAATACCATGAAGAATGGCCAAGGCTTCAGCATGATCCGGAGAAGACACATGAGGATGTCGTTTGGCCAATGAAGATACCAGAGAACCCTTATCATTTTTTATGACCACACCAATGCCGCCTGATTTAGATTTACTGCACCAAGCCTTATCGCAATTAACTTTGAAAGAGTTAATCGGAGGAGGTTTCCACCTTTTAGGTGAATTGGCATTGACCACCAAGTTGTTGTGGATAGGTGGAGAGTTGGCTCTTCGGAATTCGCTTAAGTAGATTTCGGCTTCTTTTACTGCAAGAGGAATATTAGGCCCAATCCTTCCCGAATTCATCTGGTTTCTATAATTCCAGATCACCCAGGCAATCATAAAAAAGTATTCGATTGTATCATTGCCTAGCAAAGAGTGAATTTGAAGCATTCAATCGGTAAAATAGAAAGTCTGGGATACTTTACTATAAAGGCCAACGGAAGATGCAAACCAGAATTGTACAGCCATGGTGCAGTCCTTGAGGGCGTGGCTTAATGTTTCTGAAGCTTCTCCACAAACAGGGCAACAAGAGTCAATATGTGGCATTCTCTTTTGAAGATTTACCCGAGTGGAGAGCAGATCATTGCAAGCACGCCATATGAACATTTTGATTTTGTTTGGGACTCTACTATTCCAGATAAGATTCCAAGTTTCGAATCGGAGTCAGAACTGGTAGTGGCCTGAAAGGACAAGTCATGATATTTATCTAGGGCAATGTAATAGGCTGATTTAACTGTGAATTTTCTTTTTTTGTCATATGCCCACACTCTTTGATTTTCTATATCTTGAGAACTTAAAGGGATGCATAATATTTCTTTAGGATCATCTTCCATAAAATGTTGGCGAATAAGTTCTTTATTCCAACGTCGAGGATGTTGGAGGAGCATATTATTGACCCATCTGATTGGCTGACCAGAGTGCGGGGTAATGGGTTTGAAGGTACTTGATCTCGGTATCCAGTGATCCTCCCATATCAGTGTTTTTACAGTCCCCTTATCCTGTGAAGCAAGCCTTTGTGAATGATTTTCTTGACTGATGGTAGGCTTTGCCAAGTATATGAGTGGTTGTGTCCGGCTTTTACGTTCATTAAAGATGTATATGAAAAATATTTAGCCTTAAATAGCCGAGACGTGAAAGAATTAGGGAACTCAATAATGCGGCAAACCTGTTTTGCCAGCAACACATCATTAAAGGCCTTAAGATTTCTAAAACCTAATCCCCCCATGAATTTTGACTTGCACAGTTTATCCCAACTCCTTCAATGAATAGCATCAGTTTTTTCATTCTTACTCCACCAAAATCGGGCAATGAGCATTGAGATTTGATGCATGAAGTCGTTTGGTAGCTTGAAGCAACTCATGGTATAATTCAGGATTGCTTGAGCGACGGCTTTGATTAGAATCTCTTTTCCAGCAGATGACAGGAACTTTTCTTTCCAACCTTGTAATTTAAGCCAAATACGATCTTTTATGTTACCGAAGACCTGGGATTTAGATCTTACTCGACGATAGGCCCAAATATTTGTCCAATAGTTTCTCGCTTTTGATGCCTAACACATGAAGGATATGTGTTTTAAAAGAACTAGAAACCGCTTTGCCAAAAGATATCGAGGATTTTTCATATTTTATTTATTGTCCGGAAGATGCCTCATAGATAGTGATGATGGTGGCAAGTTCAGTGCATTCATCCACAGAAGCCTTTATATACAGCATGTTATCATCGGAAAAAAACAAATATGAGAGCACAGGCGCCTGTTTACAAATTTTTAAAACCAAACTCTTTTTTAACATGACCGATTTATCAATCAGAACAGAAAAGACTTCTGAACAGAGGATGAAAAGGTACGGGGCAAGGGGATCCCCTTGTCTAAAGCCCCTAGATGGGAGAATGTGGCCCGATATTTTACCATTTATTAGGAAAGAATAAGAAACCGACTTTACGCAACCCATGATTAAGGATACCCATCTGTCATTGAAAACCATTTTTTTCATAGAAGCTTCAAAAAACCTCCATTCGACTAGATCATAGGCTTACTCATGTCGAGTTTGATGGCACATCCTATGGTAGATTTATTTGGGCTAGATTTTAGGAAATGATTGGCTTCAAAAGCTGCTAAGACATTCTCTGTAATGAGGAGACCCAAGATGAAAGCACTCTGGGTATCGGAAATAACTTTGGGAGGATGGTCTTGAGTTTGTTGGCCAAAACTTTAGCAATTATTTTGTACATGACATTGCAGAGACTAATCGGGCGAAAGTCAGATACTTTTGATGGATTTTTTGTTTTTGAGATCAAAATAATATGTGTTCAATTAATAGAAGATAAATCAACCGACCCATCTAAATAACTTAAAGTTGTACTAGATACTGAATGACCAACAATAGACCAGAATTTTTGGAAGAAATCGGGGGCATACCATCAGGACCAGGGGCACAGAGTGGTTTCATCTATTTGATAGCTTGGACGATTTCGGACTCCGTGAACGATTGAGACAAGTACTGATTTTGAGATGAGTTCTGTGAAAGCCCGAATTTCGGCTCTTCGAAACTCGTGCCATCAGTACGACCCTCGAGGTCGTGCCCCATAAGCCTACACGAAACATTGGTATATCCAAGTAACAATAAAGGCAAATAAATTATAAGAACTGAATCGAACTAAATCTCCAATTCTATATATATTACCATCAAAATAAGTACTCTGAAAGATGGTTCTAGTCTCATGCAAACGTATGAGTATAAGAACCCACCCGAACCTACATGGACGACACAACAGTCCCCCTAGATGGTTTGCCAAAAGGATATATCATTGTTTTAGTTATATTTTCTATAAAAGGGCTTGACATACCAAACCGTACAGTACTCTCTCAAAAACTCAGTCAAAGTACGCCAGGGTCCTCTAGAAAGAAGTCCTCAGGAGGAGGCTCCAAATCCTCCCCAAGTACGTAATCCGAATCCTCCTGAGGACTTCTTTCTAGAGGACCCTGGCGTACTTTGATTGAGTTTTTGAGAGAGTACTGTACGGCTTGGTATGTCAAGCCTTTTTAAAGAAAATATAACTAAAACAATGATATATCCTTTTGGCGAACCAACTAAATGAACATATATGTTAATCTCTCATATATATTTCATGATATTTAGCAGCATGACGTATCAATGAATTAACTGGGAAATAATTTAAATGACTGAAAAGATGCACTGGATGTTACTGTTACTTTACATGTGTTCATTTGTTCTCAACTTGCTCATATAAGACGATGATTTGGCCTAAAGACTTAAATCATAACTTAAATATTCTCCGATTTACTATAGCATCAGGTGCCCGATGGAATACCCTCCATCGTCGTCTAATCAAACCATTTTCATATATTTTTTCATTCATTCAATACTACCCAACTCCCTTTCTCATAGGCGACAGGGTTTAAGTCTCATACATATATACATCCCTGGGATGTATAACTAGTGTACGGATTGGCCGCCGTACCGGTTATGGATATCCTGTCGAGTCAGTCGTGTGTATCCCGCCACGTCGGTGGGGTATTCTCCAAACCTTAAATATCAAAAGTGCACTATATATAGTTATTCACCGTGTAATTGTGCTAAATATAGTAGATTAGGCTTTATCAATCTCATTCATTTTGCTTTATATTTTTACATACATCCCTGGGATGTCCAACTCAATGCATCACACAGATGCTCTTATCACATTCACATCCCCTGGGGACGTCACATACTTATTTACTTTACTTTGTGTTCACATATGCACACACTTAAGATTCACATTTTCGATGCATAAGTACTCATTTTTATATCACTACATACATGCTCTTGCTATTAAAATACATGTTCAAGGCGTTCCTTACCTTACGCATATAATTTCTCAAGCATCAAGGTCCAAGGTGTTTCCCATGCTTGCACTCACTTGTATAACCTATGGTACATCATAGCATAAGCAAAGCATCAAGAAAGATGCATAAAAGAAGGTACAAGACTCTCCTAGAACCCCAAAGTCTAAAATAAAAGTCAACAAAAATTGTCTAAATCGATTGATTGATCTCCAAAATCGATCAATTGAATTCTCAAAATCGATTAATCGATCCCAAATTGATTAATCGAAATTCCAAAATCGATTGATAAATTTCTCAAATAGATCAATCGATTTTTTCCAAGCTCTAATTTTTCAGCCACTGGAAGTGCTCAGACGATTAATCGATTTCAAATCGATTGATCGATTTTAAATCGATCAATTGGTTTCGGGCATTTTTGTCCAGCTAACTTCCATGTCAAAATCAATTGATCGATTTTCCAAATCGATCAATCGATTTGGTCAGAAATCCAGCACTTTGCAGGCATTTCTTCCAACTTTCTTCCTTATCATTTCTCATTCTTTTTCTACTTCTTTAACTCATCATTTTAACAATCTAACCACAACCTTATACTCATTAAAAGTCTTAATGAATTCATACCTTAAATCAATCTTTTGATTGATTATATGGTTTGGTTCACGTCTAGGGTTCCTAGCTCCGACTCCCACGAACTCCAATGCGTCGTATCCTGAGTAATTGCTCAAGCCCGTCTTCAATTCAGAATCCACATTAACTCCCTTATATTTACTCCTTACTCTCTCTCTCTCTCTCTCTCTCTCTCTCTCTCTTCTTAACTCCCTACACCAACCTTTCAAAGAGAAATAACTTCTCTTTGGTTGTTTAAACCCTTTAACCTTTCTTATATTTTTGTGTTAAGCACATACCCAAAGATAGGTGTATGTGATCTCTAATCTAGCTCTAACACTACGCATTCATGCTTATTAATATCAACCTAAGTTGAATCACAGTCATCGAATTGATTTCTATTTGGTCAAACCTACGATCAGTCGGGCACGCATCTCGAGCACACTGTTCAACGCCCAAATTTTCGGGGATGTTACAAGTTCACTTTAGCATTTACGGCTTCCAAAGCCTCATCAATGCGACTTGGGTTGAATGAAGTGAAGAGGTCTTGGTAGAAATCTTGGACCTCTTGAAAAATCAGCGGTTCCAAATCAACCCAAACACCTTCATGGTTGAACAAACCAAAGATCTTGTTCCGTTTTCTCCTTTGAGAAGCTTTTGCATTGAAAAAATCAGAGTTCTTGTCACCCTCCTTTAACCATAATTCCTTCGATCGTTGTCGCCATTGAATCTACTGTCTATAATTCATTCAATTCAAGCCTTAGCTTCTTTTGGATAGACCCCGAGGGAGTGGATTGAAGCAACTTGGCTTTTTTAGAGATCATTTTTCGAACATTGCCAAAAGAGGTGTGATCCCATCGCTTGAGTGCTCCGGAGACATATTTGACTTTTCTAGAGAATTCAGTGAGATGGTCTGGATGGTTCATAAGATCCCAATGATCAGAAATCAATTTCTCGCAATCTGTATCACGGATCCACATGGCTTCGAATCGGAAAATGGGGTGATGGAAAGTTTGGGTTAAAAGTTGGGGTTCAGTGGATAGATTTTGGGTGTCCATGGATAGGAGGAGGACAACATGGTCAAATACGAAACAATTGATTTGAGAGACATGAGCCTCAGGAAATAGTAGATTCCAATCATAATTCATGAGCATTCGGTCGAGTCTTTCCTGGATGAGTTCGTTATCGTCTCGCTCATTGTTCCATGTGTATTTGTTCCCACTAAAGTCGAGATCACGAAAGCCACAGATATCCACACATTCCTGAAATCAACTAATTTGATTATCGGGTCCAAGACCCCCGCCATCCTTGTCATCTTGTGTCAAGATTTCATTCAAATCACCACAACAAATCCAAGGAAGGGCGAATTGGTTGTGGAGATTTTCTAAAAGTTTCCAAGTAAGGTGTCAGAGACACTGCAAAAAATAAGACTATTAGCGGCAGTTTTTTGTAGCAAAAAACTACCGCTATTAACAAAAAAACTAAGACTATTAGCAGCAAGGGTATTAGCGGCAGTTTTTTTGTTAATAGCGGTAGTTTATGGCTACCGCTAATAGTCTAATTTTTTGTAGTGAGATGAGATCGGGGTTCACCATATAGACCTATCAATCGCTATTTTCTGCCAATCTCGTTCTCCAAGACTTTAACATCAATATGATTTGTCGAATAGGATTGCAGATCTATTAAGAAATTGATTTTCCACAACAAAGCCAATCCGCCTGGTCTGCCAATAGGGTCAACAAAAAGACCCGAAGAGAATCCAATACGCCATTTCAAATTTTCCATCCTTTTAGAAGTTTGTTTTGTTTTAGAGAGGAATTTGTAATCATTTTATTTTAAATAGACTGTTACTTCTTCTTCCCTCAAAAGGATAACTACCATATGAATCTACAAACATTTGTGTTGTTTTTTCAAGGAACGATTCAGTTCAAAGCTACGACAAGAGGGTGCCCCGCACAGCTACTGTTTGGGTGGAGAACGAGAACCAGTAGAGGGGGTGGAGCACAGTTCTCGGGACCCATTAGATATCGATGGCTGAATCACCCATTCACCCTCCTCAATGATCACTTATGTTTTTACTCTTGTGTGTAGAAAACTGTTTCAATTTTTGTTGTGTTTAAAAATTCAAGCATGCTATAGTCCCTCTTAGGTTTCATTTAAACTTTGAAGAATCCTTTTGTCGCTAAACTATTTCAGTTTCATATTAGTTTTGCACCTTTTCATTTAATGAGCACGTTGGGATTAAACTTGAGACGTCAATGTTGCAATATATGTTGTAAACCTGTCCGTTTCCACACAAAGTTTCTGGCCATGACATATGGGTAAAGGTACGCTGGTACCATAGAAGAGGTAACTTACCTTGTCCAACACTAATTTTCAGCCACATGGCACCCAATCTCATGATCGGGTGTCATGGATATGAGCAACTGGATGATCATATTTATTTTGTTAAAAAGTTAAATAAAAAATAAAAAATTGACGGATCTATATGGATCACTAAATATATGCCCTAGTATCTAGGCGCATGATCAATCAAAAACAATAAATCAACAATCCATAAATTAAAATATATGTGCGTACCTTGAGTGTGAGTCATTAATGGAGGGTTGTCGATCTTCAACGATCTCCTCTTTAGAATTATCGATTTTATATTGTAGCCTTCAAATCTGGCGGCATAGATCTCGTTTCACATCGCGTAAATATAGAAAAATGTAAATATTTAAAATTTTAAATTATATAGGTGTATCCTCTTCTTCCTCATTCTAATCTGCTACAGTCTCTGACGAAGAAGGTGTATCTGGGTCGATCCAAATAGCAGATCGAAATAGTTTGGATTGAGGAGAAGACGCAGTCACCTTCGCCACCTCTGACTTTTAAAAACTGTACCAGATTAAAATGAGGAAGAAGATGATGTTTTTGTGCGTTAAAGAAAGGGGGTAATTTGGACTTTTTGCTATCCTTAGGGTCGGCTAGGCTTGGAGCTGGTTGGTTTGGGTAAAGGTGAAACTACAGGGCCTCTGACGTGAAAGCTGTATCTGACAGGGCCGGTCAGGTAAATTTCCCTTTTTTAAAACAAAAAACCTTTTTTAACCTTAAAAAATATGGTCAAATATTGATTCCTGCCTAACAAACTTGGTGCATCAAATTTTGGCCAACTTTAACCACATTATAAATAGTGGATAAGATGTTTTTTCAAATTTTTTTATTTTTGAGATGGGTGTAATCAATCTTGTGCATGTTGCCTCAACTCCGGATCTTTAGATTAGGTATCATTTGGCATCTAAACGACACTTACATAGGGTTCAACACCAACCAAGTGGCTAACCTAGCGTTACCGCCTCCATATATATATATATATATATATATATATATATATATATATATATATATATATATATATATATATATATATATATATATATATGACCATGGTTTCCATTTCTACCCACCAAGGGCATAGCAGGGTCCAAAATTTTTACTTTTTACTGAGGGGTGAAAAAAATGATCAAAAAACCGAAAACCTACCTACCGAATCGAAAAATGTTGACTTGAAACTGCAAGACTGAAACTGATTTTCGATTTTGGGTGCTAGAAACTGAAAACCAGTTGGATAGGGAGAGTAAACTGGTCCTAAAACTAAAAAAGAAAAACCGAAAACTCTAAACTCTCTCTCTCTTCCAAGAAAAATGAAGAAGTAATTTGGAAAACCCCAAAAACTGAATCAAACCGATTGAAACCGAATTGGATCGGCTCAGTCTGGTTTTGGATCAGGGGATGGGAAGTTCAATTAACCGAAACATAAACTGAAACATTTCAATTCAAGTTCGATTCCAGTTGAAATGGTCAATAACTGGCTTAAAGACTTGAAAGAAGTTATGTCTGACGCCGATGATATTATCGGTCTCAAATACTTCTATAATCTGGCTTTTTATCACAATATGCACGTTAAAGCTACAAACTATTCCAATGGTTAATACAAAAGTATGACTCTTCTCTACAAAATTCAATATGTTAATGAAATAGGTAATTCTATGATAAGATGATGGATTAGCTGAAGCCGTTTTTAGCTGGCAAAGTCTTATGATCTCTACCCATTCCATCCTTTTAGTTTATGCAATATCTCTATGATTCTTTGGGTTCAAGACTCATTCAAATAATTCTCCGACTATCAATTTCATGCAATCAAGGTTTTTGATGTGAAGCATTTAGAACTTGGAGAATGAGAGCTAATCCGGAGAACTTTGAACGCCATCGAAATCACCAATTATTAGTAGAGGATTGCAGTACTCAAACCTTTAGTTGGGCCACTGTGGAGAGTTATATGGAGTGGTACAAGAAGTTTTCCCATAGCTGCCTCGTAGACCCCAACCACCACAGGAGCTTGAGGTCATCCCAAATTAGAGATGATGTTAACGATGTCTCGGAGGAAGAAGTATGTATTTGCGTTACTATAATGTCTCTCATTTATAAGTCCTACGCTATATGAAAATTCATATATTAACTCATGCTCATTTTGAATGTAGCGACATCATAGACATAGGGCACATATGCTATTAGAAGATTTGATAGCTACAGGTGTAAATCAGGACATTGGGTACGTGATCGAGGTGCAAAAGAGGGTACACGATGAGATCCGATTTGACTGTTTGCCCTCCTCAAAGGCTGCTACTACGAGACAGAGAGTGAATATGCACTCACCGTCACTGATACTACAATCGGATAGTCGAAGCGGCCACAACAGGATGCCGAAATCCGCCACGTGTGAAGACAAGAACTCAACCGAAGAGAAAGAAGTGATATGGGATGGAGTGTTGTTTTAGGAATCTTTTCAAACAATGTTTACATGTTGCTATATGTGTACAGTCTAATTGGGTTTGAAACTCGTGGGGAGAATTTTTTTTATATATTTATATATATAATTTTAGTTTTCTAGGGCTTAAAAATGTCGCCATTTTCTGTATTTAAACTATACATGTTTGTAGGGCTTGAAAATGTCTGTTTAAATTATACATTATTAACACCTTCAAAATATATAAAGCTTGTTTGTATATGTAATTGTTAGACTTGTTTGTCTGAGCACTTCGAAATGCGAATGCTTCATCTTGAAATGCTGCTTCTTTGAATGCTACAAATGCTTCATGTTCAAATGTGACCATCTTTTTTGAATACTTCAAAGATTTATATACACACATTTGTACATGGGTGAGGTGAGTGAAGTAGTTGGAGAAGGAATTGATAAAAGTGTGGGTGTGCAAAGTAGGAAAAAAGATGTGTGTATAAAAAAATCCCTTAGAAAAAAGGGTGGGTGTACAAAAAAAAAAATTATAAGAAAAATGTGTGTATACAAAAAATCCATAGGAAAAAGGTGGGTGTAAAAATAAACCCAAAAAAAAGGAACTCATAATGATGAGTTTGCCCTCTGACGGTGGGTACCCACTGTCAAAAAATCAAGACAGACAGCAAGCACCCACCGTTAGGTGAAAAACTATGTCCTAACGGTGGGAGTCCACTGTCAGCTATAAAAATTTGACATCAGGCACCCCCCGTCATAACATCAGAGGAAAACTCCTGTGATGAGTATCCCTGAATTGGTGGATAAATTTGGGATTGCTCTTGTATATGTTAGGTTTAGTAGCGTTTTCTTGTTGTCAGCAATACTAGTACCTACACCCACCCACCTTATTATGATCTTATGATGTCCTGATAGGGGGTGAGTGTTGTCATCATCATTTAGCATTTATGTTGCATGTTAGCATAACTGTTGGTAGAAATATTAGCAAAAGAAAATAAAAACTTCAACATAAAAATTTCTTTTGCATTCATCGTATCATTTCTATAGTCATACCAGTTAGATAAAAAGATGCTGGTATAATCATAATAATTTTACCATTTAAATGAACAATGATGTACCTTACCTGAAAAGAAAATAAAAACACAACCTCTGTACCCCTTCCATTTGTACCTATGCCAGTTTTTAAAAAAAATACTGACATGATCATCTGTATATACCCCAACCTCAACAAAGAAAATATCGAATTCCTTCCATCCATCGATCAATCGAGGTCAATGATCGGATAATCTTCGGTGACAACTTTGTCATCATCATTGAGAGGGTTGAAATTCTTAGTTCCTTCTATGAACTGTGACGGCCACCCTGCTACACAATTATCTCGGTATCGCTTTCATAGAGCCGTCAGTAGTGGTATGGGACTATCTTTAATCAAGGAGACTATCACAAAGTGGCACCCACTCACGTGAGCAATGCAAATGACCTTATTCGTTGAGTATGCTACTGTCCACAGTGGGAAAAAATTCATACACAGTCGGTTGCTAAGAAGGACGAAAGGGATACGATAGCAAGATGCTATTAGGTATCCCATGACCGACATAGTTATCCAATAGGCACTGCGAGCATGATCAGTGAAGCAGTTGAAGAGTTTCATTCCGAGGTTTTCTTGAAGCTTTGAAACTTCCATGACTGCAACCTTCTTCCCTTTTTCCTTTGCTTAGCCTTCATATTAACTTCTTTCATGGCGTGCTCTAACCCGAATACCCGAATTTATCTCTTCTGGATGAGGTATCACGTTTACATTTGTTCCCCTTCTCCTTAAGCTTGTTAGGTTTACTCTAAGACAACTTCGACTCGACCATATAAGTCGTAGTGGGGTCTATCACCTCATGTAACTGTCTATAAATTTGGTCCTAAACAGCAGGGTCGGACCTCTCGTATCTGTTGTATATGCGACGAAAATATTCTCAAACTTTAACACCTCTGGAGGTTGCAGTAGTTTTCAGGTGATACAGTTTCTTCCACCGAGGATTTATGAAATTTAGAGGAATTTTATCACTGGCTAATTGCCATGAAGACAATTCATGCTCGCATGGAAGGCCATGTGTCTTGCACCGAACATGCCTGCACTAAGCTTCCATAACAGGCCACGTCTCAACTGCGATCCTGTTTACTTCTATTATTTACAACGCAGCTGTAGACACGTGACCCACTATGAGCTCGTAGAAATTGGGGCAATAATGATGCCCCCTCTTCAGTTTACTTTCCTCAAATGAAGCTCGTATGTGTATATGTTACAGCTTGACAACACTATCAATCTTCTCCCACGATTGTAAGAGGTCAACGATAGAAGATCTCAACTCGCGCTTGATTTGACCATGTGTGCTCTCGACTCAATTTGAAGTTGTGTTACCGAAATGCATATACTCGTTCATCTATGCTGAAATAAATTTTTCCTTGTATGGCTCTAACCAAGTTGCATACAGATAATGGAGGATATCCTAGTGATCCGTATGCCTATGGACCATGGCATCTATTGCGGCTTCGTATTCCTCTACCGATAAACTGTGCATAATATGATTCCATGCATGGTAGAAGGCATCCCACTCTTCTTTTGTATCAAAACCTTTTCTACAATTCTTTAAAACACCTGTGTTTATGTTCCATACATATAAAATGAGTTTTGCAATCGAAAAAATCACCTCGATTGCATTTATCAGTGCTTGCTCCGGATCGGTGACGAATAGCGATGGAAGCGCGCCTCCCTTGGAAAGGGATTTGAATGACTATAGCGCCCACACATAAGTGTTTTCTCTCTCAGATAACATGAACGCGAAGCTAACGTAAAAGTTTTTTTAGGTCGAGGTCACTCCGATGATACTCAAAAGTAAAAATTTATACTTGTTGGTCTTGTAAGTGCAATCCATGACTAACACCTGAGGGAAGATGTTAGCTAGCTCTATCGAATCCGGATGTACGAAGATGTCACTCAATACATCTGTTTTAGGATCTTTATGATGATAGCAGGCATGTTTGCATTCTTTAAACCTGAACATCAACTCTTAGAGGTGAGTAGTCTCACGTCTCTCGATCAAACACATTACATGTATCGCATTGTAGATCGTTTGAATGGTTGTACAATTCTCCATATCCTTTTTTCGGATGGTATGTAGTACATGACTAGACTTCACCCCAACAACTGACATCTCTTTCAGAACCTCTCTCTCATTCTCTTTCAACCGTCTGACATACGAATGACCTTCGCCAAATTGCCCTGGGGGATGGTTGTGAACTCCGTACAATACGTCTAACCTCCATACAGCCTTCCCTTCTTGTTTAATCTATGTTCCTTGTAATGAGAACAGACAACCTAACTTTTTCATAAAATTTGTTCTCACTACTTTACTTTTGGATTGTCCATTCATACGAGAACGAAAATTGCCTCATCTCTCACAACCCAACTTCACCCTTGCACAATGGCCTTGGAATTCTGTATCATGCCTCTGAATCATAAGCACAGTTCCCACTTTATTCGTGACACTGCGAGCCCAATCTATCATTTCATCACGGGTACTAAAAAGTTGATTTGTAGTCATAACGAGAGTAAAGTCCGTATTCTGTGATTGAGTGTCTATGACCTGAACACAAATACATAACGTTCATAACATTATCACTATTGAAAGGAGTCAATTACATGAAAGAAATCATGCACATAATTTTGAAGACTGCTATTTTCTAATTATTAAAGGGCACAATATACTTTTAATTATTTGAAGATTGTCTTTGGTTACAAAATAATTTGATTGACTGTATTTGGTAAATCTTATTTACGAGCTCAATGTTCAACTATTTTTAACAATGAAAACATATATACCCTCTCATAACTTACTTCGAGACACTCAAAGATTCAATAATAATGTTTTTTTAACTAAAGCCATTCTATTTTGAACCAAAGTCAATCCATAAAAAATGTATATTAATATTTCATAAATAAATTTGATGTAGAAATGAAATGGAACCTACCAAACCATTATCATTAATACATAGAAACCTTAAATTTACTTATGGAAATTGCAAACCATTATAAAACAAAATCATTAATAATAGAATGAAAAATAAGTCATTTACCTATACAGCAGGTTATGATTATGTTCGAAGAAGTTCCGTCAACTCCAAATCATCATCATAGGACAACAACTCTTCAGAGTTATCATCCGCGTCTTTCGAACTCACGCTCGGTGTTCCCAATAGCACTAAACCTAAATCGAAATGAGGAAGAAGAAACCTAACCCTAAAATCTCTTGAGGAAGAAGAAGATGGTCGTGAGTGTCCAAATAAGTAAGAAGATTGAATGTGGGAGCATGGGGAACGTGGAAATTTTTAAATCGCTCCGCAAGAAAAAAGATTGGAATAAGTGCGTGTACCGAAAGAATTGAGTGGGCGTATTTCGCTCATGATTTTCTGGGAGAATTTTTGGATTATTTGTCTCACACATGCGAGCGTGGATGAACTCAAAGATTCCGTAGGTGGAAATAAAGGTACCATTTTTCTTTCGGACTTTGGCAGCTCTGTAATTCCGTGATCGGTACCAATATATGCTCTAAATGGTGCACATACAAAATAAGTATAACAACCATTATTATTTGGGTAGCTCTCTTCACACCTACACGCTCTCTGAAAGCACCCAACTTGATTGGGTCGGATCAGACGATGGAGATCGTGTTTTACCCCGATCTTTCACACAATGGATCTTGACACCATGTCGCACCTATCAGACGGTCAAGTTTTGATTTTACATGGCACGGATCCTCAAAATATGGCCCTAAAATCACATCTGAGCATGATGTGTGCCATTGCACACAAGGTGCACTTTTTGGGGATATGTAACATGCGGAATAAAAAGCTGACAGTCTGGTAGGTGCGACATGGTCTCAAGATCCATTGTGTGGAAGATCGGGGTGAAACATGATCTCCATCGTCTAATCCGACCCAATCAAGGGGTTTTAAGGGGTCTCTGACGTAGGTGCTTTCAGAGAATGCATAGGTAGCTTGCACCTATGCGTTCTCTGAAAGCGCCCATGTGTGCAACCCCTTGAAAACTATTGATTGCGTCGAATTTGATGATGGAGATCATTTTGCACTCTTATCTTCTACACAAGGGATCTTGAGACCATGTCGCGCCTATCAAACGATCATTTTTTTATTCCGCATGTCACATATCCCCCAAAAGTGCACCTCGTGTGCAATGGCACACATTATGCTCAAATGCGATTTGAGGGCCACGTTTTGGGGGTCTGCGACATGTGGAATTAAAAACCAGACTGTCTGATAGGTGCAACATGGTCTCAAGATCCTTTGTGTGGAAGATTTAGGTGAAACGCGATCTCCATCTTCTAATCCGACTCAATCAATAATTTTTAAGGGGGTTCTGACATACAGGGCCGGCCCTGAGCCAAGACCCAAGAGGCGTCCGCCTCGGGCCCCCAAATATTTAGGGGCCCCAAATCTTGGAAGTCTGTACTCTTTACAAGTTAGTTGATTAATATAATTTTTAATGTATAAATATATTGAAATGATCTCATTATTTAGTTGGTCAAGTAATTAGTGTTGTTTTACTTTTTACGACAACAAGTTGTGGGTTCAACTCTTCTCAGGTCTCATATTTACATTTTTTTTTAAATGGGTCATGGATCGGGTCTCGGTCAGGTCAGTGCAAGTCATTGGTTGGATCAGGCCGTCCATATATATTGACCTAGTAGATTCTCTAGCCCAATTTTTGGCCAGACTAGATTTTTTTGCCCAAATCCTTTATATTTAGGATACATCTAAACGCGCCCAAGTGTTCTCCAAAAGCGTCCATGTCCCAGATCCCTTGAAAATCATTGATTTATTCGAATGAGATAATGGAGAGCACTTATCAAACCTATCTTTCACAAAATAGATCTTTGGTCATGGCCCACCTATCAGATGGTAAATTTTTATTCCATGTGTCACAAATCCCAAAAAAATAGCCTTGAATCATATGACATACATCATGCTCAAATATGATTTTATGGCTATCTTTTTGGGATCTATGACACATTGAATCACAAACCGACTGTTTCATAGGTGCACCATGATCTCAAGATCTATTGAGTGAAAGATATGGGTGAAAAACGATCTCCACCATATGATTCCAACGATTCAATGGTTTTCAAAGGGTCTGGGATGTACTCATATATATAGAAAAATTAGGAAAACAGGACTGCGCCAAATAAGTTTTGGGGCAATATACCCAATGCAAAAGTTTGGGGTAAAAGGGATTGACACGGTTTACAAGATCTCTAAAAAGGCATTTGGTCAACTGTAAGAAAATAGGCAACTTGAAATTACAAAAAGACCCTCAATACCCTTCTCTCTCCCAACCTAAACGCTAAATGTCAGATCCTGCAAAACTCAGTCTTCGCCATCTTTAACTTCAACTGTTGAAGGGTTTGTTTCCTTAATTTAAGGAGCCTTTGAGAAGTCTATTAAGTTGGTTTCGTGGAGAAGATAAACTCATTTTTAATCATATAATAAATACCCAAGGGTCACACAAACACCTTTCTATCTCACCTTCATTTGCCCACCACCATTAATAAGATTCCTTCAACACTCTTCTCTTCCATTGGATTGTACAAATTCTCATCTGAAAACCCATTTCAATTTCTGGAAATATGGCTGGTTTTTCTATTATTCAATCTATTTTCTATGAGACTAGAATAGAATAATAGTTGTTTTGGGGCTTCTATGCCTGATCTGAAACCCTAGAGAAAGAAACCCTTCTTCTCCTAGAGAGAGAAACCATTCATTAATGGCTGATGGAGAAGATGATTGGACGGCACCTGATGCTTCACCATTAATGAAGGTCGTCACTGATGGAGAAGAAACCATTCATTAATGGCTAATGGAGAAGATGATCGGACGGCGCCTGATGATTCACCATTAATGAAGGTCATCACTGATTTTGAAACCCTAATTTATGGAGAAGATAATCGGACGACGCCTGATCTGAACTAGAGAGAGAAACCCTTCATTAATGGCTGATGGAGAAGATGATATGACGGCGCCTGATGATTCACCATTAATGAAGGTCATCACTGATTTTGAAACCCTAATTTATGGAGAAGATGATCGGACGGCGCCTAATCTGAAACCCTAGAGAGAGAAACCCTTCTTCTCCTAGAGAGAAACTATTCATTAATGGCTAATGGAGAAGATGATTGGACGGCGCCTGATGCTTCACCATTAATGAAGGTCGTCACTGATGGAGAAGAAACCATTCATTAATGGCTAATGGAGAAGATGATCAGACGGCGCCTGATGATTCACCATTAATGAAGATCATCACTGATTTTGAAACCCTAATTTATGGAGAAGATGATCGGACGGTGCCTGATCTGAACTAGAGAGAGAAACCCTTCATTAATGGCTGATGGAGATGATATGACGGCGCCTGATGATTCACCATTAATGAAGGTCCTCACTGATTTTGAGACCCTAATTTATGGAGAAGATGATCGGACGGCGCCTGATCTGAAACCCTAGAGAGAGAAACTCTTCTTCTCCTAGAGAGAGAAACCCTTCATTAATGGCTGATGGAGAAGATGATCGAACGCCACCTGATGATTCACCATTAATGAAGGTCGTCACCGATTTTGAAACCCTAGATCTCAGGCACATGATCTGACCCATTAATGGAGGTTATCAACAGTTGGCACATAATCTGAAACCCTAGATCGCCGCTCGATGAAAGCCATTAATGGAGTTTCTCTCTCTAGGAAATGGTGTAGAGACGATGGGTTTCTCTCTCTACATCTCCTAGAGACGATGGGTTATTTGGAATATTTGAGAGAGAGAAAGGCAATATGGGCATTTCATGTGAAGTGTTTTCTTGAAATAGACCAAACCATTTTTTGAAACCTTAGAAAATTGTGCCAATCCTTTTTACCCCAAACTTTCCCGATGAGTATATGGCGCAAAAACTTTCCAATTTCAATCCTCTTTTTCTAAATTGCCCTATATATATATATATATATATATATATATATATATATATATATATATATATATATATATATATATTATTTTTATTTTTTTATTATTACATGAGCTAACAATTTCAGGCTTGTCATAGTTCTATTTTTTGCAAATGACTTGTCAATTTTGATCTAATCAACGAGACTTATTCAATGAACATAATTTTCGAATTTTTTAAAACTGTTAAAGTGCTGAAATATGACAGTGAAATATTCAATGACAGTTAAAGTAATAAAAAATATTAAAATGTTATTGGTTGGGTTACTCAATCCATCGAATATGTTCTACTATTTAGTTTTTCTCTTTTTGTGTTGTATTTTTTTTTAATAGACTTATATTAATTTGTTAGTTGCATTTGGAGGGAGATCATTTATCCCTCCAATCTTTCCCATGATAGATCTTCAGATCATAAGCGTACCATGATTAGATAGTTAGTGTTTTATTTCACGTCGCACACATGTTAGAAAAGTGACCTTAACATCAAGTGCACACTCAAAATTGATCTTAAAGGCACTTTTTTTTTGTGTACCACATGAAATAAAAGATTGGCCGTTTGATGGTACGCTCATGACCTCAAGATCTTTCAAGTGAAAGATTCGGACAATAAATAATCTCCATCAACTTATTCAATGCAGTCAATGTGCTTCAGGGCGGATGGATTTAAAGGTTCTCAACTAGTCTCACACTTGTCATAGACTCTTGAAAAAGACTTGAATATTTGGTTCAAACCTTTGGGACAATGAGTGGACCTTACAACTCGTATGTCTAAAGGGTTAGTATTAGGTGTCGCGATGCATCAAGGAAGGTGCATGGGTTAATCTTCTTCCCCATTCAGGGGAGTTGCACATACCAATGTTTTAAAAACTGAATTGGCCTCCGAACCGTAGGTTGCTCCGGTGTGAGCGGTCCAATCGGTCAACAAACTGCGTTCATCACTGTTCTTTGGCCGGTCAACGAAGCGAGAACCACAGTTCGAAGCGTTTTCAGGGGCGATTGACGGTTCGACAAGTTCGACCGCAATTCGTGTCGGATTATATTTTATTATTACAAACCTATATAATATATACTTTTTAAGGTTTACTATAACTTATAATTTGTAATATTTTATAATTTATAGTATAAAATTTGTACTTATTTTCATAAAATATAAATATATTAAGTATGCTCTAATAAATTTCAAATTTCCCGTGTACGAGCGGTTTAACTGCTATTTAATTAAACTGGTCGAACCATTCCAACCGCACGATTCGACCATGGTCCTCTAACAACCTCACAATTCCTCAAAAGTCGGCTGGCGGCACAATTCGTTGTTCAACCGGCCGGTTTGAAGGTTTGGACTGCTTTTCGAATTCGATCACGATTTTTATCGGACCGAATCTGTAATGACCTGATTGTTATATATCTTTGACTATTTGACCTTTACAACCTCGATGATGTTATTTGTTATGGACCAATTAGAATTCACATATGAGAAATATTATTATTTTTTTAATAGCAAATATGATATAATATTATTAATACATATTTTAATTTATAATAAATTATTTTAAAATATGTGTTGGTGCAATAGTAGGTGCTCTTGATTTTGTTGCAGAGGTCTAGAGTTCAAGCCTTCACAAATTTTATGACATTTTCTCCCTTCTCAAATTACACCAAACATGCACCATTTTCTCATGAGTTTTTTTGGTAAAAGTTAGAATAGAAAGAAAAGTTTAAAAAGAATCCAATTCAACTCAAGTTCCTTTGGCAAACCACTTTATTTTCTCAAATCTCTACCCAGTCAAAACGTGTTCTCATTGAACTTTCCCTCTTAGCAAATATTCACGCCAACATGACACGTAAAAATTCTGATGTGACTTTTCACGATCAATCTTGGCCTTTCGCAAACAATCGTGACTCAAATTTTATACAATCCTAATTCTTTACGATCGTAACTATAATTTTGTGCAATCGTAAATCACGATTGATCGAGCTTTTTTCCTTAGAGTATATAATTTTGCTTATCTTGCAATTGTCTAAGGTCACGATTAGTCATGACCTTACTTATCACGACCCGAAATTCTATCTCCGCATATATCCTTGGAGCATGCTAAGCGACATACACCCAATCGTAGTTCTCACAATAATGGTTCCAATTTAAACTGTGAAAGTCAACATATAAAGGTGGAATATAAATGCAATCATAAATACTGAATAAGTGTGATAAAACTACAAATCTACTAATAAAATATAAATCCAATCGGAGACAAATCCGATAAAATAAATTATAAAGTCCGCAATACTAGTATCAATAGAACTCAATACTAAGTCCACAATGATCAGTAACCGGCACTCGAATCAGGATCAGTACCGTAGTCCTCCTCATAACCGGCAGCGTCGCCCTCCAAAGGCTCCTGATACTCAACGCCTGCGGGATCAATGAAATCAGCGTCGGCGAGATCTAGATGGCTCGCATCTACTCCACCAGCGTAATCACCTGCAACTGTTAGATTATCGTGGGATGAGTTTACTCAGTCACGTAAACTCAGTGGATACACCACCAATCCACCCCATACTACTCAGGTGCATTGTGGGTGCATCTTGTGAGTGATAAATATGGTATATCAAAGTAGATAGCAAAAGAAAGGCAAAATCACATGCATATCGTAAATCTCATATCATATCATAAATGCAAGACTATGATCTAGACACTCATATCCTAGCGTGTCTTACCATATCTCATAACATATCATACCATGTATTATTATCATTCTCGCACATACATCTGTACATCGTATAAGCGTAACTAACATACTAGTGAAATCCTAAATGACCTGTGCCAGAGTCGCTGCTCGAGCTACTATGGGAGGGTCAACATAGTATCATACCACCATATTATAACGCCCTCGTGTCATACTCATACTCCACCTCCCAGCCAATGGGGAGACATAATGGCCAAATTCACTTATAACACACTCATACTCATAATCTCTCCCAGAGATCCGTCTTGGCTGAAAGACGTTGTTGCCCTTACGGTGGCTACGCAAGGAACAGTACATACAGAGACTTAAGTTTTTTATCTTTTGCTGGCCTACGCAGCAATGTTTTATTATCATACTGGTATCATAACTTATCTTATCTCATACTCATATCTTATCATACTCTTATACTTAATCCTATGACAAACTATAGTGAGGCAACCTTTCTAATTCAAGCTTCCCAAGAAAAAGGTTCCGTAGTAACCTGAATATACTTCGTGCGATAGTTTATACTACCATAGAGGTGTTACATCCGTACATGGACACCAATATACCGAGTTTCACGTAACCGTAAAAGAAACCTCACCACAGCTAATGCCTATAGTCGAACCTCATAACTTAACTCATAACTCATACTATCATATTTGAACTCGGGGTGATCGGGTCGCCGTATATGCCACCGTATACGAGATTACACTGAATTCACACTCACCCGACTCGTCATGGGTCCCATTCCACCATGAATTGTAAGGCATGTGAATACGGTGTATTTCTCGCTTCGATACTATCTCAGCGAATCACCACGCCCAAGCATAGACATGATCTCACATATAGAACGGTTTGTACTTAGATTTTGATTATGCTTATATTTATATTTATTTATATACCACACCAATATAATTATAGAATAGGGTTATAAGTGTGATTTTAATAATTGTAAAGGTCAGAGGTCGGTTTCATAAAGGCATCGAAGTTTTAACACTTTGTATTATCGAAGAGGTCGCGTTGAAGCGATAAAATTGAGATATATATATAT
This sequence comes from Chloranthus sessilifolius, assembly GCA_021018995.1. Classification (NCBI taxonomy): domain Eukaryota; kingdom Viridiplantae; phylum Streptophyta; class Magnoliopsida; order Chloranthales; family Chloranthaceae; genus Chloranthus; species Chloranthus sessilifolius. The sequence continues at coordinate 137,368,483 of CM037588.1, read as the reverse complement.
ATATATAATAATTAGATAATTAAATTAAATGGTATTTATAATTATTAAGTTATGATTTATCATGACCATCGATCGAAAGACCTTATAATATAATATACACAGGAACTTTGGTAATGAGAATTGGAAAATAATATTAAATTCGAATAGCCTTAAGTCATTCAAAATTAAACCCAGCTTGTTACTCTATTTTGACCTCTAGAACGTCAGATTCGTGAAATGACTATTTCACACAAAGTTGTAAAGTTCGCTGTCTTCTTTCCAATGCCATAAGAATCATATTAATATGAGGTCGAAATAAAAAGATATGGCCAAAATACCGGGACAGGTGCATCAATAGTCACGAGGTCGGGTTCGTGGACGCGAATTTGAGTTCGCAGTCATGAGTCCGGACTTGAAACTTCAAGATGGTACAATTTATTATTCTTTTAATTAAAATAAAAATATAGTTTAATTTTTGAGCTTAATTAATTTTAAATAAATAATAATATAAACTTGCAACAATAATATATATTATTATAGTCTTAGTAGAATGATAGATTTCTAATTATATTGATTTGGAAATAAATAATATTAATATGATATTATGCCGATTAAGTCAATCTATCAAATTTATAAATATTATAATTTGATTAATTTTACAGACATAAAAGAGGAAATAAACATATTAAATATGCAAACCTAATATAAGGTAAAATATTAATGGCTCAAACAAAAGGGATTCTTGAAAAGAAAAGAGAAATAACATATAAACCCAATTTACAGTTCATACAATTTTAATAGAAAAATAAAATACTAAACATGCAGATTAATCATACTTAAAAATATTCATGTTTAATTAGTATGTAGATTTAAAAGGATGTAGACATATTAAATATACAGACTAAATAGAGGGTAAAATATTAATGGCCCAAACAAAAGGGTTCTTGAAAGGAAAAGAGAAATAATATATAAACCCAATTTACAAAATATACAACTTTCAAGGGAAAGCATACATTAAACATATAGATCTATTAATTTATGAGATATTTGGGTTTAAAAAAGATTTTTAAACCCGTCGATGCGTGATCGAACGCATCCTACGCGACGGGATCTAAGAAGAATAAGATGGATTGATGGGTACCCACCTCTTGAAGCGTGAACGGAAGATCAACGGCGATTCGGGTTGAAAAGGTCGATTCCCAAGGCATCGGCTCGTCTAAGTGTTGAGAGAGAATAATTTCTTATTATAGAGAGGAGAGAGCTTTTAAAGTTTTATTTATAATTGTATAAAATTTTAGGTCAACTCTAATTAACATTTTTCGTAGGAAATTTAATAGAATAGGAGATTTTTACACGAAATAAGAATTCATACTTAACTTGGATAGCTTGAGAAAAGGTTTCGTTCTAGTACTTTGCATAAGCACTAAAGCAATTGGTGTTTCTCTCCCGAAATTACAGTTATACCCTTTGACTTGCTTGATCACTTAAAATGGGCATAACTTTTTATATTCTTGTCAGAAGTCGTCAAATTATATATCGTTGGAATCGTATCGATGAGCACTTCGCAATGAGTCTAATTTTGATATGAGAAAAATTAAAAATTTTCTATTTTAAAGGGTGGGTTTCGATTCCGATGTGGAGCGTTAGCACAGTATATAGTGTGGTGCATCATCTAACACCGTTAAAATAAAATCTAAAAATTCGAGTTGTTACATTACTCCTCTTCAATCCTGATCCTCATGATCTTGTCATATATGATTTTAAATAATAACATTTTTGAATACATAGGTTTAATAGAAAATATATATTATTATTTGTTATTAATTTCATAAGGTATAAATTAGTCTAGTGGTTGTGAGCTTTAACCTTGTGTTTAAGGTTGAAGTATCAAACCTTCATAAACTCTAATGTTATTTTTACATTTTCCTATTTAGAAACCCTTATACTATATTTAAGTAAATGTGTCGAACAGTTCCTCTTCAAATCTTATCTTTCTCATTACTAAAAAAAAATAAAAAATAAAAACTTATATTTTCTAATGAGAAATTAGGATAAATATAAAAATGGCAAGAGAATTTTGATAAAAACTAAATAAACTCAAATTATCTCCAAATCTCCTTCCGTTCATAACCAAATCAATATTGGACCTTACCCTATATTACTATCCCAACCCAAATAACCCCTAAAAACAATGTGTACAAAATATTTTCATTCTTCATAATCTACATGACATGTATGTTATACCCTTAAATTACGCGAAACTCATGCTTAGCTTCCCACGCCACTTGGCACACATGCTTCATTTCTCTCTTCACGTGACACAAAATCTTTCTTACGATCCCAAATATCTCACAACAACAATCGCCAAGCCAACCCACCTCAATGTTATTCTTCCTATTTTCTCTCTGAGACAACCGTAAATCTTTTAGCTCTCCACTCTTAATAGATTATCAAAATTGTACAAACCTCCACCGAAATAAGTAGGCCGTCATCTTCTTTTTCTTTAAAATCTATTTCATATATCCCTAATTTCTCTTCTTATCCTAAAATACCTCAAGATCTCAATCACCTTTTACTTTATTTAATATTTATATATTTTATTGACAAGATTACTCACGGGTTTCGATGTGAATTACCATTGTACATAAATGAAGGAGATCGACCATCGGTGTAAAATTCGAATTTATTCGGTCAAACGATTGAAATAGTTATATCAATCCATTGCAACATTACGACCCGAGGTAGGGGAAATTTAATTATTTATTCCTTGACTGATTCATTTGACTAATTAGTGGTGTATAAATATGAAACTACTTTTTAATTCATTATGTCCTACTTTTAGCCCACTTATTTAACTAATCATGTGTGAATAAATTATTTTCATTGATTTTTATTTCGTATTTTATAATTTATTTAAATAATTAATTAATTGTATACTGGGACATGTATATAATTCTTATTTATGATATTATATTATGCTAGTTATGCCTTTAATAATGTGATTTAGCATGAAAATTAGTGGTAGATACTGAAATTTTAACTCTAACCAATTTGAGTTTTTCCCTTCATTCAATCGTAAAAAATTTTATAGAAAAAAAAATCATATAAACTTTTATAGACTTCCATTGGGCGAACTGCCAAAGGGGTAATGTAGATGGCAGTGTCCTCTATCAAAGCTATTTTTACATCTAAGGCTAGATCATTCTCTAGTCATCTCAAAAATTGACCCTAAGATGTCTACTTTAAAATCTGTACAGTAAATTCCTGCACATGATTTCTAGGTGTTTTGTGAATGTACTTTTGACCTTTGATCATACACACATATGAGTGGAATCAGGAAACTTTTAGTATGGTCAACCCCTCACAACCTTTAGTGATCTTCGTATCTGACGGTTGAATTCGTCTGATTCTCACAGGAATTATAAAACCTAAATTTTTTAGTAATTAAATCATACAATTCGATCGGATTGCATTATAATTTCAGAATTATTATATGCACTATGCCTCATTTTCTTGTGACGATGGGGTCATGACCGTTCTAACAAGTTATGAATATTTATTTTATTCATATTGCACTATATATTTTTTATTCAGATTCATTAATTGTTTAGTTAAATGTATAAAACATATATTTTGATGTATTTGGTCCAGTCAAATATTTATTTTGTATAGTCTATGCTTGACATTTATTTTGTAGTGATCGAAATTGGACTTAATATCGAATACTTATGTCAAAGTGGGTGTGCATGTTTAATACTAATATTTCATTGGTTAAGATATGACATGATATGATTGTTAAAGAATGTATAAAAAATTCAAGAAAATGTAATAATAAGACAAGATATGTCTTCGTTATGATTCGGTATTATTGCATATCACATTGGACCCTTGTCATGTGTCATCATGCACTACAAAAAATGCGACTATTAGCAGCAACCAAAACTGCCGCTAATACCTTTACCGCTAATAGTCTTCATAGCCATTAATAATTTTTTCGTTAATAGTGGCAGTTTTTGGCTGCAAAAAACTGCAGCTAATAGTCTTATTTTTTGTAGTGATGAGTTGTGAAAGCCATAGTGCTATAGGACTCTATTAATAGCAACTTCTTCGCGATGGTCCCATAGCACTGAGTTCGATGTGATTGATAACACTATCGGATCATGACTATCCACATATGATTATTAAGCAAGAAAATGTAAGAGACGAAATAGTCAAGGGTATAATAAGTCCAAAAAGTTTCAAAACATGATTAAATGTACATGAAAGAAAAAGAAAAATTATGATATAATTTTATAGCAAGACAAGACGATTATTATTATTATTGTATGCTAAGACATGACATGAATTTATAGCAAGACAAGACAAACTCTATTATTATTCATACTCTAAGAAGGCAAGTGACTCAATGCATGAATGATTTATAATACTTAAAGGATCTCATCATGACAAGATAAGACATATGCCAAGCACGAGTCACCTTACTTAGCAAAAGCTACGGCAAATCAAGAAAATTATCCATGGGCAACGATGGTTGGGATTCCCATCGGTATATATAAGTATTAGAGCTATGATACATAATTATGTACAGAGAATAATTGAAGTTAAATTTAAGTCACGTAAGAGTTTCTAGACATGTGACGCCAAGACAAGATAATTGTTCATGTGCATGTTTCATTGAATATGATGAACAAAATAATAGAAGTATAATTTCTCATAAGTATCTATTCATGATTATTAATCGACTACCTTCACAAGAATGGTTATATTTCGTTGTAATTTTCTATCTTAAGATCATTATTATGTTAGTCAAATAAAATTTATTATATGCATGCGTATTGGTTAAATGTTTCAAGGGATGAAATGTAATTAATGTCTCCCTACTAAGCACCATGGATATTTTGTGCTCACCCGACACTTTGTGTTACAATTCATATTGACCTTGAGCTTCCGGAGACCAAGAAAGCCAAGGAAGAGGATTCAGAATATTTTCCTGAATAATCGAAACCCCAATTGGAAGATCTCTACGCGTAGGATTCACGCACTTCTCCTTATGAGTATTAGGGGATACTATTTTGATGACATCAGTTACTGTCTCATTTTCGTTATGGATGAATGATACTAGGATTGCGAGACACATGATTAATATTTTATTATAAACAGACAAATAATATGTGTAGATATTTATTTTTTGTGATAAATAATATTACTCTTATAAAAAGACATCTTTTTGGATATTATCATTTTTGTATGAATTATCAATTAATAAAAAAAAAAGGACTCGTGTTTTATGAAGAATGATACCATCAAATTTATGATTAGATGTCTTGCAAGTTCAAGTCACGAAATTAACAGCCCGATATTTTAAATTTTTCTGTATGAAATTTCGCATCATTACATAATCGCTTGAACTCACGATTTCAATCGAACGACAGTTCAACTGCAGTTCCAACCTGATTTTCAATACACTGACACATACATACTTGACTGCCAAATCAATAAATGTCCAAAATAGGACTTCCCCATATGCATGTTCATAAATATTTGTGCATATCATGAAGTTTGACCATTTTTTAGACCAAGATTGATCTTACCCATGCACCGCCATTGGCGCTAGGGAAATCAATGGGCAGGGATCAGGCTCGAATGCTTTTGAGCTCGATTTTTGAAAGAAAAAAAATTAAATTAAATCCTCACCTCACTCACTGGATTTGAGCTAGATTCAAGCCATTAGCATTATCAGGCTTGGCAGGGCTAGTACAAACTCAAGCTGGGTTTCAATAGGCCCGATTATTTTTCACCCTAAAAATTAGGTTCGATTAATTTTTACCCTAAAAATTAGGCCCGAACCTACCGGGTTTGGCTTGTTACGTTTGAGCTTGGATTTGTTATTTAAGCCCACACCCGACCAAAACTGAGTTCTGCCAAGCTCGGGGTGGTAGATATATAGACCGAGCAGGGCCAGCCGGTGAACCCAATTGCTACCGCTGACACTTTGTACAGATACCAACTCTTCCAAGACTTCCTAAGGTACCGATCCAATTGCCAACGTGTCACGAACGCGTCATTCTACATAGCCCATGCCTTGCGTCCGTGCCTCACGTTTCATGCGGATAAAGGGCATATGCCCAACTTGATCGGACTTGAACCAATGTTGCACCTTCACCCGACTCAACCAATCTATAAATGTCCTATTTTTCTCAATTTTACATATAAAATGTCGGGTCTGGTTGACCCGGTTCGACCTCATTTTTGTCTGAGTCGGCTAGACCACCCGACTTGACCGACCTGACCAACCTGACCCTAAGGTCAGGTCAGGATGCTTCATGCTCACCCCAATTTGATGCGTCAAGTTTATATTACCGACCCAATAAGAGTCAAGCGGGTCAGGTATCAGATAACTAATACTTGGCCCGTTGACTGCCCTAGTGCTCGTGAAAAGCAGTGGGGCTACAATAATACCACCTTGGATAGGGAAAATTCCTGACCATGGGCTATATGTGATTACGGACACTACATGTCATGACGCGTTCTGGGTGGGGACTCAAGCCCATGCTAGAAACAAAATCGGGGAGGGGACTTAAGCATAGAACTAAACAATATCTTCCGTTGTGCGCTCTTATATGTGGATGACACGTTTTAAGTAGGGACTTAAGCCCATGCCATGAACAAAATTGGGGAGGCAACTTAAGCCTAGAACCGGACAATATCTTCCATTGTTCACTCTGATATACGGATGACGTGTTTTGGGTGGAGATTTAAGCGCATGCCAAAAACAAAATCGAAGCGGGGACTTAAGCCAAGAATCGGACAATATTGTGGCATGTGGGTCTAGGTTGTCATAGGGGCTTAGGTAGCTAATGCCAGCTCGAGCAATGGCTAGGTCCAACTGGTTGAACATGATGTCGTATTCAACCAGATCTCCAATCATTGGATATTGGATAAACTTTAGAGTACTTTTAGATCCACCCACCAAATCTTTGAGTTCACCCATGTTGAAACACATTGGCTACATTGAATCAGAAGATGGAGATTGTTTATCATCCCAGTCTTTCACACCTAAAAAAGTGACCTAAAAATCAATTTTGAGCATGCACGTGATGTTAAGGTCACTTTTTTTGAGATGTGTGTCATGTAAAATAAAAAATTGACCGTCTGATGGTATGCCCATTATCTTAAGATCCATCATGTGAAAGATTGAGAGGATGAATGATTGTTATCGTCTGATTCAATGCAGTCAATGTGTTTCAGCGTGGGTGAAGTCAAAGATTTGGTGGGTGAGAACTCAAGGACCTTTAAAAAGGAGTGCTGGTATGTGTAGAGAACTTAGGGGTCTATGTAGTGAAATTCTTAGAAAGGATGTTGGGTTTTCTTAGAAGGGAGTCGGGGTGGTCCACCTAACCTTGTGGAAGAAGGGACACTCGAACCCACAAAATGCGGAAAGGGTACCAACATTTACACACACCCAGGGCCGGCCCTGAGATTTTGGGGGCCCAAGGCGAGTTCTTAAAATGGGGCTCCTCTTTCACATTAATCTTAAAAGTGAAAAACAATTGCCATAATTTTTTTTTTTGACAAATAAAACAATACTCCTTGCTTTTAGATTAAAAATATCTTCATATTCCATCCATTGTTTATAATTTGAAAATGCAACTAACAAATTAACGAAAGACTATAATAAAAAAAAACGTAACAAGAAAAGAGAAAAGCTAAATAGTAGAACGTACTCGACGGATCGAGTAACCCAGCCAATAACATTTAAACATTTTTTATTACTTTAACTGCCATTGAATCTTTCACTGTCATTTTTTATCACTCTAACAAGTCTTAAAAAATTTCAAAACTTGGTTCATTGTATAAGTCTTGTTAAATAGATCAAAATTGATAAGTCATTTGTAAAAAATGGAACTGTAACGAGCCTAAAACCGCTATTTTAAGTTAGGGTTATTTAATAAGAAATATATATATATATATATATAGGACGGGGGATATACGCCCGGGCGTAGAGATATCTCTGTGCCTATTGATATGAGCTCGACACATAGCGCCTCTGTCATTGATGTGACTTTCCCTCATTTTCCTCATTTAACCCAGCTTTAATCATGGTTACCACTAATAGAATCAGAAAGACAAAGCGTAGCGAGGCACTGGGGATATGTGCCTGACATCGTGATTACGAATGATTACATTCAAAAAGACCATCTTCTTCGAAGCATTTACGCTTCTATGAAGGAGGCGATTGTGCTACCTATACGGCGCGCTATCGCGAATATCAAGAAGCGTAGCGCTTCGGACAACGCTCAGCAAATGATATGAAGTGACGTCTGATGTAATATCATTTATTACCGTCTTCAGAACATTAAATAAGAAGCGGCGCATGATATTGTGGTTTTCAATGGTTATCATTACAATTGAAAATAACTATTTAAGGCACCTGTAATATCCTTAAATTTTTGAACCGTGTATGTCCCGTTAGGTGTACGTATCAATTACGACACCTGATACCATTTCGAATTTTTAGATAAATCATTTGAATTGTTTTAGGTTCCATCTGGTTCTCTTGGACAGTAGGCTAACACGCCGTTACGGTGTAATGGCTTAGCAACAGATTTAGTAAATACGTGGTTTGGGGTGGCTAGCTCCACACTGAACCGAACTCTAGTGGGATAAGATATAACACCTAGCATAGGTGTATTCGTTTCACAACCGAACTTAAGTGGATAAGAAAAGTTAACACACAATGTGGGGGTGTGTGTGCTTCACAAGAAGCAATGCCCAAAGATATTAAATTTGTAATGGCTTCTCACGTAAGCCATTTCATTACCTTGCATGAAATTGAAGAGAAAGAGGAGAGAAAGGATTTTTGCCGCACATGAGCCTCGTTACACGCCGGAACATTGAATGAGTTGTTGATCTCCCTCTCAATCTCTTCTTTTGCTTCGATTAATTACCGTAGGAGAGCGTTGATCTCGGATGGATCGTGATCCGCGAACTCCACGCTGATCAAACCCTCTTTTACTTCGTTAGAAACCCTCTTCATAGAGGGATCCGCCTCAAGATCACCTTCACGCATGAGTCTTTGGTTATCACGTGTGTTTGGAAGTTATTCTTTGTAGTCCGTCTCCGTCAACAATAGAGAGAAGGTGGGTTCAAAAAACCATTGTACGCGAGAGGCAAAAATGCAGGGGATTTCGGATTCCCGAACGTCGTATGCGTTAATCTCGTGAGATTAGAAAGGTGAAATTTCATGGTTTAATTGTAGGTTAAATTGTGGATTTGTTTCCTTGAATTTCTTTTGAATTATGTGGTCCTGTATGGGAGAGGAACAAAGGAAGAAAAAGAAAAACAAATCCAAAATTGGCAAGTTTATAGAGTTTTTGACAATCGCCCGCGCGACTTTGGAAACTCACGCGCGCGAGTTTCCTCCAGCTCTGAAAGTTGCGCGCGCGACTAATACTTTTAAATAGGCTAAAGGCCACTTAGAAATTCTCGCTCGCTCGAATATGTGACTGGAGAAGTTGCTCGCGCGACTGTGGATCTCGCATGCGCGACTGAGCAAGTTTGGCTACCTTGGGATTTTCTTCGAAAAATCTCTTGAAACTATAGATCTTATGGTCCTTCGATCATTTATAAATGGTCTTTGAATGTTATAGGAGATATTTTGAGGATCGGAATCATGCGTTAGGACTTCTACATCGTTCCAAGTATTTTCGCATGTCTCGAACCTAACGTAGAGGGACATTCAGAACCAATCACATTTTTTTTTTTTGAATTGCATCAATCTTTTGACATGATGAATGGAATAAAAAAATGAATTTGACTGCATTCACCTTGTATTCGAACTCTTAGGGAATTATGTCTGAATTTGTTTTAAACAAGATATGTGCACTATGAACCTGAGTATTGAAAATAAGCTTTGAATGTACATCTGAACTATTCGAAATCCGAATTCTAAAATCCAAACTCTGAAACTCTAGAATTAGTCTTAAAAGTAACACACTGCACTATGATGACTTATATATTAAAATATGCACATTGATTTAAGGTTCACATGAATGAATCCCCCAGTCCGCTCGTTGCACCTGTGCAGAGGTTTATCTGTACACTCAGAACTGGCCAATGGTAATCTGATTCTAAATCCTGAAAAGTGTTCATTGAACGACGATGGTTGGAGATTCTCATCAATAAATTTCGTCTCCCAATATTATGTGTGCGTAGGAGATTAGTTAAGTTATGATTTAAGTTAAGTACTCAGATAAGAAACTGCATGTGATTCATGAACAATTTGATTTCATTTTGAGCTTTATCTTGCGTCTCCGTTTGATATGAAAATGCATATAAGTTAGCCATTAAAATTCCGTCTTGAATACGATCACTGAATGTCTGTTTTGATAATGTTTTGACTCTATTATCTGATCCAAGCACTCATATGATAAAGATGTGAATTGTTTGACTGACCCCTACTAAGCTTAGACTATTAGCTCACCCCGACTATACGTCACAGGTGCAGACGCAAAGCAGTCAAAACCTGATAGTGACCCTGAGGACGTCCCTGAGGAAGAGGCTGAACTCCTACCATAGGAGTACTTTCCTTAGTGGGCTTATAGTTTTGGGCTTAGTACGTCTAGCCTTTTGTTGTAAAACTTTGGATTCAATACTGTACTAAACATATGTTTTGTGAACCACTGTTTAGGTGATGGCCGGCTATCACCTGCGATTCATTTTAGTTCTTTTGGTCATCTGTTCTAAATGGAAATAGAACCATTATTTTATTTATCTATTCTATTTAGAATTGGAGATTTCTTTTTCCATAATGATATAGCTTTTTGAGTATTTATCTGCTTTGAATTCTGCTTAAGTGTAGATGTACCAAGTACTCTGTATTCTGATCTTGATCTAAGAATCGACGGCATGGATTTTTGGGGTCAAAAATATGGGTAGTCACAGCACCTATTCGGGGGATGTTGTCTACGCTCCTTGCGCTTACGCCTCGGTACCAAGCGTTTGCACTTTGTATAAGACCAGCAAATGCTTCTTCACCGGGTGCTAGAGCGACTATGTCTATAATATCTCAAAAAATTGATCGTTTAACTTTGACCTCGGGATCCATGCCCGATTGATCGTAGGTTTGACCAAGTGATGGTCAAACATCGAGTTCATGAAGTGATGAACTGATGTGATGAAATTATGACTAGGTGTGTGGAATGGTATTGGTTTTGAGCTACATACACCTATCTATGGTGTATGCGCTTAACACCGAAATCAAAAGAGAGGATATAAGGATTTTAATAACCCTAGTTTTCCTTTTGTTGGTTGTTGAGGAGAGAGTCAAGAAGAGAGAGAGAGAGAGAGAGAGTAAAGAGGAGTTAGGGAAGTAGAGTTAATACAAATCAAGAGGAGATTAGAGCATTGAGTTCCGGATTCAACGTGTTGGAATCGTTGAAGCAAAAGCTAGAGCCCTAGCCATTCCAACCTAGATCTTGATCAATTTGAGAATTGATTGAGGTGAGTTTTAAATTGAAGTTAATGCATAGATTGTAGATGTTTAGACTCAGTCAAATGTGCTTAAAAATAGTAGATTAAAGGCTTAGAAAAGAAGGGAAAAGATTTGGAAGAACAGCCCAAAAGGGGGCTGAATCTGACCAAATCGATTAATCGAAATTGGGATTCGATTAATCGATTTTGGTCTGGAAGTTGAAAAGTCAAGTAAGCCCGATTTTCATTGATCAAATTTTCGATTAATTGATTTGGATTTCGATTAGTCGATTTGAAAATCGACTAATCGACTGGGTACCTCCAGTGGCTGGAGAAAAGAGACCTAGGGAAATCGACTAATCGAATTGGGAAATCGATTAATCGATTTTGGATTTCGATTAATCAATTTGGGATCGACTAATCGATTTCAGACTTTCGACCACTCGATTTGAGAATCGACTTCATTATGTTAGAGACTTTGATTAATCGATTTGGGATCGATTATTCGAATTGGAATCTCGATTAATCGATTTTGAGAATCGATTAATCGATTTGGATTTCGATTAATCGATTTTGGGAATCGATTAATCGACTTTGACAGTTTTGCTTGGCTTTCTAAATTTTCTTTGAGATTCGTGGAGGGTCTAAGACCTTCTTCATTACATATTTAGTGATGTATTGCATGTGTTATGATGTACTATAGGTGGTACGTGTGAAAGCGAGTACAAGGAGCCGCGTGGGACCTTGATGCTTGGACCATCAGAAACTGGAGGTAGGGAACACCTTGAACATGTACTTTAATTTCAAGAGCATGTATGTAGTGATATAATTATCAAATTTGAAGTTATTTTAATTACGAAAAGCTTTGTGAAAATGGGTGTGTGTGTAACACCAAGAATGTGAAAAAGGCAACGGTGTGATGCATGTGATTAAGATCAAGCAATTTAATAAGAATGAGACCTCCCCAGGGGATGAGAAAGTAATAAAGGCATCAGGTGTGATGCGGGTATGTATACATCCCAGGGATGTATATATATAGGATTGAATAATTACTGTTGAGGCCTAACTGATATAAGATAACACACTTACACGGTGAACAATTATATGTAAAGCACATATTATTTTTGTTATTTGAGGTTTGATAGGATACCCCACCGACGTGGCGGGATACCCATGACTGACGCGGCAGGATATCTGTGACCGATACGACGGCCAATCCGTACACCAGTGCGGAGGTTTATCCGTAACAGTAAGCACATCCCAGGGATGTTGAGATGAGTTTTTAACCCCGCCGCCTAGTGAAAAGGGGCTTGGCTTGTATTCCTAGGGAATACTTTATAACAACTGTCTATTTAGATGACGATAAAGGGTATCTCATCGGGGCTCAATGCTATATTGTTCGAGGATTACTTAAGTTGAAGATTTAAGTTTTGCTTTAAGCCTGTTCAGTGTCATTCATGATAAATCAACAGTAAAGTAAGAAATGCTAATTACCAGTAAAACTTGAATGCAATTCATCAGCTTTTAAACTGTTTTCTAGCAAATGCATAGACACATCATGCTTAGAATATCATGAAATATATGTGAGTCTTAATTTATATGTTCATTGTGTTTGTTCCCTATTGAGATAGGATGTAGCTCACCCTTTAGACTATACGTCGCAGGTCCACTGATAGCAGCAGCCGAGGCTTCAGGAGATGTAGATCCGAGTGATTCGAATTACGTGCCTGGAGACGAGTTGGAGCCTCCACCCGAGGACTTCTTCTAGGAGACTCTGTTGTGTACTTTTACAAAGAGTAGTTTTTGAGAGCTAGTTGTACGGCTTGGTATGTCAAGCCTTCTTTTTGTTAAACATGTAACTAAATTGAATTATTCTTTTGGCGAACCATCTGGGATAATCTATTTATCACCGATGGTTCGGGTCGGTTCTCTGTTCATGCAATGGCATGAAAGTAGAACTGTCTTTTGCATATGCCAGTTGGGCATATTAACCGTTTCTGCTAATATGAGATTAATTACTTTATTTATCTATTTGTGCTTGTTATACCAATGTTCCGTATTTAGCTTTGGGGCACGGTCTAAAGGATCATATTGATGGCACGGGTTTCGGGGTGCCGAAATCCGGGCTGTCACAATGTTGAAGCGTTAGCGCTCCATTAGAGAAATGGAAGGCGCCTTCCATATGACATATAGGGAGTTTAAGTTGACACGTAGCACTATTTTCTGTGCAGCGACGTCCGGCCTTACTTCATTTATTACCATCGTCAGAACATTAAATGAGAAGTGGCGCATAACTTAATAGTTTTCTATGATAATCATTACCATTTGAAATGACTATTTGAGGCCCCCCTTCAGGGAGACCATTTATTGTCGAATGTTTTGCATTCAAATGTTTAGCATTAATGGTTCTTTTGTCAGAGGAAGTTTGGTTCATTGAGAGAAGTGTTAGCATTCTGATAGGAAGCGCATGCGCTTTCTTCTCTTTGCACTTGCACGACTAACAGTAAGCGTTAGCGCTCCGTATATAACACGAATCGCTCCAATTGTTGACATGTAGCACCATTTTGTGTGAATCGGCGCCTCACCATATGTAATTTATTACGATTGTCAGAACATTAAATAAGGAGCGGGGCAAGGCGGGTGGGAATATGACACCTAACATCGTGTTGTGCAATGGTCATTATTCCCATTCAAAAAAAATATTTAAGGCAGCAATTTTATGAATAACAAACTCATAAATTACTTTTCACCTTTACCCTCTCAATTTTCATATTCTTAAAGCGCAGTAAGAAGCATCAAAGCAGCGAAACCCTATTTTTGCATCTAGTACAAAGGTTAGTATCATTTTATTTCCGTTCCGCTTTTAAAATGTCAAATAGAAGTGACATCCTTTTCATAGATGAAGTATTTGCGCCTCATATATGGGGGCGGGCGCCTCATATAAGGGCGCGGGCACCTCAACGCACAAGCTTTTGGAGCGTTAGCGCCCCATCATTTGAGGCGCTAGCACCTGTTCATGGAAGCGACAGTGCTCCTTCTCTAAACTTTTCATTTTTCTGTTTCATATATTTTGAAGATGGTTCTCAAGACTCCAGCAACTAAGTGCACCATTCGAAAGTATCAGGTCATTTATGACGAGGCATCTAAGCGGAGGAAAAATTTGCTTAAGGAATCAGTCTTTGGGGTATTCTTTGTGGCTTCAAAGGACGTGATAAGAATCAACAGCCTCCTGGACGCAATCATCAAGTTCTGGGTCGATGGCAATATTTGAAATGTTGGGACTTGCACTATCAAATTTTGGGCACTTGATTTTGCCTTGATAACTAGTCTTCGAATGATCACCCCCCCATGTTACCCTACGAAGGTGAATAGTCCCAAAGAACAAAATATTAGAGAAAGGTTTTTCAGGGGCCTAAAAGTTGTAAAGAGGAGAGACATCTTTGATCTCATTAATAGTGTCGAGCAGGATGCTAATGCTGACAATGCTTACGAGAACTTTCTGAAACTCTGTCTTTTGTTCATCCTCGACACCGTCCTCTTCCCAAAAACAAAATATATCCTTGAGGAGTCCTACCTCGACCTCATTAATGATCTCGCCAATTTCAAGCAATATATATGGGGCGAGGCCGCGTATAATAACCTTTTAATGTGCATGGACAAAGTGAAGAGGAACATGGATATAGCTGAGAAGGCAAGGACAAACCAGGATTATAATATTTATGGTTGCACTATTGCCCTGCAGATAATGTCGTCTTCCAAAATATCCTATTTTATTTCTTACGAAACGCTGACGATTACAAAAGTCATCATTTTTTTTTCTTAGATATGGGCGTACGAGATTAACCGTAAGTGCGCCACAGCCAAGGTTGCTAACGACGTTCGCTTCTCAAGGCTGCTGAATGGGCAGTGAATGACAATACGAGGAATTTGTACATCAACGATTTCGAGAATAAGGTATATTCGATACTAGGTGATATTGCATCCAAGTATAGGCGTTGTCGCTATAATGCGCTTCTTTAATGTTGAAGCATTGTATTTGTTGTGCACCCGACCCATCTGATTTTGGATCGTGGCCCATCTAATGTTGGACCTCGACCCATCTGATGTTGGATTATGACCCATCAAATGTTGAATCTTGACCCATCTGATATTGGACCGTGACTCATCTGATGTTGGACCTTGACCCATCTGACGTTGGACCTCGACCCATCTAATAGTAGACCTCAACTCATCTGATGTTGGACCTTGACCCATCTGATGTTGGACCGTGACCCATCTGATGTTGGGTTGTGACTCATTTGATTCAGGACCACGACAATAGTTCTCCTTTGGCTTATAATACCGATTGATCAATTATCATCCTGAAATATCGATTCAGAGACCAAGACCACTATTTATTTAGTTCCCCTTTTTTTTATCGATTGAGTCTTTTCGATGGAGCGCAGATGTGTTCCAACTTATACTTGAAGGACTAATAGTCCTTTACAATTGTATTATATTATATTCACATACTATAATTATGTTTTACCATAATCAAAGTATATGTAGTGTTAGAGTTTCAAGGCATATGGGCTCTAAGCCCCTTTACATTATAATATATTATATAATAATATTATATTATAGTCTTATATTATATTTTAATCATATATAAAACAAGGTACTCAATTGCCATGGTATTTTAAATAATATAATTTAGTTTGCTTCATTGGTTGGGTATACTAAGCCTTCCGAATTCGTAGATTATTATAATAACATTCGTATATAAAGGTTGGGCACATAAGCATGTTCCGAATTCTTTTCATCGATCGGTCGACACTTTAATACCAATCGATCAATTCTGAGCCAAACTGACTGCATACACTTTATTAAATTCGATCGATCGATTTTCACTTTTCAATCGATCGACTTTGTACAGAATCGAACCATTGTGCACTTTAAATCGCTTTAAATTAGACGATCAATTCCAAAAATCGATCGATCGATATGTACTCGAATTAAATAGTCTATAAATAACCGATCAATCGATTCTAAAACCGATCGATTAATTCTCGTCCGAGCAGACAACTGCACTTACCTTTTTATTTCACTTTACTCACAACCAAACTTTAATATACCTTTCGATCGATGGTCATGATTCACTTAACTTTTAAAATAATAAAAAAATTTATTTGAGCATTTAATAATAATACTATATATATATATATATATATTACTTTTATCACTTCAACGCAACTACTTCGATAATACAAAGTGTTAAAATTTTGATGTCTCATGAAAATCGAACTCTGACCTTCACGCTATTAAAATCACACTTTATTCTATATTGTATTGAGAAAAAATGTTAATAAATATATATATAAATATAATAAAATCTAATATAAATCTTTCTGTACATATGCTATTTATGTGTCTCCATCTTGATCACATTATATGAGTTATGAGTAAGGTCATATATACACGAGTGTATGAGATTATGCCTATGCTTGGGCGTGGTGATTCACTGAGATGGTATCGAAGTGAGGGAAATATCGTATTCATATGCCTTTCAACTCATGATGGTATAGGACATCATGACGAGTAAAGTGAGTGCGAATTCAGTGTAGCCTCGTATATAATGGCATATATGGTGACATCACTCCTGAGTTCTAATACGATAAGATAGGATATGATATGAGTTAAGGTACAAGGTTTTGACCTTTAGGCCATAGTCATGGTGGGGTTCCTTTCACGATCACGTGAAACTCAGAATATAGGCATCCATGTACGGATGCAACACCTCTATGGTAATATGGGTTGTCACACGAAGTACATTCAGATTACTACGAAACCCGTCTCTTGAAAAGCATAGTTTGTAAAACTTACCGCACCATGGTTCACTGTAGTTTCAGGTCATAGGTGTATGAAATAATATGAATTGGTAAGATAAGATATTTTATAATTATGATAATAAGACACCGCTTTTGTAGGTTAACAAAAAGATTAAAAACTTAAGTCTCTGTACGTATCGTTCTTTGCATAGCCACCGTAAGGGCAACGTCTTCGGTCAAGACGGGTCTCTGAGAGATAGGATGAGTTATGAGTCGTCGGCCGCCCCTGTGAATTGATGGGGTGTATGATATGAGTATGATATGGAAGGCATTATGATATGGTGGTATGATACTATAATAACCCTCACATGGTAGCTCGAGTAGCGACTCTGGCACAAGTCGTTTAGAATTTTATGACTGATAGTTACGCTCATGCGATGTACAGAAGTATGTGTGAGAATAATAAGATATGATATGTTATGAGATATGGTGAGGTACATTAGGATATGAGTGTGTCTAGATCATAATCCTGTATTTATGTTATGATATGAGTTCTTCGATTTGTATATGATTATCTTTTTCTTTCAAATTTCATTGAGATATTATATTTATCACTCACATGATACACTGATAATATGCCTGAGTAGTATGGGATGGATTGGTGGTATATCCACTGAGTTTACGTGACTGAGTAAACTCATCCCACAAAAAAAATTAACTGCTGCAGGTAATTATATTAGCGGAGTTAATACAGGCTATTCTGATCTTGCGGGCGTTGACTTCTTGAGCCGCGTGGATGCTAAGTATTAAGAGCCTTGAGAGGGGGACGCCTATGACGTGGGCTCGCGGCGTGGCCATCTGGGACAACCGCAGGGCCACTTCTGCTACTAGTGTTGTAGTATTGGTAGATTCAAGCTGGGGCATCGTTGGTGTGTCACCAAGCTATGAGGGTTTCGCCTTAGATACTATGAGAGCTTCGATCGTGGGCCACGAGGGCATGCGACATGGTGGCAGATTACAGTCGCAACACGGTCGCATGGGAGAAGACGTGGGGCATCATGGGCATATTGGTGTGTTAGATGGGCAGTATATCAAACCAATACGTTTGAGGTCCTCCCGTTATTTTGCCTAAACTACTGTTTTACCCTTATATATGGGGAAGTGATCTTATCAACTACGTGACGTGTCACTAGCCTAAGTGATCCACTACCGAACACGTACGTTAGCCTTGTGGGCTTGAGTTCGTGCATCCAAGCCTTGCTTGACACTTGGTCGCTCTAGTTATGTCGTGTACTAGAGCCATCATATTTGGGGTGGTTTAGAACCACCTCCACGGTGTGATTCCGACCCCAATGTGGGGTTGCTCCTTTGCTAGCCGCTGCATATCACAATATTATTTAAATTCAGGAATCCACACAGTCTCTAACCTAATGCATTACCGTACAGGTTTGAGACTTGAATAGGCTTATCTAGTCCGAAAAATTAGGTGTCACACAAGAGTATACATTGTAAAGAGTAACTCTGTGACACGCCGCTGGTTATCAAGAGGACTTTAGTGTTGACTTTGACCCGAGCGCCGACTATTGACATTTGTGGACTGGGTACTGGGTTAGTTTTACACTATTATTTGACTGTATGATTTCTTGTATCAAATTTATCTCCGACTTTTATTTTCTTGTTATTTGTGGATTTTACCGTATTTATTTCATATTTATGGCTGCCCTTATATTCTACTCTTAGTTGTTGGCTTTCACATATTTCATGAAACCAGATTTATGCGAGAACTTTGATTATGTATATGTCCGTTTAGCGTATCTGGGAGGCGTGCGGGTCGTAACTTGGAATTCTAGACTCTCAGGATGGAGTAGAATTTCAAGTCGTGATAATGAGCAATGAAAAAAATTTATACACAAAAAATAACTAAATAAGCGGACAAACAAGTAAGCAAGTATTTCTATAAAAATAAATATAAATAAATAAATAAAGTAAGCAAGTATAAATAAGTAATTACTTGGTCCCACACTTATTTGCAGCCACTGGCACCCAGTCACAAGCTTGGATGTCATGGTTAGGGGCAGCTCGATAATCACAATTATGTTGTGAAAAAGAAATTAGAATAATAAATATGAAACTGAGGCAAGAGAGTCAATTGCAAGTAAAATGAACGATAAAAATCGCATTTGGTTTTACCTTCATTTCTCACCACGGTTGATTCCATTGACTGTACAATTTTTTGTTTTTTATTTTAATTTTTTTCACAAAATAATTACGATCATCGAGCTGCTCCTAGCCATGATATCGCATTATGAGATTGGGTGCCACGTGGCTGCAAATTAATGTGGGACCAAGTAAGTTATCTAGTCTATAGTACTACCAATATAAGTGATAGAAAACTTGTGTGCAAACGAACAAGTTGACAATATATAGTAACATTGAGGTCTCAAGTTTATTCCCAACATACTCATTGAATAAAAAGATGCACAACTAATATAAAACTACAATAATTTAGACACAAAAGGATTCTTCAAAGTTTAAATGAAAGCGAAGAGAGAACCATAGCATACTTGAATTTTAAAGCACAACAATAATTGAAACAATTTTCTACACATAATGGTAAAAATATAAGTGGTCATTGAGGAGGCGAATGGATGATTTGGCAATCGGACGCTAATCCGGGTCCCGAGGTGCTACACAGCGGCTAAAAGATCTTAAATAGTCTTTTCGTAGTATTTTTTCACATTTCTCTCCGAAGAAGTATCTTTTCAGATTTTGGTTTATCTCTTTACCGTTATTTGAAAAGACATGAGTCTGACATCTCTTCACCATAAATGTAAAAAGACACAAGTCTGTAAAAGATTCAACAGAAACAATAATCTCTCTGTCTCCTTCTCTCTTACGCCCTTATTGTTTTTATTTAAAAATCTTTTTGTGTATCAGAAAATACATGTGACAAGTTTTTTTTCTAGAAAGTACAATCTAGACACTAAAAAAAATAAAACAATTTGCGGCAGCCAAAAACTATCGCTATTAACAAAAAACTGCCGCCAATACCGTTATTGCTAATAATTTTAATAGTATTTTTATTAATAGTGGCAGTTTTTTAAAGCAAAACACTGCCGCTAATAGCCTTATTTTTTGTAGTGAGAAAAGAACATATAATTCTTGGCAAGATCAGACTCTATTGTATCCTGAAGACAGATTCGCTGGGACCCTGATTGGATCATCATTTATCCGATAGAGTGAAAGTATCAATTGTCTTTAAGACAATGTAGTGAACTACGTGCCTTGGAGTCATTTTCAATATCATTTCTTTTCAAAAGAAACACCATCTAAGCCGTCTAACTTAAATATTGTAATCTAAATATCAATAATGTAAAAGAGTGGCGTGCAATACAATCTCTATTATATGATTCATGGGTTGAATCATATGATAATGATTGAAGATTTTCATATTGTGACATTTAAATCAGGCAACCTAGATAGTGTCTCCATATTTAAATCAACATGCAACGGCCATAAACTTTTACTTATATATATATATATATATATATATATATATATATATATAATACCCTCACAAGTTAAGTATATAAATTTTTTTTACAAAAACCTCACTCACACACATTAAAATTTCATTAAGTGATTTTAAATAATAAATTAATTTACAAGGACTCTTCATATTCTTCTTGCTTTATATAAACTAGGAATAGAGAGTTGTTGGTCATCTTTACATTTTTCTCTATTATCTTCTTTTCGGAGACCGTCTACCTTGAGTGCATTTGGAGGAGAAGGAGAAGAACATTGATTGGGAGCCAAAAAGATTTAGCGTCTCCAAACTGTTGGATTCAAAGAAGGCAGGTGATCTTACTCATAGCTCCAAACCGTTGCAAAGTTCTTATGATTTTTTTCAAAAGTTACGAGTTTCAATATAAATTTGATGAGCGTACATATGAATTTTCAAATGAAATTTCAAAGGAAGTGAATACTTGAATATCGGGAGTTCACTTGTGTCGTAATTTTGGTCGAAATGGTCCACTTGTGTACTTCTTTAACAGGAAGTAAATTCCATCAATCTAGATTGACACGGTTGACATTGGAATGTCAAAAAATAAGGAACTCTCATTTTTTTTCAAAAGTTTATATGAATGCAATTGTACTTGGATCGGTGTAATTTTTATAAGGGTACCATTAATAGCACCCACGGATTCTTTCAAGGCAATTACGCCCAACATCATTGATTGCTTTAAATCAGACGATGGAGATCACGTTTCGCTCCAATATTCCACACAATAGGTCTTGCGATAATGTCGCACCTATTAGACGGTTAGTTTTTTATTTCACAAGTCACAGATCCCCAAAAAATACCCCTAAAATTAGGTTTGAGCGTGATGTGTGTCATATGATAAACAACTAAATAACTGTTTTTAGTTTCAACTGCTAATATTAAAGTCCACCAATTGGATGATTCTCACTCACTTATAGGCATGTTCCTTTGGGCTAACACATATTAGAGTGATACATTGCTCCTTAAGCTGTACGATTACACAGATTCCAATCTAGGGAGGGTGCTGAAGAAATTTTGGCCATTGCATTATTTAGAAACGTCTGATTGCTACAATTTCACTGTGGGAAACAAAAAAAATTGGACGGTCTAGACTGATCCGGACGTGTGTATGTGCTAGTAGTTGTATCATTAGCTAAATGCCATTTGCTAGTAAGCCTTTTATTGAGGATCCCGAAAGGCATAGAGAGCCCAGATGTAGTATCTATGCAAACTTGCACTAGAAGAGGATCCATTTTTGCTGCTAAGCCATTTCAAAAAAAGTAACTAAGTCAGAAAAATTGTAGATATAATTATGAGGTAACTCTTTTTCACCCGGATCTTCCACCAAATGAATCTTGAGATCATTTCTAACCTATCATAGTGACAGTTTTTTATTCCACATGTCGCAAATCCCCGATATATGGCCCTTGTGCGCAATGGCACACATCACACTCAAATATAATTTTAGGGCCATATTTTGGGGATATGTGACATGTGGAATAAAAAACTGGTCCTCTGATAGGTACAACATGAGGATAGCAATGATAGCAACCACTTGAAAACCGTTGATTGCTTCGGATTTGATGATGGAGATTGTGTTTCACCCCAATCTTCCACAAATGGATATTGAGATCATTTCTAACCTATCATATCTTCCGTTTTTTATTCCACATGTTGCAGATCCCCAAAATATGGCCTTGTGCGATCTCCAAAATATGGCCCTTGTGCACAATGGCACACATCACACTCAAACATGATTTTACGGCCATATTTTGGGGATTTGTGACATGTGGAATCAAAAATTTCTTATAGGTGCGACATGAGAATAGTGAGGATGGCTCTGTTTGTGCCCACGCGTTCTCTAAAAACGCTCACGTGTGCAGCCACTTGAAAACCATTGATTGCTTCAGATTTGATGATGATCTTCCACAAAATGGATCTTAAGATCATTTCTAACCTATCATACTGTCAGTTTTGATTCCACATGTCACAGATCCCTGAAATGTGGCCCTCGCAATGGCACACGTCACACTCAAACATAATTTTAGGGCCAATTTTGGAGATCTGTGACATGTGGAATCAAAAATTAACCGTCTGATAAGCGCGACAAGATCTCAAGATCCTTTGTGTGGAATATGTTGGTGAAACACAATCTTTGTCATCTGATATGATGAAATCAATGATTTTTAAGGGGTTTTTGACATAGGCGCTTTCAGAGAACATGATATGGCACTTAGCTTCCTTAGGGATCAAATTAATTCCCCTCTGATACACCTTAAACCTTTAAATCTGTGAGAAAGAAAATTATAAGTTTTGCCCCAACGTCCGAAACCTCTCGAATCCCATTGATTGCTTCAAATCAGACAATGGAGAGATTTTTTTCACCCCGATCTTCCACTAAACATATCTTGAGACCAATATCCTAATCAGACGGTAACTTTTCATCCCGCCTATTACAAATCCCCAAAAAATGCCCTATAATCACCTTTGAGTGTGATGTGTGTCATTTGATTTTAGGTCCACTCTTTTGATATCTATGCCATATGGAATCAAAATTGGAACTTCTTATGGTGCGTTCATGGTCCCATGATCTATTGTATGTAAGAACTAGGTGAAAAATGTTCTCAATCATCTGATTCAAGGTTGTCATGGGTTTTCAAGGTGTTTTGAATGTTGGCACTTAAAAAAAATCTGTTGGTGTGAACTGTTATGACTCGAGTTTTAGTTGACCATATTTAATGGTGATAGATCTAAGAAGCAGCAAGTTTGGTACTTGTGCGCACACCGTAATATGATCCAAACTTTTTAAATTTAGAAATTTCTTTTATGATTCCGTTTACAGAAAAATAGTAGTTGAATCTTAAAAGTCCTACTACCATAAGACAACTAAGGCATGTAGTTTAATTCCATTAATTATAGGATTTGATTTAGAAATCATTTGAATCCTAAAAGGACTCTTGCTAATTTATACTAGTCAAACTTTCCTATTTAGACTCCTTCTCTAATTTCTTAGTTAGACTTTTTCTCTAATTACCCTTCCATTATAAATAGAGAACCTAGCAACTCCTCATCGGATCTATATCGGTCTTCACGGCGGAACTACACCATAGGTTCCAATCTTATCGACGACCCGTGCATCCTATTCTGAAGCCTAATCTTTTACCATCGAAGTTTCTCATCACCGTGATTAATTTATCGAAAAAAAATGAGCTCTCCCAAAAAGACTCGGGCATATTGTCTCTCGAATCCGATCTCCATCAATCCAAATCATCGCAGGATTCGAATCACGCTTTAATAGGTAAGTGCCTCTAAATCTATCTTAAAATTATTCAGTTATTTCTTTAAAGAAAACTCTAATTTTCTCCCCAATTTTAACTAGTTTCAGACCTTAAAAACATAAAAAATCAGCCTAAAATTAATAGGATCGTTTTTCCTAAATCTTCGTGAAATTCGGCCAAACTCTTCAACAAATACAGCCTCGGTATTTTAGCCATAACTTTTTACTCCGAATCGGATTGACGTAATTTTTACGACATTGGAAAGAAGACAACGAGCTTTACAACTTTTTGTAAAATAAAAATTTCACGAATTCTATATTTTAAAGGTCAAAATTGAGCTATAAGTCGGAATAAGTTTTAGATTATCCAAAGTTGCAGGGATTTGACATTATTCTCTGAACTCTTGAGTTATTTTATACTCAACTTATCTCAAAGCCTGTAAATCACTAATGCCATATATAATATATTAAATAACTTTCATCAGACATACGTTACCTCTTTTAAGGCTCTTATAACCTTGAATGGATATGTGTGCCCCTTTAGGGTTCGAAACACATCTAATCGCTATAGCAAGTAATCACCAAGTTTCATAAGCACAATTAACTCCAATGAAGTGTATTTTTGACTCAATCACAGAATAAATGTACTTAATATTTCTTATTCTCTATTTTATTTCAATGTTTCATATGTTATGTTTTATATTAATTTTCTTCAAGAATATGAAATACTTAGGGTGCATGTTATAATTTTCTTCTTATATATGTTCATCATCATCATATGACATACATCATGTAGAAAATTATAATATGCCATGAGCATGATAAGTTAAGAATAAAACACGACACATGATATAAGCCTTCGTCACGGTGGGGTTTCTTTCACGGTCACGTGAAACTTGAAATATAAATGTCTATGTACGGATGCAACTCCTCTCTGACAATATGGGATGCCACACGTAGTACATTCAGGTTACTACAGAACCCGTCTCTTGAAAAGTATGGTTTGTAAAACCTATCGCACCGTGACCCATTTTAATTAAGTTTTAAGTAAATATGATAAAGGAATATATTAAGATATGACATGTAATAAAATGAAACGGCAATACGTAGCACCCATTGAAATAATGAAATAGGGACGGCGATACATAGCGTCCATTGAAATAATGAAATAGAGACGACGATAAGTAACGCCCATTGAAATAATGATATGGGGACAGCGATACGTAGCCCTCATGTCAGAAATAAAATCAGGATGGGGACCTAAGTCTAGAACCGAATAATGATATGACACGTTAAAATACGCTGTAAAGGCCACCTGAATATGAATTAAAATTAGTAATAATAAAACTTCTAATATGTTACGTATATTAAGTTAATAAGATAAATAGGAAAAAAAATAAGAAATATAAGTATCATACATATTTCATTTTATGTTATGCTTTTCAATTCTGATATGATATGATCTAAGGTTTTAGATATTTTTGACATCATGTAATATTTGATCTATTTCAAAATACACCGCAACTCAAGCGATTGCACGCACGATCACCTAAGTAAGTTATGGTGGATCGATTGTGTAATCCACTAAGTTTACGCGACTGAGTAAACTCACCCCCCTCCCAAAATTTAATAGTTTTAGGTGAGGACTCCAATCATCCTACTTATGATGACATGGAGGCAGCTGTACCGGAAGCGGCTGACACTACGTCAAAACGATAAGAAAACCACTTTCATAATATCCAAAAGAACCATTGTCGTAGCAGTAGTATAATAATCAACTATTAAAAACAGCAGTTTAATACATTAAAACAGTGGTTTAATTTATTAACCATAATCCCACGCTATAAGATATCGTGCCCAGCCAAATAAGATTCACTTTTTTTGGCTATTCTGAAACCGACTCCTCTCTTCTCTCTCTCTCTCCCCGAAACCCTAGCCTCCATCTCCCTCTTCTTCTCTCTAATGAAATCTGACACCAAAATCTTCAACTAGTCAGTGCCGGAAGAAGCCGATCTGGAGAGCGGCGTGGTTCCGGCGACAACGAGAGTCATTGAAGCAGAGATCAGCATTGAAGGTTTTCTTTTGATCGAGATCGAGTTTTGGAGCCCTCGTTTAACCATTTGGCAGATCGAAATTGATATTTTGGCGATCAAATCAAGTGATGGCGCCCAAAACCAACAATATCAAAGGTCATCTCATCATCTTCTCTCCCTACTAGATCTACTTTTTTACTTCTTGATCTGTTTCTATTTTTAAAGATCCTGATTTAGATCTACATAGAAATATTTTCAAATTATGATTTTTTTATTGTAATGTGATGACGAAGTGTTCTACAATTAAATGTTCTCCATCCGGTGAACCTTCATGAGATTTAAGTGTTCTACAATTATAGCTTCTCCATACATTATGATCTTCATCACCGTGAATATTTATTTTTGGATATCTGCTAATGTTTTTTGTGAATTACTCTGTTTACTGTGATTTGAGTGGAAATGGAGATTTTTTTGTGAATTACTCTGTTTATTGCTATTTTTGGATATTTGCTAATGTGGTTTTGTCCATTTTTGTTTGTTGGTTACTCTAATGTGGATAAGCTGCCATTTCTTTGTTAACTTTTAAAAAAAATGTTTTTGTAAGAATTTGGATCTCTTGTAAGATCTATATAAAATATTCTTTAATATGACATGTTCATAACCATATGTGAATGTGAAATATGCGATGAACAGAATCGGAGGTTGTATGTTACCTAAGTCCGTTAATTATTTCTTGTTACTTTTCTGATTCTCATATAGAGGCATTTTAAGGTTTTCTTTCCATAATGCAAAGTTTCCTTTTTCTAATCCAATTATCCAAAGAATCAACATTTTTTATATTTACTTTTTACATCATTGGATGCTGAATTAGCCCATTTTTGGACTTCGGTATTCTGTTTTTAAGACTTCAACTAGAGGTATCTGGAGTTTCGGAAGGAATTTGGTGATTTTGATGATCACATCTGGTGAAATTTTGGTCATACTGTCAAACTGTAGCAAAGATTGATGAAGCAACAAAGAAATCCAAGATCTTTTAAGAGATCAGTTGAACAACTCACAAGATATGACACCAATCATGCCGTTGAATATAGAGAAATGAACTACATATTTGATTAGGTTGAGGAGAATGGAATGTAGAAAGATGTTGTCTGATCCCATCTATCCGATCTCTCGTTTTCTGCGTTCAATATTAGCAACTCACATTTTAAGGGTTTGAACTAGGGTATAATGGAATGTAGAAAGATGTAGAAAGATGTTGTCTGATCCCATCTATCCCAACACTGAAAAACACTTGTTTTCTTCTCAATTGAGGAACAAAAGTAAAACAAAACCAAATATATGCAAAGATATTGTTATTTTGGAAATAGGACCAATCAAAACTTGAATACCTAACCCAATTGAAAGAGGGCGAGGTAGGGATGCAAGCAAGGTCATCTACAGTCCTTGGCAGCCATCACACCAATGGCAAACACGGACCAAAATGGGAACTTTGTGCACTACAGAAAGAAGCATTCCCTAACAGGAGAATCCAGGAAGTCATGCATCTTTTTCTAGGAAGGGTTCATTCAAGAGTTCCAAGTCATATTTTGTGCCGTTAGAAGATTCAAGAGACGCATCTTTAGTAGCCGGGCGATGAAAATATGTTTTGAGGTCTGTGAGGATGATGGTGTCTCACATTTATCATGGCACGGGTGAATTTGTAGAGATGGAGATGAAGTTGGTGACTTGATAGAGGGCTTTTGATTCCTATGATTGCATAGCTTTGAGGTTTGTGAGAATGATGGTCAGATTTGTGTCTAGCGAAGGGCTCACTGTAGTTTGAGGGGTAGATTTGGTGGGAGATGACGGCAATGAGTCGGAATCAGTGATGAAGAAACCTTGGCTGAGATGGTTCATTGATTTGCTGCAATTGGGAAAAGTGCCATCCGATGCATGATGATTTTTTATGGATGGAGGGAGAGAGGACATTTTCCAAGTGTTTTCAGAGGTTTCCCAGGGAAGAACAAAAAAGGATACATTTATAGAAAAACAGGCTTCCAGCATGATCCCCACATTCTAGCCAAACAAGCATTTCCCTAAAAAATGTGGAGCCAACTCATTTTTCAACAGAAAACTAGCATTACCAAGCGTCCCCTTCGAGTATGACAAGGATGAAGTACAAAAATGGGTTGGATACAATTAAAAATAAAATAATCTTAAAATATTTTTAAAAATGATTGTTGTTCAATGCGTAATTTGCATTAAAACATCTGAAAATCAAAATCCTTATCACCTCTGGGATCATTTTTTTATCGTCATCAGCTACCCCTCTAATCTCCATGTTAAATTTCCATTTGACATTTTATTATTAACAGAAAAATATGATACACCCTTATCCTAAATAGTCCCATTCTTTTACGAGTTGGTATTAAGTTCCCAACTCAAGCACTGCTGGCAATCTCCTTCAGCCAACCTAGTCTAACTTTGGCAAGTGTACTGCTATTTATGAGCATGCAAATCAGTGAAAGTAAATATTTGACCATTTCCGCATAAGGAGACCCCTTCACACCCTCCAGAGAGTGAATGGTTCGGCTCCTATACCAACTGACTTAAGTGCTATATTCGTTTGGAAAACACCCTAATTTCTATGCTAAAAATAATTCCATGCATTACCCAAGGTTGGCAGAGCACCCAAGCAGTGTCGTTGCTTGGGCTGTTACCCAAATACCAACTCTTCTGTTAAAGGATCCGAGTATATCATAGTTATGAGTTGTCATGCAACTCTCTGCTGTCTTGTACTAATCAATTTCTACTTCCCCAATTATAGTGTTTTTTTTGTTTTAAAGTTCTTTTAATCTTATATTGTTAAGCTGGGTTTGATCCCTTGATCTCAATGATGCCTACGCGGATCATAACCATTAACAGCAATACAGCAATATCTAACAACAATATATGATTTTTTTTTAGAGCAATATGTACCAGCAATACCATTAAAACGTCCCCATTGATCTGTAATTATATAGCCATTCCAAGGGCCTAGTTATTCTCTTTGTTTTCATTAATTCTGTTTTTGCTTTGGTTGTTAGGACCAAAATCAGATACAAGCCCCTTTATATTGTCCCAACTATATACATCAAGGTTTTTGGATCTGTTCAGACCATTGTTTGCATCTTCAGTTTCTGTAGCCCGGCTTTTGTCGGCTAATTCACAGTTATTGTTGCCTATGCCTGCTATTTTCATAGTTATTGTTGCCTATGCCTGTTGTTTTCAAAGATAAAATGAACATCACAGCAGGCTTAATCTAGTTCATATCGTTAAGATAATTTTGACCATAAGGACTAGAGATTAGTTCACATATGGAGCAGCCAAAATGGTTAGCCTCTGATAAATTACAATGAGCCATTGTTATTTTTGTTGCAATTTATTCAGTTTTCCATTTTATTCACTCACAACGCAAGTCTGTTTTTCCTGCAGTTAACCAATCAGCAAGCTTAAACTTTCAGCAACTTTCTTCTCCTTACACAACACAGGTAGGATCTGTCGTACCAGATTGTGGCCTGGATTAAAGACCACCCACTTGATCAGAATTTGTTATATTTTGTTGTAATTAACTATATTTGTTGGGTTGTGTTGGACTGTGGTGGACTTATAAATATAATAAGTCCTGGCACTCAACTTCACTTATCGACTCCTGGCACTCAACTTCTGTTATAACATTCATGTTGTATGGAATTTTTATTTCCTTTTGTCCCTTTTCTCATGAATCTGGTTATCAACAATAGGTAAACATGGGAACAAGCTGCAGTTGGATAGCAAAACTCACCTTTTCGTATTTCAGATGGTTGGACAGGGGCCAGCTTCTGTTTCCTAAACCCTGGAAAGAGTTTCTTCTATGGTATGACCTACGCAAGGCCAAGAACATCGTACCAATTCTGCAGGGAATGGTAATGCAACCTTTTGTGTTTAAGTAATATATTTTGTTGGCAGGTCCTTAAAAAATTTATATAGAATGGGCATATCTATCCAGTTGTCATGTTACTACCTGATAAGAACACAATTAGTGTTAACTGTAAGATCTGCCATTTATAAAATGGTTGTGGTGGGGAAAAATTACCAAAATTACTTGTTATTCTCCAATCTTTCGGTTTTTTGGGGTCTGGATCAATTGCTATTTTTGCCAAGAAATGACCAATAGCAAACGCCATTTACTAGCTATCACTCAAAAGTGGCATTGCTCCCTTGAATGAATAATGGTAGTGAACCGGGATTACAAGATTAAATTAATATACCCATAAACAGCAAGGAGGATCGGTCTAAAGAAAAAAAAATATTATTTTTGACTTACAAATAAATTTTTTTCTTTAGATCGATGCTCCTTGCTGTTTGTGAGTACATTAACTTAATCTTGTAATCCCGGTTCACTACGAGCAATGTCACTTTTGAGTGACAGCTGGTAAATGATGTTTGTTACTGGTCATGTCTTGGAAAAAATGGCAATTGATCTAGACCCTTTAATCATTTTGCCACATTTTGGATGTGCCATAGCTTAACCTAAACTTCTCTCTCTCTCTCTCTCTCTCTCTCTCTCTCTCTCTCTCTCTCTCTCTCTCTCTTCTAATCAGTAATCAAAGAATCTAATAGCTAAGAAGAATCCAAATTGTAGTTCAAACATTATATTAATGAGATTTTAAAAAAAAAAAAACTATCCAATTGGTGGACTTTTTGTTGAACATATTGGATAACTTTACAAGCTGTCCAAATGTGGATGCTTGATGGGATGATTAGGAATATCCACTTAAAAGAGAGATTAATTTACTTAATGACATATATGATGGTGGATGGACATTATATTAATGAGATAATCATAGGATTTTTTGCTTGAATGCAACACTCCAATGGGTTACAAGCTCTCCTTCCTTTTCCAAAACTAATGTCTCCCGTAGTCCACTTGCCCATATAATAATCCTATCACAAGCCAAATTCATAGATAATAGAATTATGGTGGTTCAATCAGAGCAAAAGGATGTGGAGTGAAACCACTCTGTTCAATCAGAGCAAGAGGTTTAAGCATCCAAAACTGATAGACAATTTAAGCATCCAAAATTGATAGAAACAGAGTGGTTTCACTCCACATACATTATACATTTGTCTCTGATCTCATGCTCAAGGTGAGTGCATAATACATCTTTGAAGCAGAAGTGGTGAATCAAAATCTTTCTAATTCTTCTTAATTTTGAAGGCATACATAAATACATGTAAAAAATGAAAAAATTACCAATCTGTTTTTACAATCAATTTCTAAAACAAAAAAATCAAACAATGAAAAGAAACTCAATTCCATTGTCTAATATGATAGCGCTTTGGCATTTCCATCTCCCAAACATATTAGACTGATGACTCTATGAAAATAAGCGAGGATTTGGTGGGAAGCTCTCACTCTCACGCCTTTTTAGGAGTACTCATGACCTTCAAATCATCATCCTCTCTATCTTCTTTCTCGTTCCATGAAGGCTTGAACCTGATAACCATAGAGAGCTTTTGATTTTGTCTTTATCACACGGGAGTGCCCACAGCTGGACCTTGTGATCCAAAGTTCTCACCCCATGGGCATTCACCAGATCGTTCCACTTCCCAATCAACAGATAGCTTCTGCAGCTCTTCCATAACTTGAAAGTGAGAGCCCAATTGTCTCCCCTCTCATCTAGGAGTATATCAATCCACCCTTTAGATTTATTCAAATTACTCGCCCTATGCACGTTTGCAAACTCCTAAACATCTAGTTATATATGGTGTAAAACAATCTCCACATGGGAGCACTTTTCTTCAGATCCTTGGGTTCTATGTCCCATGAGCGATGCCTCCTATTTGTGTACAATTGTGGTTGTGTAATTCTCTACTTACTTGTCTATATTGAGGATATTCTAGTTACTGATTCTGACTATTCAAGCTCTCGGGGGTGAGTCCACAAGCAAATCAACAGCAAGATTGTTAACTTGACGGTTCGCGTAAATAGAGGTTGAACTTCAATTATTTGAAAACTGAGGCCCAATTTCCCATTTCGCATCCAATTTTATACACAACAGTTCAATCTTTCCTTTTCATTGTGATTTTGTACATGGTCAGCCATCTGAGATGTTCGGGTAGTAGGCCGTCATGTAGATAAGAGGATTCTGCCAAAAATCACATTGATGGCCTGATAGTATTGATCAAGAGCATGCAAATTAGTTGTTACAGAGCAGCTTTGGTCTGTTGCTTGTTTCCAGAATTTGCCAACTTTGGTATGGTATACATTCAATAATTTGTAATCCGTGGCTATTGACATTTTTTGCAGAAACAATTTTCAGAATTGTTGCTGAAAGCTGCGAGTGATTATGGGGCATTGACAGCATCCGTTTCAGATTTCCAGTGGAGCCAGAATTTCAGGGAGTCACCATCAGTGTGGGGGGCCCAATCTCTATTCTCTCAATTGTAGTAGTTAGATCAAAGTTACTTAATTTACAAATCCGCTCAGTTCGAGAGGACATGAATCTTGGGTTAGTTTTTCTTAGCATAATATCCCTTAAATTTGAATGTTTGTCCGCTAGTTTTGTCTATTATTATTGTTAGAGATTTGGAATCTTGGAAATGCAATTGGTGTCTGATTTGAGAGGTAGAAAAGAATACTTATAATGATAAAAAAAAAACATAGACAAGTGGGATGACGATTTGAGGAACACCAATAAACAACTTGTTCTTATAGTCAGCAAGTCCACCACATTGCTTGATTCACTTTGCTTCTTTTGTGGGCCCTCCTTAAGCCCATGTGAACATATGCTTCTCATTCCCTCCCTCTCTTGAGGCCATCTTAGGAACTTATATCCTACGTTGACTCGGAATGTGCTGAATTAGGAGTGCCCAGGTGCTCTACGAGGTCCGAATACTCCGATTATAAAATAAAAATAAATGATATTTGACTTCTTTGACTTATGTTATGGAGAATTTTTTTCTCCTAATATTTTGCTCCCACTTATTAGACTGCAAAATAATGATTCCACAAGGCACACGTCTCATTAAGTGATCCGCGTACCAAATCATATGACACTTGGGCTACTTACCTACACGTCCAATGACACTTAGATTAGGTGAATAGAACTGAGTAAATTGGTTGTGTCCAGGTCATCAATTGTGTAGGTGCGGTGCAGGCCCTAAGGTACAAAAGGTCATTTTCTAGATTGATATTTTATTTAATGATTTATTTCTTATTATCAGGAATAGGGTTGTGGCTCTATCTGATGGATTATAGGGGCTTATCTTTAGCCTTCTTTTCTGAAAATTTTTGTCGAGTTACATGCATAATATCTATGTCTAGAGTTGAATTTCTTATTAGGGTAAATATAGTACTAATTTGGTGCCTTTGTTTTCTCCTTATGCTATTTTAAATGCAACAGTGGAACAACTAGTGGGGTATTTAAGAAGGCTAAGATTCAATCATCTCCATCCTAATCTGCATTCAAGGTGATTACCAATCACCCAAATTATCAACATAACTTTTGGGTTTTATTTCTTCCCAATTCAAACAAGTGTTACAGATTAAAACACCTAAAATTATCGTTTTATATGCAGGTTAGGAAGGAGAAATTTAGTGACAGAATCACAGCCCTTCATCAACTAGTATCACCCTTTGGGAAGGTACATACTCTTTAAATTGGCAAAAGTCTCTAGTATCATTATTTTATGGGGAATACACCCATAAAGAGAATACAAAAATTGTTATCAAATTATTTTATCTTTTGCAATAATAATAAGGGTACCCTTATTTACAATCCAAGATTATTTTCAACGCATGTTTCACGTGCAGCAACTAAAGACGAGATCCAAGCCAGAATTGCACAGATAAAGAAAGAGTTGGCTGAGATCGACTCTATTTACGATTCCGAAAAGCTGGCTGAGAAAATCACTAAGCTTTCTGATGGAGTTGTTGTTATAAAGGTTGGGGCCACACAGAGACGGAGCACAAGGATCGTAAGCTTCGGATTGAGTATGCAAAAGAATGCTGCTTTGCTGCTATAGAAGAGGGGATTGAGTCATAGAATAAATTTGATATGATTGCGTTCTTTGTATGTAATGTCCAATGAAAGGGTAAAAAAATCATATGGCTGCAAAACTGAAAAACAACCGCAGACAAGGCATAGGGCAAAGGAATATTTTTATTTATTGTTACAAAATAAAACTATTTTTATTTATTGATGTGTGGTTAGTAACAATTGGTGTGTTATAAGGAAATTGATCAAGTGGTGCACAATAAAATATTGGTGTGCGCGGAACATCCCTTATTTGGCAAGAAGTAGCTTAATACCTTATAAAGAAATTCGCCACGTTAAAACAAAAAAACATTAAAGAAAATATTTAAAATATTGTATAAAAAAAAAAAAACATTCAACAAATAGTATTTTAAAAAAAATTGCATAAAAAATCGTCGATATAAATTTATTTTTATTTTTTAAATTCTATAAAAAAATCACTGCTCAAAGCAGTGGTGTTTTTTCTATGGCTGTTAAGAGCAGTCGTTGTTGAAGTTCATAAACCACTGTTTTATATAGTGGTAAAAAAAATCACTCTTTTTTTTATAACTGTTTAGGGTAGTGATTTTTTTAGCTTTTTCACATAGTGTTATGTAGACGAAGACGTCAGCTACTACTTGGATGAGAGCGTAGATCTAACAAACTTTTATGAGCCTTGAGCGTTTCTGTCTCTTGATATTGAGTCGACCCCACTCCGAGCTAGCATTGAAGGAATTAATCCAATGTGGGTAGGAATCAAGGAATTGAATCCACATAAAGCTTAGACTTTTTATTTTTATTTTCTTGTGAGATATTTTATTTCATGTTGGTTGTTTAATACTCCTTATGAGTTTACATTTGGGATAATTTTACCATACGTGAAACTTCAGTTTTACCTCCTAAATGAATAGTTAGGATTAATTACTTCATCAATGATGATTTACATTTTCCGTTGCTATTTTATGAATCATTTATCATTAAATGTAATATTTTAAATGTCTCGATTCATATACTAAGTTAAATTATGAGTCATGTATATATTCGCTTATCACCTTAACATGAGTATAATATCATCACACTGAATTATAAGCCCTCAAGATCGGATAATTAAGAATTCTGAGTCGTGATATGAACAGAGGTACCCTTTAATTTATCACTAATACCTTAGAATAGAGCTATCCTTTAATTTATCACTAATAATTTTTTTCTTAATTTTTATTTATAAAAAATAAAAAAATATTGTAGGAAAAAATGCCCCAATTTGGCTAAAAAATAACAAAACTATTAATATAAAGAAAAAATAAGAAGATTGCCTAAGAAGCGGAGCTAATGTGCATCATGGTTGAAAGACAGATAGAAGAGAGTGAGAGAGGGGTGAAACCAAGGGATCTCTAACAAAGGGTGAAAAGAAATCAATCGGTCTTTATACATGCGGCGATTTGAAGGGGTTAACAAGGTGGATGAGATTGCTTTTTGTCCCCATCCTCTGCACATTCTAAGCCGACTATTGCCACCCCACACACATTCGTAGTCTCAAGATCCATCATGTTAAAGATTGGGGTAAAAAACGATCTCTATCGACAGAATTCAAGCAGTCGACAGAATTCAAGCAGTCAATGGATTTCAGTTGTTTGAAACATTGGCGCCCTCAAACATTGGCGACAGATAATCAAAAGGAATTTTTTGGCTTGACCCGCTACAACTATTATTTGGATTTAGGTAAGGGTGGCGTTATTTGTACGGGTTAAACTTGTGAAGGACACGGTTTCCCACTAAAAAAGAACCTTTTTAATGCCATTAATCAGAGGATGGAGATCAATTTTCATGCCAATCTTCTACACAATAGATCTTGAGATCATGACATACCTCTTTCTTTTTTTTTTTTGAGATGAAACTTTTATCCTATTCATTTGAAATAGAGAACGGTTACAAAGTAGAGGGCCACTATCCTAAGAGTGATAGTTAAAATATCTAACATTAAAATACATTGAATGGCATCCAAGACCCATCCAACAATAACACAAAATTCAAGGACCATCAAAGTAAAGTAAAAATTTAAGAATCCACCACCATCCTGAATATCTGTCGATAACGGACACCTCTTAGACAGTTACATGTTGATGGTTGATTCCACGTGGCACATATCTCCAAAAGCAACCGTCTGATAGGTACGCCCATAATCATGATCACGTTTGGAGAAATTTGCCACGTGGAATCAAGATCTGATTGGCTGATAGGTGCTCCATGATCTCAAGATCCCTTATGTGAAAGATTGGAGCGAAAAAAATAATCTCCATCATCTGATTCAAAGCAGTCAATGACTTTTCAACGCGACAAAACTAAGTTCGGTAGGTGAATTTAATGGTACTCCTTTGAAGACTCGAAACATGCCTTGTTGACAATTAAAATATATTTTTAATATCTAGATCCGGTGTTGGGTTATATCTAGGGATAGTTTCCAACTAAAATTTCAAATCAATTAGAAAACCATATCAATTTGACGGATGCACGGGCAGATGGTTTATATCAATTTGAAAAAAAAAAAAAAAAAAAAAATTCAAAAAAAGTTTTTAAAAACATCAATCAATGTTTGACTAGTTTCGATGGTCTACATTTCACGGCTTAAAAAACAAATGGTAGAGATGAGTTTTTAAAAACAATAAAATTAAATTATCTAAGCACTGCACTTGAGGTCCATGTGGCATTGAAATAATATTTTGGAAGACGGTGACTGTCCTCCCATGGAGGATGGACACCTTTTCCTATATATATATATATATATATATATATATATATATATATATATATATATAGGGATGCAAGTTCGGTGTACCAAATCAAATCGAAACCAAAATTTTCGATTTTCAGTTCGATATACTACAAATCGAAACCGAACCGAACTATGAATCAGTTCGATTCGGTGTACCAATTTGCAAGAATGTTCAAACTGAAATCGTATCGAAACCCATTTTTTCGGTTTCCGATTCAGTTCAATTAGGATAGGACCGGTTCGATCCGTTTGAGTTTTAGAGAGAGATTTATAAGAATACAAAAAATAATAATAATAAATTTAAATAAAATTAACAAAATGATAGCTTCTCCCTCAAGCCCAGCCTCCTCTCGCCGAATTTCTCCGTGCCGCAACCCCCATCAGCATTCTCGCCAGAGTTCTCTCCCCGGAGTTCTCCGCACCACCTATTGCCAGATCTAATCATCAAAGCTCGGACGAGGTCACGAGGATATTTGGGTAGAGTGAACGCTTTACTTTTGTCATAAGGAGAGAGACTTTTTTTTTTCTTTTGATGTGTCAAAGGAGAGACGTTTTTGCCTTTTGATGTGTCAGGCTGTCAGTCGACTGAGCAAAGACTTACATTAGTATTATAATATTATCATCCGTGCAAGTGATAGCTCCGAAAAACAAAAAGTATAACAAAGGATTGGTCTAAATTTTAAAGGAGGCAATCGGGCGGTTCGATTCGGTGTAGGAAATTTTGAACTATTAATGAGTCGGTTTACTCAACCTACCAAATCAGTTCTCGGCTTCCAGCCACCCAAACAAAAAATCCAACCGATTTTACTTTGGTTTAGTTCGATTTTAAGTCAATTTCGGGGCAATTCGGAAGAGCCGATTTTTGATTCGGTTTCGGTCTTTGATTTAGGGTTTGCATCCTTTTATATATATATATATATATATATATATATATATATATATATATAAAGGGAGCTGATTAGGTCCTCTATTAGAGGAAAGTGATCGCCCTCCAAAATCCATGTGACACCCGAAACATTTTTTGATTGTCACGTGGAGCACAGGTGGACAGTTCAGATCAATATTAAAAAAAAAATCAAAAAATAAATTTTAAACTCATAAGTCAAAGTTTGATAATTTTCATTAGTCTACATTTCACGATTCAAAATATACACGGTGGAGATGAGTTTTTAATTTTTTTTTTTTTCAAAGATGATCTAAGTAATGCACCCAAAGTCCACATGACACCAACTTACTCATTAAATAAGAAGGTGCAAAACTAATATGAAACTAAAATAATTTAAAAACAAAAAGATTCTTTAAAGTTAAATGAAACCAAAGAGATAACTATAACATACTTGAAATTTAAAACACAAGAAAAATTCAAACAGCTTGCTACAAGGGTAAAAACATATGTGATCATTGAGGAGGCTAATGGGTGATTTGGCCATTGATCGTTAAACCGGGTCCAGAGAACCGTGCCCCACCCCTTCTACCAATTCTCGTTCTTCACCCAAACAATAGCAGCATACGACACCCTCTCGTCGTCGTAGTTTGAATTCGATTCCTTCCTTGAAAACACAACACAAATATTTATAGATTCATGTGGTAGTTCTCCTTTTGAGGGAATAACAAGTATCAATCTATTTAGAATAAAATGATTACAAACATTTGACAAATGAGCTCTTTTATCTTAAGTATGAGGTGGTATAAGGTAATCCAACTGATCTACCCGCTCAGTGATGACATTGCATACTTACATTGATTTCCATGCCCGCAATAGTTGTCTTTCACTTGTCATCTTCAAAACTCTGTACATTGTGATTAAGAGCCTAAAAGTGCAACAAAATTGTTAAGGTTTGACTTAATTTTCGGTTGCAACTAAAGTTACCTATTAGAACTTAGTTTGGTAAATTGTCAAATGACAAGGATCCCATATTAGTTTCCTTCTATTATTTAAGATTTGAAAGATAGAGAATAATGGTGGGACCCCTTGATCTATACGAAAGATATGAGTGAAAAACAATCGCCATCGTATGCTTCAAAGGATTCAATGATTTTGAAAGTCTAGAATGTGGGCACGTTTAGAGGTTCACATTTTTTCCAAAATGGCATTCAACAAGACTTATCCAATGAGCATAGTTTTAATATTTTTCTTACGACCATTAAAATGGTAAAATATGACAATGAAATATTCAAGGATGCTTAAAAGTAATAAAAAATGTTTTATTGGTTGGATTACTAGATCCATAAGTACTTTCTACTAGTTCATGTTGTATTTTTTTTAATATAGACATTTATTAGTTATATTTTCAAATTATAAACAATAAATGAAATATGAAGATATTTGTAATCTAAATGCGATGATTATTATTTTATTTGTCAAAAAAACATTATAGCCAATTTCTTTTTTTTAATATTAATATGAAAGTAAAGGCCCATTTTAGAAACTCGCCCTGACCCCCCAAAATCAGAGGAAGCCACTATCCTATTGTGAGAAGTAGAAAATGGGCGAGGGCATCCCATATTTTAAGCATTATATTTTAACCATTGGTACTTCATACATCGCCAATTCCAACCGAACCCAGTTTGATAAGGGCAAAGATTAGTTTTGAATATACAAATAAATAAATAATTAGTTAGGGCAATTTTATATAAGTATTATTTTAATTTATAAATTCCAATATGCAATACAGTAACAAAGGTTAGGATAGAACAGAGCCCCCCGGCCCAACCCACTGCCAGCCCTACTGATTGACGACTTATTTCAATCAGATCTTTTGGTCGCAACATTGTAACAATACCCATTTATTGTGAATAAATGGAACATTAGCTAGGGCATAGGGATCCCAAGTTTTAAGCAATGTTCTGATTAAATCAAAAGCAATGACCACAAACCTATACATACAATGAACACTTCGGAGAACCAATTGATTACAATAAATTGCTTCAAATAAACGATTTATAATTTTAATAATATTTAGGATCATTAATGTAAGAACTTCCTGCTCTAATAAAATAGATCAACCTTGGGCAAAGAACATCAATGAATAATTTATACTTCCTAAAACAAGTCCCCTCGTATTTCCTCCAAGTAACTCAAGTACCTATGGCATTTTCCATACATCCAAAGAAATCTGAATAAATTGAAACTACCATCAATAAAAATGTTTGAATCTAATACCATCAATTACATGTCAACCACATGCCATGTGGAGCTTGAGCTATCTGCACATATCTCCTTGCACAAGTCAATACAAATCTAAAGAATAATGCAACATGATGAAGAAGCTTCAGAGCTCACTGTCAACAAATTACTGCAGAAGAAATGGAAGGACAAGAAAAAATTGCTCAATGTCATTGTAAAAGAAATGAAGTGCTGTTAATTGAACTCCAACCCTAGGGTCATTAGAAGAAGAAGCTGATGACAATGTCATTGTAAAAGAAATGAAGTGCTGTTAATTGAACTCCAACACCTAATTCTTTGATTCTTTTTATCCACCAGGCTCATCTTTTAGGTAGAGCAGGAGGATTGCTAAAATCAATCTAATATAAACTAAACACTAAGAAACAAACTCAAAATTAACAGATAAGACAAATTTTTTAAATGATTGAGAAAAGATTTCAAAAAAGATTTCACATGTCAATATGATGATATGCCTCAGAGAGGTCCAAAGATGTCGTATGAATGTAACAGCCTCAAGTAGGTTCTCCCTGAAAACAGGGGCTTGAAACTATCTACACCTCAAAATATGGACTAATCATCAACAGCAATAATCAACCACGATTTCTAAGGTTAACTACTTTCCATATAATTGCAAGGCACAACACTAGAAATTAAATTAAGTGCAATTTCTATTAATGAAAGAATCATATGAAAATTTAACTAGAAGGCACACACCAAATAGTGTTAAAATGTGAAAAATAGCATTTAATCACCAAATAGGTAACACTTTTCTGATATGCAACATCACATGTCAATATAATGATGCCTCAGAAAGGTCCAAAGATGTCATATTGAATGTAGCAGCTTCAAGTAGGTTCTCCCTGTAAACAGGGACTTGAAACTATCTACACCTCAAAATATGGACTTAATCATCATCAGCAACAATCAACCAAGATCTCTGAGATTAACTAGTTTGCATATAATTGCAAGGCACAATACTTCAAATAAAATAAGTGCAATTTCTATTAATGAAAGAATCATGTGAAATTTTAACTAGAAGATGAGAAAAATAGCATTTAAAATGAGGAAAATAACATTTAATCACCAGATAGGTACACTTTTCACATATCCCACATAACACATGTGGCATTTCTATTAATAATAACTGCAATTTCTATTAATGAAAGAATCATTTGAAAATTTAACTAGAAGATGAGATAAATGGCAATTTAAAATGAGAAAAATAGCATTTAATCACCAAATAGGTACACTTTTCTGATATGCCACATTACACATGTCTGTGATCAACAGAAATTATCAAAGGACAGTCCATAAGAAGCATATCTCAGCTAATCAAAATTTAATGCCAGCCATTAAAAAAATATGAAAACAGTTACCATTAGCCTATTAGAGTGCACAGATCACAGATTTATGACTCCCATGGTGTGAATTCCAGACCCACTGTCGTTCAATCTACGATCTACAATTTTGGTAGCCTTGGATTGTTCACATTTTACACCA
The DNA here is from genome assembly GCA_021018995.1 of Chloranthus sessilifolius. Classification (NCBI taxonomy): domain Eukaryota; kingdom Viridiplantae; phylum Streptophyta; class Magnoliopsida; order Chloranthales; family Chloranthaceae; genus Chloranthus; species Chloranthus sessilifolius. The sequence goes on along the minus strand of CM037588.1, from coordinate 137,326,917 downwards.
TTAACAACAGTGCAAGATCCTTCAGTCAAGGAAAGGGTCTTAAATCGACAGTCCGGAGAATTCAGTAAACAATAATATTGCCAAGAAAACAAATTACACATAAAAATTGGAGAAAATTCAAATGATTATCGGCTCAGAGAATAATCAGCTTATCAATCACAAATTTTCAGAAGCAGAACTGGCATTTAAGCTGTATGAATACATCACTGCCAATATAAAATAAAAATCAAAATGGTAAAATTAAATAAAACCAGGAAAAATTTAGTGCTGTTATTTAACTCCAATCCCGTTAACTTGAGAAGAAGCTGATGTCAACACCTAAATTTTTGAGTCTTTTCAGCCACCATGCTCATCTTCTGTGTAGAGTAGGAGGATAGTTAAAAACTCAATTTGATATATACAGACTACAAAGTTGATTTTTCAGAAAAGAGTTTTCAAGGGCAAATTGATGGATGTCATGATATTAATTGTTGAAATTTATTTAAACAAATTAAAACCAAGGAACAAGTGTTGGTAAATGATCATGGATTGCCAATTTGTATCAAAACGGACAAAAAAAATTAGACACCTCATTAGTCTATATTCCATGTAGGGATGCAAGCTTTGAACTGAACACCGAAACCGAAAATCGAGGGCCCCGAACCGAAAACCTACTGAAACCAAACCGATCCCCAATTCGGTTCAGTTTCAGTTTGGGTGGCTTGAAACCAAAAACCAAAGCGGTAGGTTGAGTAAACCAAGAAACCCGGCAAAAAATACATTAAAAAATACAAAAAAGTACGTATTTTACCTACACTGAACTGAATCGGTTTCAGTTTTTTTTTTAAATGAACCGAACCCAAATGGGTTTCAGTTCAGTTTCAATTTGGGGCGAACCGAACATAACACCGAAAATTTCGGGTTCGGTTTGATTCAGTAAAATAGGGTCATCCTATCATCTACAACAATCAAAATATGAAACTAACACCTCAATAGGGTTAGTAAAAGGAACAAATCGATGAAACGTGGAGTCCACCTAACATTTAACTAGAGAATTGTAAGAGAGGGTACATTAAACCTGAGTTGAGAAGACCTTCACTAAAAAATAAATCAGCACTGACCAGCATAGTCAAAAAGCATGCAGCAAATACTTATTAACACATAAGCAAGCTCAATTCATGATCAAGAAGGAATAGTTAAACTTTTTTTAGTGTACTTTTTGTTTGTAACAAGAACTTTTTAGTGTACTTTTTGTTTGTAACACATAAGCAAGCTCAATTCATGATCAAGAAGGAATAGTTAAAACTTTTTTTAGTGTACTTTTTGTTTGTAACAAGAAAAAAATTATTCTAGAATAAAACAAATCCGCACTTTTTTGGTTGGGATATAATATAGAACAACTACATTTTGCAGCAACTTTTCTGCCATGATACAAGGGTTATTTCATGATCACAGAAGGAACCAACTTCATTTAACTTTCAAATTTAGGTAAAAAGACTGGAGAAAACTTTTAATATAATGCCTCAGAAAGCTCCAAATATGTCAAATGAATGTAGCAGCTTCAAGTAGGTTCTCCCTGTAAACAGGGGCTTGAAACTAACTACACCTCAAAACATGGAATTATCATCATTAGCAACAATCACCAAAGTTTTCCGGTGTTGACCAGTTTGGGAAAAAAGAAACCCACAATAGAAATATAAGTGCAAATTAATAAAAGAATTATGAAAGGGTCTACTAGCAGATGAGAAAAACTAACAGGACTCTTCCTACTTTGGAAGAGTGTAAAGCATTATTGAAATTGGTATAAACTGAAATGCACGTCTTAGGTTTTTTGACAAGCTTTTAAGAAGGAAAAATATAAGAAATGAGTAGAGAAACTGAATTGGCATTGAAGAAATCCAAAATAAAAGGGGAAAATGATCTAACAACTATAGATTTATTTCTAAAATAATAAGCCCGCCACTTAACAAATTATATTCTTTTGATAAATCCAAGTCATCCAGCTGGTAATAATATACTGAATTAAAAGTGAGCCCAAAATTCAATAATTATTTTATCCCTTTCATAAACTCTGGATTAGGCAGTAGATCATATTATTTTTCAAGGTTTCAATTAAAATGCATCAACAAGATAGTACGTATCTTCTAGTATGCATTATTATTTACCTAAGACATGTGTAAATGATGGGCTGCCAGTTAGACTACTTTGATTAATCAAAAAAGTGCATCATGTGACAAGAATGTGAGCATTCATGCACAATTTGATTAATAGCAGTCATCCCCCATAATTCCAATATAAAGGAATCACAAGTTCTGGCCTACAATTAAACTCGTGTCTACAGTTAAACACCAAAAGAAGTGTTTAAGTGATCCTACACCATTAAATTACACTTTTTTGTTATGCCACATAGCACGTTACTTTGATCAATCTAAATTGTCCAACTAGTAGTCAATCATTGAAACAAATCTCAGTCAAAAATGACATGCATTATGCATTCAATGGGGTATTCTAAGCACTTTTAAACAATTGAAATTAAAGTGCACCACACAGATGGATTCAAACATCTAATAGCGGAATTTTTTGGTTGAGACATATGCCAATGATGAGCTGCTAGTTAGAATATTTTTCATAAAAAGACATGCAATTACTCAAGCGATGGGGTATTCTAAGCACTTTTAAACAAATGAAATTAAAGTGCACCACACAGATGGATTCAAACATCTAATAGAGGAAGTTTTTGGTTGAGACATGTGCCAATGATGAGCTGCTGGTTAGAATATTTTTAATAAAAAGACAGGTAATCTCATCATTCGGTAAGAACAAGAATCACGACAAAATAAACTCAATGGCGATGATGACCATATACCAATATTTAAAAGGAATGATGGGTTCTAACCAACATTTAAGCACCACAATTGTGTTACAATGATCAATATTATCCCATTAAAGTAAACTCTTCTATGCCAAACGAAATGATCCATGATCAATCGAAATTGCCCAACTAGCAGCCCATCATTGAAACATGTCTCAACCAAAAAACAAACCTATAAGGAAATGATCTCTCTCCAACCAGCGAACTTTAAAGACAGCCAATAAAAAGACATACACAAGTGTATGTAAAATATTTAAAATTAAAGTCAATGTATTTAATTTTAAAAATAATATATTTATTACCAAAAAAATTATAAGTATGATTAAAGCACATATTACAATGAAAAAAATAGAAAAATTCTGAAAAATTCTAAAGGGGCAAAAATAAAGCAAACATCCAAAAGAAGTTGACTAGACAACATATTCAGAAAACTGTTTCCAAACTTTTGATTAAGTAGAGAATTGTGAGAGCGGGTACACTAAACCTGAATAGGGAAAAACTATAGTAAAAAATAAACAACAATGATCAGCATAGTAAGAAAGCATGTAGTAAATACCTATTAGGGCATAAATAAGTTCAATTCATGATGAACAAATAGTAACTTTTTCTAGTGTACTTTTTGTTTGTAACAAGAATGCAGGAAAAAATTATTCTAAAATGAAACAAATCCACACTTTTTTGGTTGGGATATAATAGAGAACTAAATTTTTAGCAACTTTTCTGCCATGATCACAGAATGAACCAACTTTATTTACTTTCCAATTTAGGTAGAAAGACTGGAGAAAACTTTTAATATAATGCCTCAGAGAGGTCCAAATATGTCATATGAATGAAGCAGCTTCAAGTAGGTTCTCCCTGTAAACAGGGGCTTGAAACTAACTACACCTCAAAACATGGACTTATCATCATTAGCAACAATCACCAAAGTTTTCCGATGTTGACCAGCTTGCCAAAAAAACCCGACAATAGAATTATAAGTGCAAATTACTAAAATGAATTATGTAATGGTCTACCGGCAGATGAGAAAAATCAAGAAATAACAGGACTCTTCCTACTTTGGAAGAGTGTAAAGCATTATTAAAATTGGTATATAATAAAATGCACATTTTATCGTATTTTGACAAAATTTTAAAACAGAAAATATTATAAATGAGTAGAGAATTTGAATTGGGTTTGAAAAATAGCAAAGTAAAAGGGGAAAATGATTCTAACAATTATATATCTATTTCTAAAATAAGAAGACTGCGACTTTACAAATTATATTTTCTTTTGATCAATCGAAGTCATCCAGCTGGTAATTATTACCAGGATTCAATCTACTTTATCCCTTTTATATACACTCGGAAATAGGCAGTAGATCATATTATTTTTTACAGTTTCAATTAAAATGCACCAACAGGATAGTTTGAATCTTCTAGTAGGCATCATTATTTAACTGAGACATGTGCCGATGATGGGATTCTAGTTAAACTACTTCGATTGATCAAAAAAGTATATCATGTGACAAGAATGTGAAGAGTCTGCATAATTTGCTTAATAGCAATCATCCCCCATAATTCCAACAGAAAGGAATGATGGGTTCTGACCTACAGTTAAACACCAAAGAAGTGTTTAGATGATGTTACATCATTAAATTACACTTCTTTGTTATGCCACATAGCATGTTACGGGGATCAATCTAAATTTTCCAACTAGCAGTCACATTGAAACAAATCTAGGCCACAAAATACACCTACAAGAGAATGCTCTATCCAATTAGTGACCTTTAATTGCCAACCATTAAAAGATATGAAAATGGTTCATATTAGATAGCAAAGATCAAATGATTTAAATATCCCAAAAGCATTTGACTTTCAGACCAATTGCTCTTCATTGTAGAAGCTAATTGGGTTCCTTACATTGTATACCTTTAAAAGTGTGACGTATCAAAAATCACACGGCGATAAGTATTGGTTCTGCAACGCAGTTTCGTATCGGCCTATACGTATCAATTTGAGCCGTGATTTGGAGTCTTTTTAAATTGGCCTATACATATCAGTCCTCCATGGACTGATACCCAATACCGATTCAGAGTTTGACACCTATGCCGAGAATAATCTGATCCGCATTTGAATTGCTGAGAAAAATAATTACATAAAAAAATGTAAAAAACCCAAAAAATTAGCAGCTCAGTCAATTTTCAGCTTAATCAGTCATAAATTTTCAGAAGCAGAACTGGCGTTTAAGCTGTATGTATTCATCACTGCCAATACAGAAAATATAAAAACCGAAAATATAAAAAAATCGCTCAAACAGAAAAGGACCAAATTCAACAAAAAAAAAAAGGTAAAAACTTAACCGTAAAGCAAGATCTTTAACAGGAATAAAAGACGGCTCATATCAAGAAATTCAACCATTGATACCATTTTATGCTTCACAGATGCGACTCTCAGAAGCGCGGGTAAATTATAATCATTGCCGACATTGTAATCAAAGATGATCCCTAACATACATCAATATGATAAATGGATACGGCCTGCGACTTTTGCAAATCTTTTGAGGGATCCAAGTTATCAAAGTGAAATCACATTGTTCAAGGATTAGAACTATCGGAAACATTAGATATACAGATATTTATAGAGAGAGAAGGAAAAGAATGCTAAGCAATGGATTTACCTGTAGCGAAAGATTTTAGGGGCAAAACCAGTGGAAAAAGTAAAAGCCCCCACGTTAACTTCGCTTGAACTAATATATGCCTCTATGACTGGACTTTTTGGATATTAAAATCACAAAAAAGCTAAAGGTGAGGACAGGCAAGATACACAAGAAATAGATTTGGCCATTGCTTTGACACAGATCAGACATTGAACAAGAACAGATCTGCAACACTTAACGGCTATTGGATTTAGCACGAGCAATGGGGCTTTCATCATCATACGAAAGTTCAGAGAAGCCCGGGGTGCACCGTGCAAATGAACCATTCAATTAGAGTTTCAGAAACCCTAACACTAGCAAGAAACCCTAGCTATTCAATTAGAGTTTCAGAAACCCTAACACTAGCAAGAAACCCTAACCTAAATCACATAAAAGCCGGAAACAGAGTTGAGAAAAGATGGGTCGCTCTTCTGTTTATATAGAAGTGAAAAAACCTAGGAAAGAGAAAGATGGGCATCTTATCAAACCCTAGATCTCTGATATCTTTGGGTAAAGAATGTATGGTGGAGATGAAGAGTGGTTTTCTCTTACGTGGACGTACACGGTACGAAAAGTTAGCGGTTCAATTTCACTCCGTATATAGAGGGCAAAAGTCAGATTTTTCATATTTTATGATCTTTTGCAAAACAAGATGATCCATCACCCATGTGCCAGATTTGGGGCACAGCCCGTTCGGGTCTCAGTGGGCCAAGACAAATTGGGCAAATTAGACTCATCGGGGAGAGACTGGGCCAGCCCATTTATGAATCAGCCTTCTTACCTTAGCCAGCGACGGTGGGGCAACAACTCAGATCGAGTTTGGACGGAGTTTAAATTTACCAAATCTTATTCGGGCTATTGGAATCGACCCATAACAAATTCGGCATATTAATCAGGTCAAACCAAGCAAAACCCATTTATACATCAAGCTTATCTACCTTGCCCATTACTCGCCCCCCTGTTTACAATGTGTAAGGCGGTAGCACGATCCTTCATTAAGTAGGCGCTTTAAGTATATAGGTAGCGCAAATCGAGGGTCCTTATTTTCTTCTTCATAAACGACACATCATCGAAAAACCAAGCATCCCTTAAAATTCACCTATGGAATCTAAGAGAGACCCATACTAAACCCGTTACACTATTGAGATTATTGTTAGTCCTAATCATTTACATAATGAGTTTAATATCATAGCATGACAATAAGTAATTGCAGAATTTTAAATAAAAAATCAATCACTAATTTTAAACTAATAAAGTAATAAAATAAAAATTAAACTTAAAAATTAAAAATATTAGAAGAATGACAGAGTCGCGGTAGTGGACTAATGGTGTTGGTGCGCAGCATCGTGGTGGCGTCATGGTGGTGCATGACCTAATCAGATTGTCGACGATAATCAGATTGGTGTCAAGGCGGCAGAAACAGAGGGTTGGGCTGGGTAGAGAGAGTGAGAGAGAGAGAGAGGTTGGGACTGATAGAGAGAGAAGGTTGGGCTAGGTAGAGAGAGAGAGAGAGGTTGGGACTGGCAGAGAATAGATAAAGGGTTAGCCGATTGGGCTAGGTAAAGAGAGGGAGAGGTTGGGACTGATAGAGAAAGGGTTGGGCTGGGTATAGAGAGAGGTTGGGACTGGTAGAGAGAGAAGTTGAGACTGCAGAGAATAGATAGAGAGTTGGCCGGCTGGGCTAGGTAGAGAGAGAGAGAGGTTGGGACTGGCAAAGATAGAGGGTTGGCTGGTTGGGCTGGGTAGAGAGAGAGGTTGGGACTGGTAAAGAAAGAGTAAGAGAGGGAGGTTGGGAGGGCTGTTGCGATGCCAGCGAGAGAGGGCTGCGGTGGTGCCGGCTAAAAGGCTTGTTGCAGTGCCGGTTGAGAGAGTTGCGGTGGTGCTGGCAAGAGAAGGTTGCGGTGGTGCCAGTGAGAGAGGGCTGCGGTGATGCCGGTGAGAGAGAACTTGAAAGAGAGAAGCAAGGGTTGCGGTGTCGACAACTATGAGAGAGAACAGAGAATTTGAGAGAATGATAGTCGACCGAGCGCCGTGGAGAGTGGAGATTGCAAAAATGGAGATAGAGATTTGAGATGAGAGAAAGAAGCCCTAATTTGTGTCTTTATAAAGGGTAGTGAGTAGAAAAATTACAGTTTTAATCCCTTATCCATCCGTTGAACGGTAATAAGAGGGGTTAAAAAAAGTAAATATAAATAGGTCGGATTCAAGTCGGGCTTACTGGCCTATTAATTTTAATACAAATTACGGCCCGTTTATTTCACATGTCAAAGCCTGAATTTGAACCCGTTTATATTCGGGCTTAGCCCGACCCGGCCCGTTTACAAAATTTCTCAAAATTTTGAGCCCGAACCTGACCCAGTCGGCCAAGTCCGGGCTGGGCCCGCGTTGAAACCCAACCCATTAACAGCCTTATCACTGAGAGATTACCTGCTTCAAAGCTTTGGACCATTTGATGTTCCTCATATTTTCAAGAAAACATCAGTCCCTTTTTTTATTTATATAGAAAATTAGTATGCATCCAAATTAATAGAAGAAGCAAACTTTTACCTTCATTTTTTTATTTTTCATGATTTATATAATTTTATTTATTTTTTTAGATTTTTTTGTTTTTTTTTTTATTTTGAGATGAAAGTATGATGCTATAAATATATACATGGACATAAAAGAGAGTAAAGATACATATATATTTTTTGTATTTTTAGATTTTTTTCTTATGTTAATTTTTTTTATTCTTTTTGTCTCTCTTTTTTTTATGATGCTATAAATATGTACTGTTTATTTTCATAAATATCCGATAGCTGAAAATTGGGATTGACGACCTCAATCAGAAGAATAAAAATTTAGATTTATTTTATATACTTTAGATTAAAATAAATTATTTTATTCAAATTTTTTCCAGCAGATTAGATCTTAAAGATAAATAAAAGTTTTTAAAATGAGGATTTAAATAGAATATATAAATAAGAAATAAATAGATAAACAAACTTCCTCATTGGAACGATCCTATGCTAGTACTATGATTTCCATTGTGTGCTTACAATAGGTTAAGACTCGAATTTAATATAATACATAAAAATAAGTCAATCAAGTTTTTGGCGTCGTTGTCGAGGAAGCGGAATTTATCTTTATTTCTATTTTTATCTAATAATTTTATTCTTTTAGAAACAAATATTTATCTTTCTCTTTTTATATTTTTTTATATTTTTATTTTTCTTTGACCACTTCTTACTCTTGTGCAGGTTTATTCGGAATAAGCAAATCAAGGTTTCAACTTCCCCTGATCAGAGAAGTTAGAGGCTTAGATTTGTTCACTCTCCCTACTCTTCTAAAATAAAAATTATAAAAAATATATATATACAAAAAAAATTTCTGGTGCATGCATCATACCCGGTCTAGAAGTTTAGACTATTTTGAATACGACCCAGAAATTGAGCGGACTCTCCTGCGCAGACTCGCATTAAACCAATCCTCTGCAAGAGATCCTCAAACCATGGCTGACAAACTTTCAATTGAAGCGCATTTCAACCCTATAGCTTTGACCGAGCCCTCTTGTATAGTTATACCAAAGGCAGCTGAAAGTCAAAACTATGAAATTAAGCCCCACACACTTCAAACTCTACCAACTTTTTATGGGCTTGATAGGGAAGATCCCTACTAACATCTGAGGGACTTCATAAAACTTTACACAAAGCTACAGACCACAACTAATAAAGAAGCCATAAGACTGCGTCTGTTCCCATTCTCTCGCAAAGATAGGGTGAAGGCATGATTAGTCTCACTACCTGCGAGAAGTATAACCACTTGGGAAGATTTACAGTCCAAATATTTGGGCGAATACTTTCCAATTGGTAGAACAAACCAAATTCGCCAAACAATCTAAGGCTTCAGGCAAAAACCCAAAAAATTATTTTATGAGAGTTGGCAACGGATGAAGGATTTGATACGGAAATGCCCTCATCACAAGGTGCCAAATTGGTCTATAGTACAAAGTTTCTACCAATGATTGACTGAGACTAACCAGTCCACAGTCGATGTTGTAAGTGGAGGAGCCTTCATGGCTCAAAATGGCCAGCAGACCTATAATTTATTCAAGAAACTGACCAATACTTCAAAGCAAAAACAGGTTTTACTACAAACTGATCCAGATATTACACGTCATACCCTGCTCACAAGAGGAGGGGTTTAGGAGATCAATAAGGACAAAGTGAATACTGAGGACAACATGAGTGCAAAAGTTTTAGCCCTTTAGAAGAAAATTGTCACACTCATGAATTTCAACCCAAACACTCTGGATAGACCCGCGGCAAACCATTCCAATTGTCAGACTCATACATATACTGAAAACTCTGCTGCGCCACAATACTAAGAGATGGTGGAAACAGAACAAGTAATGATTTTTCAGAGGGGAGATTACGGGAATACCTACAATTCGTCATGCAGAAATCATCCAGGATTTAACTATGTTTCCACTATGGGAGCACAACTAACACTAACAGCTGTGCAGCCCGATTTTCCCAGACCCAAGTTTTCCACCAGAGACCCCAAATATAGGCGGCACAACCTCAGATTGGACCACAAAGTAATATGTCTGATGCTACGATTGTTCAAATCCTTCAAGATTTGCAACAGCAGTCGCACCAGCATTCAAAAGATTTGTATCAACTTGCTTAATTCCCTCAGACCCTTCATTCACATACTCTGTCCATCACAAAGCTGGAAAGCCAGATTGGACAACTAGCTTCACAAGTGATAAGGAGAGAAAGTGGCCAATTATATACGCAACCGATAAATAATCCTAGAGGCCAAGCTTTCTTGGGGGAGACAGTTGCTCCCCATAATACAAATTAAAAGACCCTCATGGATTGTCGAGCTACCGACTCATCTGTAGCACCAATTGTAAAATATGTAGACTACTTCACTTATTTTCTTTTTCTCTTTAAAGTATCATATTACAACTAAAATCGTTAAAAAGCGATATATCATAATTTATACTTACTATCTGTTATAACGAACAATTGTATGGATTTACGATTGATCGTGAGTGTGTCTAAACAAAAATGCAGCGATTGTGATTGTTAACTCATTAGAGGCTAGAATCAACCTACGATTCTGGGTAAATTTGAGTAATGACCCACTTAGCTGGTCATCGCTGAAAACAAGACCCATATATTCTTAAAAAGGGGATATGTCGATCCCATTTTCAAAACCCTTTCGTTTTTCTCTCCTAAGCTTCCCTCTCTTTTTCAAATCCTCTGTAATCTTAACCGTTCTGTTACCCAATCTAACCATACATTTTCGTAATAATCTCCTTTTGCCTTCCGTATTATTCTGAGAGAACCTTACGAGCATGTTACGCATAAATTCAAATTAGGGTTTCAATCGTCAACAAGGTAAGGGAACAATTTTTAAATGAAAAGGTATTTACATGAGTTGTATATTCAATACTTGGTATTTAAAGTTTGATTAATAGTGTTGATTAACTTTTGCATAAAAGAATAATGACGAACAAATAAGGCAAGCGACAGAGGGAAGACGAGGAAGATGAGGAAGGTAACAATTCTGATAACACCCCAATCATTCATCGTATTGCACAGTCTGCTGCCATTAAAGCTAAATTAAAAGCAACAGGCCCTCTCAAGAAGAAAACTAAATCTTTAGGGGTAGTCATCAGAGAAGGTCCCACAGACACAACTGAGAAAGATTTTATGTCTAACCTAAAAAGGGGACCTAAATTAGATAAAGGCAAAAAGCCAGCGTCCTCTGATACACCAGTGGATAAACTCCCTATTGAGATAAAGCAACAGGGAAATGGGGGAGAGGCAATAAAGTATTTTAAGGATGCAGAGCTCCACTATTTTCTAGAGCCTAGAGTTACTCAAGTCTACCTTAGATTGGTAAGACTATTTTATGCAAATATGAGCAATAGCAGTAAGGGACCAGTCCCAACTCTGTCAACAACCATTGATGGATTTCTAATTTCGATTATAAAAACAATGGTTGCTGGGGTGATGGATGCACCTCTAGAAAGACATGGGTTGTCCTCTGACACTCCTGAAGCGAATATCCTTAGACCTTCACCCGAGATCATACCAGATTTTATTCAAATGGCCACAGATTTTCTATGCAAACCACCAAATGATAAATCATTTTTTATGCGCAAAGACTTAGAGGAATGGAACTTATCCCTTCACTTTTTTTATGTTTTAATCTACAAAACTGTTCACCCCATGAGAAATGGGACCCAGCGAAGAGTCCTTTTTGTAAAAACCATATACATAATGGCAAACCGCTATTGGTTTGATGTTCCTTCTTACCTTTTGGAGGTAATGAACACAGTGAGGGAGACGTCACCTCAAAAGAAATATCAAACAAACAAATTATATCTATCCTTTGGTGGGTTAATTACAAATATGTTGGTAAATGTGGGATATAGTATTGATTCCAAGGAAAAAAGCATTGCCCCGTAATAACAAGAAACTAACACCTCAGACCTACCGAAGAACTCTAGGTGTCGCAAATAAACAAAGGATCCCTATTTTAGCACAACCAAAGGAGGTCTTATCCAAATTAGAAACCACCCAAGTACAGTTAGAAACTGTCATAGAACGGACAAAAGAATTTGAGGCCACCGAAGCAGTGGTAATGGAAGAAGGTGTGAGTACTTCTACTCCACCCCTTGAAAAGGTAAAGAGCAGCTTTCCAGTGTCAGTGAGAATATTTGGGGACAGAATACCAGTTACAGACCAAACTAGTTTATATGACCCTACTTTGGAATCACCAACAGTGCATGTTTTGCCCCCTTCAACAGAGGTAACTACATTGCCTAGTACCATAGAAGTAGAGCCTGAGAATCCATGTATTTCAGCACCAGAAGCAAACTATCCAGCAGAGAACCCCAACATAGAAACCACTCCTCAGAGAGAAGAGCAAATTGATGAGCTGACTACTTCTAGCCATAATCCTGAGCAGGCAGAGTCTGTCATTCCACCAACAGCCCCAGAGGTTATAGAGCAGACTTCAATATTTAACACTACAGCAGAAGGACCAAGAATTGAGACTCCAAGGATGGGTTTTGTCGAGTTAATAACCCAGGGAATATCTCCTCCAGTCACAACTACATCAACACAAACTTTCTTTGAAACACTAAGTAACCTGGAGAGAAGACTGACAAGAGTAGAACAATGGCAGAGCACCAACGCACCAAATCTAGTGCCAATGCCAAGAGCTATGAGGAAATTAGTGGAAGAATTTACAAGATTAAGAAATACAGTCATCAAAGTTATGCCCACTGCTCAAGAAAGACATGAAACAGTTAAAAATTTAAAGAGACAAGCCGTAGAAGAGCAACATGCACAATGGGCTGATGACGCAAATAGAAGAATCCAGGAAGGCATTGCAGCCTCCCAAGCACAAATAGCAGAGCTACTGACCCAAAATAATGCACTATGGGAGAATCAACAAGGATGGGAGGTTGAGAGAAAAGCATATCAAGATAAAATTGTTGAGCTGACTAAACAATATGGAGAATTCATAGCAGATCCAAATTTCAGGGAAACAACACGATAAAAAGCCCATAAGGAATATGAACAGACCCTGAATAATTTGTTGAGTGAAAAGACTCGAGAACTTACAAGAGAAAAAGGGAATTAGTTAAACTGCAAGAGGAAAAAGAATCCCTTATTCTTATTTGTGCAGAACAAAAGGAAAAGATTGAGTTCATCATAAAGAATTTTTGGGTCACAGTGACAAAAGAGAAGGTTGTTTCTAATCAGCTAAGAGATGAAAATGACACCAAGTATGTTGTCATTTGTCAACTCCAGAGAGAAGCGAAAACAAGGAATACAGAGCTGAGAGCATTAAAAGAGAATATGAAGCATTAATAGCGGAGAAGGAAGACATCTCTGTCTCCTATAGAGCTGCTGACAAAGAATCAAAACTAGCGCCTGCGGCAGAGGAAAGTTCTAATTGTTCCATGGCCGTAATAACAGACTCTAAAGAAGAATTGTCAAGCAGTCATTCTCCACTATTGGCCTTATAAGAACCAGCTCAATTATCTCAATTGTACCTTACCCATCATCCTCAAGTGAGTAAGTTATACATCATTAAAGCCTCACAGGTAGGAAGATTTTGAAAATTTTGGAATATTTTCTTTTAATTATTGTAAATATCTAGTTCATATATGAAGTTTTCTTTTTAACTAATTTACTAACAATATTACTAACATCTAACTTTTTAGATTCTATAAAATCGGTAGTATTTTTCTCCTAAGTTTGGGGGAAGATTTTTTATTCTCTTTGCAGATTATAAACCCGGTAACTAACCTAGTAGAAATAAGGTAATATTGTTCATGTGTCTCCCTATTTTGCACAATGAGGACATTGCCCTATTTAAGTTTGGAGGGGGGGATACATATCAATTTTGAAACTATAATATATTAATATAGTTTTTTTTTAGAGTTTTTTTACTTTATTTTTAGAATTTTCTAAAATTAAAAAAGTTAATCATTATATGAGAATTATGATAGAAAAAAAATATGAAAGTTCGAAATTCTTAGCAACCCATCATAGTAGTAGTTTAAAAATCAAAATAAAAATAGTTACAATTCAAAATAAAACATCTCTAGAGCATTATATCAAATAAATGTTTGAAACTATACGACTAATCTGAATTGCAATTATTTTAGATTATAGTTTCAAAATCATATAATCAGTGAGCTATAGAGCCTATTTCCTCTTTTATTCTGAGAAAGAGAAACTGTTATTATTCATGCTAAATTTTTCTTGAACTTCTCTACTATTTGAAATCTCATAAATGTTGAACTTAGAATCAAGATATTCTGTAAATATGATAATTTATTTATTTAAAATTATCTATTAAATATATCAAAGCAATAAGACATCCATATTAGTAAATCGTGAAAATGATCAAAGGCCAACTTTTGTTAAAATCAGAGCCAAAAATCTCAGAATATTTTATCCTTTGAACCCATATTAGAAGCCTAAAAACTAAATTTCTTTGTACCAAAATTTTATAAACCTTTAATCATATATACTGCCCAAAACTTTCTATCCTTAACCCTTACAATTTCTTAGAATTTAGAATGTAAAAGAAATGAAGAAGAGTGAGTGAAAGGAGTATATGCGTAACAGATAAAAGATCTGCTAAAAAGGGTATAAGTAAGAAGAAATACAATCGTATGAAAATATGGAAAAAGAAATAGAAGAAATCGTAAAAAGACGATTCCATGAAAGAAAAAAAGAGAAATAAAAAGCTTCGAACCTGAAAAGAAAAATAGGATATATACTGAAAAAGAAATAAGAAGAAGTTATCCAAAATGAGGATACTTACTAAGGTTGAAAAATAGAGAAGAAGAAAAGAAGGAAGAGTTAAATTCTCATAAATAATTTTGAATCCTCTTTACTTTTTTCTTTAAAACCTTCTGAAAATCCACCCCATTACAAGCCGAAGGAAAGACTTTTGTGATTTATGATTTACAAGAATCTGAGTCTAGTAGAGATATATCAAGTAGATACTATGAATAAATGGAGAAGTTATATGAACAGAACTGATTATCATTTCCGTGAGATTTATCTTCGTAGTTAATTATCCGATGAAATTTATATATATAAATACAATATTGTGATAACCCAAAAGTTCAATTATTTTTTAGAGTATGTCAATGAGTGAGAGTTTGCATGAAAATATTTTTTAAAAACTACAGTTTAGAAAAATCTATAATGAATAAACTTTTCACTTATATACATACACTCCATGCTATATCGAATTGAATTTATTGAGTTCTGATAGAAGATAATTTCGATGATGGAAAGCTAAGGATAAAAGATTTTTAAAAAAATTTAAAAAAAAGAACACCTAATAATTGACTGATGAGTAATTAGTATATACAAATCTATATTTTGAATTTTTAGTTTTGAAAAACTCAAAAATATTGAAAGTTTGTAGGTAACTTCACTGAAAACCTTCAGGTGACTACAACTCCTCTACTAGAAATCACCTAGGGGTTTAAAGGCTTGTTGCATCCGCTAAATGCAATCGTGTTCCCTACGAAAGTGGTATTTAAATTTTTAGTTTTAGGATAGTTTAATTTTTCTTGTTTGCTAGGGACTAGCAAAACTTAAGTTTGGAGTGTGATCTGTCACATAATTTATCATTTATCACCCTTAACTTAGTGATGCTAGCTTTAGTTTGCTACTAATAAGTTACTAATGTGCAGATATTAAAGATAAATAGTAAAAGAAAGCCTAAGTGTTAATATTCATCAAAGCGAACTCAAATAGCAATAAGAATGATAATTGAGCGTGTAAAGACGATTCACCAATACAAGAAAATTGAGAAATTGTATTTAACGATTTTGCACTACTGCTGAAGTAAAAAGAAGAAAGAAAGAAATAAGAAATCGTAATTTTACGATTCTTTAAAAAGAGATTCTTCAGAAGCGACAAAAGAGTAAAGATGATACAAAAGAGCAAGACAAAAAATCGTAAATAGAAAATCGTCCAATATGATAGCCATGAAAGAAGAGAAAATCATGATTTACGATTTTTCAAAGAAGCTGTCATAGAAGAAATTATTATCTATGATTTCCAAAAATATAAGCTTTCTTATTTACTGTTACTGCCGTTGATCACATGAGAGCTATCACTGCCATGTACTGAATTAGAAGATCTCCGAAATTAGAAGGTTGGTGAACCACGAATCTGAGAAGATTGATGAAGATCAGATCTTAGGAAATCTCGATTGCTAAAATAAAGGAGAACAATCTAGAAGCGCATCAACTAAAGAAAGCAATGAAGAATAAAATTAGGAATTATAGTTATATTAGGATACTTTTATCTTTAGTAGTTTCTTTTATTAAAAATAGAAATCTTTGTAAACCAACCCCTTATGATCTATAAATAAGAGGGCTCAATATAGGAATAAATATCAAAGAATTTCAGTATCAATTGACGTCTGAGGTTGAATTTTCTTTCGATCAGTAGTATAAAATAGTTAGAATAGATTAGATATCAGAGGCTTCTCAAGAGCAATTGACGACTGCAATTGAGTACTGAAGATTAGTGTAGCTATCTGTAGTTTCTAAGGAATAATTGACAACTGTGACTGAGGGGTGAAGGATATATTTTACTTTACTTTCTAGTTTAGATTTTATTTTTTTTTTATTTCCTGCTTTGTAAACATCTCTAAGTTTTAATTTGAATTGACGGCTCAAGTTAGAATTTACAGATTAGTGTAACGGTTTTTACTTTTTCATCGTCAGTTTTTTAAAGTTTGATTGACGCGCAGATTTTAGGAAGTTGTTGATTAGCTTAAATCCATATTGATAGGATCTTAGACTTGATTGATGACCAATGCTAGGAAACTAGAGATATGGTATAACGGTACTATTTATTTATATAAATATCCGATAGCGAAGATTGGGATTGACGACCTCAATCAGAAGGAGGAGGATTTAGATTTATTTTATATACTTTAGATTAAAACAAAATATTTTATTCATATTTCTCCAGTAGATTAGATCTTAAAGATAAATAAAAGTTTTTAAAATAAGAATTTAAATAGAAGATATAAATAAGAAATAAATAGATAAACAAACTTTCTCGTGGGACCGATCCTATGCTAGTACTATGATTTTCATTGTGCGCTTGCAATAGGTTAAGACTTGAATTTAATATAATACATAAAATAAGCCGATCAACTCACCACAGATAACATAATTCACTACTAATCGTTGGATGGTCCGCCTGTTCGTCTTGGATATACCTTCCGGGAAAGCTTATGTTTCGAGAAAATTCTTAATATCTAAGAACCATGGAGGCCCATCATCTGGCTTTTCAGATCCCTCAATCTGGAGGCAGAAGGCAGACTTGTTCCTCTGTTCGATCATGATTGACTTCATCTCAACGCCATAGGAGATTTCTACCATTGATGCCAATGTTGCTAGTGTATCGGTAAAGTGATTTCTTACGCGTGGGACATAGGAGAAAGTAACATCATCAAACCATGCTATCAGATCTTCGAGGTGTTCATGGTATTGGATCAACTTCTCATCCTTTGTCTTCTAATCTCCATTTGTCTAGCATATGATTAACTGTGAGTCGCCAAACACCCTGAGATGAGTAACGTTCAAGTCTAGAGCTAATTGTAAACCAGCTACGCATGCCTCATATTCAGCCATGGAAATTAAGCTTGATGGAGGCTGATACGTGTGACCCTTTTGGTGAGATTAGAATAACGCTAACTCCTTGGCCTTCAACATTTGCTGCCCAATTGAAGTGCATCACTCGGGACTCCTTTGCCTCTTCTTTATCATCATCTGTCATGAACAAGATGTCCTCATCAGAGAATTCAATTCTCAAAGGCTCATAATCGGGTAAGGGGTTCTCAACAAGATGATTGGTGAGTGCTTGTCCCTTGATTGACTTTTGGGTGATATATGTGATGTCAGATTTTGATAGGAGCTGCCAGCGTGTAGTTCGGCCAGTAATAGCCGACTTTTCGAATAGGTACTTCAACGGATCCATTCGTGTCAAGAGAAGAACTGCATGAGATAATAAGTAGTGGCAAAGCCTCTGTGTAGCCCATACGAGAGCTAGGCATGCTTTCTCCAGGTGAGAATAGGTCATACAAGAGCTAGGCATGCTTACTTGGGTAATAAATGTCCCGCTCTCTTTTTCTAGTCTCATCATGTTATCTTAGGACACATCTCATTGAGAATTTCGTCATGGAGAGGTACATTAATAGTGGAATCGAGGGTACTGGGGGTACCAAAATTGGCGGGTTGAGAAGGTAACCCTTGATTTTGTCGAATGCTACTTGTCAGTCATCATTCAACTCGGCGGGCGAGTCTTTCCTCAGTAACTTGAGGGTCAATATACAGATAGGAGTTAATTGTGTAATGAACCGACTAATGTAGCCTCTGACCTCTTTCTCGGTAGATGGCAGTGACATTTCTACAATAGCTTTTACTTTGATTGGGTTAACCTCGATGCCTCTTCTACTGACGATGAAGCCCAATAGTTTTCCTGACATGGCGCCAAATGCGTATTTATGAGGGTTTAGACACAACCTGTATTTTCTCAGCCTCTTAAACAACTTTTAGAGGTTTATCAGATGATCACCTCTCTTTGGTGACTTGGCGATCATGTCGTCAACGTATACCTTAATTTCTCGGTGCATCATGTCATGGAACAGTGCTATCACGGCCCTTTGATATGTTGCCCCCGTATTTTTTAAACCGAAATGCATGACTCGATAGCAAAAAGTTTCCCATGGGGTAATGAACGTTGTCTTCTGTCGGTCCGCCTTGACCATTTTGATCTAATTGTACCGGGAGAATCCGTCCATAAATGAGAGCATCCTATGTTTGACAGTGTTATCAACCAAGATATCGATGTGTGGCAAAGTGAAGTCATATTTCAAGCTCGCCTTATTGAGATTTCAAAAATTGATGCACATGCGAGCCTTTCCATCCTTCTTTGGTACCGGAACGATATTGGCTAGCCATTGCGGGTATTTAAAGACCATAAGAAATCTGACATTGTACTGCTTGATGACCTCATCCTTCAGTTTCAGCATCCATTCTGATCGGAGACGTCTCTACTTTTGTTTGACTGGCTTAACATCTGGATGTAGTGGCAGCTCATGCTCGACCAAATCAGTATCCAAGCCAGGTATGTCCTCGTATGACCATACAAAGATGTCTTAGTATGACTGAAGGAAATCAATCATGTCTTTTCTTTCCTCGGGAGATAGTGACTTTCTGATCTTAGTGATTGTTAATAACTAAATTATGCCACTTTCCACCCCCTAACCTAGGCTTTACTAGACTCTAGAGTTGTTTAATAATTGATTTTAAGTGTGGCTTTATAGTTAGCAATAACCTGCAGAGTAGTGCAGAAATTCATGCAAAAAGTGTCAGAAAGAGATGAATTAGAGTCAAGTACAAGAGCTGAGAAAAATATGAGGATTAAACCATGGTGGTCCCCACCAAATGGGTTGTTCAGTATGCCTTGAACCCCTTGAAGCCCTGCCATGAGAGAGAAGTGGGACCCATGCCTAAAGGACAGTTGAGCAGTTAGACAGCCCAACCAAGAGGCTAAATCCATATTCTCGAGTAGTCTCGAGCATACCAGGCCTTCAGAAGCCATAGTTTCGAGCAGTTCAAGGACTGCAGCATACCACCCACTCGAGCAGTGTCTAGCAGTTCAAAGCTGCAACAGTCATCTACTCGAGCAGTTTAGACCATGCCTGCAGCAACCACACTCTTGAGCGGGTCAGAAGCAACCACCCTCTCGAGCAGTTCAAAACTACAACAGTTCATCTCCTCGAGCAGTCAAAGGCCTTCAGAAACCATCCCCTCGAGAAGCCTTCAGACTACAACATTTCATCTTCTCGAGCTGGACAGTCAGAAGCCTTTACAAGTCATCCTGTCGAGCAATGTCGAGCAAACCAAGACTTAAGCTTTTTATCTTCTCGAGCCTCGGGAACCAACATATATCTGTGGACAATGGGAGCATTTTTGGAACTTCTACAGCACATGAGACACATGTCCAAGTGTGTGCTACTTTCCTAACAGACTAAGGTAATACTTGGCTGAAATTGAGCCACGTCAATAGAGCCTAACTGTTTTGATTCTCCTTCCCTCTAATTGGCCAGAGCATAAAGTTACTTTTGGGGTGTGTATATAAAGAAAAGAAAGTATGCTTGTAAGGGGGATCACATTATACTCAACACACGAGAGTTGAGTTCATTTTTAGGGTTTAGGTCATCTTCCCTTTTTGGTTTCTTCTCTCCTTAGCTCAGCATGGCTGGCTAAGCCTTTGTAGTAGTTAGGGCTAATATGAGCTATAAATGGCTTTGTAATAGCATTGTAAAGAGACTTGGAATCTTGCAGAGACTGCAAACTTGAGAGCTATAGCATTGTAGGCTTCTTTTGATAATGAATAGTTAGTTGTTGTATTTCATTTAATCTGTATTCTCTTATGATTTTCATTAGATTTTTATTGATTTGATGCACCTATGGATGCATGTGCTTGTAGCCTTACAGACATAGTATCTGCAGTGATTTTAATATTTCAGCTTTAACCCTTATGAATGGATTATATTCATGGGATATCCTGTGACCATTTGAGTGGACAGGATATAGCCCTAAGACTAATCCATATCTCAGGGTTGAGTTAGATTCTTCTTTCTTGTATTTGTGCTTGTAGCCAAATAAAGGATTGCTGCAGATCCAACTTTTACTCTGCTTTACAATACTTTTTACAGCAAAAATCAGCCCCTAATTGCTTACTTCTCCATTTTCTGTTTATTTTTACCAAGCCATTTTCATTCTTCTTTAAACCCTTTCCTTTTATTTCTGATTTTACATTTATTTCTATTTTACTTTAGTTAGTGACAAAACCCCAAAACACCTTCTCTTTACCCTATTTTATTAGTTTAAAGATAGATTAAGTTTAGAGTTGCCAAATCTGTAGCAGATATGGAGATTTACTACCTTTAGATCCATAACTCTCTATGGGACAACCCTTACTTCATTTAAAACTTGCTGCAACAACCCTGTATCTTGCAGGTAGAGTTTGTGTTCTAATCCCAACTTTATCCCTCTTTGTTTTGTTTTTGCCATTCTTTGGTTCTGTCATACTTTGATTACTTTTGTAATAAAGAACATAAGCAAAGTGAACGAACAGTGATTCTAGGAACCTCCTCGGTTCCTAGATTGACGTCCTCTGTTTCTTCAATGATTGGGTAGGGTCATGCTCAAAATCGGAAAATTGGTCAAGGATCTCATTGGGGAGCTCCTCAGTAGGGATCTCCTCGTCCAGACTCGTGACACCTATCTCTTCTTGTATTTCTACAGGGAAGGGGTCGATTTCAGGTGGGACGGATTTTTCAATTAAGAAATCATTTTTTTTTATTTTATCTGAAATTTTAAAAGACAATATTTTTTGTGTTTTTTCTATTTTTTTTTTTATGATTTTCCTTTTCTTTGGAGATGGGCTATTAGCAAGGCGGGTCTCTTTATACATAGAGTATTTCCCTCGAAGGGCTAATCTCACTTTTTATAGGTTCTTTTTTTTTTTGAAAGTTGGTGCCATATTTACGACCATTTGTTGCTTCTAGAGTTAGGGGCATTGAAGCCCAGTTCCTCACCTGCAGTGTCGCACCTTTGCCTGGTTTGATGGAGGGGGCCGATTGAGATGGCTTTTGAGAGTCAGCCTCCATCATACTTATCATTGGTTCATCTGGGACCCGATCCTCAAACGTTAGCAAGGGCTTCTGGTGGTTTAGGCCTGAGGTTTGTATTGGCGGGGGCATCTCCTCCTCGAAAAGGGATAGGGAGGCCAGGTCTATTTCAATATCTGGGGGGATGATTCGGGGATTGGTTTTGTGGGTAATGACTCTTTTGTGAGGGGTTAGTTGGGTTGCCCCATTCTAGTCAATATTGACGACCCTTGCACTCACGAAAGTGCTTCGGATGTGAGGCCGCGAAGAGGACTCATCCTCCAGGTCTATCCCTCTGGCTTTGGCTGCAGTAATGGTTCGGGCCTTCTCCTTGGCTCTATTGGACTTCTTCTTCGGTAGGCTTGCAGCCTAAACCAAATTTGATCAGTTTCCCGCCCTTGGCTCCCCCTGCTTTACAAGCAAGGGCCCAACCCTTTCCTTTCTGGTAGCCCAACTTCTAGAGCATGGCTACCGCTGCATCCATTCCTCATTCTATTTTTTCGATAACTATTCCAGGGGATTCTGATGCCATTTCTTCTGACACATCATATTGAAAACTATGAAGCTCCGTGTCCTCAGTTGTATGTGGTACATTCAGTATCTTGAGATTTTCGATGTTGTGAGTCATTTTCTCTCTTTCTTCTCGCCCCTCTCCCATAATAGATATAACTCTCTCTTCCAAGATGAATTTGAGCTGTTGATGTAGGGTGGAGGGTACTCTCCGATTTCATGCAACCACGGGCATCCTAGTAGTAGGTTGAAGGAAGACTTGATGTCCATGACTTGGAATGAGATCGAGAAGGTCATTGGCCCAATGGTGAGCTCCAGATCAACTTATCCTATTACTTCCCTCCTGGTATTATCAGACCTTCTTGTACTTGTTCTGGATGGCCTAAATGTAGAGGGATCAACCCCTATCTTGGATGCAGTTCTGAGGGGGCAAACATTCAGTGCCGATCCATTGTCTACCAGCACCAAAGGGATCACTAATTTTGCCATTTCCACTGTGATATTGAGGGGATTAGAATGATTGGTTCCTTCACTTGGAAGATCGACGTCTGAGAAAGAGATGGCATTGGGAGCCAACATCTGCCCAATCATTTGCCCTACTTTATCTAGCGAGACCTTTTCGGATATGTGCACGTCTTTCAATGCCCTCATTATAGCTTGGAAGTGGGTCGGGGACGTCATCAATAGGTCTCAAATGGTGATGTGAGTCGGTGTTCTTTTGAGCTGTGTTTCTAACGTGTGTTCTCGGCTCATTTTCTCCATAGGGTGCACCGTTGTAGGTTCCCTTCTCTCTTATGCTTAGACTGATATCAGTGTCTCAAGCTGTTTGGAGATTATGCCCGACCGGGTTATGAACTTAGCTGCCCCTTCCTTGTTGCTACCAACATTAATGTCTGTCTGATTGTAATTGAGTGGGACCTGATAAGGATCATATGCTGGTCCGAGAATTTGAAATGGGATAGGGATGTCGGGTATGATTGAACTGGCAGGGCTATTGTGACAGTGTTGGGCCTAATGTAGTACAGGCGGCAGTTGGACTGATGATGATGCGGCAAAATTAGGCCAATTGTATTGGGTTAGTGCTGGAGGTGGATTGATTGGGGGGTGGCGAATTGTAGGATATTGGGGCTAATTCCGAAGGTGGGGCAAAATTGGGCACCATGTAAAGTGCCGGATACAATTGGTACTGTGGAAGTGGGGTAAAATTGGATTGCACATGGTAAACGGGCGCGGGCATGAGAAAATACAACCTTAAGTCTAGAGGTGTTGCTTCAGGTATTGGGCTTAGGAAAAGTGTCACAGATAGTCTAGAGGCATAGATGATTCTTCAAGCAAAATTCTTGACAAATGATCGGCGACAACATTCCCTTTTTTATCCTTGATCTCAAAATTGAACTCTTGGAGAAGAAAGATCCAACGGATCAACCTCGGTTTCGTTTCCTTCTTTGCTAGCAGATATTTCAATGCAGAGTGGTCTGAAAAGACCACTATTTTCGACCCAAGCAAATAGGAACGGAATTTGTCCAGAGCATACACCACAGCTAATAATTCTTTCTCGGTGGTGGTGTAATTGAGTTATGCATCAATCAATGCTTGCTAGCATAGTAAATTACGTGAGGTAATTTGTTCACCCTTTGCCCTAAGACAGCTTCGATCGCGTAATCCGATGCATCACACATGAGTTCGAATGGTAAAGAATAATCCGGTGGTTGGATTATCGGTACATTTGATAAGAGCTCATGCAATTTTAGAAATGCTTTCATGCAATCCTCGTCGAAATCAAAAGGAATATCTTTGCCAAGCAAGGTGCACAATGGTTTAGCCACCTTGCTAAAATCCTTAATGAATCACCTATAAAAACCAGCATGCCCCAAAAATGATCGAATTTGTCGAACACTCTTTGGTGGGGGCAAATTAGCAATTAGGTCAACTTTTGCCTTATCAACTTCGATTCCTTTCTTAGAAACAATATGCCCGAGAACAATTCCTTGTTGAACCATGAAATGGCTCTTTTCCCAGCTGAGAACAAGTTTAGAATCTACACAACGTTGCAGCACTTGTGAAAGATGATTCAAACAAGAACCAAATGTTTTCTCAAAAACCGAGAAATCGTCCATGAATACCTCGATGAACTTGTCAATCATATCCGAAAATATGACCAACATACATCATTGGAAAGTAGTAGGTGCATTACATAAGCCGAACGACATCCTTCGATATGCAAAAGTACCGTAAGGACACGTGAATGTCGTCTTCTCTTGATCAGGTAGAAAGACGGACACTTGATTGTATCCCGAATAACCATCAAGAAAGCAATAAAACTCTTGTCCTGCTAACTTCTCAAGGATTTGATCGATGAACGAAAGGGGAAAATGATCCTTTCTGATAGTTGTATTCAATTTTCTATAATCAATGCAGACACGCCACCTAGTAGTTTCGCGAGTAGGCACCAATTCTCCTTCAGCAGTTTCTTTCACAGTGATTCCGAACTTTTTCGGAACGATTTGAACTGGACTTACCCATTCACTATCAGAGATCGGATAGATGATTCCAGCATCAAGCAATTTAATGATTTCCTTTAAAACGACTTCTTGCATGTTCGGATTAAGTCGCCTTTGCGGTTCTCTTGATGGTGTACTATCATCTTCTAGATGTATTTTGTGCATACATACCGATGGGTCAATCCCTTTAAGATCAGCTAGAGTCCATCCGATAGCTTCCTTGTGATCTTTAAGCACTTTCAACAGGTCATGCTCTTGTTCTTCAGACAACGCGGATGAAATTATCACCGAAAACGTTTCTCGTGGCCCCAGAAAAGCATACTTGAGCGACTCAAGTAATTGTTTCAATTCCACAGTTGGTGGCTACTCAATTGATGGAGTCACCACATCCTTTACCTTAATAGGTAATGGTTCTACCTTAGTCACATTTGCACATAAGTGATCATCTGGGCATGATAAATTCGACTTCGTCTCTTCTGACTGTTTCCTTTCAGATCCTTTTTCTTCATAGATGGCCAACAAAGCAGTTTCAAATTCTTCTTTGGTGAGCATTGATAGTAATGCTTCATCCACCACTTCATCCATCTGATCGATGTAAAAATATTCGACCTCATCCTCGTTAGGAAAATGGTTCATCGCATGGAATATTTCAATCTAACCTTCATGTTTCCAAAAGAAACGTCCATGACTCCCGTTTGACAATTAATGCAAGCAATTACAGTGGCGAGAAATGGACGTCCAAGGATGATGGGGACTTGATTAATTGATTTAACAGGTGGTTCCATATCTAAAACAATGAAGTCCATTGGGAAGACAAACTTGTCTATTCCAACTAAAACATCCTCGATAATACCCCTAGGTCTTCTTTCTGACCTATCAGCCAGTTGGAGTGTGACTGTTGTAGGTTTCATTTCACCAAATCTGAGTTTCTCGTATACTGAGTATGGGATTAGATTAACACTTGCTCCCAAATCCAATAACGCTTTTCCAATTTGTTATCCCCCAATGACGCATGGAACAGTTGGGACTCCAGGGTCTTTCAGTTTCTGTGGGGTTTTCAATTGCAACATCGACCTGACTTGATTAGTCAGGAACACTTTCTTTGAAACATGAGTACTCGCCTTTCTCTTACGCGTGCACAAATCTTTGAAAAACTTGGCGTACTCAGGAACTTGTTTGATTGTCTCAAGTAATGGAAGGTTTATCTTTACTTGCTTGAATGTTTCAAAGATTTCTTCCATTTTGGATGGTCCCTTGCCCATTCTGGATGGAGGAGTTAGGAATTCAGGGAATGGTGCCTTTGGGACATAAGGTGCAAATTCAAGTTCCGGTTCTTTTTCACGTCCTTATTGGACAGTTGAGGGAGACACTTTCTCTACTTCTTTTTCTTTTCCCTTCTCTCTTCCTTGCTCTTTCTCTTTCTCTTTTCCTTTTCCTTTATCTTTTCTTATCTCTGATTCTTTCTCTTTCTCTACTTCTCTTTCTTCATCAGCTTCCATAGGCATTTCCACTTGATTATCAATTTCTCGTCCACTTCTCAGCACAGTAATAACTTTCAACTGTTGACTATTTGATGGTCCTTCATTAGATGATGCTTGGCCTCGAGGATTGTTGATGGGTTGGCTAGGGAGCTTACCTTCCTCTCGTTGACTCAACTGATTTGTCAGTTGACTAAATTGATCAATCATCATCTGCTGGAAAGCTTGCATATCTCGCATAATCTTTTCCTCCAAATCAAAATCTTTTAAAACGGTGGCCTGAGATTGATTAAAATTTTGATTTTTTCGATAATCAGAATTCGGATGATAATAATGAGGGTTCTGCTGGAAATTAGAATTCTGCTGAAAATTAGAATTCTGTTGTGGGCGAAAATTCTGCTAAAAATTTTGTTGAAAAGTTTGTTGTCCACTCATTGGATTGGACCTGTACTGCTGGTTTACTTGACCAGTTTGGTTTGACCCTCCCCATCCTAAGTTGGGGTAATTTTTCCATTCCGAGCTATAGGTATTTGAGTACATGTTTCTACCCTGGCGTTGATAAGATTGAGTCACATTGACCTGCTCTTGAGGAGTAGGTTCATCAGGGAAGAATGACAAAGTAGTTGGGCACTCATTAGCCATGTGACCTGGGTGGTCACAAATTGAACACACAGTGGGGGTGGCTGGAGTTTTAGCTTGCTTAGTAGCAACTAACAACATATTCATTTGCTTGGACAACATATCAACCTTTGTTGAAAGATCTGAAGTGTTGTTATTGACATCAAATAATCCATTTCTGGTCAACACATGTGATTTTGTTGCCACATCCAAATTTGTTCGCTCCATTGTTGCATTTTGGATTGAAGTTTGATATAATTTCTCAAACAATGCCCACAACTCATCAGCCTCTTTCGTGGCACACGATCCTCCACAAGATGCATCAACCATGCGTCTCTCTTCAGGAATTAGTCCATTGTAAAAACTCTGGACCTGCTGCCACCTTGGCAGTTGATGATTTGGACAACTCTTAATCAATTCCTTAAAGCGTTCCCAACATTCATGAAATGTTTCTGTAGGTTGTTGGGAAAAGAACTGGATCTTCTGACGCAACTCAATGATTTTGGTCATGGGAAAATATTTTTTAAGAAACTGATGGTGTGGCTCTGCCTAACTCTGAATAGATTGTGGTTCTAAGGAGTAGAACCAAGTTTTTGCCTTATCTCTTAAAGAGAAAGGAAAGAGTCGCAGCTTAGCTATTTCGTCGATCACATTATGCACACGGAACATTTTACACACTGCAATGAACTCATTCAAATGAACATGTAGATTTTCATTTGCTAATCCATGGAAAATTGGTAGCATTTGAATCATTGCTGATTTGAATTCATAGTGGTTCCCTGGAATGGGAGCATGCATGATACATTCCTGATTCTCGTAAAAACCAGGGTCATTATAATACTCCAATGTTCTAGGGCCCTCATCAAAATTATTGTTCCTATTATTTCCATTATTGACGTTCCCATTGTTGTTATTCTCATTTCTCTCTTGCCTTTGGTCTGCCATGGTCTCAGTCTAATGATACTGATTCCTCTGGATTCTACGATTCTCTCTACAAAATCTTTCGATCTCAAGATTAAACGGTTGCAGATGTGGGTGATGAGATCGAGTAAAGCTCATGCACCAACACTCACAATAAGGATTGATGAATCCATAACAAACCCACAAAATTCAACTTCAATCGATTGAAGCAAGTGTTTCAATCGATTGACACAAGCGCACACAAATTTTCAAACAAATGACTTTATCAGTCAATCGATTGAAGAATTGTTCTCAATCGATTGAGGTTCAAAGAGTCAAAGCAAGGCAGCACAAAACTTTCAGCCGAGATGACAATCAACAAAGGTCTAGTCAATCGATTGACAGAAACATGTGAATTCACAGAGAATGATATCCCAGTCTCAATCGATTGCCAGAGAATGTTCAATCGATTGAGTCTATGATAAACAGTAGCCAATATCAGAAGAAAAGAAAAGAAAATTAAGATAATAAATATTTTTTTTAATTAAAATTCGAATTTAAATTAATTAATTAATTTTTTTTTATAAATTCGAATTTCAAAATTAAAAATTAAATTCGAAAATTTAAATTTAAAATTTAAATTTCAAAATTAAAATTAAAGATTCAAATTTTAAAATCTAAAGGCAATCCTACAAAATCCTATAAAATCTTACCTAAAAGAGAAAAAGAAGGAGAAGAATAAAAGACTCCTATATTTCCTAAATAAGAGATCCTAAAAAGTCTATAACTAGAATTTAGAAAATCCTACAAAATATCTAAAAGAGGAAAATTAGGAAAATAAACTCCTACAAAATCTAAAATAAGAAGTCCTAAAAATCTCTACTTCCTAAAAGAACTCCACAAAATCTTACCAAAGAGGAGAAAAATAAGGGAAAGAAGATTTTATAAATCAAAAATCCAAATATTAATTTTTTTTTTAAAATTTAAAAATCAAAATTCACACAAGAAAATCAAATTTTAATTTAGAAATTAAATTTCAGAAATTCTATGTAACAACCTGAAAATTTTGACTTTAAATAATGTATCCCGGGATGTATGCCCGACTTTGAACAGTGTACCTCGGTGTGCGTGCCCGACTGGTCACGTGCTCGATTTTATGAAATTACTTACGTAAGTTAAATTGGGTTGGTCTTGAGTGGAAAAAGATCGATTTAGATTGTGTGTTGAGCATTAGGTGGTTTCTTATGCACTAAGCTTTGGTGTATGGGCTCAACATCGGGTCCGATTAGTGGATGGTTTGGGTGTGTAGGCCCACACCTAATCAAAGAAAACTATTTTGTTATGAGATAACACCTAAATAGGTACGTTCGTTTCACACGGGAGCTAGATCCTTAGATGAGAACTAATACGCCCAAAGACAAGTATATGTGTTTTGTATGGGAACCGATCCCATTTAATTAAAGAAGGCAATTCCTTCTTTTGGGAGCTAACACCCGGTTTGCACAAGTTTTTTTTAGGTTTTGGGTTTTTGAGGAGAGAAGGAAGAGAGAAAGAGGAGGAGATGAAATGAACGTCTTGAATCCATGAGTGCCGAGCCTTAGATTTGCGCGAAAAACATTTGTGAGATCGTCTAAGGGGAAGATCGCCGTCGATTTCGACGTTTGGTTGTGGTTTTATGGGTTTTGGAGCCGTTTGGGGGTTTTAAAACCCTCTTCTTGCAAAGGGATCATGAGTTTTGATCCGCAAATCGTAGCGTGAGTTTGCGTGAAGTGTGTGTGGAAGGATTGCCGTTAATTTCGTGGGCTTGGGTGTGATCGTGGAGCTCGGAGATGATCGAGGTGGGTTTGGAAACCCTTTTTATCTAACGAAGAAGACGATCCGATCTACGAGTAAATCACCGATTTAAAGAGGTAAATAACGCAATTCTTCCATGTATTTAATTAAATATATGTTGGTTAGATGTGTGCAAAAGATTAGGATCAAAAGGATTGAATTTTGATGAAAAAAATGGGTTTCAAGGTTCAAACCTCGAATCGCCAAAATCGATTAATCGATTTTGAAACTCGATTTAATCGAGTTTTTGACAAGAGAGAAATTCAAGAAGAACTCCCCGAAATCGATTAATCGAAGAGAATTTCGATTAATCGATTTTGAAATTCGATTAATCGATTTTGAAAATCGATTAATCGAGTTTGCCTGGGCTTACTGACACTACTGTAGTATTTCAGCCATAACTTTTTGTGCCGAATTCGGATTGATGTGATTCTTATTGCGCTGGAAAGAAGACAGAAAGCCCTACAACTTTCATGAATTGACCAACTTGTGAATCAATCGTTTTAAAGGTCAAAATTTAGTAATAAGTTAGGTAAATTTCTAATTTTGTCGAGAAACGAAACCGATTAATCGAGTAAAATCGATTAATCGATTTTTGAATTTCGATTAATCGAAATTGGGTCGATTAATCGACTGGTCTCAAATAGTGAAAAAGATTTTTGGCTCTTTGAAAATCGATCAATCGAGATAAAATCGATCAATCGACTTTGGAAAATCGATTAATCGATTTTGAAAATCGATTAGTCGATTTTGTCTGAGTTGCCAGTACTACTTTAGTATTTTGACCATAACTTTCTACTCCGACCTCCGATTGATGCGATTCTTGAGGCGTTGGAAAGATAACAAAGAGATCTACAATGTTTGTGTTTTGACCAACTTATGAATCTAAATTTTTAAAGGTACAAATTTAGGAGAAAGGTTACATCAATTTCTGTGTTGGCGCGAACTTGCCCGTTCCGACTCAATTTTTAGAAAACACTTAAATAGTCTAAGTTATTAGTGGTTGGGGTTAATCATTGATGCATCATTGTGTGCTTGTGATGTAGATTAAGGGTGGATGGCCATTGATAGGACCTTGCTTGCTTCGAGGTTAAGGTAGGGGAAATTTAATATTTTATTATATTTTTGAAATTGATTCATAGATGCCTTGATTTAATCAAATGAAAATGATAAGTGTGATTTGAAGTTTTGTTATTTAAAATCGATGCTTGAATCTAATTGGACGTGTAGGGGAACTTCAACACAAACCTGCATGTTTAACTTTGATTCATTATTTCTTTGAGGTATTCATATGAAAAAAATGATAAGTTTTCTTGATGTATTTTGATGTTAGTTTGATAGATATTTGAATTATAACTTGAACTCCTTGCAAAATAGAAATTTAAAATTCGTGAGTCGAAAATGGTGAATTTTGAACTGTGAACTTAACCTAGAATTTGTACTGTAGTATTTGATTTTTTAAACTTGATTTTTAAATGGTGAGTTTTAAAACCTTTTAAGCAAGAATGTGAGCTTTGGATCGTGATTTAGAAATCTGAACTAGAATGTGAACTCGAAATCTTTGAGTCTTGTAGATTTGTGAGAAGGTACACCCTTGGACCGCTGTGGCGGGATTTGTGTATACCCTTGGACCGCTGTGGCGGGATTTATGTACGCCCTTGGACCGTTTTTACGGGATTTTACGTACAACCTTGAACTTGTTGTGCTCATGTACGCCCTTGGACCGTTTTTACGGGATTTTACGTACACCTTTGAACTTGTTGTGCTCATGTACGCCTTTGGACCGTTTTTACGAGATTTTACGTACACCCTTGGACTTGTTGTGCTTATGTACGCCCTTGGACCGTTTTTACGGGATTTTACGTACAACCTTGGACTTGTTGTGCTTATGTACGCCCTTAGACCGTTTTTACGGGATTTTACGTACACCTTTGGACTTGTTGTGCTCATGTACGCCCTTGGACCGTTTTTACGGGATTTACGTACACCCTTAGATTTCGATGTAGTCATGTACGCCCTTGGACCGCTTTTGCGGCATTTTATGTACTCTTTGGATTATACTTCATAAATCAAACCATAAGTCGTGAGATTAAAGTGGACCGCTATGGGCGGATATTGTGAATGTGGACCGCTATGGGCGAATTATATGTATGTGGACCGCTGTGGGCGGATTATGCTTATCGTGGACCGCTATGGGCGGAGTGCTAGTACCATGTGGGCGCAGGATTTGAAATCAGTTTTGAAGGATAAATAAATGTTTTGAAATCACTTTTGTGTGTAAAAAGGAAATCGGTTTGAAATCAGTTTTGTATGATAAGGAAATCGACTTTTGAATCGGTTTTATGTGAAAAGAAAGTCGGTTTGAAATCGATCGTGTGATAAGAAAGCAGATTTGAAATCGGACTTTGTTGATAAGAAAAAGTACCTTTGAAACGAGTTTGGTTTTAAATAAGAAAAGGTTTGATTGTAACATTGAATCTATGTTTCCTTATGATAAGATGTGAATGAGTATTGAAATTTCCTCTACTGAGCTAGGATGTAGCTCACCCCTTCGACTATACGTCACAGGTATAGCTTCTACGTGTACACCAGACTTGCAGATTGAGGAATTGAGGAGGGCTATGATATTCGGGATCGTAGATTGAGTACTTTGTGGAGATTGGTGAGTTCAGACTTGGTACCCTTTGAACTCGTATATAATTTTATACACCACTGTTTGGTGACGTTGGTACATCACTGGTGGCCATTGTTAGTTATTGTAATATTAGATGTTAGAATTAGAGATTTATTCATGTCATATGTATTATCTGCTTTGATTTCTGCATGCTAGGTTTTGTACCAAGCATTCTGTGTTCGGAACGTGTTCTACGACCCGACGGTCCGGGTTTTCCCATTCGTGTTTGAAAAAAAAAAAAAATATGTCTCAAAATTCAGGTTGGGAAAATTCGGGCTGTCACATTCTAATTGCAAAAATTTAAGTTTGAAAATCAAAAATCAACCTTTGAGCACCAAATTTCAGATTTCACAATCTACAAACTTGCAAAATTTCAGAATTAAAGATTTTTTTTTTTTCGATTTTTTTTTTTTACTACTCACAACTGTCGATTGATTGACTCTTTCGTGTCAATCGATTAACAAGGCAGTGCTAACAACCACCAAACACAGTCGATCAATTAAGAAAGATGTCTCAATCGATTGACTATTTAAAAATACACAAATCCCTATCCGAATTAATCAAAATTTTGTCGATTTTCCCGGCAACGGCGCCAAAAACTTGATCGATTTTAAATGTAACCCTTGCAAGTGCAAAAGATCTATTGCAGTATGGCAAGAACAAGGGTGTCGAACCCACAGGAAAACGTGAATTTTAATTAATTCTTTCAGAGATTTAAAAATGTCCCCAAGGAAGTACCAAAGGGTAAATTCAATTTTACCAAAAATTTATCACACTTTTCCTGAATGTAAGAAAAATAAATTAATCTAAACAACTAATTACTGATTAATCTAAGGACAATACTTAAATACGATCAAGGAATATGCTACCCTAGATTTGTACCCCTTTTCTATCATTAAAATCCACAGTTTCATTAAAGCATCATTCACACCATCATTCGTCTAGAAAAATGATTCGTAATAAAAGATGATCATCAATCCGACATACCCTATCTAAAAACAATGACTCAGCCTATTATTGCGGTATGAGTCATGTAAAAAGCATAGCGTATCTCTTGATGTTTAGATCACAACAATAAGTCCATAATCGCTCTGCAGCCTAGATCAGCCCGTAGGTCCAGATCTAGCGATTACGGTCGTTGATACGCGCAATCAACGGTCATAACAAGCATTCAATATATTTTCAATAACACAAACTTTTAGCAAAACGATTCCATGATGACATAAATAGATTGCGATATTAATCATAAAAAATTGCTACTTATCTAGGGATCGCATCTTCCCCGATTAACTGATTTAGCCGCGCATCTTTGGTGTATGATTTCCTTGTTTATTCAAAGCCATTCCACTTTTTATTTCTTCCAAAGATCTTTTACAATGCTTCTCCTAAATACAATTTATGATTTTCTAAAAGAAAAGCAATGCAAACCTAAGTACAATCTACCCAGATGAAAACCCTAGAAGAAGGAGAAGAGAAGACCCTTGAAAATTGCCAAGCAGAGTTGAAAACCAAAAAATGACTTAATAACAATAATCCTCTCCCTTTTACAAAACCCGTAGCCTCCTTTTTATAGTGGCCGAGCAAACCTAATCCTAATAACCTCAATCGATTGAGAGTAAAGTCTCAATCGATTGACTTTTAATTTGAGCTGAATGAGGGCAACTTTGGTCTTCATGTGTCAATCGATTGACACTTAGTCCTCAATCGATTGACATCTAAGGGTACAGTCTTCACTCCATGTGTCAATCGATTGACGCTTATACCTCAATCGATTGACATCTCAGGGTGAAATCTTCTCTCTTTTGATAGATGTTGATTTTCTTCACGGATTTCGATGCTTCATTTGACCTTTTTATCCATAGCTCTTGTGTAGCCTTTAATTACCTTCTTTTATACTCTTTAACGATCCAATGGTCGGAAACACCTGTAAACATCAAAACTTCACAACAACCATCAGATGCTTTCATCGAACAGCTAAATGTAGGGATTAAGGTACGAAATATAGTCACATTTCGGCACCGATCACCCTCCATCTTCCAAGGTACTCATTAAAGGCCTCATCAGGTTTTTATTTTAATCGAGCTAGATCTAATTTGCGCGGTTCAATGTCTATGTTATAGACATATTGCTCTTGAAACAAATGAGTGAGGTCTTTCCATATTTTCAACATAGATAGTTCAATGGACATAAGCCACCTTAGAGTCGGACCCGTGAGGCTTTTCTGGAACACTTTAGTGAGGAGTCGTTCATGTCCGCCGAATTAGCACATGTCTCCACAGTAAGACTTGAGGTGAGCGATTAGGTTTGCTTGTGCCGTCGTATTTATCAAAAGTGGGCACTTTAAATTTGTGGGGTACTAGCACTTCGAAAAATAGGCATAAATCATAAAATTCTGTAGCATGTATTTCAGTGTCGCCCAGTCTCATTAGTTGTTTCAAGATTTTATCCATCTGCTCCTTCAACAGTTCTGACTCCCTAGCCTGTAGAGTTGGGGCTGCTCCCCCACAAGGCTGCCTCAATTCCTTTTGAGTGGCCTGTTGGTTGGTGAGTGTGGGTGGTGGAGGATTAAAATTGGCAAATCCCCCCATGTAGGCCCCACTATTTCTGGATTTTCTTCTCCTCATATTGGTTACCCGCATCAATGAATGGGGGAGGAATGAGGTCATCTTGCTGATGTTGAGTGGACTAGACGGGAGCCTGGTGAGACCATGGTATATGAGGGAAGCTTTGGTGATGGGTTTGTCGGGCAATGGGATGGGTGATTTGTGAATTTTGGATGGATTGGGTAGGTGTTTGGTGTGACCATTGGGGTTGATGAGGATTGGGATGATTTGGTTGAGGGGTAAGGGGATTCTGGATGGTTTGGGATGGGTTCCCATATTGTGAAGAGTGTGAGTGAATAGGATTTGGATGAGAGGTGAATTAGGGATGATCGATTGTTTGGGAGGGATTCCCATATTGGGTTGGGTGTGATGAATGTGGATGGATAGGGTTCATGCCGGATTGGGGGATGAGATGAGATAGGTTGGACATTTGAGGGGGAATGGGGGCTTATTGGATATAGGTGTATGTGGGAAATTGGGGGAATGATGAAGGGTTTGAAAATGTGACCCTTGGATTTGGGTCGGCATGGGCTTGGGATTGGGTATTGGGCCTTGAAGGCCCACTCGGATAGCCCAATGGTTGATGGGAGGGTCCTTGAGTGGTATGAATTATGGGCGGTTGATTGGGATTAACATTTTGGATGAAGGAGGTGTGGAGATTTTGGAGGGATTGTTGGAGATTGAATATTTGGGATGGATGAAGAAAGCTTTGAAAGGCCTTCCAAATGGTGTAGGATTTCACCATGTCCTCCATCATGGACATGGGGTTAGGTATGGGGTTGGAAGTGGATGGCTCACCTGATGAGGGGGATGTATGGGATAAAATGGGCATGACTTGGGTAGAGGTAGGGAAGTTGTGCATAATTTGTGAGGATGGGGGAGAATTGGGTGTGTGTTGGGGAAATGAGGAGGATGGGGCTAGATGTTGGATGGATGTGGGGGTAAATGGGGTGGATTTAGGGTGGATGTCATAACCCCAAATTTTTGAGAACCGTGCACGTCATGTACCATGCTCGTGTGTTTGTGGTTCACAAGGAAACCCAAATTAATGTATACACACTATAAGTGTATCTGTGAAACACACTAACTTTCACTAAATAAGCGGAGAGCTAAATAGAGAGAAGTCTCTCATTCGTGACCTAATTGAGTTAAATAGAGAGGGAGTGAAATAGAGAGAAAGAGGAGAGGATTTTATAAAAGAAGATTAGAGGTAATAAATTCTGGTGGTTAAGAGACGAGATCAATATTAGGGATCTTAAACATGTGTGAGGAGAAGGTGTGGGGAAGAAACTAGAAAGGATTGTGTGGGTTTGAGCCTGTGGAGAAATTGGAAAGAGGTTGGAGGAAAAGCTCTTGGAACTCTCCTCATTTCATTTGATCTGGGATCAAGTCTATATTAGATCCATTGGGTGAAGTATGTTTTAAATGCTCATGTGTGTTTTAGATAAAGTATGAATGAATAGTTAAATGATTTTTGACCTTAAAAAGGGCCTTGAATGAAGTAGAAAATTGTTTCTCGAACAGATCGAGCATTTAATTTTATCATCCCTCGCTCGAGCGGTTTAAATGGCTCGCTCGAGCGAGGATGGAATATAAAAACTGAGCATAAATTGTGTCCTTGGCTCGCTTGAGCGAGACCCATAGTGAAAGGAAAGATCTCTTGAGCGAGGCATCGCTTGAGCCTCAGGTACCTCGTTATAATCGCTCGAGCGATGAATAGTGCTCGCTCACACGAGGGATTATAACCGCTAGAGTGATGAATAGTAATTGCTCGCGCGATGAATAGTGCTCGCTCGCGCGAGGGCTGAATGCCTTGTTATGATCGCTCGAGCAATGAATACTAATCACTCGAGTGATGAATAGTAACCGCTCGAGAGATGAATAGTTCTCGCTCGCGCAAGGATTTAGTACCTCATTTTTATCGCTCGAGCGAGGTCAAGTGCTCGCTCGAGCGAGGTGAAGTGACCGCTCGAGCGAGGAATAGTTCTCGCTCGCGCGAGGAATTACCCGGATTCTCATTTCTTTTAGTGTAATTTATGAGAGCTATGTTCCCAAGGGTTCTAGAGACCATTCTAAGTAAATTTGTAGCACATGCAATGTAGGTTTGACGTGAGTTGTTACGCGTAAACCTCTACGAGAAAGGAGTGCATTGAAATTTGCTTTGAGGTAGGGAATATCTTGAAACATGTACTTTAATTCGTCAGATCATATATGTAGAGCAATTCTAGTGAATAGTCATATATCAAATGTGTTTTCAAACAAGGTGTTATTGATCTCAGTGTGCTTCCTTTATTAGTTGGTGGTAAAAACAATTTAAAATAAAAAAAAGGGTAAAACAGGGGATGGAATCAGCACAACTGAGAAATCCTAGACCTGCAAGATACAGGGTCCATTTGTAGCAAGTCTTGATAAGTAAGAGTTTGTCCCACAGGGAAAGGTGATCTACAGCTCTAAGGGAGCCATCTCTAGTAGTCCCTCTAGATCTGACTACAGATCTGGCAGTCCTAAAAGGAGGGGAGTTTAAGGTCACTTATTCTAAGTATCCTAAGGTAGCCTAATGAATTAACTACAAAAAGGGTTGAAAAGATGGATGGAGTATGGAAAATAAATATAAAAGGGTGAGAAGTATGTTATTGAGTCCAGATCAGAGGAGTTTTGTAACTCAGATTCAGATATGATGTTATAGAAATCCTGTCCAATGGCTATATTATCACCAAAGAGGAGAAAGAATCCAACTCATCGTTGTGCCATGATCCAATCCCTTAAGGTTATAACCTATCCACTTGAATGGTCAGAGACTATCCCATAGGGGAACCACAGTCCAGAGATGGGTCAAAACAAATTAGTCATTGTAGGCACTACTTCATCCAGGCTACAAGCTCAGGAAATCCATAGGGAACCTCAACCTCTAAAGCTCTATGTGTAGGGCTAAGGCCGTATAGGACCATGATAGCCTAGACACATAGAACCAGCAAGAGGTTGAGTACCACCTTAGATCTAGCTGTCCATTGCTTAAGTGGGGCTGCAATGATCCAGTCACAAGCCTACAATCTCCATAACTAGATCAGATCTAACATCTGATGGCGGGTCTATACAAATATATGGGGAGTCTGCCTCTGCACAATCTCCTACCAGGCTTAACAGCTCAGGCTCGGAGAAGAAGGATCCATCTTGGATCGGCGGATTGGATTCACCCTAAGGCTATAGCCTGTCCACTTGAATGGTCACAGACTATCCCAGAGGCTATCCTCCTCACGAAGCCCAAGATAAAATAAGTTAATTACTGCTACCACCATGGTCACAAGGCTACCAGCTCAGGCTCCCATGGGAATTTCAGATCTAGTGGGCCCTGCGGTGGGGCTAAGGCTGTATAGGACCATGATAGCCTAGACACACAGGTCACTTGGATCTGAGTGGATCCTTAGAATCAGTCCTCCATTGCTTTGAAACACAGCAAAAACAACGGCGAATCACAAGGCAGCAGCTTTGTACAGAACAGCTCACAAATACACATATCCCATAAGAGTACAAATCCTATCATAAAAACTCCATTAATCTAACCTCAATAAATATACATAGGCATGGCCAGCAATTGCTGGGCCATGGAGAGAAGAAAAAGAAGAAAACTACTTACAATTATAGGAAAAACAAGAACGGAAAAGAAAAATGACAAAGTCTGAGATAGGAGTTCCTCTTCAAAATTCTAACTCAAAGTCTAACTCCTTAAACCTAAACTAGGCTTAGGTTTATATAGCAGTGGTGTGGCGGCGCATTAGGGTTAGGAAACCCTAATTTTAACGATGCCACGTATCTGAATAATGATCCTTGGATGCCTCGAGGCACGTGCACGGAGATTTGAGCGTGAGAGTGCGTGCCCTAATCCTTGGAAATCCCCAGAAAGTCCTCTACAGAATGATGGAAGTTAGAGTTCAGAGCTTCGCTAGGTTGCAGTCGATTCCCAGACTTGTCGCATGGTAGCTCTATTCTTTGCGTGGTTGAGTTTAACTCTGAAGCTTCAGCTGTCGCGAGGTTGCAGCTTCTTTATGCATTGAGCAGTCGCAAGGTAGCTAGTTAAGCTCTCGCTGGATTGGGCTTCGCGCAGTTGGATTGATACTTGTGAATAGCGCGGGAACTGTGCGAGCTTTCCACTTCGCTAGGCTAATTCTGGCTTTCGCGAGGCTGCTTCCTTTCTGAACAGCGTGAGAACTGCGCGAGAAGTTCACTTCTTAATGGAACTTCACGAGGGTCCTCACGAGGCGTTGAGGCTTTTCTGAACTGCGCGACAGGTTCTCTTGATATTTGCATCCCGCGGCTACTGCGCGAGGCAAGATTCTGAAGCTCTCTCTCCTCAGCTGTTCTGAGCGAACCGCGAGAGGGTGAGAGGGGTCTTCTTGAACTGCGCAGGAGCTGCGCGACCTTTAACTTCTAAACTTCGCAAGAGCTGCGCGACTCAAGGCTTCTGAAGCTCTTCTGTCACTCTACTGCGCGAGAACTTGTTTGTGAAGTCTTGGGACTTCGCGAGGACTGCGTGAAGTGTATTTGTCTGAATCCTCTGGAGCTTTGTCAGCTGCGCGAGGCTCTTCTAAGGTCTGGATTCATGGTTCATTCTTCTGAGGGGCTTCTGGTGCCAAAACAGGCTCCTTAGCAGGATTTATGGCCTTATTACCCTGTTGTTTATTACCTACAGAAAATACTTAACAAACATTTATTAGATGATTAAGGGTCTAATCAAAGGCTAAGTTAAGGGGTGAAAAGTGATACTTTTCAGGTCTTAACCCACCCCCAAACCTAATCTTTGCTAGTCCCTTAGCAAAGCTACACTAAATCAACTATAAAATTTAAATGCCACTTTCATAGGGAGCACGGATACATTTAGCATATGTACCAAACCTTTTAAACCCCTAGGTGATCCCTAGTGGAGGAGTGAAGTCTCCTGAGGGTTTTCAGTGAAGACACCCACAAACTTCACAATGATACAGTTAACAAAAGTGCATTATTATCAAGTGAACAGTCAAGAAACAGAGTTGGTTCACCTTTGAATCAGTAGAAATAAAAGAAATTTAAACACAGTGGCTGCACAGACATTTAAATAGTATAAGCTTTTCATGAAAGCACAACATTTCCAATCAGTTTACACCAAAGACACTACACAGGAGTGTCAACATTGAGCTCATAACTGGATCAAAATTTAGGTTATAGGTCACACCTAATGCATTCAAGATCAGACCAAAAACTCTCCAAGGCATACTCTCATAAAGAATTGTTGAGGGTTTCATTTTCTCTCAAGCTCAAAAGCAGTTATATCCCCCAAATGGGTCTGTAAGCATGAGCATAGGCATAGCTCTGAAGTTCTAGCATTATTGACAGATCCTCACCATAGATTGGATAACTCTTCATCTCCACATGACAGCTCACTCAACTTTGGATCACAAGGGCTTTTAACTGGGTTGTAATGTGGCTTATGGAGTGGGGTTAAAAGAATGGAAGGTTGAAAAGGGGTGCAAACTTGAGAAATTAGTAGGTGATGGAGGTGATTCATGACTTCACCTTCTCTAATTCTGCTCCTTTCATCTTCTTTGAGGTTTTCAGATTTGAAGTGATCAGTTTCTCTTCTTGATTTCGATTTTTCTAATGAAAGTTCCCTCTTGACTCCTCTCTTATTCCTCTTCATTATTGTTTTTTTTTTTTTTTTAATGCATTTTTCTTCTTTTTATTTTGTTTTTACTTTTCTGAAATGCCACCATTTTCTCAGTTACCATACTGTCAGAATTTGAGGTACTTCTTCTTTATTCACCTAATGTTGACCATAGCTAGTCCATCTTCAACTCTTTCTCCTTCGCCTTCTGAATTCTCAGAGTGAGGGTAAGGTTAAATCAGATACATAGGTTCAGGTACAAGTACTCAGGTGCATTTTGAAGAAATTTAGGATTTAAAGCTCAAAGGGGGTATGGGCAAGGGCAGTTGCTTAAGGTTGGCCTATTTAGGCTCAAACTGTCCAAAAGAAGGCCTTGATCCTTTCCTAAGTCTCATGAGTGCTGTCAGTTGTTTCAACTTGGAGTTGCCCAACTTCTAGTGAGCATAGTGACTCAGCCAGTCCTTAGAGCTAAAAGAAATTGCCTTAGTCACTCCTCAAGGAAAAAAAATTTGTATAGGCCCAAATCTCACTGGTTATGGTCTTCCTTTGAATTCTTAAGTATGTCCTTATCTTTATCTCTCTCTAGTGATTCACTAAGTGCTGATACAAGTAAGTTTCCTTGGTGATCTTATCATGGAAATGTGAAATATTACAAGCTTATAATGCCTAAAGTCTGAAAACAATTTTAAATTTCATTATTTTTCATGATTCTCTAGTGAACATGGTTCCATTTCCATATTACTCACAAGATTCTGTTGCCACACCCCCAAACCTATGAGGAACAGTGTCCTCACTGGTTCAAAGGTGTGTGTGCAACAGATTTATTAAGGACATAAGAAAAGGAAGCAACAACAACCAAAAACATATAAAAGTACAGAATAACAGAAAAGAAAATGTCATTAAGATTAAAAAAAATAAAAAGTACAAAAAAAAGAAAACTCCTAAGAAAGGAGAGAGGGATCAAGGAGGTGGGGGCTAAGAAGGTGGTGGAAGGGGTTGAGTGGAGGGTGCAGGGGATGGTTCTATCTTGCGCTTTTTCTTCTGTGGCTGGTGCTTTTCCTCCTCCTCACGAGCCAGGATCTGCTGGACCTTCTCGTATTCATCCCAGAGGAATTAGAGGGGGTCCAGTTCTTTGGGTGGGGGCGGTTCCAACCACATCAGGTAGAATTTGTTGGGAAGAGCATTGGGCTTGTCATCTGCCATTGATGGGACCAGGGAAGGACCGCTAGGGTGAGAGGGGAAAGGATGAGATGAATATGAAAGGGACTCCCTATGTATTTAAAGACGAGGATGGTGGAAGATGAAACAGTGTAATAACATCCAAGTCGCCGCAATTAATTGAGAGTGAGTTGGGAAGTGACAAGTCCCAGTAATCAGCATGGGAAATGACAAATGCATTTGACTCGCGCAGCTGGGCAAGGGGGTCGTGAGATAGGAACAAAATCTCGCAATGATGAATGTTGTAGCTTGTAGTGCGCGAGAGGCTCTGCAGTGTTTGTTGAAGCTCACGACAGCGTAATAAATATTCTATGTGAATTGCGTGAGAGTTTCCCAAATCTCAAATTGGAATGCACGAGGCTTAGTACCAAACAGGGAGCAATTCATGCAGTTCAGCATACTCATCAAAAATATTGAAACAATATGCATTCAATTCAAAAATCAGCAAATCGCAGAAGAAGTAG
The DNA here is from genome assembly GCA_021018995.1 of Chloranthus sessilifolius. Taxonomy (NCBI): domain Eukaryota; kingdom Viridiplantae; phylum Streptophyta; class Magnoliopsida; order Chloranthales; family Chloranthaceae; genus Chloranthus; species Chloranthus sessilifolius. The sequence continues at coordinate 137,284,714 of CM037588.1, read as the reverse complement.
TCATACCAACCCCACAGAAACTCTATCAGACCCAAAAGACTTAGACCCCATCAAGACACTACAATTTCCTAAAAACTATTGAAGAAACTAAAGCAGTATAGTACAATCATGGAAACAACTATGGGTCATGTAGATGAAGGGGTCCCTTGAAAATGAATAGTGTTCATAGGATCGGCAGGTTTTTCGAGACAAGGCTTAAGCCTCTGACCATTCACTTTCAAGGTCCTCCCAGATTTGGGGTCCTTGACTTCCACAACACCAGATGGGGAAACATTTATAACAATATAGGGACCTTCCCATCGGGATTTTAGTTTGCCAGGAAAGAATTTTAGTCTGGAGTTAAATAACCAAACCTTGCCACCAGGGATGAAGCTTTTTCTCAATAAACCTTTGTCAAAGAAAGCTTTGGATCGTTCCTTGTAGATCCTGGCATTGGCGTAAGTATCCATCCTCAGCTCGTCCAATTCAGACAACTGCAGGGACCTGTGATGACCAGCAGAAGTTAGGTTCATATTTAAGTTTTTAATGGCCCAATAGGCCTTGTGTTCTAATTCTACTGGGAGATGGCAAGCCTTGCCATAGACCAGTCTGAATGGGGACATTCCAATGGGAGTCTTATAGGCAGTCTTATAAGCCCACAGTGCATCATTGAGCTTATCAGCCCAATCTCTCCTATCAGTCCTAATTTTTGACATCTCTCACATACCTTGCAGTGTGTATATGCATCTTTGAATAAAGAAGGCCAATAAAACCCACACTGCAGGACCTTGTCAGCTATTTTTCTTCAACTAAAGTGGCCTCCACAGGCATTTTCATGGCACATGGCCAGAATACTGGGGACATCACTTTCAGGAATACATTTTCGGATGATTTGGTCTGCACAGTACTTGTATAGGCAAGGTTCCTCCCAAAAAAAATATTTGACCTGTGAGAAAAATAGGTCTTTGTCCATTTTGGTCCAGTGGGCAGGAATCTTTCCTATAACAAGATAGTTCATAATGTGTGCAAACCAGGGGACCAAAGATTGGATGGCAAATAATTGCTCATCCGGGAAGGCATCATTTGGAGGACCATCAAGACATTTCTCCAATACAATTCTGGACAAGTGGTCAGCCACCATATTTTCCACACCCTTTTTGTCCTTGTTTTCGATGTCAAACTCCTGCAGCAGGAGTATCCATCTAATCAGCCTGGGCTTAGCATCTTTTTTGGACAATAGATATTTCAATGCTGAGTGGTCAGTGAAGATTATAGTTTTAGATCCCAGCAAGTAGAATCTAAACTTGTCGACAGCATACACCACTGCCAAAAGCTCTTTCTCAGTTGTGGTGTAATTCAGCTGAGCTTCAGCAAGTGACTTGCTGACATAAGCAATGACCACAGGCAGCTTATCCTTTCTTTGGCCCAAGACAACACCTATTGTCAAATCTGATGCATCACACATTAATTCAAAGGGCAGGGTATAGTCTGGTGTCTGGAGTACAGGAGCAGAGGTAAGGTAGATTTTCAAAGTCTCAAAAGCCTTTAGACATTCAGCCGAGAAATCGAAAGGCACATCCTAGCAGAGCAGGTGGCACAATGGCTTAGCAATTTTGCTGAAGTCCTTAATGAACCTCCTGTAGAATCCTGCATGCCCAAGGAAAGATCTAATTTGTTTGACTATTTTTGGAGGGGCAGATTGGCAATGAGGTCAACTTTGGCCTTGTCTACCTCAAGCCCTTCTTTAGAGACGACATGGCCCAACACAATGCCTTGTGTTACCATGAAGTGGCTCTTTTCCCAGCTTAAGACCAGATTGGTCTCCTCACATCTTTACAAAACTAGGCTGAGGTGTTATAGACATTGGCCAAAACTGTCCCCATAGATAAAAAAATCATCCATAAAAATCTCCAAAAACTTGTCAATCATATCAGAGAATATGACATGCATACACCTCTGAAAAGTGGTTGGCGCATTACACAGTCTAAAAGGCATCCTTCTGTAAGCAAAGGTGCCAAAAGGACAGGTGAAGGTGATTTTCTCTTGGTTTTGAGGATGCACAGGGATCTGGTTGTACCCTGAGTACCCATCAAGAAAACAGTAAAAGGCTTTTCTAGCCAATTTGTCCAAAATTTGATCAATGAAGGGGAGAGGGAAGTGGTCCTTTCTGGTCTTAGAGTTGAGCTTTCAATAATCAATGCAAACTCTCCAGCCAGTGATCTCCCTGGCTGGTCTCAACTCTCTAGATTCGGTTTTAATAATTGTTATGCCAGATTTTTTGGGCACCACTTGGATAGGTGCCACCCAGTTAGAATCAAAGATGGGGTAAATCACCCCTGCATCTAGCAATTTAATGATTTCCTTGAGGACCACTTCCTGCATGTGAGGATTTAACTTCCTCTACATTTCCCTGGAGGGTAGTGATCCTTCCTCAAGATGAATCCTGTGCATGCAGATTGATGCATCTATTCCTCCCAGATCTGTAATGGTCCAGCCAATTGCCCTTTTGTGCTTCCTCAAAATTGTTAGTAATTCCTCTTCCTGCTCATTGGTAAGAGAGGGGGAGATAATCATAGGAAGCTTATCACCTTTCTCAAGGAAGGCATATTTTAATATTTCTGGAAGCTTCTTGAGTTTCAGATCAGGGGCTTGTTGGGTGGATGGTAACATTGGTGCATTGGTGGTTGGAGGAAGAGGCAGCAATGTAGGTTTCCAAATGGAATGCTGCACTGAGCCCACAGAAGGCTTCAATGTGGTCATGTCTTTTGGTATCACAGCTGGGATTTCTTCCTCCACCATATCCCAGACTTTAACTAAATTCCTGACAATGTTGCTCCACTCCAGCAGAGTGGGCAATTCTTCATCCAAAATTTCATCTAATACATCCACTGCAAAGCTCTCCTCATTGTCCTCTTGAGGGTACTTTGCACTGTTGTATACATTCAGCTCAACTTTCATATGTCCGAAAGTTATCTCCATAACTCCAGACTTGCACTGAATGCATGTATTGGCAGTGGCCAAGAATGGCCTGCCCAAGATACCAGGTATGGGGTTAGTACTTTTGCTACAGCCCATGTCCAAAACTAGGAAGTCAGCAGGGTAGAAGAATTTATCTACCCCTACAAGGACATCCTCAATCATTCTCATAGGCCTCCTCTCAGATCTATCAGCCATCATTAGCACAATGGGGGTAGGTTTTAGCTCCCCCAAACTTAGCTGCAGATATACACTGTATGGCAGCAGGTTAACACTGGCTCCCAGGTCTAAAAGGGTCTTCCCAATTGTATGGTCTCCAATTATGCAGGAAATAGTGGGTATTCCTGGATCTTACAACTTCTCAGGCATTGATATGTTAAACACAGAATTCACTGTATCAGTTGCAAAGACTTTTTTGGACACATGACCTCGAGCTTTTCTCTTTTGGGTACAGAGGTCTTTCAGAAACTTTGCATAGGCTGGGATCTGTTTAATTGCCTCAAGCAGGGGCAAATTGATTTTCACCTGCCTGAAGGTCTCCATCATTTCCTCCATCTGGGCATTTCCTTTATCAAAAGGGACAGGACTACCCAAAGCTTGAGGAAATGGCAGCTGAGGTTCTGCTGGTTCCTCAGCTGCTAGCCCATGACTAAACTTCTGTTTCTTTCTTTTTTCATATTTTTCTCCCTGCTGAGGCTCAACTACAGCCTCTTTATTTTTCTCATGCTGCCGGGTAGCAGGCAATTCTTGGCTCTGTGTTCCAACAATATCTCTATCACACTCATTCAAATAATTTGTGAAAATGACCTCTGCTGGTCTGTTACCCACCTGGTTGGCATTCGGCTGGCAGGGCAACCTCTCCTCATCTCTCTTAGCCAAGGCATTTGAAATTTTGCTTATCTGCTCTTCCATGGCGTGGATGCTCTGACTGTGAGAGCTCACAGTCTGAGCCAAGGACCCCAGGTTTTGCAATGAAGTCAAGACCTGGTCCTCGAAGGAAGCATTTCTTGGCTAAGGTTGGGGTAAGATCAACTGATTTTATTGCTGATGGGGCTGCTGCTGGTGCTGGAAATTGGACCTAGGGGCATATCCTTGGTTGAACTGCTGCTGTGGCCTTTGAGGTAAGGCCAACATCTGCTGGGGCTGTATGAAATTGTCTTGCCTCCACCTCAGATTTGGGTGGTCTCTCCATTGGTAACCAGCATTTTGGTGCTGGTATCCATATGGTTGTCTGTTGTAGCCACCAGATTGTTGCTAGCCATAAGATTATGCAGCAGCAGCATGTTCCAATACCAATTCAGGATATTGCCCTACAGATGGACATTCCTCTACTGTGTGCTGTGGGGAATGGCATATCAGACATGCCTCCACCACTTGGGCAACCCTTCTGGGTTGCATCACAGTCAGTAATTTGTCAAACTTCCCTGAGAGGTTTGCCATCTGCAGTTGCAGGTCATTATTCCCAGACACCTCATAAACTTTTCCTCTTGACAAAGCAGCAGGCCCCACTTTTGACTCAGACTCCTGACTAGTTCTTGCCAGGGATGGTTTTTGAAAAGCATTTTCACTAATTACCTCAAAAAATTCTCATGCCTCATCAGCAGTGTTGTGCATGTAGGTTCCACCACAAGAGGCATCAACCATATCTCTATTTTTCTCATCAATCCCATTGTAGAAGCTTTGTACAAGCTGCCAGTCTGGGATCTTGTGGTGGGGACATTATTTGAGCATTTCCTTAAACCTATCCCAGGCTTGATTAAAGTCCTCAGTTGGGGATTGGGCAAAAGCAAGAATCTCCTTCCTCAACTGGCTAGTTTTGGTCTCAGGGAAGAACTTTGTCAGGAACTTGGTCTGCAGGTCTTTCCATGTAGTGATGCCATTGTTGGGAAGAGTATCCAACCAGGTACTAGCCCTATCCTTCAGAGAGAAGGGAAAGAGCCTGAGCCTAGTAGCCTCAGGTCCCAAACCAGCGATATTGAAACTGGTGCACAAGGCCAAAAATTGGTCAATATGCTTATAAGGGTCCTCCTTGCTGAGCCCATGGAAAGAGGGCAGCATCTGGATGATTAAAGTTTTAATCTCATAATTCCCTTGAACATCAGGGAATTGAATGCTGAATGGAGAGTTATAGTCATCCGGAGCATTCAACTCCTTGAGAGTTCTGGGTTGTTCTTCACCCATGACTACTGTCTCAGATTCAGTTGGGGGCTCTATTGTGGTGTGCCTGTTCCTTCTAAGTCTTCTACCCCTTTCTAGCTCAGGGTTGAATGGCTCTAAAGTAGGACTAAGAGATCTCCTACCTAGCATGCAAACACACCACTAGCAGGGACAACTCCTTGCATGCACATTGCACTTGATTCAAAGAATTTTTTAACAAATTTACAGCTAATTTAAGAAGACATATATTTACAACTATATTAAACAACTGCTATGTAATTTTCAAAGAAACTAGACTGAGTGTTAAAGGTTAGAGAATTACAAACAAAGGTAGCTAATCTCCAAATGCAGTCCAATGTCCTTCTCGGCTGCTGTCTAGATCTACAAGAAAGACTCAAAATTATATCAGCAGTATCAATTATTCATATCTATAAAGAATACTAAAAATACAAAAACTAAGGGTCTACTAATAGATCATCTTTCCCCGGCAACAGCGCCAAAAACTTGTTATTGATCTCAGTGTGCTTGCTTTATTAGTTGGTGGTAAAAACAATTTAAAATCAAAGAAAGAGTAAAATAAGGGATGGAATCAGCACAACTGTGAAATCCTAGACCTGCAAGGTACAAGGTCTATTTGTAGCAAGTTTTGATAAGTAAGAGTTTGTCCCACAGGGAAAGGTGATCTACAACTCCAAGGGAGCCATCTCTAGTAGTCCCTCCAGATCTGACTACAGATCTGGCAGTCCTAAAAGGAGGAGAGTTTAAGGTCACTTATTCTAAGTATCCTAAGGTAGCCTAATGAATTAACTACAGAAAGGGTTGAGAAGATGGATGGAGTGTGGAAAATAAATATAAAAGGGTGAGAAGTATGCTATTGAGTCCAGATCAAAGGAGTTTTGAAACTCAGATTCAGATATGATGTTATAGAAATCCTGTCCAATGGCTACATTATCACCAAAGAGGAGAAAGAATTCAACTCATCCCTGTGCCATGATCCAATCCCTTAAGGTTATAACCTGTCCACTTGAATGGTCAGAGACTATCCCATAGGGGAACCACAGTCCAGAGATGGGTCAAAACAAATTAGTCATTGTAGGCACTACTTCATCCAGGCTATAAGCTCAGGGAATCCATAGGTAACCTCAACCTCTAAAGCTCTATGTGTGGGGCTAAGGCTGTATAGGACCATGATAGCCCAGACACATAGAACCAGCAAGAGGTTGAGTACCACCTTAGATCTAGCTGTCCATTACTTGAGTGGGGCTGCAATGGTCCAGTCATAAGCCTACAATCTCCATAACGGATCGATCGACGACATCTGATGGCGGGTCTATACAAATATATGGGGAGTCTGCCTCTGCACAATCTCCTACCAGGCTTAACAGCTTAGGCTCGGGGAAGAAGGATCCATCTTGGATCGGCGGATTGGATTCACCCTAAGGCTATAGCCTATCCACTTGAACGGTCACAGACTATCCCAGAGGCTATCCTCCTCACGGAGCCCAAGACAAAACAAGTTAATTGCTGCTACCACCATGGTCACAAGGCTACCAGCTCAAGCTCCCATGGGAATTTCAGATCTAGTGGGCCCTACGGTGGGGCTAAGGCTGTATAGGACCATGATAGCCCAGACACACAGGTCACTTGGATCTGAGTGGATTCTTAGAATCAATCCTCCATTGCTTTGAAACAAAGCCAAAGCAATGGCAGATCACAAGGCAGCAGCCTTGCACAGAACAGCTCACAAATACACATATCCCATAAGAGTACAAATCCTATCACAAAAACTTCATTAATCTAACCTCAATAAATATACATAGGCATAGCCCGCAATTGCTGGGCCATGGAGAGAAGAAAAAGAAGAAAACTACTTACAATTACTGGAAAAATAAGAACGAAAAAGAAAAATGACAAAGTCTGAGATAGGAGTTCCTCTTTTAAATTCTAACTCAAAGTCTAACTCCTTAAACCTAAACCAGGCTTAGGTTTATATAGCAATGGTGTGGCGGCGCATTAGGGTTAGGAAACCCTAATTTTAACGATGCCACATGGTCGAATAATGATCCTTGGATGCCTCGGGGCACATGCACGGAGATTTGAGGGTAGGAGTGCGTGCCCTAATCCTTGGAAATCCTCAGAAAGTCCTCTGTAGAATGATGGAAGTTGGAGTTCAGAGCTTCGCCAGGTTGCAGTCGATTCCCAGACTTGTCGCGTGGTAGCTCTGTTCTTTGCGTGGTTGAGTTTAACTCTGAAGCTTCAGCTGTCGCGAGGTTATAGCTTCTTGATGCATTGAGCAGTCGCGAGGTAGCTAGTTAAGCTCTCGCTAGATTGGGCTTCGCGTAGTTGGATTGATACTTGTGAATAGCGCGGGAACTGCGCGAGCTTTCCACTTCACTTTGCGAGGCTAATTCTGGCTTTCGCGAGGCTGCTTTCTTTCTGAACAGCGGAGAACTGCATGAGAAGTTCACTTCTTAATAGAACTTCGCGAGGGTCCTCGTGAGGCGTTGACGCTTTTCTGAACTGCGTGACAGGTTCTCTTGATATTTGCATCTCGCGACTACTGTGCGACAGCTGCGCGAGGCAGGATTCTGAAGCCCTCTCTCCTCAACTGTTCTGAGTGAACCGCGCGAGGGTGAGAGGGGTCTTCTTGAACTGCGCAGGAGCTGTGCGACCTTTAACTTCTAAACTTCGCAAGAGCTGCGCGACTCAAGGCTTCTGAAGCTCTTCTGTCACTCTACTGCGCGAGAACTTGTTTGTGAAGTCTTGGGACTTCGCGAGGACTGCGCGAAGTGTATTTATCTGAATCATCTGGAGCTTTGTCAGCTGCGCGAGGCTCTTCTAAGGTCTGGATTCATGGTTCATTCTTCTGAGGGGCTTCTGGTGCCAAAACAGGCTCCTTAGCAGGATTTATGGCCTTATTGCTCTGCTGTTTATTACCTACAGAAAACACTTAACAAGCATTTATTAGATGGTTAAGGGTCTAATCAAAGGCTAAGTTAAGGGGTGAAAAGTGGTACTTTTCAGGTCTTAACACACGGGTGGGTGTGTAAATTCAAAAGTGAAACTATGAGGTCCCCAGGGGACGTGAAAAATGTAATAAAGGGCATCTAGATGATGCATTAAATCAGTGGCATCCCAGGGATGCAGATGAAACCTAACGGTAAAATAAAAGAAAAGTGATAAGGCCTAATGTAATAAAAATTAGCATAATCACAGTGAATAACTATATGTAAAGCACATTCGATGTTTTTGTTATTTAAGGTTTAATTAGAATACCTCACCGACGTGGCGGGATACCCACGACTGACTCGACAGGATATTCGTGACCGGTACGACGGCCAAATCGTACACCTATAGCACATCCCAGGGATGTTGAATTGCGATGCTATATTGCTCGGGGACTACTTAAGTTAAGATTTAAGTGATTAGGCCGAATTTGTTACTATACTAGTAAGATGAAAATAAACAAAGTCATGCAAAGTAACAATTGTATCTATCATTTCATTTCCGATTATTTTAATTGTCTTTCAGCAGTTTTATTAGATAAATTATGCTTTTAAACTGTTTTAACATATATGTGAGAGCTTAATTTATATGTTCACTGTATTTTCCCTATTTAGCTAAGATGCAGCTCACCCCTTAGACTATACGTCGCAGGTTCAGTACTAACGGCAGTAAAGATTTTTGGAGACGTTGATCCGGGGGATTCGGATTACGTGCCCACAGAAGAGTCAGAGCCTCCTCCTGAGGAATTCTTCTAGGAGACCCATTGCGTACTTTGAGAGTGAGTTGAGAGTATTAGGTACGGCTTGGTATGTCAAGCCTCATTTTGGAATGTAATTAAATACCTTGATTCTTTTCGCGAACCATTTGGGGTGAACAGTTACCACCGACGGTTCGGGTCGGTTCTTCTACTCATGAATTGGCATGAGACTAGAATTGTCATTTGAGTTTTCTTTTAAATTATTAGAAGTGCATGGAAACTTGTTCAGAGTAGATTCTTGTGTTTTACTTTGTGGTTTATGGCTTGTATTACCAATGCTCCGCATAGAATCATAGGGCACAGCCTTGAGGGTTGTGCTGATGGCATGGGTTTCGGGGTGCCGAAATTTGGGCTGTCACAGTTAGTATCAGAGCCATTTCTTTTAAAATTCTGACAATCATTCCTTTTGTCAAAGCATAGGGACTTCTGCTAATGAAACCATGGTTTGTCATGCAGACCGTTATGTTTCCTAAGGGAAGAGGCCGACCCAGGGGCGGTCATGATAAGAATTTGCACAGTAGAGATGAGTTCATCTCGCCTACGAACAGAGTGCCATTGGGAAATAGGGAGGTTCCCAAGTGTAGTGGCCAAGAGAACCAAAATCAAGTAGAAAATCAGGATCGAGACCGTCAGGATCAAGATCAGAGAGAACAAGATAGAGTGAGAGAAAGAAATGAAGAGAGAGAGGAGCGTCAGAGGATGATGCATACTATGGAAACCATGGCAACTGTCATGGCACAACAGGCAGCATCCTTGGCAGCTCATGCCGCCCCTGAGCAACATCAGACATCTACGCCTCTAGTAGGGCCTACACTACCAGTAGCTTCAGCATTTACCGAATTTAGGAGGATGAGACCTCCTAGCTTTTCAAGGCAGGCAGACACCATGGCAGCCGAGAATTGGTTGAGTGAAATGGAGAAAGTATTTAGCGTACTGACATGCACAGAGGACGAGAGTGTCCGTTCGACAACTTACATGTTGGATGGGGAGGCTGGGCCTTGGTGGAAATCTGTTTCACAGACTAGGGCTCAGGAAACTCCAGATATGCCCTGGACATGGGATGAATTCGTTGAAGAGTTCAATAAACAGTACTTTTTGGAAGTTGTGAGGAATCAAATGGAGACCTAATTTTTACAACTCATGCAAGGAAAGATGACCGTAAGAGAATACGCAGTAGAATTTATGAGACTTGCTCGTTTCTCTCCAGACTACGTGATTTCTGATGTGATGAAAGCGAAGAGGTTCCAACAGGGCTTAAGGCTGGACATTTGAGGAGTTGCACCATTTCAACTAAATACCTATGGAGAGGTCATGAGTAAGGCATTAGTGGTTGAAAAAGAAAATAATAACCGATACCGTCAAAGGGAACAACAGGGAAGAGGAAGCGTGGTTCAAGGCAAGACTGGGAGTTATGAACCGATGAATAAGAAGTCGAGGTTCATAGCACCGAATCAAAGACAACCATTCCAAACAGGGTATGGGAGAGCCGCACAATAGACCACTCATCAAAGATTCTCATTGTTGGCGTCAGGAAGACCGATGAGGTATGAAAGCCCTGCTATTTCCACTGGAGCCATAGTTACACAAGGTTTTTCACGAGGTACTTCTTCAACACCAAGAGAGACTTGTGCCAAGTGTGGCAAGTCCCACAAAACGGCGGATTGCAGACATAGAATACGAGGCTGTTTTAAATGTGGCAAGATGGGCCACGTGGTTAGAGATTACCCTAAGGCAATTAAGGAGAAGACGACCTCAGCTTCCATGCCTCGACCTATTCAATCACGAAAACCAGTTATTCAAGGGAGAGCCTATGCAGTCACCGCCCAAGAATCAGGGAGCGTACATGACGTCATTCAAGGTGAGATTTCTTTTAAATAAAGAATTTCAATTTAATACAATTTTAGATAGAGAAAGTGCATTCATTAGAACAATGTGTAGACTCATTTTTGTACGTTAGAAATTCTAAATAAAGTATGTACTATATATGTTTATGTATGTGATATAGGTACTTTACCAGTCTATGAAAAAGGATGCTATGTAGCACGTGACGCACGAGTGTTGATAGACTTAGGGTCTACCCACTCCTTTATCACTCCTAGATTTGCAAAGAAAATGAAGATTGTTCCGAAGACACTGAACTTTATTTTATCAGTGTCTATTCTAACGGGAGAATTAGTGGACACAGAGTTAGTATGCAAATCAGTGGTGGTGGGCTTTCAAGATGGCGACGTCTATGAATTAGATGCACAACTAATATTACTGGACATGCAAGGATTCGATGTAATCCTTGGCATGGATTGGTTATCTCATCATTGTGCGATAGTGGATTGCAAGAATAAGGTTGTCATTTTCTGATCTAACACAAGGAGATCGTTTCTATTTTGAGGAGAGAGATCGACACAGGTGCCACTCATCTCTGCAGTCAGAGCCAAACGTTTGATCAAAAAAGGGTGTAACGGTTATTTGACATTCCTTAAGGGAGATAAAGAAGAAAAGAATGTTATTTCTGAGATAGTAGTAGTGCGAGAATTTGAATACGTATTTCCAGAGGAATTGTCGGGATTACCTCCAGAGAGAAAAGTGGAATTCGCTATCGACTTAGCACCAGGAACGAAGACTGTTTCGAAAGAACCATACAGGATGGCTCCTGCTGAGTTGAAGGAGTTGAAAGAGCAGTTGCAAGAGCTCATGGATAAAGGGTTTGTAAGACCGAGCGTGTCTCCATGGGAGCACCGGTCTTGTTTGTGAAAAAGAAAGATGGGTTGATGCGGTTGTGCATTGACTATCGACCATTGAACAAACTCACTATAAAGAATCGATACCCTTTGCCTAGAATAGATGACTTATTTGACCAGTTGCAAGGAGCAAAGTATTTTTCCAAGATCGATCTGAGATCTGGATACCATCAGTTGAGAGTCAAGGCCGAGGACATTCACAAAACTGCATTCAGAACACGGTATGGACACTATGAATTTTTAGTGATACCGTTTGGGTTGATGAACGGACCGGCGTCGTTTATGGATTTAATGAATTAAGTGTTTAAGCCGCACCTGGACTACTGCGTCATCGTGTTCGTTGACGACATTCTGATATACTCTAAATCGAAAATGGAACATGAAGAACACTTGCGAGTCGCTCTGCAAACTTTACGTGAACACCAATTGTACGCCTAACTCAGCAAATGTGAGTTTTTGTTAGAAGAGGTTAGCTTTTTGGGATATGTCGTCTCAAAGCATGGTGTCACAGTAGATCCGACTAAGATCGAGGCAGTAGTAAACTGGGAGCAACCAAAGATAGTGACCGATGTTCGAAGTTTCCTTGGACTAGCAGGTTATTATCGACGTTTCGTTGAGGGGTTTTCAAAAATATCAGGACCTCTTACGAGACTTACAAGAAAGGATTCAAGATTTGAGTGGAGTGAAGCGTGCAAGAAGAGTTTTCAAGAACTCAAGAATTGCTAAAACTTCAGCTCCAGTTTTAGCAATTCCTTCAGGCAGTGGAGGATTTGCGGTGTACACTAATGCCTCGTATAACGATTTGGGTTGTGTGCTCAACCAACATAAAAAGGTGATAGCTTATGGGTCAAAACAATTGAAAGAGCATGAGAAGAACTACCCGATGCATGATCTGGAACTAGCAGCGGTCATATTTGCATTAAAGATTTGGCGACATTATTTATACGGGGAGACTTTTGAAATTTTCACCGACCATAAGAGCCTCAGATACCTGTCTACACAGAAAGAACTCAACATGAGGTAGCACAGATGGATGGAGTTCCTCAAGGACTATGACTCTTCCATACAGTACTATCCAGGCAAGGCTAATGTGATAGCTGATGCCTTAAGTCGAAAGAATTCAGCATAGTTGGTTAGTTTGATTTTGGGTATGCACCGATGGAAGTTACTTGAAGATCTGGCACTATATGGTGCGAACATCAAGTCGCAAGCTACAGGAGCCTTTTTAGCTAACATATCACTGAGATCGGTGATATTTGAACACATACGCGAACTACAGATGAAAGACCCGGTACTAACCAAGATCCGTCAAGACATAACGGAAGGCATCAGATCAGAATTCTCAATCAAGGAGGATGGTTCCTTATTGTTCAAAGGTTGACTTTGTATTACGAACAATGTCGATCTGCGACGAACCATTCTCGATGAGACTCACAAATCAAATTACGCTATCCACCCCGACAACACAAAAATGTACCAAGATTTAAAAAGGAATTACTGGTGGAGAGGTCTGAAGTAAGACGTGGCAGAGTACGTCTCACGGTGCTTGACGTGTCAGCAAGTGAAGATTGATCATAGACACCCTGTGGGGTTATTACAACCTTTGTCAATACCAGAGTGGAAATGGGAATCAATATCTATGGACTTCATCGTTGGACTACCACGTACGGCAAAAAGATATAATGCCATTTGGGTAATCGTGGACCGATTGACCAAGTCAGCACACTTCCTACCTTACAACACGATGTACACGGTAGAAAAACTCGTAGAATTATATATGAAGGAGATAGTACGCCTACACGGAATTCCAAGCAGTATCATTTTTTATCGTGATCCACTGTACACGTCAAAATTTGGGAAGAAATTTCAAGAAGAAATGGGAGCGCGACTAGACTTCAGTTCAGCTTTCCATCCGTAAACAGTTGGGCAAACAGAGCGAGTAAATCAGGTAATAGAAGACATGCTCAGAGCGTGTATGTTAGAGCTACAAGGATTGTGGGAACAGCACCTATCGTTGATCGAGTTTGAGTACAACAACAGTTTCCATATGAGCATTAGAATGGCACCGTATGAAGCCTTGTACGGAAGGCAATGTAAATCGCCCATCAATTGGGAAGAAATCGGTGAAAATTTTGTTTTGAGACTCGAGTTGCTTGAAGATAACGCCGCCCTTGTCCGTATGATCAGAGAAAAACTAAAGACGACTCAAAGTAGGCAGAAAAGCTACGCCGATATCAAGCGGACCAGTGTGAACTATAAGGTGGGTGAACATATGTTTGTAAAGGTGTCGCCTATGAAAGGAGTGATGAGATTTGGGAAGAGAGGAAAACTAAGTCCCCGTTATCTCGGACCCTTTGAGATTTTGGGTCGGGTGGGCGAAGTCGCATATCGCATTGGACTACCACCAGTTTTCGATCGAGTACATAATGTTTTCCACGTTTCTATGCTCAGGAAGTATGTGGGTGACCCTTCCCACATTTTGGAAGGTCAACCATTGGAGATGCACAAGGATATGAGTATGATAGAAGAACCGATGGATATATTGGATAGAAAGGAACAAGTGCTACGCACCAAAGTTATTCCCTTAGTGCTTGTTCGATGGAAGAATCATTCGGCCGAGGAAGCAACATGGGAACGTGAGGTGGATGTCAGAGAACAATATCCAAACTTGTTCGAGAATGCTAACTAATTAGTTTTATTCAAAATGACAATATGTAATAGTTTGGCAGTATAAAGATTTCTATTTTGAAATGAATGAATGAATTTGATTGAAAATTTTAGCATATTAACTTCAATTTTTGTTTGAACTAACATTTCGTGAAAAAAAATAAAAATTTCCAAAGGTACGACATAGGAAAATAGGTGTGAGAGATGTCCTAAATGTTAAAGCGGGCTAGTGACAAATACGAGCTTAAGAGCACCAGAAAAGTGTTTCTGGGATCGCTCGAGCGACAACTTATGCTCGCTCGAGCGAGCAACATAAAATTATACACAGAAGGCGTATTGGGCTCGCTCGAGCGAGGACTATTGATCGCTCGAGCGAGGACTATTGGTTGCTCGAGCGAGGATTAATGACCGCTAGAGCGAGGTTAGAGTATATAAAGTGGACGGATTACTATTCATTTATTTCATCTTCAAGCGAGTGAGAGGTTGGGCGAGCGGGATTAGGGTTTTCAGATTTTCAAACTCCTCTTCCGTCCGATTCGAGCCGGATTCTAACGATCTGATCCATCAAAAGCATTTAAAGAGGTGAAATCTACCCTAGTTCTACTTCATTTCTTTGATTAAGATCTTGTTAGATATCAAATGACTTCTACAAGCCCTAACCCCCAACCTAGAAAACGAGTGGCAATTCGATCGCCATCATCTCGCGACAAGACGCCGCAAGCACCACCATCCCCATCTCGTGCCCAATCCAATTAGATGATTGGTGGGGAGAGAAAAATTTTGAGGCCGAATGGGAGATTCATCCCTCTTGTTTTGGGGATCCAATGTCCACCCAATGGACCTCGGATTTCCTCACAAACCACCACTTGAGACCGCTATTAGAACCCTTCGGAGCTCGGTACTATTCGAAACTCGTGAGATTGTTCTACCAAACCCTTCAACCGAACATAAATGAGGATATGATCCTCGTGAACATAGACGGGAAACAACTTGTTTTCGGCAGTGCCGATGTTTCCACTGCCATGCAGTGCCCAAATACATACACCCCAAGCCCACTTTCTCTACCACCTTTTTCTGGGAACGTAGGTTTCCCGACCATCATTGCCGATATTACCGGCGACGCCACTGCATCCGGACAATCGATCACTCGATCACAATTGCCGCCACATATGTGGTTTTTGGACATTATTTTTAAGAAAAATTTGCACCCAACGGGCCATGATCAAGAGCGCCGTGAGACATTTTTGCGGGCCCTACACTCCGCATTCCACAATCGGTGGTTTAGCACCCCTCTAGTTATGATCAAGGGCATTATACATGCCCACAAAAGAAATGAGAAGGGCGCCATTCCACCACCCATCCACCGACTACCCTATGCCTGTCTAATCTTGTGACTCATTGATTCACGAAATGGGAAGGTGGGTTTTTAGATCAGGGCATATGAACTAGTGCTAACAGATAACACCGTTCCGTTCCTCGCCCAAGACTTGGGCCGGAACTTGAAGAGCCTCCAAAATAGTTTAAACAGGAAGCGGGATCGCCAGATTTCCCGGCAAGCGGCACATCCACCAGCTATGGGATCGACTGCTCCCTCCACTTCGTCTCCCCAGCCCTTCCCCGCCACCGACAGTAGTATGATGCGGGAGATCAGGTTATATCAGCGGTTCCAGGAATCGCTCCTCATAGACCTCATGGGCCATGCGTTTTCGCATACGTACAAGGAGCGCATCGGTGCTATGCGAGGTGCTATTTTTGGCGCGTCTAGTTTGGGTCCTGCTACCAGGACCACTACAGCTGGTGCCACTACTGCTAGGGAGGACGACGACGATGATGATGAGGATGAGGACGACGACGACGACGATGATGATGATGAGGAGCATGAGCAAGGTGATGATTAAATCGTCATCTATCAATTGAAAATCTTTTTGAAAATTGAAATGAAATATTTTGTGTGTGATGTAATATTTTTCGCACTTTTTGTTTAGAAACTATCGTGGCAT
Source organism: Chloranthus sessilifolius (assembly GCA_021018995.1). Classification (NCBI taxonomy): domain Eukaryota; kingdom Viridiplantae; phylum Streptophyta; class Magnoliopsida; order Chloranthales; family Chloranthaceae; genus Chloranthus; species Chloranthus sessilifolius. The sequence continues at coordinate 137,268,437 of CM037588.1, read as the reverse complement.
GGGTGCCACAAATTTTGGGTGGAAAAAAAAAAAAAATTAATGATGGAAATTTTGGTAATTTAGAAATTGCCTGCATATATATATATATATATATATATATATATATATATATATATATATATATATATCCTTCCATATGATCAAATTGGTATAATAACAGTAGAAATACCTGTTTATATAGATTTTTAACATTGATTTGATTGGTTGTTAGGTTGGCTGAGATGGGTGTAGGTTATGATGTACAATAAGTGTAGATTAAAATTACTTCATGCAGGTTTGATTTCGGGTCATTGGACCATATGTTAATTGTTGATTATGAGTGCTTGATGGTGTGCGATACGAATGTCTATTCGAAGTATTGTTTTATGGTCATCCTTGAATTCTAGTGTATCGTCAATTTTTTAGGACGAAAATTTTATTAGGTGTGGTGAATGTCATAACCCCAGATTTTTGGGAACCGTGCACGTCACGTACCATGCTCGTGTGTTTGTGGTTCACAAGGAAACCAACATTAATGTATACACACTATAGGTGTATCTGTGAAATACACTAACTTTCACTAAATAAGTGGAGAGCTAAATAGAGAGAAGGCTCTCATTCGTGACCTAATTGAGTTAAATAGAGACGGAGTGAAATAGAGAGAAAGAGGAGAGGATTTCATAAAAGAAGATTAGAGGTAGGAAATTCTGGTGGTTAAGAGACGAGATCCATATTAGGGATCTTAAACATGTGTGAGGAGAAGGTGTGGGGAAGAAACTAGAAAGGATTGTGTGGGTTTGAGCCTGTGGAGAACTTGGAAAGAGGTTGGAGGAAAAGATCTTGGAACTCTCCTCATTTCATTTGATCTGGGATCAAGTCTATATTAGATCCATTGGGTGAGGTATGTTTTAAATGCTCATGTGTGTTTTAGATAAAGTATGAATGAATAGTTAAATGATTTTTTACCTTAAAAAGGGCCTTGAATGAAGTAGAAAATTATTTGTTGAACAGATCGAGCATTTAATTTTATCATCCCTCGCTCGAGCGGTTTAAATGGCCCGCTCGAACGAGGATGGAATATAAAAACTGAGCATAAATTGTGTCCTTGGCTCGCTCGAGCGAGACCCATAGTGAAAGGAAAGATCGCTCGAGCAAGGCATCGCTTGAGCCTCAGGTACCTCGTTATAACCGCTCGAACGATGAATAGTGCTCGCTCGCGCGAGGGATTATAATCGCTTGAGCGATGAATAGTAATCACTCGCGAGATGAATAGTGCTGGCTCGCGTGAGGGCTGAATGCCTCGTTATGACCGCTCAGCGATGAATAGTAATCGTTCGAGTGATGAATAGTTCTCGCTCGCGTGAGGGTTTAGTACCTCGTTTTTATTGCTCAAGCGAGGTCAAGTGCTTGAATTACTCGGATTCTCATTTCTTTTAGTGTAATTTATGAGAGCTGCATTCTCAAGGGTTCTAGAGACCATTCTAAGTAAATTCGTAACACATGCAATGTAGATTTGACGTGAGTTGTTACGCGTAAACTTCTACGAGAAAGGAGCGCGTTGGAATTTGCTTTGAGGTAGGGAATATCTTGAAACATGTATTTTAATTCGTCAGATCATATATGTAGAGCAATTCTAGTGAATAGTCATATATCAAATGTATTTTCAAACAAGGGTGGGTGTGTAAATTCAAAATTGAAATTATGAGGTCCCCAGGGGACGTGAAAAATGTAATAAAGGGCATTTAAATAATGCATTAAATCAGTGGCATCCCATGGATGCAGATGAAACCTAACGGTGAAACAAAAGAAAAGTGATAAGGCCTAATGTAATAAAAATTAACACCATCACGGTGAATAACTATATGTAAAGCACATTCGATATTTTTGTTACTTAAGGTTTAATTAAAATACCCCACCGACGTGGCGGGATACCCACGACTGACTCGGCAGGATATCTGTGACCGGTACGACGGCCAAACCGTACACCTATAGCACATCCCAGGGATGTGAAATTGAGAATAGACCCCGCCGCCTAAAAGAAAGGGGCCTGGGTGGTATTGAATTTTAACATATAACAAGTGTCTATTTAGACGACGATGGCGGGTATTCCATCGGGGCTCGATGCTATATTGTTCGGGAACTACTTAAGTTAAGATTTAAGTGATTAGGCCGAATATGTTACTATACTAGTAAGATGAGAATAAACAAAGTCATGCAAAGTAACAGTTGTATCTATCATTTTATTTTCGATTATTTCAATTGTATTTCAGCAGTTTTATCAGATAAATTGTGCTTTTAAACTGTTTTAACATATATGTGAGAGCTTAATTTATATGTTCATTGTGTTTTCCCTATTGAGCTAGGATGTAGCTCACCCCTTAGACTATACGTCGCAGGTCTAGTACTAGCGGCAGCAGAGATTTCTGGAAACGTTGATCCGGGGGATTCGGACTACGTGCCCACAGAAGAGTCAGAGCCTCCTTCTGAGGAATTCTTCTAGGAGACCCATTGCGTACTTTAAGAGTGAGTTGAGAGTATTAGGTATGGCTTTGTATGTCAAGCCTCATTTTGAAATATAATTAAATACCTTGATTCTTTTCGCGAACCATCTGGGGTGAACAGTTACCACCGACAGTTCAGGTCGGTTCTTCTACTCATGAATTGGCATGAGACTAGAACTGTCATTTGAGTTTTCTTTTAAATTATTATAAGTGCATGGAAATTTGTTCAGAGTAGATTCTTGCGTTTTACTTTGTGGTTTATGGTTTGTATTACCAATGCTCCGCATAGAATCATAGGGCACGGCCTTGAGGGTCGTGCTGATGGCACGAGTTTCGAGGTACCAAAATTTGGGCTGTCACAGTGGATGTGGAAGGAAAATGTGGTGAAAATGTGGAGGGGGGAGGAGTTAGATTTTGAGGCGTGGTAAATGAAAAATTGGGCATGGCTTTGGTAAATGGAAGGAGATGTGGTGGATTTGGATTGGATGTGGAGGGAAAATGAGGTATATGTTGGGTGGATGTGGAGGAAAAATGGGGTGTATGTTGGGTGAAGGTGGAGGGAAAATTGGACATGGCTTGGGTGTATGGGGGAAAATTTGGGGTATTGGGATTGGATGTGTGTGAAATGGAAGTGGAGGGAAAATGGGATGTAGGTTGGGTCGATGGAGGAAAATTGGAAATGGTAGATGGGAGAAAATGTGGTGTATTTGGATTGGGAGAAGGGGGTGAGAATTGGGTTGGATTTTGAGTGGTGGTAGATGGAGATGTGGGGATATTTTGGGTGGACATGGATGGAAAAATGGGTGCACTGAAGAGTCCGGTGACACGGAATAGTGATTGGGTTGAAGGATTGGGGAGGGGTATCTCTTACATGTGGGAATGAGATGGGGAAGATGGTGAGGATGAGTTGGGATTGGCATAAGCCGAATCAATTGCCTACGACATGGTTTGTTGGCGGGTTGGGTACAAGTTCCTCGGGTGAGGACCAAATACTTTCCTCCTCTTTCCCCTACAGGATGATGGAGGGTAAGGCGATGTATTGATTTCGACACCACAAGTTTTTTTTTTTTTTTGGATTTTTCTTGTTTTTTTGGATTTTTTTTTTAAATTTTGTATATAAAAAATAAGAATTTCTCCCTTGGATCCCTATGGTGTTTTTTTTTTGGGCCTCAAAAACTCCCTTTTTAGGTGGTGTTTCCTAATGCCTCCCACGATGGGATCCCAATGCACTTAGAAAGAATCAAAAGGGAACCCCTTGATCTATGTGAAGACACGAAAATTCACGCAACGACTCGATCTCTCAGAAGAGACAATCATAGGGTGACCTCTTTTCACCGACGATGGCGTTTTGAGTGTCAAAAAGTGTGGGAATTATTGGGGGTATTAAAACCAACTAAACACGGGGTTCGAGCATTGTGGAAAAAAGTCCCTAAATTCAAACTGCCTAGCAAATATGTTGGGCGTGCATTATATGTATTATATGCACGCCTGAGAAAAAAGGCGATTTTTTTAACTAGGCCTGCATAATATACATGCCTGAGTTAAAAAAAGGGCTTTTTTAACTGGGTGTGCGTAATATGCACACTCGGTGTATATATATATATATTATTTATTTATTTATTTTAATTTTTTCTGGGTACTTTTTTGGTTTTTTGGAAGCAATGCTTATGGGGACTGTTTCTCTTTGTCATTTCGGGTCTCTCCTCACCGCACTTAGAGATACAAGGCCATTTCGGGATGACTAACACACTTCCCCAAGGGTTTTAAGGCTTTTTCTTAAGCTTAGTCACCCACCCGATATACCTTTGGCGCAAGCGCCTTCTCAGATACTGGATGGGGTGGTCCTTTTCGAGATCATCACCACTAAGGCTGCCGCTCTACTGGGAACCAGGAAAAGTATATCACTGCCTATTTCTCCCTTTTAAAATCTACTCGCGAAAAAATGAATTAAGTCCCTTGTTGGTTAAATTTTATGTTCAGTTTTAAGGGAGTTTACTTTAGTTCAAAAACGGGCAGTGAGAATCCCATACCGCCTCTACGGGTCGATATCCAATGATGGTATATGACAAGAAATAAGGAAAGTTGCAGGGCCAGTCAAGCGACTAAGCGAGAAAAGTAAAGTTCATCAAGTAGGTCAGGCCTGCCAATCGGCTAAGGCGGTAAATGACAAAATCAGCTAAGGTTGTGGAAAAAAGGCCCCAAATTCAAACTGCCTAGCAAATATGTTCGGCGCGCATTATATGCATTATATGCAGTCTGAGAAAAAAGGCACTTTTTTTTAACTAGGCGTGCATATTATGCACGCCTGAGTAAAAAAAAAGGCTTTTTTAACTGGGAGTGCGTAATATGCACACTCAGTGTGTGTGTGTGTGTGTGTCTGTGTGTATATATATATATATATATATATATATATATATATATATATATATGTATGTATGTATGTATGTATGTATGTATTTCCTGGGTAGTAGACCCGAGTTGGTATTGTTTTTTAGTTTTTTGGAAGCAGTGCTTCTGGGACTGTTTCTCTTTGTTATTTCGGGTCCCTCCTCACCGCACTTAGGGATACAAGGCCGTTTCGGGATGACTAACGCGCTTCCCCAAGGGTTTTAAGGCTTTTTCTTAAGCTCGATCACTCACCCGATATACCTCCGGTGCAAGCGCCTTCTCAAATACTGGATAGGGTGATCCTTTTCGAGATCATCACCACTTGGGCTGCCGCTCTACTGGGAACCGGGACAAGTATATCGCTGCCTATTTTCCCCTTTTAAAATCTACTCGCGAAAAAATGAATTAAGTCCCTTGTTAGTTCAATTTTAAGTTCAGTTTTAAGGGAGTTTACTTAAATTCAAAAACGGGCAGTGAGAATCCCATACCGCCTCTAGGAGTCGACGTCCACTGATAGTATATGACAAGGAATAAGGAAAATTACAGGGCCAGTCAAGCGACTAGGTGAGAAAAGTTAATTTCATCAAGTAGGTCCGGCCCGCCAATCGACTAAGGTGGTAAATGACAAAATCGTAAGAGTAAGTAAAAAAATTGCTCAAGTAGGCTCACCAATCGACTAAGGCTTGTAAATGACGAAATCGTAAGGGTAAGTAGAAAATTGCTCAAGTAACTCCGCCAATCGGCTAAGGCTTGTAAATGACCGAATCATAGGGGTAAGTATGTAAAAAAATGAAAAGTTAATATACAAAATAAAGGAAAACAAAGCAGATATACAAAATAAAGGCCAAAACTTCAAAGAGAAGCTCTACAAGCTATCCCCAGTGGAGTCGCCATCTGTGCAACCGTGGATTTTCTCAATCCATCGTGATGATGTGTTCAATGATGGAGCCGTCACCCAGAGCTTTTAGTGACCCGGGATACCTCAAATCTATATACAAGCACCGAAGTGTAAAAATATGATTCTGATTTACCGATCTTTGCCAAAGGCTCTTAGGTAGAAGCTTCGGTTATCGATAGGGAAGGTGTTAAGTTCCCGATCAACTCGATCATAAGTGATCTCTATTATGGTCGGGACAATGTATTAGTTGTTTTATATATATATATATATATATATATATATATATATATATATATATATATATATATATATATATATATATATATATATATATATATATATAAGAGAAACAAAATGGCCAATTCTTCCTCCTGTCTGAAGGCACACCGATCCTACTAAGTCATTCTCGCCTACCGAAAGTTGGGTAGTGTAACGGCTCAATTATAGGATAGAGGAAAAACAAAAAAGGTAGAGGAGTAAAAGAGAGAGTCGGAGCTCTCGGGCCCTTGTAGCACAGTTGTGGACTTTCGTGTTGATGCGCTTTCGGTGAGCTTCCGATAGCAAATGGGTTGAGGAATGTATTTGAACCTCCAAAGCTAGGGAGCTAGAGGGTAGGAGAGGTATGTTAAAAGGTAGTTCTAGCTAGCTTTCAAGGTTTGGTGATAGAAGATGGGATCTAAAAGACAAAACTCAAATATGAAATTTGTATGGAGGAATGGTATTTGAAAATAGAGAGGGAGCACTTTAGGTTTTTCTCTTTTAGAAAATTTTCAAACCCTTAAGCAAGGGGGGGTGACTCTCTATTTATAGAGATTGAGGTGATTAATGAAGGGTTAAGTCATTAATAGGTTTAGAAATTAGGTAATGGACAATCTAAGGTTTTTGAGGTGTTCTAGAGCTTGGAGAAGAAGGATTTGGGCTTAATGGTAGATGATAGGGTGGTGACTTGAATGACAAAAAGGTGATAACTTAAGCTAATAGGGTCACTAGGGTCTTAAAGAAACACACCCCAGAATTTGGGATTGTCCACAAGTCAAACCCCCATTATCAATTTTAGCCATTTTTTGAAGGAAAATCAGACTCAAACTATTAAAAGTTAAAGACCTGCAGGGGCCCGACCCGATTTTATAATTTTCTACACAAAGTGTTGCATAATACAATAACAAAGAAAAAAAGGCAAGTTAAAAAGGAACAAAACAATGAAATGACAATAGAACCCACCAAACATTTTATCAAATCATTAAACATTGGCCTCGACAAATTTACCTGATGGGAGAAAACGACCCGATAGAGGTGTTATGAGGGTTAACCCTTATACTCTAAATTTATTCGTAAATATACGAAAAGTAACATAACGTGTTTATAGAAATCATAATAAGCACTTTTTGCGCACTTCTGAATGCACATTGTACAATTTATGGTATTTTTATATACATATTAAGTGGCATTTCGCATACATAAAACGAAACATGAAGTAGAAGGACAAACTAGTTCTCTCAAGGAGTGGCAATGTCAGCTCCAAAATTTAAAAGATAAAAAAATTGTTCTTACAAATTATCCCATCATTGCGATCCAAAGAAGTCAACAAAGTCAACACAAATGTTGTGATATTAAAATAACAAACGCAAGTGCATTAAAACGCTTTTAATGCATGGTTTGGATACCGTCGTTGAGATGTGGCACAAGCAATGGGGTATTTTAAGCACTTTTAAACACTTGAAATTCAAGTGCACCATATGGATCAAAATATCGGACGAAATCGATAAGTATCGTTTGACACATATTGTTTTGAAGGGTGGACGATACAATAAAAAGGTATATATCGGGTACCCTTTGAAAAGCCAAATTATAGTTTGAGCAAAATATCGCCTGTATCGTCTGTATCAGACGATAATTTGAAATTATCGAATGATAATTTGATATTTTCTCAGGTGCCCACAAAATGTCCAAATTATTGTCTATTATAGGAAAATTATTGCATGTATCGGACAATAATTTGGTGTTTTCTCAGGTGGAGCCCTCTACAGATTTGATGCACGAAAGAGGGGTTTTAAACCCTCTTTCGTTCGTTTCTTTCTCCAGCAGCTTCTTCTTTTTCATTTCTTCTTGCTGTTCTTCCACAGGAGAACAAGTTTTCGGTTATTGGGAGCCGAATCAATGCCGAATTACCACATGAAAAGTGAGGAATCGTCGCCGAATTGTCGAATAACGTAGAGAAGGTACGTGTTCTACCATTTTAGGTTATTTTCCCTTTATTTTCTTACATTTTAGGAGTTAAAATTTTAAAATCTACCCTTTAATATAATAGATCTACCCTTAAATTTTAAGATTTACCCTTAAAATTTTAAGATTTACTCTTAAATATGGTAGGTCTTGAAATTTTAAGCCCAAATTTGAAGATTTTGTGTTAAACCCCCATAATTTGGGCCTATATTATCTCTAATGGGTCAAAATTAAGGGTTGAATTTTTAAATATTAATAATATGAAGAAAAAAATTTATTAATAATATTAATAATATGAAAAAAATATTAACACATAAAAAATAATTTTAAATATTAATTGCATGTGACACGCATGTCACACATGTGACACATCAATTACATGTGACACATATCCCATGACATGTATCACATGTCATTTAAATATTAATTATTCTTTTAAATAATAATAATATGAAAAAATTTCTAATAATATGAAAAAAATTACTAATAATATTAATAATATGAAAAAAATATATTAATACGTACAAAATAATTTTAAAACTTAATTACATGTGACACATGTCACACATGTGACACATCATGTAATTGATGTGCACATACCCCATGACATGTGCCAGATGTCATTTAAATATTAATTACTCTTTTAAATATTAATAATATGAAAAAAAATTACTAATAATATTAATAATACGAAAAAGAAATATTAATACATAAAAAATAATTTTAAAAATTAATTACATGTAACACATGTCACACTTGTTACACATCACTTACATGTGACACATGTAATTGATGTGTCACGTTGTGTCAAATATCCCATGACATGTGTCACATGTCATTTAAATATTAATTACTTGTTTAAATATTAATAATATGAAAAAATTATTAATAATATTAATAATATAAAAAAAAATATTAATACTTAATAAATAATTTTAAAACTTAATTACATCTGACCCATGTAATTGATGTATAACATATCCCATGACATGCGTCACATGTCATTTACATATTAATACTATGAAAAAATATACTAATAATATTAATAATATATAAAAAAATATTAATGCATAAAAAATAATTTTAAAACATAATTATATGTGACACATGTCACACATATGACACGTCAATTACATGTGACACATGTAATTGATGTGACACATACCCCATGACATGTATCACATGTTATTTAAATATTAATTACACTTTTAAATATTAATAATATGAAAAGAAAACATACTAATAATATTAAAAATATGAAAAAATTACTAATAATATTAAATATATGAAAATAATTACTAATAATATTTAAAAGTATGAAAAAATTTATTAATAATATTAATAATATAAAAGAAAAATATTAATACATAAAAAATAAATTTAAAACTTAATTACATGTGACACATGTCACACATCAATTACATGTGACACATGTAATTAATGTGTTACATATCCCATGACAAGTGTCACATATCATTTAAATATTAATTACTATTTTAAATTTTAAATATTAATTATGATGATGTGTCACATATAATTTAATCCAATCGTTTGCTCATTCATGCAGGTGAAATAAATAAATATGGTACGTGGACAAGATCCAGCCTGACAATGCGACACAATAATAGATAGTGATAGGCTCTGAATTAAGTATAAGCTCTGTGGGAAGAAATTGTTGGAAGAAGGTATAAAATGGTTGAAGGAGAATTTGGCTCCTGTTAAGGAAGAGATAAAATGATGTCTCAATATACTTAGAGAGGTGAGAGAAGTTATCAGAGCCAACTTGTAGGCAGTTAAGGGAAAGAAAAAAGCAAAAGTTGACCGAGATAGAGAAATGTATGAAAGAATAAAGATGAGAGATCCAGAATTTCCTGCACGTAAACCTAAGGATGATGAGGATGGGGATGTGGTGACAGCGAGAGTCATGAGGGAAAGTGCTAGAGAAGCATGACATAGACGAGATCAAGAAGAAATCGATTATCAATTTCAGTCAAGCTTGAGGGGCCCGTCCATGCTTGCTACTGGTGGTGGATCTTGTCAGAGGCCACATGTTATTGTTAATAATGAGGGCATTCAGGAGACTATCGGATTGCCTAGGTCAGCAACTGTGAGGGAGACCAGGGCGTCTACTACAGGTCCCATAGATCCGTTCATGTATCGGACAGAAAGCTCTAAATAAACTAAATTGAGTGCAACCTCACTAAAAAAATAGGGAAAGAGGCTTGAAAAATCCATTGTAAAGTTCATGATATATAACCACATTTCGAGTCAAGATGTATAGTCGTAACACTTCAAAAGTATGATCGATACTAGTACAGAAGCTAGTTCAAAAGTTAAAAGTCTTCTGCATATGAGGTATCTGGGCCTTTACTAAATGATGAGTACAATGAGATAAGAGCTTATGTGAAGAGCTTTGACGAAGTATGGGATGAGAGAGGTTACAAAATTATGAGCGATGGATGGACCGGTCCCACAAGGAAGAGTTTGATAAACTTTTTGGTCTACAGTGATGTCGGGACAGTATTTCTGAAGTCAGTTAATTTTTCTAAATATACGAAGACGACTGATTACCTCTTTCAACTAATGGATAAGGTAGTTTAAGAGGATAGAGAGAAGCGGGTTGTGCAGGTGGTAATAGACAATGCCACCAGTTACAAAGCTGCAGGAAGGCAGTTAATGTTGAAGAGACGTCACTTGTACTGGACTCTGTGTGCCACTCATTATGTGGACCTCATTCGTGAGGATTTGGAAAATAAAACTAAGACACAAACAACTATTCAGAAGGGAAGAACGATTACTTCTTACTTGTATAATAGTGACAAGTCGGTGAATTTAATGAGATCGTTCACTGAGAACGAGCTGCTCCGGCCTGCGATTGCACGATTTGTGTGACGACCCAATTTTTCACTTTCACAAAAAGACCTGAAATATCGGACTGCCAAATCACAGATCACAATCCGAATATAAAATACTTGGTACATCTACAAAGATATGAAAATCAAAGCAAATAAAACGTAACATATGACAGAACAAAAATTTTTATTTCTATATAGAGCATATGAACAAATCCTAAAATAAAACCATCGATGATGGCCGACCATCACCTAAACAATGGCATACAAAATGTATATACAAAACTAATTCTATCATTCTACAAAAGTACTGGGCGTACCAAGTCTAAAAATCTAAAACCTTACTGAGTTTGAAATCACTATCTATGGACAACTCCTCAAGTGGAAGATCTTCATCTTTTGGATCGTTCTCAATCTTTGGGTTTCGGATCGGGATCTACACCTGTGACGTATAGTCGGGGTGGGCTAACAATCTAAGCTCAATAGGGAAAAGTCCAATACCAATGTACATCTTATCAAATCAATACATAGGTTCAATGACAGGATTTCAAACATTTAAAAATATAAAACCATTTCTAAACAATGAGTTCGAAGATCATTCATAAGTAGTTCAATGTCAAACAGCATTTGAAGAAATCTTAAATTCAAATTCACATGATTCAGAATGGAGTTTCAAACCATAAAGAAACTGGAATTCAAAGTTCTCAAATTCAAAGTTCGGGTTCCAAGTTTAGAGATTCAATGTTCAAAGTTTCTATGTTCATATTCATATTCAAAGTCCATAGGATTCTAATTCAAGGTTCATATTCGATGTTTAACGGATTCCATTTCGAAGTTCATATTTAGAATTTCAAATTGACGTTCAAAGTTCACAAGTCCGAATTCAATGTTTCATATTCAAAGTTTCAGATTCAAAAGTTTAGAGTTCGGAGTTCGGAGTTTAAAAGATTTGAATTACAAATAAACTTTCGTACCAGTTCAAATTATAGATATTTTGCCGTACTGATTCTAATTATGGATATCTCACCGTACCGGTTCTAATTACGAATATCCCGCCGTACTGGTTCTAATTATGGATAACCCGCCGTACCGGTCAAATTACATATTCAATGGTTCAATGTTCAATGTTTCAAATTCAATTTTAAACGTCAAAGTATCTACATTCAAAATTCAGAAGATTCAAGTGAAATTTCTATTCATATCATATTCAAATTCAAAGTCGAAGTTCAGAGGTTCAGATTTTTCAAAGAGTTCACATGCGAGCCAATGATTCAAAGCTTTTAATGATCAACCACAATTAGACTTATGAATTCTAAATTTCAAATCATAATTGTTACACTCGCTGGATTTGATAGTTCAACGAATTCAAATACGAGTCAAAACTTTCAAAGCTTATATCACGACATCTATGAATCGAATCAAAAATGCAATTAGGTGTTGAATTTCTCCTACATTTCAAATTCTAAGTTGAAAGGTTCGAAGTAAATGTTGCAAAGATCTTATGCTCACAGTTCAGAGACTTAATGTTCAAAATATGTTCAAAGTTTAAGGCCCCTGTCGATATTTCTGAGAATTAAAAAAAATGGACTCATATTTCAAAAATAAATTTCTAAATCAACTTCTAATGACTTCCATTCAAATTAAATACATCATACAAATCTATGAATCGAAATCAAAATACAATTGGGCATTGAGTTTTCCCTACCTCGGGTTCGGAGTCGTACGAAAGCAACGGTCGTATTAATGATCTCCAATCCTCAATCTCTACGATGATGCATTAAAGATTGATTCTAATTACTAACAATTTCGACTTACTTAAGTATTTTCTTAAAACCAAGGCGGAAAGGACAAGTTCGTACTAACCTTGGATCATGTAGCACTTGTCCCGACTTTCCATTCAATTTTGACCTTTAAAACATTTGATTCATAATATTTCTATTTCACACAAAGTTATAGAGCTCGTTGTCTTATTTCCAATGCCGTAAGAATCATGTCAATCCGAGTTTGGAGTAAAAGGTTATGACCAAAATATCGAGACTAAGTCAGCACCTCGATCAAATTCATGCACGATTTTCAAAGTCACACGAGCGAATTTACAAACTCGCATGAGCGAGTTTTTCCAAAAATTTGGCCTATTTTCTAAAGGAATTTTGTTTGCGCGAATTGGAATTCGCGCGAGCAAATATGTGCAATTCTGCGCGACTTCTCCTTTTTAAAACCCATTTTTTTCACTCTAAAACCTCTATTCTTTTCATACAATCTAGACGACCTAAATTCCATTCAATACATGAATAGATCATTATATTTACCTCCATAGATCGGGCACGCAACGTCCGTGATGATCGTATCCAAGAATTGACTTTTACACTTCGAACCCTCTTTTCCCTTCGATCGTAACGGACGTAGATCGAATCTTCCCGATGCTCACAATAAACTAAAGGTCCTCTTGAGTGAAGAAGGAGGATCTTGAGGGAAATCAATGGAAGCTTAGGGTTCTCAAAAACGAAAAGGGGTTTTGGTTAGAGAGATGAAGTTCTCTCACGCCTCTTGATCACAATCGCGCCAAAGGCCGGCGCTCTTTTGCAGTAAACCAGCGAAGAAGTTTGAGAAGGAGATTAACAACAATGGAAGAAGGCAATGGAGATGGTGCTCTTCTTTCTTCTTCTCTTTAAACTCTTTCTCTCTAACTTTTTCAAGCAAATGAGAAGCTTGCAAGAGAAGCTTCATTTATATAGTGTGGGGTTGGTTCGGTGTAAAGCTTGCACACCAAAACATGTGTATTTGCTATTATTCAAAGGCCAAAAATAAGGCCTAAACTTTACTTAACAGGTTTTGATCCCTGACCTTCTTTCTACAAACTAAACTCTTAACCGTTAGTGCTCTCACAGAGCTTGTGTAACTAATTACACCATTAAATATATGTACCCTTCACACGAAGGAATACATTATTAAAATAAAATATTTCTAAATCTATGGTGCGTGTTGTATGCCTTACCAAACACGTACACTTAGTCGTGTATTAGTGCTCAAAAAATTTGGGTCATTACAGTTTGTGTAATATCCCGAAAATTTGAGCGTTAAGCAGTGACCTCAAGATTCGTGCCCGACTGATCGTAGGTTTGACCAAGTGATGGTCAAACAGTGGATTCATGAAGTGATGAACTAATGTGATATAAATTTGACCTGAGTGTAGTACATGGTGTGAGTTTAAGGCCACATACACCTATCTCTGGTGTGTGTGCTTAACACCGAGACTAAAAAGAGGATATAAGGGTTTTAATAAACCTAGGTTGCTTTTGTTTGGTCGGCGAAAGAGAGTTAAGAAGAGAGAAAGAGGGGGGGAGAAATCAAGATGAATTATTGAGCTAAGAGTTAATGCAAATTAAGAGGGGGCCAAGCATTGATTACCGGATTCGACGCGTGAAAGACCGTTGAACTAAGGGCTGAAACCCTAGCCATCAAACCCAACGAATCAATCCTTTAAGGGATTTATTGAGGTAAGTTTTGTTAGATTTCAATACCTAAAGATTTGATGAATTTAATTCAGTCAAGTATAGTTAAAAAGATAGATTAAAGGCATAAAAAAGGGAAGAAATTGATAAGGAAAAGATTTGAAAGAACAGCTCGAAAAGGAGCTGAGTCTAGTCAAATCGATTAATCGATTTTGAGAATCGATTAATCAATTTTGGTCTAGAAGTTGAAAAAGCAAGGATGCCCGATTTCGATTAATCGATCTGGAAATCAATTTTGAAATTCGATTAATCGATTTAGAAATTCGAATAATCGATTTAGAAATCGACTAATCGACTGGGTACCTCCAGTGGCTGGAGAGACAAGACTTGAGAAAATCAACTAATCGATTTGGGATCGACTAATCGATTTCGGATTTTCAACTACTTAATTTGAGAATCGATTTAACCATTTTAGAGATTTTGATTAATCGATTTGGAATCGATTAACCAATTTTGGATTTCGATTAATCGATTTTGAGAATCGATTAATCGATTTTGGCAGTTTCACTTGACTTTTTAACTGGACCTTGAGGTTCATGGAGGGTCTATGACCTTCTCTATTGCATCTTTATTTATATGTTACATATGTTATGGTGTACCATAGGTGGTACGTGTGAACACAAGCATAAGGAGCCGTGTGGGACCTTGATGCTTGGACCTTCAGAGACCTAAGGTAGGAAACACCTTGAACATGTACTTTAATTGCAAGAGCATGTATATAGTAATATAGAAATCAAATTGAAAATGTTTTAACTGTGTAAATCTTTATAAAAAGGAGTGTGTGTGTGTGACACCAATAAAATAAATGAGAATGAGACATCCCCAGGGGATGAGAATGTGATAAAGGCATCAGTGTGATGCAAGTAATTGAGACCAAGTAATCTAATGAAAATGAGGCATCCCCGGGGAATGAGAAAGTGATAAAGGCATCAGTGTGATGCGAGTAATTTAGACATCCCAGGGATGTTGGTAAGATTGAATAACGACTGATAAGGCCTAACTGATATAAAGTAGCACTTTTACACGGTGAATAACTATATGTAAAGCACAAGATATTTTTATTATTTAAGGTTTGAATAGAATACCCCACCGACGTGGCGTGATACCCATGACTAACTCGACAGGATATCCATGATCGATACGGAGGCCAATCCGTACACCGGTACGGAGGTTTATCCGTATATAGTAAGCACATCCCAGGGATGTTGAGATGAGATTTAACCCCACCGCCTATTGAAAAAGGGGCTTGGATAGTATTCCCAGGGAATGCATATAACAACTGTCTATTTAGGCGATGATGGAGGGTATTCCATCGGGGCTCGATGCTATATTGCTCGGGAACTACTTAAGTTGAAGATTTAAGTTTTGCTTTAGGCCTAATCAGTGTAATTCATGAACAGTTTGAGAATAAATGAAACATGCAAACCACCCGTAAACTTCAAGGCATAATTATCATCTTTTAAACTATTTTTCTAGTAAATACATAAATACATCATGCTTAGAATATCATGGAATATATGTGAGATTTTAACTTATATGTTCATTGTGTTATTCCCTATTGAGCTAGGATGTAGCTCACCCCTTTAGACTATACGTCGCAGGTTCAGTATTAGCAGCGGCCGAGGCTTCGAGAGACGTGGATTCGGGTGATTCGGATTACGTGCCCGAGGAAGAGTTAGGGCCTTCTCCCGAGGACTTCTTCTAGGAGACTCTGCTGAGCACTTTGATAGAGTGAGTTTTGAGAGCTTGTTGTGCGGCTTGGTATGTTAAGCCTTATTTTGGAAAATGTGATTAAATTGATATAATTCTTTTGGCGAACCATCTGGGGTGATCTATTATCACCGATAGTTCGGATCGATTCTTTGTTCATGTAGTGGCATGAAAGTAGAACTGTCTTTTGGGTTTATACTTAGAATAGAAATTTACTTTCGCATCATGTAGTTATTGTTCCATTTCATCTTAATATTGTTTATTATACTAATGTTCCATACATAGCCTTGGGGCATGATCTAGAGGATCGTGCTAATGGCACGAGTTTCGGGGTGCCGAAATATGAGCTGCCATAATTTGCGACATAATTTCTAGCCCTACAGAGCTTGGCTAGATATAGGCATTAACTGAAAAGCATGGTATTGCCCTGAAGCATATGAATTAGAACTCTTACAATCAAAGATAGTTGCTTGCACTGAAGTTGCTCAGCTAATCTACAACACCCAGTTTTGGGCAGATATTGACCACCTGATCGCTGTCACTATCCCGTTGGTGTAAGTGTTGAGGTTGTTAAATGGTGATGAGAAACCAATAATGAGGTATGTTTATGAGTCATTGGACAAGGTAAAATTGGCTATCAAAACTAAATGTCCTAAAAAATATAAACGATATTGGACAATTATCGTTTATATTCCACCAGTACTTGCATGTCGCAGGTAAAACATTCTAAACTGCCTATGTAGTGATTTATATTTATTTTTTATTTTTTATATTATTCACTATTTTCATATACTGATAAGATTGCTCATATTTTATGTATAACACTACTTGAATTCGGTCTTCCAATATATGTGATGATTCGAGTTGAGTGAGGGCGATAAAGTATACAGTGGTTTGCTCAATGTGATCCAACGAATACTCTCTGAGTTGGCAGACCAAGTTCAAGCCATAAGAGACGTGAGTAGTTATAACTTATAACTCATAAGTCAAATGTCATATGATTTATTTATTGATATGTGGGTTATTGTATTCTATTTTTGTAGATTGACATGTTCTGCAAGAAATCTGGGTCATTTGGGACGAGGTTAACGCAATCCCAAATCCAACATGATAAATCGACTGATTGGTGGATGCACTATGGACATGATGGTCAGGTAATGAGGAGGAATATAATGTGTACTTTATCGCAAACATATTCCTTATCCAACTGTGAGCGAAATTGGAGTACCTTTTCTCTCATTCATATGACGGTAAGGAATAGGCTATGGATCGATTGAAGAAGTTAGTCTACTGCCACTGTAACATGCGATTAAGGGTCAGGAATATGCAAAGGACCAAATATGATAAGCAATTATTTGAGGTCTTAGTTTATACAATTTTTATTTGATGTAATTGATGAGACATGTACTAATTTATCTATCATATTCTACCTTACAAATAGTGAATATTTTAATCCCATCGAGTTAGATTATATATTTATAGAGGATGACCCTTTGAATTAGTAGCTCGAAGAGTAAGAAGAGCCAGTGTTGGATAGTGAGAGCACTGCATAGCTGGACAATGCTGAAAGAATAGCGGAGGACCAGACTTCCCAACAACCTAGACAAAAAAGAAGATTGAATCGTCATTCAGTGGATGGAGATTACTTTTTGTCCCCATCCTCCACACATTTCGAGCTGACTCATGACTATGTCACCCCACAGGTGGTACGCTCATGGTCTCAAGATCCATCATGTAAAATATTGGGGTAAAAAATGATCTCCAACAACAGATTTCAACCAATCAACGGGTTTCAGGGTCTCCAACATTGGCGCCCATCTCGAACATTGGCGCCCTCAAAGATCGCGTAGGTGTGATGACTGGATAATTTTATGATTTGTGTTATATGAACCCTCATTTAAGCCTTTTGATTTGAAGGCCATAATGTAAATATTGTTTCTGTCAAATATTGACACGTGTTCAAACTAGCTACACCACGCGACAGTTAATCAGAGGAAGGGTTGTCATAACGACTTCGTCAAATTGATTGGTTCATAAAAAAATAATATTTCTACAAATAAAATTATTTAATCTTTAAAACTTGGTTGAAGGTGCAAAATTTCAATGATTCAGGAATATGTGAAGGTCTTTTTGGCTTGACCCGCTACAACTATTGTTTGGATTTAGGTAAGGGTGGCGTTATTTGTACCGGTTAAACTTGTGAGGGACACACGGTTTCCCACTAAAAAAGAACCCTTCACTGCCATGAATCAGACGATGGAGATCCATTTTCATGCCAATCTTCCACACAATAGATCTTGATATCATGGCGCACCTCTCAAACAGTTACATGTTGATTCCACGTGGCACATATCTCCAAAAGCAAATGTCTGATAGGTACGCCCATGATCATGGTCACGTTTGGGGAAATCTGCCACATGGAATCAAGATCTGATAGACTGATAGGTGCTATATGATCTCAAGATCCCTTATGTTGAAGATTGGAGCGAAAAAACGATCTCCATTATTTGATTCAAAGTAGTCAATGGCTTTTCAACACGACGAAACTAAGTTCGGTAGGTGAATTTAAAGGTACTCCTTTGAAGACTAGAAAGAGTTAGGATTTCCTGATCAAACTCTCCCTCATGGACCCCTCAGATAGGGGCACTTGCTTTCCATTAGACACAGGTGATCCAGTAAGGAAGGGTAAACAAAGTTGCTCAATTTCTTACAATCGTACCCCCACGTAGTAAATTTCTAAACATGTCATGTGGCAATTAAAATTTCAAATCTAGATTTAGTGTTGGGTTATATCTAGGGATAGTTTCCAACTGAAATTTCAAATCGATCGGAAAACCGAATCAAAACCGAAGGAAGCCTAACGGATTATAAGTCAATAGTTTCTATATCATCGCATTATGATCGTATTCGATTCAATATCGAATTGATTAATTGGATTATCGTCGACAAAAATCTTTCCCTATCATTCCCTCCGATATGCAATATTTCCTATCATGTACTACTTGTATGTGAGCCCTTGCTTTGTATATTTTAGCGTTATATTAGATGCGCCCCTCCATTGTCACTTTGATGGTGGAGTTGCACTATCATTCTTATGAAGGTATTATTTTTGTTAATGAGAAGATTTCTTTTGAATTTATGAATGCACCATGAAATCCATTTGTCACACCGAACCCGAATTAAAACCATAAGTTCAAATCGGTTATCAGTTCGGGTTTGGTTTGAAAGAATTTTTTTTAAAGAAGATAATAAAAAAAAACCTAGTCAGCAGAATCACAACGGAAAAAACTTTTAGCAAGTAGTTCTTAAATTGGATGTGATATATATATATATATGGGAACCGATTCCGTCCTCCATGGGAGGACGGTCACCGTCCTCTAAGGTTCATGTGGAGATACACATGGCACCCAAAATAGTCTTTGGTTGTCACGTGGAGTACGAGCGGATGGTTTAGATCAATTTGAAAAAAAGAAATTTTGAAAAAAGCTTTTTAAAAACATAAATCAATGTTTGACTAGTTTCAATGGTCTACATTTCACGGCTTAAAAAACACATGGTGGAGATGAGTTTTCAAAAAAAAAAAAATTAATGATCTAAGCAATGCACTTGAGGTCCATGTGGCATTGAAACAATGTTTTGGATGCCACGTGGACCTTGGAGGACGGTGACTGTCCTCCTATGGAAGATGGACACCTTTTCCCTCTCTCTCTCTCTCTCTCTCTCTCTCTCTATATATATATATATATATAATTTGACCCTCCTCCAGGATATCTATAAAGGATAAAATGAAAGCAAGCGGAGACTTGTGCGACCCAAGTGTCCAACTTAGATTGAAGGGATTTATATAATTCCATGGTGGTTAGACTAGCTATATTATATGTGCAGAATGTTGGGTTAAAAAGACAAGAAATAGAGTACATGTCATTGAGATGTGTACGTTGAGATGAAAGTGTGGAGTAACAATAAAGGATAAAGCTTGGAACGACCACAAAGAGGAAATTTGAGAGTGGCATCTATAAAGGAAATATTATGGAATGTCGTGTGTGGTGGTTTGGATATGTTCATCAGAGGCCAGAAGCAGATCCTATTTTAACGGTTGTGATGCTACGAGCACAAGGAACTAGGAGAAGAGGAAGACCAATGAACACCTAGAGGAAAGCAGCGATAAGGGACATGAAGGATTGAAAAGTTATAGAAGCTTAGCATTGATCAGAAACAAGTGGAGAAACAGGACTCTCAAAGCTGACCCCATCTATATGATAATGGGTAGCTACCTTAGAGGTGTAGCATTTGAACACTACACTAATGTCAAGATCAAGTTTCACGTGGCATGTGAACATAAAACAATCACCCATTTTGCGGTAATTACCACTTGGCATATATTCCTACTAAAAAATTATTATTTTTACCATTTTTTAGCCCCTTAAAATACACGGTCACCCAAAACACCATTTTCCATGCTATGTGGAGCTTGGATGCGTTGTTTAGATCAATTCTTTTTTTTAAAAATTAATAAAAATTTATTTAAGACATAAGATAAATTGGGGCCGATCTACCTGCTTTATGCAGGTTGAGAGAGAGAGAGGGAAAGAGAGATCAGTTCAGTTGTGTTTGGGGCCGCTCTACCTACTCTATGCCAGAACATATAAATTGTGTTGTAGTGGAAATCAGATTTATCATTTAAAAACAATTATCTACCAGAGCAGACACCGAAGAGTTGTGATACCAAACCTCAAAAGAGCTTCCAGCCAGAGCCAAAAGCCATTCTTTGGCCCAAAAGAACACCTAAATGCATTCAAAGTGACCACTAATTGTAGTTGAGACAGCATCACTAAGTTCAATCTCAAACTCAATTCCAAACTTGAATCGACTCTACATAGAGTGGACAAAAACAAATTTGAGCAAATGAAAGGTTGACAATACACACACACACACACACACACACATATATATATATTGCAACATTAAAGCCTCAAGTTTAATCCTAACTTACTCATTAAATAAGAAGGTGCAAAACTAATATGAAAGTAAAATAATTTAGACACAAAAGGATTCTTTAAAGTTTAAATGAAACCAAAGAGAGAACTATAGCATACTTGAAATTTAGAACACAAGAAGAATTCAAAGAGCTTTCTACACACAAGGGTAAAAACATAAGTGATCATTGAGGAGGCGAATGGGTGATTCGGCCATTGATCCCTAACCCGGGTCCAGAGAACCGTGCCCCACCCCCTCTACCGGTTCTCATTCTCCATCCAAACAGTAGCAACACGTGGCACCCTCTCGTCGTCGTAGCTTGGATTCGATTCCTTCCTTGAAAACACAACACAAATGTTTGTAGATTCATGTGGTAGTTTTCCTTTTGAGGGAACAACAAGTAACAGTCTACTTACAATAAAATGGTTACCAGCATTTGGAAAATGGGCTCTTTTATCTTAAGTATGAGGTGGTATAGGGTAACCCAACTGATCACTCCGAAGTATGCATGAACAGGTCTATCTGCCCACTCAGTGATGACATTGTGTACTTTCACTGACTTCCATGCCCGCAATAGTTGTCTTTCACTTGTCATCGTTTCACAATTTTAGTATAATGAGATTTACTTGTTCACACTTGAGAATGAATGGGCTTCGACCGATACCGACTCATGATCTGCCAATTTCTGAGAGTCAATGGGTCATTGATTCTATGCACATGACACCATCTTTGCACTACATGGTGTCACATGCTTTACAGGCAATCATACCAATCAGATTCAACCCTACATCTGCATCAAAACTCTGCACATTGTGATTAAGAGCCTAAAAGTGCAACAAAATTATTCTCGCGTCAAACTGATTTGATAGAAGAGAATCTTGCGTGGATATCATGCTATAAAAATGGAAACTCTCCTCTCTGATAGCTACAAAACTAACTGAACACAAAATTAGTTTCAACTAGTTGGAGCTGACCATTGCTCCATCTATGAAACCCATGGATTTAGAGTGAGATATGTGGATCACATTAATTTTATTTTAGGGTAAATATCATATAGGTAGCGATTTCATAAACAAAGATTCTTACGATGCAATTAATGCAATTAATGGTTCTACAGCAAACACAGTTGACTTCCTTGAATCAAATGTTAGAATTCATTTTTTGTCCCAACCTTTCTCATATTAGATCTTAAGATCATGGCCTGAATATTAGACGGTCAGTTGTTGATTAGACAAGGCAAACATTCCCAAAGTGGTCGTGATCATGGCGTACAATGGTGCACTATGATCATGAATTTTATACATGTGTAATTAACATCTAACATTTTGATATGTGGACCATGATTTCAAGATCTCATGCGTGTAAGATTAGGACGAAAGACTACCTCTAGCATCTCTTTCAAGGCAATCAACAGTGTGAGCAGTGGAACCATTAGTGGCGCCACAAGAATCTTATGTTGTGGAAATCGCTACCCATATCATATTTACTACCTAATTAATGATGGAACTTCATCAGTGGCCCTTGTTGGTTAGGAAGTTTCGTTTGAATATAGAGGGTCGGATTTCAAGTCTATTTTTAGAGGGTACCTTTGATTGGACCGATTGAATCTTTGAGGGGCCTCTTACACAATGGATGTTTACATTATGGGGATACCATCAGACGGTCAATTTTTATTTCACGAGGCACACATCCCAAAAAATTGTCTGAAAATCACGTATGACCATGTGGCGTTATGTCCATGATCTCAAGATCCAGTGTGTGAAACAAAATGGGAGAATTTGGTCACTATTCTCCCAAGTCCCACAGTCTAATTGAACATAGTCAAATGCTAATTTATGTAAATTAGCTTTGACTCCATTCAATCAAATGGGAGAGATAAAGTTTCGTGCCCATCTTTTACAATGAACTATCTTTAGATCCTTAAAATCAGATAGCTTAGCTAGCAGTGTGGCACAGGTTCCAAAAATAATCCTTTTAATAAATATGGACTAGGCTACCTTTTCACCGAGCTGCAAATACTGTATCATGTATCTTGGATTTGCTTTTATCCCTGTATTCAACATAAAGATATATAAGATTTTGACCAATGAAGGAAAACTATACAAAGAAATAAATGAAGAAAAATAAATAAAGTTACCCTTGTTAAATATCTTTCAGACTCGGATAGAGTTGAGGTATGTGTCGAATTCTATCCCAATCTTCACTGTCTATAGCACATATGTTGAGCAAATTGGTGTTCCCACAAATAGTCAAATTTTGGAGTGCGGTCATGCTTCCTAACCACTCTGGTAATACATCCATATTTCCATCATCCAAGAACACGACTCTCAGTGCATCCAGACTCCCCATCTCCTTTAATGCGAGACAATAACGGATTGATATGTAGTCGAGTGCAGGGAGATTTGAAACACACTCTAGCATGGGATTGTTCCAAATCCCTAATTTTGTAATGGATGGTGATAGATTGTTGATTGATTTTAGAGAAAAAA
The DNA here is from genome assembly GCA_021018995.1 of Chloranthus sessilifolius. NCBI lineage: Eukaryota > Viridiplantae > Streptophyta > Magnoliopsida > Chloranthales > Chloranthaceae > Chloranthus > Chloranthus sessilifolius. The sequence continues at coordinate 137,244,908 of CM037588.1, read as the reverse complement.
ACTCTTTCAAGACATAATTGTCTCAAGGAGGTGGCGTGATGTAGACCGCACGGGAGAAACTTGAGCTTGGGACAATCGTCAAGTGTCATTTCACAACGAGGTAGGTAGACACAAACCTGAAATCCAACTTGGGAACTCACGCCCAAAGAAACGCTCAATTCCTAGCCTAGCACCTCTAGGCATGCTGGAGGAGTGAGTGCTTCAAAGACCTCCTTAATTGTGTGGATCTCACCGTCTTCAAAATGCAAACCGCTACTGCAACTCAAAAAATGGTTGTAGATTGTTGCGGTTGTGTTGATAATCTTCTTCGCTTCACTCCATTAATCCTTATCTCGTCGATAAGGTCGTCGACGTCATACAAAACTTCTCTCAAATCGTTAAGCCAATTGTAGATGATAGGGTTGTTTTCCAGGCTCTTCCTCTCGGCTTCCATTATAATGATTTTCATCTCATCCAACCTTCTTCCTAAACTTTCGAGATCATTTTCCATGCCTAACAACATGACTATATCTTCCTTTGCTAGTTCGACAACATTTTCAGCAAATATAGAAAAGAAGGCGTCAATGATCATCGCCATATTTGGGGTAGAATGTCGAAAGATTCCTTCTTTCTCTTATTATAATAATTGGACCAAAAGCCCCGCCAGCTACATAGCACATTAAGAATGCTGTAGGCACCCAAATTTACATTTAATAGTGCTTTTTTCTTCTTAAGGATTGACATTCATGGGTGCCCATTGCAGATTTGGGGTGTGACTGCTCCAATTTCAGGCCAATTTGCATATCTATTTGGCAATTTAATTTCGGTTATACCTCTGTTTCCGCCCACGCAATCTCTGAGGACTCCCAAAACTCCTGAAGCCCGTTGACTGCTTCGAATCAGACGGTCTAGATCGTCTGATTTGGAGCAGTAGTTAAGGGGTTTTGATCGTACATGCCCTCAGAGATCTAGAAAAGAGGCAGCCTATAATTTATTATAATAAAGATACCATACACGTGGCACTCATTGGATGATAGGAACCATCCAATCGGAGCACACAATAATATGGACAGTTGTGTATATCTTTTCGATGGTTAATACAGTAAGCTGCTAATTGAACTTTTTGGCCTGACAGACCACATGGAGTAAAAGTGAGCCGTACGTCATGCTCCTCATTTGTTTAAAGGGTAATATATCGGATTGACCCTATCAGATACACCTTTCCGATCAGAGACCCTATATTTTTACTTTTATCCAATCCGACTAGTTTTAAACAAAGTCAGTTCCAGCTAGCAGGAAAAGTCTTAAATACTCATTCTTACATTTTTATCGTTCTACATAATTTAAAATTTTAAAAATTGCACTTTTTTATATTTACAATAGAATTTTAAAAATTGCACTTTTTTATATTTACAATATGTGAAGCAACATCTATGGCATCTGATTTGAAGACCACAATATAAAGATTGATGGTGCCAAAAATTGGCACAAAAGAATAGTAATATTGTCCCTTAAAAAAAAAAAAAAAAATTTTAAAAACGACTGTTCTAGACCGTCGTTATCGAATGTATAGACAGTCGTTTTCGACTGTATAAGTCTAGAATAGTCGTTATCAACTTTCTAGACAATCGTTTTCGACCGTCTAGGCATTTGTTTTTTTATGTTAAAGAGGCCAAATCGCTTTTTTTTCGTGTCAATCTTTGGCACCATTAATCTTTATATTGTGGGCTTCAAATCAGACGCCATAGATGTTGCTTCACATTGCCTAAATATAAGAGAGTGTAATTTTTAAAATTTTAAACTATATAGAACAATAAAAATGTAAGAAGGGGTATTTAAGACTTTTCCTGCTAGCTGGAATTGACTTGGCTTAAAGCTGGTCAGTTTGGGTAAAGGTGAAAATGCAGGTTCTCTGACGGGAAAGGTGTATCTGACAGGGTCTATCCGGTAAATTTCTCCTGTTTAAATGTAGACATCTTATTAGATCTCTTCTTCTTCTTATTATTATTATTACTATTATTATTATTATTAGGAAAATGTGTACCAACATTTAAAAACCAAAATGTTGTTTAAAAGATCTTACACCTTTAAAATATACTTAAAATCTACACAACTAAACTATATTTTACTTGTATGCCACATTGCACACATCTAGGGGTGCATATTTGAGCCGAAAACCAACTGAAAACCAATCGGACTGAATAGACTCGAATCGGACTGAACCGAACCTAATCGATTTGGCCCGATTCGATTTCGGCTTTGGTACCTAAAAACCAAAAAAGGGCTGGATAGGGTGAGAAAACCGAAAAAAAATGAAAAATGAAAAAAATAAATGTGGCCCTAAAGTTGCGTTTGAGTGTGATGTGTGCTTAGGGTCACGTTTTTAAGATCTGTGACATGTGAAATAAAAAACTATTCGTCTGATGGCACATTCATGGCCACAAGATCCTTTGTGTGTGGACGATTGGAGTGAAACACAATCTTCGTCGTATGATTTAAAGCAATCAATGATTTTTAGAGTGGGCACATTCTAAGATTCGGTGGGCGTATTTAAAGGTACCCTTTAATAGATATCCTTCATTAATCGTTAACGACATTAAACCGGATGACGAAAATAGTTTTATGGGCATATCATCGGGCAATGGTCAGGTCCATCTAGTTCATATATAGAAGAGAATCTTGACTTCATATCTTCCTATGAGAAGGAAAACTGTAGAAGTCATATATCTTCTCTTTCATCTAATGACTGGAAATCTAGTTGAACATGAAATCAGGTTCAACCACTAGATCAAAATTGATAGGTCATTTGCAAAAAATAGAGCTATTACGAGTCCGAAATTGCTTTTTTAAATATAATGGATATGGGTCAATTCATAAGGCTGGCTTGGCCCAGTGCCCCAACTCATGACCCGGCCAAGACCCGATCCATGACCCATAAAAAAATGCAAATATGTGACCTGGGATTGAAGAGTTGAACCCACAACCTATTCGGTAAAAAGCAAAATAACACTAATCACTTAACCAACTAAACCATTAGCTTGGTTTATTGTCTTTGTACATTGAAATTATATTAACAAACTTGCCTGTAAAGACTTACAATATTTGGAGGCCCCAAAAATTCGGGAGCCCGAGCAGCTGCCTCTTGGGCCTTACCCTAGGGTCGATCCTGCTTAGGGACGCAAGTTCAGGAATTCGATTTTCGATTCGATTTAGCCGAACCAACATGAATTTGTCTGGTTACGATATTTTATTTTATTTTATTTTATGGTTTAAAACTGAAACCCAAAGCATTCAGTTTTTTTTTCATATTTTTAAGTTATATTTTTGTTTTTTCAAGTTTTTCGGATTTTTGAGACCTTTTGAGCAGAAGGTCTGATCTTCAGGGAAAAGTGTGCCTAGAGTTGAGAGATCGTGGGTTCTCAGCCGATTCAAACCAATCCAAACCGTTTGGGATCAAAATCAATCAGGATCGGCCGAGATTTGAAACCATGGTATCATTAGCTAAATGACACTAGCTAGTAAGGCATTTCAAGAAATGTAACTAAGGCTGAAAAAAGTGTCGATATAATTTTGAGAGAAATTGAGAGAGTGCATGGTTTCACATACCTCGGTCTCACTTGCTGCCTTGGTCCCACTTGCAGCCTCGTCGACTTACGAGTAATACGGCACATAGCTTCCTTAGGGATCAAATAAATTCTCTTCTTTTTTATCTTCCTTAAACCTTATAAATCTGTGTGAAAGAAAATTATAATTAAGTTTTAATTTTAAATTATTATACTATTAATTTATCTTTTATACTTTTATGTATAAATAATAGTACAAAAAAATTTTAAAATATAAACCACCTAGACAAAAAATAAAAAACTACTTAAGAAGCAAGGCCTTCAAGCTAAGGTTCACTAGAATATGGAGAGAGAGAGAGAGGGAGGGAGAGAGGAAATCAAGGGGTCTTTAAGAGGAGACGGTGTGCGAGTGGGTGAAATCAAGTGATCTGGAGATGACACAGGTTTGGGTTATTTAATTATTAGACAATTCAAAAAGGCTGCTACTAACCCCCACCAATTAAAAAAGATTGGCTTTGACTGGATTAAACCAAATGATGAAGATCTATACATAATTCTCACATATCCCTTTTTCAGATGTATGCCACTTGGAATATAAACTATAGCCTGTCTCATGAGCCCAACATCGGTTGTGTAGAAGATTAGAACAAAAAATGATCTCCATTACCCGATTCAAAGCAGTCGCATTTTTTAGTGGTACTTCATCCGGACCGACTCTCCTGACTGGCATTTAAATAAACGCATACAATCAAAGGCGTAAGACGTGGGTAATTCACACCGACAAAGTGATAGATCACAGATTAAAAAGCAATGGGCCCAAAAAATCAATTTGTAAGAGTTTTAAACCATCTGATCTATGAATTCTACTATCAACCGTTGTGTCTAATTTGAATGGCCGATATTAAAGTTTGTCAATCGGATGATTCATATCTACTTATGTGTATGATTTTTTGGCTAAAATATATTCTAATGTTAGAGGATTGACACCTGCGTGATTTAGATTGAACATAAATGTGCACATCATATCATAATAGTAAATCACACTTCAATGATGTAAGATCAAAAATTTTACTTTAATGGTGGTAGATGATTTAAGCACCCTTTGAATGGTGTTTCAATGTGGATCGGGACTCATTATTTTATCCCAGAAAAAGCAAGTTGGTGCATTTACTTTCTGTCATCTAATGTTTTGCATATTTTCCGATAGATAGAATAATGGTCTTTATTTGAAATTTCGGGTCACCTAGCCGATGTCAACTCGATTATCTCATTAGTTCATTTATTTATAGATGGGTAAAGATAGCACGGACCAGCCTAGGTAGCCTACCTAGTCACACACTAATTTGTAGTCCCGATCTACCCAATCACATGATCGGATGTTATAAATATGAGTGGCTCAATAATCATAAATATGTGCAAGATGTCATAATAGTAAACTACACTGTAATGGTGTGAGATCAAAATTTCTAAATGGCTTTCTTTTGGAGTTTGTTTCACCTACTTAATGCCAACTTTTTTATTTTATTCATTCATTTATTTATTTTATTATATATATATATATATATATATATATATATATATATATATATATATATATATAGTTAATAGAGTTGGTGGCAATGCGGACCCATGACCCCCGCCGCCCCGCAAGCTCTGGGTATCTCTATTAGCGTTAGAGGCATAGCCATGAATTTTTGTTGGTAAGGGCTACAAATGATAATTATAATAGGGAGCCATTAATTGCACATGTTGTTTAAGTATTTGCACCGAAGTTAAAGAAACACTTTGTATTTTAGGGACACATGACATGTGAAATCGCAATGTAGGTCATCTTATTTAAAGTTCATGATCTATAGATCCTTAGTGGATAAGATTGGAAAAAAATACGATATTTATCACATGATCTATTGTTGTCAACCGTTGAATCAAATAATGGCCTTTGACTATATTTAATCACATGATGAAGATTATATTTCATGCCAATCTTATCCATTAAGGATCTATAGATCATGAACTTTAAATCAAACGGCCCAGATTGCGTTTTCACATTTCACATATCCCTAAAATACAAAAGTCTTTCTTTAACCTGAGTGCAATCACTTAAAAAGCGAGTGCAAGTAATGGCTCCCTTATAATATTAGTAGTTATTGTACCATCGATTTGGGGGCTTATATACAAACGAAGGCTATATAAGATATATACTTCATAGAAACTATAAAATTAAATGGGGGCTTAGTAGTTATTTTACCATCAATTTGAAGGCTTATATACAAACGAAGGTTATATAAGATATATACTTCATAGAAACTCTAAAATTAATTGGGGGCTTGAGCCCCCACATCCTTCTATGTGCTACGCCACTCCACTGATTAGCGCTCCTATGTGTAATCACTTCAAAATCATTGATTTCTTCGGATAAAATAGTGTTTTATCCCAAGCTTTTGCACAATGGTTCTTGAGCGTTGAGATCATGTTGCACTTATCAGACAAACAATTTTTATTCCAAATGTCACAAATCTCCAAAATATTGCCCTTGAATCCTTTGGCACACATCACGCTCAAACATTATTTTAGAGCCATTTTTGGGGGATTTGTGACATGTGGAATAAAAAATAGACTATCTGACAAGTGCGACATGATGTCAAGATCCATTGTGTGAAAATTTAGGATGAAACACGATCTCCATCATCTAATCCAAAACAATCAATAGTTTTAAAGGAGTTTCCGACATGGGCAATTTCAAAGATTGTGTGAGCGCTAATAGAGGGACCCAAGCAAAGACGTATCAAGTTCTAACTATGGGGCTACAGCTTGCACACGAGATTCATACTGTGGCACATTACTCTATAGCTTGCACACAAAATTTGTACCATGACACATTACTCAAAACGAAACACTTGTTATTTTTCTTGAAATGTGACATATGAAACAGCACATAAGCCTTTTGATTTAAAGGCTATGATGTGAAGATTTTTTATGCCAAAGATTGACATGAAAATGATCTCCAACATTTGTCATTGAATTAGCTCTTTCGAGGCAAAGAGCAGCTCTTTTATTGTTTGGCTCTAATAGAGAACTGCTTTCATGTTTGATAACACAACTCCTCGCTCCATTTGCTAGGCTGGGGAGCTGTTTTAGGTGATAAAATTGCTCTCTGTCTGGTCTCTATCAGAGCAAATTTTATCTGCTCTTACAGAGGGCAAGCAGAGAACTGTTTTTGCTCTTATAAGAGCTAACCCAAACACAACCTAAACCTTATAAAACTGTGAAAAAGAAATATATAAGTTTTGATTTTAAATTGGGGTACCTCCATCGGTGTTAACATGTTTTTTGACCGTACCAACATCTGAAACCTCTCAAATCCCATTGATTGCTTCGAATCAGACAATAAAGATCGATTTTTACCCTAATCTTCTACACAATGAATCTTGAGACTAATATCCTACATTAGACCGTAACTTTTCATCCCACCGGTCACAAACAGTGTAAGAATTAGGTGAAAAATAATCTCAATCATCTAATTCAAGGCTGTCATGGGTTTTCAAGGGATTTAATTGAACAAGGGGTTTTAAATGTTGGCACGTTAAAAGAATCTATTGGCATGAACAGAGGTCCCCTGTAATTTATCACTAATAACTTTGAATAGAGCTACTCTTTAATTTATCACTAATAACTTTTTTTCTTAATTTTTATATCTAAAAAATATAAAAAATTAAGAAAAAAATAGACCACTTAGGCTAAAAATATAACAAAATTATTAATAGAAAAAGAAAGAAAAATAAAATTACCTCAAAAGCAGCGCTATAGATTTAGTAGAATTTAATGTGCATCACGGTGGAATGAGAGAGAGAGAGAGAGAGAGAGAGAGAGAGAGAGAGAGACAGGGGGTGGGAGTGAAATCAATCGGTCTTTATACACATGCAAACTTAGCGTTTGGCAATGGAGAGAGAGGGGGAGCGGGGGGGACGGAGGGTGAAAAGCAAACTTGCATACTTGCATTTTGCAATGGAGAGAGAGAGAGAGAGAGAGAGAGAGAGAGAGAGAGAGGGGGGAGGGAGATGAATGAGGTCTTGGTTATTTAAGGGGAGCCATTATTCCCATTTCAAAGGATTGCTTTCTCAATCATCTCCTCCCGCCACCATTATTGACCGCATTTGAATAAGATGATGGAGATTATTTTTTGTCCCCATACTCCGCATATGGATCAATAAATCATGAGCCTATCATCAGACAATTAGTTCCCCAAAAAAAAAACCCGAATTTATGTGAGATACATCATGCTCTCAAATTATTTTAGTGAATTGCGCTAGTGGTTGAGCTTTGGGAAGATTAGGTTCTAGGTTCAAACCTTTATGTGTAATAAATTGTTTATTTTTTAACCTCAAGGGGTTAGGTGAGTTGGCCAAGTACTTGCTTCCAAAAGTAGGAGGCCGGAGTTCGAATCCCCTCTCCCCCTAAAGCCACCCTAGGGATTTATATCCTGTGCTGAATTTGAGGGTACGCATATGCCCCAAAAATTAGGCGGGTGCTCTAAGAGCGGATACCCAGATTATCAAAAAAATAAAAAATTATATATATATATATTGGAAACACTCAATTCAAAGGTATCAGGAGGATGAGAGACAGATATTTAAAAACACTCAATTCAAGCTAAGTGATGGATCAAACATCACTACAAATAACAAGGTTATTAGCGACGGCCAAAAACTATCACTATTAACAAAAAAAATTATTAAAGGTTATTAAGACTATTAGTGACAATTTTTTTGTTAACAATAACAGTTTTAATTGCCGCTAATTGTCTTACTTTTTTGTAGTGCATCCATTTGAAAGGATTCATGGCTTACTATTGGAAATACTCTCATGTGCAAATTTAGCCGTCGAACTATGACTCATTACAGCTACCGAATCGGAGTTTTCAACTTCTACCGTGACAACCAAGAAATGTCATAATCCCTCATATATATGCATTCCATAAAGTGCATAAATTGACGATTTCGAACGAGCTGACGAGTAGGCTCTGAAGGAAGCTCTGATTCAGTTCGTTTTATCTTCTCACCAGTCAATGACACAAGCAAAGACTTGACACCCACTACTTCCTACGAGTTGAAAAAGGTCAGCAGCCCCACTGTTACAGATAGAGAGTACATATGAGTAAATAGTTATTCTATATTTTTGTTTCATCAAATGTAGGTTTTTTTACTATCACTCTTAATATATAGAAGGTTACTCTGAAAATTTATTAAAATAGAGCTATCCTTTCATATTTCATATTTTTTTATTATAATTTATATTTAAAATAAAGCTATCCTTGTTTCATATTTTATATTATGATTTATATTTAAAATCATCTAATAATTACCATATATTTTTATAACATAAGAATTAACAAAAATAAAAATAGAAACATTCAAAAGTCGAAAAAGCCAAGCACTAACCCGTTAGGGCTAGGCCTAGTGTGACATTCCGAAAAATTTCGAATTCTGAATAGATCCAACTCGATATGTGAGTTAAATTGAAAGAATAAGTCTTGATGATAAAAAAAGATTTAGTGATATTATGAGCCGTTAGATAAAGTACCGTACACCAATGAGTAGTGTACCGGCTTAATACCCAAAATTTAGCCTTTTAAGTATAAAAGCAAATGGATGAGGGAATCGCATTCTTTTGCCTTGTTGTTAGTGTGTTTTAGAAGAGAGAAAAGAAAGAAAGCTCTAACCCTTCTTCCCAATTACTAGAGAGTTAGCTGCTGTGTGCAAGAATCAAAATCGGTTTCAAGCTCAACTGAAACCAAAAATTTGAACCAAAATTTCAGTCATTTCAGCTGAAATTTTGATCCTTGATTGTCTGAGTAAGCTTTGTGCTTCAACTTGAAATTCGTGGATTGACGATTGACGTAAATCCCTAATTTCGACTTTGAAACCCTCTCTTAGGTAAGATCACGTGGATTGAGAAAACTATCTCAAAGGTGGGCATACTTATGTTTTCGAGTGATCTTATTTTATTAAAACTGTGTTTAAGATATGAGTGAAAATTTTAGAAGTATAAGATATAAATTTGAGGGAAAACAAACCTAGGATAAAGAAGCCCGTGTTTTTAAAAAATCTATCAAAATCGATCGATCGGATCGACAAAAGTGTGAAAGGTTTCTGGAGAAACAGAGAAGGAAGGAGAGTGCCCTGAGAAAACCGATCGATCAAAATGGATTTCAATCGATCGATTTGGGAACCAAACATTCGGATTGTTAAAACAGGGATATGTGAATTTTGAGGAAACCAACCAATCGATATAGATTTTTATCAATCGATTTGAGAACCGATCGATCGGATTGTGAAAACATAGATATGTGAATTTTCAAGAGAAACCAACCGATCGAAATGGATTTCAATGGATCGATTTGGACAGATTCTTAAATTTGTTCTGTTTTTAGTAAGGGAACTCGAGCCCCCCGGCCCAACTCACTGCCAGCCCTACTGATTGACGACTTATTTCAATCAGATTTTTTGGTCGCAACACTGTAACAATACCCATTTATTATGAATAAATGGAACATTAGCTAGGGCATAGGGATCCCAAGTTTTAAGCAATGTTCTGATTAAATCAAAAGCAACGACCACAAACCTATACATACAATGAACACTTCGGAGAACCAATTGATTACAATAAATTGCTTCAAATAAACGATTTAAAATTTAAAAAACATTTAGGATCATTATGTAAGAAACTTCCTGCTCTAATAAAATAGATCAGCCTTGGGCAAAGAACATCAATGAAATTTTTATACTTCCAAAAACAAGTCCCCTCGTATTTCCTCCTCAAAGTAACTCAAGTACCTATGACATTTTCCATACATCCAAAGAAATCTGGATAAATTGAAACTACCATCAATAAAAATGTTTGAATCCAATACCATCAATTACATGTCAACCACATGCCATGTGGAGCTTGAGCTGTCTGCGCATATCTCCTTGCACAAGTCAATACAAATCTAAAGAATAATGCAACATGATGAAGAAGCTTCAGAGCTCACTGTCAACAAATTACTGCAGAAGAAATGAAAGGACAAGAAAAAAATTGCTCAATGTCATTGTAAAAGAAATGTAGTGCTGTTAATTTAACTCCAACCCTAGGGTCATTAGAAGAAGAAGCTGATGACAACACCTAATTTCTTTGATTCTTTTTATCCACCAGGCTCATCTTTTAGGTAGAGCAGGAGGATTGCTAAAATCAATCTAATATAAACTAAACACTAAGAAACAAACTCAAAATTAACAGATAAGACAAATTTTTTAAATGATTGAGAAAAGATTTCAAAAAAGATTTCACATGTCAATATGATGATATGCCTCAGAGAGGTCCAAAGATGTCGTATGAATGTAACAGCTTCAAGTAGGTTCTCCCTGAAAACAGGGGCTTGAAACTATCTACACCTCAAAATATGGACTAATCATCAACAGCAATAATCAACCACGATTTCTAAGGTTAACTACTTTCCATATAATTGCAAGGCACAACACTAGAAATTAAATTAAGTGCAATTTCTATTAATGAAAGAATCATATGAAAATTTAACTAGAAGGCACACACCAAATAGTGTTAAAATGTGAAAAATAGCATTTAATCACCAAATAGGTAACACTTTTCTGATATGCAACATCACATGTCAATATAATGATGCCTCAGAAAGGTCCAAAGATGTCATATTGAATGTAGCAGCTTCAAGTAGGTTCTCCCTGAAAACAGGGGCTTGAAACTATCTACACCTCAAAATATGGACTAATCATCAACAGCAATAATCAACCACGATTTCTAAGGTTAACTACTTTCCATATAATTGCAAGGCACAACACTAGAAATTAAATTAAGTGCAATTTCTATTAATGAAAGAATCATATGAAAATTTAACTATAAGGCATTTACACACCAAATAGTGTTAAAATGTGAAAAATAGCATTTAATCACCAAATAAGTAACACTTTTCTGATATGCAACATCACATGTCAATATAATGATGCCTCAGAAAGGTCCAAAGATGTCATATTGAATGTAGCAGCTTCAAGTAGGTTCTCCCTGTAAACAGGGGCTTGAAACTATCTACACCTCAAAATATGGACTTAATCATCATCAGCAACAATCAACCAAGATTTCTGAGATTAACTACTTTGCATATAATTGCAAGGCACAATACTTCAAATAAAATAAGTGCAATTTCTATTAATGAAAGAATCATGTGAAATTTTAACTAGAAGATGAGAAAAATAGCATTTAAAATGAGGATAATAACATTTAATCACCAAATAGGTACACTTTTCTCATATGCCACATAACACATGTGGCATTTCTATTAATAAATAGAACCTCTATTAATAATAACTGCAATTTCTATTAATGAAAGAATCATGTGAAAATTTAACTAGAAGATGAGAAAAAATAGCATTTAATCACCAAATAGGTACACTTTTCTCATATGCCACATGACACATGTCTGTGATCAACAGAAATTATCAAAGGACAGTCCATCATAAGAAGCATATCTCAGCTAACAATCTCTCAGCAAATCAAAATTTAATGCCAGCCATTAAAAAAATATGAAAACAGTTACCATTAGACTATTAGAGTGCACAGATCACAGATTTATGACTCCCATGGTGTGAATTCCAGACCCACTGTCATTCAATCTACGATCTACCATTTTGGTAGCCTTGGATTGCTTACATCTTACACCATTAACAACAGTGCAAGATCCTTCAGTCAAGGAAATGGTCTTTAAATCAACAGTCCAGAGAATTCAATAAACAATAATATTGCCAAGAAAAAAAATTACACATAAAAATTTGACAAAATTCAAATGAAAATCGGCTCAGAGAATAATCAGCTTATCAATCACAAATTTTCAGAAGCAGAACTAGCATTTAAGCTCTATGAATACATCACTGCCAATATAAAATCAAAATCAAAATCGTAAAATTAAATAAAACCAAGAAATTATTGAGTAATTTTGTTTCATACAAAAAGAAAATTTAGTGCTGTTATTTAACTCCAATCCCGTGGTAACTTGAGAAGAAGCTGATGTCAACACCTAAATTTTTGAGTCTTTTCAGCCACCATGCTCATCTTCTGTGTAGAGTAGGAGGATAGTTAAAACTCAATTTGATATAAACAGACTACAAAATTGATTTTTCAGAAAAGAGTTTTCAAGGGTGTATTGATGAATGTCATGATATTAATTGTTGAAATTTATTTAAACAAATTCAAAACCATGGAACAAGTGTTGGTTAATGATCTTGGAATGCCAATTTATATCAAAACGGATAAAATAAATTAGACAGAGCCGAAAACCTACTGAAACCAAACCGATCCCCAATTCGGTTCAGTCTCAGTTTCGGTGGCTCGAAACCAAAAACCAGAGCGGTAGGTGAGTAAACCAAAAAACCCAAAAAAAAACATTAAAAAATAAAAAAGTACGTATTTTACCAACATCGAACCGAATCGGTTTCAGTTTTTTTTTTAAATGAACCGAACCAAATGGGTTTCAGTTCGGTTTCGGTTTGGGGTGAACCGAACCGAACACCGAAAAATTCAGGTACGGTTTGATTCAGTACACCGAACTTGCATTCCAAAGTCTATGTGAAGAAAAATTTTAAAAAGATTTTAAATATCAACACTATCACCTCGGAGAAGTACAAAAATGTGATGAATATTGCAGCTTCAAGTAGGTTCTCCTTCTAAACAAGGAATTGAAACTAAAACCTAAAAATAAGGTCATCCTGTCATCTACAACAATCAAAATATGAAACTAACAGCTCAATAGGTTAGTAAAAGGAACAAAAGGATGAAACGTGAAGTCCACCTAACATTTAACCAAATGAAATGTGAGTACCTATGCTAAATGCCATGCATTATACAAATTGGCATAGAAGAGGAGTTTTTTAAAATCAAATGTAAGTACTTTAACAGAGTTAAAATAGAAAAATAGAAGAGAAAGCGTAGTAGCATAATAGAATAGCAAAGAAAAAAGGGCAAGTAAAAAAGAAACAAAACAATGAAACAACAGTAGATCCCACCAAACATTTTACCAAATCATTAGGGGCCCAGGGCTTGTTTGAATGCCAGTAGCCAGTAGCCATGCCAATCGGCTACAGCCATCAACACATTTGGGTTTGTAACCATAATAACACGAGAGGGATACTTTGGTACTTCTTGTGTTATTGAATAGGATGTTTTACAAGAAGAGAATTATTTTTAAACATTGGCACCAACAAATTTACCCGAGGGGAGAAAACGGATTAGAGGTGTTATGAGGGTCAATCCTTATACTCTAAATTTATTCATAAATATACGAAAAGTAACTTAACGTGTTTACAGAAAACATAACAGGCACTTTTTGGGCACATTTGAATGCACATTGTACAATTTATAGTATTTTTGTAAACATATTAAGTGACATTTCATATAGATAAGACTCACATGTCAATATAATGATGCCTCAGAGAGGTCCAAACATGTCATATGAATGTAGCAGCTTCAAGTAGGTTCTCCCTGTAAACAGGGGCTTGAAACTAACTACACCTCATAACATGGAATTATCATCATTAGCAACAATCACGAAAGTTTTCCGATGTTGACCAGTTTGAGAAAAAAGAAACCCACAATAGAAATATAAGTGCAAATTAATAGAAGAATTATGAAAAGGTCTACTAGCAGATGAGAAAAACCAACAGGACTCTTCCTACTTTGGAAGAGTGTAAAGCACTATTGAAATTGGTATAAAATGAACTGCACGTTTTAGGCTTTTTTACAAACTTTTAAGAAGGAAAAATATAAGAAATGAGTAGAGAAATTGAATTGGCATCGAAGAAATCCAAAGTAAAAGGGGAAAATGATCCTAACAACTATAGATTTATTTCTAAAATAATAAGACAGCCACTTCAAAAATTAAATTTTCTTTTGATAAATCCAAGTCATCCAGCTGGTAATAATATACTGAATTAAAAGTGAGCCCAAAATTCAATCATTACTTTATCTCTTTTATACACTCTGGAATAGGCAGTAGATCATATTATTTTTTAAGGTTTCAATTAAAATGCATCAATAGGATAGTTCGTATCTTCTAGTAGGCATCATTATTTAGCTGAGACATATATCGATGATGGGCTGCTAGTTAGACTACTTTGATTAATCAAAAAAGTGCATCATGTGACAAGACTGTGAGAGTCATCCCCCATAATTCCAATATGAAGGAATCATGAGTTCTGGCCTACAATTAAACTCGTGCCTACAGTTAAACACCAAAGAAGTGTTTAAATGATCTAACACCATTAAATTACACTTTTTTGTTATGCCACATAGCACGTTACTGTGATCAATCTAAATTGTCCAACTAGCAGTCAATCATTGAAACAAATCTCAGCCAAAAATGACATGCATTATTCAAGCGATGGGGTATTCTAAGCACTTTTAAACAATTGAAATTAAAGTGCACCACACAGATGGATTCAAACATCTAATACAGGAATATTTTGGTTGAGACATGTGCCAATGATGAGCTGCTAGTTAGAATATTTTTAATAAAAAGACGGGTATCTCATCATTCGGCAAAGAACAAGAACCACGACAAAATATACTTAATGGCGATCATGACCATATTCCAATGTTTAAAAGGAATGATGGGTTCTAACCAACATTTAAGCACCACAATTGTGTTACAATGATCTTATACCATTAAAGTAAACTCTTCTATGCCAAACGAAATGATCCATGATCAATTGAAATTGTCCAACTAGCAGCCCATCATTGGAACATATCTCAACCAAAAATCAAACCTATAAGGAAATGATCTCTCTCCAACCAGCAAACTTTAAAGACAGCCAATAAAAAGACATACACAAGTGTATGTGAAATATTTAAAATTAACATCAATGCATTTAATTTTAAAAATAATATATTTATTACAAAAAAAAATTATAAGTATGATTAAAGCACATATTACAATGAAAAAAATAGAAATTTTCAATAAATTCCTAAAAATTCTGAAAATTTCTGAAGGGGCAAATAAAGCAAACATCCAAAAGAAGTTCACTAGACAACATATTCAGAGAACTTTTTCCAAAATTTTGATTAAGGAGAGAATTTTGTGAGAGAGGGTACACTGAACCTGAATAGGGAAGAACTATAGTATAAAATAAACAACAATGATCAGCATAGTGAGAAAGCATGCAGCAAATACCTATTAGCGCAGAAATAAATTCAATTCATGATGAAGGAATAGTAACTTTTTTAGCGTACTTTTTGTTTGTAACAAGAATGCAGGAAAAAATTATTCTAAAATGGAATAAATCCACACTTTTTTGGTTGGGATATAATAGAGAACTAAATTTTTTAGCAACTTTTCTGCCATGATCACAGAATGAACCAACTTTATTTAACTTTCCAATTTAGGTAGAAAGACTGGAAAAAACTTTTAATATAATGCCTCAGAGAGGTCCAAATATGTCATATGAATGTAGCAGCTTCAAGTAGGTTCTCCCTGTAAACAGGGGCTTGAAACCAACTACACCTCAAAACATGGACTTATCATCATTAGCAACAATCACCAAAGTCTTCCAATGTTGACCAGCTTGCCAAAAAAAAACCCACAATAGAATTATAAGTGCAAATTAATAAAAAGAATTATGTAAAGGTCTACTAGCAGATGAGAAAAACCAAATAACAGGACTCTTGCTACTTTGGAAGAGTGTAAAGCATTATTAAAATTGGTATACAATAAAATGCACATTTTATTGTATTTTGACAATTTTAAAACGGAAAATATTAGAAATGAGTAGAGAATTTGAATTGGCTTTGAAAAGTAGCAAAGTAAAAGGGGAAAATGATTCTAACAATTATAGATTTATTTCTAAAATAAGAAGACTGCCACTTCACGAATTATATTTTCTTTTGATCAATCGAAGTCATCCAGCTGGTAATTATTACCAGGATTCAATCTACTTTATCCCTTTTATACACTCGGAAATAGGCAGTAGATCATATTATTTTTTACAGTTTCAATTAAAATGCACTAACGGGATAGTTTGAATCTTCCAGTAGGCATCATTATTTAACTGAGACACGTGCCGATGATGGGATTCTAGTTAGACTACTTTGATTGATCAAAAAAGTATATCATGTGACAAGAATCTGTGCACAATTTGCTTAATAGCAATCATCCCCCATAATTCCAATATAAAGGAATGATGGGTTCTGACCTACAGTTAAACACCAAAGAAGTGTTTAGATGATGTTACATCATTAAATTACACTTCTTTGTTATGCCACATAGCATGTTACTGGGATCAATCTAAATTTTCCAATTAGCAGTCAATCATTGAAACAAATCTAGGCCACAAAATACACCTACAAGAGAATGCTCTATCCAATTAGTGACCTTTAATTGCCAACCATTAAAAGATATGAAAATGGTTCATATTAGATAGCAACGATCAAATGATTTAAATATCCTAAAAGTATTGACTTTTCAGACCAATTGCTCTTCATCGTAGAAGCTAATTGGGTTCCTTACATTGTACACCTTTAAAAGTGTATGACGTATCAAAAATCACACGATACGGCGATAAGTATTGGTTCTGCATCGCGGTTTCGTATCGGGTATCGGCCTATACGTATCAA
This sequence comes from Chloranthus sessilifolius, assembly GCA_021018995.1. Classification (NCBI taxonomy): domain Eukaryota; kingdom Viridiplantae; phylum Streptophyta; class Magnoliopsida; order Chloranthales; family Chloranthaceae; genus Chloranthus; species Chloranthus sessilifolius. The sequence goes on along the minus strand of CM037588.1, from coordinate 137,227,701 downwards.
TTTGAGCCGTGATTTGGAGTTTTTTTAAATTGGCCTATACATATCAGTCCTCCATGGACTGATACCCAATACCGATTCAGAGTTTGACACCTATGCTGAGAATAATCTGATCCGCATTTGAATCGCTGAGAAAAATAATTGCATAAAAAAATGTAAAAAACCCAAAAAATTAGCAGCTCAGTCAATTTTCAGCTTAATCAGTCATAAATTTTCAGAAGCAGAACTGGCGTTTAAACTGTATGTATTCATCACTGCCAATACAGAAAATATAAAAACCGAAAATATAAAAAAATCGCTCAAACAGAAAAGGACCAAATTCAACAAAAAAAAGGTAAAAACTTAACCATAAAGCAAGATCTTTAACAGGAATAAAAGACCGCTCATATCAAGAAATTCAACCATTGATACCATTTTATGCTTCACAGATGCGACTCTCAGAAGGGGCGGGTAAATTATAATCATTGCCGACATTGTAATCAAAGATGATCCCTAACATACATCAATATGATAAATGGGTTCGGCCTGCGACTTTTGCAAATCTTTTGAGGGATCCAAGTTATCACAGTGAAATCACATTGTTCAAGGATTAGAACTATCGGAAACATTAGATATACAGATATTTATAGAGAGAGAGAAGGAAAAGAAGGATAAGCAATGGATTTACCTGTAGCGAAAGATTTTAGGGGCAAAACCAGTGGAAAAAGTAAAAGCCCCCACGTTAACTTCGCTTGAACTAATATATGCCTCTATGACTGGACTTTTTGGATATTAAAATCACAAAAAAGCTAAAGGTGAGGAAAGGCAAGATACACAAGAAATAGATTTGGCCATTGCTTTGACACAGATCAGACCTTGAACAAGAACAGATCTGCAACACTTAACGGCTATTGGATTTAGCACGAGCAATGGGGCTTTCATCCTCATACGAAAGTTCAGAGAAGCCCGGGGTGCACCGTGCAAATGAACCAATTCAATTAGAGTTTCAGAAACCCTAACACTAGCACGAAACCCTAGCTATTCAATTAGAGTTTCAGAAACCCTAACACTAACAAGAAACCCTAGCTAGCACTAAAGGAAACCCTAAATCGCATAAAAGACGGAAACAGAGTAGAGAAAAGATCGGTGGCTCCTCTGTTTATATAGAAGTGAAAAACCTACGAAAGAGAAAGACGGGCATCTTATCAAACCCTACATCTCTTAGCGTAAAGAATGTACGGTGGAGATGGTCTCATTTTGTAATACCAAAAATACCCTTAACCCTATTAAACTTTCAATCGATCTACTTTTCCGATTTTATTCCACCTCGCTCGCCACCAAACCCTCGTCATCATCCCCCGAAATCAAAAACCGAAACCTGCGAAATCGGTATCGCCGCCGTCGCCCTCTTCTCCGACAAATTCAAACCCACAAAAGATTCAACAGTTTCTTCATCTGGGTCACCGTAAAAAGGCCTCTCCGACGCAGTTTCGAACCCTTCTTCGCCGCTTGAGAAGCTCTCTATTACGGAACTGCTATCTGTATCATCTACAGAGACCTGATTCTCTTTTTCTTCATCAGAATCACTTGAAGGCGGAGATCTTATGAGAAAAGTACCTGAAGAAGTGGGGACGGTGGACCATTGTGTTGCAGAATGGGAAACAGGGGCCTCTGAATCCATGGATGCTAAGCTTTTGGATTTGGCGAAGAGCACAAGGAGATAGAGTTCGAAAAACACACAAAGTTGCTCTTGGAAACAGTGGGTTTTGATTAGTTTTTGCGGTTTTGGAGTTTTTTCCTTGAGAATGGACTATAGAGTTGATTTGGGGTTGAGGGTTGGTGGAGATTGGAGGGCCACAGAATATGGAAGAGACAGAGAGAGAAGGGGAGACAGACTGAGAATCTACATGAAAAGAGATAGAGGGAGAAGGGGAGGGAGTTTGGGCAATGTGATGTAATTACACAAATACCCTTAAAATTTGATAAATTTTGAAAATATATAAATGCTGAAAGGGACCATTACTTCCCTAATTTGGTAAAAATCTATGTTTCCACGTTCGGATCGCCAAGCATAAAAACTGATACGTATAATAAGACTAAGGTTATTGGTTTTGGACGATACATTAACATTAATATGTGTGGGCTGAGACATACTAAACGAATGAGTTAATCCAATTTTCGTTTTCATTGATTCAGTTCGATACTCAATGGATGAGTTGATAGTAGGGATGCAGATTCGGTTAACTGAACCATCCGAATCGAAATCAAAATTCCAGTTTTAAGTTCGGTTTTTGCAAAATCAAATCATAACCGAAACATTTCGATTTCAGTTTCAATTTTCCAAACTTTTCAACCCCCCAAACCGAAACCGAACAAAATCAATCTAATCCAATTTCCGTTTTCATTGATTCAGTTCGATTTTCAGATTTTCTACATATTTTTTTCATTTTTAAAAATTTTTCGATTTTTATTTTATTTTTCGATTTCTCACCCTACCCGGCCGATTTTTTATTTTTAGTTACTAAAATTGAACCCAACCTGGGCCGAATCGGTTCGATGTCAATTTTCAATCGGTTTCGATCAGATTAAGAAAGCTTGATTTTCAGGTTTCAATTTTTTTTTTGCAACACTAATTAATAGTGTGCTTCAAAACCAGTACATAGATGCGTGGACGATACGTATCGATTTCATAAAGGAAATTATAGAAAGAATTTTATGGGTACCTCTCACACTTCTCATACCCCTTGAAAATCATTGATTCCTTTTAATTAGATGATGGTGAACGGTTTTCACCTAATTTTCAACACAGTAGATCTTGAGATTATGGCGCACCTATTAGACAGCCGATTTTTTATTACACGTGTCACAAATTCTCAAAAAAGGCCCTAAAATCATGTTTGGTCGTGATGTGTGTCATGATTCAAGGGAAAAATTTTGGGGATCTATGACACAGGAAATGAAACACTGACTGTCTGATAGGTGCGCCATGATCTAACCGTCATTTAACTTATCATCAATTGAAGGGCTATGGATCCAAAAATCACACTTTTGAGGAGATTCGAACCATCCAATTTGTGCACTCTAAGACCAACGATTGCTCTTAATTTTGATGGCTTATATTAAAATTTATCGATTGGATGGTTTACGTCCATTTAGAAATAAGAATAGTGCACACCAGCGCACTCAATTGCTATCTGATTGATGTTGGCTGAGTTTCAAGCCAATATTTAATATCATTTCTTTATTTTAAAAGTTTAAAGAATATATTAAAAAATAATAAATATTTACAGAGGATATTTTATCCGATTTATATCAAATACATATGGGCTGATATGACCTGGTATAGGCCAATAGATATTTGACCTATTTGACCAAATTTTCTACCCTATATTAAAACAGGGTATATACCTACTCGGATGGACCCTAACCTGATATTCGTTTTCAAAGATAATGACCCTCACTTTTAACTCGTTACTATTGGTTGATGTGGATCGGGTATGGCCGATATTTACTTTTCTTACACCTCCACTTCGTATGTAGTCTTTTTAAATATAAGTTTCTTAAAATTATAGTATTTTTTTACTTGCCAATTTTTTTAGTTCACCCACGCTAAAACATATTGACCTCGTTGAATCTAATTTTGGATATCGTTTTTTCGTCTCAATCTTTTAGACGATGGATCATGAGATAATAGGCACACCATCATAAGGTTAGTTTTTTATTTCATACGGCACACAACTAAAAAAAGTGTCAAATTTGAGTGTGATGAGTTTCGCATGATGTTAAGGTCACTCTTGACATGTGTGTTATATGAAATAAAAAACTTCGAAAAATGATCTCCACCATCCAATTTAAAACAATCAATGGGTTTCTGTGTGGGTGAATAGAGCTAATCTTTAAATAAAAAATCAATCACTGATTTTAAACTAATAAAATAATAAAATAAAAATTAAACTTATTAGGGGAATGGCAGAGCAACGGTGATGGACTAATAGTGTTGGTGGTGGTGCGCAGCGTCGTGGTGGCGTCATGATGGTGCGTGGCCTAATCAGATCGGCGTCAAGGCGACAGAGACAGAGGGTTGGGCTGGGTACAGAGAGAGAGGGAGGGAGGTTGGGACTGATAGAGAGAGATAGATGGGCTGGGTAGAGAGAGAGAGGTTGGGACTGGCAGAGAATATATAGAGGGTGAGCCAGTTGGACTAGGTAAAGAGAAGAAGAGGTTGGGACTGGTAGAGAAAGGGTTGGGCTGGGTAGAGAGAGAGAGGTTGGAACTGGCAGAGAATAGATAGAGTGTTGGCCGGTTGGGCTAGGTAGGGAGAGAGAGAGAGGTTGGGACTGGTAGAGAGAGGGTTGGGCTAGGTAAAGAGAGAGGTTGGGACTGGTAAAGATAGAGGGTTGGCTAGTTGGGTTGGGTAGAGAGAGAGGTTGGGACTGGTAAAGAGACAGTCAGAGAGGGAGGCTGGGAGGGCTGTTGCGATGCCGGCGAGAGAGGGCTGCAGTGGTACCAGCTGAGAGGGTTGTTGTGGTGTCGGTTGAGAGAGCTGCGGTGGTGCCGACGAGAGAAGGTTGCGGTGGTGTCGGCGAGAGAGGGCTGCGGTGGTGCCGGCGAGAGAGAACTTGAGAGAGAAGTGAGGGTTGCGGTGCCAACGACTGCGAGAGAGAATAGAGAACTTGAGAGAATGATAGCCGAGAGAGTGCCGTGGAGAGTGGAGATTGCATAAATGGAGGTAGAGATTTGAGATGAGAGAAAGAAGCCCCAATTTGTGTCGTTATAAAGGGTAGTGAGTAGGAAAATTACAGTTTTAACCCCTTATCCATCCATTGAACGGTAATAAGTGGGGTTAAAACAGTAAATATAATAGGGCCGGGCTTACTGGCCTGTTAATTTTAATATAAATTATGGCCCATTTATTTCACACATCAAAGCCCGAATCCAAACCCGTTTATATTCGAGCTTAGCACGGCCCGGCCCATTTATGAAATATCTCAAAATTTTGGGCCTGAATTCGACCCAGTCGGCCCAATCCGGGTGGGGCCTGGGCTGATACCCGACCCGTTGACAACCCTATCGCTGAGAGGTTGCCTGCTTCGAGGCTTTGGACTATTTGATGTTCCTGCACATTCTCAAGAAAGCATCAGTCCCTTTTTTTATTTATATAGATAATTAGTATACATCCTAATTAATAGAAGAAGCAAACTTTTACCAATATTTTTTCATTTTTCATGATTTATATATTTTTTATTTTTATTTTTAGATTTTTTTGTTCCTTTTTTTTTTAAATTTTGAGATGGAAGGACGATGCTATAAATATATACATGGGCATAAAAAGGAGTAGAAATACATATATATTTTTTAGATTTTTAGATTTTTTCTTATGATGATTTTTTTTGTTCTTTTTGTCTCTTTTTTCTGTGATGTGTTAACAGTGAGACGAAGTAATGGGTTCCTTTTTTAGCATAGTCGAACTCATTCATGCAGTCGGACCTGAATGAGGTTCACAATTTTTACCAAGGTCGGAATGCCCACCCTTTAGATTGAATCAATCTTTTATCCTTACCTCGGGTCATGCGTTTGACGGTGTGGTCTAAAGATCTACCTGATCAGAACCCGATTTGAGCAAACATGAGCGGCCGAGTTGGCGACCGTATAATTCGGAATTATAACCAAGGGAGTAAACGAGGGCTTTCTTTTTTTCTTTTTCAATGTTTTTTACTCACAACGCCCAAGACGGGTTTTCATCGTGCCAGTTGTTGCCCTCATTTTTACCCGTAGCGCCCTTTCGGGCTTTCACTACGTTCGTGGGTATGCATTTTTATCCTAGGTGTCTTTTCATGTTTTCACCTGGCCCACACAAGCTCGCTGTTTTTACCCGTGGAGCCCTTGTTGGTTTTCACTACGTCCATTTTGCTTTGAACTTGTATCTTCTTTTTTTTTTTTTTTATTCACTTTCTCAAATACCACAAAATGGGGGTCGATTCCGTCATAGCCGGCTGTGTGAAATTCTCTTGTTATCTCTCAGCTTTGGTCGTACTGACTCAACGGATACTGTGACTGCTCGTAGACCTTAAAGAGGGCTTTCTTCAGTGATGTATCTTGGCCATGGGTTTGAAAGGGATAGGTTAAGAATTTTGAAGGTATTCTCGGGTTAAAAGGTTTCCTTGATTGGGTTCCAACTGCCGTAATACACTTCTTCCTTGGGGAATATTTACTGTACATGTCCCATAGTATTTCTATCTCTTTTCTTTTCTATATATTTTTTCAGACATCCTCTTTTTGGGATTCGCTTTTCTGATTTTTTGGGATTTGATGATAACTCTTTTTTCTCCTTTTCTTATTTGGTATATACACTTTTTTCGTCTTCTTTTCTAGGGAGAGGTTTATGAAAGAAAGGCCAATGACTCAATGGTGTAGCAAAAGGTATGATCATTCAGGGATGCTTTTTGGCTACTTGACTTTGAAATGATGACCTCTTTTTAAAGGAACCTTAAGCAGTCATGTATCCATTTTTATCAGTACTTATCTTGCCGCTGAGACTAGGAGTAGAATCAACGTGCGTATCCAGTGTTGATCAACTCAGGAAAGTGATCCTCGTCCATAGTGGCAAGGCGGAGCGCATACCCCAGAAGTACCTCTCGGATGACATAAAGTCCTTCCTAGTTGGGTTTGAATTTTCCTCTCGAGTCAGCGTGGAGAGAAGGGGGATTTTCTTGAGTACAGTATCATCCACTTTCAAATCTCGAATGCAAACACGTTTACTGTAAGCGCGTGCGATTCGCCCTTGATAGACCTGAGTATGACACAAAGCCTGAAGTCTTTTTTTATCGATCAGGCTTAATTGTTAGAAGCGGGATCTCTCTCTCTCTCTCTCTCGGCTTCTGGTAGATTAGATTCAATGAGGATACGGAGTGAAGACACTTCAACCTCAACTGGTAGCACAACCTCGATTCCATACATAAGGGAGAATGGTGTTGCCCCTGTAGCGGTACGGATCGATGTTCAATAGACTCATAATGCAAAAGAAAACATTTCAATCTAATCTTGGTAGGTAACGATCATTTTCTCAAGGATTCGGACGAGGGTCTTGTTGGCAGCTTCGATGGCCCCATTGGTTTACGGCCTATTTGGTGACGAGCGATGATGTTTGATTTTGTACTGCTCGCATAAGACATTGATACGCTTGTTTACGAAATTGGTGTCATTATCTGTGATGATATCCTTGGGCATGCCGAATCGACAAACGATGTTGTTCTTGATGAACTTCTTGACATGACTGGCCGTAATATTTATGTGAGATGCTGCTTCAACCCATTTGGTGAAATGCTTAATGGCAACCAAGATGAACTGATGCCCATTTGAAGCTTTCAGATTGACTTTTTCGACGACGTCGAGGCCCTATGTGGCGAATGGCCAAGGAGTGGTTATGATGTGTAGATCTATGGCTGGAGCATGTATCAGACTGGAGTGTTCTTGGCCTTTATAGCACTTTTGAACATGCTTGTAACAGTCAGTCTCCATGGTGGTCCAAAAATACCCTTGCCGTAGGATCTTCTTGGCGAGCATGTGCCCATTGATGTGGGCCCTGCATACTCCTTTATGGATTTCTTTCATGATATTGGCTGCTTTACTTTCAGTTAGGTGTCTTAACAGGATATTATTATATGACTGTTTATAGAGACACTCGTGATCAGTCACATAGTTTACCATTTTGTCACCATTAACTTAGTGATGTTAGACTTTAGTTTGCTACTAATAAGTTTCTGATGTGCAGATATTAAAGATAAATAGTAAAAGAGAGTCTAAGTGTTAATATTCATCAAAGTCAACTCAAACAACAGTAAGAATGACGATTGAGCGTGTAAAGATGATTCGCCAATACAAGAAAACTGAGAAATCGTACGATTTTGCACTACTGTTGAAGTAAAAAGAAGAAAGAAATAAAAAATCGTAATTTTACGATTCCTTAAAAAGACGATTCTTCATAAACGATAAAAGAGTAAAGACAATACATAAGAGAAAGGCAAGGAATCGTGAATAGAAAATCGTCCAGTATGAAAGCCATAAAAGAAGAGAAAATCGTGATTTACGATTTTCCAAAGAATTTATAATAGAAGAATTTGTTATCTACGATTTCCAAAAATATAAGTTTTCTGATTTACTGTTACTGCTACTGATCACGTGAGAGTTATCACTGCCATGTACTGAATTAAAGTATCTCTGAAATTAGAAGTTTGGTGAATCACGGATCTGAGAAGATTGATGAAGATAAGCTCTTAAGAAATCTCGGTTGCTAAAATAAAAGAGAATAATCCAGAAGCGCATCAACTAAAGAAAGCAATGAAGAATAAAATTAGGAATTAGAGTTATATTATGATACTTTTATCTTTAGTAGTTTCTTTTATTAGAATTAGAAGTCTTTGTAAACCGACCCCTTATGATCTATAAATAAGAGGGCTCGACATAGGAATAAGCATCAAAGAATTTCAGTATCAATTGACGCCTGAGGTTGGATTTTCTTCCGATCAGTAGTGTAAAATAGTTAGATTAGATTAAATATCAAAGGTTTCTCAACAGCAATTGACGACTGCAATTGAGTGCTGAAGATTAGTATAGATATATGTAGTTTCTCAGGAGCAATTGACGACTGCAGCTAAGGGGTAAAGAATATATTTTACTTTGCTTTATAATTTATATTTTATTTTCTTTTATTCTCTGCTTTATAAACATCTCCAAGTTTTAATTTGAATTGACGACTCAGGTTAGAATTTGCAGATTAGTGTAACGATTTTTACTTTTCCATCTTCAGTTTTTTAAAGTTTGATTGACGCCCAGATTTTAGGAAGTTGTTGATTAGATTAAATATGTATTGACGGGATCTTAGAATTGATTGACGACCAATGCTAGGAAACTAGAGATATGGTGTAACAGTACTATTTATTTTCATAAATATTCGATAGCTGAAGATTGGGATTGACGACCTCAATCAGAAGAAGGAGGATTTAAATTTATTTTATACACTTTAGATTAAAACAAATTCTTTTATTTAAATTTTTTCCAGCAGATTAGATCTTAAAAATAAATAGAAGTTTTTAAAATAAGGATTTAAATAGAAGAAATAAATAGATAAACAAACTTCCTCGTGAGAACGATTCAATGCTAGTACTATGATTTCCATTGTGCACTTGCAATAGATTAAGACTTGAATTTAATATAATATATAAAATAAGCCGATCATGTTTTTGGCGCCGTTATCGGGGAAGCGAAATTTATCTTTATTTCTATTTTTATCTAATATTTTTATTCTTTTATAAACAAATATTTATCTTTCTCTTTTTATTTTTCTTTGATCACTTCTTACTCTTGTGCAGGTTTATTCGGAATAAGCAAATCAAAGTTTCAACTTTTCCTGATCAGAGAAGTTAGAGGCTTAGATTTGTTCACTCTCACTGCTCTTCTAAAATAAAAATTATAAAAAGAATATATATACAAATTTTTTTTTCCTGGTGTATGCATCATACCCCGTCTAGAAGTCTAGGCTATTTTAAATACGACTCAAAAATTGAGTGGACTCTCCTGCGCAAACTCGCACTAAGCCGATTCTCTGCAAGAGATCCTCAAATCATAGTTGACGAACTTCAATTGAAGCGTATTTTAGCCCTATAGCATTGACCGAATCCTCTTGTATAGTTATACCAGAGGCAGCTGAAGATCAAAACTATGAAATTAAGCCCCACACACTTCAAACTCTACCGACTTTTCATAGGCTTGATAAGGAAGATCCCTACCAATATCTGAGGGACTTCATAGAACTTTGCACAATGTTGCAGACCACAACCAACAAAGAAGTCATAAGACTGCGTCTGTTCCCGTTCTCTCTCAAAGATAGGGCCAAGGCATGATTAATTTCACTACCTGCCAGAAGTATAACCACTTGGGAAGATTTACAGTCTAAATTTTTGGGCGAATACTTTCCAATTGGTAGAACAAACCAAATTCGCCAAGCAATTCAAGGCTACAGGAAAAAGCCCGAATAATTATTTCATGAGAGTTGGCAACGGATGAAGGATTTGCTACGAAAATGCCCTCATCACGAGGTGCCAAATTGGTCTATAGCACAGAGTTTCTACCAAGGATTGACTGAGACTAACCAGTCCACAGTCGATGTCGTAAGTGGAGGAGCCTTCATGGCTCAAAATGGTCAGCAGACCTAGAATTTATTGGAGAAACTGGCCAATACTTCAAAGCAAAAACAGGCTTCACTGCAGACTGATCCAGATATTGCTCGTCATACCCCGCTCACAAGAGGAGAGATTTATGAGATCAATAAGGACAAAGTGAAAGCTGAGGACAACATGAGTGCAAAAGTTTAGCCCTTGAGCAGAAAATTGTCACACTTATGAATTCTAACCCAAACACTCTGGATAGACCCGAGACAAACCATTCCAATTGTCAGACTCACACATATACTGAAAACCCTGTTGCGCCATAATACCAAGAAATGGTAGAAACGGAACAAGTAATGGATTTTCAGAGGGGAGATTACAGAAATACCTACAATCCGTCATGGAGAAATCATCCAGGATTTAACTATGGTTCCACTGCGGGAGCACAACTAACACCAATAGCTGCGCAGCCCAATTTCTCCAGACCCAAGTTTTCCACCAGAGACCTCAAATACAAGCGGCACAACCCCAGATTAGACCACGGGGCAATATGTATGATGCTACGATTGTTCAAATCCTTCAAGATTTGCAACAACAGTCACACCAACATTCAAAAGATTTACACCAACTTGCTCAATTCTCTCATACCCTTCATTCATATACTCAGTCCATCACAAAGTTGAAAAGCCAGATTAGACAACTAACTTCGCAAGTGGCAATGAGAGAAAGTGGCCAATTACTTACGCAGCCTGTAAATAATCCTAGAGGCTAAGCTTTCCTGAGGGAGACAGTTGCTCCCCATAATACAAATTAAAAGACCCCATGGATTGTCGAGCTATCGATTCATCCTTAGCACCAATTGTAAAATATGTAGACTACTTCACTTATTTTCTTTTTCTCTTTAAAGTATCATATTACAACCTAAATCGTTGAAAAACGATAGATCGTAATTTATACTTACTATCTGTTATAACGAACAATTGTATGGATTTATGATTGATCGTGAGTGTGTCTAAACAGAAACGCAGTGATTGTGATTCTTAACTCATTAAAGGCTAGAATCAACCTACTTCTGGGTAAATTTGAGTAATGGCAGGCTTAACATGTCATCGCTGAAAACAGGACCCATATATTCTTAAAAAGGGAATATATCGGTCCCATTTTTAAAACCCTTCCATTTTTCTCTCCTAAGCTTCCCTCTCTTTTTCAAATCCCCCGTAATCTTAACCGTTCTGTTACCCAATCCAACCATACATTTTCGTAAATATCCCCTTTTGCCTTCCGTATTATTCTGAGAGAACCTTACAAGCATTTTATCGCATAAATTCAAATTAGGGTTTCAATCGTCAACAAGGTAAGGGAACGATTTTTAAATGAAAAGGTATTTACATGAGTTGTATATTCAATGCTTGGTATTTAAAGTTTGATTAATAGTGTTGATTAACTTTTGCAGAAAAGAGTAATGGCAAACAAACAGAGGGAAGACGAGGAAGATGAGGAAGGTAACAATTCTGATACCACCCTAATCATTCATCGTATTGCACGGTCTGTTACCATTAAAGCTAAATCAAAAGCAACAGGCCCTCCCAAGAAGAAAATCAAATCTTTAGGGGTAGTTATCAGAGAAGGTCCTACAGACACAACTGAGAAAGATTTTGTATCTGACCCAAAAAGGAGACATAAATTAGATAAAGGCAAAAAGTCAGCGTCCTCTGATACACCAACGGATAAACTCCCTACTACGATAAAGCAACCATCGTGGGAGCTGAGGTTGCAATGGACATTGATGCCTTGGAAAAACTGGAAATGGGGGGGAGAGGCAATAAAGTATTTTAAGGATACAGGGCTCCACTATTTTCTAGAGCCTGAAGTTACTCAAGTCTACCCTAGATTGGTAAAACTATTTTATGCAAATATGAGCAATAGCAGTAAGGGACCAGTCCCAACTCTGTCAACAACCATTGATGGATTTCCAATTTTGATTACAAAAATAATGGTTGTTGGGGTGATGAATGCACCTCTGGAAAGACATGGGCTGTCCTCTGGCACTCCTGAAGCGAATATCCTTAGACCTTCACTCGAGACCATGCCAGATTTTATTCAAATGGCCACAGATTTGCTAGGCAAATCACCAAATGATAAATCATTTTTTCTGCGCAAAGAGTTAGAGGAATGGAACTTATCCCTTCACTTTTTCGATGTTTTAATCCACAAAACTGTTTACCCCACGAGACATGGGACCCAGCGAAGAGCCCTTTTTGCAAAAGACTTATACCTCATGGCAAACCGCTATTGGTTTGTTATTCCTTCTTACCTTTTGAAGGTAATGAACACGGTGAGGGAGAAGTTACTTCAAAAGAAATATCAAACAAACAAATTATATCTACCCTTTGGTGGGTTAATTGCAAATATGTTGGTAACTGTGAGATATTGTATTGATCCCAAGGAAAAAGCATTGTCTCGTAATAACGAGAGCCTGACACCTCAGACCTACTGCAGAACTTTAAGTGCCACGAATAAACAAAGGATCCCTATTTTGGCACTACCAAAGGAAGTCTTATCCAAATTAGAAACCACCCAAGTACAGTTAGAAACTGCCATAGAACAGACGGAAGAATTTGAGGCTACTGAAGCAGTGGTAATGGAAGAAGGTGTGAGTACTTCTACTCCACCCCTTGAAAAGACAAAGAGCAGCTTTCCAGTGTCAGTGAGAATATATGGGGACAGAATACCAGTTACAGACCAAACCAGTCTGTATGACCCTACTTTGGATTCACCAACAGTGCCTGTTTTGCACCCTTCAACAGAGGCAACTACATTGCCTAGTACCACAGAAGCAGATCCTGAGAATCCATGTATTTCAGCACCATAAGCAAACTATCCAGCAGAGAATCCCAACATAGAAACCACTCCTCAGAGAGAAGAACAAATTGATGAGTTGGCTACTTCTAGCCATAATCCTGATCAAGCAAAGTCTGTCATTCCACCAACAACCCCAGAGGTTACAAAGCATACTCCAATATTTAACACTGTAGCAGAAGGACCAAGAATTGAGACTCCAATGATGGGTTTTGTCGAGTTAATATCCCAGGGAATATCTCCTCCAGTCACAACTGCATCAGCACAAACTTTCTTCGAAACACTAAGTAACCTAGAGAGAAGACTGACAGGAGTAGAACAATGGCAGAGCACCAACGCACCAAATCTAGTGTCAGTGCCAAGAGCTATGAGGAAATTAGTGGAAGAATTTACAAGATTAAGAAATAGAGTCATCGAAGTTATGCCCACTGCTTAAGAAAGACATGAAATAGTTGAAAATTTAAAGAGACAAGCCGTAAGAGAGCAACGCGCACAATGGGCTGATGACGCAAATAGAAGAATCCAGGAAGCCACTGCAGCCTCCCAACCACAAATAGCAGAGCTATTGACCCAAAATAATGAACTATGGGAGAATCAACAAGGATGGGAGGTTGAGAGAAAAGCATATCAAGATAAAATTGTTGAGCTGACTGAACAATATGGAGAATTCATAGCAGATCCAGATTTCAAAGAGACAACACAAGAAAAAGCCCATAAGGAATATGAACAGACCCTGAATAATTTGCTGAGTGAAAAGACTTAGGAACTTATAATAGAAAAAGGAAAATCAGTTAAACTACAAGAGGAAAAAGAATCCCTGATTCTTATTTGTGCGAACAAAAGGTAAAGATTGAGTTCATCATAAAGAATTTTTGGATCACAGTGACAAAAGAAAAGACTATTTCTAATCAGCTAAGGGATGAAAATGACGCCAAATATGTTGTCATTTGTCAACTCCAGAGAGAAGCGAAAACAAGAAATACAAAGCTGAGAGCATTAAAAGAGAAATATGAAGCATTAATAACGAAGAAAGAAGACATCTCTGTCTCCTATAAAGCTGCTGACAAAGAACCAAAACCAGTGCCTGCGGCAGAGGAAAGCTCCGATTGTTTCACGGCCGTAATGACAAACTCTGAAAAAGAATTGTCAAGCAATCATTCTCCACTATTGGCCTTATAAGAACTAGCTCGACCAAGTATCTTAATTGTACCTTACCCATCATCCTCAAGTGAGTAAATTATACATCATTAAAGCTTCACAGGTAGGAAGATTTTGAAAATTTTGGAATATTTTCTTTTTAATTATTGTAAATATTTAGTTCATATATAAAATTTTCTTTTTGACTAATTTACTAACAATGTTGCTAACATCTAATTTTTTAGATTCTATAAAATCAATAGTATTTTTCTCTCAAGTTTGGGGGAAGATTTTTTATTCTTTTTATAGATTATAAACCTGGTAACTAACCCAGCAGAAATAAGGTAATATTGTTCCTGTGTATCCCCTGTTTTGCACAGTGAGGATATTGTCCTGTTTAAGTTTGGGAGGGGGGATACATATCAATTTTGAAAATATAATATATTAGTATAATTTTTTTTTAAGAGTTTTTTTACTTTATTTTTAGAATTTTCTAAAATTAAGAAAGTTAATCATTATATGAAAATTATGATAGAAAAAAATATAAAAATCCGAAATTCTTAGCAACCCATCATAGTAGTAGTTTAAAAATTAAAATAAAAATAGTTACAATTCAAAGTAAAGCATCTCTAGAATACTATATCAGATAAATGTTTGAAACTATACGATTGATCTGAACTGCAAATATTTTAGATTATAGCTTCAAAATCATATAGCCAGTGAGCTATAGAACCTATTTCCTCTTTTATTCTGAGAAAGAGAGACTGTTATTATTCATGCTAAATTTTCTTGAACTTTTCTACTATTTGAAATCTCATAAATGCTGAACTTAGAATTGAGATATTCTGTAAATATGATCATATTGTTTAGAACTGTCTATTAAATATATCAAAGCAATAAGACATTCATATTAGTAAATCGTGAAAATAATCAAAGGTCATCTTTTGTTAAAACCAAAGCTAAAAATCTCAGAATATTTTATCCTTTGAACCCATATTAGAAGTCTAAAAACTAAATTTCTTTGTACCAAAATTTTATAAACCTTTAATCATATGTACTGCCCAAAACTTTTTATCCTTAACCCTTACAATTTTTGAGAATTTAGAATGTAAAAGAATGGGAGAAGAGGAAGTGAAAGGAGTATATGCGTAACAGATAAAAGATCTGCTGAAAAGGGTATAAGTAAGAAGAAATACAATCGTATGAAAATATGGGAAAAGAAATAGAAGAAATCGTAAAAAGACGATTCCATGAAAAAAAATAAGAGAAGCAAAAAGCTTCCAACCTGAAAAAAAAAAAAATTTATACTAGAAAAGAAATGGGAAGAAATTATCCAAAATGAAGATACTTACTAAAGCTGAAAAATATAGAAGAAGAGAAAGAAGAGTTAAATTCTCATAAATAATTTTGAATCATCTTTACCTTTTTCTTAAAAACCTTCTGAAAACCTAAAATCCCATTACAAGTCGAAGGAAAGCCCTTTGTGATTTACGATTTGTAAGAATATGAGTCTAATAGAGATATATAAAATAGATACTATGAATATATGAAGAAGTTATATGAACAAAACTAATTATCCTTTCCTTGAGATTTATCTTCTTAGTTAATTGTCCGTTAAAATTTATATATATATACAATATTGTGAGAACCCAAAAGTTCGATTATTTTTTAGACTATGCCAATGAGTTAGAGTTTGGATGAAAATATTTTCTAAAAACTCCAATTTAAAAAAATCTATGATGAATAAACTTTTCACTTATATGCACACACTCCACGCTATACCGAATTGAAATTATTGAGTTTTGATAAAAGATAATTACGACGATGGAAAGCTAAGGATAAAAGATTTTAAATTTTTTTTAAAATAATGAACAGCTAATAATTGATTGAGTAATTAGTATATAAAATTTTATATTTTAAATTTTTAGTTTTGAAAAATCCAAAAATATTGAAAGTTTGTAGGTAACTTCACTGAAAACCTTCAGGAGACTACAACTCTACCACTAGGGATCACCTAGGAGTTTAAAGGCTTGTTGCATCCGCTAAATGCAATCGTGCTCCCTACGAAAGTGGCATTTAAATTTTTAGTTTTAGGATAGTTTAATTTTCCTTGTTTGCTAGGGACTAAAAAAACTTAAGTTTGGGGGTGTGATCAGTCACATAATTTATCATTTTATCACTCTTAACTTAGTGATACTAAGCTTTAGTTTGCTACTAATAAGTTACTGATGTGTAGATATTAAAGATAAACAGTAAAAGAGAGCCTAAGTGTTAATACTCATCAAAGCAAACTCAAATAGCAGTAAGAATAACGATTGAGCGTGTAAAGAAAATTTGCCAATACAAGAAAATTGAGAAATCATATTTAATGATTTTACACTACTGCTGAAGTAAAAAGAAGAAAAAAAGAAATAAGAAATTATAATTTTACGATTCCTTAAAAAGACGATTCTTCAAAAGCGATAAAAGAGTAAAGACGATACAGAAGAGAAAGATAAAGAATCGTGAATAGAAAATCGTCCAGTATGAAAGCCATGAACGAAGAGAAAATCGTGATTTATGATTTTCCAAAGAAGCTATAATAGAAGAAATTGTTATCTACGATTTTCAAAAATAAAAGCTTTCCTATTTACTGTTACTACTGCTGATCACGTGAGACCTATCACTGTCATGTATTGAATTAGAAGATCTCTGAAATTAGAAGTTTGATAAACCACTGATCTGAGAAGATTGATAAAGATAAGCTCTTAGGAAATCTCGATTGCTAAAACAAAGGACAACAATCTAAAAGCGCATCAACGAAAGAAAGCAAGAAAGAATAAAATTAGGAATTAGAGTTACATTAGGATACTTTTATCTTTAGTAATTTCTTTGATTAAAATTAGAAGTCTTTGTAAATCGACCCCTTATGATCTATAACTAAGAGGGCTCGACATAGAAATAAGCATTGAAGAATTTCAGCATCAATTGATACCAGAGATTGGATTTTCTTTCGATTAGTAGTATAAAATAGTTAGAATAGATTAGATATCAGAGGTTTTTCAAGAGCAATTGACGACTGTAATTGAGTGCTGAAGATTAGTGTAGATATATATAGTTTCTCAGGAGTAATTGACGACTGCGACTGATGGGTGAAGGATATATTTTACTTTGCTTTCTAATTTAGATTTTATTTTCTTTTATTTTCTGCTTTGTAAATATCTCAAAGTTTTAATTTGAATTGACGGCTCAGGTTATAATTTGCAGATTAGTGTAACGTTTTTTTCTTTTCCATCTTCAGTTTTCTAAAGTTTGATTGAGACCCAGATTTTAGGAAGTTGTTGATTGGATTAAATCTGTATTGATATGATCTTAGATTTGATTGATGACCAATGCTAGGAAACTAGAGATATGGTGTAACGGTACTACTTATTTACATAAATATCCGATAGTTGAAAATTGGGATTGACGACCTCAATCAGAAGGAGGATTTAGATTTATTTTATGTACTTTAGATTAAAACAAATTCTTTTATTCATATTTCTCTAGTAGATTAGATCTTAAAGATAAATAGAAAATTTTAAAATAAGAAATAAATAGATAAACAAACTTCCTCGTGGGAACGATCCTATGCTAGTATTATGATTTTCATTGTGCACTTGCAATAGGTTAAGCCTTGAATTTAATATAATACATAAAATAAGCCGATCAACTCGCCACATATGACATAATTCACTGCTAATCGTTGGATGGTCCACCTGTTCGCCTTGGACGTACCTTTCGAGAAAGCTCATGTTTCGAGGAAATTCTTGATATCTAAGAACCATGGAGGCTCATCATCTGGCTTTTCGGATCCCTAAATTTGGAGGCAGAAGACAAGTTTGTTCCTCTGTTCGATCATAATTGGCTTCATCTCGACGCCATAGGAGATTTCTACGATTGATGCCAATGTTGCTAGTGCATCAGTAAAGTGATTTCTTGTGCGTGGGACATAGGAGAAAGTAACATCATCGAAGCATGCTATCAGATCTTCGAGGTGCTCATGGTATGGGATCAACTTCTTATCTTTTGTCTTCCAATCTCCATTTATCTGGCATATGATTAACTGTGAGTCGCCAAACACCCTGAGATGAGTAACGTTCAAGTCCAGAGCTGCTTATAAACCAGCTACGTATGCCTCATATTCAGCCATGTTATTGGTGCAAGGGAAATTAAGCTTGATGGAGGCTGATACGTATGACCCTTTTGGTGAGATTAGAATAAAGACGACTCCTTGGCCTTCGACATTTGCTGTCTGATCGAAGTGCATCACTCAAGACCCTTCTGCCTCTTCTTCATCATCCTCTGTCATGAACAAGATGTTCTCATCAGGGAATTCAATTATCAAAGGCTTATAATCGGGTAAGGGGTTCTCGACAAGATGATTGGCGAGTGCTTGCCCCTTGATTAACTTTTAGGTGATATATGTGGTGTCAAATTCTGATAGAAGGAGCTGCTAGCGTACAGTTTGGCCAGTAAGAACCGACTTTTTGAATAGGTACTTCAACAGATCCATTCGAGTTAAGAGGAGAACTGCATGAGATAATAAGTAGTGGCGAAGCCTCTGTGTAGCCCATAAGAGAGCCAGGCATCCTTTCTCTAGGTGAGAATAGCGTGTCTCATAATAAGTAAATTTCTTACTCAGGTAATAAATGACCTGCTCTTTTCTTCTGGTCTCATCATGCTATCCTAGGATACATCCCATTGAGAATTCTGTCATAGAGAGGTACATTAACAGTGGTCTCCCGAGTACTGGGGGTACCAAAACTGGTGGGTTGAGAAGGTAACCCTTGATTTTGTCGAATGTTGCTTGTCAATCATCATTCGACTCGACGGGCGAGTCTTTCCTCAGTAACTTGAAGATCAACGTATAGATAGGAGTTAATTGTGCAATGAAGCGACTAATGTAGCCTCTGACCTCTTTCTCGATAGATGGCGGTGACATTTCTATAATAGCTTCTATTTTGATTGGGTTAACCTCGATGCCTCTTCTACTGACAATGAAGCCCAATAATTTTCCTGATCTGACACCAAATACGCATTTTTGAGGGTTCATATGTAACCTGTATTTTCTCAGCCTCTCAAACAGCTTTTGGAGGTTTATTAGATGATCACCTCTCTCTAGTGACTTGGCGATCATGTCATCAACGTATACCTCAATTTCTCGGTGCATCATGTCGTAAAACAGTGCTGTCATGGCCCTTTGATATGTTGCCCCCGTATATTTCAAGTCGAAACGTATGACTCGATGGCAGAAAGTTCCCTATGGGGTGATGAACGTTGTCTTCTCTTGGTCTGCCTCGGCCATTTTGATCTAATTATACCCGGAGAATCCGTCCATAAATGAGAGCATTCCATGTTTGACAGTATTATCAACCAAGATATCGATGTGTGGCAAAGGAAAGTCATATTTTGGGCTCGCCTTATTGAGATTTTGGAAATTGAAGCACCTGCAAACCTTTCTATCCTTCTTTGGTACCGAGACGATGTTGGCTAGCCATTGTGAGTATTTAAAGACCATGAGAAATCTGACATTGTACTTCTTGATGACCTCATCCTTCACTTTCAACTTCCATTCTGGTCGGAGACGTCTCAACTTTTGTTTGACTAGCTTAACATCTAGATATATTGGCAGCTCATGCTTGATCAAATCGGAATCGAAGCCAGGCATGCCCTCATATGACCATGCAAAGATGTCTTGGTATGATCGAAGGAAATCAACCATCCCTTTTCTTTCCTCGGGAGATAGTGACGTTCCGATCTTAGTGATTGTTAATCACTGAATTATGCCACTTTCCACCCTCTAACCTAGGCTTTACTTGACTCTAAAGTTGTTTAATAATTGATTTTAAGTGTAGTTTTATAGTTCGCAATAACTTGCAGAGTAGTGCAGAAATTCATGTAACAAGTGTTAAAAAGAGAGGAATTATAGTCAAACACGAGCTGAGAAAAATATGGAGATTGAACCATGATGGTCCCCACCAAATGGGTTGTTCAGTATGCCTTGAACCCCTTGAAGCTCTGCCATGAGAGAGAAGTGGGACCCATGCCTAAAGGACAGCTGTAGCAGTTAGACAGCCCAACCAAGACGTTGAATCCATCTTCTCAAGTAGTCTTGAGCATACCAGGCCTTCAGAAGCCACAGTCTTGAGCAGTTCAAGGACGGCAGCATATCACCCACTCGAGTAGTGTCGAGCAGTTCAAAGCTGCAATAGTCATCTACTCGAGCAATTTAGACCATGCCAGCAGCAACCACACTCTCGAGCAGGTCAGAAGCCTGCAGCAACCACCATCTCGAGCCCTCTCGAGCAGTTCAAAATTGCAGCAGTTCATCTCCTTGAGCAGTCAAAGGCCTTCAAAAACCATCCCCTCGAGAAGCCTTCAGACTGTAATATTTCATCTTCTCGAGCTGGACAGTCAGAAGCCTTTAGAAGTCATCCTGTTGAGCAATGTCGAGCAGACCAAGACTTAAGCTTTTTATCCTCTCGAGGCTCAGGACCCAATAGATATCTGTGGATAGTGGGGGCATTTTTGAAACTTCTGCAGCACATGGGACACCTATCCAAGTGTGTGCTACTTTCCTAACAGATTAAGGCAATACTTGGCAAAAATTTATCCACGTCAGCAGAGCCTAACCATTTTGATTCTCCTTCCCTTTGATTGGCCAGAGCATAAAGTTACTTTTTAGGTCTGTATATAAAGAAAAGAAAGCATGCTTGTAAGGGGGATCACACTACACTCAACACACGAGAGTTGAGCTCATTTTTAGGGTTTAGGCCATCTTCCCTTTTTGTTTTCTTCTCTCCTTAGCTCAGCATGGTTGGCCAAGCCTTTGTAGCAGTTAGGGCTAATGTGAGCTATAAATGACTTTGTAATAACATTGTAAAGAGACTTGAAATCTTACAGAGACTGCAGACTTGAGAGCTATAGCATTATAAGCTTCTTTTGGCAATGAATAGTTGGTTATAGTGTTTCATTTAATCTGTATTCTCTTGTGATTTTCATTAGATTTTTATTGATTTTTTGCACCTATGGAAGCATGAGTTTGTAGCCTTGCAGACATAGTGTCTGCAATGATTTTACTATGTCAGCTTTAACCCTTATGAATGGATTATATCCATGGGATATCCTGTGACCATTTGAGTGGACAGGATATAACCCTAAGACTAATCCATATCTCAGGGTTGAGTTGGATTCTTCTTCTTTGGATTTGTGGTTGTAGTCAAATGAAGGATTGCTGCAGATCCAACTCTTGCTCTGCTTTACAATATTTTTTACAGTAAAAATCAGCCCCTAACTGCTTACTTCTCCATTTTCTGTTTATTTTTACCAAACCATTTTCATTCTTCTTTAAATCGTTTCCTTTTATTTCAGATTTTACATTTATTTCTGTTTTAGTTTAATTAGTGACAAAACCCCAAAACACCTTCTCTTTACCCTGTTTTATTAGTTTTAGATTAGGTTTAGAGTTGCAAGATCTGTAGCAGATATAGAGATTTACTACCTTTAGATTCATAACTCTCTGTGGGACAACCCTTCATTTAAAACTTGTTGTAACAACCCTATATCTTGCAGGTTGTGTTTGTGTTCTAATCCCAACTTTATCCCTCTTTGTTTTGTTTCTACCATTATTTATTTCTGTCATACTTTGATCACTTTTGTAATAAAGAACATAAGCAAAGTGAACCAACAGTGATTCTAGGAATCTCCTCAGTCCCTATATTGACATCCTCTGTTTCTTCAACGATTGGGGTAGGGTCATGCTCAAAATCGACAAATTGGTCAAGGAGCTCATTAGGGAGCTCCTTAGTAGGGATCTCCTCATCCTGACTCGTGACACCTACCTCTTCTTGTATTTCTACAGAAAAATGGTCGATTTCACGTGGGACGAATTTTTCAATTAAGACATCATTTTTCTTGATTTTATCGAAAATTTTGAAAGGCAATATTTTTAGAGTTTTTTTGTATTTTTTTATGATTTTCCTTTTCTTTGGAGATGGGCTCTTGGCAAGGCAGGTCTCTATATACACAAGGCATTTCCTGCGAAGGGCTAATCTCACTTTTTATAGGATTTTTTTTTTGAAAGTTGGTACCGTATTTACAACTATTTGATGCTTCTAGAGTTAGGGACATTGAAGCCCAGTTCCTCACCTGCAATGTCACACCTTTGCTTGGTTTGATGGAGGGGGCCGATTGAGATGGATTTTGAGAGTCAGCCTCCATTATCCTTATCATTGGTTCGTCTGGGACCCAATCCTCAAACGTTAGCAAGGGCTTGTAGTGGTTTAGGCCTAAGGTTTGTATTTGTGGGGGCATCTCCTCCTCGAAAAGGGCTTGGGAGGCCAGGTCTATTTCAATATCTGGGGGGATGATTCGGGAATTGGTTTCGTGGGCAATGGCATTTTTGTGGGGGGTTAGTTGGGTTCCCCCATTCTGATCAATCTTGACGACCATTGCGCTCACGAAAGTGCTTCAGATGTGAGGCCACGAAGAGGAATCTTCCTCCATGTCTATCCCCCTGGCTTTGGCTGCAGTAATGGTTCGGGTCTTCTCCTTGGCTTCTTGGACTTCTTCTTCGGTAGGCTTGAAGCCTAAGCCGAATTTGATTAGCTACCCACCCTTGGCTCCCCCTGCCTTGCAAGCGAGGGCCCAACCCTTTTCCTTTCTGATAGCCCCACTTCTGAAGCATGGATACCGCTGCATTCATTCTTCATTCGATTTTTTTGACAACCATTCCAGGGGATTCTGGCGCCATTGCTTTTGACACATTATATTGAAAACTATGAAGCTCTGTGTCCTCAGTTGTATGTGGTACATTCAGTACCCTAAGATTTTTTATGTTGTGGGTCATTTTCTCTCTTTCTTCTTACCCCTCTCCCATGATAGATATAACTCTCTCTTCAAAGATGAATTTGAGCTGTTGATGTAGGGTGGAGGGTACTCTCCGATTTCATACAACCACGAGCATCCTAGTAGTAGGTTGAAGGAGGACTTGATGTCCATGACTTGGAATGGGTCGAGAAGGTCATTGGCCCAATGGTGAGCTCAAGGTCGACTTCTCCTATTACTTCCCTCCTAGTATTATCAAACCCTCTTGCACTTGTTCTGGATGGCCTGAATGTGAAGGGATCAACCCCTATCTTGGTTGTAGTTCTGAGGGGGCATACATTCAGTGTCGATCCGTTATCTACCAACACTAAAGGGATCACTAATTTTGTCATTTCCACTGTGATATTGAGGGGTTTAGAATGATTGCTTCCTTCACTATCAGCGTCTGAGAAAGAGATGGCGTTGGGAGCCAACACCTGCCCAATCATTTGCCCTACTTCATCTAGCGAGACCTTGTCAAATATATATGCACGTCTTTCAATGCCCCTATTAGAGCTTGGAAGTGGACCGGGGACGTCATCAATAGGTCTCAAATGGTGATGTGAGTCGGCATTCTTTTGAGCTGTGTTTCTAACATGTGTTCTTGGCTCATTTTCTCCATAGGGTGCACCGTTGTAGGTTCCCTTCTCTCTTATTCTTAGACTGATATTGGTATCTCAGGCTGTTTGGAGATTATGCCCGACCGGGTTATAAACTCAACTGCCCCTTCCTTGTTGCTGCCAACATTAATGTCCGTCTGATTGTAATTGAGCGGGACTTGATGAGGATCATATGTTGGTCCGAGAATTTGAAATGGGACATGGATGTCGGGTATGATTGAACTGGCAAGGCTAGGGTGACAGTGTTGGGCCAAATGTAGTATAGGAGGCAGCTGGACTGATGATGATGTGGCAAAATTGGGCCAACTGTATTGCGTTGGTGCTGGAGGTTGATTGATTGGGAGTGTGGCGAAGTTGGGCCAATTGTAGGAGGTTGGAGCTGATTCCGAAGGTGGGATAAAATTTGGCACTATGTAGTTTATGAGGGTTGGTGCCAGATACGATTGGTACTGTGGAGGTAGGGTAAAATTGGGTTGCACATGGTAAACGGGCGTGGGAAAATACAACCTTAAATCTAAAGGTGTTGCTTGAGGTATTGGGCTTAGGAAATAATCCGCTAAGATCAAAGGCTCAATTACCCCGATAGTTTTGCCTCCTTGATTCCACTACCCTAGTATTTCGTAGCTTTCTCCTGTGCCGAGATATTCTGAGGGGTCGACCTCTTCCATTGCTTCCTCCAACATATTGTTGGTGGCCCCTGGGCCCATTCTTCCCTGCAGGTGTGGCGGTAGCGGCCCCTGATGAATGTTAGTGTGGAGATTAGCTTGGGGAGGTGTTGGGGGAATGAGGTTCATCGCCTCAATCAGGTCTTGGATTGCATGATTTACTGGAAAGCATTGATCGGTTGGGTGACCTGGTCCCTGGTGAAAACTATAATGTGTATTGGGGTCATAATTTCTTGGAATTGGATTTGACGGAGGTCGAGGCTGGAGTACGGTGATCAAACCCTTTTCGACCAGTAAGGGCAAAAGGACATTCAAGGACTCCCCCAGGGGAGTGAACACTCGGTTATATTGGGCCCTTCTCCCCCAAGGGACATTGTTCTGCCGTGGAGCCTGATTTGTTGGTGTTGGTGTCTTTGGTTGTTGCCGAACTAAAAAGGAACTATCCGGTGTTAGGTGTTCATTCCTTACCGTGTCAAATAAATTGGTTTATTCTTTGGTAGATCAGGAAATCAGAGATAACGGGTAGAGCAGTTTTCGAGATCATCTCTATTTGCTTCTCATCCGGGATACGGTTCTTTACCTAGGCTGCTAGGGCCCTCCATCTTTCAAGGTACTCGTTAAAGGTCTCATCAAGTTTTTATTTTAACCGAGCCAGATCTGATTTGCACGGTTCTATGTCTATGTTTTAGACATATTGCTCTTAAAAAAATGGGTGAGGTCTTTCCATGTTTTCAACATAGATGGTTCAATGGACATGAACCACCTTAGAGTCAAACCCGTGAGGCTTCTTGGAACACTTGAATGAGGAGTTGTTCATCTCCGTCGTATTAGCATATGTCTCCACAGTAAGACTTGAGGTGGGCGATCGGGTTTGCTTGTGCCATCATATTTATCAAAAGTGGGCACTTTAAATTTGTGGGGTAATGGCACTTCAGAAAATAGGCATAAATCAGAAATTTTTGTAGTATGTATTTTAGTGTCGCCCAGCCTCATCAGTTGTTTCTGGATTTTATCCATATGCTCCTTCAACAGTTCTGACTCCCTGGACTGTATAGTTGGGGCTGCTCCCCCACTAGACTGCCTCAATTCCTTTTGAGTGGCCTATTGGTTGGTGACTGTGGGTGGTGGGAGATTAAAATTGGCAAATCCCCCTAGTAGGCCCCACTATTTCTGCCTTCCTCCTCCTCATATTGGTTACCCGCATGAATGAATGGGGGAGGAATGAGGTCATCTTGCTGATGTTGAGTGGACTGGACGAGAGCCTGGCAAGACCATTGTACATGAGGGAAGCTTTGGTGATGGGTTTGTCAGGCAATGGGATGGGTGATTTGTGAATTTTGGAGGGATTGGGTAGGTGTTTGGTGTGACCATTGGGGTTGATGAGGATTGGGATGATTTGGTTGAGAGGTAAGGGGATTCTAGATGGTTTGGGACGAGTTCCCATATTGTGAAGAGTGGGAGTGAATAGGATTTGGATGAGAGGTGAATTGGGGATGATCGATGGTTTGGGAGGGATTCTCATATTGGGTTGGGTGTGATGAATGTGGATGGATAGGGTTCATGCCGGATTGGGGGATGAGATGAGATAGGTTTGACATTTGAGAGGAAATGGGGGTTTATTGGGTATAGGTGTATGTGGGAAATTGGGGAAATGATGGAGGGTTTGAAAATGTGACCCTTGGATTTGGGTCGACATGGGATTGGGTATTGGGCCTTGGAGGCCCACTTGGATGGAGCCCGCT
Source organism: Chloranthus sessilifolius (assembly GCA_021018995.1). Lineage (NCBI taxonomy): Eukaryota > Viridiplantae > Streptophyta > Magnoliopsida > Chloranthales > Chloranthaceae > Chloranthus > Chloranthus sessilifolius. Next base: position 137,201,653 of record CM037588.1, on the reverse strand, counting down.
CGGATAGCCCCATGGTTGATGGGAGGGTCCTTGAGTGATATGAATTATGGGCGGGTGATTGGGATTACCATTTTGGATGAAGGAAGTGTGGAGATTTTGGAGGGATTGTTGGGGATTGGATATTTGGGGTGGATGAGGAAGCCTTTGAGAGGCCTTCCAAATGGTGTAGGCTTTCATCATGTCCTCCATCATGGACATGAGATTGAGTATGAGGTTGGAAGTGGATGACTCACCTGATGAGGGGGGTGTATGGGATAAAATGGGCAGAACCTGAGTAGAGGTAGGAAAATTGTGCATGATTTGTAAGGATGGGGGAGAATTGAGTGTGTATTGAGGAAATGAGGAGGATGTGGGGGATGGATGCACATTTTATTGTAATTTGACAAATTTTGAAGACGGAAATTATGAGAAATGAGTAGAGCATTTGAATTGGCTTTGAAAAAATGCAAAGTAAAAGGGGAAAATGATTCTAACAATTACAGATTTGTTTCCAAAATAATAAGACTGCCACTTCACAAATTATATTTTCTTTTGATCAATCCAAGTCATCCAGCTGGTAATAATATACTGAATTAAAAGTGAACCCAGGATTCAATCATTACTTTATCCCTTTTATACACTCGGAAATAGGCAGTAGATCATATTATTTTTTACAGTTTCAATTAAAATGCATCAACAGGATAGTTTAAATCTTCCGGTAGGCATCATTATTTAGCTGAGACATGTGTTGATGATGGGCTTCTAGTTAGACTACTCTGATTGATCAAAAAAGTATATCATGTGACAAGAATGTGAACAGTCGTGCACAATTTGCATAATAGCAGACATCCAAATAATTCCAATATAAAGGAATGATGGGTTCTGACCTAGAGTTAAACACCAAAGAAGTGTTTAAATGATGTTACATCATTAAATTACACTTTTTTGTTATGCCATTGTCAAACGCAGCCCGTTCTCTATAAAGGAACCTGAGCACCAGCCCAATCCATTATTATATATGAAACCCGACAACATCTTTGCATCCGACACAAGGATCGTGTTGTTACTATTTGACGAGGACAAAGCATGAGTGCATGTAGGAACATTTGTCAGTCATACAATCATCCATGTCAAGTGCCTGTAGCCAGCCCACTTGGCAGCAACATGGACTCCAATGGCCAACAACGCAATCAGCAAGGGCACAGGAGCTCGCCTGTTGCCATTCACCGGAACTTCCTTTCCTGATTTTTTTTCTGGGGACTTCGAATGTTGAACAATCGCAAGAGCCAGATACAAACCAATCACCAGAGCTCTCACCCAAGGTTCCCCGACTGCGGCAAACATAGCAGCAACAGGCAATGCAGATGAAACTCCATCCCTCTTCTTCACAAAACGCGAGAAACAAAACATCCCGAAGAGACTCAACCAAAAAAGCGGTTCAAGAACATAGCCTCTCACAGCTCCAAACCCAATTAAGCCTGCCAACGTGAGCATGTGCGGCTGGTCGTTTACTGAGTCGGGGATTGTAGCTTTGGCAATGGCCAATACTGTTGAAGTCAACACGATAATTACTGCCAGCTCTGGCACAGGGGCAGATCTCACTATACTGGAGTAGATTGAACGAATGAAGTAGAATGAAACTTCAGTGTATCTGATTAGAGCAGTGATTGGACCACCAATATTCTGGTATATAAAGGCAAAGGCAAGCATCGATATGTAACTAAAGAAACGGGCTATCGCGAGTAGGGCTTTCTTCCAGTTGATTAGTTCCCATGCAACCGTTCGCCAAGCGTAGACGAGAAAAACCAGGACTGCAAATTATTGATCGGAAACACATAAAAAAAGGAGAAATTTAGCATCCTAGATAATTGTTCAGATCTGGTGAATAAAACAAAAAATTAGAGAAATGATTCTGTCTCTACAGAATATTAGATAGATGGCTAAAAACACGTATTTATTGCAAAAGAGGTAAATTATGTTAGAAATATCAGAGGACTTCAGACATCATGGTAAAGGACCTCAAAATTAGAAGTTGTGCACATGCTCATTTATCGGAATGTTTCTCTATCAATGTACGTCAGGAAATCACACTCATAATCTTTACCATTATAATGAACGAAGGTGTGATATTACAATTAGTTCTATTTTAATAATGGCTAAAACACCCTTATGCTTTAAAAATCAGATGTACATGAGTTAATGGTGAATATGCTATTTAAAATCTACTAGTGGTAAACATGGTATCTCACTATTACATTCATAGTAATAGGCGGAGCATCTGCCTTCTCTTTGCACACGCGCATAGCACGTGCCACCCATTTAACGCCATATCCAAACAATTGGGTTGTAGCATGGTGCTTAGGTGCATGCTGTTAATTTGCCCAAGTGAGTTGGGTGTTTTGTACCCTAGGGATTAGGGTGTATGGTTGATAGCCTTGTGGATCTCAAGGTAGATTGTTGTGCGTTCATCAATGATAGGAGAGAGCATTCAAATCCGAAGGCTATAGAGACGACCTGTGATGGGAAGTTGGATTACATAAGGGTTTGATAGGGCATGTGCATTTGGTCGGTATATCATTCGAAACTCAGTGTAATTGTTTAATTTCATAGTGAATTTGGTTGGTGGACTTTGTTCCCGTGGTTTTTCCTAGTGATTAGGTTTCCACGTAAATATTGTGTTGTGGACCTTGAGGTGATTGTTGATTTGTGTGTAATCTTTAGACTAAACTAGAATTAATCAAATAGTCAATAACTTTCATTGATTAAGGGAATTTTAATTGGTATCAAAGCAAGGTTCGCTCGGATTTGATTCTTTTTTCATCGAGCGTCTATAGCTTATTCAGGAAATTTGGATTTGCCTAGAGTGTGTGTTGAGGAAATGAGGAGGATGTGGGGGATGGTTGCACATTTTATTGTAATTTGCCAAATTTTGAAGACGGAAATTGTGAGAAATGAGTAGAGCATTTGAATTGGCTTTGAAAAAATGCAAAGTAAAAGGAGAAAATGATTCTAACAATTACAGATTTGTTTCCAAAATAATAAGACTGCCACTTCACAAATTATATTTTCTTTTGATCAATCCAAGTCATCCAGCTGGTAATAATATACTGAATTAAAAGTGAACCCAGGATTCAATCATTACTTTATCTCTTTTATACACTCGAAAATAGGCAGTAGATCATATTATTTTTTACAGTTTCTATTAAAATGCATCAACAGGATAGTTTGAATCTTCTGGTAGGCATCATTATTTAGCTGAGACATGTGTTGATGATGGGCTTCTAGTTAGACTACTCTGATTGATCAAAAAAGTATATCATGTGACAAGAATGTGAACAGTCGTGCACAATTTGCTTAATAGCAGACATCCCCATAATTCCAATATAAAGGAATGATGGGTTCTGACCTACAGTTAAACACCAAAGAAGTGTTTAAATGATGCTACATCATTAAATTACACTTTTTTGTTATACCATTGCCAAACGCAGCCTGTTCTCTATAAAGGAACCTGAGCACCAGCCCAATCCATTATTATATATGAAACCCGACAACATCTTTGCATCCGACACAAGGATCGTGCTGTTACTATTTGACGAGGACAAAACATGAGTACATGTAGGAACATTTGTCAGTCACACAATCATCCATGTCAAGTGCATGTAGCCAGCCCACTTGGCAGCAACATGGACTCCAACGGCCAACGAGGCAATCAGCAAGGGCACAAGAGCTCGCTTGTTGCCATTCATCGGAACTTCCTTTCCTAATTTTCTTTCTGGGGACTTCGAATGTTGAACAATCGCAAGAGCCAGATACAAACCAATCACCAGAGCTCTCACCCAAGGTTCCCCGACAAGAAGAACATAGCAAAGAGTAATGCAGATGAAACTCCATCCCTCTTCTTCACAAAACGCGAGAAACAGAACATCCCGAAGAGACTCAACCAAAAAAGTGGTACAGGAACATAGCCTCTCACAGCTCCAAACCCAATTAAGCCTGCCAACGTGAGCATGTGCGGCTGGTCGTTTACTGAGTCGGGGACTGTAGCTTCGGCAATGGCCAATACTGTTGAAGTCAACACGATAATTACTGCTAGCTCTGGCACAGGGGCAGATCTCACTATACTGGAGTAGATTGAACGAATGAAGTAGAATGAAACTTCAGTGTATCTGATTAGAGCAGTGATTGGGCCACCAATATACTGGTATATAATGGCAAAGGCAAGCTTCGATATGTAACTAAAGAAACGGGCTATGGCGAGTAGGGCTTTCTTCCAGTTGGTTAGTTCCCATGCAACCGTTCGCCAAGCGTAGACGAGAAAAACCAGGACTGCAAATTATTGATCGGAAACACATAAAAAAAGGAGAAATTTAGCATCCTAGATAATTGTTCAAATTCGGTGAATAAAACAAAAAATTACATAAATGATTTTGCCTCTACAGAATATTAGATAGATGGCTAAAAACACGTATTTATTGTAAAAGAGGTAAATTATGTTAGAAATATCAGAGGACTACAGACATCATGGTAAAGGACCTCAAAATTAGAAGTTGTGCACATGCTCATTTATCGGAATGTTTCTCTATCAATGGACCACGTCAGGAAATCACACTCATAATCTTTACCATTATAATGAAAGAAGGTGTGATATTACAATTAGTTCTATTTTAATAATGGCCAAAACACCCTTATGCTTTAAAAATCAGATGTACACGAGTTAATGGTGAATATGCTATTTAAAATCTACTAGTGGTAAACATGGTATCTCACTATTACATTCATAGTAGTAGGCGGAACATCTGCCTTCTCTCTGCACACGCGCATAGCACGTGCCACCCATTTAAGTCCATATCCAAACAATTGGGTTGTAGCATAGTGCTTAGGTGCATGCTGTTAATTTGCCCAAGTGAGTTGGGTGTTTTGTATCCTAGAGATTAGGGTGTATGGTTGATAGCCTTGTGGATCTCAAGGTAGATTGTTGTGCGTTCATCAACGATAGAGGAGAGCATTCAAATCCGAAGGCTATGGAGACGACCTGCGATGGGAAGTTGGATTACATGAGGGTTTGATAGGGCATGTGCATTTGGTCGGTATATCATTCGAAACTCCGTGTAATTGTTTAATTTCATAGTGAATTAGGTTGGTGGACTTTCTTCCCGTGGTTTTTCCTAGTGATTAGGTTTCCACGTAAATATTGTGTTGTAGACCTTGTGGTGATTGTTGATTTGTGTGTAATCTTTAGACTAAACTAGAATTAATCAAATAGCCAATCACTTTCATTGCTTAAGGGAATTTTAATTCGTATCAAAGCAAGGTTCGCTCGGATTTGATTCTTTTTGCATCGAACGTCTATAGCTTATTCGGGAAATTTTGATTTGCCTAGAGAGTGCATTTCCACACCTCGACCTCCTTTATTTGATGGTAATAATCATCGTTATTGGAAGGCTAGAATGAGGGTCAATCTTAGATCAATGGACCTCCTGGTTGGGGCTGCTGTAGAGAGTGGTTGGTCACCACCTCAAGAGATGGTTCATTTAGATGGGATTGAGTGAATCTCTGTGAAACCCGTTAACCGTTACAATAGTGAAGAAAAAAAGGCTGCCAATGCTAACTCTAGAGCATTGTATGTCATTTATTGTAAAAGAGGTAGATTATGTTAGAAATATCAGAGGACTACAGACATCATGGTAAAGGACCTCAAAATTAGAAGTTGTGCACATGCTCATTTATCGGGATGTTTCTCTATCAATAGACCACGTCAGGAAATCACACTCATAATCTTTACCATTATAATGAAAGAAGGTGTGATATTACAATTAATTCTATTTTAATAATGGCAAAAACACCCTTATTCTTTAAAAATCATATGTACATAAGTTAATGGTGAATATGCTATTTAAAATCTACTAGTGGTAAACATGGTATCTCACTATTACATTCATAGTAGTAGGCGGAACATCTGCCTTCTCTCTGCACACGCGCATAGCACGTGCCACCCATTTAACGCCATATCCAAACAATTAGGTTATAGCATGGTGCTTAGGTGCATGCTGTTAATTTGCCCAAGTGAGTTGGGTGTTTTGTACCCTAGGGATTAGGGTGTATGGTTGATATCCTTGTGGATCTCAAGGTAGATTGTTGTGCGTTCATCAACGATAGAGGAGAGCATTCAAATCCGAAGGCTATAGAGACGACCTGCGATGGGAAGTTGGATTACATGGGGGTTTGATAGGGCATGTGCATTTGGTCGGTATATCATTCGAATCTCCGTGTAATTGTTTAATTTCATAGTGAATTTGGTTGGTGGACTTTGTTCCCGTGGTTTTTCCTAGTGATTAGGTTTCCACGTAAATATTGTGTTGTGGACCTTGTGGTGATTGTTGATTTGTGTGTAATCTTTAGACTAAACTAGAATTAATTAAATAGCCAATCACTTTCATTGATTAAGGGAATTTTAATTGGTATCAAAGCAAGGTTCGCTCGTATTTGATTCTTTTTGCATCGAGCGTCTATAGCTTATTCAGGAAATTTTGATTTGCCTAGAGTGTGTGTTGAGGAAATGAGGAGGATGTGGGGTATGGATGCACATTTTATTGTAATTTGACAAATTTTGAAGACGGAAATTATGATAAATGAGTAAAGCATTTGAATTGGCTTTGAAAAAATGCAAAGTAAAAGGGGAAAATGATTCTAACAATTACAGATTTGTTTCCAAAATAATAAGACTGCCACTTCAAAAATTATATTTTCTTTTGATCAATCCAAGTCATCCAGCTGGTAATAATATACTGAATTAAAAGTGAACCCAGGATCCAATCATTACTTTATCTCTTTTATACACTCGGAAATAGGCAGTAGATCATATTATTTTTTACAGTTTCAATTAAAATGCATCAACAGGATAGTTTGAATCTTCCGGTAGGCATCATTATTTAGCTGAGACATGTGTTGATGATGGGCTTCTAGTTAGACTACTCTGATTGATCAAAAAAGTATATCATGTGACAAGAATGTGAACAGTCGTGCACAATTTGCTTAATAGCAAACATCCTCATAATTCCAATATAAAGGAATGATGGGTTCTGACCTAGAGTTAAACACCAAAGAAGTGTTTAAATGATGTTACATCATTAAATTACACTTTTTTGTTATGCCATTGCCAAACGCAGCCTGTTCTCTATAAAGGAACCTAAGCACCAGCCCAATCCATTATTATATATGAAACCCGACAACATTTTTGCATCCGACACAAGGATCGTGCTGTTACTATTTGACGAGGACAAAACATGAGTACATGTAGGAACATTTGTCTATCATACAATCATCCATGTCAACATGGACTCCAATGGCCAACGACGCAATCAGCAAGGGCTCAGGAGCTCGCCTGTTGCCATTCACCGGAACTTCCTTTCCTGATTTTCTTTCCAGGGACTTCGAATGTTGAATAATCGCAAGAGCCAGATACAAACCAATCACCAGAGCTCTCACCCAAGGTTCCCCTACAGCGGCAAACATAGCAGCAACAGGCAATGCAGATGAAACTCCATCCCTCTTCTTCACAAAACGCGAGAAACAGAACATTCCGAAGAGACTCAACCAAAAAAGTGGTTCAAGAACATAGCCTCTCACAGCTCCAAACCCAATTAAGCCTGCCAACGTGAGCATGTGCGGCTGGTCGCTTTCGAAGTGAGATCGAAGCTTTGCAATGGCCAATATCTGTTGAAATCAACACGATAATTCATCACCGCACGTGATCTCACTATACTGGAGTAGATTGAACGAATGAAGTAGAATGAAACTTCAGTGTATCTGATTAGAGCAGTGATTGGGCCACCAATATGCTGGTATATAATGGCAAAGGCAAGCTTCGATATGTAACTAAAGAAACGGGCTATGGCGATTAGGGCTTTCTTTCAGTTGGTTAGTTCCCATGCAACCGTCCGCCAAGTATAGACCAGAAAAACCAGGACTGCAAATTATTGATCGGAAACACATAAAAAAAGGAGAAATTTAGCATCCTGGATAATTGTTCAAATCCGGTGAATAAAAAAAAAAATTAGAAAAATGATTCTGTCTCTACAGAATATTAGATAGATGGCGAAAAACACGTATTTATTGTAAAAGAGGTAAATTATGTTCGAAATATCAGAGGACTACAGACATCATGGTAAAGTACCTTAAAATTAGAAGTTGTGCACAAGCTCATTTATCGGAATGTTTCTCTATCAATGGACCACGTCAGGAAATCACACTCATAATCTTTACCATTATAATGAAAGAATGTGTTATATTACAATTAGTTCTATTTTAATAATGGCCAAAACACCCTTATGCTTTAAAAATCAGATGTATAGGAGTTAATGGTGAATATGCTATTTAAAATCTACTAGTGGTAAACATGGTATCTCACTATTACATTCATAGTAGTAGGCGGAACATTTTGCATTCTCTCTGCACACGCGCATAGCACGTGCCACCCATTTAACGCCATATCCAAACAATTGGGTTGTAGCATAGTGCTTAGGTGCATGCTGTTAATTTGCCCAAGTGAGTTGGGTGTTTTGTACCCTAGGGATTAGGGTGTATGGTTGATAGCCTTGTGGATCTCAAGTTAGATTGTTGTGCGTTCATCAACGATAGAGGAGAGCAATCAAATCCGAAGGCTATGGAGACGACCTGCGATGGGAAGTTGAATTACATGGGGGTTTGATAGGGCATGTGCATTTGGTCGGTATATCATTCGAAACTCCGTGTAATTGTTTAATTTAATAGTGAATTTAGTTGGTAGACTTTGTTCCCGTGGTTTTTCCTAGTGATTAGGTTTCCACGTAAATATTGTGTTGTGGACCTTGTGGTGATTGTTGATTTGTGTGTAATCTGAAGACTAAACTAGAATTAATCAAATAGTCAATCACTTTCATTGATTAAGGGAATTTTAATTGGTATCAAAGCAAAGTTCGCTCGGATTTGATTCTTTTTGCATCGAGCGTCTATAGCTTATTCAGGAAATTTTGATTTGCTTAGAGTGTGTGTTGAGGAAATGAGGAGGATGTGGGGGATGGATGCACATTTTATTGTAATTTGACAAATTTTGAAGACGAAAATTATGAGAAATGAGTAGAGCATTTGAATTGGCTTTGAAAAAATGCAAAGTAAAAGGGAAAAATAATTCTAACAATTACAGATTTGTTTCCAAAATAATAAGACTGCCACTTCACAAATTATATTTTCTTTTGATCAATCCAAGTCATCCAGCTGGAAATAATATACTAAATTAAAAGTGAACCCAGGATTCAATCATTACTTTATCTCTTTTATACACTCGGAAATAGGGAGTAGATCATATTATTTTTTACAGTTTCAATTAAAATGCATCAACAGGATAGTTTGAATCTTCCGGTAGGCATCATTAATTAGCTAAGACATGTGTTGATGATGGGCTTCTAGTTAGACTACTCTGATTGATCAAAAAAGTATATCATGTGACAAAAATGTGAACAGTCGTGCACAATTTGCTTAATAGCAGACATCCCCATAATTCCAATATAAAGGAATGATGGGTTCTGACCTACAATTAAACACCAAAGAAGTGTTTAAATGATGTTACATCATTAAATTACACTTTTTTGTTATGCTGTAAAACGCACTCATTCTCTATAAAGGAACCTAAGCACCAGCCCAATCCATTATTATATATGAAACCCGACAACATCTTTGCATCCGACACAAGGATCGTGTTGTTACTATTTGACGAGGACAAAACATGAGTACATGTAGGAATATTTGTCAGTCATATAATCATCCATGTCAAGTGCATGCGACCCACTTGGCGACAACATGACTCAATGGCCAACGACGAATCAAAGACACAGGAGCTACTTTGTTGCCATTCACCGGAACTTCCTTTCTTGATTTTCTTTCTGGGGACTTCGAATGTTGAACAATCGCAAGAGCCAGATACAAACCAATCACCAGAGCTCTCACCCAAGGTTCCCCGACTGCGGCAAACATAGCAACAACAGGCAATGCAGATGAAACTCCATCCCTCTTCTTCACAAAACGCGAGAAACAGAACATCCCGAAGAGACTTAACCAAAAAAGCGATTCAGAAACATAGCCTCTCACAGCTCCAAACCCAATTAAGCCTGCCAACGTGAGCATGTGCGGCTGGTCGTTTACTGAGTCGGGATCGAAGCAATGGCCAATCCGTTGAAGTCAACACGATAATCATCCACCGCACAGGGCGATCTCACTATACTGGAGTAGATTGAACGAATGAAGTAGAATGAAACTTCAGTGTATCTGATTAGAGCAGTGATTGGGCCACCAATATGCTGGTATATAATGGCAAAGGCAAGCTTCAATATGTAACTAAAGAAACGGGCTATGGCGAGTAGGGCTTTCTTCCAGTTGGTTAGTTCCCATGCAACCGTTCGCCAAGCGTAGACGAGAAAAACCAGGACTGCAAATTATTGATCAGAAACACATAAAAAAAGGAGAAATTTAACATCCTGGATAATTGTTCAAATCCGGTGAATAAAACAAAAAATTAGAGAAATGATTCTGTCTCTACAGAATATTAGATAGATGGCTAAAAACACGTATTTATTGTAAAAGAGGTAAATTATGTTAGAAATATCAGAGGACTACAGACATCATGGTAAAGGACCTCAAAATTAGAAGTTGTGCACATGCTCATTTATCGGAATGTTTCTCTATCAATGGACCACGTCAGGAAATCACACTCATAATCTTTACCATTATAATGAAAGAAGGTGTGATATTACAATTAGTTCTATTTTAATAATGGCCAAAACACTCTTATGCTTTAAAAATCAGATGTACATGAGTTAATGGTGAATATGCTATTTAAAATCTACTAGTGGTAAACATGGTATCTCACTATTACATTCATAGTAGTAGGCGGAACATCTGCCTTCTCTCTTCACAGGCACATAGCGCGTGCCACCCATTTAACGTCATATCCAAACAATTGGGTTGTAGCATAGTGCTTAGGTGCATGTTATTAATTTGCCCAAGTGAGTTGGGTGTTTTGTACCCTTGGGATTAGGGTGTATGGTTGATAGCCTTGTGGATCTCAAGGTGGATTGTTGGGCGTTCATCAACGATAGAAGAGAGCATTCAAATCCAAAGGCTATGGAGACGGCCTGCGATGGGAAGTTGGATTACATGGGGGTTTGATAGGGCATATGCATTTGATCGGTATATCATTCGAAACTCCGTGTAATTGTTTAATTTCATAGTGAATTTGGTTGGCGGACTTTGTTCCCGTGATTTTTCCTAGTGATTAGGTTTCCACGTAAATATTGTGTTATGGACCTTGTGGTGATTGCTGATTTGTGTGTAATCTTTAGATTAAACTAGAATTAATCAAATAGCCAATCACTTTCATTGATTAAGGGAATTTTAATTCGTATCAAAGCAAGGTTCGCTCGGATTTGATTCTTTTTGCATCGAGCGTTTATAGCTTATTCGAGAAATTTTGATTTAGCTAGAGAGTGCATTTCCACACCTCGACCTCCTTTATTTGATGGGAATAATCATCGTTATTGGAAGGCTAGAATGAGGGTCTTTCTTAGATCAATGGACCTCATGGTTGGGGCTGCTGTAGAGAGTGGTTGGTCACCACCTCAAGAGATGGTTCATTTAGATGGGATTGAGCGAATCTCTGTGAAACTCGTTAACCGTTACAATAGTGAAGAAAAAGAGGCTGCCAATGCTAACTCTAGAGCATCGTATGTCATTTATTGTAAAAGAGGTAGATTATGTTAGAAATATCATAGGACTACAGACATCATGGTAAAGGACCTCAAAATTAGAAGTTGTGCACATGCTCATTTATCGGAATGTTTCTCTGTCAATGGACCACGTCAGGAAATCACACTCATAATCTTTACCATTATAATGAAAGAAGGTGTGATATTACAATTAGTTCTATTTTAATAATGGCCAAAACACCCTTATGCTTTAAAAATCAGATGTACATGAGTTAATGGTGAATATGCTATTTAAAATCTACTAGTGGTAAACATGGTATCTCACTATTACATTCATAGTAGTAGGCGGAATATCTGCCTTCTCTCTGCACATGCGCATAGCACGTGCCACCCATTTAACGTCATATCCAAATAATTGGGTTGTAGCATGGTGCTTAGGTGCATGCTGTTAATTTGCCCAAGTGAGTTAGGTGTTTTGTACCCTAGGGATTAAGGTGTATGGTTGGTAGCCTTGTGGATCTCAAAGTGGATTGTTGTGCGTTCATCAACAATAGAGGAGAGCATTCAAATCCGAAGGCTATAGAGACGACCTGCGATGGGAAGTTGGATTACATAGGGGTTTGATAGGGCATGTGCATTTGGTCGGTATATCATTCGAAACTCCGTGTAATTGTTTAATTTCATAGTGAATTTGGTTGCTGGACTTTGTTCCCGTGATTTTTCCTAATGATTAGGTTTCCACGTAAATATTGTGTTGTGGACCTTGTGGTGATTGTTAATTTGTGTGTAATCTTTAGACTAAAGTAGAATTAATCAAATAGCCAATCACTTTCATTGATTAAGGGAATTTTAATTGGTATCAATGCAACGTTCGCTCGGATTTGATTCTTTTTGCATCGAGCATCTATAGCTTATTCAGGAAATTTTAATTTGCCTAGAGTGTGTGTTGAGGAAATGAGGAGGATGTTGGGGATGGATGCACATTTTATTGTAATTTGACAAATTTTGAAGACGGAAATTATGAGAAATGAGTAAAGCATTTGAATTCGCTTTGAAAAAATGCAAAGTAAAAGGGGAAAACGATTCTAACAATTACAAATTTGTTTCCAAAATAATAAGACTGCAACTTCACAATTTATATTTTCTTTTGATCAATCCAAGTCATCCAGCTGGTAATAATATACTGAATTAAAAGTGAACTCAGGATTCAATCATTACTTTATCTCTTTTATACACTCGGAAATAGGCAGTAGATCATATTATTTTTTACAGTTTCAATTAAAATGCATCAACAGGATAGTTTGAATCTTCCAGTAGGCATCATTATTTGGCTGAGACATGTGTTGATGATGGGCTTCTAATTGGACTACTCTGATTGATCAAAAAAGTATATCATGTGACAAGAATGTGAACAGTCGTGCACAATTTGCTTAATAACAGACATGCCCATAATTTCAATATAAAGGAATGATGGGTTCTGACCTACAGTTAAACACCAAAGAAGTGTTTAAATGATGTTACATCATTAAATTACACTTTTTTGTTATGCCATTGCCAAACGCAGCCTGTTCTCTATAAAGGAACCTAAGCACCAGCCCAATCCATTATTATATATGAAACCCAACAACATCTTTGCATCCGACACAAGGATCGTGATGTTACCATTTGACGAGGACAAAGCATGAGTACATGTAGGAACATTTGTCAGTCATACAATCATCCATGTCAAGTGCCTGTAGCCAGCCCACTTGGCAGCAACATGGACTCCAATGGCCAACGACGCAATCAGCAAGGGCACAGGAGCTCGCCTGTTGCCATTCACCGGAACTTCCTTTCCTAATTTTCTTTCTGGGGACTTCGAATGTTGAACAATCGCAAGAGCCAGATACAAACCAATCACCAGAGCTCTCACCCAAGGTTCCCCGACAGCGGCAAACATAGCAACAACAGGCAATGCAGATGAAACTCCATCCCTCTTCTTCACAAAACGCGAGAAACAGAACATCCCGAAGAGACTCAACCAAAAAAGCGGTTCAGGAACATAGCCTCTCACAGCTCCAAACCCAATTAAGCCTGCCAACGTGAGCATGTGCGGCTGGTCGCCATCTTGAGTCGGGGCTGTAGCTCAAATGGCCATCGTTGAAGTCAACACGATAATCGCTAGCTCGCACGGCAGATCTCACTATACTGGAGTAGATTGAACGAATGAAGTAGAATGAAACTTCAGTGTATCTTATTAGAGCAGTGATTGGGCCACCAATATACTGGTATATAATGGCAAAGGCAAGCTTCGATATGTAACTAAAGAAACGGGCTATGGCGAGTAGGGCTTTCTTCCAGTTGGTTAGTTCCCATGCAACCGTTCGCCAAGCATAGACGAGAAAAACCAGGACTGCAAATTATTGATCGGAAACACATAAAAAAAGGAGAAATTTAGCATCCTGGATAATTGTTCAAATTCGGTGAATAAAACAAAAAATTAAATAAATGATTCTGTCTCTACAGAATATTAGATAGATGGCTAAAAACACGTATTTATTGTACAAGAGGTAGATTATGTTATAAATATCAGAGGACTACAGACATCATGGTAAAGGACCTTAAAATTAGAAGTTGTGCACATGCTCATTTATCGGAATGTTTCTCTATCAATGGACCACGTCAGGAAATCACACTCATAATCTTTACCATTATAATGAAAGAAGGTGTGATATTATAATTAGTTCTATTTTAATAATGGCCAAAACACCCTTATGCTTTAAAAATCAGATGTACATGAGTTAATGGTGAATATGCTATTTAAAATCTACTAGTGGTAAGCATGGTATCTCACTATTACATTCATAGTAGTAGGCGGAACATCTGCCTTCTCTCTGCACACGCGCATAGCACGTGCCACCCATTTAACGCCATATCCAAACAATTGGGTTGTAGCATAGTGCTTAGGTGCATGCTGTTAATTTGCCCAAGTGAGTTGGGTGTTTTGTACCCTAGGATTAGGGTGTATGGTTGATAGCCTTATGGATCTCAAGGTGGATTGTTGTGCGTTCATCAACGATAGAGGAGAGCATTCAAATCCAAAGGCTATGGAGACGACCTGCGATGGGAAGTTGGATTATATGGGGGTTTGATAGGGCATATGCATTTGGTCGGTATATCATTCGAAACTCCGTGTAATTGTTTAATTTCATAGTGAATTTGGTTGGTGGACTTTGTTCCCGTGGTTTTTCCTAGTGATTAGGTTTCCACGTAAATATTGTGTTGTAGACCTTGTGGTGATTGTTGATTTGTGTGTAATCTTTAGACTAAACTAGAATTAATCAAATAGCCAATCACTTTCATTGATTAAGGGATTTTTAATTCGTATCAAAGCAAGGTTCGCTCGGATTTGATTCTTTTTGCATCGAGCGTCTATAGCTTATTCGGGAAATTTTGATTTGCCTAGAGAGTGCATTTCCACACCTCGACCTCCTTTATTTGATGGTAATAATCATCGTTATTGGAAGGCTAGAATGAGGGTCTTTCTTAGATCAATGGACCTCATGGTTGGGGCTGCTGTAGAGAGTGGTTGGTCACCACCTCAAGAGATGGTTCATTTAGATGGGATTGAGCGAATCTCTGTGAAACTCGTTAACCGTTACAATAGTGAAGAAAAAGAGGCTACCAATGCTAACTCTAGAGCATCGTATGTCATTTATTGTAAAAGAGGTAGATTATGTTAGAAATATCATAGGACTACAGACATCATGGTAAAGGACCTCAAAATTAGAAGTTGTGCACATGCTCATTTATCGGAATGTTTCTCTATCAATGGACCACGTCAGGAAATCACACTCATAATCTTTACCATTATAATGAAAGAAGGTGTGATATTACAATTAGTTCTATTTTAATAATGGCCAAAACACCCTTATGCTTTAAAAATCAGATGTACATGAGTTAATGGTGAATATGCTATTTAAAATCTACTAGCGGTAAACATGGTATCTCACTATTACATTCATATTAGTAGGCGGAACATCTGCCTTCTCTCTGCACACGTGCATAGCACGTGCCACCCATTTAACGCCATATCCAAATAATTGGGTTGTAGCATGGTGCTTGGGTGCATGCTGTTAATTTACCCGAGTGAGTTGGGTGTTTTGTACCCTAGGGATTAGGGTATATGGTTGATAGCCTTGTGGATCTCAAGGTAGATTGTTGTGCGTTCATCAACGATAGAGGAGAGCATTCAAATCCGAAGGCTATGGAGACGACCTGCGATAGGAAGTTGGATTACATGGGGGTTTGATAGGGCATGTGTATTTGGTCGGTATATCATTCGAAACTCTGTGTAATTGTTTAATTTCATAGTGAATTTAGTTGGTGGACTTTGTTCCCGTGGTTTTTCCTAGTGATTAGGTTTCCACGTAAATATTGTGTCGTGGACCTTGTGGTGATTGTTGATTTGTGTGTAATCTTTAGACTAAATTAGAATTAATCAAATAGCCAATCACTTTCATTGATTAAGGGAATTTTAATTGGTATCAAAGAAAGGTTCGCTCGAATTTGATTCTTTTTGCATCGAGCATCTATAGCTTATTCAGGAAATTTTGATTTGCCTAGAGAGTGCATTTCCACACCTCGACCTCCTTTATTTGATGGTAATAATCATCGTTATTGGAAGGCTAGAATGAGGGTCTTTCTTAGATCAATGGACCTCATAGTTGGGGGGGCTGTAGAGAGTGGTTGGTCACCACCTCAAGAGATGGTTCATTTAGATGGGATTGAGCGAATCTCTGTGAAACCAGTTAACCGTTACAATAGTGAAGAAGAAGAGGCTGCCAATGCTAACTCTAGAGCATTGTATGTCATTTTTGGTGTTGTAACAACTTCTGAGTTTCGTAGGATATGTAATTGTGAAGTGGCTAGGGAGGTCTGAAAGATCTTAGAGACTACATTTGAAGGGACTCCACAAGTGAAGATCAACAAATTGCAAATGCTAACATCGAAATTTGAAAATCTTCAGATGGATGATGATGAGAAGTTTACAAACTTCTATGTTAAGCTCAATGATGTTGTCAATGGTTCCTTCTACCTTGGAGAGAAGATGCCACCTCATAAAATTGTCAGGAAGATTCTAAGATCTTTGCCTGAAAGGTTTAGACCAAAGTCGACAACCATCTCAGAAAGCAAGGACATTGACCAGATCAACATAGATGAGTTAGTGAGATCTCTTCAAACCTATGAATCTGATATTCAAGATAGAAAAAAACATAAAAGTGTTGTTTTTCAATCTTCTAAGAAAAAGGATGGCGATGACGATTGTGAAAGTGATGATGAAGAAGGCATTGCCTTGTTTGTAAAAAAATATAAGAAAATTTTCAAAAATAGAAAAATTCAGGCAAGTCTTTTGAGAAAGCAAAGGCGTTCACCAAAAAATCTCATAAGGAATCATTAAAGGAAACCCGATGCTTCAAGTGTCGCGGCTATGGGCATTTTGCCTATGATTGTCCCAACAAGAAAAAAATGTTGTTAAATCTAAAGTCATGGCCGCCACAAAATAAGAGAAGACTAGTGAAGAGAGTTCCTCTGATGAGTTAAATGTGTCTCAACATGGGTTTCAAGCTTTTGTTGCTACCATTCATGACGAGACTCAAGATAATCCTTTCACTAATTCGGCTTCGGATGGCGAGATGGATGAATTAGACTTAAAGAAAGTGTTCAGTTGAACAAAGGCAAGATAAAGTTCATCAAAGAAATGCCATTACTTACATCCACTTGTATTGTGAAAAATGTTGAGTATAACATTTTAATTGAAAATATTTATAGTTTGGAAGATGATGTCAAAAGTTTAAGGGACAAAGTTAAATTTTTGGAATTTGAGGAGCTGAGTATTGCTCTAAATACAATCGTCTCTGCATTGAAAATGAAAGCCTCAAGAAGGATCTTTCAAATTAATGGGTCACCTAGAAAAATTGAAAAATGCTAGGGTGAACACTCAAAGAGCTTGGGATACTAGCGGAGGTTGGAATGATAAAACCGATTTCGGTTTTACACATGTCAAATACTCTGCTTCAGGGAACAAAGGAAAAGAAAAATTGAAATATGCTCCCAAACTCCCTAGCACTAGAAACAATGAAGATTCATTCAATCTACCTTCTCTCTTACCTACCCCCTCATATCTTCAAATGGCTAGTGGCAAAAAGGGCCCAATTTGCTTCTACTGTAATAGAAAAGGACACATAAATCTCACATGCCTTGTACGAAAAGTGGACCCTTTTAGCCAAAAGCATGATAAGATAGTTATCTATCAATTGAGGGCTCTTGGTAATTTAATGGAGTGGAAATGGATGAAGAAAAATATTGTTAGTGTTTAGGTTGCTCACAATGTTTTGCAAGCCTTCCAAGTGGTTTCTAAACAGTGGGTGCTCAAAACATGTGACTGGAAATAAATCATATTTTTCGTCTATTGAAAAATGTTATTCTGACTCTATCACATTTGGAAATGGGGGTAGTTCCAAAATTTTTGGGAAAGGAGTTGTCGATGCTCCAGGATGTCCTAAGCTCTCTGAGGTGTTGTATGTTGATGGGCTAAAAGCTAATCTTCCTAGCATCAGTCATCTTTGTGATGAAGGGATGAATATCACTTTTACTCAATCAGGATGTTATGACTGAAAATATCTTTCTAAGTGGAATCAAATCTTCAGATAATTGTCATACGTTTCATGTGAAATTTGATCCCTCATGTTTGTTGGCTTTTGAGCTTGACTTGTGGTATCGTCGTCTGGGTCACATGAACACTAAGGACCTTGTGAAGGTTGCAAATGATAAAATTGTCAACGGTTTACCAAAACTGAGAAAAATTTCCGACTCTGTATGATGTGGTGCTTGTCAATTGGGCAAGCAAACTCAAGCTCCTCACAAGAAACATTCTAGTACTGCTACCTCTCGGGTTCTTGATCTTATTCATTTCGATCTTGTTGGACCCATGAAAGTTAACAGTATTGGGGGTAAGAAATGCATCTTAGTTATGGTTGATGATTTTTCTCGATATACTTGGGTTGCTTTTTTAAGAGAAAAAACTGGAGCCTTTGATGATATTGTCATCATTGTTAGACGTTGTTAAGTAGACAAAGGAATCAATGTAAGCGTATTCGGGGTGATAAAGGTGGTGAGAAAACTCTTCCATAATCCCCAAGGAATTACACATGCTAACCAAGAAATCACTTTACTATGGACTGGAGTACATACCTCCATTGAATGTCCAATAGTAGGGCACCAATCAGGTGCTTGGTGTAAGTTTTTGGTCTATGGTCTCACCAAGAGGCGGTCAAACAATTGGATGTGGTCCAGATCAGTTAGCAGATGCACTAGTTTTGGGCAAAGTGGTGACTCACCAATTTTGGAGGTGCTGAGAATTTTGTGAAGCCTACAGTTGAAACAGTAAAGGCAAGAGCGCGGGGCTAGTTGCAAAGCATTCAGGATAAACCGGTAAGGGGAAAAGTTCGGAAAAAGGAAGGAAAAAATAGCAAAGTCCGGAAAAGATCAAGAAAACATATATATATATATATATATATATATATATATATATATATATATATATATATGTTTTAATATGTTAAAAAAAAATATTTCATATATTTCTTCTTCTTCACCGTCTCATTGTGCAAGCTGTTAATTGACACTTAATTCCATTAATCTTAAAAAAAGAAAAAAAATGGATTCGATGTGAACTCACCACCTCTGTCAGTTCGAAGGACCTTCAAATTATGACCACTATGTTTTTCTACATAAGCTTTGAATGGAAGAAAAACAGGAAATGCATCTGATTTGTTTTAAGAAAATATACCCCAAGTGAAATCAACAAAGATGAGAATTACTTGTTGTTGAGAAACAACATTTGCATTGGACCACATATGTCGGCATGCACTAGCTCGAGTGGTTGACTTGCTCTCCATGATCTAGCCTTCAAAGAATTCCTATGATGTTTGCCAAACACACGACTTTAAAAAATTCAATTGTCATAATCATATGAGCACAGATGAATGAGAGGGGCAGAGGTAAGGTAGAGTTAGTAGGGGTTTAAAGTTTAATACTTTTTTCCAGTTTTTTCCACTTAAATTGTATCACGATGTTTGCGACTTTTTCATAAAATCAGAGGCTTTTTTCCCTGTGAGGATGTCTAAATTGAATGATGTTCTACACTCCTGGTGGACTCACAAAAACGGTTGATGTAATACTAACACATCTACCCACATTTAACCAATTCGCTACCCCCAACCCCCCAGTAAGTGCGCACTGGTTCATTTCAAATCGGTTCAGAGTTCAGGTCGCCCTGCTTCGCCATGTGACTTGTGTTATTAAGATGTTCATGCCTTAAAAAAGGCACTAGGAGGACTCGACTTCTGCACCAACATCCAACCGGGTAGAATGGTAACCAGCTGCTCACACCCATATAAACATTATGATAAGTAATACTATTACATGATTTTTTAACATTTAGCCAAAACTAGGTTTTGATGGAGAGTGGCGAACCGCGAACCCAAATCTGAGTGGACAGAAGTAACATTGATCGAACCCACACAATTTCCCATATTACAACTTCACTAACGTAATGTCCTGATCCCCATCATGTAACAGCAAAAGTAAGAGGCAGAAAAGTCTTGAGATGCATCTCCATGTACACTATAGAGACAATCATTTTGTTTATTCCAATGGATCTCCTCAACCAGAAGACTGTTATGCAAGTCGAGTTTAGCTTGAACTACTCTTGATCACTGCATGCTATCCATCATCACTCTCCATTTCTTTGTAGTTGAGCTTTAACTCTAACCTTTTTCACCATTGGAAATTCTGTCTTTCAAGGCCAAAAACCATTATTTCCATTGTTTGAGCTGGATCTTGAGGTTCTTTAACTTCTGTCATTCTGTGCGAGGACAGAAAATGCGTTGGCATGAACTTGGTGCTTCTATGATTGGCGGCTGGTCAAAATTTTTCCGAACCTGAATGGGCATCTATCTGTCGTATGAAGATCAGATTCATAGCAGTATGAGGTACTGATCTGATGCTATCCTGTGCCAGCGGGTGAGACAAGTTTCACCCACCAGATTGGCCCAAATAGACCTGATCAGTTCTGTCTTACCTTGGTGCCACAAAATCTTTCTTCTTGCCCATTGTTACTAAGTAATTTTGGACCTTTAAAACCAATATCTAATAAGCTAGCATATCAATCAACATGTCATGAAACCCATCAACTGTCTCAGTCTACTGTATTTTTAATCCACTGATGAATCAAATATTAATCACGACCCAGGGAGTGCACAAATATTTGGAGATTGTCTCTGAGAGTATGCCAAAGAGGTCTTCCTAGCCTGTTTGTTTTCGTTACAAGGTCATTCTCTCCCAATATTGCAATAAGGGTATATATATTCCACGGTGAGCAAAGCTGGAATTCTCAGCCAATATTCCCTCCTCGGTAGATGGTTCAATCGCTAGTCCTGGCCTGCCTTGAAAGGGAATGTGTTCTGCACCCAGAGACAAAAACAGAAAGAACCTCCAGAGTAATCACCAATCCTCAGACCTACCTCCATGAATTTGATCTCCCATTGAAGGGGGTCAGGGATAGATCAAAACAAGTACAGGGTCCGAGAAACAAGTCCAGTCTAGACCCGGTCTGAGCACCATTATACATTATCAGAGAGACAGAGACACTCTGAAAAGCGATTGAAGTGATTCTAACATCCACTTTTCTGGAGTACGTGCAGGTTCCTTGCTCTAGTTCCTTACAGCAGGTGAGGAAATCCAGTTGCAGGTTAGGGTTTTGAGTTGCTTAGTGATGACCCAAGGAGAAAGACTAAGACTGTGACCAGCAGATTCTGGTATACGACTTCCTTCTTCTCGAACATTTGCACATTGCTCGCGGATATGTACTTTCAAAGGTAGGCATGCATGTGTTCTCCCTCGGATGCCGATTATAGAAATTGAGGTGATTGGGAAGGGGTGAAAGATTGAAGTGGAGTAGCGGGATATCCGGATAGCTGATCAAATCCTTCCCTTGTGAAACTCTTTTGGTAGGAAAATTTTCTATCCATCAGCGATCCTGATAGTTCATTGAGACAGTAAATGATTATAATCTTTAGGTTACCAGGTTGAACCAAGGACAAGGAGTTAGCAGGGCAGACAATAATAGAAATGGGAGAAAATCAGCATGAAGCAATGAGAGCTGCATGGACAGCGATAAGGCTAGGGCCAGGGTTGAAGGTCAGATAGAGAAGAGATGAAGTAACATGGATTGTGGAGAGATGAAGAGCTGCTGGGTGTGTTGCCCCCAAGGTTTCCTTGATTTACATATCTGTTATCAGGCCTTGCTATGGGTTTATATTTGATATTGACAGGTGATTTAAAGTTGAACAATTTTATTTTTTCGATAGGTAAGCGCTGGATTTGAACCCCTGAACTCAAAGCTACACGCTTGAACGCATTACCACTAGGGCAAAGGTCCAATCCCTACCTTTCAAGTTGAACATATAGCCCTAGACAGAAATGAATGGAGAAAACTAGCAGAGCTGACACAAATAGATAAGAATATAAGGCAATGATGGTTGATTATGTGTTGCGCTTTTGGAGTCATTGCAGTATTTTTTTTATATAGAAGGTCCCAACTTCCAAGTAGACAGAAACTCATTTGATTAATGAAATGTTATGAACTACATGGCTCAGGTTGATGAAGACAAGGACATCAGTAATTTCACCTTCAGGGAAAGTGCAATTTATGGATGGCAGATGGTCTAGAACTTAACAGTTACCACCTGAGTAAAAGATGGTGTCAAACATTTGTAGAGGACGAGATTAGGGATCGTTGGGTAATGTGTAGAGCTGTAGGTAGTAGGTACCATAGTTTCAAAAAATATCAGAGATGAGACCTCTTAGCTTTTTGAAACAGATGAAACAAATCCAATTGAGGTTTGTATCCGGAAAACAAGCCTATATAGGTTTTTTTTTCGCATACGTATTTCTAGAAATGGTCTATTTTGTCCCTGTTTCAGCCATGGACAAAACAAATTGGAAATGGATAAATGGGAAATGACCAGCTCTTTATAGAATGGGGCGTGACCACCCCAATTTCAGGCCAAGTAGCCTATCTTTTTAGCAAATCAATTCATCAAAGTGGTTGCACACATTGGAAGCTACCAAAGACACAAAGATAACAGTCATTAGAGAATTTGAACCATCCAATCTATGCACTCTATTATAGACAGATGTGCATATTTTTTCAGCTGTTGATATTAAAATGCACCAATCATATGGTTCCAAAGCTCTTATAGGTTTAATTCATTGGCCGAGAAATGTGCTAATGATGGGCTGCTGGTTGGACAATTTGGATTAATCACAGATGTGCGCAACATGGCCTAAAATTGGGATGTCAATACCCTAAGCTATGTCCCTGTGGTCAGCAATGGTGTCTCATTAGAAAATGGAGATTTAAAACCATGGTAGGCACAAGGGAGTAATTGGGAGGCTTTAGTCAATCGGAGGAGGAGTTTGGGGAGTATAGAAAAGTAGTGTCAGGGAATTAGAAGTACAATATTGAGTAACCAGAAAAGGCTGTCGGATTGGCCGACAGTTCTGGTGAAAATCAATACATTATAAGACATCAAATAACATATTCCTATCAAGCTGATTTCAGAATTCGGTAGTTCTAAAGGCATCTAACTCCAGCGGTAAGTCAATCAAATTGGCTCAGTTATTACCAAACTCTTTAATCTTCATCTAGACACGAAAAAATCCAAATATCCATCTTAGTAACATATTCACAACCAAGATAAGATCTCTCCACTAACAACAGAAAAAAAAAAAAAAAATTCGGAGCTAAATAACATCAGATATAAATAAAACACTATATAAACCCTCTTCCTAAGTAACAAAAAAACTAGAAAACACTAATCAAGCAAGGAATCACGGTAGCAAAGATTGATTTTGACAATATTTATTAAAGATACAAAAATAAATATTAACCTTTTTAGAGTTTAAAATGATTTTTTTATATAATAAAATAGGTTGCATTACATAATCCACATGCATCACAAATCCACAATAATAAAAAGAACATTAGAAAGATACTATAGGAAGTATAATTAAACCTTGAATCCACCTTCATACGCGATAACATTCCTAAATACCTGAATTTCGCATTTTGGCAAAATTTGTGTCTGTGGAAGGGATTGAGTAATACTGAGAATCAATAAACTCTCAACAAACCTAACAAATAACTCCCAAAAAAAATGTAAATTAGTCAAATTTAGGGTTTCATTTCATACCGATCAACCACGGCCACCTTACAGGTCGATCAGGAGCCTCCTCCATCAAATACCTGAACCGCGACGGCATCGTACTCTGACCTCGTGCTTCTTCTTCGGCTTCTTCGATGACAGTCTCTGACTCACCTTCTTCATTTACAGATCTGGCTCGGAATAACGGAAACCCTAACGGCTTCGCTTGCGATATTGAAAATTTACCGAGAGGATGGGGTTTCAACGGTGGGATTCTACTCGAATGCGAACGAAAAAGTTGATGTCGATGAGTCGACCGGAGGGAGAGAAACCGAGAGAGAGAATTAGGGCTTCGGAAAAGGGGCAGAGGTTTGGGGTTTAAGATGGGGTCGGAGAGAAGAGGAGACGAGATGGACATGGCGAAATGAAGGGCGGAATAGGCTTTCGGATAGTGTTTAACTTTATAACTGTGTAAGGGGTTTAGCTTAAGTAAGGACCCTTAGCTTTCGACAAATTTACGAAACCACCCAGCCTTGTGGCTGGGGCTCTCAATGGGTCCGCCATAGGCTCGGACCAGGCCAAGAAATAGCAGTCTTTCTTGGGTGTGTAATACCTGACCCAAACCGGCCAGCATGGTCATTATTATAACATAGAATTATAGATATATTATATAAAAAGATATATGATTATATGTTTTAGTTGAAAGGCATCTTAATAAAATATCCGGAGATTGAATCATTGAAAATTATTAAAATGCTAATTAATTAATTAATTAATTAATTAAAAGAGTTTGTTTCCAAAAAAGATTTAGCTAAAAGAAATCCATAATAGGATGAGTACTTCTAGGCCCGCATCATGGCTGAGCTGAAAGTAATCCTAACCCGACCTAGGTTTAACCCTAGCTTGACCCATTGAGAGGCTCACTCGTAGCATTTCTAATCCTAGAATTTTACCCTATTGCTATGCTCGGGTTGGATACCTAATGCCAATTACTGAACCTTCTAGAAGTACAAAATTTTGGTATTTGCAAAGAAAATTGAAATTATTTTGTCATGGGTAATAAAAGATCAAAATATGTATTAGGCATCAAACCAAAAAAATTGTACAAATTTTTTGGTTGACAATAACTTTTCCTAATTTTGCCTCCTTTTCCCTTGTATAAAATAAGCTAATTGTTGTTGCATATCAAATTTTGATATTGTGTACTATTATGGTTTTCTTATAAAAAAAATAAAAATAAATAAAGTTTTCTTAGTTTTCAAGTATGGTGTATATGGAGGAAAATGTGGCGTGCTCATAGTAACTCTCCTTATTTTTTAATTAAGATTCTACTCGGTCACCAATGATTGATTGGGTCACTCTATTTTGTTCATGTTTCATTGTTTTCACTAAATTTGATTCAACTTTAAGATTGTATAAAAAAAAACTTCCTTACAAGCTCTTTGTAACTTCACAATCTTTTATATCCTTCTCACGGCTTCCCTCAAGTTTTTCATAGGTCTTCCTCTTCTTTTACTTTTTTGTGCTTGAAGCTTCTTAATGCTTTATGGGTCTACTTCGTGTCTTCGATGAATATATCCAAATCACCTCAAGCGATATTTCCTAATTTTTCCTTTATTGGTATTACTCTCAAGTTCTCCCTTGGAACTTGTTAAAAATTTTGCCTTTTCTTGTTACTCCGCACAACCATCTCAACATATGCGCGCACCTTAGCCACATGTACTCTATTTTCTTGTTACTTTTTCAGAGTCTTAACATTTTGCATCATATGATATAAGAGGTCTAACAATCGTCCTATAAAAGAGTCCCTTCATTCTAGGTGAAACTCTTTGATCACATAATGCTATGTTTTGTTGCATCTATTTCATCCAACCTGTATTAATCACATTTGAGACATCAACCCCCTTGACTCTAATTTTGTTACCATAATTTTAACTTATTGTTTATTTTTATATTTTTTTATGATGTCATATGGCATAGACAACTTGAATGTGCCTTACATATCGTAAAGAATATGACAGTTTATGAGCAACACTTGGGGAATAAATCTCACACAACAAAGCACTCACATTGAGTGACACATAAGAGAATAAATCTCACCCAATAACCCTCATCTTATTCATATAAGGGAGAAAGCAAACGTAGAGTATAGAACCCATGACCTCAAGCCTCACAGAGGAGGGAGGATACCAACTGAGCTACCACTCAATCGATTTTTTATTTGTTTGGGCAGTTAATAGTGCGACATCCACAAATAATATTATTTATGGCCCTAGCTTCGGTGATACCTTTGAAGGTATGCTAGATCTAGGTATGCTTTTATTAGGCCAGGAGACAGTAGGGCCCACCAAAATTATGCCTTTTTTACGCTTATACAATTGTCGAAGGCATTTTCGGTGCTAAAAATACATTGAAAAGCTCTATCCACTATATACTTTCTCTTTCAAGAAACTCAACATTAATTGTATTTTTGTGAGTTCATCAATAGAATGTCGATTGTCGCCTCGTGGACGTAGGCAATCTTGTTGAACCACGTAAATCTACCTCTTATGTGATTAAATTTATTCATCGTTTTCTCCCGTTTGCATTATCATTGGAGCATTTACCATCTGCATCATTGTGGATTTGGGTGTTTGTATGATAACTAATAATATACACCATAGGATCTATTCTTGTATGTCTACGATTAATACATCTATAATCAGGACAAACAAATAAGAGAGGGGAATCCTTGATACAACCCAACTTCGATAGGGAACTCACTAGTCTCATATCACCTTCTCATATGTCTTGAGTAATCTTAAAATAATAGTTTTGAATGCATTTCTTCTTAACAACCACTAGATTATCTTTCTCGATACTCTATTACAAGTTTTTTCTAAATTTATAAAGACAATACATATGTAAGTTTACATTCTCTCTCTAACATTCTTTATAAAGTTATCTCAATAGGAAAATAATTGTCGTTGTTGATCATCTTTCTGACATAAATCCAAATTGGTTTCCAAATACATTTAATTATTGTCTTGATTGTTATTTTATTGTTCTCTCTCAAAGTTTCGTAGTGTGCCTTATTAATTAAGAGTTAGTCTATAATGGGTGTTCATCCATCATGGGTGGACACAACAATGCACATGTTTGTGTGATTGTGTGACGTGCACGCACTTCCAATGCATGAAAGTTTGTGGATGTCCCGCAATCACATAGATGTGTGGACTGTCGTGTCCATCCATGATAGGTGGAGACCAATTGTAGACTAACTCTTGATTTAATGCCTCAGTAGAGTTGCAAAAAGTAAAAATGTCCACTTTAAAATTCACAAAAGTATATTTCGCATAAAATTCTTACTCTATTTAAGTATACTTTCATGCCTTCAGCTCTTGATTTGTACACCAAATCATCTATTATGTCTTAGCATACCAATTCACGGGCCGGGACGTGTAGCAGTTCAATTCATTATCTAAGTTATCCAAACGTTTTTCTAAATTCAAAATAATTGTGGAAGTGTATTTTATTGTTAAAATTTGTTTCTAAAAATTCATAATCAAAATGTCATATAAACACTAACTCATTTTTGTCTATCACATCAACTCTATATGTCTTATCAATATGAGATGACTGAAATCGTGTCTGGCTTTCATAAATATTCACTCTAAATCTTTGGTTGTTCTCTAAGATTCTAACTCTACAAGAATTCAATTCAATTTCGTCACACGAGTTCTTGAAATCTACAAGTTGAGATGCTTAAATCTGTTGTGAAGTACCTATAATATTTTGGTCATGAAATGACCGTGAGTTGTGACACCCAATAGATTTAATCTTACTTCTAAATGTAATATATCATTTTCATATAATATTTTTCACAATTATATCATAAAATATTCAAATGAATAATATAAAAGTTATCAAATAAATTTTGTGAATAAAGAGTACAGTTAACAAAAATAATCAAGATTGATATTAGTTTGCAAGTTCACACATAACAATGTGTTTTCATCACATCAATGTACAAATCCTATTTTGACTTGCATTAAAATATCAAGGATTTCTTTCATTTATTCAAAAGAGTTCTTATCACATAAGAATTTCAAATTCTAACATATAGTATTATTAATCAGGAGGTTAAAATGTATTCATGGTCTTCAAATTCGGTATATCGGGTTGTGTCGTAATCTTACGTCACTATCCTACCTAAGTCGCCTAATAACTTAATTAATGGCTTTTAATTATTTGTATGATACCAACACCATCCATAGTCTAAATTTCAAGATTCAAAAGCCAATGCACCACGCAAGCAAAGGCAGGGAACTCTCTTCCCTATTCTATCTATCAAGACAAGGATCATTTCAATCCCAATAGATCATTCATAGACCAATATACCCACTACCATTGCAAAAATCATTTTGAAGATCAAGCTGCTCATCTCGAGCCTATTTATAGAAACAATTGGTAGTGCATCAAATTCAAAGTTTAGAGATACCATGATGTGTAAATTAAGTTGTACTCGCAAGTGCACGAATCGTGATGTAGTCAGTGGGTGCAGAGTACGAGATCATTCCCACGAGGATTGGTTAGAAAATTTAAAAGAGAAAATAGTAACCAATTACAAGAACAAACACAAATTTACCACAGCAACTAACAATCTAGAATTTTGAGAACTTCTGATAAATGAGATAAATACTAACAGATAAATACTAACATAATTTAATAATTAAAGAATTAATGAAAGATAAGGATTGAGATGCTAAATCCTCCCATCGTAGGTTTATCATTTACAGAATACTAATCTGTGGATTGAGATGTGAAATCTTTAACAGATTTCTCAAAAGAAGCACTGCCCCATATACACGTGAGTTATAAAATATAGATCTGAGATCACGGAGATATATGATTAATATCCCATGAGTGTATGATTAACACTCACACATCGGACAATATTTAGAACCCAATCTCTAGGGTAATTTCCAAAGTACGATCTAAGATCAAGGTGATGTATGATTAACACCCCATAAGTATATGATTAACACCCATACCTCATATAGTGATTAGAACTCGCCACTGAGCTAAAGTCACAATATCAATCCGAAATCAAGGAGATATATGATTAACACCCCATGAGTGTATGATTAACACTCACACCTCAGATGACAGTAAAACTTCACCCCGAGATGAGTAATAATTAGGATAAAATTATTATTGCAGATCTGAAATCATAGGGCATGATTAGCTCATAGATCTTAGACTGAAATCAAATTTTATCATTTTCAATAACAATATTAGGGCCTTAAAAAGTATCTGACATCTCAATCACACATATTTATATTAATATAAATGAATACCTCGGATGGGGTTCATTAGATCCCCATCCTTAATGAAACTAGTCACACATAGTAAAAGTATATAACATGATTGAAATGTAAACCGGCATTAACATCAATATTTAAAATACCGTAAAGAGCTTTAACAATTTCCACAGAGTGCTTTCATTCCCAGTTCGTACTTGAAGGTGGATAAACGCAAGACTAAGACTTATCTTCTTTCTCAAAATGAATATTAAAAAGATAGTTAAAGAAATTGAGACTCAATGCCCTTACACTTTGAAAAGCTGAAAACTAAACAGAAGAATACAGAATGAAAACCAATCCCCGGATCCTCAGATTTTATCCTTTTAAATGGTATCGAGATCGGGCGCTTCAAATTCAAATTCAAAACTCAAATTCGGATTTGGTCGATTGATCGACTGAAGATGGTCGATCAATCGACCAAGTTAGATTTTGTTTTGAAATTTCAAATCTTCCGGATTATGTCGATTGATCGACCAAAAGGGTTGATCGATCGACCTTCCCAGATTTTCGTGAAACTCGACCCAACTCTTCAACAGATACAGCTTCAGTATTTTGGTCATAACTTTTTATCTCGAAGTTGGATTGAGGTGATTCTTGCGGTGTTGGAAAGAAGACGACAAGCTCTTCAATTTTGATGTTTTAACCTTTTCATAAATCTGATGTTTTAAAGATCAAAATTAAGCTCCAAGTCGGGATAAGTTCTGGATGATCTAAGGTAGCACGAATTTGACGTTATATTATGAACTTTTGGGTTATTTTATGCTCAACACATCTTCAGACCTTTAAATCACTAAAACTATATAAAACATATTAAATAGCTTTCATCGGGTAGCCAAATATAGGTCTTTAGGGGTGAAATATCATCATATTTTACTGCACATCATACCATATTTTCACTTTTAAAATTTAGGTTAGGATTACTGAGGCCTCTAAGTCAAGGAACTAGTGGCATAGTCTAATTTGATGGTTATCACTTCAAAAGTCTAAGATTGAACATTTCCCGACTTGGGGATTCAAAGTCCAATTCAAGCCCATATGCTCAATGGATTCTAGTTCAAATTTCCACAATATTTCCCTCAATAAGTTCAAGGTTCCAAGGTCAAGATTTCAATCAAAAGTTCAAGTCTTATTCAAGTTCAAGTGTCCAAGTCAAATTCAACTCTAGAACATATCAAAAGTCCAAGTCAAATTTCTTATGAGGTCCAATTCAATCACAAGATTCGTGTAAAGAACAAGGTCCAATCCGCATACAAAGTCTAACACAAACACAAGATCCAGGTTCAATTCACATATAAAGTCCAAGACAAATATAAGATCCAGTTTCAATACAATGTCTAGTTCACAGATGAAGTCCAATTCAATCCACTATCCAATTCAAATAAAAAGTTAGGATTTTTGCAGTTACCCCACTAAGATATGTCGTATTTAAACTCCCCCCTGTGTTTCACATGTTTACACCGCGTTCCTTGCTTTTGAGTTTCCTTTGCATTTTGCTCCCTACATAGACGAATCAATCGATGCCTATTATAAAACAAAACTTTGACTGTCTGGAATCAGATGATGGAGTTTCACCACAATTTTCTACCCAATGAATCTTGAGATCACGAGTCTACCATCAGACGGTCAGATTTTCAGTCACTTATCCAAGAATCATGTTTGATGTACACCCACGATCATGATCGGTTTTTGTATTATATGTGACATCTCAAAAAATCTTGATCTCCAAACAGGTCTGATTTCGTGTGATATTGACCGTTAGATAAGTAACCGTACATCAATGTGCGGTGTACCGGCTTAACACCCAAAGGATGTCTTTGAGTATAATAGCAAATGGATAAGAGATTTCCATTGTTTGCTTTATTTGTTTGTGAAAGTAGAAAGGAAGGAGAACCTAAATTCCTCCTCCCAACCTTCTTGTGTGAGTCAACCGTTGATCGCGCCATACACGATAGATAAAGTAAAGAGTAATGTGTGCTTAAGTAGAGAGTTGTCGTAGGCTTTGTTTTGAGTACGGTTGTTGGAGGAATCCACATATTTTGCTCTGAAACCCTCCATGGCAACTACTCTTGAAAAGTGTGTGATTGATCAAGGAATGGTATGTGAGGTGTGTTAAATTTGTGTCAAGTAACAATGCTAAGTTTTGGTGAATGTGTGCTTGAATTGGATAAGTATAAGATACAATTTTGGGGGAAAAAAATGAGACAAGAAAGAAGAACCCGTATGGCTAACAAATAAAATCGATTTTGGCAGGACAGAATTGTGAAAAGTTTATGGAGAAACTGATCGATCAAAATAAAATTCGATTGATCGATTTTAGAAACCGATCGATCGATTTGTGAACCGATTGATCGGATTATCAGATAGAGAAAAGTAAGTTTTATGGAGAAGCCAGTCGATCGAAATGGAATTCGATCGATCAATTTTAGAAATCGATCGATCGATTTGTGAACCGATCGATCAGATTGTTCAGACAGAGAAATGTGAAATTTCTGAAGAAACCGATCGATCGATTTGGGATTCGACCAATCGATTTAACCTGTTTCTGAGCTCTTTTTATTTTTGGTAAAAGGACTCAGGGAGACTTAAGGACTTCCTATTTTTCATCACTTTTGACGTATAGGATATAAAATTATTATATTCTAGGTGTGATCATGGGTCCGTGATAGGAGGGCTATCTTGAGAAGAGAAAATTCTCGTTTAGCTTTGAGTTGAGGTAGGAAAAATTTCATACTATATGCATTTGATACAACTAGCATGAATGTTATGATATGAAGAATATGAATGTGAAAATCATGAATTTTATTATTTAATAAGCATGACCTTTGTACATGGATTCCAACCATGAAAACATGTGTGTGTGAGCAACTT
Organism: Chloranthus sessilifolius; assembly: GCA_021018995.1. NCBI lineage: Eukaryota > Viridiplantae > Streptophyta > Magnoliopsida > Chloranthales > Chloranthaceae > Chloranthus > Chloranthus sessilifolius. Next base: position 137,169,475 of record CM037588.1, on the reverse strand, counting down.
GTACAGGGACTCAAACATGAAAGTTATATGTGTGCGTGTGTGAACTCCAAAGGATTTGTTCGTGTGTGTGTGTGTGTGTGAACTTTGAGATTCTAAACTTCAAAACTAGTTATGAAATACTATATTTCACAGTAATAAACTATAAGTTAGAATTCACACTTTGATTTAAAGTTCATGTGAAACGAACCCCTTGTGCTCCGATACGACGGGATATCCGTTCATTCTTATTGATTTGCGGTAAATTTTGTCTGGCACAAGTCTCCCTCATACGAAAGGGCTTGGGCACTATAAAAGTGATTCATTGAACGACAATGGTTGGGGTTCCCATCGAAATATGTACGACTCTCAATGCTCTATATGTTTGAGATTGTATTTAAGTAATCAGTTTAAGTTTTCTTTGTGTGATGAGAAAAGATTTAGAATCGTGCGATCAAGCTTTGAAATCTGTATTTAAGATCAGTCTTATTTAAATTCCAACACTTTAAATTGTGAGTTTTAATTTAAAAAGCATGTTCGAAATATGTCATGAGATATAAGTGTGATGTGATAATATGTATGCTATTGATGTTTTCCTATTGAGCTTAAGTTGTTAGCTCATGCCTCGACTATACATCACAGGTACAAGTGTAGATGCGAGTACTGAGGACCTTGATCTTGAGGACTCAGAATACGTTATAGAGGAGGAGACTGAGCCCCCTCCAAAGGAGTTTTTCTGATCGTTTGGAAGACTAGTCAGATTAGATTTTTGTGGTTTGAGTGGATTAGGCTTGGCATGTCCAGCCAGTTTTTGTTAGAAATTCAGAACTCATATAATTATGATATACATTATTTTGTGAACCATGTTTCGGTGATGGTCGGTCATTACCGGTGGTTCGTTTCGATTCTTTTGCTTAGGTAGTTTTGTATGGGATTAGAACCGTCATTTTGTCTTACTTATAGAAATAGAAATTTCTCTGTTTATTTATGATAAGTCTATTTGTTTAGTTAGAAATAACTGCTTTGATTTTTACCTTATGTGGATGTACCAAGTGTTCAGTAGTTCGGGGATTGCCTTTAACAGCGGTCTGACGACATGGGTTTTTGGGTTCGAAAATTAGGGTTGTCATATTATCTATCATATGAAATTAATATCTGAAAAGGCTGATGGTAACCTTATGATCTCAAGATTCATCGGGTAAAATATTATGGTGAAAAATGATCTCCATCATCTACGTCATTGCAGTCAAAGTTTAGTTTTTTAATTGTCAACGGTTGATTCGTTCGTCACACCCCCAACCCTTGGCCTCACACGTCGGGCGACTCTCGCGTCCCGCACATTCCGATCCACGAGTTAGGTCGACATGACATACCTTGATTATCGGTGTCTAATATTGATACTTTCTCCCAAATTGGAAAAAATATAGAAAGTTCATTTATTATGAAAAATCTCATTTTCTTAACCTAATCGATTTCCAAATTCGATTATTCATTTATTAGGAAAACACAAGTTTTTTCAAAATTTTTATTTTTTGCAGAAGACAAGTTAAAACAAAAGTATGCACTGTTTCGATTAAAAATATTTTCAAAGCCTAATATTTACAATGAGTGTGACAGCCAGAATTTCTGCATCCAGAAATCCGTGCCATCAGGATCATACTCTGGATGATCCCCGGGACAAATCATAAGTGTCTGCCTGTAAAGCGGAAGCCAAGCAGACACCACCCAACAGTGGTAGATCGAGTCAGTCATTTGTCAACGCATTTAATCATAAAGAACAATAATTATAAAACAATTAATTCTATATTAACCAAAGAAAATGCATTCTCAAAAAGGAACTAAAAAGAACCATTGGTGATGGACATCCATCACCCAAACAATGGTTCCCAATAGTGGTTTCGAATAGAATGCGTAAATAATACAATAAGTAATCTTACTAAAATATACACAAAAGTAGCCACCTGGCACACAATAATCCAAATGGACAAAATATCAGACATCGGACACCGATTCTGCTACGGATAGAACTCGTCCCAATGTCCTGCCTCCTTGTCTTCCGCTCACCGGTCAGCCAGTCTGGTCACTCGATGCCTAAAATTTATTTAGAAAACAGGATGAGCTACATCTTAGCTCAATAGAAGAATTCCAACTAAATGAATTAAATATGCAAATCATGCTATCTCATAACAGAAATCAAATCAGAAACGTACAATCATGACGAATCAAACTAAAAGCTGAGATTTTATGCAAGAAATCAGATGTTATGCAAATATATTATCAGAGTACTTAAATTGTGTGTATTTAACTTAAGAAACTCCTGTGACTATATAGCACGGAGTAAACAGGAATGTCCGATAGGAAACCCCAACCAATCGTCGTTCACATGAACAATTTTGAAAGTGCAATAATGCCTCATCTATGGAGTGCAATTGCGCCGAGGATTGAAAGCAGGTGCACAAGTGTGCCAGGCATCGGATATACTGGCCGTTGGGGATCATCTGGTTTAAATCATCAAATCACATACATATATACCTCACATCGGATAGCGTAATCGTAAATGTATTTGAGGATATAATTTAGAAGTAGAATCAAAGATGGCAGGAATCTATGATATGCATACATGCTTGTTAAAAACAGAAATCAGGGCACAGATATAAAATAAACATGAAATCATACTCAAAAGCAATTTAGGTTGTTTTCCCCTACCTAAGGTCACTTTATCTTCTAAGCAAATCCAAAGCCTTTTCAATGAGGTTTGATCCTAGACCATAAACATAGCACTTTAAGTGTTAGAGATGTCGTAAAGTTAACCGACATACAATGTCCGGTGTTTAATCTATAAACCAAAATGAACAAAAGCGGTGATTGATCGATCACCTCTCTTATTGATCGATCAATACCCCTTGTTGATCGATCAATACCTCTCATTGATCGATCACCACCCTCTTAGCTCTCTTTCTGCAACAAGCCAATTGATCGATCAATACACCTTATTGATCGATCACCTATCATCATTGATCGATCAATACACTCATTGATCGATCAATAACCTCTCTCCTACTCACATTTAACACAACTTAAATTGATCGATCACCACTTGGGTTGATCGATCAATGCCTCCTGTTGATCAATCAATGCCCTCATTGATCGATCACCAACCCTTTTTCAAAAATTCCCACCTTCTGTTCTCATTAACTATTTATACAGATTGATCGATCAATGCCTTCATTGATTGATCAACACCCTACAGTGATCGATCAATACTTATGTTGATCGATCACCTAATGTCATTGATCGATCACTCTCTTGTTGATCGATCAATGCCCTCATTGATCGATCAATACCCAAATTGATCGATCAATGCCTTTCGGGCATTGAACTTCCAGAAGTTTGGGGTTTCTGTTCCCCCATTCTGTCTTATATAGATTGATCGATCAATGCCTTCATTGATCGATCACCAATTGTCATTGATCGATCAATACACTCATTGATCGATCAATAATGACAGGAACTTTGTCATTAATGGAGTTCATCTCCAGCCCTATTTTTCCTATTTCTCTTTAATGGTTCTCAACAACCATTATTACAACATCAATGCCCATACCTGGGCATCTCATTCGCCCCTATTTAAACACACAGACTCACCTTTGTTTGGGCCCTTACGGGGTTTCGGCAAATCGATTCGAATGAGGGTTTCGGATCTAGCTCTCGGAGTTTATCGTCGCTACGGCTCGGATAAGTTGATGCCCAGTTCCCTTTCAACCCTTAAGACCGTACACACTCTTAAACTAGTTGTGGAGTGTCCTATTTCATCTCTCCATCCTCTATCTCGGACAACGTAGGACCCCGGGTACCACTAACCCCGTTTTCTCAAAGAACACTCTCACAGACCAACCTAACTACAGATTTCTCAGCTTTTAGAGCAAGGGGAAGAAGGAGAAGAAGAAGAACTCTCTCTAGGTCTCTCCTTCCTTCTCTTATAAGCTAATAAACAGATATTTCTGTTTTCCCTTAGTTTACGTTCCGGTGTGGAGCACGAGCACGGTCGCTCCGACGCAACGTGCTACATTGACCCTTTACACAACTCAGACTTAAACGAAAATGCACATGCGAACTCATCTGACCATGGTGCAACCTTATCTTAACTAATATTAATTCTTAATTTTTAAATCGGTCTCGATTTTCGTGCCGGGCACGTAGATCGAAACAGTTAGGTTCGTGTTCTAGATTTCAGGGTTGTTACAATGAGACCAGTGGTTTTATAAAGTAATAAATCGAACTAGTCTTAAACAAAAGTAAGACAATTGTACAAAGTCAAAATCTAGTGTAAGTGTCATGTGGTTCGTCCACGTATGTGTTGGTAACTCCTTAGATAAATTGAGTTAAACACTTCAACTTGATGGATCCCTCTAAATCTTTACCCGACCGCTTAATTTAGCTATGACTGGGCGACATCTATCCTATCTCTGAATTTATTTTCATGAAACGACGTAAGCGGTGAAGTTTAATAAAGTATTGGCTAGATTTATCAATACAATTCTAGTAAATTCTCATAATTCAGTATGTGTTTTTAGTTAAATTTCGTTGGTTACCTATTTGATCAATAATATAATATCCTTGTATCTCGGCTCTAAATCTATCAATATATCAAATAATGACTCATTAAGCACTAATGAGAAAATGACGATAATGTTCAAGGATCCGTTCGATACTAAGTGATCATTTAATTTCTCATTTTCAAGACATGATCAATCATAATTTCCAATTATCAACATCAATAAAGCAATGTCAAGTTTGATTTTCAATCATCTATTCTATCAATATAAATTTTACAATTGTCAACAATAACATATCAAATTCAGTTACCAATCTACCATTCAAACAATGTAATCAAGAAGTATCAGGTTGCTTCATTGCAATTTAATCATGGTTTATTCATTTAAATAATTTTTCAGTTATATCACAATAGAATTAACAATATTAGGTAATTAATTTAATGTAGTTGGTTTGATGATTTATTAATATTTTATATTTATTTCAGTGTGATACTAAACACCAACCATGGTTTGATATCAATATCAATTGCCAATGTCGCGTATGCAATGGCTGACACTCTTCACTATTTAGTCAATCAAGATAATGATCAATGGCTAACGAGACCCAGTCCTCAACTAATATTTCAAACTCGTCTGAATATGAGTCATTGCCCGTTCGCAATAACAATGGTCAACTTTGTGAGGTTCAATAATCAATATAGTATCATCTTTTCACTTTCGAGTTTTCAATATTCGTTATCAGTAAATCAATATTCATGGTTTAATAGTTCATTCAATGTTCAAGATTCAAGGTTCAATATTCAATAATTCTATGTTCGATAATAACATCGATATTCAATATTCAATGTTCAATATCTGATTCAATAATCGGTATTTAATGTTTAATATTCGATATTCAATAATCGGTATTTAATGTTTAATATTCAATATTCAATAATCAGTATTCAATTCAATAATCGGTATTCATTGTTCAATATTCGATATTCAAAATACATCAGATATTTAATAATTCAATCAATCTTCGGATTCAAACCCAATCAATGTCGAAAATCAATGATTCAATTGGTGTTCGGGTTCAAATATCGATTTCAAATCAAGTATTCAATGTTCAATATTCGATTCAATAATCGGTATTCATTGTTCAATATTTGATATTCAAAATACATAAGATATTTAACAATTCAATCAATTTTCAGATTCAATCCCAATCAGTGTCGAAAATCAATGATTCAATTGGTGTTCGAGTTCAAATACGAGTTTCAATCAATATTGGGTTCGGATTTAAATACGAGTTCCATTAAATATCGGTTTCAAATCAAGTACGAGTTTCAATCAATTTCGGGTTTATATTCAAATACGGGTTTCATCAAATATCGGTTTCAAATCAAATACGAGTTTTAATCAATATCGGGTTCAGATTCAAATACGAGTTGTATCAAATGTCGATTTCAAATCAAATATGAGTTTCAATCAATATCGAGTTCAGATTCAACTACGAGTTCCATCAAATATCGGTTTCAAATCAAATACGAGTTTCAATCAATATCAGGTTCATATTCAAATACTATAATTCAACAATTCAGTCAAGTTCCATATCCAATTCAATCAGTCTGAATCGTAGGATCTATCACATTTATCACTGCAAATATTTTGATCTCATATATACATAATAGGATCACTAGGCATACTAATTTCCTGAATCAGTTTACACTATACTTAGTGTTGCCATAATGTAGAGTCCACAGAGGACTTATATTTCATAAATATTTTAGTAGAGTTATAGAATAGGTCTATCTCTCCAATTGTTTCAAACAAATCATTAAGGCAGAGTCAATGTCAGTCACTGGTTGCACACGGATAGTGTGTAACCATATTTTCTACCAAAATGGATAAATTGATGATCTATTTAGGGTCATCTATTTTAGAGTTAGTCAAGCTTTGACTAGGACTTTGATATTACAAAATTAATTCTCTTATCTCATATCCAATAATTTCCCTTAATTTCTCATAAGGTACTAATTTAGGTGGGTGTCCATTTAATTTTGATTAGGTATCGTTAGTTGGCGCATACCGGTTTAATAATCAGGGGCACTAAGTCCTAATAGTTCATTACTTATGTCGGGCCTCTTGTTGGGTCCATTGGTTGGGTCAATTTTGGATCTTAAGTTTAATTTAAATACTAAGATTTCGAGAGAGTATAGTGTAAAACTCTCCTATATTTTCACAGGTGTTCGTAACAAAGGAACCACCTGATTAATGAGGATATCTTATCTTTATTTGATTCATCATTGTCCATTTAAGCCTCACAAGTTGGGCCAAATATGATCTTATTTACAATCAATTCGGGTCTTAAAGATATCTTCACAATTTTCAATGTGGGTGATTTTAGTTTTCAATGGGTGCCATTAGTAATGGCCCACAAAGCTTTCAAATAGGGACATTAGGTCCCAACTATTTTATCAATTGCCTTAGAATTCATATATCGGGTCACTCCGGGTCCTACATTGAAAGGGGTTCAGTTTCCTAGGGAAATTTACATTTTAAGTGTAGGTGCTTCAAAATTTTGAGCGGTGCTAATAGCAGGGGCCCACTCAATTTTTAAACAAGGACATCATGTACTATATATTATCTTGAACCATTTTCTTAGGCCCATTGGTCGGGCCCGATCAAGTTTCTAGACCCTAATTGGTCTAATTTCAAGAATCTAAGGGTCCATTCTCAGTCAAACTTGTCGTCAACCATCTAGTATTTTAACCAAGGGTCATCAGTAGTTATCGAGACCAAAACATTGATCATCGGTGATCTCTATGCCACGAGACTCAAGGGAAAGTAAAGATTTTGACTCTATCCTTTCAATACTAGTTATTTTACTAAGGGTTTCGGACCCTTGGTCAGTAATCGGGTCACTATATTCAACTCCGATTGAGTTTTCTAGTGATTCAAAAACTCAGTGAAAGAGGACTGAAGCCTCATCTTTCACAAGTAATGGCATTCAAAAATAAGATTAGACAAGATCATGGCCATTGATTTTTAGAACGGATTTTTGATCAATTGTATATCAGGTCAGACCTCCAAGTTTCCGGTAATCTGGCAGTAACTTTCATTTTCGATATTGAAATGAGGCGAATTAGAGGTTGTTGGAAAGCTCTTTAAGTTATTTATGATATATTTATATATTTATAATACTAGAAATGTCGGAATCATGATGGAATCAGGGCCATCTGATCAAATGTCCAACAATAGTCATAGTGTGTGCTATTTGACATAGTTTCGTACCCTCATTTTTCGGGTTTCCTATTCGTCAAATCCGATCAAGTCGGAGGTTGTTCTTTTAGATGAAATTAATATATTTATAACTTCATTTCCTAAAAATTTATAGAATTTGTGGGGTCACTTTGGCCCATGAAATAATAGCTCTAACTTGGGTCATTTTTCTGGCCATCTTGACTTTTGGGCCTTCTAAGGGTCAATCTTTGACTTGGTCAACTAAGGTCGACCATTAGGCATCTTGATTTTAAATCTCGATTGATTTTTCAAGTGATTCTAAAACTCAGTGGAAGATGACTGATGGTTTCATCTTCCATAAGTGACAACACAAAAAATTTAGATCATATTTTATCAGGACCATTAATTTATAGAACGTATTTTTAATTAAATCGCTCATCAGACCAGATTTTAAAGCCTCTGATAATCAGGCCATAACATCTATTGTCGATATTCGAATAAGATGGATGAGAGCTTGTTGGAAAGCTCTCAAATTTTTATAAAATATTTATATGTATTTATATCACTAAAAATATTGGGATTGTGATGGAAATAGAGCCATTTGATCAACTATCCAATAGTAGTCACGAAATGTGCCACATAGAATGAATTTACGCGTTCTTGAATTCCAGATTTTCTACCGGACAAATGAAATTGAATCAAAATCTAAAATTTTATACAATGATAATACGTTGATAAAGATTCATCCTTAATTTTTTAGGCAAATTCATATCAAGAGATTCACAACCTCAATCTCAGCCATATTTCTGGTACATTGTACAAGGCAGATCTGCACAATTTCACCTTTAAATTTGTGCTGATAAAATTACAGTGAATCAATACCTCAAATTTTATAAGGATGATCTATACTTATATATGTACGTCCTTAATTTTTTATAGAAATTTTCTAAGCCTAGACAGTGGTCAGATTGTAATCATTAAATCAGTCAAAATCATAGTTTTTGTATATTTAAAATAGTGACTATATTCATCAAAATTTAGTTATAAATCACACACCATCCAATTTTTTGATCATCAAAGTATTAGATATTTGATTTATATGAAATATAAATGTACCATATATTATTATCACTCTCATCAAGGCATCTTAACTATCAAAATTAATTAAATCAATTTAATCGGGTTAGTAAACCAATCTATATATTATATAACATCTATCACCATTCCAATCAATCATAAAAAGAATATCAAATACATCATGATTTTTACAAATTTTAAATGCCATCTAACTCATGGAAAATTCAAACTTCTAATTGTAACTAATCACACCATGACAAGAAACATTAAAGTATGTAAATCTGTTAATTTCTACAACAAGAGATCTTGTGTGGTGGATTCTACACCATCCGATCATCTTAGGACTTTGAGAAGTGTTGTTTAGTGGGCATGCATGATCATGTGGATCATATCCATAGTCATCTAACACCATAAACCTTAATGCAAAAGCTTTACTCATAATATTTCAAAAGAAATTTTGAAAAGAAACCAAAAGAATAGAAATATTTGCAAAAATTCACTAGAGTTTGTAAAAACAATATAAACTAATACTTTACTTTGATCCCCAAGCTATCATATGCTAGTTTGATCAAATTTGTGTGATGGAAAGGACTGGGATGAGGTTCAATCTGATATATGTGGTTCTAGGGTTGGTGGGGAGTGGCTTGATGGTGTTGGATCATAGTTTCAATGATTGCATTGAGAGGGAAAAGACTAGAGGAGAGAAGGGCTCTAATGGAGTGTTTGGAGGAAGAAGAAAATAAAATGACGGATTTCAAGATTTCAAACCTGTGCTATCGACGATCCTCCGACAGCCCCAAAGCTTAGCACGGAACATTGGTATAACAAGCATAATTTAATAAATAAAGAAATTAATCTCATAAAAGCGAAAAACGTTAATATGCCCAACTGGCATATTCAAAAGACAGTTCTACTTTCATGCCACTGCATGAACAGAGAACCGACCCGAACCATCGGTGATAATCAGATCACCCTAGATGGTTCGCAAAAAGAATAATCTAGTTTAATTACATTGTTTCAAAAATAAAGGCTTGACATACCAAGCTGCACTAATCTGTTCACAAAACTGACTCTCTATCAAAGTGCACAATAGAGTCACCTAGAAGAAGTCCTCGGGAGGAGGCTCCAACTCGTCTCCAGGTACGTAATCCGAATCACCCGGATCCACGTCTCCCGAAGCCTCCGTTGCTGCTATCAGTAGACCTGCGACGTTTAGTCTAAAGGGTGAGCTACATCCTAACTCAATAGGGAACAACACAATGAACATATAAATCAAAACTCACATATATTCCATGATATTCAAAGCATGATGAATCTATGCATTTGCTAGAAAACCAATTAAAAGCAGATGATTTACACTCAATTTACTGGTAAGTTGCATGTATTACATTACTGTTGATTTAATCATGAATGACACTGAACAGGCCTAAAGAAAAACTTAAATCTTCAACTTAAGTAATCCCCGAGCAATATAGCATCGAGCCCCGATGAGATACCCTTCATCGTCATCTAATTAGACAGTTGTAAAAATGTATTCCCTGGGAATACGACCCAAGCCCCTTTCTCACTAGGCGGCGGGGTTAAATATTACACAACATCCCTGGGATGTACTTACCGTCACGGATAAACCTCCGTGCTGATGTACGGATTCGCCGCCGTACCGGTCACGGATATCCTGTCGCGTCAGTCGTGGGTATCCCGCCACATCGGTGGGGTGTCCTCCAAACCTCAAATAATAAAAATAACATGTGTTTTACATATAGTTGTTCACCGTGTAAGTGTGCTATCTTATATCAGTTAGGCCTCACCAGTAATTATTCAATCACATGTATACATTCTTGGGATGTATACATACCCACATCACACCTGATGCCTTTATTACTTTCTCATCCCCTAGGGATGTCTCAATCTCATTAGATTACTGATTCTCAATCACTTGCATCACACAGATGCCCTTATCACATTCGTGGTGTCACACACACACTCATTTTCACAAAGTTTTTCATGATTTAAAACAACTTCAATTTAATAATTATATAACTATATACATACTCTTGAAATTAAAGTACATGTTCAAGGTGTTCCCTACCTCAAGTCTTTGAAATTCCTAGTATCAAGGTCCCATGCGGCTCCTTGTGCTCATGATCATACGTACCACCTATGGTACAACATAACACATATAACTCATCACTAAAGATGTAACAAAGAAGGTCCAAGACCCTCCCTGAATCTCAAGGTCAACTAAGAAGTTAAGTAAATTGTATGCACCGATTGATTTCTAAAATCGATTAATCAAAACCAAAATCGATTAATTGATTCTCAAAATTGATTAATTGAGATTCAAATTCGATTAATCGATCCCAAATCGATTAATTGAGGTCTGTAACATAAAGCAATCGATTCTTAAATCGAGTAGTCGAGATCTCAAAATCGATTAATCAATCCCAAATCGATTAATCGAAATCCCAAATCGATTAATTGAAATCCCAATTCGATTAGTCGATTTCCCCAGATTTCATTTCTCCAGTGGCTGGAGCTTCCCAGTCGATTAGTCGATTTCCAAATCGATTAATCAAAATTATTTTCGATTAATCGAAATCGGGCCTTCATGACTTTTCAACTTCTCAGACCAAATCGATTAATCGATTTGGCCAGACTCAGCCCCCTTTTCGAGTTGTTCTTCCAAATCCTTCTCAAATAATTTTCTTTCTTTTTCTAAGCCTTTATCCTATGATTTTAAATATTCTTGACCACCATTAAACTTCTACAATCTATGCCTTTAATTTAATAAAATTTACCTCAATCAATTCTCAATTTGATTGGATCAAGAGGTTGGAAAGGCTAGGGTTTCAGCTTTGTCTCTAGCGGATCCCTCACGTCGAATCCGGCCTTAAATGCTCGAATCTCCTCTTGGCTTGCATTCACTCCTTGCTCAACAGCCCCTCTTTACTTCTCTCCCTCTCTCTTTCTTCTTAACTCTCTTCAACAACCAAACAAGAGTAATTTAGGGTTCTTTAACCCTTTTATACTCATTTTCCATGTGTTGAGCACATACACCTCAGATGGGTGTATGTGGTTCCAGATTTCACCTCACACTCCACACGCTTGCATTAATTTCACATCACATCCGTTCATCACTCATCGAGTCAACTAGTGGACTCCTACTTGGTCAAACCTACGACCTGTCGGGCACAAATCCCGAGGTCATTGTTTAACGTAATTTTTCGGGTTATTACAAGAGGAGTCCTATGAATTTCGATTTTTACAATGAGTGGGGGGACAAAGACTTCCAATAGCTTGCAAAGTGTTCCTTTTTACTTTCCAAGCATCCCTCTCTCTCTCCTCTTTCCTCCAAACTCTCATGCACATGGTATACATGAGACCATATGGGCTCACTTCACATCCACTCATTTGGTCTTATCTTATCTTTTACTTATTTTTTGACTCTCAAATCTAGTGAATGGATACTTTTAATCTTGTGGTGCATGTGTAAAAATTCATCTTTCACTTAGATTTTTCTAAAGTTTTTCAATAGTTTAAGGTGAGGTCAAATTAAGTAAACTAGATGTGTGGCTAGGATGTGCTCGAGATTAGCAAATTTCAAAATTTTAATTTGAAAAATTAGATAAATTAAGTACAAATGCCTTTGGGCTTCTTTACTAATTAAAAAATTATCATTGCTTCATGCAATGCACATATATAATGTCTAAAATGTTAGTGCATCTATTCTTTTAGAATTTAAGGGTCCATATTTGATTTAAAATATCGATCATCATCGGGATGATCATCAAAATCTAAATCATTGATGATGATTTTCACATCAACACCTAGGCTCAGTCCTAATTCGGGCCAATTCTCGAATTAAGGTCAATCAATAGTAATTTCGGGCTTCTCATGGGATGTGAGATGTAGTGTGTGTTTTACTTAATTACTAACATACCCAATTAAATAAAAGAGGTGCCCTATGTACTATCCCATTAATCTACAAGTGCTTAACATTTTTTGATAGACCTGACCTCGGAAAGTCACCTGACACAATCATATCTCATCAGGTCTCAGCCAATTAGTTAGCTGACACAAAATTTGAGGGGCAGGTGTTATATCGTCACTATAGGGGGGGAATGCAAAGGAAACACAAAAGCAGGGTTTACAATGTAAATATGTGAAACACGGGGGACGGAGTGTAAATAAGACATATCTTAAGGGTAAATTCAAAAATCACTAAAAAGGTTAATTCAAATGCCAGATCTAGTTCAAATAGAAGGTTTAATTCAAATACTATCAAATACTAGATCAGGGATAAAGAACTAATTTCAATTCAAATACTCGATTCAGTTCGAATACAAGTTTTAAAATACCAGATTCAGTTCAATTACTAGGTCAAGGTTCAAATACAAAGTTACAAAGTTCAGTTAAATACTAGGTTCAACTTTAGATACAAAGTTCAATCACATACTAGATTCAGTTCAAATACCAAGTTTAATTCAATCATTGGATTGAATTCAAATACCAAGTCTAGATTTAAATATAAAGTTCATTTCAAACACTCGATTCAATCCAAATACCAAGTCCGATCGAGTTTAAATACAATGCCTAAATTAAAACAAAATCAATTTAATGCTAGGTCTATCATAGTCAACAACCCAATTACCTCCTTAATTATGATTCATTGGTTGGTATATCTGAGTTCAAGTTCAGTGGATGAGCATATGCCTATCGCATTCTCATCTCATAATGATCTTCGGCATCATTGTTCTACGTCAATCTATCATATCAAAAGTATCTTTCGAAAGAATACCAATCAAGTCTATCTCATTTAAAGCCGACGAGGTCCTTAACTGATGTCTCACATTAGTGCCTAAACTCCCCACTCCCCACCTGACTAAAGGTGGTTCCTATTCAGAAGTTAAACTTATTCAAGGTCAAACTCAACATATATCTTTCGACAGAGTACCAATCAACTCTATCTCATTCAAAATCAATGAGGCCATTAACTGATGTCTCACATTAGTGCTTAAACTCTGATACCATCTGACTATAGATGGTTCAGATTCATGAGGAGTTAAAACTTATTTAAGGTCAAACTCACCATCTGGCTCAAGATGGTTAATTCATTACCTCTCAAGCTCTTAGAGCTAATTAAGGTGCCTCTTAAAGTAAAGATTCAAAGGTCAAATTTTTCTACAAATTAATTCTCTCGGTTATTCCAAAGCTGAGCTGTTGTTCAAGATTATCAATGATTCAATACTCCAAGGGTTCATATATGAAAACTTAAAAGAGTTGAGTTTTCATCAATTCAAGGTCAACCTAGCAAACACAAGTTCATTCAACCCATCACATTCGTAAGGTCGTCAAATATGAAAACTTTTGTTGCGTACATGACCTTACACTGGTCAATAGTTTGGTCAATCTTAGTCAACCCAGGGTCTTAATTGGTCACCCTATGATATGAATTCACATGGACTATTTCCACAAGCTGGCCTCAAGGGGGACGAGGGCTTTCACTTGCTTTTACCACTTCGGGTGCAATTAACAAAAATATCAAGGCATTTATGGCATATGTATGGTCAACTTATGGTTCTAACATTTCACCAAAAGGATATACTACTATGCAATGAATTAATACTTGTTAGGTCATCTCATCATGATCCATTTCAACTCCCAACTAATGTTTAGAATTTATTTCGGAGGTGTGTATTAGCCAGCCAATACAGAGTATATGTATCTTTTATATTGATATAAATTGACATATATCGACATATTAACTTTTTATTTTTTTTAGAAAAGTAATAAAATAATAATGAACTATAAAAAAATATTAATAATTATGATATATATAGCTTATACTGATAGAAGTAAATAGTATATTGAATACCTCAGCTACTATATGCCCATTTTGTTATAAGCTAATTTATTATAACACTCTTAATCTGATACAAGTATTATCACTGGCAGTATATTAATTAAATCATGTTCTCACCACATTATGTGCAAGGTTTTCAAACTAGTTTAAACGGCTATATCAGCTGATTAGATGTATGATGTATAACTATATAGGGTTGGAAGTAATAAATCATCCCCAGTTTTCCATTTTTGAAGTTTTAAAAAAGAATATGAAAAAGTGTTAAATGACATTTTTTATAATTTCTTAAGCTGAAAATCGCCCTATATCCAGCAAAACCCATCCATATGTCAAGTATATAATGCCAATTTTGTGCATAGGAAAACCTGATAAAACATGGTATGGTTATATGTTTTACCATAAATTTAGTTGAATGAGATTTTTTAAGGGTGGTAAATGGATTATCCCTTTTTACTATAAAACTCCAAAATAGATTATGAACCTCTCCCTTGAGAATTGTGGTAAAACGTGGTATGGTAAAACCTGGCCGGCCTAATCATCTCTCTCTCATCATTTTTTGTAAAGCACAAATTTTTTTTACTCCATTTTACTTAGGGCTATCAACGGGTTGAGTCGATCCGATACCCGACACGATTAGACTTGATATTTTACCGGGTCGGGTACCTAAAATTGACTTGTCGGGTCAGGTCAACCAATAGATTTGTCAGATCGGGTATTTACCAAGCCGGGTCAACCCAATCTGACCCGACCAATATTTTATACTTGAAATATTATAAAATAGGGGTTTTTTATTAGATCGGGTCGGTTTTTCGGATTGGACGCCAGGTCGTGTCAAGTTCTCGGGCTCGGTCAGGTTTGCTTGTGTGCACTATCGTGCCGTGTCGGGTCAAGTGCACCATCGGGTCGGGCGTAGATACGTTTTTTGTCTGGCAGCTAAAACTTTGACTCACCCTGATTCGATCTGTTGACATCTCTAATTTTATTGTGTTTTCTACACACTAAATTTTGAATATTCCTTCATTTCTCACACAAATAAATTGGTATCCAAACAGTGATAAGTATGATAAAATATAGGATTCTTGCATATTACTATGTATTCTTACATATTAGGAATACGTGATAAAATGGGGTAAAAGTTGAACAACTTTACTCAATTTTACCCAGTTCTATCCAAACAGCCTTGATGAAGTAGCTCGAATATAATACATGTTGGCCCGATATATGAACCCTTGGTTGGGCGTTAGACATTATGCTGTTCGTTAGGGCTTTCAATGGATCGGGTCGTGAGAACTTTTGGCTACCCGTTGGGTAAAGGTCATAGGCCGACCAGATTGGGCACGCCGACTTAACTAAATGCGCAAGGGTACAACGCGACCAGACCTGAAAAACGTAACCCACCTTGATTAAATACGTCTATTTTTCTTGAGTTTACATGTAAAACGTTAGGTTGACCTGACCCGATCAAAGCCAATTGTTGCTCGACTTGACCCGAAGGTCGGGTGGGGATGCTCATGCCGGACCCGAACCCGACCTGCTGACAGCTCTACAGCAATGGCCCACACATCGACGGCGACCCAAAGTTAAACAAATTGGTCCAAAACAACGAACACGGACAGGTGGAGGCGTACGGCACACACTTCGGGTCTGCTAGTTTTCACCTTCTTCATATTCCCGCCAACGCGCTCGTCTTCCGTTCTGCGTTTCTCAGTTTTTGTGGGCTGCAGAAATTTGGATTTTCTACGATCACAGCAGCTAAAAGGTCCTGCCGCTCATCTCATTCGATTGCTATTTCAAATTGTTTTTTTTTAAAAAATAAAAAATATTTTTCATTCAACTCTAAGCTCATCAATTTTAGGGTTTCTCCTACGTTCCTGTTCTTCATTTCGATCTTTATCTCAGTTACTTTTTTGGCTATCAATGCAGGATTTAACAGAGTAGAGGATTCAGGACATGGGAGACTCAAGGTAAAGCCTAATTTAGGCACTTAAAAATTTATTTTTATTTATTTACATTTTTTGAGTTGATTCTTGTTCGACAAGAATAGCTTCAGATTGCACTTTACAGTGCTAATATGAATAAAAGATAATTAGGTTATATGTTAGTAAATCATTTTATATAAGCAGACCTTAAGCCATTTTTTTTGTTTGGGTAGCTCTTTTAGCACCTACCGAATTACTGAGGGCACCTATATGGAGATTGTTTTTGTCCCAATCTTCCACACCAACGTTCCTAAAGTCGTTGGGCAGGTCCGAGCGGTTGGATGAATGTTTGGGCAGAAGTCGCCCGGTGGCACTCAGGCGGGCATTCAGGCGGGCGCTCTAATATATATATATATATATATATATGTATATATATATGAGGAAAATGCGCCTGGGCGTAGGGATATCTCTGCTCCTTTTGATACAGGATAATGCCTTTTGTGTGAAGTGATGGGTGGCATGGGCCGACTTTAGTAACTAGGGTTAAACTTTTAAAATATTTTAAAAGTTATATTCCCTTTCAACCGTTATTCTTGACTTTTTTAGAAGTCTCTTTCTTTTCTCTCTCTTCTCTCCCTTTTTCCAAGAACGTGTCATACTTACTTTTTCAAGTATATTTTACTCAGAAAATGTGGGCTATTAAGCAAAGCGCAGCACCTCGGTAGTAAGTAGCGACACCCAGAGAGTCGGCACCACGAGGTCTTGGCGCGCTAAAAAGGGGTTCAACACTTCTATATCGAGGTGCCAGCTCTTCGCTTAAAAAAAAGGGGTGCCGAAGCCTTGTTTTAGGGGCGTTGACGCCTCTAGAACGAGGTGCCGACGCTTTTTTTTTAGTGAAGCGCCGTGTCACGGGGTCGCAGTTCTGCAACCTTAGTCCCGTGCGGCACCTAACGCACGCTTCGCTAGGTCAGCCTACTTCTGATAACAATCGTCGCGAGGGCGTCCTTCGACGCGCTTTCAACCCGCGCGGTGCTTCGCTACCGCGTGCAACGAAGCCAACCCTTTCTGCACATCAGCTCTGATACCACCCGCCTAGAGGACGGGAACTCCTCCCAACATGGTTGCCTCTGTTTCACGGCCTACCATTCAGCTCATCGTGTCCCTTACGACACGCCAATCTGCTTGCTAACCTTGGCTCAAGCTTCACCACAGCATCGCACTAGTACCTCGCTCACTGCCAACCAAGCCCACGACCTTGTGCTCGCTCTCGCGTGCTCAATCGAGTCCCACGACTTGCCTTCGTGTGCGTTAATTACTAGCACGCGTTCATCTTTAGCCCATATGTCGTGCTCAATCGAGTCCCACGCGCCTTTAGTGTTTTCACGCGAGGTTGCAGTATGCTGCATGACGCGTAGTCCGGAGCCATACATCAACCTCACCCGGGTTCCACACGGCATCGCTGCTTCGATGTCCTAGGCCCACCCTTTCAGGCCTAGGAGACACTTGCGCGCCCTCTAGCAACGCAAGGCCCCGTGTGCGGGGGAATAACTCTCAAGCTCCCTTCCCCTATATAAGGGTAAAACAGTCATTCAGCCAGAATGGCAGGAGAACCTCAAACCTATTGGTTTGACATACCGCAACGCCTCATGCATCGCTAGACCACCTTCCGTCGTGCCCTCATGCGACCGTGTCAGCCGGCTCGCTCATGCCAGCGACCACGCCGCCGGGCCCACTTGGCCCCATGTCGCGTGCCCTCCTGGCACCACATGTCATGCCACGTGCACCATGCTACAAGCTCAAGTCTTGGCCCCGTCACAGCTGACACCTCGATATAGAGGCGCTGACTCTCTAAAACTAGGCGTCGGCACCCCGGTGCCAGGGTGCCAGCGCCTCTCTACAGGGGTGTCATCGCTTTGCTACCGAGATGCTAGCGTTCGCTATTGGGCGCCTACATTTTCTAAGTAAAATCTGCTTGAAAAAGTAAGTGTGACACTTTCTTGAAAAAATGGAGAGAAGAGAGAGAAAAGAGACTTCTAAAAAAGTCAAGGATGACGGCTGAAGTGGAATATAACTTTTAAAATATTTTAAAAGTTCAACCCTAGTTAATAAAGTGGGCCCCATGCCACCCATTACTTCACAAAAAAGGCGGTACGTGTCGCACCAAATCAAAAGGGGCAGAGATATCTCTACGCCTAGGGGCATATCCCCGACCCTCTCTCTCTATATATATACATACTTTATTTCAACATAAATGTATATCACATTTAGATCCACTTATAGGCTCATAAATCGGATGATACAAATCCACTAATACATATGTTTCTTTTGGCCAACATATGTTTCAATGATAGCTTGCCACTTGGTCAATTTAAATTGAGCACATATGTTTATCACGTGCCATGATGATAATCACATTTCAATAGTGTGAGATTAAAATTCTCAACTTTAGTGGTATAAGATCATTTAAACACCATTTTGGTGTTTAAATGCCGGTTAGGAACCATTATCCCTAAGCAATAAGGGTTTTAAAGTTTAAGGGCCATTGACGGGGTGGGCTGGGTGGTGTCCAATAAAGAAATGGCATATGCTCGACCCTTTGATTACTCGATTCGGCCTGGTAAAAACCTGTTAATTTACAAATAGACTCGCCCTGCCCCTGCCTTTAAAGCGACCAAGTGGTCACCCCAGACCCGGTCCCTCCGAGGAGACGCCCATGTCTAAACCAAGGCGCAAGGGCGCCCCGACCGCCTTTACGAACACTCCTTCACAAAGTGGATCTTGAGGCCATGGGTGTACCATCAGATAACCAGTTTTTGATTACATGTGGCACACATCCTCAGAAATGACTTGAAAATCACGTGGCACACATCATGCTCAAACGTGATTTTCAGGACACTTTTTAGGATGTGTGCTACATGTAATAAAAAACAGATTGTTTGATGTTACGCACATGGTCTCAAGATCCACTGTATGGAAGATTAGGACAAAAAATGATCTCCATTGTCCGATTCAAAGCAGTTAATTGAGTGCCTCAGTAATTCGGTTGGTGCAAATAGAGCTACCCATTTTTGTCTTTGTTAGACACTTTCCTTGGAAAAAAAATTAATTAAAGAAATTTTCAGAGAGGATTCGAGCAACATACTTCGAGTGCTTGTTGCAACTGATTGTCATTTGGGTTATATGGAGAAGGATGAAATACGACGGCTCGATTCTTTTCAGGCGTTTGAGGAGATATGCTCAATTGCTGAGCAAAAACAGGTATGATCATCCTCTTTTCCCTTTGTAGTTGGAAATGGGGTTTGAAATCTCTGATTCATTATGATACTCAAGATGATAAGGTATCAGAATCATTCTATAGGACCGATCCCAATATGTATTAAAGAATATGGTGTAAATTGGAATTTAGTCAGTTTGCGACGTCCAATACTAACCCTTAACCCTACAGGTTTGTATTGCCGTTGGGTTATGATATCAGGATGTACGGGTGATAATCTAGTATTATCCGAAATTTTAATCCATATATGGGAATGTTAACTTGTAGATATAGTGACGTGCAAATGATTTTTTGAGAGCTAGGAGCAATGTCATATGTTCATTTAAAAAAAAAAACTTTTGTAATTAATTAATTAATTAACACATCACAAGTGCTAGTCAATAGGGATTAATCCCTGCGAGTGGCCAACAAATGGTGGGATTCGAACTCAAAGCCTTTGCTTCTTGAGGCGTAGTCCTGGCCACTGCCTAACCCTCGTTGGTTATGTCATCTGTTCGGGTTGAGCCTCGAATTCAGTTGGACATAACGTTGTGGTTCATTCCCAACTTGTAACAAAATATGAAATTTTATTTTCTAATATATATATATATATATATATATATATTAATATTATTTATTTATGATAAAAATGGCATAGTATGTAGCTTTTACTTTTCTTTCATGCTCCTTTGGACATATATATATATATATATATAAATATATAATTTTTCGTTTATTTTTTATTTTTAAATAGCCGAGGCTATTGTTAGGCATGTCTTGTTCTTATTATGCTCACAATTGTGATAATGGTTATCTATTTCATAACTGATATTATATTCTTCTCTTTCTTTAAGTTGCTACTCGTCTGAAACCGTTTCAAACTTACTTACATCAGTTCTTGCTATTATCAGTTCTGTCAAGATTACCATTTGAGCATCCTTATGTTTAATTTAATGTGGGTTGCAGGTAGATTTCTTGCTTCTTGGCGGTGATCTTTTCCATGAAAATAAGCCATCAAGGTCGACCTTGGTGAAGGCCATTGAGATCCTTCGTCGCTACTGCCTAAATGATCAGCCAGTGCAGTTCCAAGTTGTCAGCGATCAGACAGTGAATTTTGTAAACATGTAATCTCATTTAATGCTCCCATACCCTCATTTGATTAGATTGTCTAAACTTCTTGATGCAGAAACTAACGCGATGCAAATTTAATGGGCTGAGATTAATTGAAAATTAACGGTAAAAAAAAAGATTAATTGAAAATTATTATAAGTAATTGAAATATAAATTATCTAACAAATTAACACAAAAACTAAAGAGAGTTTCAATTAAATGATTTGATTTAGCCCAAAATAGTGTTATTTTCGTTGTACGTTCCCTTTAAGATTTAGAAGACTAGGGTTCTTAGTGAACAACTAGATCTTCAACAGTTTAGGGTCTCTAACAAACTCACAAGTGCGTTCTTTCAAAAAACAAGCGAAATTAACAATAAGAAAAAGATTCTAGGTAGTTAGAAATCAAAATGGTTGAGAGTAGAATAAGATAACATACTAACCAAGTACTCATGTATCCAATTGAGATAACAGTGAATATGATGATTGAAACAATTGGCCTCGCACCAACCACACACACGTAGAAGACTCGCGCTTATAATTTTGAGAGAATTACACTATCGATGAAAACATTAAAAGTTCTCAATTTGCATAACAATAATTCATAATCAATTCCGTTCCAAATAGTCTTTACAAGGCCTTTTAGAGGCAATGTAATCAAACACTCGAAATACAAAATAACTGGCTCACGAACATCTGTCTTAACTTCACGGATGTCCGTTATGTTTTCACAGATGTTCATCAAATCTGAAATAGTTCCAGAAATTTGAAATGAAACTAACTAAAACTAATTAACTGAAAGTCACATATGTCTGTCATGCACCAAAACAACAACCTTCTAATTCACGGACGTCTGTCCTGAAGTCACGGACATCCGTGCTTCACTACCTTAGAACATCCTCATTCTTTGATAATTCGATTAGGAGTCCTCATGATACCTCTTTGGCCTTCAATAAATCACAGGTGGTTCCTTGAATCAGATGTCCCCATTAATTCTCCCCGAGTTAGAAGCATTCATCCCCGATGAATGTTGATTGTGATAGTGTTCGAAAAGGTCCGGATCAAGCCGTTGGAATTCTTCTTTTGTGATCTATGTATTCTCCGAATTTGGTCTATTTTGTCACTTGATAAGGTACTTTTGAAATCCTCCTTGGTTTGTGGACACAATCTAATCTTTCAAAACATTCTCAATTATCTCACGAAATGGACGCGTGGGTGGAGGTAATGGAAGAGGAAGGAAAACAGAGATAGGATCGGATGTGGAAGGTTCAAAAGGGTTAGGCGGTATAATTGCAGGGACATAGGATGGTATGAGATCCTCCACATTGAAAGTTGCACTAATTCCCAATTCTGGTTGTCTAGTACATAAGCATTATGACCGGTACACTTCAAGATCTTATAGGATCCAACACTATGAGCCTGTAACTTTTTAGCAATTCCTTGAGGGAAACACTCAAATCTAGTCCGAAATATTACAAAATCACCCTCTTGAAATTCTTTAAACCTTCGATATGAATCTGCAGAAAATTTATATTTTTCATTACTCACATTAATTCTTCTTTTAATCTCGGCATGAAGTTTATGAATGCGATGTGCAAATGTAGATGCAGACTCTGATGACCTTTGATGAACTGACATTGTAATAAGGTCTATGGGTGTCCTAGGTTTGTAATCGTGCACAACTTGAACTGGATTCATCCTAGTGGTCCTATTAACTGAATTGCTATAGGCAAACTTTGTGATAGGTAAGATGGAATCCCAATTTCTAACGTGTTCACCTACAAGACATCTTAAGAGATTTCGTAGACTTCGATTAACGACTTCGGTTTGTCCATCGATTCGGGGATGATATGCTGATGAGAATTGAAGTCTTGTCCCCATTTTATGCCATAATGTTTTCCAGAAATAACTGACAAATGTAACATCTTTGTCTAACAATGGTTTTCGGCAAACTGTGTAAATGAACAACCTCACTAAAGAATAGTGTAGCAATCTTACTTGCATATGAAATTTTAGAACAAGCTATGAAATGGGTCACTTTTGAGAAACGGTCCACAACAAATACCGAGATATGCTTGCGCAGTCTTAGGAAGTCCTAGCACAAAGTCCATAGAAAGGTCTTGCCACGGAGTATGCGGCACCGGTAAAGGAGTATACAACCTGTGTTTTGTTTCCTTTGCTTTGCCAATTGGCAAACACGACATTGATTGATGATTCTGACATCTCGTGTGAAATTCGACCAATAAAATCTATCTTCAACCAATGCAATAGTTTTGACACTGCCAAAATGCCCAGCAACACCTCCGACGTGTAATTCCCAAATGAGGAAATCTCGTAGAGAAGTGCGGGAGATACACAAGCGGTGTTTCAAAAATATATACCCATCTCGTATGGTATATTTACACGCTCTTTCGGATTGGCCACTCACAAGTAAATTGTATTATTCTCCAAAATCTGGACACATAGGATAATCGTCCAATAAACGATTGAATCTAGTCACCTCAATATTCATAGAGTGCAACATCGTCACTCTACGACTAAGTGCATCCACAACCCTATTCTATGTTCCTGCCCTATGTTTCAGCACAAAGGTGAACCCTTGAAGTTGTTCAACCCATTTCACATGTCATGGCTTTAGTTTCTTTTGAGAGTTAAAAATTTTTTGGGCTTCATAATCTGAGAACAAAACAAATTCTTCCGGTAATAAGTAGTGTTTCCAATACTTGAGAGATTGAACTACCGCATGGAATTCCTTATCATACGTAGAATATTTATGGCTGACCTCATTTAACTTTTCACTGAAATAAGTTATAGGGTGACCCTTGGCTAAATACTCTACCAATACCTACTCCAGACGCATCATACGCCACTTGAAAGACTTTAGAAAAGTCTGGAAGGCACATAACGAGAGCTTCGGTCATACGGGACTTAATTTCCCTAAATGCTCTTGCCGCAGCAGTTGTCCAACTAAACTCCCCTCTTTTAATGCAAACGGTGATAGGGGCTGTTATCGTACTAAAATTGCGGATGAATTGCTTATAAAATGTGGCTAACCCATGGAAACTATGTACTTCGTGTATGTTCTTAAGTTCAGGCCACTCCACAATAGCCTTGACCTTTTCTGGGTCTGCAGTCATACTTTTAGAAGTTACAACAAATCCTAAGAAGATAACGCTAGTCGTCATGAAAGTACACTTATTTAGATTTGCATATAACTTTTCTCCTCTGAGAGTTATACAAACCTGCTTCAAATGGATTAAGTGTCGTTCCTTGTTGCGGCTATAGATAAGGATATCATCGAAGTAAACCACAAGAAATTTGCCTAAAGTAAACCACAAGAAACTTACCTATGAAAGGCCTCAACACTTGCGTCATAATCCGCATAAATGTGCTCGGGGAATTCGAAAGCCCGAAAGGTATGGCAAATCATTCATATAAACCATTTTTGGTTTTAAAGCAATTTCCATTTGTCTCCGGGACGAACTCGAACTTGATGGTATCCACTCTTCAAGTCAATCTTTGAGAATATGGTGGCACCAACCATCATATCTAACATGTCGTCCAACCTCGGTATAGGAAATCGATACTTGACCGTGATTTTATTAATAGCGCCGCTATCGACACACATCCTCTAAGATCCATCTTTCTTGGGTGTGAGCAATGTGGGCTCGACACATGGACTCATACTTTCCCTGATGAATCCCTTCTGGAGGAGTTCATCAATTAATAGCGTGTTGAATGTCCCTTAAAGGTGGTACTTCATTCAGGAGATCTATGGGAAAGACATCATGAAAGCTCATCACTGATTCAACCTCTTTTGGAAACTTAACTCTCAACTCATTGGTTGATTCCAAAGAAATGAGAACATAAACAATGTTCTCTTCTCTAGCACCTTGCTCAAATTCTAAAGGGCTAATAATGTTGATGGACTTAGTTGGCTTTTCTTTCTCAACGAAGTTTTTATCTTTTGATTTGTTTATTTTCACCATAGGCGCTCTAGGAAGTAGCGGATTTATTATAATCTTATTACCTTTGTGTACAAAAAAGCACACGTTCGATCTGCCGAACAATGTAATGTCTTTGTCATACAACCAAGGCCTCGCATAGGCACAACATCACACCATAAGGTGTCCTTATCCGATCCAAACAATATAGGAACCTGACACCTATGTGAAACTGGGATTGATGATGAATAAACCCATGCTACTTTATAAGGTTGAGGGTGATGTACCGGTGTAAGTCTCAAACGAGAAACTGTGCTTTCGAAAACAATATTGGTACAACTTTCACTATCGACTATGACTCTACAAACAATTTCACCGCACTTGGCTATGGTATAAAAGATATTATCCCTTCGCCAGTCATTACTCTGCTTTGATTAGCTAGAACACATCTAACCAAAGAGCCTGTGAGGTATTATTCTCCTCATCAGGGTAAGAGATTTCCTTAAGATAAGCTACAGTTCGTTCCCCTGCATGATCTTCCTCATCACTGGGGAATGATTCGGATTCATAAACTTCTACTTTCCCATCTTCCTGTTTATCTTCAATTTCTTCCATTATGAACAAATTTCGGGAAGGACATTGTGCTGCAAAATATCCAAAGCCATGACACCTGTAACATTTGCTTTGACCACTAGTCTCGGGGCCCTCTATCATTGGATTCTTACCCTTATCAGCTTTATTTACTGGATTGGTAAGTGAATTGGATCTAGCCGATTGGGTGTTGACAAATGATTTAGTCTCAGGATAGTTGGGCTTATAACTGGACCCACTAGCATCAAAACGTTCAGTTTGAGGGGTCTTAAGGTATCGCTTTAACTCTTCAACTCTAGAAAAACATTCTTCTAGATCGGTAATAGGATATAGAATAAGTTCCCGTTATAATTCTGGGCGGAGGCCCATTCGAAATCGAGATAGGGTAACTTTGTCCCGTTCTTCCACATTAGCTTTGAACATCAAGCTTTCAAATCTATCGATGAACTCAGTGATCGACATACTCCCTTGGATAAGTGATTTCCATTGATCAAGAAGACGTTCATCATAGGATACAGGAACATACTTCTCACTCAGTTAGATTTTCATGTCAGCCCATGTGGAGATGGGGAGAAGACCCTGGGATTGTCTACGATGCTCGATACTCATCTAGTAAAGCCTAGTTTCCCATAAGTGTAACTTTGGCAAATCGGACCTTGCGTTCCTCGGACATGACATACCAATCAAAATAGGCTTCCATGCCAGTCTCCCACTCTAGGTAGACTTTAGGTTGTCTCTTTCCATCTAAAATGGGAGCATCCATCTTGACGGACTTCATGATTTTTTTATCTTGATTGGGTGGAAGATCGCAACGAGGAGGGCCATCTCTTCTATGATCATTGATGTGAACTCGAAAGTGGTCGTCAGTGATAACCCCATTCATTTCATCGACATGGGTTACTAGATTCTCATGTCGGGTTTGTTGATCACGCAATTGATTTTGTAATTGCGTATGGTGATCAAGCATTTGGGCTTGGAGTTCTGCGTGACTCGTAGCCAATTTAGTTGTAAGTTCTTTAATAAGGGCTTCGAGCCCAACGGAATCCATAACGACGTAAAACACTCGAAAATGAAACTTAGAATCTATATGAACATTGACAACTCCTACACTGACAAAGCTTTGATACCAAATCTGATCCAGGAACTAACACGATGCAAATTTAATGGGCTGAGATTAATTGAAAATTGTTATAAGTAATTGAAATATAAGTCATCTAACAAATTAACACAGAAAGGATAGTGTAACGACCTGAAATTCCCAACCCGAAACATAAGGAAATCCCGGATCGCTAGATCATAATTCATAATCTAATTACAGAAATTCTTTGGTATCGATTAGTGTGCAAGCTATCATAAATAAATTGAATGCAGAAATATCCCTAACTAAATCAATTTGCATTTATGTCTATAATGAAAGTGCAAAAAATAAAAGTAAAACCACCGGTGACGGCCGTTTGTCACACAAACAGTGGCACACAACATCCAAAAAAAATCTTAATTATCTCAAAAAGTTCATCTAGTCTATACCAAGTCTAAGTCTCCAAAAGGATCTAAAGATAAAACTCCTAAGGTGGAAGATCTACTCCGTCTTCCAGTACAAAGTTGGGATATTCTTCTAATTCGGAATCTGGAACTATTTCTGTACCTGTGACATATAGTGTCGGGGTGAGCTAACTAATTAAGCTCAGTAGAAAAAGTTCAAGGCCAAATTACATCTTATCCGATCAATGCATAGTTCGATGACAAATTCAAATACAATTTAAATGACAAAAACAGAATTCGGAAAATATCATGGGTTCAAAAGCACATATTATGAGTTCTAGTTCTATATGAGATTCGATAGCATCGTTTCTTAGGTTTCATGTGAGTATTCATTAAATCGTTTCATTATCAAATTCCAGATGCAGTCTTTTTAATTTATGATGACTAAAAAAATATAACTTAAATATCACTAGCGCAAATATAGCACTAGAATCTCCAATTACCGATGGGAATCCCCTCCTAACCATTGTCGTTCAATGAACAATTTTCTAAGTGCTCAAGCCCCTGCGATGTGAGGGATACTTGTGCGGTTCAATGGGCTGTCGAAACGGTTCAAAAGTGCTGAAACACAGGATTCGGTTCAAATGAATCTCTTTAAATCACATGCAAAGTTCTAATACATAGGTTCAATGGTTAGTTAAATAATGCTCATTCTAATCCAGATTCAAAGTCAAAGGGTTCGATGTTCAAAGGTTTAATGATAATAATTCAATACAAGTTATATATTATTCAAAAAGGATTTCAAATATTTAGTTGCAATTCAAGAGGTTTAATATTCGAAAATTCAATAATTCGATGCATGCTGATATTCAATAATTTAAATGTTCAGATACAATAAGATTCAAACGGTTCAAATTCAATTCTGACGATCATAGATATGGTTCGAATATATCATTAAAGCCTATGATTCAAAGTCTAAAACGTAATTGTGCATTGAAATTTCCCTACCTCGAACCCAAACGCCGCAAGAGAAATTATTGGTGATGGTGTCTAGTGATGCGGCTTCGATGGTGGGTCGATGTGGTGCTCGGTTGTACGCGAGAAGAAGAGATGGCTGCTTGAGCTACCCAAGCCGTAAAAGAAAGCGAGAGAGAGAGGAGATAGAGAATGGGAGGAGAGAGATGATAGAGAGATTTCTGGTGAAAGAGAGGCGACTGTTGTATGAGTCTATATAAAGGGGATACTAGGTTATTAAAGAGACGACTGTTAAGGTTTCTTAGTCGGATCCTAACAATTTGGGGCGAGTTGGACTTATTTGGCAAGAAACGAGTGTATTAGAAGTAGCTTCTAATTGTCAAAACTTCTAATTAGATGTGTGATGCGTGCAGGTTTGGGCGGTCAACCAAGTTATATAATGGGACATGGTGTCTGGGAAACGTTTGAGTGTTAAGCACTTATAAAAAGGGTAGCTTATGGGGGAAGGTACCTTAGAGTTGTCAGTTTGGAAAGAGCCATGTAGGGAGGGAGTTAGAGTGGGCGTGGGTCTTTTAATTGTATTCTAGAGAGAGAGAGAGAGAGAGTTAGAGTGGGTCTTTTAATTGTATTCTAGAGAGAGAGAGAGAGAGTTAGAGTTAGAGTGGGTCTTTTAATTTGGGGGAGTTAACATTAATAAAGTAAACTAAAAAGTAACATTATAATAATAATAAAAAGGCAACATTAATAACCAAAAAGACAATACACTTATAAAAAATAGGCAACCTAAACTTGGGATTGGGGTGCCATCTTTGGTACCCTGAATCCAATTCAAATCTCTTTCTTTTTATTATTTTTATTATTTTTTATATGGTGTGGGTGGTAATAGGGTGTTAGACGGTTATAAGGAGAAATGGTATATGTGTGTGTCATAAGGCACTCTCCTTTTGAGCCAATGAGTTCCCATAGATGGGCCCAAATTTTGAACTCAAAGTTTGTCTTTGAAGCAATTCCTTACATTCAATTGATCGGCACCTTAAATTTCTTAAATTATAATTTATTATTTTATTAGACATCAAATGGTCTAAGGAAGGTTTTGGGTTCGGGTTATGTACATGCTCGAACTAAATTTCGAGTACAGGTTTGGGTTTGTGTGCAACATGTTGGCCTATGACTATAAACGAAAAGGTTGAATGTGAGCACAAATTTTGGTACAGACTCGAGTTCCGTTTCGTGTTCAGGTGTACCGATCCACTTAATCAATAATGTAATATTTATCATTTGTTTGTCGTAAAATTACACGCAAAGGATATATATATATATATATATATATATATATATATATATATATATATATATATATATATGTTGAATAGGAAGTAGAATCTTAGGACATACTATTGGTCAAAAATCTGACCCAGGTCAAGGTAATTGCTTTGTCATCAAAGGTCAATGATTCAACGCTAGCGAAATGAAGATCGTTACATAAAGACAGTTCTAATTAAATGATTTGATTTAGCCCAAAATAGTGTTACTTTCGCTGTACGTTCCCTGTAAGATTTAGGAGACTAGGGTTTTTAGCGAACAACTAGATCTTCAACAGTTTAGGGTCTCGAACAAACTCACAAGTGGGTTTTTTCAAAAAACAAGCGGAATTAACAATAAGAAAAAGATTCTAGGTAGGTAGAAATCAAAATGGTTGAGAGTAGAATAAGACAACATACTAACCAAGTACTCACACATCCAATTGAGATAACAGTGAATATGATGATTGAAATAATTGGCCTCGCACCAACCACACACACGTAGAAGACTCGCTCTTCTAATTTTGAGAGAATTACACTCTCGATGAAAACATTAAAAGTTCTCAATTTGCATAGCAATAATTCATAATCAATTCCATTCAAAATAGTCTTCACAAAGCTTTTTATAGGCAATCTAATCAAACACTCGAAATAGAAAATAACTGGCCTACGGACGTCCGTCCTAACTTCACGGATATCCGTCATGTTTTCACAGACTTCCGTCAAGTTCGAAATAGTTCTAGAAATTTGAAATGAAACTAATTAAAGTCATGGTAGACCGTGCTTCACTACTTAAGAATGTCCTCATTCTTTGATTAGGAGTCCTCGTGACGCTTCTTTCGCCTTTGATAAATCACAGGCGGTTCCTTGAATCGGATGCCCCCATCACTTCTGTAGCAATTTGATTCAGTCGAGTTGATTTGATTCTAGAATATGTTGATCTGAGTCCCGACAATACCTTTTTTTTTTTTTTGATAATGGGGTATCCGGCTTCTTGGAGAACCCGCCTAAGTCCCCGGGTACGTGCAACACCAACACATCGCATATTACCATGTACCAGTCGGCTTCTTAGAGCACCCGACTAAGTCCTCGAGTCCTGGCAATACTTCAAACCCGGCTGAAACTTGGTTGACGTATAACTTGTCCAATTTCTGAGGCGAGTGACTAGTAACAAACCTTTGTATTAGCAAATTATATTAATG
Source organism: Chloranthus sessilifolius (assembly GCA_021018995.1). NCBI lineage: Eukaryota > Viridiplantae > Streptophyta > Magnoliopsida > Chloranthales > Chloranthaceae > Chloranthus > Chloranthus sessilifolius. Next base: position 137,139,002 of record CM037588.1, on the reverse strand, counting down.
AGCTAACATATGACTTTTAATGCTGTTAGACATTGCAATATTTACTTTATTTTCCATTTGATATTTGGATTTGGTATCAGGAATATTTTTCAACTAACTGCTAATGGTAAAAATTTGCTATTATGTTACATGAAACTAGTTTGTTTTTATTATTTTTTGAGAATTAACAAAAAACTTGTTACGACTTAAACTTAAGGCTTAAAATTTAGCTACAAGCTATGAAAAGAGGTAATCTGATGCATCATCATATCAATGTAAGCATCTAACTGTTTGTTCGAAGGCATAAATAGTGTTATGGACTAGGAAGCACCGGTGCAGGTACGGCATACGGGTACGATATGATACGGGTATGACAATACAACAATTTAAAAAAAATTAGGGTATGGGTATGGCGGGAGTACTTACATTAAAAAATTAATTTAGATATATTTATATATATATTTTAGGTTATTTTTAAATGTAAAAATAGTTAATAAACAATTAAACATAAAACAACAGAAAAAATAATAATTCAAGAGACAAATTGTGACGTCCCCAAATTCACACACCGGATCAATGCGCTCACTTGGAGACATCACACTACATCACATATCCATGATCATAATTAAATCAATTAATCCATAAAGATACGCATATAAGCGCAACGAAAAAATAACTATTACAAGTGCACACATAAATTTATAGATTTCCCATCATCATGAGAGCAATGCAAAAATATGAGATAACAGCCTAGTATACCAAATTCTATGCCTACTCTTTAAATTAAATAAAAATTGAAGTCAAACATAATCAATCATTAATATGAACTTGTTTATAAAGGTAAATCTGAAATAAATGTCTTAAAATCCTTCCTAATGCATAAAGAAAAACCTAATCAACTAAGCTTTAAATCCTTCTTCGCTCAATTCTAGATTTCCAATAATTATTGACGCATCTATATCCTCCACTCCATGTATAGCTGTACTCCCTGGAATCCCAAACAATGGGTCAGTTTACCAAGTAAACCGGTATGGACCAGACATGATGAGGCTAATAGAAAATGTCCATAACTCAAACCAACTCATAAAATCAAGCAATAACAGAGGTATAACATGTGATATAAATAATAAGTAAAACAATAGAATGAAACTGAAGCATAACATTAAATCTAAATAAACTTTATGCTTTAGGTCTCTACCCTAATTTCATGTATGATCATTTTTAATTGTGCATTTAATACTCATGAATTGGCATACATGATGGACATGATTATCTCTTTCTTAATCATTATCCTATTTTTCTCTGATCTTTCGATTAGTATTTACGTTAACCTTCTCATAACTTCTCTTTAGTTAAGTAATAAGCTTAAAATTAAAGACATTCTATCTCTTTAGTCTTATCATTAATGCATAGATGCATAACTTTTATTATTTGCTATTTTTATTCATATTAATTCCTCTAACATAAGCCAAAGGGAATTCTATCGTAATCTTAGAAATATTTTCTTGTATGTGTCATGTCATAAATGCATCTTTTATTTTTTATGGATGCCATGAATGTACATGCATAAAAAACACTGGAAATCAATCGATTATGCAATAACTCTTTCACTTGTTTAGACTTAACATATCATAAACATATAATCTTTATCGATTCCTACTTGTTTCATGTTGTGTAAATCAAACATTTTAAGTTGCATAGAATATGGATTCTAAGCAATACAAATAAGGATGAACATAAATAAACATTTAAGCATGATGATTAAACATAAGCAATATTTGAATAGAAATTCATTGCTAATGCTAGCGTCCTGGACAAATTCTAAAATTCTTAATAGATTCTGGATTCTAAATAGATTTTGGATTTTGGACAGATTCCGAATTCTTAACAAATTCTTGATTCTGCACAAAATTTCGTGATCAATCATGAAACCCCGTGTACCATCGAAAACCCGCGATTAAGCATCAAAATGTAACAATCTAATATGAAGAATATTCATTAAATGAAATAAACCCTAATTCTTATTTTATTTTTTGTGTTATCTACGTTTCCGATTAATCTCAACATGATTTCTCCATACCTCTAGTCTTCGTGTAAAATTTACGTAACTCCTTTCCCTTGATCAAATCCGAAGCTCTAATCCGAAATCCAGTTGTTGTGTAAAATTTACGTAACTCCTCTCCCTTCATCCAATCCGAAGCTCTAATCCGAAATCCAATTGCGTTATAAGCTCCTCTCACATTCTTCTAAACCTTCAAACTGAAAACTCTAGAGTTCCTCTTCCAATTCTCATTCTTCTCTCTCTCTAAGGCTGTTAGGTTATAAGAGTTATGTAAAAATTCTGTAAATTAAACTTAATCTCTATATTTATAATACTTTAAGGTTTCCTATTTAAGATCTAACTCTATTTAGAATCCTTTTAGGTTTCCTATTTAAGATCTAATTCTATTTAGAATTTCCTACATGGGTCTTAAGTGTTTTTATGGGTCTTTAATTACTTAATGGGTCCTTAATTAATTATTGGGTTTTTAATTACTTAATGGGTCTTTAATTAGTTAATGAGTATTTAATTAATTTACTAACATATTTTTAAAGTCCATTTAACATTACTAAACACACGTAATTATTACTAATATATATTTAAAGGCTTTTAAGGTCTATTAATTAGATTAATTAATTATCATGGGTTATTATTAAATAAAGTAAGCATTACATTCATCCGCAACAACTACTCACATGCATTAAATCAATCAAACTAATCATAATTACAAATCTAGCAAATAATTAAGGACTAAATAAGCGAAATATCTCGGTCATTACACAAATTCATTCCAAAAGATATATTTAGAGTTGAAGGCTCAAATTAAAATGTAAGACATGAGTGTTACTATGCAAAATCCCAACAACTCTTCAACCTCAACTTCTCATTGAACTAAACGTAAAAACAAAAAATAAAACAGAAACTATTTAGAAACAATATCAAAAGATGTCAACATCCATCTCACCAGCATCCACGTCAGTGAATGTAAGACTCCAAATCTGGTTTATCCAACGAGAGACTTGCAATCTTAAGTACCCCAACACCTCCAAATGGTTCATCCCAAACGTCTCCTGCAATATCCCACATCTTGTTTGCTCCATTGGCGTACTCCTCATTTTTCTCGATAGAAGTAGAAGATTAGTATGAACATAAATTAAATCTTCAACATGTTTTGGCAAAATTTTGTTTCTCTTTAATAAATGAATGAAAAAGTAAGTACTCTAGTTCCTCTCACAACACGATGAGGAACATGGTTGTCCAAGAAGCCTTGAAGTAATGGTAATGAAGCTCCATGAGTACACCACCAAACTTTTGGTACTAATGTCCACCTGTCTTCCAAATAATCAAATTCGCCAAATTTATCTAGACTCCCGGAAAACTTGGCATACTCGACATTCACCCTTGCTCTTTCTGGAGAATTGGACAAAAATCTTTTCAAACATTTGTTCCTCTACACATATTTTTGCATCCATGTGTGGAGGAACATGATTTGGAGCCTCGTTGATGATCCATTTCACACTATAGTATCTGGTTACAAAATACAAAGAATATTATTAACATTAAAAGAGTCTATGAAATAAAAAATTGGTACATTATATTGAGTAGACAAACTTACCTAGGATTCAACGACATGGCCAAACAATGGAGTGGGTGCAACTCTTAGTCCATCGATCGACGAGTATACTATGAACCACATCATAGGAAATCGATGTTTGACTTTCTTTCTTGCCTTCAAATCTAAAGACTGTTTTCTTCACATGGTCAATCATCGTATCCCACATATCATACACCATGTGAAGAAGAGGCTTATCTGTGTCGGCACGCCTAAGCATTTCATATATAGGATTGGTGAAGAAAACGATGTAATCGACCTTATCCTACCAAGTATCACTTAAGACTAGCTCTTTCACAGTTGCAGCTTTCCCTAGATCGTCTTCTCTATACGAAAACCATTCCTCACTAATCACCATGCTTTGAAGGCAAGCTTCAGACTTTTCAGCATGACTATGATCGAAACAAATTTTGTCTCAGTAACAACTAACAATTTCAAAGGGTTAAATTCATTAAACATGCTAGCCTCCTTGAGTGATTAACGGTAAAAATCCGTATGAATGAAGCGTCATCAACTATTTGAGTGATCCAATTGCATTCATTGTACGTGATCTCAGTCCTCTCCGTGTTCTTTGCTGCGCAAATATTCTTCAGTGCATTGGTCCATCCATCCGATGCAAGTATAAAATTGATAAGTGACCTCTTCTGTGCATTGGTCCATCCATTAGATACTATGCTAACCCCTTCCTCTTTCCATGTCTCTCTAATTGGCTCCAACAATCTCCCTATTTGAACCTTCTCTCTTTGTAGCAATGCTGTCCGTAGAGAATTGTAACCAGGAGAAATATAACCTTAAAGATATTTATTTGCTGCAAACTTGAAGGCCTCAACATAATGCGGGTTTCTTCGAACAACAGTTGTCTTCGTGGAAAGGTAAACTCCTCAGCAGTGGAGGTCGCCTTCTCTTGGTTAAATCCGTCCTCTCCAGTTTGCCCATCTTCTACATGTCGATGTTCATTTGTCCGATCGGGGTCATCAATTGACTTGAGCAAATCCAAAGAAATTCTCTTTGGGAAGGCTTGGGTCTAGACAAACGCTATTATCTTGTGAACTGGGACACCTACCAGCTCCCCATGTCTTGTGGAGGCCTTGGCATTCGAAATTTAAGGTGTACAAATGTTGCACTGCTAGGGAAATGGTTTTGGCGTGTTGGTTCGGTGAGCGAAAGAGGTACTCTTTGGCGAACGGTGCTGGTTGATAGGTATGGGGAATCGATTGGAAATTAGGGCATCAATACCACGGTCCACAGAGGCACATCGGCTTAGTGGAAAGGCATTTGTGGAACTTGACCTTTGTATGCTAGATGGATCCGATTTAGTTGGGGCTGTGGCACCCGGATTCGATTTTGGGAGGACGCTTGGGTGGAGGGTCACCAGTTTAAATCATCGTTCCCTAACATTTATGCCATATCCACTAATCAGTTGGGTCTGATTACGAAATTCGTCTTGGAGTCCAATTGAGAAAGGACGTGGGAAGTCACCACTTGCAGGCTCCTGAGAAGCTATGAGATGGCCCCCTTCACTAGGCTGTTGTCCACGATCTATGGGCTCCTCCCAAATCCTCAACGTTAAGACCAACAGGTATGGGTTCCAAGCAAAGACAACAGCTTCAGCGTCAAGTTGTATTACCGGATGCTTACGAGTCATCCTTTGATCAGATTCCAAGGAGCGAGGTTGTGGAAGACGACCATCCTTCCCAAAGTTCGATTCTTGCGTGGACTTTGCTCAAAGGAAAAATCTTTACTATCGATCAACTCATCCGACGGGGAAAGGATATTTCTAACCAATGTGAAATGTGCCTTCAAGAGGAAGATTCCACTGCGCATCTCTTCCTTCATTGCTAGGTGGCCCATAAGATCTGGAGTGTTAATCTTAACTCTTTTGGCATGTCCTGGGCCACCCCTTCCACCACATACCAGCAGTTTCTGGCATGGTCGTGGGTCACTCTTGAGGGGCCTCTTCGAGATTACTGGAAGGTGGCTTTTTTCGTTATCAGTTGGAGTATATGGCTCGAGAGAAATGAGCGAGCTTTCGAAAATAAAAGTCGGCCGGCTGGGATGATTATCATGACTGCCAGGAATTTCATGTTGTTTTGGGTCACTAGATGCAACGATGGTGCTTGGGGAGAGATTTCTCCCTAGGATCCGGGGTAGGAGTCAAGCTGCATTCGGTGCCCGTGGTTATATCCCTTGTTTTTGTTTTTCCTGTATTTTTCTTTTTCTGCGCTCTTCGTTTTGATTGTGTCTTTGTATTTGTCCTTCAACGCTTTGCTGGTATTCAATATATTGCTTTTTACCGATAAAAAAAAAACATAATGCGAGTTTCTTGCAAAATGGAATGGTAGGCCACCGGAATAAAACATCCTAGCAATAATCCCCTTCAATTTAAAGTCCACAAATCAGATGACTTAAATCTCGCTACAATGCCATTTTTGGCCCATTATGGCTGAAATCAGATGGCTTAAATCTCCCTAACGGTACAGGTCACTACGTCTTAAAACGTTGATCGATGATCTTTAATATCAACCATGAATATTGTAAACAGTGGTTGATATTAAAGTCCACAGTTAGACGGCTTAAATCACCCTACAATGCCATTTTTTGGGCCCATTGTGACTGAAATCAGATGGCTTAAATATCCTTAACGGTACAGATCACCACATCTTAAACTATTGATGGTTTAAGATCATTTAAACACATTTTTTGGGTAGACATGACGGTCACATGAGTCGATACCTTCAAAAATCTGTTCACGTGAGTTGGGCCTTTCCAAATTTGATGGTTTAAGATTATTTAAACAACTTTTTTCGGTATATATGGCGGTCACGTGAGTTGGGCACTTTAAATATCTAAGTAGGTGACGCTGCAAAGCAGGGTAAGAGGCTACCACTGCAAAGCAAAGAAAAAAAACCCTTCGCAGAGTCGCAGCAAAAAAAAAATCCTTCGCAGCAAAAACTGGAGTGAAGAAGAAGAAGAAGAAGAAGAAGAAGAAGAAGAAGAGAGAAAGGAAAAAAATAATTGGTACCTGATTTGAGAAGAAGCCCCACTGCGCAACAGGTACGTCCTCCGCTCTTTCTTCTTCTTCTAATCTTCTATTTTTTCCCTCCCTGTTCCAACCCTAAAAAAGGCCAGAGCAAAGCAGCCCCACCGTATACGATTTCGGCCCCTAAAATGGCAACCCTAAAAAAATAGGGATTAAAATAATATTAAAAAAAATAAAATCAAATATCATACCTCCGTATCCCGGCCGAATCATACCTGATTTTTTTTTTCTTGGAAACTCGTGGGATACGCATGCACGCGTATCCCACCCGTACCCGTATCCGATACGTATTGGATAAGGGTACGACACCATTTTGGGTGTATCCGTGCTTCCTAAGTTATGAAACAATATGTGACTGAGCCAGGGTATGAGGAAAGTGATATTAGCACAATACAAGACATAAGGACAAAATGGATGTACGTCAGCGGGAGCGTCTCACAAGATTAAAATTTATTCTATTTTAATTTGTTGCAAAGTATGGTAATTTCAGCATTATTTTTCGTATAAATTGTGTAAGGGTATTAATGTAGGTAGTTCTTGAGTAGGGAACTATTTATACGTCTAGAGATAGTTTAGAACTTTTACATTCAGTTATGCCTATGGTTATATAAGAACTCCAGATAAGTAAATTTTTATCATTTAGATTTTTTAAATGAATATTTATGTAGAGCCTATCTCTCTTTCATATAAGTGATTTCTCGTGTGTTTGCCAGGATCATTTTCTACTGATTTCTCTTCCCTACTTCTGCAGTTTTCTTTGTTGTTGCTGTCTTTTCTCTGTGTGGTTTACCTTATAATCCCTCTCTACAGTCTATATACATAAAGGATGCATACTGTAGGCAATCCCCCGCTTCATTCACAAGGAAGAGATCATATGGTCTTCTATACATAGGAGAAGGAGCTCAGTGTATCGTAGATGCATTTATTTTTCGAAGATAATGCAAAATAAAAGCTAATTTGAGCTGTGTGACTAATTTTTCTTTCCACTCAGAGATTTGTTTTCTAATACAAAGTTCTGTGTATTTGTTATTTGGATTGCTTTATCAGCCCATTACTATTTCTAAAATTTTGAATTGCAAATTCCGACTTCAGTAAATGCAATATGCTGTCATTGCCTTCCATTTCTGAATCTAATTTTGCTATCTCTCTCTCTCTCTCTCTCTCTCTTTTTTCTTCCAGATTTGGTCACGTAAACTACGAAGATCCTCACTTCAATGTTGGATTGCCTGTATTCACCATCCATGGAAATCACGATGATCCTGCTGGAGTGGTATTGTGAAGTATCTTAAGTATTTTCTTTTTGGGCTAAAGTAACCGTAACAGTGACATTTGTCACTGTTTTTCATGTTTTCCATCTTCGTGATTGCATGTTTAATATTTTTTGGCTGCATGACAATGAACACCACACATTGTATGCAGATTTCATTAGTTTCCTGAAAGCGAGAATTTGATTATACTGCCACTGAAAAATTAAGAAATGAGCTTCCACCACTAAAGAAAAAAGGTTCTTCAGAAAAATGGTGTAATGATCAAAGACAACAAGACTTACAATAATGATTGCAATATATAATTTAGAAGTTCTTTACCTGTGATGGTAGCCGCTCTGGATACTAATGGTTCTTGCACATTATTGAGCCCATGGTTTAAAATTCGGTTTTCCGGTACGTATCATCCAGATCCAAAACAGAGACTATCGTCCAATACGTATCGGTTCCGGACAATGGATTGGTATTTATCGTCTGATACATATCGGTTCCCGATGATAGATTGGTAGGTGTCGTCCGATACATACCAATATATATGTATATGCACGGGTATGATACATTCAAAGTGTTGTACCAGTGACCTCCGAAACTGATACGTATCGTCCGGTATGTACTGGTTTTGGATGAGAACCGTGGTTGGGGCATTTTATGTGTTCTTTTGTGGGTCCTTGGATTAACTAGATAGGTCGTATATCAGTAGCATTTATGGTCGAGTAATATGTGTCAAGTCTTAAGAACCCTTATGCTCATTGGCAAAATTGTAGAATATTTTATTTGTTTTATTTATTTTTTCATATATTCTGTAGCTGCTAAGCTTGTTACATTATTTATCAGTAGCTTGAAATCATGAGCTTGAAAAATGTGTGCTAAATGTAGCTTAGTTACTTAAAGGTGAAGGTCTTCAAAGTAGGATTATTAGTTGTACGCTCAGCATTTCAAAGGTCCGAGCTTGAAAAATGTGTGCTAAATGTAGCTTAGTTACTTAAAGGTGAAGGTCTTCAAAGTAGGATTATTAGTTGTACGCTCAGCATTTCAAAGGTCCACTAACCACAAAAGCCATATTTTTCTAATATGATTCTTCTTATTTTGCTCAGTAGCCTTGTTTTGCTCATTACTCGTTATGAATCTGACAGTTACTTTCTAAGAATATGCTAGTAAATAAATAAATCTGCACCGAGCCACACCTGAAGCTCGGCTCGGCTCTACTGAGCTCCGCTTGGTTCGCGAGCTGAGCTGAAGTGAGCTAAGCTCTACTTTTTTCGAGCTGAGCCAACCGGACCCGAGTTGAGCTTTTGAGCTGGCTTGGTAAGTTGTTTATTAATGGGTGTCTTAGGCCACCTTCTTGATAGTTGTTTATTAATGGTTGCCTTAGTAAGTTTGAGCTAGACGTTCTGCTTGGGTATGGGTATACACCTGTTTTAGCTTAGCTAATTGAGGTTTTTCTTTCAAAATTCGGAAAAACGCTCAATGTCCTCAACTGGACTGCTAAGCTTCTATCAGAATTGTTAAACATAGTTTGGTTATATATACTTTGGCTGTAATCTTTTTGAGTCTTTATATTTGCAAGTTTTTATTACCATCGGCACGTTCAACATTATGCTATATCCTGTCTTATCAGGATAATCTATCTGCAATTGATATCCTTTCTGCGTGCAATCTTGTGAACTATTTTGGCAAAATGGTTCTTGGAGGCTCTGGCGTTGGTCAGATATCTCTCTATCCAATACTTATCAGGAAGGTCTGTTAGTTGAATTATAATTAAAGATGCATCACGTTTCCAATTAGTTTTATTGAGTCACGACCATAAAGTCTGGAATTCATATTTCATTTGACTCCAGGGTTCAACTTCAGTGGCTTTATATGGCCTTGGTAACATTAGGGATGAGCGTCTCAACCGAATGTTTCAGGTATTATTTTTGTCTGATGTTTGAATTGGATGCTTGAGAATATTCTGTGGATGAATTTTAAGGCCAACTAGCATATTTATTGGACTTAACAATTTGATGTCTCAGACACCACATGCAGTACAATGGATGAGGCCTGAAACCCAAGAAGGCTGTAATGTGTCAGACTGGTTCAACATTCTGGTACTTCATCAAAACAGGTTATGCATTATTTAAAATATAAATGTTCAAACTCATGGTATTAATGTCCTCAACTTCCTAAACTTTAAGTGGAAAATTTGTTGTTTGATTACCGTTAGCACAAATTTTTAGAATCCCAAAACTTGAAAGTTCTTATTTCCAGAGCTCAGAGAGAGAATTAATTTGGTTTAAAAATAATGAGGCCTTAGGCCTATTTATAATAATTATGGGCTACCCACTAAAAGTAGAATTAGCAGTCCAAATGGACTCTAATTGGGCATAAAAGTCCATAGAAGGACCCACACAAGTAACTGCCATGGCTGTCAAGGCCACACTATAGCCTCGCCATGGCGAATGGTGATGGGAAACGCTATATATAAACAAATAGCCATGATGGTTAAATAGCGACGCCATAGTGTTGCCATGGCGGAATAACATTATGGCATTGCTATGCACGATATTTTATTTTTTGGATAATAACACAATACTTATAAGTTATAACATTGTTATAATATATAAGTTATAAAAGTTAACTTACAATTCACAAAGGACCACAACTTATACGTTACAAAATCCTTGACTCTCTCTCTCTCTCTCTCTCTCTCTTTCTCGTCACAGCAGCTACTAACACTCAACGTCGGTGACACTACCTTACGTGTATTTAATATTTAATATTTGTTGATATTTCATATTTATTTATTTATACTTCCCATATTGCAAATTTGTTGATGTTCCATATTTGATTTATACTTATTGATATTTGTTTATTTCATGAAATTTTCAATATTAGAATGAAAGTATGATGCTTTAGTAGTTGAATTTTTTCTTTATATATATATATATATTTTTCTTATATAAAAAAATATCTAAAAAAATACTATTAATTAATAGATAAAAAATATATTTTTTAAAATTACAATAATAAATAGCCTCACCATGACTTCGCTATGGCCACGCCATGGCGTAGCGAATCTCTTCGCCATGACCTCGCCACACCGCCTTAACTACCTTGGTAACCCCTGCGTGGGGCCATAATGCTTCTCTTTTTAAAGGACCCACATGGGGACCTACCTGTGTGGGTCTCTCTTGTTCCTTTTCTCATTCCTCCAAGGACCCACATAGGAGTCACCTGTGTGTTTCCCTCACCCACTCTCTCTTCTTTCTCTCTCCTCCAAGGACCCATGTAGGGGTCACCTACGTGGGTCCTTCACTGATGGGGACATCTCACGGTACAAGGCAGATGAAATATACAAAAAGAAGCCCAAGACGCTTTAGACAATAAGGGCCGGCCATGGAGCACAGTCTCTGCCCAGACTCGCTTGAGCGATAATGGTTCTCGCTCGAGCGAGATCGACGACGAGTTGAGTGAAAACTCTCTACCCAAACTCACCGCGCGACATCGGTTCCCACTTAAGCGAGAATCAACAGAAAGTTTGGCGTGGGCAATTTTGAAGAGTAGCTCGCGCGACAACCAATTTCGCTCGAGCAACTTTGCACTGAAGCGGCACGCGAGACCTAGTTTCACTCAAGAATTTAGGTTTTAGTTTCCTTTTAGATTAGAAGTCTTTCTAATTTCGATTATATATTTAGTTAGAGTTTTCTTAGCCTATATAAAGGCATGTAAATACTTTATGTGGGTAATTGATGATTAATGGAATTGAGAGTTGGTTTGTGTAAACCTTAGAGAGCTTGTGAAGAGTTTTCACCCGAGAGAGCGAATCTTGCAAAACTCGAAGAGCGAATCTTCGTTTTATTGTGCGCTTGGTGCGAAGCCGACGTACATCTTTGGTGTGAAGCCTTGGAATCCTATCTTTCTATTTTGTCCTTTAATTATTGTCGGGTAATTATATTCCTTATTTCCTTTGATAAAATTAAAAACCCAAAATTCTAGTTAACTAGTTACTGAAATTTTGTTCACACCTCATTGATTGATATATTTTGATTTTTCCCTTTGATTGAATTAACCCTTTGGACCTTTAATTCTTCAAATCCTAGAGGAGTCAAGAGACAATACCGTAATTGTCGATTGGTCCCCTAAACTAGAACGAAACTCAAGTTCCTTCATCGGAGCTGCTTTTCTAGATTGAAAAATTTCAATGCATGTGAGCGCTAGAATTAATTCAACCTAATTGTTTTAATTAAATTTATTAAATTATTTTATGTGGTTGGGTAGTCTAAATATTTTCGCTATTCTCTTTAATCTGAAGGTAATCCCAAATTCGTGTAATTAGGGTTTTAGCCCTTATCTTGCATCAAATTGGTATCAAACACAGTTCTAGCTTAGGATTGTTAGTATCCATACTAAGTTTTACGTTTGAATTGCATATAGGTGTGTTAGTGTTTTCTTTTGCCTTGAGTGTCACCATAGATCCAGAAAAGTTAGATGCTTTCATAGAGTTTTAACACCGAGATGGCTGCCATACAAACCCAATTGCACAACCAACAAGCCCAGCAGGTTGATTTAACAACACAACTCTAAGAGTTGTCTAGATCGACTCATGGTGAATATCATAGGGTTAATTTCGATGAGAGGAGCGATCCTCCTAGGCGTGAAAATCGTCCCGACCTGGATGATAGAGTTATAAAGTCGGTTAAGGTTGATGCTCCCACTTTCGAAGGAAATATGGACCTAAGAATCTATATAGATTGGGCAGCCGCTATGAACCATTATTTCGATTGGTATGATATGTCGGATCAGCAAAAAGTGCGGTTTGTTAAGATGAAACTCATGGGACAAGCCAAACTTTATTAGGTGAGTGTGGAACGACGTCGATAAACTCTCGAACACGAACCCATCGCCACATGGGCAAACATGAAAGAGAAACTTCATGATAAATATGTTCCCCTTTTCTACAACCAACGACTCATGGATCAATGGCATGATTTGAAACAGGGAAACATGCTTGTTGATGATTATATCAATAAGTTTGAGGGCTATTTATATTGAGCTGAAGCTTATGAGAGTCTACACGTCACCTTATCTAGGTTTGTACTAGTCTACGCCCTGAGATACGAAAAGAACTCATCTCTCATCATGTTGAAGATTTAAAAGAGTGTTATGCTAGAGTGCAAGAGTTAGAAAGGTATCTCGATGCTCCAACCAGTGGGCGATCTAGTTCCTCCAATCTTGATTTTCGATCTAGTCCTACTGAAAAAGTGAATAATACCTATAGTCAATCCCCAAAACCCGTAAATCCTCAGATTGACAAGGGTAAAGGAATAGTGGTCGAGAATTCTAAGTGTGCACCACAACAATGTTATAATTGCCAAGGCTTTGGTCTCTTTGCATCTCTATGCCTTAGTAAATCCCAAACCTTGATTATTCAGGAGGATAACGAGAAAGAGGACAATGAGTTAAGAGTAGAAGTTTATGATCCTATTGAAATTCCAAGTGATGAGGAGAATGAAATTCCAGTGAAAACAGTAGGTTGTGTTAGGAAAGTTTCTATTCCCGAAGAAAAGTATTGGTAGTGTGCCCGTATCGCATGCGTCGTTAGAGTCGGTAGGAACATGCTATCATTCTAACTTGCATGAGATTAACGATCATATTGTATTGAATGATGGAAATATACATAATTTTTCTAACACATTGAATTTGTTTAATGAGTTTAATAATGACAATTTTGTGTTGATTCACTTGACAAATATAAAACTATATTAAATAAAGATATTAAAGATTATTAACTAAAGAATAGAAAAGAGAAGAATAAGAATAGAGGGAGAAGAAAAAGACACGGTTTACCTTAAAGGACTACATTGTATGCATATTTCATCTCCACAAAATTACATTAGAGCTCTTTATATAAAATACCACAAAAAGACAACCTATCTTAGACGATGTGGGACTAATTCCTAAATACTAACACACTAAACACTTGACACAAATCATCTCACTTGCTTACATCACATTCTTAGATAATATATCCAACACTCCCCCTCAAGTTGAACATCCATGACAATGATGTTCAAGTTGTCAATTACAAAACTCTGAACTATCTCCCCTTAGTATTGATAGGGAAAATATAAGACCTTAAGGACGATAAAAAGAGACTACATATTGTAGTAGTAACAAAGGCCATAAGGCCGATAAAAGGCTGCACATCATAACAGCAAAGGTGATGGGGACATCCGATTCAAGCACCCGCCCATAACATATCGGAGGCGAAAGAAGAAACGTAACTTATCAAAAGAATAGTAACTTATGATCCCGTCACTTTTATGTTTGGCCTATTTTGAAGTGTCAAACGAAGTCGGATTAATACGAAATTGATCATATTTGAAAGCTTATCGAAGTAGCTTTCCAACGAGCCAAAATTTGAGCAATTCCGACAAGTATTGAAGAAGTTATGGTCAGTTTTCGGAGGCTGCACATAAAGTGACGAATTTCAAGAATCCTAATTGAATTAGGATTAGTATCTTTTATTATTTTATTTTAGAAAGTAAGAGTTATTTATTTTATTAGAAATAGGATTAGTTTCCTTATTATTTAAAACTTTATTGTTTTAGAAGAATTAGGATATTTCTTTTATTTGAATTAGGAATTAGAGTTATACTAGGATTTCTAATTTTATGCATTGGTTAGCCTATTTAAAGGCTTGTAAACACTTTTATTATTACTTTTTGGTTAATGAAAATTGCTTATGCAAAATTGAGAGTTTTTAACTTTCGTGAGGGTGTGATTCTCTCAAAACGGAGAGCGATTCTTCGATTCCCGCTTGCGGTTTGGTGCGAGGCCAACTCTTCTTCCATCTCTATCTTCTTTAGTTCTACGGTTTGCGTAAGTAGCGTAATCCTAATTATATTTTGTTCATCATTAATTTTATTAGCCTTTTATTTTCGTTTGGTATTGAGAGAACCCGCTTGCGAGTTCGTTCGATGCCCTAAAACTATCGGAGATCTAGCCGTTCATAAGAACCCTAGTCTTCTAGATCCGCGATAGGGAACGTACACGAAAGTAACGCTATTTTGAGCCGAAATTAAATCACCTAATTGAATTTCTAGAATTTTCGTGGTAATTTGTTATGAGAAATTGTTATTTTTTAATTGATTAATTAAATTTTAATCCTAATCTCAGCCCTAGCATTGCATTTAGTAAGTTCCCGCATCAAAAGGCCTCATCATTAAATACTAGGAGGGGCAACAAACGTCAAAAGTTGTGTGTCGCATCATCATACATACAAATATAAATTGGCAAATAAAAGAAATGGAGAGGGACACGGGTCTCAGAACAGTGAGCAACATCCAATCGCATGAGTGCATATCAAGCGTTGAAGACATGAATTTTGAGTCAGTAAACACAGACTTCTAGGCAGCTATATCACAAATATTAACGTAGCATGAATCTTGAGGCTTCAGCTTCATGGAGTAGGCAGCATCACAGATTTTAATGCATCATCAACAAGTGATCTTCACATATCTCAAATTTGCGTGGATCCCAAAGCACAATAATATGGATCCCAAGGCACAAGTAAGTCATAGAGACGCTATTGGTGTGCGGACAACATCCCAGAAAGTTACAAGCAACTACTTCCCTCATTTCCACCACTAAGTAACAAAAATGACAACACAAGCAATAGAAAATCAGAAACGTCTTCATCTTTTCACTTCCTTTTTCTCTTCCTTTATTATTATTTTTTTTCAATACAGAATAAGAGCGAAGGTTCTCAGGTATATATGAAATATGGTGCACAACACCTGTTCGACGAAATGTCTGAGAAAATATGGTGCATGAAGAATGAGAAAGACGATAAGCAATAGAAAATGGCAACAATAGCAACAAGTAGAAAGACTTGGTGCGGGAAAAAGTGATCTTTGCTGTAAAATAAATACAATAAAAAATAGGACCGTGGAAATCATGCTGCTGAAATAAAACTATCTGAAATAAGAAATAAAACTATGATGCTAAAAAACTAGAACTTTGAAACTAGAAAACATAGATAACAAAAGAAACTGAAACCTATACTCATGCCCTAATGGCTCTGATACCAACTTGACAAATATAAAACTATATTAAATAAAGATAATAAAGATTATTAGCTAAAGAATAGAGAAAGGAAGAATAGGAATAGAGGGAGAGGAAGAAGACACGGTTTACCTTAAAGGCTACATTGTATTCATATTTCATCTCCACAAAATTACATTAGAGCTCTTTATATAGAATACCACACAAAGACAAAACCTATCTTAGACTATGTGGGACTAATTCCTAAATACTAACACACTAACCACTTGACACAAACAATCTCACTTGCTTACATCACATTCTTAGATAATATATCCAACAAATTCATGATAGTCCCGAGCATGTGAAATCTTTTTCCGATCTTGAAAAGATGTAATGTTGGAGGTCTAGATTTTCCTATAGACAAGGGTAATCATACGATAGTTGCTGTGGAGGATCGTACACCTATTCTAAGTCCAACAACTATGTCCTTTGACCCATTCGTTGTTGCCCAAACAATCGAACAAACCCATTTAACCAATTCATAATCTGTACTCTACTTGTGTAATATGAGAGAAGGTTGAATGAGGAGGTTTTAGAGTTTACAAACTTTACTACCAATGCGGGCAAACATTATGAGTATCTCACAGCGCGGAAAGGCAAGCCGAGAGTTGAGCCTCCGAAGTGTGTCATGCGTGGGTTCTACAACTCATTAGAGACGAGTTTCTCCCACCCGGGGAGAATTGATGGGGATATCTCATGGTACAAGGCAGATGGAAAATGCAAAAAGAAGCCTAAGACGTTTCAGACAATAAGGATCGGCTAGGGAGCACAGTCTCTGCCCAGACTCGCTCTAGCAACAATGGTTCCCGCTCGAGCAAGATCGACGACGAGTTGAGCGAAAACTCTCTGCCCAAACTTGTTCGCGTGACATCCGTTCCCGCTTGAGCGAGAATTAACAGAAAGTTTGGCGTGGGCAATTTTGAAGACTAGCTCGTGCAACAACCAAGTTCGCTTGAGCGACTTTGCACGGAAGCGGCACGCGAGACCTAGTTTCACTCAAGAATTTAGGTTTTAGTTTCCTTTTAGATTAGGAGTATTTCTAATTTCGATTATATGTTTAGTTAGGATTTTCTTAGCCTATACAAAGCCATGTAAATACTTTCTTTGGGTAATTGATGATTAATAAAATTGAGAGTTGCTTTGTGCAAACCTTAGAGAGCTTGTGAAGAGTTTTCACCCGAGAGAGCGAATCTTTCAAAACTCGAAGAGTGAATCTTAGTTTTATCGTGCGCTTGGTGCGAAGCCGACGTATATCCTTGGTGTGAAGCCTTGGAACCCTATCTTTCTATTTTGTCCTTCAATTATTGTCGGGTAATTATTTTCCTTATTTCCTTTGATAAAATCAAAAACCCAAAATTCTCCCCGTTGATATATTTTGATTTTCTCCTTTGATTGAATTAACCTTTTGGAACTTTAATTCTTCAAATCCTAGAGGAGTCAAGAGACGATACCGTAATTGTCGATTGGTGCCCTAAACAAGAACAAAGCTCGAGTTTCTTCATCGAAGTTGTTTTTCTAGATCAGAAAATTTCAATGCATGTGAGTGCTTGAATTGATTCAGCCTAATTGTTTTAATTAAATTTATTAAATTATTTTATGTGGTTGGGTAATTTGAATATTTCCGCTATTCTCTTTAATATGAAGTTAATCCCAAATTCGCATAATTAGGGTAGCGCTTATCCTACACCAGTCACCCACTCTTTCTCTTCCTTCTTTCTCTCTCCTCTAGGAACCCCTGCGCCCTGCGTGGGTCCCACATCCCCCTAATCTTCTTCCTCTTTCATCTTCTAGGGACCGCCGGAGGTCCCTCCCTCTTCTCTGTCCTAGTAGACTTTACTTACTGTAATTAATGTTTTTTCTTATTATTTTTCTTTTCTTTCGTAGCTTTTAATCAAAGGTATTCATTATTTTGATGTAATTAATGGGGCATCGACTGCGATACCCGGAAGTGTAAAGTCCACCATTTCAATAATTCTTAGCAAGGATAAATGTGTTACGATTTATTTGTGGACGAATTTATTTCTACGCAAATTTCTTGTGTACAAATATTCGACATGTTCTGTAATGGAAAATTGAAATAAAATGTTTTCCTATTTCATCATCATACTCAGTCTTTTTCCATCTATTTGAGGTCGTCTTTACAAGTCCTATTTCTCCACTTTTTTCTGATCAGTGCTAAGCTCTCCGTAACTTCACCATCGCCCGAAGATTTACGTATTTGGCTAACACATATAAACCTACTTATGTTCTTTGTAGAATCAAGACAAATCCAAAAAATGCAATAAATGAGCATTTCCTGCCACGGTTCCTGGACTTTGTAGTGTGGGGGCATGAACATGAATGTCTTGTAGACCCACAGGTAACGTGGAAGATGGTCTTTGTGCAAGAAATAAGTTTTTTTTTTGTGTAATTTCCTACTGAAGATACCTTCTGATTTCCACAGGAGGTTCCAGGGATGGGGTTTCATATTACTCAGCCAGGCTCTTCTGTTGCAACATCATTAATTGATGGGGAAGCAAAGCCTAAGCATGTACTTTTGCTTGAAATTGAGGTTGTTTGGGTGGAATTGCCTGCTTTAATCGTCTTTGCTTAAAAGTGGATGTAGTTTTACCTTTTTTTTCTTCTATGAAGTCATACATGCCTAACACTAATGATGCTTTTATTATATAGGGACAACGATATCGTTCAACTAAAATCCCTTTGAAGTCTGTGAGGCCTTTTGAATATGCTGAGGTAAGGAAGTCTTTGACATTTGATTTTCACATCATTGAATACCTTTTGACACCGTTCAATTCTTGCTATGTAGGTCGTATTGAAGGATGAGGCTGACATCGATCCCAATGACCAATCATCTGTTCTTGAACATCTGGACAAAGTTGTAAGAGTTGTTTCCACTTCTGGAATGGATTTCACGCCTCAAATACTCAATTTAGTAGCCTCCTGAAAAGATTTCTGGCTTGCTCCATAATATCATGCGCACAATTATATCTTGATAAGTTCAGTTTGCTTCAGGTCAGAAATCTGATTGATAAAAGTACCAAAAAGGCTGTCAGGAAATCGGATCTCAAGCTTCCATTAGTTCGAATAAAGGTAATGCTTTCCTTTTTAACTTCTATTGTTTGTGTTTCTTCAAAGACACTGCCCTGGAATTTTAGCTTTGGCCTGGGAAGCATATTTGGAATGGTTTTCTAATATTTAATTCCCCATATTTTCTAATTCTTAGTGGCTACCCCTGCATTCGTGGTACAGAAAAATTTAATTGAGTCAAGTTCGTATTCTTTTTCTTCTTTGAAGTATTTCCTAGTCCTGGAATTATGTGCTGAATAACCATGTTCTTTACCTGTGTTTTCAAATTTCAAGAAGAGATTCCTATGGATGAGAAAAAAAGTTACTGAAACTGGGAAAATGGGTAATTGAACCAACAGCGAAATAAAGACCAGGAGTGTTTTTTTACATTGAAGCCACAGCCAAACATAGTGCTCCAAGGATGGATACCCATATAAGATTGATTGGTTTTCTGAAAATGGCATAAGCACCTCTTAATAGCTCCATTTAGCGGACAATTTCCCTATGAAATTGAGCTATAAACACTAATTGGAGAGAAGCTATGGGATAAGTTGGTTGCATCGATGAAATGGTCCAGAGTATAGTCACAAAGTCAGTGACAATAATTCGGCAAGGTTAAAATTTGGAAAAATTCGGCAAGTTCGGGGAAATATTCGGAGGAAAAATTGGAGAGAAGAAAAGAAAAGATTTAAAATTATAATTTAAAAATAAATAAATTAAAAAATCACAATTTTTTTGAAAAATTTGGGAATTATTCAGGATCAATTCACTAATTATTCGGGAATTTTTGTGATTGCACGATTTTTTTTTTTATTTGAAAAATTCGTGAATAATTCACAGAATCTTAAATTCGTGAATAATTCGCAACATTTTAAAAAATTCGGGGATTTTTGTGACTGTGGTCCAGAGGTCAGATTGCATAAAGTAATTTGTTAATAAAAAAAATAGACAAGTTCTAGGCGACTTTACAAATTGTCGCATGGTTTTGCAAAACCGAGCAAGAGAAATGCCATAGACAAAAAAAATCCACAGCAATGACTTGATAAGCATGTTCAAATGTTGACAAGTGATTCTTTGTTGATGGGAAAAAGAGGTATATGTTTTAATAAATGTGGAATGTGTCTACAATGAGTGAATCCCAGACAAGGAGCCAACCCCTTGTAAGCTGTGCATTTATTTTTATTCTCTCTAAAGTTTATGTTATCTCAAGGTCCACTCACTGCACATCTGACAAGACAGGGATGAGTGTCTGCAATAAGCCTTTGGCTCATTGTAGACAAATTCATACATGTGACCTTTGATTCAAAAGGAAAATAAAGGCACTTAGGGTCATAGATTAATGCATTTTTATCATTAGTGTTATTATTACCTATAGACCATGTTATACACACATGTATATCCGTGTGTTAATAGAATTTGGATCTATGGTTAAAAATTGTAGTTAACTCCTATTTCTAAGCTACAAAGCTGGGATACCTAACCTTACCCACGTTTTGACCTTAATCACATGGACTCATCTCACTCGATTTGAGTCTGTGAAGTATTGTTTGGGTGACACATATTCACATGTTCAACTAGGATTTCGTGAAAAGACAGTTAATTATGTTTGCATTGGTTTTAATATATTATTTTGGTTATTTTTTCTTAGGAAATGTATCTCCATTTTGGGGAGCATTATACCCAATGTGGAGGGGAGTCACATTTTTTCAAGCTATATATATATATATATATGTAGGTATCCTTAGTGTACTATAGATGATCCCTATTGAAACCTAAGTAGAACAAGCTTTTCTCTCTATTCATTATATTCATTGATGTGTGATATATGGTATCAATAAAATTACAAAGATAATAGTTGAAGTGGCTAAATTATCACTAACATATTATGCACATACATGTAACGTACTCACAATTCAAAAATTCGATATTGGCAACTGTATTGGGCAACCTCCAAGCCTGATATGCATTGCTGATATCGATACATGCTGGCTAATACCTAGGGATACCAAATCCCTTTTTTGGTTATGCATAACAACAATCTTACTGATAGGCATTTGTGTTGGGCGATACCTAGAGGATGCTCCTGATAAATAGATACTGATGATACTGTATGATATCATCAATACCTACTGAAAATGCTGCAAAATATTGCTATATATCAATTTATAGATATCAGTTTATACCTAACGATTCTGTAGATATTAGCTTATGCCTAGGGGATCCGCTATCCCTTACTGTTAGTGATTTGTTATAGTCTCTACATTGAATGTGTGGTGTGTTATATGGTCTAGTGGGCGTGTATGTAATATTTTCCTCTTTACTATAAAAACAAGGGAGAAGCATTTCTGTCACGCCCCAAAATCTACTTACAGACCTCGGGGTGTGAGCTTTGTAATGTTAAAGGACCTGAGAACATGGAGTTGGAACTTGAAACAAATAACAAAATAATAGAAATACTTAACAGTACATGGTACTGGTTTTAGACTAATTTGTGCTAGACATGGAAAACAAAAGCATCTTCATCCTTAGATTTCATGTACAATTCATGCATATTAAGAATAAAGAGATCTCCCATGTCCATTCCATGGACTGTAATATATTAATTTTAAGAGAACTTAATTATAAAAAATGAAACACAATCATATAATATTACGCACATACACCATACATTAATTAATAAATTATGTTTGCATACTATGTACACACTTAAATTAGCATGATTCATACAAGTAACATGGTGGCAGAAACTTGGAGCTTCATTCCATTCAAAATGCCTTCTTGACAAGCTAGAACTTGCAGCTTTGGCAGGTATCAACATATAAAAGTCAAATTTTGACAAAAATCGGAGGCTGGAAAGTAGTTTTGTAACCTTATGTAGCTTCTAATTAGGTCAATCCCCTTAATATTGTAGACATGTGAGTTGAGAACAAACAATATTGGAAAGCACAAAAGGCACTAATTCTTTGAGGTTAAGTTCTTCACTCGAGTAACTTGGTGCCACAAATTTGGTAACCCCTGCTTCCCCATTTGTCTCTTTCATCCAGGTATTAAGATTTTAGAGCATCTCCAACCACACTTTCAAATTTAGCTATTGGAGATGATGATATGGCTAAAATTTGAAGAATATGTCGTGTGTGGCAAAATTTGAAGAGTGTCTTGCTGTTCTTCTCCAGCCACACTCTTCAATTTTCATTACTTTAATACTTTTTTATTATTTTATATTTTTTTTAAATTTAAAGGGTAAAAAAGGCCCGTAAAATTTAAAATAAAATAATAATTTTCAAATTTGAAGAGTGGGGATGGGCACTTCAAATTTGAAGAGTGAGAGAGGCTCTTCAAATGCACGTGGGTTTGAAGAGCATGGTTATTTTTCAAATTTGCTCTTCAAAAGTAACCGTTGAAGTGGGGACAAAGATTTGAAGAGCACCAATGGAGATGCACTTATGTAGCACTGCACCATGGAAAATTTCTCAAAGCATTATTACCACTTTCTACAAAAAATTCAGTTATACCGAGCAATTTGTTCATCTTACTCATCAGTACGTCAAGTGGTGGGGAATCATAAAAAACTTGCTCCGCTGAATGTGAGAGAATATCCATTAATGGTGAGAAGGTCATCTTTTTGCAACATGTCAGTGAAATATGTGTAATGCTAGAAGGCCAAGGAAAACTCGACAAAGGCAAGTATTTCGGTTCAGACATGTACATTCACTATAACACTTTTGAATTTTCATCGTTCAACAAATGAAGTCTACTAGAAGCTGTTAGTGCACTGTACCATAATCCTGATCGTAATTGACAGCGTATATGACGAAGTTTTACCCATTGCTCTCTACATTTAAATTGTAAGACAAATTTGCCAAATGATTTTTTAGCAATTACCCTCAAAACATTTCCGACACGAGGAAATGTGCATAAAACATTTCTTGATAATGTTAATGATTCCCCAGCTTCAACTTCAAGTTTCATTTCGAATTTACAGGAGGGACATCAGTTCCATCCCACAAAAAAAATATTTAACTATCTTTAGGAAGTTCACAGGCACAAAGAATTTTACAGACTACATCAAAATATTGACCATTCTTGGTCTCTCTCAATTGCCTAGAGTATTCGTTTAAACCCGCATCAAATTGGTAACTGTCCAACCACGGTCTTTGTTGATTGATAAACTTCTTATCATGATCTAAAGTTTCAAATTTTGTAAAAGTCTGATATGGAGTAAATCTTTTATTGGCTTCCTCGTCAGACAAAACAAAAGAAGAAAATCTCTTGTTGAAAAGAGCATATGCGTCTCTATTGTGAGCGTTTATTACAACATGATTAAGTCGAATTATATCTCCAGTTAACTTGACAAGTGACACCTTCTCAGCAAATTTTTTTATAGAAACTCTAGATTCCTGATATGAATGATCCATTATCTTTAGCGTACATACAAAATCAGTTTTGTTGCTCTTCCTCGATCTCCCGAACTCGACGACTATGCCGAACATATTCACATTTTGCTTGACGAAAAATTTGCATATTTAATTAAAAAGATAAGTATAATTATCCATCTTTCAGTGCCAAGAAATCTTAACCCTTCGTTATCGATTTAAAAGGAAAATAACATAAATCTTAACCCTAGAAGCATCTCTGATAGAGGAGAATTTTAAGGTAAACTTGAACTTTTCATTTATGACTTAGAAATATAAGATATGTACAAGTTTTAAAATAAAATTTCAATCCTAAGTTAACATTTTACCTCTAGAATAAATTGATAAAAAATGATAAAAAACTTAGCCGAGCGCTTTCACATGTATTAACGCACACAGTCAGTCCTGTGCAGCCTTGCACGCAATGGTATGCATCCGTTATACACTTAATGCTCATGCTTAGCTCGACCCGGCCAGACTCGGGCGAGCACAAGTGTGTGGGTGTGGGTGGGGTGCAAAGTGCATAGTGTGGTAAAGGCACAAATTTGAGTGCCCCTTGGGTTAAGGCTACAAACCTTAGTACCCACACAATTATCATTCTTTATCAACTTATTTTAGGGGTCAAATATTAACTTAGGATTGAAATTTTGTTCTAAAACTTGTACAAATTTTATATTTCTAAGTCATGAATGAAAAGTTCAGATTACCTTTAAATTCTCCTCTATCAGATATACTTATAGGTTTAGGATTTGTTTTCTTTTCCTTTTAAATCGATAACGAAGGGTTAAGATTTCTTGGTGCTGAAAAATGGATATTCATGCTTATCTTTTAATTAGAGATGCAATTTTTTTCGTCAATCAGAATGTAAATATGTTTGTCATAGTCGTCGAGTTTGAGAGATCGAGGAAGAGCAACGAAACTGATTTTGTATGTAGTTGAAGATAATGGAACATTCGTATTAGGAAGTTGAACTTTCTATATATTTTTTTTGCTGAAAGTACGGAGAAGGTGACACTTATCAAGTTAACTGAAGATATAATTCTACTTCATCATGTTGTGATGAAAGTTCATAATAGAGACGCATATGTTCTTTTCAATAAAATCTTTTCTTCTTTTATTTTGTGGGGAAGCCAATAAAGGATTTATTCCACATCAAACTCATACAGAATTTGAAATTTTAGATCTTGACAAGAAGTTTATCAATTAACTAAGACCATGGTTGGACAGTTACCAATTTGATGCAGGTTTGAACGAATACTATAGGCAATTGAGAGAGATCAAGAACAATCCATATTTTGATTTAGTCTATAACGTTCTTTGTTCCTGTGAAGTTCTTAAAGATGGTTAAATAGTTTTGTGTGGGATGGAACTAAAGTCCCTTCTGTAAGTTTCGAAATGAGACTAGAAGTTGAAGAAGGGGAATTATTCACATTATCAAGAGATGTGTTTTATGCTTGTTTCTTCACGTGGGAACGGTTTTGTGGGGTAATTGTTAAAGAATCCTTTGGTGAGCTTATCTTACAATTTCAATGTTGAGGGCAATGGGTAAAAATTCTTCACATATTCTATCAGTTATGATCAAGATTATGGTATAAAGCACTAACAACTTCTAGTAGACTCCACTTATTATCCGATGGAGAGAACACTGTAATGGATTTCAAAGTGTTATAGTGAACATATATCGTTTGAATTCGAATACTTTTCTTTGTCGAGTTTTCCTTGACTTTCTAGCATTATACATATTTTTATAGGCATGTTGCAAAAGGCCATAGATGGCCTTCTCACCATTAATGGATATTCTCTCCCATTCAAGGGAGCAAATTTTTTATGATTCCCTACCACTTGACGCACCAATGAGTAAGATGAACAAAGTGCTCGGTATAACTAAATTTTTTGTAGAAGGTGACAATAATGCTTTGAAAATTTTTCATGATGTCGTGCCACATAAAATCTTATTACCTATATGAAAATGACAAATGAGGAAGTAGGCGTTTCCAATTTTTTTGTACCAAGTTAGTCGAGTGAAGAACTTAAATCTCAAAGAATTAGTGCCTTTTTGGGATTCCTAATATTGTTTGTTCTCAACTCACATGTATAGAATATTAAGGGGATTGGCTTACGCCAAAAGCTACATAAGGTTGTAAAACTACTTTTTGGCCTCCGATTTCTGTCAAAAATTGATTTCTACATTTTGATACTCGCCAAAGTTGCTAGATCCATCTTTTCAAGAAGGCATTTTGAATTGGTTGAAACTCCAAGTTTCAGCCACCACGTACCCTTGTATGAAGCATGCTAATTTAATTATATACGTAGTATGCAAATATATTTTATTAATTAATATACGGTGTATGTACGTAATATTATATGATTGCGTTTCTTTTTTTATAATTAAGTTTAATTAAAAAAAAAGAAGATATTACAGTCCATAGAATGGACGTGGGAGATCTCTTTATTCTTAATATGCACGAATTGTACATGAGCATGGACCTGCATATATAGTTCATCCAACTTCCACTATGCTAAAAAACAATATTAAAAATCTTAACAAAAAAAAGTTAAAAGTTTAAGATTTTTTACATAATAGAGGTAATGTTCTATGAATATTCTTCAAGTGAGTGGTCTAAAATTTGTGTAATTTGTATTAGAAAATTTATACAAAATTGAGGCTAAAATTATCACAATAGACATAATAATATTTTGCACATTATTAATTTTTATCATATTTTTTTACGTTCTTAATTTTCTTTCAAAATTATTATTCCAACATAATAACATTAGTATGTGCATCAACATGCGTTACTATTCATTAGGTATATAAACATATGCATACGACCATGTGCAAGGCTGCATAGGGCTGTGTGCGTTGTTACATGTGAAAGTGCTCGACTAAGTTTTTGATAATTTTTATCAACTTATTTTAGGTCAAATATTAACGTAGGAATAAAATTTTATTCTAAAACTTGTACATATTTTATATTTCTTGAGTCATAAATGAAAAGTTTAGGTTTACCTTCAAATTCTCCTCTATCAGAGATGCTCCTAGGGTTAGGTTTTTTTTTTTTTTTCTTTCTTTTAAATCGATAACGAAAGGCTAGAGTTTATTGGCGTCGATAGATGGATAATCATGCTCATCTTTCTTTAATAATTATGCTTATCTTTCAATTAAAGATGCAATTTTTTTCATCAATCAGAATGTGAATGTGTTTGTCAGTCTTCAAGTTTGGGAGACCGGGGAAGAGCAACAAAGCTGATTTTGTAAGAACGCTAAAGATAATAGATCCTTCGTATCAGGAACCTGAACTTTCTGTGATTTTTTTTGCTAGAATTATGGAGAAGGTGCCACTTATCAAGTTGACTGGAGATATAATTCGACTTCATCGCGTTGTGATGAAAGTTCATTCTCACCCTATCGTTGCTCCCTTAGAGAAAAAGGGCTATCTCGTGTGTACACATGATTTCCATAATAATTCTCTTCTCATTCCTCAAATGATAACATGTATTTATAATAATTTAGTAATAGTCTAAAGCAACTGATATTCCTATTGCTACTAAAATAAGAGTCTTAAACAAATCCTACCTTATCTAATCTCAGCAACTTGCCTTATTTACTCAATTAATTTAAGAAGAAGATAAATTTAAAAAGATAAATTTAAATCCTAGAAAATCGGGTACTCCTCCAGGATCGTAACAATGCCCCCCTCTAAGACGGGTCATGTCCTCATGGCCATACGCTGTATTCGAACCTCTTGACAATAGGACCGCGACTGGAAATGCTGCTGACATGGTCCTTTGTATGTTGCGCAAAGTGTACTCTACTCTACCGCAATGTCTCATGTCACCTTCTCTGAATCTGAGCCAGGCTTCACCAAGTTCATCTTCCAGATAGTTCCCTCTCAATGCTCATGATGATCGTTCAATGCTTTGTAAGATGCTGCGAACACCCACTCTGTCACGTCCGTACTCTGATTAACGTTGGGAGGCTCATCGATGAGAATCTCCACCTCTACGATTGGGACCAAGCCATTCTCTTCGCAGATGACGACGTTAGTAACTCAACACCCGGATCTTTCGTTCCTCTATCATCGTCATTGTTGGTGAGAGTAAAACTCAAGACAAGACGTTCGAGAGTTTGTTGGATTAGAGTGAACTTGGTGTTGATTTGGTCCACTGATTCTCCAAGCCGTTCAACAGGTTGCTCCATTGGATCACCCAGAAATGCCTGCTCTTATACACTTGATAGGGTTATCACTCTATCGTTGCCCAGTTAGAGAGAAAGGGCCATCTCACGTGTACACACAATTTGAATAATAATTCTCTTCTCAACCCTCAAATAATAAGTTCAACACATATTTATAATAATTTAGTAAGAGTCCTAAAGCAACTAATATTCCTATTCCTACTAAAATAAGAGTCCTAAACAAATCCTAACTTATCTAATCTCGGAAACTTGCCTTATTTACTCAATTAATTTAAGAAGATAAATTAAAATTCTAGAAAATGGGTACTCCTCCAGGATCGTAACAAGGTTGCAAAACTGATCCATCCCAAACAAAAAAATCTGAGGAATTGATTTCACAGATCTCAGGATCCACAATACTCGTGAATTAGGCGATATGAAAGGGGTTCCTGTAATTTCAATATATTTCTTCCAAAACTGCATGAAACCAGCAATCTATTTACATGGAAAATGCTCCTCAGGTAATTCTGATCAAAACCCTTTCAGGATCCAGTTCCCTTTGGATCACATAGAGATAGATGACACAGAAAGCCGTGAACCTATGTGGCTGGAGATATCCTTCGAAAAAAAAACAGAACCACTCCAAGATTTAAAGTTGACCACCTTGGAAAACCAACCAGTTGAATGCAAAAAAATTCCAGATTTGAGGTCAAATGTTTGATCTTATGGACGTCAGCATGAAGTCACGCGGATGTCAACAATTTTCGTGTGGTGTTAAAAACAGGAGAGGTCAAGGGGCATCTAGTTTTTGATACAAAATAAAGTTTGCTGTATATTAGGCTTGGATAAAGTTAGGGTTAGAGGGAGGGAGAGAGGGAGCACACCCTTTTTTATTAACATATACACCCTTTACAATATTATACTCACATTCACCCATTATTACTTGCATACACAAATACACACTCATATTTGTACTAAGATACACGCGACTAATACTAAGCACTATGCACACACCAACAGAACATACCTTAGAACTAATGAGACAATGGCTAACATTGGAGATACATAATCATGGGCTATAGTTGCCACTTCAGGAGGTGCGCGACTAGTCTGTCTCATGTAAATCTGAGCCAGTGGGAGATACGTGCCATCATTCTACAAAGGGTTATGATCACCGAAGGGGAAGGAGGGGCTATAGTGCTGAAAGTACCACGACTGGAAGTAGAAGCATTAATAGAAGCAAGTGCTATAGAGCGTATCCAAGTAAGAGGTAAGGTAAATGACAACCATGGGAAATATAAATGGAGAACTGAGGGGATAAAATGGAACGTAACAAAATCGAGACATTTGAATTCGTGTGGTTGGATGCATGTCACCAAGTCGGAGTATGGGAATGAGTCGGCAAGGGAAAAGTTTGGGAAAAAATGGGCAGAAAACATAAAAATCAAATAAAATAAAAATATTAAAAAAACAGTTTTTTTGGGGGGTTTGAAAAAGGTTTAAAACACGTTTTAAATGCAAAGACCCATTTTTTTTCTTTTTGCTTTAAAAAAGAGGCTGTTTAGTGTGGACTATAATTGGAGCTAAAATAAATTATCTGAGTGAAACAAGTGATTCTTGAAGTAGAGGCAACAAACAAGGCAAAGGATGATAGGGAAGATTTTGAATGCATAGGCTGGAAAAATGCTGGAATTGATCATTTGAAACACCTTCTGTTTGGTATGTAAATAGTTGCAGAAGAATCCCCATAACATGGTCATGAGAGTAGCAGAAGCATCATTCTGGCTGGTTAATATACCTTTACTCCTTTTTTTCTTCTTTGGAAATTGAATTTCATTTGCTCACGTTCGTTGCTATAATTGAAATGTCAACAGGCATGTTAGTAATACCAACTTGGAGTTTATGAGATGGATGGAACAATATTAGGGTTTGGTGGATTAAGGTCAGGGCTAACATCCCTTACTTCTCTGGGGTCTGAAATTTGGCAAGGTGTAGAACAGTGAATTGATAAGCAATGTTAGCAATCAGAATTTTGCATTGTTGATCCTCCATGGAACAGCATCTTCGATGTTTTAACAATTAGAAAATTAGAAAATTATGCTTTAACGATACTCTCCAGAGAATTCTACCAATCTGAAAATTATCCTTTAACGATAAAAAAAGTGTTTCTTTTGATCCAGTTTTACATTTCCACTTTTTGATGTTTAGAGGGCATAACAAAGTCAGATAAGAGATTGATCAGGGCTTCAAATGGGTGGCACACAAATGCGAAAGAAAAAAGAACAGTGACTGAAATCCATATAGAGTGGTAAAAAGACTTTATTATAAATATAAGATAATGTCAGAAGAGGCATTGCACAAAAATTACAGCCAAGAAACTTAGAAAGCATATGCTTAACGTCTACAGCCAGACTGATTTTAGTGCAAAGAGAACAAAAAGAAGATGTGTGCTTGCGATGTCCAGAGTGAAAACTGATGTTGGATTTGTGGAAATGGATTCTTCTACTGAGATTGCAATATGCATAAACCTAGGGCTCTGATACCTTGAAACTTTTGGAGTAGAAGCTTGTTTCTATAGCTATTTATGTGTGCACTATGGCATGAATACAATTTCAAAGATAATCGTGAAAATGGCATAACCATCTCTAATGCATTTTCTGAATATGTAAAATATAGTCATAAAAAAACTCAGCCGATGCAATTTTACTTCGACATTTAAACTGCAGTGTTATTCAACTTTTACTTCATCATGGTAAAAAAACTCAGCCAATGCATTTTGCCATTTAGGGGGAATTGCTATGGTAATTCATGGTATAGGCTCTCTCTACAACGCACATAGTATAGGCCGCTATTATCTATCATTGACTAGTATCGGCTGATGCTGTCTGGTATTGGCTTTGTAGTATCACAAATATGTATCGGTATAAATCGTAGAGTTAAAAACATAAAGGTTGTATATAAAGTTAATACACAATAGTTAGAATATATAAAAGTTAATGTGTAGAAAGGATAAAATCTTAAATACATAACTTTTTATCTTAAATAACTAATGTTTTAAACATAAAAGTTAATACATTCAGGATGTTTGGCAGGGGTTTCAAATTGATTTGACCTAAATTAAGATTTTAGAAATCTTGGGTTCTTATGGGTAGAAATAGAACTTTTTCTACTTTATAGAGTTTCATTGTTCAAGTTTTTAGAACATGGTCATGCTTATTAGATAAAAGAATTGCTTCCTTCAAGCAAAATAAAGTTGAAAATTAAAAATTACAGTAGTATTCGAGTTCTAGTTATATGCCATTTTATGCCGTAGACTTGTAAATTTTCATTCAAAACGTGATTAATAACCATCAATTCATCATCATGATCAATCACTTAATTCATAAATTTATTTACAACGTCATCATCATCATGATCACCATCACCGTCATCATCGCCTTATCTCATTTATTTGGGATTGGCTTTTCTAGCCTTATTTCTCCACTCATTTCTTTTCAAGACTAAACGCTTTGTTACTTTTCAGTCCTGACATGTTGTTTCTCGTTCTTTATTGGTCTTTTGCTTCTCCTACTTATGCTTTTAACGTTTCAATGCTTTGTACAAGATCTGTTTTAGGTCTTCGATGGTCATACTCAAACCATCTCAAACAAAATTAATCCATTTTCTCTTTTATTAGAGCTGCCTCTAAACTTCCTCTCATTTACTTGTTCCAATTCTCTCTCTTCTTGTTATTCTATGCGCCCACCTTAGTAGATGCATCTAAACCACTGTCTTCTTACACCATATGGTAAACATAGGTTATGACATTGTGACACTAGATGTTTTTCTACTTTGACCAAATCATCTTTCAGGTTTTTGTGTTTGCTAAACTTTCACTTCATATATTTTTCATCTTTGTTTTGCAAATTTTATATCCTTTAATTCTAAGGCTTTTCTCCAAAGTTCTAACTTATCAATAAATTTGAATACTCATCAAGAGTCCTTGATTTACTTATTTACTTTCATTCACTAATCCTTATTGTGGTGCGTGGCTCGGGGTCGAATTAAGACAGACGCCAGACCATACCTAACCGATGTTCGATGTGTTTGGAAAGCCAAGAATCTGTCCATCCCCTGTTCCTGCATTTTCCTGTAGTCTCAAAGGTGTGGGATCACTTCAGAATTTTGGCTGGCTTATCTTTCTGTCTGCCACGTTGCTGTAGGGACATAGTGGCTGAGAAGTTTGATAATCTGGGTGTTCAGGGAGCAGCTTTCTGGCTGATTTTGGTTGTAGTGGTGTTCCGGCTGATATGGTTAGAAAGGAATTCGAGAATTTTTGTGGGTCTTTCTAAGTCCTCTGAGGATAGCATTTCTGCAATAAAGGAGACTCTCCTACAGTGCGCTGCCAACTCTAGGCTTTTCGCTGACAGGTCTTCAGGGATATGAGTATTGTTCCTCTCGTTTGAATCCTTCGTCTGGTTTTGTGTTACTTTTGTAGTGCTGAAGTGCTCGCTTAGCGCCTCCCGTTCTTTTTTCTCTTTCAATAAATTCATCTTTTTACAGAGAAAAATGTTTATATTTGTAATATTTTTCTAAATTTCAAATTCCTACTTCTTTTCAATTTTTGTCTAAGTAAAAAAAAAAACAAAACTCACCTATTGCTGACATTGATGCATATCAGTTTGGAGAGGTAGCCACTAGGGCCATCGATACAATTTTTTAATCATGTTTCATCACTAAGACCTATAATTACACGCTTCTTTTACTATGAACTTGAGATGAACCTGAGGGATATAATACCATGAATCTTTTCAAGAAGAATTTTTGTTTGCATATGCATGATGTGTGTCTTATGCCCTTAGGCATAAACATAATTACACATGGAATCGTGAAAATGGCTAACTTATCCGTAATATACTATGTAAATATATGTAATGCACGCTATATAATTGTAACAGACCTATCTAATATACAACTTTTTGGGATGAACATGTTACTTGCATGTTAGTTTTGCATCATCAATATCCTTCTATGCTAAGGATTTCTTGCATATAAATGCCCATATATTAGTTCCCTTTGCCATCTGAACCTAGCTTATATATTGATTGGCAGGTAGACTACTCTGGATTCATGACAATAAATCCTCAGAGGTTCGGCCAGAAGTATGTGGGGAAGGTAACTGCGTTATATTTGAGCAGTAGTTTTGCAGATTAATATTTTTTTCCCTGTTTTTTATTTTGATCAGTTTTTCCCGAGTAATATGAGTTTGTCGATTGATTGTACTTAAATCCTGTAGGTTGCAAATCCACAGGACATTCTTATTTTTTCGAAGGCTGCGAAAAAGCGTCAATCTCTAGATGGTAATTGAATTCCTCCATTTATTTGCTTTTGACTTCTATGGTAGTTGCTCACATGATTAGATTATATGGTATATATTGCATCACTATATTTCAATTCCTTTAGACTTTAGAGTAAACCACATAATTTATTCAGTCCTCTCTGTAATTCAAACCATGAAGAGCAAATCTTTTGGATCAGCTTATATGTTATATCAGACTGTCAGGATAAAATTATTGCATATGTTGTTGTATAGTATAAAGAGCAAGAAGATTCTCATGATGCGTATAGAGGCATGAAGCTGTGGCATCATGAATTGTAAAATCTCATAAATTTCTAGTTGTTAGAAGACTGGGTACATAGGAGGTGCATGAGCACAGGAAACATATATATATATATATATATATATATATATATATATATATATATATACCACAGGAAACATATATATATATATATATATATATATATATATATATATATATATATATATATATATATATATATATATGTTGACACTATTGTGTGTGTGTATATATTAATGCGGTTATGTGTGCTCACACACACACACACACACACACAGACATATATAGATATACGATTAATCTAATGTCCTATACTTAAATAGGATGCTAGTACTGTCCACTAATTTAGTGAACTGTGCATGCCCTTGATTTTTTTTATTTTTTTATACTTTTTTGCTCTTTATGTGAATTGCTTGTCTTAATATGAAAAGACTGGGCATTTATTTGACTACTTCCAATGACAATCTTGTAACTGAATAAAAAGTACACGACACAACAGCACAAAATACATGGTTCGACAACAAAAAATGATGGCTAAAATATAACACCTTACCATTTTTCATATTTACAAAATTACCTTGATGTTTATTTCCCTAAATGCCCTTCATAGATTCACATAAAGACAAAAAATGCTTTTTAAGGACATCTATTGTCCCTCAAAATTCGTGTATTGTGTTCCTTCCAAACTGATCAAAATATCAGCTATCACCAGCAACTTGTGGAACACTTTCTGTGTAGGCTGATGAGTACCGATGAGTAAGTTTGCTAACATGTTTTTATATTTTCTTGGAAGACAGCCTACCAGTCTCAACGAGGATCTGAATATGATTTTAGTTGCATAACGATGAATGATAATGTGGTCTGCCGACTCCCCACTTGAGAAACACATTACACTGAACATAAAAAGATTTAACTGTCAATATTCCTTTGGATTGTGGACTCCAAATTCTGTGATTCTCATTATGAGTTTGTAATTAAACTCTATAAAGTTCTCCCAAGAGATCAGTGAACTCCCCGATCTTGGTCCTTTAAATTCCTTCTTAAGGGAATGTCTGGTCATTTGACCTGCAAAATTGTTACTTCTGTCTTGAATAGTCGCTGATTTCCTATTACACATGTATATGTTTGGGTATTGTCGCATCAAAGTAGAATCACCTGCCCATCTGTCAGTCCACAGTTTGCTCACGTTACCTTGACCCACCTTGAATCTTACGCACGGGTTGAATTGAGGTAATACCGAGAGAAGCCCTTTCCGCCAACCAGAGTAGATACCTTGTATTTGTGGGAAGATCTCTTTAGCCCAAAGCACTTCACAATCAGTATCTAATCTCCAAAGTCACTTGCCGAACAGGGCCTTGTTCTTAGTATCTTACTTCTTACATCCAAACCTCCTTCAATTTTAGCTCGGCAGACCTTCCCCCATTTAAGAGATGAATTTTATTCCTTTCTGGTTTCACCACCGGTTGTCTCATTTTGCCTTCTATCTTGTTAATGACACCTCCCAGACACTTAAAACAATGATAGGTAGTTTCCAGAGATCGAATTTTTTATCTGCTCTTTCTATAACTGGACTCGATGGAGATTTTTTTTTTTTTGAGACGGTAACAAAAATATATTAAAAAGAGATAGAAAGCAAGATACATAGGTAGTAAGAAACTACCCAAAAACACAGCCAAAAAGCAGAAAAACCAAAAATAAAAAACTCACAGTGACAACGAAACCCCCCAGAGCACCAGCCTCCAGGACCTGCAGCCAGAG
The DNA here is from genome assembly GCA_021018995.1 of Chloranthus sessilifolius. Classification (NCBI taxonomy): domain Eukaryota; kingdom Viridiplantae; phylum Streptophyta; class Magnoliopsida; order Chloranthales; family Chloranthaceae; genus Chloranthus; species Chloranthus sessilifolius. The sequence continues at coordinate 137,103,943 of CM037588.1, read as the reverse complement.
AGAAACAGATCCCAAATCAGCAAGAGCAGACTCCTACCCACAGCCATCCTCCCAGGCCCTCAGCAAGTAGTTTGACCCATTCAAGTACCCCGGAATCTTACACACAAACCAGCTAATCAACATGTCTCTGATCTCTCTAATAATCAGCGAAAACGGCCTAGCTTTGCAAGTGAAAATCCTGCAATTTCTTTCCAGCCAGATCATCCAGAAACCCGCGTAAACCGTAAGTGGCCAAATCTCCTTTCTTGGATCATCCAGCGAGCTCTCTCTCCACATTTCCATAAGTTGACCAGGCCACCTCGGCATGACCCACTCAATATCGAAAATCAGGAAAATCTTACTCCAGATTGCTCGCGCGAAAGAGCAATGAATCAGAATATGATCAATTGACTCTGCCCCCCTCATGCAGAGCATACATTTATTGGTGACCGGGATATTTCTTCTAATAAGTTGGTCCCTCGTAAGAAATTTTCTTTTAGCCAAGCAAACACCTTGATTTTAGGAGGCATTTTTAACTTCCAGAAACCAGTCCACAAAGCTCCCTCTTGACTTTCTCTATTTCTTGCATTGACGCTGTTGTAGAAAGACTTAACCGTGAATTTGCCTTTAGCAGAGTATTTCCACTCCCTTACATCTTCACGACCAGGATGTAGAGTCATTCCCCTCAGAAGAGTCATCAGATTTGAGTGTTCTTCCTTCTCCCATTCCCATAATCTGCGCCTCAGCTGGATATACCAATCGCCGGAGATTCCCGAAGTGTGGGCAGCACTGCATACCACCACTTCCTTATCAATCGCAAGACCGAAAATAGTAGGGAACCTTCTATACAAAGGTTGGTCCCCAGCCCACACGTCTTTCCATAACCTGATTCGGCACCCGTCACCCAACGAGAATTTAGTCCCCTTAAGGACATCTTGGGTACAACTTTTTACCGCCTTCCACCATCCCGATCTGTGGTTGGGATTGGAAGTGTCCTCCTCTGGACCTCCGTACTTAGCAGCCGCAATCTGACACCAAAGCTTGTTTCTTTCTCCCTCCTCCCCCATCCGTCATACTCACTTTGCCAGAAGGGCTTTATTAACAAGCCTCAGATTTCTGATCCCAAGACCGCCTTGGTCTTTTGGCAAACAACAGTCGTCCCATCTAACGAGGTGTATCTTTTTCCGATCTCCAGCTCCTTCCCAGAGGAAATCTCTAACAATCTTTTCAAGTCTATTGATGATCTTCGTCGGCGCCCACAAAAAAGACATCATAAAAACCGGGATCGAAACAAAAGTTGATTTGATTAGAGTGAGCCTTCCACCATAGCTTAGCAGTTTGCTTTTCCAGGTCACGAATTTAACCTGAAATCTGTGAAAGACATTGTCCCATAGGTGTGCTCTCCTTCTCCCGAATCCCAGCGGGATTCCTAAATAAGAGATGGGTAACCGCGCCATGGTACACCCGATCTCCAACGCCAGCTGGTCCGTGACCTCCAACGGTATGTTTATGCCAGAAATGGTCGATTTATGCATGTTGATCCGCTGCCCTGAGATTGCCTCAAAGATCGTGAGCACGTCCATAGTCGCCTTAATTTCCCTATGACCATTATTTCCGATGGAGATTTTCTCGGATTGCTAATACAAAGTGGAGCTCCACGTACGCCATCAGTACATTGCCTGTGTAACGTTCGAAATATGTTGCAAAACTGGCCAGTTCAGTGTCATCCAAATGCACCTCAATGAGAAAAGTCTTACTGAACTATGTCCTGTTACGGCTTTGAAGCATCTAATAACAACTTAAGATTGCGAAAGTTTTCCTTGGTGCTATTTCAAAACAATAAGTAGTCGTTGACGAACTGGAGATGGGTTATAGGATTTATCAGGTTGGATGCCCGAAATCCCTTAATATCTCTAAACCATCGCCTCTTTTAAGCAGCTTGTTGAGAGCTTCCCCAACAAAGTTAAATAAGAACGAGGATAGAGGGTCCTCTTGAGTTGGGGGAAAAACCGTTGGGGGCTCCATTGATCAGGAAAGTAAACATGGGAGAAGAAATGCACACCTTCATCCAAGATTGCACTTGTATCCATCTCACCCATAATGAAATCAATGTAGGCTCAATTCACTTGATTGTAGGCCTTTTCCATATCCAGTTTACAAACGAAATCAATCGGGCTACGGGATTTTAATTATTGACCTTAAGATTTGATTTTAGCTGCTTTAGGAATTTAATTTGAAAACTCCTCTGTATTATTTTAACACCTCTAAGTGGGTTCAAGAAACAAAAAGCAAAACTTAGTGCGAAAATAAGCTTAAGAATCAATTCTCATTTTAAACAAGAAAATAACGATACATTCTCATTATTTATTTATTTAAAAAATTTAAACATAAAGATTTTTAAATCACGATCTTTTGTTTTAATCGTTAATTTCTAATTCCTCTTGTTAATGACTCTCAGCCAGTTTGTATCAGTGAAACATTCTAGATTGAGGTCATTCTCCTTTTAAAAGTGTCATACTACAAATTTGTTTTAGGTTGGGCAGATTAGGTTAAGTTAGGGTTCAATTAAGAGGAAGAAAAATAGGGTTATGAGATAAAACCTCTCACAACTATATCATTGGTATTTATATCACTGTACACTAGGATTCCTTATACATCATTAACACAAAGAGTAAGTTCAATGTAATTTATACCTACTCTTAACAGTGTCTATTTAGACTCCTAAGTAGACTACTGACACACCAACACACACTCCCCATCAAGTTGGTGCATAGATATCTATCATGCCCCAACTTGAGGTGATGTCACCCAGTCTAGATCTCCTAAAAACATTAATGAGGATGCCAACCAACTGAACCTCCTAGGCAACCTGTGGAATCCAGTACTCATTTGACTAAGTCTCTAATGAAGTGACAGTCTACTTCAATGTGTTTGGTCCTCTCATCGTAGACTGTATTTTTGCAATGCGTATGGCTGCTTCATTATCACCATAAAGAGTCATAGGGAGCTTCACTTGAATACCAAAATCTGGCATAATGAAACGGGTCTACGGGCACCTTAAGACATTGCTCTGCATTTACTTTCTACACTTGAGTTAGACATGATATGCCACTTTTTAACTTCAAGAAGCCAAATTCCTTCAAAGGAAGGTACAAGAACCCATGGTTAATCTTCTATCACTCTTTCAACCGGCCCAATCAACTTGAGTGCATATACTGACTAACCACACTAACAACATATGCTATTTCAAGTCATGACGCAGAACAAACGCTAAAATCCTAATATGCAAATTTGGGATTAACTTTTAGAATGATTTGAATAGCGGAAATATCCAAAATCAAGCAACACATAAAAGTAATTCAATGAAATTAATAAAAACAATTAGATTAATCCGTTTTAGCGTCTGAATGCGTGAAAATCCCGATCTAGAAAAACGACTCCGATGATGGAACTCAGAATTCGTTCTAGTTTAGGGCATCAAGCGATAATTGCAATATCGGATTTGATTCCTCGGAGATTTTGAAGGAGATGAAACTTGAATAAATAGTTCAAAAAGGGAAGCTTAATGACATCATGGAGTACGATTCTTGTGGGATTTTGTTCTTTTATCAATGGAAAGAAAGAAAATTAATACCTGATAACTAGAGAAAAGACAAACTCAAAGGATAGATTCCAAGGCTTCACACTAAGGTTTTTCCGAAGCTTCACACCACGGCTGTACGTCGGCTTCGCACCAAGTCGCACGAGAAACGATTTCTCACTCCTCAAGGTTTGAAAGATTCACTCCCTCGATTGAAAATTTTTCACAAGCTCTCTAGGGTTTACACAAAAGCAACTCTCTTTCATTCAATAATCAAAACTCCTAATTACATTGTTTTAAAGACCTTATATAGGGCCCTTACAATAAAAGAAAATCCTAAAACGAATATTAAATAAAAGACAAATAAACCCTAAAGTTTAAAGTTCGAAATTAGAAATTTAAAACAACTAAAACTCTTCGGCGCGATTTCGATCGATCTAAATTGAAAATCGATCGAACGAAATTCATACATATAAAATTTCGCCGTCGACATTCGATCGATTGATTCAGGACTTCGTTCGATCGATCGAATTTGCCATGTGTTCGATCATTCTCTAGATTTTTCATCTTCACGCCTAGTTTCTCATCTTCTTCACGGGCCGTTTGAAAGCCCATTTATTGGTCAATTTCTTCCTTGCTGATTTTCTTCGATTGACTCGGTCACGGTCCAAACATGCGGATCTGAATTCTCTGTCAATCTCCTCGACTTTGAAAAAGTTTGACCTCGACAACTGGTGTGAACTCTTCAATCGGATGTTGCTCTGGCACAAGATCAAGGCGGATAACTGGATCTGCGTGAACAACGGTCGCCATTGGTTCTTCCATAGGCATGGAAGTACTTTGATTTACTATAGGTTCGGTATCTTCCACCGATACAGATACAACCACAGGTTAGGGCTTGATTTCTGGAATGGGCTTTGGGTTAATGAACACGGGTTTTGAAAGCTTAAATCTCAAAGCTTCATGCCTCACCGATATGATTTCCTCTTGTAGTTTGAGGAGAAAATCTTCAAGAAATTCTTGAACGAGACTCTTGTTTAATGCCTATGCTATCTCACATGTATTTGTTAACTTACGTCTAATCCCAAGAGTAAACGCTTGATCATATAAAGCTGACCAATATCGAGGTGTTGAATCCAAATATCTCAGACTCTGCGATCTAGTTTTCGTTGCCTCCCATGCTTGTCTAATCTTACCAATCATCTGATACAAATCAAGGAGCTTTCGCCGATCTACGAACGATCCCATTCTAGCCATCATGAATCCATTCAACTCGTGCAAGGCTTCGATAAATTGTTCTTTACTCATGATGGACAAGATCGCTTGCTAACCCTAAAATAGCAAAATCCCGCGTGGAAGGGGGTTTAGGGTATATAAACCTTTCATTAAAATAAAAATAAAAAGAAGAATAAGATAGAAATCTTCGGATTCGCTCCAAAGAGGCTTGTCGGCTTCACGCCAACGGGTTTTTCGAGGCTTCACACCACGGCTATACGTCGGCTTCGCACCAAATCACACGAGAAACGATTGCTCACTTCTCAAGGTTTGAAGGATTCACTCCCTCGATTAAAAACTTTTCACAAGCTCTCTAAGGTTTGCACAAAAGCAACTCTCTTTCATTCAATAATCAAAACTCCTAATTACATTCTTTTAAAGACCTTATATAGGGGCCTTACAATAAAAGAAAACCCTAAAACGAATATTAAATAAAAGACAAATAAACTCCTAAAGTTTAAAGTTCGAAATTAGAAATTTAAAACAACTAAAACTCTTTGGTGCGATTTCGATCGATCAAAATTGAAAATCGATCGATCGAAATTGAAATTTGTTTGATCGAAATTGAAAATCGATCGAACGAAATTCATACATATAAAATTTCGCCCTGGACATTCGATCGATCAATTTAGGACTTCATTCAATCAAAATTTTCGATTCAACCGATCGAATTTGCCATGTGTACGATCATTCTCTAGATTTTTCATCTTCACCTTGGTTTCTTATCTTCTTCACGGGCCGTTTGAAAGCCCATTTATGGGTTCATTTCTTCCTTGCCGATTTTCTTCGATTGACTCGGTCACGGTCCAAACATGCGAATTTGAATTCCCCGTCAGGTCACTTACGTGATGGTGAGGTAAATAAGTTTTCCCACTAGGCACTGACACATTCGAATGTCCTTAAAGCTTCTCCATCCTTAGACTTCGACTTATAGTTCACTTCCATAGGAATTCCACTGGTTTACATTCTAATGTGAATCTGAGAACAAGAATGAAGATAATTTCGATGAAGAGATTGAGGATGAAGGAGAAGAGAAACTAGAGCAACAGGGGGGATTTTAGACCTTGCAGCCTCATTACCAAGGAAGTATTTGAGTGATCCAAGGTCTTTGATGTCAAATACATGGCTCAAGTAGTACTTGAGTCCCAAAATCTCCTCTTCATCACTCCAGTAACCACAATGTCATCAGCGTACACGATAAGAGTTGTGAGTCTGGTTCCTCTCTTAACAAAAAGGGTATGATCATAGTGACTCTTGGTGTAACCAAGCTGCAAAACATCGCTGAATTTCTTAAACCACGCATGTGAAGATGATTTCAACTAAGGTAGTTAAGGCGGTGTGGCGAAATCATGACGAAGAGGCTTGCTACTCCGTGGCAAGGCTATTTATTATTATTTTTTTAATCTTTTAATTTTTATAGAGGAAGAAAAAAAATCAACTACTTAGACATCTTGATTCTAATAAATCATAAAAGTGCCATTTCCAACTTCGACATGACAGTTTTAAAAGGGATGAACATGACTAGGTCTATTATGGTTCCGTCAATTAAAAGGAATGAACTTGAACATGAAAATACTTATATATATATATTAATGGGATTGTGTTTAAATGTTCTAATTATGATTATGAAATTATGATGGATTAATTAATGGTCATATAAGACTGCAATAGGAAACTGCTTTTCACTTCATAGGTCTATTATGGCGATGAACATGACTACTTAGGCATCATTCTTTTGATTTGGAATTATAACTTATAAGCATTCTAAGTTATGACAAATGTTATAACTTATCCCTTTTACAAAACTGCCATTATTTTTCATTTTTAAGCCAAAAAAACTAAATAGCATGTATAGCGACGCCATAGCACTATTCCTCCATGGCGCCGCTATATAGCCATTCTCGCTACTTGTCTCTATATGGCATTTCCCATCGTCATTTGCCATGGCGATGCTATAGCGTCACTTTCATAACCGTGATTTCAATCCATTCTTTTTCCCCTTTTAACTTATAAATGCGACCCTTCTCCCCCTGAAGGGTAAAGCCTTGAGGTGGCGCCATGTACACTTCCTCTTTTAAATCCCTATGAAGGAAATTATTTTTTATATCGAGTTTATAATGGGGCCACACCCATTTGCTGCAAGTGAAAGGACCTGAGTAGAATTCAACTTTGTGAAGAGAGAAAATTTGTCCTGATAATCAACCCCATAGGTTGGAGTGAAACCTTCGGACACTAGTCTGGCCTTATACCTCTCAACCACATCTTTGGTCTGTATTTTATAGTATAGAACCATTTCCACCCCACTAATGTCTTTCCTTCAGGAAGAGGTACTATTTCCCAGGTGTTATTTTGCTCTAGTGCTCTCATTTTTTGTAGCATGACCTCCTTCTATTTGGGCTGTGATAGAGCATCATAACTCTAGATGGAGTAGAGATAGAGTCCAAAGAACTGATAAAAGCCTAATGAGAAGTTGACAGGGCAAGATAGGAGACAAGCTTACTAATGAGATGCAATGTACATGGACAAGATCCCTTACGCATGGCAATTGGCTAGTCCAGATCGGTAGTAAGAGGAATGCCAACACTTGACGAACCTGCTTCAGGGGATGAAGGTTGTTCCATGATCCGAGTGGGAATGGGCTTCTTCTTTCATACTTCCCGAGAAAATGTTGTTTCTTTCTCCAAACTAATCAAACTTTTTCAGATTCCCTGTGTTCACCCCATCATGTGATTCACCCATTTGTGTGTCTTATTGACCATTTTCATTCCCTTCTCGCACATTGCCATTCTCTTCTTGCTGGAGATATGGTAAAATGGTGTGCTCTTCCATACAACTCTCCCCCTGAAGAGGGAATTGTGTAGAGGTCACTGAATATGGAGTAGAGTAAAAAAAGGTTACATCCATAGTGACAATTTCTTTTCTAGTAATAGTATCATAACATTTGTAAACTTTATGTGACAGGGGATACCTAAAAAACTGCAAAGAATGACCTTGGGGTTTAACTTTTTCTGCGAACATCGAGAACATGAGCAGAACAAGAAACCCAAAGATACGAGGAGGAATAGGAAATAATGGTGCATAACATAAAAGACATAAGCTATATTGACCTTAAGGATAGGAGTGGGCATGCGTCCAATAAAAAAGCAAGCAGTGAGAATAGACTCATTCCGCAAAGGTTTTGGAACATTCATCTCAAACAGCAACACACGGGCAACTTCAAGAAGGTGACGCTTTTTCTCTCTGCTACCCCATTTTGTTGTGGGGTGTAAGGACATGTGCACTCAATGCGATGCTCATGAGACTGAGGATGGTGAAAGGAGTTATCTCTACTATTATCAGACCTTAAGACCTTCACGTTTGCATTGAGTTTAAACCAACTTATGGAATAGAGGAAAAACAATCACCACCCCATCCTTGGATTTCAATGTATATTACATCACAAACGGAGTGCAGGCATCGATAAATGTAACAAAGTAATGGTTTCCACCCACAAAAACAACTAGGGAGGGCCCCAAACATCAGAGTGAACAATCTGAAACGGGACAGCACATCTATTACCATGAGCTGGTTAAGCATTTAATAATGTCTAAATAATTGGCTTGTCTCAATTTGAAATTTAGTAACATCAAAACTATTCAAATGTTTGGGGAACAAAATGCGTAGTGAGAAATATGTAAGTGGCAAAACGAGAGTGCCACTAATGAACAATCTCCAGTGACACAACAGAAGTAACAACAATAACTTGGATAATCTTTTTCTTCCTAGTGTCTCCAAAAAGATACAACCCCCTCTCCTGACAACCATGGCCAAGGATCTTCCCCATTGTTAGGTCTTGGAAAAAACAGTAAGATATGAGGAATGCTACACTACAATTTAGGCTTTTGGTTATGCTACTAACTGAAAGAAAGTTAACAAGCATATTAGGAACATGTAAAGTAGACTCTCGCACAACCTAACCAACATATCCCTTTCCCAACTACAGGAGCAAGGGACCCATCGGCAATATGTACAGTACAATGATAAGACAAGGTTGATATCCAATGAAACTATGAGGACATATTTGACATTTGATCAGTAGCTTGAAATCATTTATCTCAGGCGACTGAGCAGATGATGTAACATGAGTAAACCCAATAGCAACTGACTCAGCGACATGAGACCGAGAGGAGGTTACCTGGGAGCTGGAGATACACTGCAGAGATCCTACTATTCCTGCGTTCGAGTGATAACATATGGAGCAGGTGGAACATTTGAGACAAGGATAGAGCCGGAGCAGAGACAGTCACATCATCAATCGCTGAAGAGCAATGCACAATTTGTCTGAGGTTTGGATGTCCAGAAGATCCCAACATGTTTCCTTCAAATTTCCCTTCCTACCAAAATAGGAATGCTTCAACTTCTCTTCTCTTCACAGGTCAGGTTACTACGACCATGCGCGCGCCCCCCAATCTACCTCCACCGCTAAGAAACTCGGAAAACGAGAGAATGGGTGACCGATCAGGGGCTTGAAGAGACACATCCATCAATTTCATCCTTCTCTCTTCTCACCAAAGAAGGGTAAACACAATGCCCAATGGTGGTAGCTCATCCCTACCAAGAATGCTTGCCCTCACATGTTCATAATCGGGGTTGAACCCCCTCAACAAATCGAGTATCTCTTTCTTCTCGAATTCACTTCTTTGCATAGTCATACATGTAACACACTAAGATTTGCTCTTGCAAGTATCATAGACCTTTGGCTTGGCAGTGATTTAATTCATCTCACATGGCCCTTAGGCGAGCATAGTAATCGTGACCACTTTAGCATAGTTATGCTTTTGTGAATAGGCCTCACGCACTGCAAACCACAATTCTCTGGCTGAGGCAGCATACATAAAAGAACAACTAGTGGGGGACTGCATTGTAATAATCATATTGTCGCGCCTCCCATCCACGTACTTCTCATTGGAGGTTGCTGGCTCGAGTATAGTCCCATCAATTTATCCCAACTTCTGCGTCGAACTCAGGAACAATTCCATGGAATCATACCATCAAATTTAACCGTCATAATTTGTAATCCATGTGAACCATCATTTCCACCAGAAATTCCAACTTTGGAATCATCCATGGTTGAGATACCTCAACTATTGCACCAAACTAACGAGAGGACCAACTACTTTTTACACAGCACTAGGACACCCAACAATAATACTAGCAATACTGCTGCTCAGGGTTACACAAGGTCCTTAACACCAAACAACATCATTCATACATAATTCTCATGTTGAAAGAGGTACTACCTTTCACAAAAAACTTCATAAATCTCAAGATACAACTCCTAATCGAATGGGACAAAGTACTGAGAGTTCTTTACTAGTAACCGATTCAACCTCACCAGACATTCAACATAAAAAAGCAGCACGATGTTCAAAAACCCCATATTTACTATTCCATAAAAGAGGGATTCATGTAATATTGAAAGAACTCTCTTAATCATAATATCCACACTTAAAGCATGGTCTGTGGAAGATTCCGATCCAACCCCAATTGATCTTGGGTTGTCTTTTGATCCCACAAAGTCAATGACCCCAAAAAATCGTGAATCACCTATGAGCACAAAGATTCCTTCAAAAATCCTAGAAAAAGGCTTCAAATCAACTAGTTTCAAGAACAAAGTTTGATTTGCATAAAAACCCGAACAAAATTTGATCTACATAAAAACCTGAACAAAATTTGATCTGCATAAAAACCCGATCACCACCATGGGTCAAAATATCGTCCGATACGTACTGGTATCTTCCAGCTCCGAGACGATACATTGATCGGGAGTCAATGTATCTTCTGTATCATCCAATGTATCGTATGGGACGATGCATTGGAAATGTCAAAATCTCAGACTATATTTTGACTTTATTGTCTGGAATTTTGATTTTTTTTTGGCCCATTTAAGTTACCCGAGAGTCATTTTTGCATCACTTTTTTTTTCTTCTCTCATCTCTTCTCCTCTCCCTTATCCTAGCCAATAAACAACCCCAAACATGATTTCCACACCGACTGGACACCAATTAACATGTAAAGATGCATCACAACTCGGATCTGCCATTATTTTCTCCTCTTCTCTCCCTTAAGATTACATAGGAAAAACATGCGAAACGCACAATATACATGAGAAAAAATACAAAAAATAGGTATATAGCTTTAAAAAATTGAAAATAAATATTTATATTTTTCTGGAATTTTTATGAATTTTTGAGAATTTTTTTAGAAAATAAAAAATACTGACCAAGACATTGAATCAATGTATTGGCGACACATTGATTGTATCGTCCAAGATTTTGACCCATGCTAAAAATATCTGGATTTGGAGGTTAACGCTTTATCTGCTGACATTATTATGCCATCATGCTGATGCCAACATTTGACGAGTGATGTTAGCAAGCCAATGGAGTCCAATGGAGTCCGGTGTAGCCTCCTCTGTTACCAAAATAAGTTCTACATTGGGTAGATTAAGCTAAGTTAGGATTCAATTGGAAGGAAGAAGAGAGGAAGAAGAGTGTAGAAATTTGGATTATGAGATAAACCCCTCGCACCCATCTCATTAGTATGCATATCACGAATAGGAGTTCTTATACATCATCAACCCGGAGAGTAAGTACAATGTTACCTAATCTATATCCACTCCTAATCATGGGTTAAAATCTCGGATTTCTGGTACGTATCGTCCGGGCCCCAGAACGATACGTACTGTTCGTACCGAACGATACAATCAATGTATCGACCAATATTTTTGTTTTTTTTAAACTATAAAAAATTCATAAAAATCCCCAAAAAATATAAATTTATATTTTCAAAATTTTAACACTATATGCCTATTTTTTGGTATTTTTTCCCATGTATATTGTGCATTTCGCATGTTTTCTCTCTGTAATCTTAAGGGAGAGAAGAGGAGAAAGTAATTGTAGATCCGAGTTATGATGCATCTTTACTTGAGTTTTAGAGTTAGGGGTTGTAGGTTAGAGAGAGGAAGAGAGTTAGATATAGAATTGTCTAATTGAGGTTTGATGGAACCCTAACTAGCCTTTATACTAGAAAGGGCAATATATTATATACACATCATATATTAACTCACGCACACCAATACGCGCCAATACTCTCCCTCAAGATGGAGCGTAGATATCGATCATGCCCATCTTGACAATAACATCCTGAAGAAAAGCACCAAGAGTTTTGGAAAAAAACATCTGTTAGTTGCTGAGAAGATGCGACCTTTGGGGTCTCTATAAGGTCGGCTTGAATCTTACTCGGGAATAAAATGAATGTTTGGTTCGCTCGTGAAGAACCCAGTCTGCCGTAGTATTAATAGCCGCCTAGTTGCCACAATGAAGAGGCATAGGAAGAGATGGAGGAAAACCAAACTTAGTAAGCAGAGAACGTAGCCAAAGAAGCTCACAAGTTCCATGGGCCATTGCTATATACTAAAATTCAACAGTAGACTTGGATACAACGTCCTGCTTCTTACTTTTCCATACCACAAAGGTTGCCACCAAGGAAGGTACAGTATCCAGAGGTAGATCGACGATCAATAGGAGCTCCAACATAATCAACATCGGTGTAGCAGCTAAGATGAAGATGGCCTGCATCACCATAGAAAATACCACGACTAGGAGAGGCCTTAATATATTGAAAAATCCAATGAGCTGCGATCATATGAGGAGCTCCAACATAATCAACATTGGTGTAGCAGCTAAGATGAAGATGACCTGCATCACCATAGAAAATACCACGACTAGGAGAGGCCTTAATATATTGAAAAATCCGATGAGCTGCGACCATATGAGGAGCCCTGGGAGTATGCATAAACTGACCCACTAAAGAAACTGCAAATTCCAGGTCTGATCGTGTGTTGGTAAGGTATATAAGCCTTTCAACAAGTTGCTGATACTCAGAGGGATTAGGCAGAATATCTCCAACATCAGCATGACAATAATGTTTAGGATCTATAGGAGATTTAGCTAGCTTACATCCAAGCATGCCAGTGTCCCTCAACAACTCAAGAGAATACCGTCTCTGAGAGAGAGAAATGCCACAATCGGATCTCACAATCTCAATTCCCAAAAAGAATCGATGAAGGTCCAAATCTCACATCGAAGGCTTTACGCAGACCAACCTTCACATGAGCTATAAGTGCAACATCATCACCTGTGACGATGATATCATTAACATAAACAAGCAGAATCGTACGAAGCCCAACAAAATTAGCGTGAATGAAGCATGTATGATCAGAGTGACATCTCATGAAGCCCATGATGAGAACAACGGTACTGAAGCGATGGAACCAGGCCCTAGGAGATTGCTTCAACCCATATATAAACTTGAGAAGTCGTCATACTTTCCCTAAATACTCCCCCTTAAGCTGATAGCCAGGAGGAGGGGACATATACATCTCTTCTAAGTGCCTGTGAAGAAAAGCGTTCTTCACATCTAGCTGATAGAGAGGCCAATGATGATGTGCAACAAGAGAAATGAGAATACGAATAGATTTAAGCTTCGCAACATGAGCAATGGTAGCTGTATAATCCAAGCCAGAAACATGATATAAGCTTCGCAACATGAGTAAACCCTTTTGCAACCAACCGAGCCTTGTATCTTTCAATTGCTCCATCATCATGATATTTCAAGGCAAATACCCATCTTCATCCAACGACATGCGTGTCCAGTGGAGGATCAATAAGTTCCCATGTCCTATTCTGCTTAAGAGCAGTCATTTCTTCATCCATATCAGCAATCCATACAGGATTCTTTGGAGCTTCTTTGAAAGAGCGAGGAATAGAGATAGTGTAAGCTCTTTCAAGGGCAACACGATAAGAGTGTGAAAGGCTTTGATAAGAGACATACTGGGCAATAGGATAAGGAGTGACACAACTTCTCTTACCCTTACGATGAGCAATATGGAGATCAAGATTATTAGTAGTAGAAGCAGTAATACTTCTAGGAGAATGCAAAGGAGAAGTGGGTGCATGTATACCTGAGGGGGCTGACGCCAAGGGAACCTCTAGCAATGGTGCAACAGTAGGAGGCCTAGTTCTATTGCGACGATGATATGTGAGACAGATAGGCAACCGATCATTAGAAGTAGTAGGCTCAGTGGGACTATGCTGTGTGGGCTTAGTAGGGATCAAAAGAACCATAGTAGATACCTTAGAAGTGGACGGCTGAGGAGAGAAGTACGAAGTATCCTCAAAGAAAGAGACATCCATAGTAGTGAATAATTTCCTAGTCTTGGGATTATAACATGTATACCCTTTGGACACTGTAGAATATCCCACAAAAACACATGGAATCGCCTTATCATCTAACTTCTGTCTTTGGATGCAAAGATCATGAGCAAAGTAGGTGCACCCAAAGATACGAGGCTCAATAGAAAACAACGGAACTCCGGACCTCAAGATATGCATAGGAGTTTGTCCATTCACAATGTGTCTGGGTGTACAATTTATGAGAAAAGTAGCAGTAAACAAAGCCATGGACCGGTACGATTTAGGAACTTGCATGCCACGAAGAAGTGAGCGAGTCACTTCCATGAGGTGCCAATTCTTATGCTATGCAACTCCATTTTGTTGGGGAGTATAAGGGCACGTAAATTGGTGTAAGGTCTCAGCCTCGTTGAGATGGGCTTCAAATGCCGAATATGTGTACTCACCACCATTATTAGAGCGAAGAACCTTAATGGTTTTCCTAAATTGAGTATGAATCATGGCAGAAAGTATAATATAGATGTTGAGTACCTCATCTTTAGATTTCAGGAAGAATACCCATGTTCATCGAGAATGGTCATCAAGTCACATAATATCTGTAGCCCTCAACCGAAGCTAATGGACCTGGTCCCCATACATCACTATGCATAAGATCAAACAAAGAATCACTACGAGTAGGATGTGAAATGAAAGATGCTCTGCTATGCTTTGACCAGTCTGACATTGGAATTTGACACCATTAGAGACATTTTTGAATTTTGGAAAAAGAAGACAAACTCTGCAAGTTGGCGTGCCCTAGACGAGCATGCCAAAGATCTAAAGTTCTATTACTCACAGTAGCCGGAAAAGAATACAAAGCAGAAGCAGCCTTAGGTCTCTCAGTGCCAAAATAGTATAGGCCACCATGCTCAAATCCCATGTTAGAAGTTTTTCTCGTAATCAGGACCTGCAGAATGGAATGAGTAGGAAAAAAAATTATTGAACAATTCAAATATTTGGTAAGACTATTGACAGATAGTAAATTAGCTTTAAGACGTAGAACATGCATAAAATTTGAAAGGGGTAAATCAGCTGATAGAGGAACCATACCCTAACTAGTGACAGGGATAATAGAGCCATCAGCTATACACACTTGCCTTGGAGTAGATAATGGAGAAACAAATGAGAATAAATGGAACTCAACTGACATATGATCAGATGTTCCCGAATCAATGATCCAGGGAGATGTGGATGATGGTGGTATGGATATAGCTGCGGAGTAAGTAGATGAGGTACCTAACACAGGCAGTGTTACCTAAAGTATATAATGTCCTAAATAAAAGATGAGGTACCTAACACAGGCAGTGTTATAGCTTCGCGTGACACGGGTGCCAAGTGTCAAGGTGCCAATAGATGTTTGGCATGTCAATTTCTAAAGATTCTAATATGGTGGCACGACCTTAAGAAAAATAACTTAGATAAATATAATATATATAGAAAACTACTGAAGGGAAAGCTTCGTGAGCCAATTAAAATATGTAATGAAAAGATACATATATATGTCCTAAATAAAAGTATACTATATCATAGAAATCGTTTTCAACGATCCAAGCCGTTTATTTTGTAATTGCTAAACTTTATACAATTTTTCGTTAAAATGAAGTTCAATTGTCGTTGTCAAAGCGATGGCCATTTTGACGGTAGTATGTGGTATATATATAGAAGTTTCATGTTGTTTGAGTGTCCAAGTGTCGACATGTGTGCTAAGTGCCGCGAAGTGTCGACACCGCAAAAATCCCAAAAGTAGACGTGCCAAGGTAACATTGGGAACAGAAGGCGGGGCAGGCTGAGAAATATGAAGACACCCATGCAGATCGGCTCGCTCGGCTTGTAGAGTAGATAAATTATATGTAGGCATAATGAAAGCCTCAATAGATGGAGTAACATCAGCAACATGAGCAGTAGAGGGTCCCTTACGAGGAGGGAAACCATGAAGCTGGCACGTCGAGCGATCATGTCCCGCTCAAAAGCAAAGGAAGATACAGTGAATGGAACAACACCATGACCACCACTCCCCCTTTCCGGAGTATCAGATGCAAGAGTAGAGTGCTCTGTAAGGGTAAAAAAGGAGGAAAGAACTCCTGTCTTGAATATCGGCTCCATTGTGGGAAAGAACATCCACAATCAAATCACAAGAGAATCAACGAGAAGAGATATGCACGAAAATCTGTAGGAAAGAACATCCACGGAGCCCATGTAAGAAACTAATACCACAAATAACTGGCTACAAATAAATTGGTTGCAAAAAAACTGGCTGTAGGGTGCAACCCGCCGTTGCAAACAAAGAAGCACTTGTCGAGGCAATCTGTGACAGGATAAGGTGGGTTGCAAGCAACTGAGTAGGTGCAACTACTGACTGGTGCAAAGAAAGTTGTCGCTAAAGCCCAGTTGTTAGTGCAACCCAACATAATCAATGAAAGTTGCTAGAAAATTGTGGTTGCAAGAAAGGAACCAACTGTTAGTGCAACCCATCACTCTAAAGGGATGATAGAGGTCACAAAAAGATAGCAGAGAACAGTAGCACGATGAAACAACGGCGTAACCCGACCAAATCTGATCCTATCTCATAGGATCTGTGAAGAAAAGGAAAAGCTTGATGAAGAGCTTTAATGGCGTTGACCCGGTATGGAGAAATTGCAGAAGCTTCGAAAGTAAAAAAAAAGGTTGCAAAATTAAGGGGTTTAGGGTTTCAAGTCATCGCGATCATAATCAGGTGATTTTGGTTATGTTTTGAGGTCGAACAAGGGGTTTCTAGGAGATTTTAGGTTTTGGCTTGACGAGGAAGATGAAGTTGCATGAGAGGATAAGGGTGCAAATCTCTAGAGATTTCATGTTTCAGGTCATTTCCATCCTAACTAAGTATTTTTGGTTAGGATCGGAGGCAAAAAGAGGTTTCTGTGTGGGGTTTAGGGTTTCGGCCCGAGGAGGAAGATGAAGTGGGTACCTTCCAAAAAACCTCCTTGCAGGCTTTTGCTGGCAACAATGCAAGAGGCAAAAGTGATCGGAAGCTTTGTCCGATCAACACTAAGTCATCGCTGGTCTGTTCCAACGTCGACGATCTGTCGTCACCGTGCTGATGTCAACGATGATGCCAACAATGATGGATGATGTCAGTAATGATTGAAATAGGTTCGTAAGCGTGTTCTAAAGCCATTCAAAATAGGTTCATAATTCTCGGATACCAACTTGACTTTTAGAGTTAGGGTTTGTAGGTTAGAGAGAGAAAAGGAGGAAGAGAGAAGAGAGTTAGAGATAGAATGGTCTAATTGAGGTTTGATGGAATCCTAACTAGCCTTTATACTAATAAGGGCAATATATTATATACATGCCACATATTAACTCATGCACACCAATACACGCCAATATCGTTACGTGTTAATTGGCGTCGATTTGGTGTAATAATCATGTTTGGGGTTGTTTGTTGGCAAGGATAAGTGAGAGAAGAGATAAGAGAATAGAGAAAAAAATTACTCTCAGGGGACTAAATGGGCCAATTTTTTTTCAAAATCTCGGACGATATGGTAAAAGTATCGTCCGATACATTGGACGATACAGATGATACATTGACTGGGCGAGTCCCAGTCAATGTATCTTCTCGGAGCTGGACGATACCAGTATGAATCGGACGATATTTTGACCCATGCTCCTAATAGTGGCCATGGGTCAAAATCTCGGATTTCCATATCATATTGTTCAGCCCCAAAGTCGATACGTACCGGTATTTTTCCAAAAAAAAAAAAACGATAATTTGAAAGTATCGGACAATAATTTCAAATTATCGTCTGATATAGACGATACAGACGATAATTTGGTTGTTTTTTAAGGGGCCCGAGAAAAACCCAATTTATCGTATCTTCCAAGTCCAAAACCGATACGTATCGGTATGACTAGTTACACCCCAAAGTAGACTAGTGACACCAACTAACAATTACAACCTCCTATGTAGACGATCTTAAAACAAGGCCTCTCCCATGTTTTTCGTATCAAAGTTCTAGTTGATCAATTTCATTACCCCATTGATCATTATACTATCATTTCATGTTAAGTGGATGCCATCTACATATAGAAATGAAAAAATCACGACTCCCACTAATCTTCATGTAAGGGTATGGTTCCCATGGCTTAGATACAAACCATAGGTGGTCCCAATTAAAGGGATATAAGAGACTTGTTTTAAGTTGTATAATGCCATCTTGGCCTTTTCAACTTCAAATCTCTTTGTTCCTCACCAATCACTTCAAACCTTTTTAATTGATACGTGTAAATGTCTTCATCCAAGCAACGATTCAAAAATGCCTTTTGAATGAGTTCATAGTCATGTTAAACTCACCAAAAAAAATATGTGTGGTCGGAAAATGAAGAAGGTGAGACAACCTCTTCAGAGTCAGTATTCTCCACCTAAGTAAAACCCCTAGCCACAACATGACCTTTCAAATTGGTCAACAATGTTAGATGATAGAAGCATATAGGAACATTATATGATGTGCAGTACTTATGTCTCATTGTATGCTAGGGACAGCCTAAACATTATTATTAATTTATTGTATGTATGCCTTTGGCCGCATATCCATGAAGATGGAGTAATTTTTCACTTTCAATGCGATTAGCTGCGTCAGCCAAAACAATTGACAAAGTAATCTGTAAATAAAGTTATTTTATGTTGATTTATTTTAAGTAGACTATTGTTCAAGCATATGTCTTGCTTCCAAACTGATCCTAAGTCTTGCAAATAGGTAAAGGAGGCCCAGTCAAAATTAATGAGCTCTAACTTTAAACAAAATATTTTTTAAGGTTGATAGAGACCACACATCAATTCTATTTGAGTAGGTGACAGTCGACATCAGGGAAAGCTTTAGTCATTAACTAAGGAACACAAGGTTACTTATTTTACCTCTCAAAATATTGATGTACTCTACATAATTACAATTTCCAGATGCATCAAGGTAACAACTCATATTTTCAACAAAAAAATCCCTAATAATCCTACCCTAAATTCTCTATGCTAAAAATTTAGGTGTTCAACTGACAATGCATTTAGTGTGCCTGAAAAGTAACTTTATCTCACATGTAGCCAGAAGGTCACTACCTGCCTGTGCAAATAATTACAATTATCCAGATGCATTGAGGCAACAACTCTTTTTTAATCCCCCCCATCCCAAAAAACATAAATAAATAAATAAAAATAAATAAATAATCCGTAGCCTGAAAGGAAGGGTTTCCTTGAAAGATGCCCGAGCTTAATGATAAGGCTTATGTTAATGAGTCCAAGGGATTCATTTCTTTATTGAGTCTCTTTCTTTTCCTAAGATTTTCGAAATCCCCCAAAGTCCTTTGCATAAAAGTACGGGTTCCTGGAAAGATGCCTGACCGTAACGATAAGGCTTAATGTTATTGAAGATATAAGGGGTTCATTGACTTTCCTTAGACTCTTTCTTTTCCTTAGATTTTCGAAGGCTCGTTAAGGCAGGTAAGTTGGTGTCCAACATACCATGCATGAGATCTTATGCATTCAGTGTCCGCGAAAAGTAATTTTATCTCGCATATATCCAGTATGTCACCAGTCTTCCCATGCGAATGATTACCCTTTGTCACATGAAAGTTCCACTGAACTCAAGGTTGACGGGGATTCACCAGTGCTTCTTCGTACAATAAAACACCCATTTCGCATAAAGGATAGTCCATGGGAACACTAGTTGATCCTTGTGGTCAATGTCTGCTACTGTGTAAAGACTAATACCAACTATTCAAATGATGGGTGTTCAAGACATACTTAGTGTGTGTACACGTGTAGATAGGCACGCGACCTATAAAACATGTTATAATATACACAGAAACTAAAGGAAGCTAATCTCAATTAAAAAAAGGGAAAAAAAGGAAACAACTACATTTGGAGCTCAAGTAATAGAATATATCTTATTAATAATAACAACATACATCAATTATCAAAATACATTAAAGAAGTGAGAAAATGCCTTTTTAGGCCACCAATATTTTCACATACGCTGATCTTTGCACATGAGAAGTGAGACTGTCAGTGTCATAGACTTCTCGTGCAGACTAGACATCTGCAATAAATTGTAATGGAAATGAAAGAACAGCCATTTTGACAATTGTTTAACACACGTGTATGACATTGCTAATTTTTTGATAAATGGTGCATCCTTCCTAATTATTTTGTGTATTAAAACCTGTATTTTCTAATAGTTTCATGATTAATATGCATCAGTATGAATTTGTAACATCAAAAATGCAAATCTTGGGAATTTTTTGTACATGTTGGCATCCTCATATGCTTTAGCTTCTAGAAATTTTGATTCCATATGTTGATTGATTGTTATTTAAAAAAATAAGAGTAGATTGCGATGTGGAGCTTTGTTTGCCTTATGAAAGTTTTAGGTTGCTGTTTTTACTTGTTATATGGCCAGAGAATATAACATATTTTCTCATTGCTATTTCACTAAAAACAGGTAACATTGCTTCCAAATTAAAGGAGACTTCCCATTGTTTTGTAAATTGATTGGAGACTGAAGTGTTTAACTGTGCTGATACTTCAGTTCTTATAATATATGTGTTGCTAATGTATTTAGCATTTTGTGACTACTCTTAATTTAACTTGAGCCTAATGTAACATGATGGTTTAAAGTGTATTCACTTTTGGACTGTAGAGAAGATTGATGATTCTGAGCGGCTTCGTCCCGAAGAATTGAATCAACAAAATATAGAGGCTTTGGTTGCTGAAAGTAATTTGGTAGTCTACTTCTACATCTTCTTTTCATGTCATTACTTTGTTTGTACTTGGTTTATAGGAATGCAAATGGGCCAGCGCCAGGGCAAGCCCTAATCGGGCTGGTTTTTTGTTGTGCCTAAATCCAGCTGTGAGCCCAGCCTATTTTATTCATCGTGTCTGGAAATTAGGCGCAGGCCCAGTTGTTTGATACTTACATAGGTCATACAAGGAAACTTCGGGCCAGGCATGGGCTCTGTCACAAAAACCATTTCAGTTGATATTTTTTCCCCCTATAATTAAATCACATTTTTTTTTTTGAAAAAATTGCAACCTGATTCAATTTTTTTTGCAAATATTGTGAAGTAAATCATGAATTCATGATTAAATCAAAGTCCTTGTAATTATTCTCTAGTTTTTTTTGTATATTTATCCTATTTTTGAATATATTTTCGTATTTTTTAATATTTCAGATATTCCCTGATTCTCTCCATATTTTGCTAATTTTACCCTTGTCGAGTAATTCCCAAATTTTGATTGGTGACAAATGTGAATGGGTACTAGTTTCACACCCAGGTGCAGCCGTTTGGTCCAACCTGGTCATTTGCACGATGACTGTTATTATTGGTATTTTAATAAATATCTGATAGAAGACATGGGCGTTAGAAGGTGAGGCCCAATAATGTTGCTTATTTATTTATTTAATAATGTATAGCGATAAACAATAGGCCTTATTCTAAGGATTGAAATAACACAAAGCAATAGATGGGCATGACCAATTGAGACTTGTAGGGAAAGAGTGGTAAGCGACATGATAGTGGAGTGACAATTGAGCCCTAAACAAAAATGACTGGAGAAATAGGACTCACTTAGACAACCCTAAATCAATGTGACATTATAGTGGTGGTGGCATGGATCAAAATCTAGGTTTCGGTTTCGTTCATGGATCAAAAAATCGGATTTTCGATATGTATCGTCCAAACCTCTAGGACGATACATATCACATATCGTCCAATACATTCAATGTATCGTCCTAGTACAATTAAATTTTTTTTTTTTTTTTGAATCCCCAAAAATACATTAATTCTGGGATGAACGATAAATTGACCGATAATTTGGACGATATGGATGATACTGACGATAATTTGACTGTTTCTAAGGGGCCATAGAAAAACCCTAAAATTCTGGGATGAGCGATAAATTGACTGATAATTTGGACGATACGAACGATAATTTGACTGTTTTTTAGGGGGGCCGATAAAAACCCATTTTACCGTAACGTTCCGGTCCAAAATCGATACGTATCGGACGATACATATTGGTATCGGACGATATTTTGATCCATGGTTTCGTTCACCACCCGAACCTTAATTTGGTCAAATTTTCAGTAAATTTCGGTAATTTGCTTCGAACTTTATTTTTTTAGTTTTTTTTTTACTCTTCCACATTATTAGAAGACAAATTTAAACTTGTGCTACGTAGAACACCATCTAAGCCATCTGATTTGAAGGCCATGATGTAAAGATCTTGAATGTCAAAAATTGGCATGAAACGCAATAAATCATACGGTACTTTTTGGTGTTGTTAAATAATATGATAGAAATTGTGTTTCGTGCCAGTTTGTGGCATCGATAGATCTTTACATTATAGCCTTCAAATCAGATGGTGTTCCGCATGGCACATGTCCCAAAAATATCAAGTCTTTATTTTAAGGGTAGCTCTATTCGCGCCCGCGCGTTCTCTGAAAGCGCCTACATGTGCAATGCCTTCAAACCCATTGATTGTGTCGGATCAGATGATGGAGATCGTGTTTCACTCCAATCTTCCGCACAACGGATCTTGAGATCATGTCTCACCTATCAGACGGCCAGTTTTGGATTCCACATCTCACAGATCCCCAAAAAATGGACCTTGTGTGCAATGTCAAACATCACACTCAAACATGATTTTAGGTACTTTTTTTGGGCTGTGACATGTGGAATAAAAAACTGACCGTCTGATAGGTGCGACATGATCTCAGGATTCATTGTGTGGAAGATCGGGGTGAAACACAATCTCTATCATCTGATCCGACCCAATCAATGGGTTTTAAGGGGTCCCCGACGTAGGCTCTCTCAGAGAATGCGTGGGCGCGTTTAGAGCTACCGAAAGTCCCAAACCCATATCCACGGTACAAATACCGTGTGCAAGTAGCAGCTGCACGAACACATACAAATTATAGGATTTGAAAAGGTTGGTGTTATTAGCACACCACTTTATGTTACAGTTACCTCCCCTAAAGAAATGAAAATTTTGTTGAATTTAAAGTAGTGTTGTAGCTGTAACATAAAGTGCTGTGCTAGTAACACCAGCCATTTAAAATCATGGAACCTTAGGAGCTAAAAACCATTTGAAGGGTTAAAAAGTTGAAACTTATTTCACCGACTTAAAAGTCCCAACCCTAAAAAGCTTCTATAGAGGGGAAAGAAATGTCGAGAGAGGGAGAGTCCTTCGGTTCTATCACCGGAAGAATCGTAGCTACCTGTTCTTTTACTGCCAAAAAAATTTCAGGTATCTGATCATTTGTAGCCGAAGTAGAAACTTGGCCAAAATCTCGAATTATCGGGCGAGATTTTCAAAATCTCGGATTACCAGCCGATAATTTCAAATTATCGGCCAATAATCCGATATTTTGGTCGATAATTTGAAATTTCTGAGGGGAGGGTGGATTCCACCATATTATCGTCTCGGCAAGGCCCGGGTCCGAATCAACTCCGCCGAAATGTTGAAATTTTGGCCAAGATTTTGATCCATGGGTGGTGATCATTATCTACTTATTGAGTATGAAACGTCATGCATAGCCATAGTGTGACGGGGGCATGCGGCGCGGCTAGCCGCAAGGCCACGCGTCCCACTTGTGCTTCACGTGAGGGCACACGACATGGTGGAAGTATATTGGTTGTGGGTCAGGAGGGCACACGACGCGGTCGCATGAAGAGTTTGGTCGTGGGCCAAGAGGGTTCGTGACATGGTGTCGGGGGCATGCGACGCGGTCGCGACATGGTCGCGTGGGGAAATGATGTGGGACGTTGGAGCGTATTTGCATGGAGCATGGCACTGTGTGCCACGGAAGGAGTCTGTGTGTCACGGAAGGAGTCCGTGTGCCATGGGGGTATGACAAACCAATACCTTTGAGTTCCTTCTGTTATTTACCCATAGATGGTGTGTGAATCATCTATGTGGGAGAGGTGCTAGAGAGAGCCTTCCACACACGGGGCCTTGCATCATTGGAGGGTGCGCAAGTGTCTCTTAGGCCCGAAAGGATGGGCCTAGGATGTTGCTTCGGAAGCAATGTCGTGTGTCACCCAAAGCGAGGTTGCTATGTATGTCGATCTATGCATCGTGGTGTATGTGGGTCGGTTAAGAGGGAGACATTCGAAGGCTGCGTGGGACACCATAATTCACGCTGTCGGAGGGTCAGAATATGATGTGTGCTGATCACTCGGGCCACACACGATGGCAGGCTTGGTTCAGTATGATGGCAAGGCATGTTGGAATGAGACGGCATGAGGAGCTGCATGCTACTGTCGCAAGCGCTGTACTAACGCATGAGACAAGGTGGAGCTTGAGCAGGCCAAGCAAGGCATGGATGTGCAAACAGGTGCGTCGTAAGGAGTGCGATGCATCGATATGGTTGCCTCAGAATTAAGGTAGCCATGAGCGGGAGTTCTCGTCCTCTAGGCGGGTGGTATTAGAGCTAATGGAGAGATAGGCTTGCTTCGTTGCACGCGGCATCGAGGCGCCGCATGGGTATGACAATGTGCGACGGGAAGAGTGACTCCGTGACAATAGGCTGAAAGAGTAAAATAACAATTAACAACTAGGAAGACAAATTAGCAAATTAAACGAGCCACTACTTCATTAGTTATGAAAATCTAATAAATTAGTCTTGAATTTTAGGGACATCAAGTGATCAACAATAATCCTATTTAAAGATGATTTGATTTAGTAGTTTTTGAACATTTTTAGAAACAGATTCGATCAAATTTATTTTTGTTGATCTATAAAAGATGGGCAAAAGAGTTTTTTAAGAGATTTGTCCTTTGCCGAGGTGCCGACGACCTCAACTGTGTAGCTGTTGAGGCCAGAGGTTCAATCCCACCTTTACCCATAAGAAGAAGATTGTTAAGGATGATATTTGATGAAAATTACTATTATTGGTATTCTTCAAAAAATGAAAAAGATAATCTTTTGTAAAACTTGAGAGCAGTATTTGCCACCCCACCTCAATACCGTTGCGAGTGGTCCTAGGCCCACACGCCTAGATGGCCTCCCAGAAACTTGGCATGCCTATCCTTATAGTGCACAATGCAGGATAAGCGTAAGCAGACAACACCTAGGCAGCCACTCCCCCTTAGGCAGCAGTGCGGCACCTATGTGCCTATAAGCTCTATAGTTTGAACTTTGAAGAATTTACGACTCAAACCCTAGAATGTTGATATAAGGGAATTTATATTGATGCATAGAGCTTTTGTAAGCAATTGCATCCATTAGAATTTTGATCAGATTATGACCAATATTTAGAAGACAGCATCGGAAACAAAGGGTACTGACGGGGAGAGGGAGGTTGATAAAGAGGAGAGAGCTTGACGGTCCGATGAGTGATGCACTGTGATGAAATGGAGAGCAACATTGTTGATAATGAGGAGATATTTATGGTCCAACCACTGTGTGCCATGTATATCTGAGTTTGTAACCCCCTGGTTTAGGACTAATATTTTTACCTCATCTGCCAAGTTTGAGGCCCCTGTTTGATGCCAAATATTTTCTGATGCAAACTGCAGATTACTGCAGCAAAGATCAATGAATAAATAAACAACTAAAAAATACCTAAAAATTGAATTTTGAGTTCAAGTACTAACTGCAAGGAATGAAGATTGGAAACCTTAGTTTGAAAATGACTAGTGGTTTACAACATTTCTCAATTCTTACAGTTATAGTGGGAAAAAATATTTGGGCAACAACGTAATTTTTAGTTTGGTACTGTTATCCCATATTTTGCTGCAGAAAATGGAGATCCTTCCGGTTAATGATTTGGACGTTGCATTACACGACTTTGTTAATAAGGATGACAAAATGGCTTTCTACTCTTGCTTGCAGTACAATCTCGAGGAGACTCGTGTAAGTGTTTCTTTGGTTTTTGTTAAAGTTAGGTAAAGTTTATGGTTATGCTGACTGCTAGTTTCGCTCTTACTTCACAGAGTAAGATTTCTCAGGACTCAGATACACTGAAATTTGAAGAGGAAGATTTGATAGTTAAAGCAGGCCAATGCATGGAGGCAAGGAGCTTACAATCTCACCTCATGTTTATGTTACGTGTGGAGTACTAAGTAAATATGCTTTCATAGCACTAAATATTTTCTACTGCAGGAGCGTGTAAAGGAAAGGTCAGTACGCTCTAAAGAAAGCATGCAAGTGACATCCAATTCCCAGATATTACAGGTGATCATATTATATCCATTGATATG
Source organism: Chloranthus sessilifolius (assembly GCA_021018995.1). Classification (NCBI taxonomy): domain Eukaryota; kingdom Viridiplantae; phylum Streptophyta; class Magnoliopsida; order Chloranthales; family Chloranthaceae; genus Chloranthus; species Chloranthus sessilifolius. The sequence continues at coordinate 137,077,606 of CM037588.1, read as the reverse complement.
ATTTGATAAAAATTTCGCTAGATCCATATAATGGAATTTGTTAGTTATCATCTTGATCTAATTCAATATTATATTGGACTCTTAACATACTTAACTCCTGTGTGAAATTTTATATAGGATACCAGAGGTAAAAGTACAGCAGGTCCTGGAAGTATGAATTCCTTTAGTGATGAAGAAGATACCAGGCAGATGCTTTCAAGCTCCATGTCTGCTAGCCGAAGCAGAAAAGGGCCATCAGGAGCTCCTAGGTCCACTCAGGGTGCTTCAGAAACTGGTAGAGGTGGAGCTTCCAAGCGAGGAAGGGGCAGAGGCTCCAGTAATTTAAAGCAGACTACTCTTGATGCAACTATGAGAGTGCGCCATTCCGACAGGTTGGTAGTGACACTACATGTTGCTTGCTAAGTACCGACTACTGGACATACTGAGAAAATATGTGATTTATAAAATGTGATTAGTACGTGTGCAAAGATGTACGCTTTTCCGACAGAGGTGATGATCTCTTGGAGAAATCCACGTTGCCTTTTTTGATCAGTGATGATAAAATTTCCTTAAAGTTATAAAATTAAAATTTCTGCATTTCACCATCTCAGAAAGTAAGTCTGCAAGATCCCAGAATACAACCAACATAATTGAAGATGCGGTTGAAAAAAGTCTAAATGTAGGTCGCATCTGGATTATGTAGAGCCAAATGCTCCACCGATCCTAGACTTCCATTGCTCATGACATAACGATTAGGAATGCTTATACCCATGCTATTGAGATTATTGACAGAAAGTGCTGGATTTGTCCCACATCGGCTGTGGGTTGACCCTTCTTGGGCTCTTTATATCTTGGGCAAACCTCACTTACAAACCGGTTTTGTGAGGTTGAGTTAGGCCCGTTGGATTTTCTAATCATGGTATCAAAGCAGGCCCTTCCCCACTCCACGTCACCCAGTTCAATTATCCACGTGATTTGGCTCAGTCCCGCCAACACCTGTGGGGGCATGTTGAAGTTTAGTCCCACATTGGGTAAATTATAGCCTTGCCTCTCCCCTTATAATATCCTGTGCCCCTCCACTCATTGCCAATTGGTGTTGAGAACCTCACAAAACTGGCTTGTAAGGTGAGGTTTGCCCAAGATATAAAGAGCTGGGTCAACCCACAGCCGATGTGGGACAATCCAACAGAAAGCACCTTTCCCTACGTTGCCTTCTTTTTCAGGATAGACAAGCCTCAGTTTAGGTTAAGTGCTATAAGCAATGTTGTGTTTATTTATTTGTCTCATATTCTTGCCTTTGCTTTGTTTATGTATCTCACTAATTAATATGGAGTTCTTTAGTATCTTTTCCATTTGTTTTTAGATGCCTCTAAAACTCTCCCAGTCAAGTTCCTTTTTGGCCGCTTCATGCACGTAATGCCATGTACGGTGGGCTTTGCTTGTGGGAGTTTATGCATGATATTTTGTGAACCTGCTCTCTTGTAATCGAAAACTCAGAACTGTTTCATTTTACCATTTTTGTTTTATTGTAGATCTGCGTCAGTTGCTGCATCAGCTGCAGTTCGGAGTATCGCAGATGAGGAAGATGTGGATTCTGCTTCCAGTGATGAATTAGAGAAATATGAAATGGAAGCCATTGATAGTTTGGTATGGTTTTTCATATATTTTTATCAGATTAAATTTCTCTGTTTTTCTTTGTAAAATACATGGTATAAATGTAAAATGCAAGTTTTTTTTACCTGATGGGGAAGCTGGGATTGAACCTGCGAAGGCAAGAACGTTTTGATCTATTTAGCACCTCATAAAGAACATAATCATTTGATATCACCAACAAAACTTGTGATGACATCTTATAAAATTCGAGGGGATGCCATTAATGGAATAAAGTGGCCAAACACCTTGGTTTCTTGGTTATACATGACCTGCTTCCAAATTGCAAGTGTGTGCATTGCATTTGTTCATTGCTCTTGCACACACGCACAAGATCACAGTTGAGCAGGCAACTGACTCAAATATTTTCATAAGTTGTTAATAAAATTTGTCCGAGTAACTGGATCACCACGTATAGCCTATTTTTTAGTATTTTACTGCCACTTGATCCCCTATTGCCAAGGAATATGGAGAGCCTAAAAACTCATTGAAATGCCCCCAGACCTGCTTCAAATATATTTAAATGCATATATTGTATACCTATATGTATACATGCATATGCATTATCATGCACGCATGAACATTCCCGGTTCCCCCACTCCACTTCTTGGAAAATCATGCCGCGTTGCTCTCTTCACTGGTTTTCTTGACTTTTGACATTTAGTCTTTTTTTTGTTTTAGTTTTATTCTTTATAACGTCATGATCTCAGAATTGGGTTTTCTTTTCTTCAAGGAGCATGAAGAAAGTCTCCAAGGCAAAGAACGCAAAAGAGCTGCTCCCCGGGGAAGAGGTAGAGGCTCTTCAACATCCACAAAGCGAGGAAGAAAATCAGATAATTCTTCTATCCATAAAATGATCATGAACAAGGATGATGATGACGACGACGATGATGACATGCCAAACAGACTAAAGAAAGCTCAACCTCGGGTTAGTGAAGATTTTTTGACATGTTACTTGTCATTGTTCCTAAAATAACAGAGACCTTAAGAACCTGCTCTAGAACCCATTGCGACTCCTGCTTGCGTACAGCTTCCCTTATTTCTAGGTGTCAAGGTGTTATAAGTATCTAACACGACAATTTCAGAAAATTCCAATACGGCGGCGCTTCCTTAAAAAGATAAAAATATTAAATAATTTAAATATGTATAGTAAAATAAAACTTAAGGAAATCCTAGAGAGCTAATAAAGAAACCTACTGATGAAAACTATACATAATGCATGTCATGAATTTAACTTAAAATATTTTTATATTGTGCAAATGGTTTCAAGAAATCGAGTATTCTCATGTATAATTTTCTAACGTCACATATATATAGTTTTCAAGCACCCAAGCCTTTTCATTTGTAATTTACTACCTTTACACATTTCTTTTCTAAAATGGCAACTCTTTTTACCGTGTTGAAACTAGGCACTCTTTGATGGTATTAGATAGTATTTTTTCGTACATTTCTAGAAGTGTCGTGTTGAAGAGTGTCCAAAAGCCCCAAGTGTCGGCATGACAAAATTCCCAAAAGTAGAAGCACCTAGCTAACATTTTGAAATCCATATCCATATAAATATGTCACGGAGTTTACATTCCATCTGTTCTCAATATTGTGCATATTTTATGTTGTACAATAGTAACAAAACTATGGAATTATATATGTTTTCCAGCTTCCTGAATTTATATATATATTTTTATCAGTAAAGGAAATTATATTGATAAGCAGCAAGGCGTTGAAAGACCAATACAACGACACGACCAAAAAATAGGAAAACTATAGGTCACAACAAGAAAAAAGAAACATATCTCCCGGATCCGGCCCAATCAACCAGGGTACCACAAGTAGTGCTCCTCTGTAGTCCCATTCCCTCCTCTTGTCATCCAAAACCACATCAGGTCTCTGACCAACTTCATGATCATCCCCAACGGCCTGCTTTTGTGCTCAAAAATTCGCATATTCCTCTCACACCATATAGTCCACAGCACAGCGAAATGGGCTGCCTTTCAGTACTCTCCAAGTTGTCCTTCCTCTTGCCACTACATCTCAGCCTCTCTTTGAACCTTCTCCTGCAACATGCCACACTTATAACATCCAATGTATTTTTTATGCCAAAAGTTTCATGTGCAGTTGTAGCTGCCCCGACTATGTGGTGCCCATTGACCATACTGATGATCATGAGATGGCGTGGACTTTTCTTGATGGTGAAAATTGCCCTACGTTTCAAGAGAATTACAAGATTTCACTTATCTTTAAATGAAATATTTACTCCAATCTTTGAACTGATGGAGCATATGTCTTGTTTAATTTTATGAACTTTTGAAATGCCTATTTTCTATTATGATAGCCATCTTTACTAGATATAATATTCCCCTATAAAAATATCTTAAATGTCCAAAATTCTCAAAATTTTATCTCATAATGTTTTACACTATAAATGCTCGTTATTTTGCTTGAAAAAATCTAGATCAGTCTTATTCACAGTTGGCATGCTGTACCTGTTTTTGGAAATTTAGATGTTTCTTTTTATCTAATTTTTTGATGGGAGAGAATAAGTCTGCTAAGTCATGGATGAAAGTTTGAAGCTGAGTGATATGAAACTGTAAGATATCCAAATTTCAACTTAAGTTAAAAAGTTTAGTTATCTCTCAATTCATAATTTTTTTTTTGTTCATGTGAAATTATGGGTTCTGAATATACGCGCAAAGCAGATTTACTGTCCAAAGTATGGGCAAAACTTAGGAGGTCGAAGTACTCAAAACTCCCTTGCATGTCCGAGCCTGTCCACAACATTTCTATGGAGAGAAATCATGAAACTTAGCATTCATAAACATGGGCACATGTTTTAGTGTTCTAAGTATATCAGTGTTAGATAGGAGATCCGGAAAGCTCGACAAGCTGACAGGTCCTTACAGTTTTGTGATGATATTTGAAGACTCAGTATAGAACTATTAATTTTTGCAAGTATGAAGCAAAAACAAAATACGAACATGCAGCAAACTAATGCTAATTAATAATTAATAGTTTCACAATCAGATTTGTCAAAATTGCAATTATCGATGTCTGTTTTTGGTGTTTCCTAATAAACTCGTCCGCAAGTGTGCCCACCACCTTTGCCCATAACTTTACTTAAGGGTTTATGGCTTCATCGGCATCATAAGATTATCAAGCTTATGAAGAGCCTTTTACCTCATGTCAAAAGCTTTACTTGTACAAATATTAAGGCCACTGAAAATGTATGAAAGTTGGCATTTGACAGGATTCAGCTGCTAAAAGGCTATTCATTAGCTTGATAATTTGGTGAGGAGAGTCAATCTGATAATAATTTTTTGTTTTTGATTGGTAAAATGCTATAATTTTGTTCAAAATAACAAAAATTACAGCTGATCAAAGGAGCCGAACAAGAAGCTTGATAATTTGTTTTTATCCCTTAATAAATTGTGTGCAGTATTCCCTTATCCGTTTTTTGCATCTCTGTACTGATTACTCCTATTATCACAGGTAACACGAAATTATGGTGCTCTTAGAAGAAGATGATTGACATCGACAAGGTTGGTTTGGAAAGTACTGGTTAGCAGCTCACTGTCATTATGCAATTCTTAGGTCTTTCATCTTAACTAGGAAACCATTTGTGTGTGCATATTATCAAGTTTGTACTAAAGTTTTTAATTAATATGGTACGTAATTTTCATCAGTGGCGAAGATATCCATTTACCAAAAAAAATATGAGCTCTAGTTGAAATACTAGTCTTAAATTGAAATTAAGAACGAGCGCATAAGAGAATTTTTTGGTGACTCCTATAAAGGAAGAAATCAAAGGATGTCATTTGAGTTGGATTGAAAATGTCCGGTGGAAGTTGGAGTTGGAAACAGCACATCTATAAAGGATTGGAATGATAGGTGCACAAATTAATAGAAGAGGTAGACTTGGGAAGATCTAGAAGGAAGCAATGAGAAGCTACATTAAGGATTGTGGGCTAATAGAGAGTTCAGCCCTGAATAGAGATGAATTTAGAAATTAGACCAGCAAAGCGGACTTCAAGTATAGATGGCATGAGGCTATGATAGTTATGATGATTTGTTGCTGTGTAGGCTTATCATTTTATAGCAATTTAACAATAATAATGACTGGTATTTGAAGTAATGATCGCTTGAGACAAGACGTCCCCGGGCTTAACGAGAAGATATTGACACTAAGTTTTGCCCTGAGACGCTCTAGAGACAGTATTCCATTTAAAATTTAATTTTTATAGGCTGGTAGGCTTGTATACCATTAAAAGTGTACCACTCATTATCTTTGTACATGAGGGTACTATTCTTCTCACTGTATCCAGTTTATGTGATGATCTCATGAACGGCTGTCATGGTGTATCCAAATTTGTGCACTCTAATGTATGCTGTTATTTTTATTTTTTAATAGCTAATATTGAAGATCATTGATCCTAAATTTATAGGCATGATTCTTTATCTAAGTTATGTTCCAATCAACTTGGGCTGTTTTAGATTGATTCATATATTTGTCACATGGCATAATAGTAAAGTATTCACTATTAGTGTAAGATAAAAATATTTATTTTAATGATGTAAAATCATTTAAAAGGATATTTTCATTTTTTCACCAAAACGCTGGACATCTCGGTCTCGGGGCTGTCTGAGACAATTGGGAAATCCGAGATTTCAAACCATGCTCTACATGTTAGTGGGGAGTTGGGAGCTCCATTCAATGACCAGTTTGCTGTATGCAAATATTATTAGTTGTGAGCTTCATTAAATGGCCAGACGTGCTTGCCTTGTATGCAAATCGGAGATCAGATATGGATGTCAGACTTGCTGAATGAAGAAGCCAACAAACTGTGACGTCCAAACAGTTTTCTGATAACATTTGAAGGCTTTGCAGTTACTTCTCAAAAGGCGGAAGCATTGAACATAAAGATAAATTGAATCTATATAGAATCTGTGATTACATACGTTTTTAGGGAATGCTCCATTGACCATCCAGAAGTAGGTTCTTTTTAACTTGGTTGCTGAGGACAAGGTTTTATACATCGGGCCTTATTCAATACATATGGGCTGATATCTATCGGGTTAGGCCCCATCCGATATGAAATACACCCCTGATTTGGTAAGGGGTCAGATATCGGGTGAAATAGAACAAATATTGGGCTATATATATATACCAAAATGAGCAGGACAAAATACCAAAATGATCTTTTCTGCAATTTTTTTTTATTTTTTAATATTTTATATTATTTTAAAATTTTTAGAAAGGTGCTTAAATATCAGCCAGTTTGGCCTCTGCCTTGGGCCTACAAGATATGCTGAATATCTATCGGTCTTTAGGTCCCTAGCTGAGGGCTCCAATATGTTCCAAATCTGTTAAGATCAGAACTCTTTGTTTTCTTGACTAGTGCACTGGGGGTGGTGAATGGGTCAATCTCCATCCGTCAATCTTGGGAAGATGCATGGATATTTTTGAATATTTTTGGACAGTGGAAGAGCGAGGACTTTCTGTCAAAGGGACATGTGGCAGTCTACATGGAAAATGAGTTAAGATTAGATAAGGGGCATGAGCGACCGGTGACTTGATTTTTAAGTCACTTTTTGAGATGTGTGGCATGTGAAACTAACATGTATACTGTCCTATGGGTGGTGCACCATTATTTAAACATCTTTGGTATAAAAAAATGGGTTGAAAAATATCAACATCATTTGACTTAAACCCATAAAGTATCATATAACGTTAATGGCTAACATGTAAATCTAATACGCAGTTAATGTTGGATAGCATTTGACTTTATAAATAGGCAAGAGGGAGAATTTTTTATATACCAATCTTTTAGAAAATAAACTCAAACTTAAAGAGGGAGAAACCATAGGTTAAAAGCAGGGCAATTGTTAGATATGATAAAAAAACAAAATAAAAAGGGGGGCAATTGTCTTTAATACAGGAGCCCGTGGGTTTGGCTGACTAGGCCTAACAGGTTTCAAAAGTTTATGAGGCAACTGCCGAAGCCTCTGCGTGGCTCCACCCATGTTTGAACTCCAAATCAGTAAAAAGTAAAAAAGTACAATTTTATTTAGTTTGAAAACTCAAAATATCTGTGCATCTCCACGAATTTGGTGGAGGGATATTGAGTCTGCCTGTTTGCATAAAAATAGGGAAACGTAAAAATATAAAATAATATTTCTAAATTTTTCTATGGATACTTAAGTTGTTGGAAATTATAAGATTCATTTGTTTCTCTTTATTTTTCAGAGTTGCAATATCATAAAAATGACCAAAAAATTATATATATTAAGTTTTTTTTTTTCTCTTTACATATCTTAGTGAATTGCTCTAGTGGTTGACTTAGTATTTTGTGAAGTTTAGGTTCTAAGTTCAAACTTGTAGAACCCTTTGTGAGAGAAGGTGGAAAAGGTAATTTTGGATGGATGAGAATCCGTTGGAATAAATTAGGCCCCCTAAAACTTAGTAACAAAATTTTAGAAAGTTTGTGTGGTCAATTGACCACCCAAGTTCTAAAGTGGCTGTGCTTTTGATTTTTGGGGATGTGTGCCATATAGAATCAGCACCAGACCGTCTGATAGGGGCTTCATGATCTTAAGATCTATGATAAGGAAGATTGAAAAAAAAAGCAATCTTCATCGTCTGATTCAAATCAATCAATGATTTTCGTCTGTGAAAAAATTGTGTGGTATTACTAAACGGGAGACAAGAGTCACACAGATGAGAAGTCCGAAGGGTCGGAAGATAGAAAACCGAGGAACCCCTCGACATTTGTTCTCGGATTTTAACGGAAAATGCGAAGATAATTTTCGACCCTTCGGATGTCATCCAAACAACGGGAATCTCGGCAATTCATTTGCCGCATATGAGTTTTCCCTTATTTCCCCTTGTTTCCCTTGAAACCAAACATGCCCATAAGTCATTCTACTTTGTTACAACTTTTTGTTTGTTTTCTCTCAAGAAACTGGTGAAATGTGCCCTCGCATTCTTTGAAAGCGGCTACCTCTTAGATCCCTTGAAAATCATTGATTGCTTTGGATCAGATGATGGAGATTGGGTTTCACCTAGATCTTCCACACAATGGATCTTGAGATCATGGCGAAGGGTTAAAATATCGAATTTTCGATACGTATCGTCCTGCAGTTCAGGATGATACGTATCGCGTATCGTCCCGAAGTTCAGGACAATACGTATCGCGTATCGTCCGATACATTCAATGTATCAGTGATACATTGAATGTATCATTTCAATACATTTAAAAAAAATAAAAATCAAATTGTCGTCCGTATTGTTCGATACGTATCGCGTATCGTCCGATATATTCAATGTATCGGCGATACATTGAATGTATCGTTTTGATACATTTTTTTTTTCAAGAAACTCAAAAATCAAATTATCGAATGATAATTTGAAATTATTGCCCAATAATTTGAATGTATCGTCCATTGAATGTCGTATCGGACGATAATTACCCCTTTTTTAGGGGGTACGATACATAGGCAATGTATTGTATCGCCCAGGACCAAAACCGATACGCATCGGTATCGGACGATTTTTTGACCCATGATCATGGCGCACTTATTAGACAGTAAGTTTTTGATTCCGTGTGTCAAAAAATCCTCGAAAATGCCCTAAAATCTCCTTTGAGCTTGATATGTGCCATAAGATTGAAGATCTATTTTTGGGGATCTATTGACACACGGAATCAAACACTTACTGTCTGATAGGTGCGCCATAATTTCAAGATCCATTGTGTGGAAGATCGAGATGAAACATGGTCTCTATCATCTGATCCCAAACAATCAACGATTTTCAAGAGGTCTGAATATAGTTACTTTCAGAGAACATGTGGGCATGAATAGAGCTACCCTTTGTATAAACAAAGATTTCATTTGACAAATTGTAGGTCTAGAGTGAGAAAGAAGTTGAAATTGCTTGGATCACCGGTCATATTGCGTTCATGCTGTTGTCTGATGCAACTTGTATCAATGAATCTAAAAGATTTTGAGAAGTCCAGCCTTAGGCTAACATTTTTTTGGCAATGAATTAGGGTTTAGAGGAAATTCGATTTTGAGTAAGTCCGGCCTTAGGCTAACATTTTTTGGCACTGAATTAGGGTTTAAAGGAAATTCAAACATTCGACTTTTGTAGAGTTTCCTAGACTAAAAATTGTATAAAAATATGTGTTAGGACTTAGGAGACTCAGAAGCAGCCCGAAATTCTTTATGTGTTAGGACTTCGGAGACGCAGAAGCACCCCCCCAGCCATAGGTGATATGTTCGAGTCTTAAAATCTGCTTCGTCCAAATGAGAGTAAAACTGAAAAATTATAAACAGTGGACAATTTTTAATAGATAATGTTGCAGACAACTTACGTGACGCGAAGTAATTGACTATGCTGCTTGGGCCCCACTATGTGTGCATCTAATTACGTCGCACGCATAAGCTGCTTGTAAAATTGTCTATAAAAAATTATACACTTTATAATACTGTCAGAGTAGGCTGCCTAACCTCCAAAACCCTCCTAAAGCAGGAGCGTACTCTCAGTAGAATTTTTATATATTACACTTGCTCCGGCCATTTTTATATATTACACCATGTGCGTGGTTATCAAAGTTAGTGTTTCTATGATAAACGTGATTTTATTATCATTATTCTGACTTTTGTCTTTCTCTTATAAAATGCCAGCAGCACGATTAAAACACGTTTTTTCTTATGATTCTTGTTTTTCTCTTTTGGTTCTTATCTAATTGAACTGACTCTGCTCCGGTTCCAATTTTAAATGACTCTTCTTATGCACACTTTGTGTATTGATAATTATAACAATTTGTCTAGTGAATTAGATGTAGTGCCAATTTTTAACGATTTCAAAGTATTGAAAATCTTTATTTGAAAGTCTAAATTATATATATATATATATATATATATATATATATATATATATAAGCAAAAGGGAAATTATGCTCAGGCGTAGAGATATCTCTACGTCAATTAATATGGGTATGATATGTAGCGCTTATTTTGGGAAGTGATGGGTGGCATGAGGCCTACTTTACTTTTTTTTTTAATAAAAGAGGGGTCCACTTTACTAATTAGAGTTAAACTTTTAACATATTTTAAAAGTTGTATTCTTTTTTAACCATCATTCTTGACTTTTTTAGAAGTCTTTTAAAAGTATGTCTTTTCTCTCTTTTTTCTCTTTCTGTAAGAGAGTGTGAGATTTACTTTTTCAGGATGTTTTTTTATTCCCATCTAAGTAATAATAACTAGCAAAGAGTTTACCCTTTAATAAAAAACAAAGAGTTTATATTGGTGGGTTACACAGAAAATGATAGAAATAGATCGAAAATGACTTCAAGACACGATTAGACCTCTATCTTTTAAGACAATATTTACCCTCACTATGCAACGGGATAACGACAAATTCTCCTCTAAGATACAACGAAGCCTTGATGATGCGCCGATCAGTCACACACTATGTTGCACTGGTAGTGTGTGACCCAACGAAACGAACACACATAATCGCTCTGGTAGGGACACAAATTTCAACGGCACAGAGATACGATTCGAGATTTGCAAGTGTTTGAAAGCCCTCCTATGACCTCTATTTATAATGTTCAATGCACCATTTCAAGGGCGGTTGTGTCTATTGATTCTTTGGAATCGAGGGTTCTAATTGATCGAATTAATAGTTGCAAGGATCAAATGGTACACACTGAACGGTTATATATTTCGGTTACTCAATAATCACTAATGACTATGTCCGAATCGTTTTCATGAGCGATCGGATTTTAACAGTGAGAAACTGCCTAATGCACACATGCAGCACACACGTGCGAAGGTAATCCGGCCCGCTCAACTAGTCAACCGATAGGACTATCATAGATTAAATAAGAAATGCCCCTTGCGACAATGTAAAGTGTAAAGTGCGCCTTAAAAGCGTCATTCGCACATCGCATAGGCGCGCTCGTGCGCGACGACAAATTGCCGCTATGAGCATTGTTTCTACTTTCAAGGCAAACAATATATAAGGTAAGTTTCTATATATATAATAGGAAACTTTCTTGTAAATTAGAGAGGTGAGACTAACTTTCTACAACACTTTCAAGTTTTGGTGAGAATAGTTTCCCTCCAATACTTTTCAAATTTCAAATTACTTTGACTAGAAAGTTGTAGGTTCAAGTATTGGTAAAAGTAATTTTTCCACATGAAACCATTAAATGAAGGAACCATTTAAAGTTAAGCAAAAAACTTTTAACCAAAGAAATAAATAATAAATAAATATTATTAATTTAAAATTAATAATAAATATTTATTTTGTTAAATATCCAATATTTCTCCCCTATTTTAAAAATAAAAGTAATTAGAGTCAATCAAAAATCTAGAAAATCAAAGACAATATATATATATATATATATATATATATATATGGGAGCCGGTTAGGTCCTCCAATGGAGGACGGTGACCGTCCTCCAAGATCCACGTGGAGCTCCACGTGGCACCCAAAACACTTTTTTGGTGCCACGTGGAGCACAGGTGGACAGTTTAGATCAATATTAAAAAAAAAAATTTGAAAAAAAAATTTAAAACCCACAAGTCAAAGTTTGACGATTTTCATTGGTCCACATTTCACGATTCAAAATATACTCGGTGGAGATGAGTTAAATTTTTTTTTTTTTTCAAAAATGATCTAAGCAATGCACCCAAGGTCCACGTGGCACCCAAAAAGTGTTTTGGGTGCCACGTGGAGCTCCACGTGGAAGGTTAGAGGACGGTGACCGTCCTCCCATGGAGGATGGAGGCCTTTTCCTATATATATATATATTGTAACGTCCCGAAAATTTCGTATTTTAAATAGTTCACCTCGGGATGCGGACCAACTGGTTTGGTGTTTGACTGGGTCAACATTTAATGGGTTGACTTAGTTGAACATGGGGAGATGACAAAGTTAAGTGGAACAAGAGTGGTTAGTAGCATGTGTGAGTATATACACTGAGATAGGTATATATGCTTTACACCGAATTTTAATGGTATAGGTTATAAGGGATAAATGAGAGGAGTTATTTCTCTTTTTTGAGTAAAGAAGAAGAGAGAGAGAAAGAGTAAATGAGAGGAGAAATTTTGTGAAGTAAATGAAGAAGGGTATTGAATATAATTCTTTGATCTTGGTTCGCAAAGTCTAATGGATCGAACTCGGAATCGAGGAGTTGTGGGTTTGAGAAACCCTAGTAAGATCAGGCTTGGGATCAAAGGATCCAACTGTTAGAAGGTAAGCTAAAATTTTCTTAAGAGGTTCTTTATAATTAGTTTGATTTAGCTTGATTTAGCCATATGTTTATATATAAATGTGGATGTAAAGACATAAGATTGAAGAAGGTTTGGAAGAAGGGTTTGGATGAGTTCAAGAAGTGATGAACTCGATCCAAAGCAGAGAAAAGGCAATTTCGATCAAACGATTTTCAAACCGTTTGAACGAATTTGGCCCGAGGAGAGGAGTTAAAGGGATAGAAGGGTTTCTGAGTAAATTGATCGAACGATTTGAAATTCGTTCGTTCAATTTTGGAAACCGTTTGATCAAAATGAAAATCGATCGAATGGTTTGCTCAGGAGAGAAAAAGGGTAAAAGTAGAATTCGTTCGAACGAAATAAAAATCGTTCGAACGATATGAAATTCGTTCGAACGATTTGGAAATCGTTCGATCGATTTGGTTAAAGTTAGGCTTTGAAGCCTAGTCTAGTTTTTAAATGAATTGTAAGTGAACCTAGGCTTCTTGAACCACAGTTTAGACATCGTAGTAATATTTATCATGCATTGATCATGCCTAGGTTGAGCCGAACCGTTGAGTTACTCGTAGTAGGAACGGGTTAGAAGATTCGAAGGTTCGAGACGCACATAAGGTAGGGGAATATCTAACTAGTATACTGTGTTGCGAGCACGTATGTAATGATAGTGTAAGATGCATGTTTCTTTAAATTTTATTTTTGAATTATAGTAAATATAAAGAGTAAAGTAAATGGAAATAGTGCATGTGTTTACACAAGTAAAAAGAGAATTATTAAGTAAGAGGAAGATCATCCCAGGGATGTAAGACCACAGAGGCATCGGAGAGATGCATCCGTCAACGTGAGATCCCAGGGATGTATGGTGGATGTAAAGATCCATATTAAAGAGATAAACAGTAAATATGAATGCATGGGCTGAGTATTATTACCTGTTAGCACAAATTCACGGTGAATAACTATATTTATTGCACAATTCGATTTAAGGTTTAGAGAATTCCCAACCGACGCGGCGGGATAACCGTGACTGACGCGACAGGATATCCGTGACCGGTACGACGACTAATCCGTACACCAGCAGACATCCCAGGGATGTATAGTAGTATTATGCCCGTCACCTAAGAGACAGGGACGAGGACAATTCCATAAAAAATAGTCTGATTAGAGGACGATGGAGGGTATTCCATCGGGGCTCGATGCTATATTTCTCGGGGATTATTTAAGTTAAGATTTAAGTCAAGATCTCAGCCTGATTGCAACTAAGGAAACTAGTAGTCATTGAAAGAAATGTATGATCAGAATGATAAAAGTAGTCAATTTGTCTTGTCACATCTTAAAGTTATTTTTCAAGAAATGATATAACTATGAATGCATGTCTATTTTGCCATGAAATATATGTTTGTAAAATGGATATACTTGCTGTGATATTGTCCTATTGAGCTAGGATGTAGCTGACCCTTTGACTATATGTCATAGGTGACGGTTTAGAAATTGATGAGGATGTAGGAATTGCTGCAGGCGAGGGTGATCCCGGTGATTCGGAGTCCTTTCCTAGGGAGGAGATTGAGCCTCCCCCGGAGAGATTCTTCTAGAGGATTTCGCTGCATATTTTGATAGTATTTTGTAAAGAGAAAGAGAATTACGGCTTGGTACGTCCAGTCTTATTTTTTTTTGAGAGAGTAAATGAATTTGTAATATTCTTTTGCCGAACCATTGAGAGTGACCGCAGTAACGATACTGATGGTTCGGGTTGGTTCTTTTGTTCATGCGGAGTCATGAAATCAGAACTATCTTTTGGATAGACTATTTTGGATTAAGTACAGTAGAAATGGAGATATGTTTTGCATTTATTTCTTGTGCTTCAATATGACGATATTATGGGGCACGATTTTTTGAGGGTCAATGATGGCACGGTTTGAGAGTGTTGAAATCTGGGTTGTCACACACACACACACACACACACATATATATATATATATATATATATATATATATATATATATATATATATATATATAGATACCAAATATATTTTGAGCACTTTTTGACTGTTGTATGCATAAATGAAGGTGTCTTAAAGAATTGAACCTTCACTTAGTGATAACACATCAAAGTTGATAAAGAACTTTTGTGATCTAAATTCTTAAACTAATTTTCTTGTATAATCAATCGGATATATTACACACATAAGCAATCTAAGTTTCGTTTTATTCTTACAGCCAACATATTTTATGACCTTCTACTTATACCTCGATATTCATGAGTTTTTACAAGAATAGCCTTTATCTATATTGGAAATGGCCACACTTCCACACTCATATAGGCCAGTTTTATCATAAATTCCTTTGTAATTTAAACATTTCAACATTATATATTATAGACTAATTAAGAGAATTAACTCAACCTCTTCCTTATCTTATAAGTATCGCTTTATTACTTGAGATGGTTTGAGTTCTATACTCACTTTAATAATGTGTAACCACTTATGATGTATTTTTTTCATTGAACCTTCAATTTTTTGACTGCAGAAAATAGGTTGAGTTACCATCATAGGTGATGTAATTTATTAGGCTTTAAACTCATCCCTTCCGATATTTTAATTACCACATTTCTTGCAAGACCTTTTGTAAATGGATCTACTAAATTTGTAAAGGTCCCTATTGAATTTATAATAATTACTCATTCACGAAATAATTGACTAACATAACTATGTCTTAGACTTATATATCTAGACTTTTCATTATAAATTTTGCTATAAGTTTTAGATAGTGCAGCTTCACTATTACAGAATAAAGATATCAGTGGCATAGGCTTAGGCCAAATAGAAATTTCTAATAATAAATTTCTTATCCACTCTGCCTCCTTACTCCCTACCGAAAGAGCAATACATTCCAAATTCATAGTTGCATGTGTAATGCATGCTTGTTTATTTGATCCTCAAGAAACTGCGACACCTCAAAGAGTAAATACTCATCCACTAGTAGACCTTAATTCATTTGAATCATTGTTCCAACTAGCGTCGGTATATCCTTCAAGTACTGTAAGAGAACAAAAATAATGCAACACATAATCCTTAGTCTTATTAAGATAACTTACCAATTGCATTCCAATGTTTTTGACTAGGATTACTAGTGTATCTATTTAATTTTCCTACTACATAAGAAATATCGGGTCTAGTGCAATGAGTAGCATGCATCAAACTACCAATTACTCTACAATATTCTATTTGTGATACACTTCTGCTTAGGACTCTCAATGGGCAAGGGTGGCCCGATTTTTGCCCCGCACCCGACCAGAAAAGGTGGTACTTACTATCAAGCAAACCCGGCCCGAGATCCAGACCGGACTAAACATGTTGCAACCCGGATCAATCTGGGCCGGGCTTGGGTTGAGTGTTCCAACACGTGACTCGGATAATATATATATATATATATATATATATATATATATATTATATACTTATCCTTTTAAAGTTATAAAAAAATTATTTTAATTAAATATAAGTTACTTAAATGCCCTGAGATTAATCGTTGTCCGTTATAACCATTGTCCATTATAACCATTCTGCAACCGTTATCCGTTATAATCATTGTGCAACTGTTGTCCTTTCAAGCAACCGTTGTCCATTATAACCATTGTACAATAAACTAAAATGAAATATTTGAGTAAGAGCATTTACTTGAGCCTCTATAATGTTAATATAATTATTTAATTAAAATTTTAACCTTCTTCAAACTTTTATTAGAAAAAAAACAGTATAAAATCAACCAAATTTTATTAGAAAAAATAGCCCAATCAAATTTTATTAGAAAAAAAAGCTGAGAAAAGCCAAAAAAAAAGCCCAAGCTCGGCCCAGCATGGGGTTGAGTTGAGTACATCGCAGCCCGGGTTAGGGCCGGGCCGAAAATTTTGAGAACCCGATCCGGGTAGGTTAGGGCCGGGTTGAAACACAACCCGACCCTAATCCGACCCATTGAGAGCCTTGCTTCCACCATCATTAGGTTTTAATTTAATACTTAGAGTAAAAGGTGTTGGTGCTAATTTGTCATTATATTTAAATTTCTTTAACACTTTTTCTATATAGTGTGATTGAGATAATACTGAGATAAAATGATATTATTATCTCGTTTAAATAATTTTATTCTAAGAATTACATTGACTTCACCCATGTCTTTCATATCAAATTTTGAAGTATTTTTTTTTTTTTTTGTATTTTCAATACTTTCTAAATCAGTATAAAAAATTGAAAGGTCATCAACATACCGACAAACGATCATACCCTTATCGTTTGATATCTTACTATAAATACATTTATCTGATTCATTAATCTTGAATCCATATTATAAAATACTATTATCAAAATTTTCATGTCATTGTTTGGGAGCCTATTTAGACCATATGGAGACCTAATGAGTTTACAAACTCTATTTTCATATCTCTGCATTATAAACCCTTATGGTTGTTCCATACATACTTCATCTTCAAGTTCACCATTTAAAAAGATTGTCTTAACATCCATTTGATGAACCTTGAGATTATATATGAAAACAATTGTAAATAATATCCTGATTTAACCACTAGAGCATAGGTATCAAAATAATAAATACCATATTATTGTTTAAAACTTTTGGTAACAAGTCTAGCCTTAAACTTATTTATAGTGTCATTAGGATTAAGTTTCTTTTTGAATATCCACTTACAACCTGTAGGTTTAGATCCCTATAATAAGTCTACTAATTCTCATGTATTATGACTTCATTTAATCATTTATGACTTCTTTCCAAAATACGGAATCAATAAACTTAATAGCTTCATCATATGTTTTAGGATCTTCGATATTTAAAATAAACTTCACTTTCTTAGTTTGCTCATTTATAGTTCTTTCTACAAGATAAATATAAAAATCTAAACTAAAATTAGTAGCTTTTCTAGGTTTCGTACTTCTTCTAGGTTCAATCTCTTCGTCATCACCGCTAGAGAGATTAGGAGAATTAGAAGATTCTCCTAAGTTAGAGGATACAAGAGGTTTAGGAATACTAAAAAATTTATTCTCATAGAACACTGTATCTCTTGATTCCAAAATTGAATCTTTTTCAAAAATATTATTTTGCTTACATACAAAAAATCTGTATGTAGGACTATTAAGAGAATATCCGACAAATACATATTCTATGGCTTTAAGACCCAATTTTATACGTTTATAATCGGGTACTCTAATAAACGCTCTACAACCCCATACTTTAAAATAATATAATTTGGGAGGTTTGTTCTTTCAAACTTCATATGATGTTTTAGAAGATTTTTTATGTGGCATCCGATTTAAAATATAACATGCAATTAATAACGCTTCTCCCCATAGATTTGAATTTAAACCAGAATTTGTTAACATATAGTTTACCATTTCCACTAGAGTTCAAGTTTTCATTTCGGCAATTCCATTAGAATGATTAGAAAATGGAGACGTAATCTCATAAATAATTTCATACTTGTTACAAAAATCTGAAAATTCATGTGACATTTATTCATCTCCCTTATCCGATCTCAATGTCTTAATTTTAAAATCTAATTAATTTTTCACTAAGGCCTTATAAGAGATAAATTTACTAAATGCTTCCTTCTCCAATTTAAGTAAGTAAATATATGCAAATTTAGAACAATCACCAATGAAGGTTATGAAATACTTTTTCCACCTCTAATAGTAATGTTATTCAAACTATACAAATCCATATGAATTATATCAAATAATTTAGATTGTCTTTCAACACTCTTAAATGACTTCTGAGTTATTTTAGATTATACACAAATACTACATCTATCTTTACTATAATCTATATATATTTTAGAAATAAGTTCCAATTTAACCAAACTTTCCATAGAATGTAAATTTAAATACCCTAATTTATTATGCCATAAACTTATCGAGTCATACATAAAACGAAGAAATAAATTTTTTATTAAGGTTGAACTTAAACATTCCACAAGAGACATATCCATTACCTACAAACATCCATTTCTTAGAAAGTGCAATAGAATCGGATTCGATCACAATCTTATATTCATGTTGGTTGAGAATATTAGCCATATAAGATTTTTTCGGATTTTTAGGACATAGAGTATATCATTAAGGGTGACAAATTTTTCAGAAGTAAAGTTAAGGACAACTTTTTCTTATCCTACAACTTTGACAGTAGTGGAATTTCTCATGAATAATTCATGTCCACCCCATGCCTTCTTATAGGATACAAAATTATTCCTATTAGAGGTCACATGCCTAGTAACTCCAGAATTGAGCCACCATTCATTTTCACCATCTACTATATTGATCTCGGAGATCACTGCAACGAGATCTTCTTCATCAACAATATTTGCTTGATTTTTATTCTTCAAGAATTCTCGACAATCACGTTTGAAGTGACCAAGTTTCTTGCGATCAAAATAAGTATCATTTTTTGCCTTTTCCTCTCTTAAAGTCCTTGTTTGACTCCAGTTTAAAGTCTTTTCCTTTGTTCTTATTTTTTGTCGATGAATTGGATGCATTTTCAATGATGTAAGCCTTGGAGATGAGTTCGATTTTCTCTTCATTATCACGTAGACGAACTTCTTCTTCTATGCGAAGATGAGTCAAGAGTTCCTCTATAGTTCGATTTTCTTTAGTATATTTCAAACTCATGCGGTAATCTTTTCACCCAAACAGTAATTTTACAATAATCGCAGAGACTTAAAAATCTTCGTCTATTGTGCTTCATTCCGTCACAAGATTGTTGAAGATAATCTGCATCTGGTGCACTTGCTCCAAAATCGGTTTAGAATCATACATTTTAAAAATAAATAACTCACTAAATATGTGTGCACGCTGACTTCCTCTACTTTGTATTTTCGTTCAAGAGTCTCCCACGCAGTGCTCCAAATTTTATTACTTTGATACACCTTAGTACTGTGTATATGCTTAATAGTATATATATATCCCGCATGCTTAGAATTTTCAAAAATCTTTTATTAAAAGTATCAGTCTTACTTTTATACTTTTATATTTATTTTTATTGATAATTGACACAAATTATGTGGTAGTCTACTGGTTAGAAGCTTGAGTTAGAGACAAGAGGTAAGGCCATCTGCATCAATTTCTCAAGCGACCTTTTCTTCCTTCAAGATTCATCATCGTGGTGGGGAAACTGATTGAGACTCAAAGATCTGCTTTTACGATTGATCAAAGTATGAAAAAATCATGCCTTCCTTTATAATTTAATTACCGAATTAAATATAATTTTTATCTCAAATGATGCATGCTTTTGCATAGAAGATGAATGATTACGATTGGATTTAAAACATGTTATGATAGTCCACCATGGTTTATCTTTTTATACTATAAGGCTTTACGTTGATCTAAGATTGTGAATGATGAAAATTATAAGAAAATGGTAAAAATGTGAAACTAAGATCATCTTTGATTAGACCCAACGTCTTGATAGGGACAAAGTCTAATAATAATATGGGAATAAGGACGCATGAGACCCAATGTCTTGATAGGGGACATAGTCTAATAATAATACGGAAATAAGGACGCATGAGACCTAACGTCTTGATAGGGATGAAGTCTAAAAGTCAACAACTTTATAAGGACAGAATTTTAAAAGTCTACGTCTTAAAAGAGAAGAATAAAAGTTAAATTTTAATTGAGAAAATGAAGCCATGAATGCACTGCTTAAACTTTTGGGTGCAAACTCGTGGCCACGAAATGAAATCTCATGGCCATGAATTGGGATCTCGAGGCCACAATTTCGGGGCTTTTTCATCCTTGATTGTTATGATTTCTACAAGTTGATTTTCATATTATATGTTATATTCTCGTTCAAATTATTGAAATTATACTTGCCATATGCATATACATAAGTTTTCATAATTATTTCAATACTATGATTCACGTCTTTATTATTTTAAAGGAAAGCATGTCTGATCCATACAAGTATATTTTACACCCTTTAATGTGGGTGATTAGATGAGACAGGTGCAGCTGATGATTAAGTATGGGTGTATGGCGATGAGACTATACACAATACTAAAGGACTGGAGGTGGATAGTGATGAGGACTTTACAACCTAGTTATTTGTTTTTTAGTTCAATAATGTAGTTAGACTTTTGATGAAACATTGGTTATCTATTAATTTTCCTCCTTTTACTTGAACATTAAGTACGATAGAAAAGAATATGGAACTTTAAAGAATAAAAGAATTAATATGGATAATTAGGAATTTTACTTTTATGGTTGTGATTATGTCGAGATTAAATTCGATTCATTCTTTTTATATATATTGAATCTTTCTTCCGTTGCTTAAATGCACTCTTGATGTATTTTTTTGCGAATCTATGTTTTATGGTACACGGTAGTACGACCTAAACTCTTACAATCAATGATTGTGAGAACTCAGGTTGTTACATGCCATATCTTTCTTGTAGTTTTGTAAGATTGATAAACATCAAAGAGAGAATTGGGAAGAGAATCGAGAATATAGTCTTTGCATGTGTAATTATCGTATTCTCATTTTGTACAGATTCTACCTTTTTCAAGTGTTTCGTCTTCATGCTTCGATGACAGTGACTTCATAGTGAGAACGTAAGCGACTTTCAAGCTTGTGAGTAAGAAACGTACTTTTGATTGTCATGGTTTGAAATTGATGTCATTAAACATACGAGTTTATTAATCTTCGCGTTGGAGAGATCCATCATTTTTTGTGCCATAGAAATATTGTTTTAAAATTATTGATGGGTTACACAGAAAATGATGGAAATAGACCGAAAATGGCTTCAATGCACGATTAGATTGTTGTCTTTAAGACAATATTTGGTCCCACTATATAACAGGATAATAGTAAATTCACCTCCAAGATACAATGAAGCCTCGATAATGCACCGATTTATCACACACTACGTTGCACTGTAGTGTGCGACTCAACAAAATGAATGCACATAATTGCTCTAGTAGGCATATGAATGTTAAGGACACAGAGATAGGATTCGAGATTTGTAAATGCTTGAAACCCCTCATCTGGCCTCTATCCAGTCAACTATTCAACTGATCAGACTATCATAGATCAAATAAGAAAGATTTCTCAAGCTCCTCGAAGTGCAAAGTGAGCCTTAAAGTGCCAAATGCGTCATTCGCCATTCGCACACGCACATGCACGACGACAAACCTTCGCTATGAGCACTGTTAAATATTATTATATATATGATAGTAAATTTTCTTGTAAATTAAAGAGGTGAGACTCACTTTCAACAACACTTTCAAGGTTTGGTGAGAATAATTTCCTCTAATACTTTTAAATTTTCAAATTACTTTAACTAGAAGGTTGTAGGTTTTGGCAAAAGTAGCTTTTCCACATAAAACTATTAAATAAAGGAACTATTTAAAAGTTAAGCCACTATAAAAAATAAGACTACTAGCGGCAGCCAAAACTGCCGGTATTAACCAAAAAATATCGCTAATTCCCTCGTTGCTAATAGTCTTAATAGCTTTTAATAATTTTTTTGTTAATAGCAGTAGTTTTTGGCCGCTGCTAATAGTCTTATTTTTTGTAGTGAGCCAAAACTTTGAACCAAAGTAATAAATAATAAATAAATATTATTAATTTTAAATTAATAATAAATATTTATTTTGCTAGATATCCACCAATTTAACCCTGAACATAACTAATGGAGCAATAAAATTTTCAATGATAGGGATGTGCGAAGTTGTTTCTTATTATTCTCCCTTCACAAAAATGACACAGTAGTTTGAACGGTACCTTAACTTGGACCCACTAAATCTTTGAGGGTACCTTAACTTGCACCCACTAAATCTTTGAGGGCGCCCACACTAAAAACCATCGATCACTTTTGAATTAGATGATGGAGATCATTTTTTACCCCAATCTTTCACACAATGAATCTTGATATCATTAGTTTGTGTCATCAAATAGCCAATTCTTGATTTACGTGAGACACATCCTGAAAAAATGATCGAAAAATCACGTGACATACATCTCGCTCAAATATAATTTTGGAGTCACTTTTGGAAATGTGTGCAACATGAAACCAAAACTTGACCATCTGATGGTTCACCCATGAGGTCAAGATCCATTGTGTAGAAGATATTCCAAGTAATCAATTATTTTTGGCATAGGTGCCTTCAAAGATGGGATAGGTGCAAATAAAGGTACCCTAGTTTGAATTGACTCTACCCACAGACGTTATAAGATTGAGGTGCAAAAGCCTTGAGATCTGTTAAAAGTAATGCTTTTTCATTGAGTGTCGTGGTTAAGACGGATGTACTCCACTTTAAAGTGGAGCATAACGCCAAGAAAAGTTGTTTACTAATTAATTTAAACCATGCTAATAGGGGTGACTAGAAATCAATCAACTACCTCTCTCCCTGTGAGAGTCTTTTCTCTCTTCTTGTAAGAGTCTATCTCTCTCTTTGTGAGAGTCCTCTCTCTCTTTCTCTCTCTCTCTCTCTCTCTCTCTCTCTCTCCCCCTGTGAGAGTTTTCTACTAACTATCATGTGGTGTTTTCCCTCTTCTGTGCTCAGGCATGGAGGACACCGTTGATATCATCATGGAGGATATACACTCAAAACTCCATCTTACTCCAAATGAACAAGTTGAAGTCGTTGCCAAACTTGATGAAGTAAATGAGTCTATTGGTCACTGCCTGTTAGGAAAAATCCTTTGTCCCAGGAAGATTAATTCTGAAGCGTTCAAAAATACGGTGAGACGAATGTGGAATTTAAAAAAGGATTTAAACATTAGGGAGATGACCGAAAATGTCTTCCTTCTTACTTTCCCGGATCAAGCTAATTTAAATTGTATTTGGAAACATGGGCCATGGAGTTTTGATGGACATATGATAATTCTATCGGAGTTCTCGCCGGATAAATCGATCAAAGAGTTTGTGTTTAACAAAGTAGCATTCTAGATTCGTATCCTGGGCCTTCCTCTTGGTGTCATGAATTCCCATGTGGATGAAAAGATTCCTAAAAATTTGGGTGATCTTGAGAGAGTTGATGTCGATGAAGATGGTATTTCCTTCGAATCAGAATTCATTTGGACATCTCTAAGCCTTTGCGTTGAGGTCTACGTTTCAAATTCCCAAATCTCCCGATAAAATGGCTACAAATTCAATACGAACGGCTACCTAGCTTCTGTTACATCTGTGGCATTATCGGGCACACGTATAAGGATTGTCTTGTTTCAACGGAACCCAGTTGTGACACGACAGAAAGTTTCCAGTATGGACCTTGGCTGCGATCCCAAAATTCTCTTAGAATTTTTAATGGAGTTTCTTTTGTGAAATCCAGTTGCCCTGTGGAGGGAGTCGCATTGGAGAAGATGACATCCACACGAAGTCAGAGTCCCCCAGAAATCTGTGAATAACTAAAAGGGACAGATACGGAAACTCATGCGTAAAAACTCAAAGGGGCGGCT
This sequence comes from Chloranthus sessilifolius, assembly GCA_021018995.1. Lineage (NCBI taxonomy): Eukaryota > Viridiplantae > Streptophyta > Magnoliopsida > Chloranthales > Chloranthaceae > Chloranthus > Chloranthus sessilifolius. The sequence goes on along the minus strand of CM037588.1, from coordinate 137,053,250 downwards.
ACGAAAACTCAAGCGCCCAATAAGGAACGACCACAATTTTCGGATCTTTTGGAGAAAATCGCACCACCTTGTTCTCCACTCCCCTACAATCAAGGTTTGCCTCCACTAAACCATCCCTTTTCTTTGGAATCCAAATCCCATTTGATAGCTACCCTTATACCCACCTCCCCATTATCCGGTGCACAGCTACCAATGAATTCTATTAATCCTCCCCTTCCCTTATCTATTGCACCTGCGGATGCTACCTTTAATACCCACAACTAGGCCCAGCTAATTCATACTAATAACCCGAACCCGACCCAAGGTAGCCTGAACCCACTTCGGGAACCTCTAAACCCATCTCATGTCCAACTCCCGAACCCGATTTTGACCTATGGTAACCTGAACCCGTCCCAAGCTATCCAAATCCCTAATCCAACCCTGATGCCGACCCAAGTTAATCAGCACCCAAACCCAACCCAAGCTAACCAGCACTCGAACCCGACCCAAGCTAACCAGCACCCAAACCCGACCCAAGCTCTTCTGAACCCAATCCACAACATAATGAACCCGCACCAGAACAAAGCCCAAACAAATCAGGGTGAATCTGATTTGGAGAACATATCCAAGCCATCCCTGAGCCAAATCCCAACATGCAATGACCGTTCCATGGTTAATTCAATCCCAACCCTCTTAAATCAATATATCCAAACCTAGGACAAGTCAAACCCGCCCAGCCACAACCTATACCCAGTCCCGACTGATCCACTCCCTCCCCAAACTTCGGTCATACTTGCTCCAGTAAAATCAAAATGCTACCCCCGAGAGCCCTCCTTGAACCAAATCCTTATGATTTGAACCCGACCCATACCTCCCCTCCCATTTCGCCTCAATCCCTCCCAAGTTCAAAAGAAAAACCTAAATCCCTCCCAAGTATAAGTGTTTCTATCCCAACCCGAGCTAAGACCCACCTCAAAGAATGTGAGGAGGAACCTCCATTTCCTTCGAAGAAGAGACAAAGAGGGTCACCGAGCGCTCCTTTTGAAGATGATGATCTGATTATATCAACGATGGTTGCTTCGCAACCTCATCGAAAATAATGAAAATATTATGTTCGAACTGTCGAGGGCTTGGGAACCCTCAGACAGTTCGAGCTCTCCGGCTCCTGTTGCGGAGCGAAGATCCTGAGGCCTTGTTTTTTATGGAGACAAAATTGTGCTCTAAAAGGATGGAGACTGTTAAATTTCATATTGGGTTTCCAAATGGTATTTTTGTTGGTGCAATTGGTAAATCAGGAGGGCTTGCTTTATTGTGGAAAGAGGAGTGGAAGGTGGATCTCCAAAGTTATTCTTAATCTCATATTGATGTTCTGTGGGGGAAACGTGGAGGTTGACAAGTTTTTATGGTGCTCCTGAAAATCAGAATCGGTCTCAATCCTGGGAGTTTCTTTCACAACTTGGACATAGAAATGACCAACCTTGGTTATGTGTTGGGGATTTTAATGAGGTACTCTTCCATCACGAAAAGAGAGGTGGAATCCCTAAATCTCAAGTCTAGTTGAACCAATTCTGAAATGTCTTAGACCTACACGGCTTGCTGGATTTGGGATATTCCGGCTATAAATTTACTTGGTCCAATAAACAACAAGGGGATGACCTTATTGAAGAAAGATTGGACAACGGCTTTGCTAATAATGAATGGCAGATCTTATTCCCTTCGGTGTTAGTGCGACATCTGATCTCCTTAAAACCTGATCACGCTCCCATCATTGTCTCGGATTTTGTGAAAAGTAGAGAGTGGTGTAGGGGCCCAAAGAGGTTTCACTTCAAATCAATGTGGACTCAGTTAGAGGATTGTAAAGAATCAGTGGGACCTTATGCAACTAGATTCTGATTCCAACCTTTGTAGTAAGGTTGAAGGCCTCTCAAAACACTTGATGAAGTGGAATAAAGAAAACTTTGGAGATATTCAACGAAATCTCTCAAAGCTTCACAATTCCTTGAAATTGAAAAGAAGTTCTGATCCTTCATTCCTAAATAGTGAGGTGGAGAGGAAGATGCTAAAGGAGATTGATGACCTTCTGGGAAAGGAAGAATTAATGTGGCAACAACGATCAAAGGACCTATGGCTAAAGAATGGGGATAGGAATACAAAATTCTTTCACTCTGCAGCATCCCAACGCAAGAAGGTTAACTTCATAAAGGGGCTCAGTGATGATACGGCCAAATGGTTCACCTCTCAGAGTGATATGGAAAATATTATATCAGCATATTTATAAGATCTTTTCACTTCCTCCAATCCTCGCAATATCGATGAGGCCCTCCAAGGAGTTGATGCAAAGGTCACGGCCGATCAAAATGTGGGGCTTTCTCAACAATTCACAGTCAAAGAGGTCCACGATGCTCTCTTTCAGATGCACCTATTAAATCCCTGGGTCATGATGGTATGCCCTCGCTTTTCTTTCAAAATTATAGACATATTATTGGTCATTCTATTTCAAATTTTGTCCTTATCTGAATGGTTCCTCTGATTTAACCCTTGTTAATTCCACTCATATCGTGCTCATTCCTAAGATGAAGAATCCAAAAAATCTCTCACAATTTAGGCCTATTAGTCTTTGCAATGTTGTCTATAAAATTATTGCTAAAGTGCTTGCGAATAGATTAAAAATTATCTTACCCAACCTTATCTCGGAACACCAAAGCTCCTTTGTACCTGATAGACTCATTTCGGATAATTCCTTACTTGCTTTTGAAATTTCTCATTTCCTCAAAAATAAAAGGAAAGTGTAATAACCCAGATTTTTGAATTTTATTTAATGGTATTAGATGATGTACCACACAGTGCTTGGTGCTAACGCTCCACACCGGAATATACTCACTTTAGAAATAGTCTGATTTTTTTTTATATCAATATTAGACTCATTGCAAAGTACTCGTCGATACGATTCCAAGGATATATAATTTGTCGATTTTCGATAAGAATATAAAAAGTTATGCCCGTTTGAAGAGTGAAGCGGGTTAAAGGGCACAACTGTAAATTCGGGAGAGAATCACCATTTACCTTGGTGCTTATACAAAGCGCTGGAGCAAAACCTCTTCTCAAGCTTTTCAAGTCACGTATGAATTCTACTTGCGTAGAAAAACTAATTCCTCGTCGGATCTCCATCGATTTTCGATCTTATCAGAGAATCTTACACCATCAAAGTTTCTCATCGCCGCGACCAATTTATCGTAAGAAAGGAATTCTCGTGAAAAGACTCGGGCATATCGTCTCTCGAATCCGATCTCCATCAACCCAAATCATCGTAGGATTCGAAACACGCTTCAACAGGTGGGTGCCTCTAAATCCATCTTAAATTATTTAGTTATTTCTTAAAAAGAAAACCCTAATTTTTTTTTAAATTTTGATAAATTTCGGGTCTTAAAAATATAGAAATTAGGCCCAAAATCGATAGGATCGTTTTTCCCAGATTTTCGTGAAATTCGGCCAAACTCTTCAACAGACATAGCCTCGGTATTTTGGCCATAACTTTTTATTCCGAACTCGGATTGACGTGATTCTTGCGGCATTGGAAAGAAGACAATGAGATCTACAACTTTGTCTGAAATAGAAATTTCACGAATTTAATATTTTTAAGGTCAAAATTGAGCTGCAAGTCGGGATACGTTTTAGATGATCTAAGGTTACACGGGTTTGACATTATTTTTTTAACTCTTTGACTACTTTATGCTAAACTTATCTCTAGACTTATAAATCCTTAAGATTAAATAAAATACATTAAATAGCTTGCATCGAATAACAATCTATAAGTTTAAGGGGTCAAATATGGACATTTTTCAATACTTACCATTCTATTACCTCCTCTAAGCCTCATACAATTCTTGAATTGACACATGCACTCCTTTAGAATTTTAAAATATGTTGGATCGCTATACCAGTCAATCACCAAATTTCATGAATATAATTAACCTTAATGAAGTATAGTTTCAACACTATTGTAAAATAAATATAGTTAAATATTTCTTATTTTATGTTTTACTTTAATATTTCGTATGTTATGCTCTTTATTAATTTTCTTCATAAATATGAAATGTTTAAGGTTTATGTTATAGTTCATTCTTATATATGTTCACTATTATCATATGACATTCATCATATAGAAAATCACGATAGGGCATACGCATATAAGTTAAGAATAAAATATGACACATGACTTAAGCCTTCGTCACGGTGGGATTTCTTTCACGGTCACGTGAAACTTAGAATGTAGGCATCCATGTACGGATGCAACCCCTCTATGGTAGTATGGGATACCACACGAAGTACATCTAGGTTACTACGGAACCCGTCCCTTAGAAAACGTGGTTTAGTGAAGCCTATCGCACCGTGGCCTATTCTAACTAAGTTTTAAGAAAAAAATGAGAAAAGAATATGTTAAGACACATATATATTAAGAAAGTGGGGACTTAAGCCCACGCAAATATAAAATCGGGGCGGGGACCTAAGCCCAGAACCAAATAATGTTATGATATGTTAAGATACGCTGTGAAGGCCAGCTAAATATAAATTAAGTTTCTACACGTGCCATACCTTACGAGCCACCGTAAGGGCTTAACGTCTGCAGCCAAGACGGGTCTTAAGGACATTATAGCCTTGTCTCGAACTAAGGGACATCGTGGTTACTATGGGCAACCTCATCTTTGGATGGTGGTTTATGTTATGATATGGAGGTTAGGTGGTTATCTATCGTGGACCTCGCGTGGTAGGCTCGGCGTGATCGATCCCGGCATGATCGTTTAAATAAGATAAGATCTGAAATACGTTGTGTAGGCGTATGGAGTAATTAATAAGACTTACGATATATCACGTATGCTAAGTTGATGAGACAAATAGGAAAAGAGATAAGAAAATAGAAGCATCATGCACTCTTCATGTTATATTAGTATATTTTTCAGTCTTGATTATGATAGTCTATGAATTATGGATAAGTTTATTTCATTTATTTAAGATGTTGGTTATATTTTAAAATGCATAATTCAGCGATTGCACACACGCCCACCGAGTAAGTTATGGTGGATCGATTGTGCAATCCCCGAGTTTACTGCGATTGAGTAAACTCACCCCTCCCAAAATCTAACGATTTGCCAGTGAAGATTACGCTTATCCCGTCCTTGATGATTTGAAAGTCATGATCGGAGATGGCTCATATAAACAAGGATGTCGGCTACCACCTTCATGAGAGCGTAGATCCAGCAAATTTTTACCAGCATTGAGAACCCTTTTACTCTAGTTTTCATTATTTCTTGAGAGACTTGTTTTAGCCTTGATATATTGTGTGAGTTTACATTTGAGACCGTTTTACCCTATCTGAAACTGATTTTGATTTGATATCCTAGATGCATGGTTAGGATTAAATACTTCATTATTATTATCTATGTTTTTCGTTATTAATTTATGAGTCAATTATTTTTAATGATATCTTACATGCCTCAATCCATATGCTAAGTCAATTTATAGATTATGTGTATGTCCGCTTATTGCCTTAACCAGCATGCGGGGTCATAACACGGAATTCTAGGCCCTCGATATCGGGTAAGGATTCTGGGTCGTGACAGAAAGGAAGGAAAGGTTGGTGCTCATTGAAACATGATATGAGTAAAGCCTATGATCGTGTAGAATGGTCTTTTCTTGAAAGTACTCTTCTTAAATTGGGCTTTAACCTTAGATGGGTCATTCTGATTATGAGATGTGTCAAAACTGTTTCCTATGAATTCTTAGTCAATGGACAGGTTATCAGTAAAATTATCCCTAGTCATGGTCTTCGGCAAGGTGATCCCTTTCGCCCTATCTTTTCATCTTGTGTGCCGAAGTCTTCTCAAATCTTGTATCTTCGAAGGTCAATAGTGAAAGATTTATGGTATTCGTATTTATAGGGGAGCACCGACCATTTCCCACTTATTTTTTGCTGATGATAGTATTCTATATCATTTTGCAAATGAGCAGGAATGTGAGAAAATTATGAATATTCTTAAACTCTACGAAGAGGCCTCGGGCCAAATTAGAAATTTTGACAAATCGAAAATCTCTTTTAGTAGGAATGTTCCAAATTCCATGCGCGAAAATATTCTTAATGTGCTACAGGTCAAAATGGCGGGAGCTCATGAAAAATATTTGGGTTTGCCGATGATTGTGGGGAAATAAAAAAGAGTTGCATTTACTTCCATAAAGGATCGCATGTAGAAGAGACTCATGGGATGAAAAGGAAAGCTCTTATCGAAAGCATGAAAGGAGGTCCTTATAAAAGTTGTAGCCCAAGTCATTCCCACATACATGATGAGTTGCTTTAGATTACCGACTTTGCTTATAAATGAGATCTCGTCGAATATTCTGAAATTTTGATAGAGCCAAAGCGGTAAAGATAAAGGGATTCATTGGCAATCTTGGAAAGAAGTGTGCAAGCCAAACTTAGAGGGAGGTTTGGGGTTCAAGAATCTTATAGCATTCAATACTGCCCTTCTTTCGAAACAAGTATGGAGAATGTGTGTTAATCCGACGGCTATTGTGTCCCGCATTTTCAAAGCGAAGTATTTCCCAAAGTGCTCTATCTTTGATGCAAAATCGGTGGCAAACTCTTCTTTTACATGGTCTAGCATTTTATTAGCTAGAAACACTGTTAAAAAGGGCATTATTTGGAGAGTTAGGAATGGTAACTCTATTTCAATTTGGAAGGACATGTGGATTCCTAGACCCACCACATTCAAAGTTTTGACTCCTAGTCCCACTAATGATGTGAAAGTCGCTGCGCTCATTCTTAAAAACCCAATTAGGTGGGATGCGTGTTTGAAAAGGCGGATAGAATTGCTTGGGCTCTCTCTAAGGATGGTCGTTTCTCAGTTAAAAGTGCCTACGTCGCAGCCCAGGAGGATTCATCTAACATTGACAGCAGGGCTTCTTCAAGCGTTGCGCCTTTTTTCCCTTTTTGGAAGTATCTTTGGAATGCCCGAATTTCAAACAAAATTAAAATTTTCTCATGGCGCGCATGCTCTAATATCCTTCCGGTGAAGAAACTTCTAAATACAAGAATCAAGGATATCCTTCCTCTTTGTGAGTTGTGTGATAACTCGATTGAATCTGTGGAACATGCACTAAGAGTTTGCTCGAAATCTGCTCTTACTTGGTTCTGCTCTCCGCTGGGTATCCGAACTTGCCACAGCAGTCACCTTAGCTTCAAGGAATGGGCCATGGAGTTCCTCACTTGTGCGGGTTCGGCACATATGGATCTCTTTTTTACTTTAGCATGGTCTTTATGGAATGATAGAAATCGTGTCACCCATGACGAAAAACCAAAGGATCCTATCTTGATTGCCAATAATGCATGCAAATATATCAATGAATTCCAATCGGCAAATGAAAAAGGCTCAAATCCCTTTACTTTCCCTATCTCGACCATTCCCAGATCTTGGTCTCCTCCGGATGAAGGAACATATAAAGTTAACTTTGACGGGGCGTGGTGCTCTCACAATGAGGTTGCTGGGATTGGTGTTATTATACGAGATCATTTGGGCCGTGTGATGGGTGCGATGGCTAAAAACTGTTAGTTTGTTTTTTCGGCTAATCACTGTAAAGCTATTGGGCTACAGGAAGCAGTTCTTTTCGCAGTTCAAACAGGTTTCCAAACGATCATTTTTGAAGGTGATTCATCAAAGATTATTACTGGTGTTTCTAGGATGGATGACCTTTCCGAGCTCTCAACCATTTTTGAAAATATCAATTCCTTAGCTTGTAATCTTTCTTCCTTCTCTTGGGTTCTTGTTAATAGATCTGCAAATGGTGCAGCAGATGTGCTAGCTAAGCTAGGTTTAAATGATGGTTGTAATGAGGTCTAGTTGGAGGAAGTCCCTCCACAAGTCTTTGACATTGTTGATTACGATTTCCTTATTTAATGGATAAGCTATTCTCTCTCAAAAAAAAAAAAAAAAATCAATCAAACATATTCTTCAAAACCCTACTACCTTTTAGCCGTCCACTCCTCTAAAAAGCTAACTTCCACATATTCTTGGAGCTAAAGAGCAACTCTTTGCTCCAATGCTGAACACTTTAGCATGAGACTGCATTTGGTTGCAAGTGTTCTTAACTCTTTTGAAGGGTGAAAGAGTAAAAGAGTGAAAGAGCAATTTAAACCTGCTCTTTCATTTAAGCTGGGTTTAAATGATGGTTGTAATGAGGTCTAGTTGAAGGAAGTCCCTCCACAAGTCTTTGACATTGTTGATTATGATTTCCTTATTTAATGGATAAGCTATTCTCTCTAAAAAATAAAATAAAATCAATCAAACATATTCTTCAAAACCCTACTACCTTTTAGACGTCCACTCCTCTAAAAAGCTAACTTCCACATATTCTTGGAGCTAAAGAGCAACTCTTTGCTTCAATGCTGAACACTTTAGCATGAGACTGCATTTGGTTGCAAGTGTTCTTAATTCTTTTGAAGGGTGAAAGAGTAAAAGAGTGAAAGAGCAATTTAAACCTGCTCTTTCATTTAAGCTGGGTTTAAATGATGGTTGTAATGAGGTCTAGTTGGAGGAAGTCCCTCCACAAGTCTTTGACATTGTTGATTATGATTTCCTTATTTAATGGATAAGCTATTCTCTCTCAAAATAAAAAATAAAATCAATCAAACATATTCTTCAAAACCCTACTACCTTTTAGCTGTCCACTCCTCTAAAAAGCTAACTTCCACATATTCTTGGAGCTAAAGAGCAACTCTTTGCTCCAATGCTGAACACTTTAGCATGTGACTGCATTTGGTTGCAAGTGTTCTTAACTCTTTTGAAGGGTGAAAGAGTAAAAGAGTGAAAGAGCAATTTAAACTTGCTCTGTCATTTAAGTTGGGTTTAAATGATGGTTGTAATGAGGTCTAGTTGGAGGAAGTCCCTCCACAAGTCTTTGACATTGTTGATTATGATTTCCTTATTTAATGGATAAGCTATTCTTTCTCAAAAAAAAAAAAAAAATTAATCAAACATATTCTTCAAAACCCTACTACCTTTTAGCCGTCCACTCCTCTAAAAAGCTAACTTCCACATATTCTTGGAGCTAAAGAGCAACTCTTTGCTCCAATGCTGAACACTTTAGCATGAGACTGCATTTGGTTGCAAGTGTTCTTAACTCTTTTGAAGGGTGAAAGAGTAAAAGAGTGAAAGAGCAATTTAAACCTGCTCTTTCATTTAAGCTGGGTTTAAATGATGGTTGTAATGAGGTCTAGTTGGAGGAAGTCCCTCCACAAGTCTTTGACATTGTTGATTATGATTTCCTTATTTAATGGATAAGCTATTCTCTCTCAAAAATAAAAATAAAATCAATCAAACATATTCTTCAAAACCCTACTACCTTTTAGCCGTCCACTCCTCTAAAAAGCTAACTTCCACATATTCTTGGAGCTAAAGAGCAACTCTTTGCTCCAATGCTGAACACTTTAGCATGAGACTGCATTTGGTTGCAAGTGTTCTTAACTCTTTTGAAGGGTGAAAGAGTAAAAGAGTGAAAGAGCAATTTAAACCTGCTCTTTTAAGTGGGTTATTCTTTGGCACCAAAGAGCAATCCCAAACACAAAAGGTTTTTATCTTTGCATTTGCTATCAGTATCCGCTCATCAGTCAGATCACATATAGTTTGACCGACTCCAACTCGTTGTTTCGACCCGACAAGACCGATCACTGCAGCGGTTTGGTATTAAACTGATTGGCCTTAACACTAGCATCTAGCCCACATAGAAATGTGAAACGAGCCCCTTTCCCTCTAGGTGCAGATGGGTTAGGTTTGGCCCGATTGAGGTCAATCTGACGTAGTGTATTGAAACACTCAACCCAAATCGGACCCAACCGTTTATTGAAACCCTCAACCTGAACCCGACAAACCATTTAGCAAAAACTTAGATCGACTCGGTTCGGTTCAGGTTGAATAAACTAGGCTCTCTAATCTAAGGGAGGGAGTTGGGTAAAGGCAGGTCGGTCCAGTTCGAGTTAAAAAAACATCAAACTGAACCCGATCTGCTCAATAAATGGATTGGGATTTTCAACCTGACCAGATTCAACCCAACGAATTAGAAATCTAAACTCAAACCCGACCTGTTGCAAGTAAGGTTACCTCATTGAACGACAGACAAGTTTTGTGTAGGCAAAGTGAAAGCGGCTGACGGGGTACTACGTGACTAGCTGCCGGATCTGCATTGCTTGGGCCCCCACTGCACTTACAGCCCATTACATCGCAACGGATCAGCCGCCTGCACTTTGCCTACACAAAATCTGCCTGCGATATAACACTGTCAGTTGACCCAACCCGTCTGCAACCCTACCTTTTCCCCCATAAACGGGCAAATTAATAATCTCACAAACCAAATACTTAACATGAACATGGTTACAATAGAAGCTACAGAGTAAACAACACAAAACCCAGCCACCAAATCAAGAATCTAAACCCTAAAATTAGTCAATCTCATCATCCCAAAGTCAAAACAAGGCAAATTAAATAGTGCCTCTGTGCAACACATGGCACTCCTCTGGGCCCAATCATAAACCGTTAAAAAATATTAATCTGAGTGATAGTCTATTTCCCGGTGAATCTCCTGTCGTTCAAATCGATCTCAATCATATTCTCCTCTTCCAATTGAAAAAGAATCTCTCTCTCCTTCCTCTCCAACGCAATCTCGATCAACCCCTCACCCTCGCCTTCCCACCGGAAACAAAGATTCTCCGGCGAGTCCCACCCGCCGATCGCCGGACACTCCCCGTCCGATTCACTCCCCGTATCCGACTCGTCGGTATAATAAAATGCCACGTGTCGCCGCCGCTCCTCCATTTCCGGCGAGTATTCCGGTGAGTCTTCGTCCTCTTCGCCCTCGTACTCCTCGTAAATAACCTCCAACGGCGCCACTCTGTTCCATTCGACGAGAGAGTCGGGAAAAAACGGTTTCCGGTACAAATTCGTATCGGTTTCAGTTTTCGTATCTGTTTCTGATCCGATCCAGTTGGGATTTTCGAGTTCTTCAGGTGTTGATGGGGGAGTTTCTTGGTTTTGTTGTTGAAGGGCGCCTAATTTGAGAAGGGTTGATAAGAGAATCGCAGTGAGGGTTAAAATCGGGGAGAAAATGAGTTGGAGAAAGAAACGAGGGTAGTAGAGGAGGATCAGAGAGTATAAAGTGATGATAATCGAAAATAGAGGGTCTGAATCAAGAGATGAACTTCGAATTTGATTTGATTTTGAGGAAAAAAATTTCATTGTTTTGATCGAAAGCTGTTTAGAAAGAGAACGCGAGAGATCTATAGAAACAAAATGGTCAAAAGAACATATAACTTTTTTTGAAGAAGGAGAATGGTTTAAAAAATTGAACCCATTTTGATGAAGAGAGTGGAAGAATAGAAGAGATTAAGATGAATTTAAAGAATTTTATTTTTTAATTGATTTATTATTTCCTTCAAGAAGAAGAAAGGGAGGAGGAGAAGAAAGGGGTGTGGCTTTTGGGCTTTGAGTGTGCTTGAGGGGAGGGAGATCGAATTTAGAGAGAGACGTGGGCGGGTGTTTCGAATGGAATTTACAATAATGCTCATTGACAGTGATGTAATTTACAAACGTACCCTCTTTCTACCTCAATTTCGTGGCAAAAGTGGTTAAACTACTAAACCTCCACATATGAAGTTAGCAAAAGAAAGACCCGTCTCATCTAAGCCGTCTGATTTGAAAGTCATGGTCTAAAGATCTCTTATGCAAAATATTGAAACAAAACACGATTTCTATCATCTAATTCAATGCAGTCAACTACTTAAATAGCTACTGACCTTTAACTCCATTAAATCATATGATAAAATCGTGTTAGGTTCCTATCCTTTATACTTAAAAACTTTAAATCATAGCCTTCAAATCGGACAGCTTAGATTGTATTTTCACATAACACAATTCCCCAAATTTGTAAGGAAGGGATCTCTCAATTTATAACTTGCAAAGATTTTAGAGGTTTCTAGGTCTATGTAGGGCTATCCAGTACTGGTCCAGCTTCTGCCCGAGATGGGCCCGGCTCGGATTGGATTTGGGCTTAAATAAAAAACCTTAGCCCAATGCACACAGGCCGAGCCTAGCTTGATTTGCAACTGGCCACATTTCGAGCCATTATTTGCACATGCATTTTAAGTGATTGCATCAAGATTAAAGAAAGACTTTGTATTTTAGGGACATGTGACATGTGAAAACGCAATTTAGGCCGTCTGATTTAAAGTTCATGATCTATAGATCCTTAGTGGATGTATATGCAACTTACGATTTCACTGGTACCACCACTGACTGCCTTAAATCCGATAATGAAGATTGTTTTCGTCCCAATCTTTCACAAAAATTGATCTTAAGATCATGGCTCACATATCAGATGGTAAGGAGTTGATTTTACCTGGCACACCTCTCTAAAGTGACCGTGATGATGCAGACCATGAGAAGAGTTCTTGGATCACTTTTAGGGATTTGATTCATGTTGAAACAATATTTGACTGTCTGATATGGGAGCCTTAATCTCAAGATATATTTTGTGAAAGATTGGGATGAATACGATCATCATCGTCTGATTCAAACCAATCAACCTTATTAATGGTGAAATATTCAGTTGTGCAATCGAATCGCAAAAGCTCTTACTTTTTTCTGATCCTTTAAATATTTTCACTTTTTCTTTTTCGAAATTTTCTCGAAGTTTAATCGAAGTGAATCAATTCTGAAATTTAGGTACCAAGTGAAGGGCATTTTGGTAGTAGTATTAGTGCGGGCAAAACGTTTCTTGTTCGCTATCATCATGGCTGGAATTCTAGGCTTTTTGAGTATATCTCCCATTCCACCTTTCTTTATATATTTGCTTTCGAGGATGCATCTTCTGGTCAAACCCCCTTAACTAACAACTTTTTATGTCTAGTCAGTAGTCACTCCACTTCTTTTTGTGTAGGGCAGTGGGGATCACTGTTCAAAGTATCGACCCTGTTTCCTTTGTATATCGGCTACATAATCTGCGGGAAGCCTGTGGAATCGGTTTGTTAGGCCTTACTCAAAGATGAGTTAAGGTGTTGATCACAAAAGTCCAACATGGATTTCAGTTCTAGAACATGATCCAGTGGAATAGTTAAAAGGCTGTGCGTAATGTTAATAATCGTCTCTAAAAGGCATTGTGTAAACTTAATAACCTTATGATGCGTCTAAAAGAGTCAATTCCATTTACGAAAAGTATTGTTTTATCGTTTCATATTAGTTAATAGTAGTATTTTTATGGACAATATTTAGGTATTGTGTAGGGAAAGTGGAGGTGGATGATGTGTTGCGACAAAATTGACAAAGTGCAGTGGGATCAGGACAGTCAATCACATCGCTCCGTCAGCTGCCTGCACTTTGCCCGCACAAAACTTGCCTGGAGCTTGCAATTGTCCTATTTTTAATTAATAATATTAATATATTATGTTCCACATAAAGTATTTGCTGCTCTGATTTACGTAATCAGTAAGCATACATCTCCAATTGGACGCGGATCCATGGTTCTTTAATTCCATTTTTTAAAGTAAGAGCCAAGGTTAACTAGTGCTAATAAAATCTAGCACCCCTTTGATTAGAACGAGTATTAAGTGGGAATACTACTTTTTAGAGATATAGAAGTTTATAAGAATGCTACTATTGCTACACCAATCTCTTCCATACACACTAGTATGAGGTTGGATGATGTTTTCAAAGAGTTCGGTGTATGCTTAGAAAAATAAGGGGTGGCAATTTCAGCACCCTTTTAATATATATTTATGTTCACACACGCGTGTGTTAGCTTACATGCTATGTGGCACATGATTACAAGTTGGCATATAGCTTAAGAGAGAGAGGGCTCACTAGCCCCTCTAGGGTTTTGGAATTTTTTAAAACAAGTATGGTAGTACTCTACATAATATTATTATCATTTTTAAAAGTAGTCATTCATTAACCTTGTGTATGTGCATTTGACACTAAATTAGCTCAGAGTGGCCGCACTCGAACACTTCTATGCGTCATATGCAAGTCAATTAATGACCGTTTAAAAAAAATATAATCTTAGGCGCTAATGTTGTGGTCATTAAAAAAATCCTAATCTTAGGCGCTAATGTTGTGGTCAAAGGTAAAAAATTTGAATAATAAAATTTATGGATAGAAAACTCATATCTTTGACTTATGAAATAAAGAGCATACATGTTGAATAGAAAATTATATTTTTAAAACTACTACAAAAAATAAGATTATTAGCGGTAACCAAAAATTGCTGCTATTAACAAAAAACTGCTGTCATTAATCCAGTCGCTATAAAAAAATGCTTTAACAACAAGTGCCGTTAAAACACCTTAAGTTTGTAGTAAACCTTAGAGAGACTGGTGTAGATGCGTATCAACTCATGATCATGTGCCATATAATCAAATGCAACATGCGCTACACTTGAACATATATATATATATATATATATATATATATATATATATATATATATATATATATAGAGGGTCGGGGATATGCGTTCGGGCGTAGAGATATTTCTACGCCAATTGATATGGGTACGACACGTAGCGCCCTTTTTGTGAGGTGATGGGTAGCATGGGACCCACTTTACTAATTAGGGATACACATTTAAAATATTTTAAAAGTTAAATACCTTTCCAGCTCCCATTCTTGACTTTTTTAAAGTTTATTTCTCTATTTCTCAAAAAAGTGTCAGACTTACTTTTTCAGACATATTTTACTCAAAATATATGGTACCCTGTAGCGAAGTGCTAGCACCTCGGCAATGAAGCGTCGGTACCTCGAAAAGTAGGCGCCAACACCCCGATAACTAGGCGCTGACACCCCGGTGGTGAAGCGCTACCACCCCGGCTCCAGGGTGGTAGCGTCGGGGCACCGTCGCTTCGTTTTAGGGGCATCAACGCTTCATTTTAAGGGCACCTATATCAATTGACGTAGAGATATCTCTACGTTCGGCCACATTTCTCCCTTTATCATATATATATATATATATATATATATATATATATATATATATATATATATATACATAGTCACAAAATCAGGGTTCGGTAATAATTCGGCAAAGTTAAAATCCGGCAAAGTTCGGAAAGTTCGGGAACAATTCGAAAAAATAAAAATAAAATAATTATAAAAAAATAATTATATATATATATAATATAATTTTATGATTTAGATATATATTTAAATTTTTTTAATATATCTTTGAATAAAATAATAAATTATTAAACTATTTGGATATGAATAAATGATTATCAAATTAGTTACGTTAGACATGACGTGAGAGAGAATGAGAGAGAGAGATGAGAGAGGAGGAGGTGGCCGGCGTGTCTAGAGGTGGTCGGCAATCGCTCGGCCAACTTGAGAGTTGAGAGAGATGAGAGAAGTTTACTGGTTCAGCTGTCCAAAGTCGAGAGGACAAAGAGGGGGAGGAGGAGGGTTTGAGAGAAGAGAGAGAGAAAGGGAGAGGAGCATGGATCAAAATTTCGTCCGATACCGATACGTATCGGTATCGGAGGTCACCGATACGGTACATTGAATGTACCGTATCAGTCATATATATATTTACCCGGACGATACATTCAATGTATCTCTCCGATCTTGTCCGTCAAATCTTGATTCGGTTTCGGTTTTCCAGCATTTTGATTCATGGAGAGGAGGGTTTAACTTTTAACTTTTTATTTTTTATTTTTAGATATAAATAATAAAATATAAAAATATATTTTTAACTTTTAAGCTATCACTAAGGTAACTTAGCGTGTAAGCCTGTAAGGAGCCGACTTCGGTGATGTTCGCAAACTTCGCGAATAATTCAAAAATTTTGTGAACTTCGATGATGTTCACAATTTTTTTTAAAATGCGTAAATAATTCATATTTTTTTCGTCTCTCAAAAAAATCGTGAATTATTCTTGAATTATTTAATTATTCGGAGATTTTTATGACTATATATATATATATATATATATATATATATATATATATATATACTCAAACTAGAGTTTAACTCTACAGTTGCGTCAACTGCGTGTCACGTCACCCAATTTGAAAATCAGGTGCCGTGATGATACGTACAAGGTCGATTAACGTTAATTCAAAAGAAGCAAAAGAATAGGAAATTGTTTTTACATTGTTGCTTTTGTAGTCAAAAGGGTTGAAATTTGTTTTAGTAAAAAACTCTTATCTTTTAACCTATGAAATGAAAATATAAAAAGTCAATTTTTTTTATTCTATTCTTTTTTTTCCAAACCGTAGAGGTACTGGGAAATCCTTAATTAGGGGATAGGGTGTAACTGAAAGATCACATAACTCATGCCATAACTCGTGGCAGACTATATATGCTCCCATTATAAAGTTGGAACTCTATAACTCAAGAGCTAGAGACCCTTAAACACACACACACACACACACACACACACACACACACATATATATATATATATATATATATATATATAGAGAGAGAGAGAGAGAGAGGTCCAAGGATATGCGCTCGGGCGTAGAGATATTTCTGCACATATTGATAGGAGTTTGATACGTACGTAGTGCCTCTGTCGTTGATGTGACAGTCCTTACTTTTTCTAATTTCATCGCGCTTTAACTATGGTTACCACTAACACTGACAAAATCAGAAAGGCAAAATATGGCGAGGCACTGGGAGTCCGTGCCTGACATCGTGATTTTGTCATGATTATATTCGAAAAAATATAAGAGAATATCACCTGATTCGAAGTACTTACGTTTGTATAAAGGAGGTGATTGCGCTTCCTATATGATGCGCTATCGTGATGTCTGATATAATATCATTAATTAAAAGCGGTGCATGATATCATAGTTTTCAATGGTGGTCATTACATTTTGAAATTACGCCTCGGTACGAAACGAAAACACTTCGGAACGAAGCGTTTGCGCTTCGGAGTAAAGCATTTGCGCTTTTAACCGAGGCGTTTGCACTCCTTTTGTGAAATGAAAGACGACTTCCTTCTGACACGTAGTGCGTCCAACCTTACTTCATTTATTACTATCGTTAGAACATTAAATGAGAAGTGAGGCATGACTTTGTTATTCTCAATGGTAATCATTACCATTTAAATTGACTGTTTGAGAGACTCCTTCGGGCACCTCTTAGGGGAGTCCATTAATTGACGGAATGTTTAGCATTTATTGGTCGAATGTTGAACATTAATGACCCTATTGTCAGAGGAAGCTTCGTTCCCCATGAGAAGTGTTAGCGCTCAGGTAAGAAGTGTTGACGCTATCTCCTGTTAGCGCATCCGCAACGATAAGAAAGCGTTAGCGCTTCGTACATGATACGAAGCGCCCCAAAATTTAACACATTGCATCATTTTGTGTGAAGTAACCCCCGAACATATTTTATTTATTTCCATTGTTAGAATATTAAATAAGGAGTGGGATTAGGCGGACGGGATTATGGTGCCTGACATCGTGGTGTGTAATGGGCATCATTCCCATTTGAGAAAAATATTTAAGGCGACAATTTTCTGAATTATAAATTCACAAATTACTTTTCACTTTTGCCCTCCACATTTTTATCTTCTCGGAGTGCAGTAAGAAACATCAAAGTGAAAAAACCCTTTTCCTGCATCTAGTAACAAAGTGAGTATACTTTATTTTTATTCCGCTTTAAAAATACCAAATAGAAGTGTCATCCCTTCCATAGATGAAGCGTCGGCACTCCAACATTTATGGGCGGGGGCACCTCCCCGCTGTAGCTTTTGGAGCGTCGACACTCGAACATTTGAGGCGTTTGCGCTTGTACATGGAAGCGACGCCTCTCCTATTATTAGTACCTTCTTCTCTAAGCTTTTTTTTCTGTGTCACATATTTTGAAGATGGTTCTCAAAACCCCAACGATTAAGTGCACCTTCGCAAAGTATCGGGACATTTATGACGCGATATCTGAGGGGAGAAAAAACCTGCTCAATGATTCGGTCTTTCGTGTATTCTTTGTGGCTCCAAAGGGCGTGAGAAGCATCAACAGCCTCCTGTATGTAAATTCTGGGACCATGGCAATATTTGAAATTTTGGGACTGCCAAGTCTGACATTATCAGATTTCGGGCCCTTAATTTTGCCTTGATAACTGGTCTTCGAATGACTGACCCCGCCAATTACCCTCCGAAGGTAGAGATTCTTGAAAAATGAACCATTAGACATAGGTTTTTCAGGGGCCTCAATGTGCTTAAAAGGTTCAACATCGAAGCGGCGATTATGAGAGTCGACCAGGATGCTAACGATGACTTTCTGAAACTTTGTCTGTTGTTCATCCTTGCCACCGTCCTCTTCCACACTCACATTACACCCTCGACAACTCTCACCTCGGCCTCGTTGATGATCTCCCAAATTTCAACTGATATCCATGGGATCGTCACGCGTACACTCAACTTCTAGGGTGCATAGAGAAAGTGAAGACGATAAGGGGTAGAGCTGAGAAAATAAAGGCACAACAGGAATACAATATTTACGGCTATACTATTGCCCTGTAGGTAAATGTCGTCTCCCAGAGAATGTCCTATTTTCTTTTCTACGAAGCGCTGACGATTACTAAAGTCATCTAGTAGTTATTTTATTTTTCTCAGATCTGAGCGTACGAGATTAACTGCAGGTGAGCCCCACACAGGTTGTTGGCGCCGTCAACTTTCTAAGGCTGCTGATATGGGAAGCAAATGTTCAAATGAGGCATTCCTATATTATAAACTTTCAGTAAAAAGTAAATTCGAAATAAGACAATATCGCATCCAAATATAGGCACTATCGCTATAAAAGCACAACCGCTTTCAAATTAAGCGAGGGCGCCTCTAACAGGAGTGCAATTACTACGAAATGAAGCAATGGCGCCTCTAATACGAGGCAATTGCTACTAAATGAAGCGATGTCGCCTCTATAACGAGCGCAATCGCTTCTTAAGGAAGCAGTCGTGCATTCCCATATTCTTAATCAGTCAAAAATACTATATTTTTATCTATCATCTTGTAGGCTGCCCCGCATACGACAATTGGAGGAATCACTCGAAGAAAGCGCCCTCCCTGTGGTAGAAGCCACACTGAGAGCAGGGCAGAGACCTGTGAAATCGGGTGAAGGACAACCGATCCCTCCCATTACTGTGCGAAGGAAGAAAATGGGCATTGATGTTATTAGCTTATCCGATGAGGAAGAGACAGAGGAGGAGGAAGAAGAAGAGGCAGCAGAGGAGGAAGAAAAAGAAGAAGAACTCAAATCCCGTAAGTCTGCGAAACTGCGGATTGATGAAAAATGTAAGCAGTTTGTCGATTCAAGAATTACGGACTATGAGAGGTCAATCGAAGACCTTCGTGTAAAGGTTGTTCAGTTGGACAGGAGAACCAACAACTAAAAGTAAAGGTTCTTCAACTGGAAAGGAGAACTATAACCAGCAACTGAAAGTATGCTTCTAAACTATACTGGATAAATACTGAGCTTACGAAAATCTAATGACGAAGCGATTACGATTTCCTATGAGTGTCGGTAACTATTTTTAAAATATGACCTGATATTCTTATCATATTACAAACCCGCAGTGTGTCGAGAAGTTTGTTGGGCCTGGCTGGGGATAATCAGGCATATGTCCCCCAACGCCATAGGTCTGCCTCCACCCAAACCCAAAATCCAGCTCCAAGCCCAACCCCACCCACAACCCGATCCCAAGCCTAAGCCCAAACCCAATCCCAAGTCCAAGTCCAAGTCCAAGCCCCAGCCCAAACCCTAGCCCAAGCCCAAGCCCAAGGCGAAATCCAAGTCGAAGCCTCAGCCCAAGGTAAAGTCAAAGTCCAAGTCTTAGCCCAAGGCCCAGCTTAAACTCCAGCCCAAGACATAGCCCAAGGGCCAGCCCAAACCCCAGCCCAAGGTAAAGTCCAAGCCTCAGGCCAAACCCCAACCTAAGGTAAAGTCTAAGCCCTAGCCCAAGATAAAGTCCAAGCCTCAACCCAAATCCTAACCCAAGACCTAGACCAAGGGCCAGCCCAAACCCCAGCCCAAGACTTAGCCCAAGGCTAAGTCCAAACCCCAGCCCAAGCTTCAGCACAAGCCAAAGCCCAAGCCTCAGCCCAAACCCCATCCCAAAGACCTAGCCCAAGGCATATCCCAAACTCCAGCTCAAGACTTAGCCCAAGGCCCAGCCCATGCCTCAACACAAGCCAAAGCCCAAGCCCCATCCAAAGCCTCAGCACAAGCCAAAGCCCAAACCCCAGTCCCAACCCCAGCTCCAACCACATTCAGACTCGGTACCCCACCCAAACCCCATACTCCCTCCCAAACCGAATCCCTTACCCAATCGAAAGTCCTGCCTCCACCACCACAACGGTCCACCCAACCTCCTACAAAGGAGAAACCCCAACGACAGCCACCATCTCTACCTCCACCACCACCACTGCCTACTGCGTCTCATGATGAACAGCCTGAGAAGCCTCTTATGCAACCATGCAACGAGGAGGGGTCTTCTGTGAGAGGACCCAGGCTAAAGACCTCACGATTCCTCTCGTAAACTCACTCCAAAAGAAAGGGAGAGCTGGTCTCCCAAACTTGTAAAAAGAAGGCCAAAACAAAAGCGGTGATTTTACCGGCCGCTGATACACCACTTCAGGCCTATATAAATGTTATTTGGAAAATATCTAACAAATGATACGAGTAAGTATATTCCCTCCATACAACTTTTAACATACCTTTCGAAGAGTCAATGTGTCGTTGTCGAAGCGTCGTCGCATTTATGTTAGATCGTCAGCGCTTTGTAAAATGAGCGCTATCGCGTCTACTTTGAAGCACTAGAGACTGATCCACTTATGTTTTAATTTGAACATAGGACTCCCATCTCGATCATTGGGTCCCAGCGTATTACTGTTGAGTTGATGCACTGCCTGCGATCCAACCAGGAAATAGAAGACCCAGTAAGTATTAGTCCCTATTCAACCCTGTCGCTTTCCTGATTCTATATTGATATTTATACTTTCGTATGTAGATAATAACCATATACTTTAGGGTCATCGACAAACGGGAAGACATTGAGAATAAGAGGAAGAATTTTCGGATGGCTTCCGTTGCACTCAACTGCATGAGCATGAATTTTAAAGATTTTGAGAATTATATTAGAGAGAGTGGTCAACACGCATCCCCCAGCATGGTGGGACGGAGCAGAGACTATGCGGATTCATTTTTCGCACAGCAGAACACGATGTTGTTGCAGCGTTTTGTCATAAATAAAAATCGTGCCTTAAGTGTGATAGATTATGATAAAATTTTTATTCCGATTCACATCGAGAAGCCAAGACACTGAGCGCTTGCTGTGGCGACTCCCTCAACTCATAAAATTGATGTCCTTTATCCCCTCCTAGATCATTCTCTGGGAGAGAAATTTGCTGAGATGATAAGGACATTGGTAAGCTACGCTAGAATACTCTCAAAAGTAACGCCGGAATCACTTACTGCTCTTAGCGGAAGCATTGGCGCATTTAATATGGGGTGTAATCACTTTGATAATTGAGCATCACCACTTTGACAATGGCACGCCAACGCTTTTAAAAAGGAGCGTCAACACTTCCAAAATGGGGCATCAGTGCATTGACATTTTGTTGTCAGTACTTTCACAATGAGGCGTCAGCGCTCCATTGTATATCAATAAATGTGTAACTGATATTTTCTTTTATTTATTGACAGATGCATTACCTCCCAGTCCTGTTTCATATGCACGGCGCCCCAGATTCTATTTTTTTCAAATGGCATTGGGACAGTAAGGCTGTCGATGCGTCGATCCAAAGAAACGATACTGACTGCGGGGTATTCGTGATGAAATAGGTAGATTCTTTAAGCAGGGAACTCTAGCCAGATTTTAAGTAGGAAGACGTCAAAACTTTTAGGGTGGAGATTGGGCATGCCATCGGTACATACAAGGAAGAGAATTGGGATGCCAGTGACGATGTAAATTTTCTTTTATAAATTTATTATTTTACATAAATGTACATTCACATTTATTGACATATATAATATTGTACTGAAGATTATATGCACATAGGGGTACTTACATAAGATAGATATACAATGTATACTAATCATATTACACGAGAATTTTTTAATATACCTCATTAATTGAAGCGTCTCTGCCCTTAATTGAAGTGACGACGCTTTGACCATCGTTTGTTTGGGTAACCTTAAACAGTGCCCCGCTTCTTATCGGTATTCGAGAGAGCTTCAGGGAATACGCTACCTGCCACCGACCCTCGAAATTTATTTTGAAGTGACGTTTCAAACCCTAGCCTTTTTTCCTATAAAGCCACTGCTCGTCACAAATCCTTTCCATTCCAAACTCAACGTCTTTCTCCATCTCCAACCCTAACCCTAACCCCATGGTGGAAGCACCAGACCATGACGAGCTAAGCAGAAGGATTGATCAAATCCTTGAAATGCAAAGGGTCGAGCTTCTGGCTGTAATAAAAAGATTAGAAAAGTTGAAGCGCAGACAACCAATTCAGACACTGGATCGCCTATCGAGACCCCCCAACCCTTCTTTTCAACTTATCGCCTTCTCCCACTTTTTCACAATCTCACCATCAAATTCCTTCCTCAGTGCGAGTTCCCCTATGAAATTTCTCTCTCAATGCCAGTTCCTCTACGAGGATGGTGGGTTGAAAATTTGCACGCCACCCTTTTCCCTTGGCTGTAAATTTCTAACCAGGGTCCCAGCTAGAGGGAGCCATCTTTCTTGATGGAACCATCTCTCTTGATGGAGCTATCTCTCTCTCCACTGTCTCGACATATCTTTTATTGTATTTTTGTCCACTATGTAATCTTTGCTCCGACGAATCCTTGCGATCACTTCATCAATGGTTGAATCAGAGAGCCATCTTTATGAGGCAAGAGTGATCCAGAAGGTTTAGAAGTGAAGATAACCTTTCTTTCCAAAATCTTTGCTCTCTGCAGTAAAAACTTCAAAAGCTCAAGCTCGTCTTCAGAGCCTCCAAAGTCTCGGGGTCTTCACTTTCTTTTGGTGGTCCAACGGATTTATCTTTAATGTAATCAGTTTATTGGTTAATCTCTGTAAATATTTTTTCAATATTAATAGAATTTTTTTTTTTTGTATATTAATTTTTTTTTTTGTATTATTTTCTTATATCCGGTGCACTCGTCACTGATATATTTTGGGGTATCCCCTTATTTTTTTATTTTTTGAGTATTACAAATAAAGCTCCATAGTCAATGAAGCGACATCGCCTTGAATATTAGGGCTAAATCTTCGACCAAGCGGCATGAACTTTAAGACTAGCTGAAGCGATGTCCCTTCTAATGATGTGGAAAACAAAAGAAAGGATATGGTCAACAAATGAAACTGACGGAAGGCTAAAGGGCTTTTTCATATTTTATGAGAAAAAAGACGTTTTTATTGTGATACGAGCAATAATTAATGTTAGATAAGATCGCACAAAAATATAACACAATCCGTAACGAATTAGAAGCGATGACGTTTCGAATTAGAAGCGATGACACGTCAAATTTGTAGCGATAACGCTTCGAATATCAAGTGGTGATACTTCAAATTAGAAGTGATGACGCTTCAAATTAGAATCGAAGGCACTTCCTATGAAGCGATAACACTTGTAATTAGAGCTAGCGCTTCAACCTAGAGGCATTATTATTTCCAAAAGGTTAAAAGGTGTTTTCATTTTTTCTGAGAAAAAAAGCATTTTTATTATGATACGAGCAATAATTAATGTTAGATAAGACCGCACGAAAATACAATAATCCGCTTCAAATTTTGAAGCGATGACGCGTCGAATTTACAACGATGACGCTTCAAATTAGAAGCGAAAGGATATGGTCAAAAGATTAAGCTGACGGAATGCTAAAAGGCATTTTCATATTTTTTGAGAAAAAAGATATTTTTATTGTGATACGAGCGATAATTAATGTTAGATAAGACCGCACAATTATATAACACAATGCGCTTCATATTTCGAAGCGATGACACTTCGAATAAGAAGCGATGGCGTATCGAATTTACAACGATGACGCTTTGAATATTAGCAATGACGCACCAAATTAGAAGTAAAAGGATATGGTCAAAAGATTAAACCAACGGAATGTTAAAGGTGTTTTCATATTTTCTGAAGAAAAAGGTTTTTTTATTGTGATACAAGCAATAATTAATATTAGATAAGACCACGCGAAAATATAAAATAATGCTTCGAATTAGAATCGATGACGCTTCGAATTTACTACGATGACAGGTCGAATAAGAAGCGATGATGCGTCGAATTTGCAATGATGAGGTTCGAACTTAAGTGATGACGCTCCACATTAGAAGAGAAGATGCCTCCTATAAAAAGTGATGACGCTTGTTATTAGAGCTAGCTTTGCAACTTAGAGGCATTATTATTACCTTCATGATTATTAGAGCTACCAGCATATCGAAAAGCACCGATTGTATTAATTTAAACGACAAAAGCAGAGTTTGTATTAATATATTCATATATATATTTTAAAAAAGTACAATAAAATTTATTGGGATATGAACAGTCGCTGAAATAATTAATATTGGATAAGACCAGACAAAAATATAATAAAATCTATAAATTGAAGCTCCTTGGGAATCATTTTTGAGACAGGGAAATGACGTGCGAAACGAAGTCCGCAGGGAAAGATAACACACCCCTCAAAAATCGTAACGCCACTGACACGTCACTTAGAAGCGATAACACGCCGCTTGGATTATGAACAGTCACTGCAATAAATTATGTTAGAAAAAACTGTACGAAAGGAGTGCCGCTTACGTCAAGAAGCATCCCCGCCCATAATTGAAGCCATGACGCTTCAAATTAGAAGCGATGACACTTCTACAATCGGCTTACTGATGCACTGATGCTTCGAATCCCTGAAACGCAAATGTAAGCGTTGACGCTTCAACTTAAAGGCAATGACAGTTCGACTTAGGAGCATTAACGCTTCAATTTAGAAGCCTTGATGCTTTCATAATCATCTTATTTGAGCGCTGATACTTGTAACTTGAAGCGCAGTCGCTCTTGTGGCCGTGTCAGCGCTTCGTTATGAGTCGGTTTTTATTGGATAGCTGAGACAAAAGTCTAAACGGCTCTTTGTATTGGAATACGAATAATACATGGAGATGACGTGTCAAAACGAAGTCTGTAGGAAAAGATAGCACACCCCTCAAAAATTGTAATGCCACTGACACGCCGCTTAAAAGCGATGACACGCCACTTGGAATACGAACACTTGCATGCAATAAATATGAACCGGCAATGCACCACAACAGTCTATTTAATGAAGTTGCATGAAAAAATTGCTATTGAAAGGACCTCAAAGCGTCCACTCTTTTTATTCTTTTGTATATCCTTAGATTAGCATTTCATCTTTCTTAGCCTGAAGGGAAATGTGTCTCACCGATTTGCGGAGGAGCCACCGTCTTGCGCACCGATGTTATATCAATTTATATGATTGTTTGGTTCTCGACATCCTCGATGATAATGAGTTGGCTGTCGTCCCCAACAATCCTCCACTTCTTCCTCTTCCACCACAGCCACAACCGCCACCACCATCTCCAACCCAATTTCCTCATCCACACCAGCAGCATAACAAACTCTCCATATTCGCCTACACCTCTACCTCATCAACCAGCAAGCCACCCCTTGCCACCACCTCCAACATTTCCATAAAATGTAGCACACAACCCCAACCAACCACCACAACCACCACCCCCTCCATTCATTCTCTTTCCTTCTTATCCTTACCCCTCACTTGCTCCTCCTCCCCATGCTCCTCCTCCCTTCTTTCTCTTTTCTTGCACACCAGTTGCTCATTCCCTTCTTTATCTTTCCTGCTTACCCTTCCTCAATCCATTCACTTCTTGTTTCGCCTCAGTCTCAACCTCCTTATATCTATTGTCTCGGTATATATTTTGCGATA
Organism: Chloranthus sessilifolius; assembly: GCA_021018995.1. Classification (NCBI taxonomy): domain Eukaryota; kingdom Viridiplantae; phylum Streptophyta; class Magnoliopsida; order Chloranthales; family Chloranthaceae; genus Chloranthus; species Chloranthus sessilifolius. The sequence goes on along the minus strand of CM037588.1, from coordinate 137,027,284 downwards.
TTTGGTCGATAGTGTAATCCTTGCTCTTACAGATCCTTGTGATGACCTCATCAAAGGCTGAATCATGGCCTGCTAGATCGTCCAATGTATCACCTGCCTTTATTATCTTTCCTTCTTACCCTTACTCCTCCCTTTCTTCGACGATGCTCCTCCTCTCTTCATTCCCTTTTTTATCTTTCTTATTTTCTTAATTTTTTCACTTCTCCTTCTTTCCCTTCCTCAATTCTTTCACTTCTCCTTCTTACCCTTGCTCCTCCCTTTCTCCGACAATGCTCCCTTCATTCCCTTCTTTATGCTCCCTTCATTCCCTTCTTCATGCCGCCTCTTTCACTTCTCCTTCTTTCCCTTCATTCAAATTCTTTCAAATGTCTATATGAAAAAAAAGAAGGTAGATGCACTATTATTAAAGCCTACTTTCAAAATTTACGTAGTAAAAGCACTAAATCTTCGAAAAGACCTTGCTCGTACAGATGCTTGCAGTGACCTTATCAAGGGTTGAATCAGGGTCCAGTAGATCATCCAATGCATCGGAATCATCATGAATTTCATCAGACCTATTTATGATAAATAGAGATAGTGTAACAAAAGATGTGTAAAGAAAGAAGATGTAAAGAAATAGTTTTGAGTTATGAATGAAACCTTCAAATGCATGATTTGTAAATTTTTTTTATTTCATCTTATTTTATTCAGTGATGTCACAAGTAGTCTAAAGGAAGCGCTAGCGCTATTAATAAGAAGCGACTGCGCCCTTAATATTAGAGCTAACGTTTCGACCTGCGTCTTGAGGCCCTTGAATATTAGTGGTAGCTAAGGCAGAGATTGTATTGATATGAACGATAAGATTTGTGCGATGTTCATATAAATTATTAGCGACATGATTATTAGGGCTTCTAAGGATAGATTGTATTAATTTAAAGGACAAAAGTAGAGATTGTATTAATGTATTAGGGACGGAAGGCAAAAGAAAGGATATGGCCAAAAAATTTAAATGACGGAGGGCTGGTAGCCCTAATAATCATGCTGTTAATAATAATATCGCTAAGTCGAAGCGCTAGCCCAAATTAGTCCTCAGGCCAAAAGATTCAACAGAGCGTTTCTTGTATAGTTTTATTCTTTTTTTCAGTATATGAATACATTAATACAATCTCTGCTTTTGTATTACTAGCGCTTTGCTGATGTCTCTCCTTTCTCTTTTCGAAGTGTTGGTAGCTTTAATATATGAATGCATTAATAATCACACCTCTAATAATAATACCGCTAAGTCAAAGCGTTATCCCTAAATTGAAGGTCATCGCCTCTAAATGGAAGCGTCATCACTTCTAATTGGAAGTGTCATCGCCTCTAATTGAAGCGTCAGTGCTTCGATTGATGGTGAGGTCTCTTCTTGACATAAGCGGGATTTCGTTTATTACTAATCCCGATCATTATCTCTAATAAAAAAGTAGGCCTTAATATTCAGCTCGATTCATTTTGATGCGTCTTCGCTTCTAATTTGAAGCATTACTGATTGTAACTCGAGCGTTATCGCATAGAAACCGAATATTAGTGGTAGCTGCGGCAGAGATTGTATTGATATGAACGATAAAATCTTTGCGATGTTCATATAAATTTTGCAACGATAAGTTTCGAACATAAGCGATGACGCTCCACATTAGAAGTGAAGACGCTTCCTATAAGAAACGATGACGCTTGTTATTAGAGCTAGCTCTTCAACTTAGAGGCATTATTATTACCTTCATGATTATTAGGGCTACCAGCACATCAGAAAGCACATATTGTATTAATTTAAATGACAAAAGCAGAGTTTATATTAATACATTCATATAGTTTTTTAAAAAAAGTACAACAAAATCTATTGAGATACGAACAGCTGCTAGAATAATTAATATTGGATAAGACCGAAAGAAAATACAATAAAATCTATAATTTGAAGCTCCTTGGGAATTGTTTTTGAGACAGGGAAATGTCTCGAATAAGAAGCGATGATGCACCAAATTTACAACGATGACGTTTCGAACATAAGCGATGACGCTCCAAATGAGAAGCGAAAGGATATGGTCAAAAGATTAAAGTGACGGAATGCTACAAGGCATTTTTATATTTTCTGAGAAAAAAAGCTTTTTTATTGTGATACGAGCAATAATTAATATTAGTTAAGACCGCACGAAAATATAAAATAATCCGCTTCAAATTTCGAAGCGATGACGCTTCGAATTAGAAGCGATGACACTTCGAATTTACAACGATGAGCGATGACGCTCCACATAAGAAGTGAAGACGCTTCCTATAAAAAGTGATGACGCTTGTTATTAGAGCTAGTTCTCCAACCTAGAAGCATTATTATTACTTTCATGATTATTAGGGCTGCCAACACATTAGAAAGCACGGACTGTATTAATTTAAATGACAAAAGGAGAGTTTGTATTAATATATTCATATGTTTAAAAAAAAGTACAATAAAATCTATTGGGATACGAACAGTCGCTAGAATAATTAATGTTGGATAAGATCGGATAAAAATATAATAAAATATACAATTTGAAGCTCCTCGAGAATCGTTTTTGAGACAGGGAGATGACTTGTCGAAATGAAGTCCACGAGAAAAAATAACACACCCCTCGAAAATCGTAATGTCATTGATACGCCGCTTAGAAGCGATGACATGTTGCTTGAAATACGAACAGTTATATGCAATAAATATGAAGCGACAGTGCAACACAACAGTCTATTTAATAAAGTTGCATAAAAAAATTGCTATTGAAAGGTCTTGAAATCTTCTACTCTTTTTCTTCTTCTGTATCTCCTTAGATTAGCATTTCATCTTCCTCAGCCCAAGGGAAAATGTGTCACACTAGTTTGCGGAGGAGCCACCATGTTACGCGCCAGCATTGTATCAGTTTATACAATTGTTCGGTTTTCGACATCCCTAACGACAACGAGCTGGCTGTAGTCCACAATGATCCTCCACTTCTTCTCTGATGGCCCGGATTTTAGCACCTTGAAACTCGTGCCATCGACACGATCCTCAAGACCGTGCCCCATTAATCTATACGAAACATTGGTACGGCAAGCAATAACTAGACATGATAAAATAATTAACTGAACAATGCAGAAACCAATATGTTAATCTAGGTATAACCTCAGAAGACAGTTCTGCTTTCATGCCAACGCATGAACAGAGAACCGATCCGAATCGTCGGTGATGAACAGATCACCTCAGATAGTTTGTCAAAAGAATTATATTAATTTAATTACATTTTTTAAAAAAAAAGGCTTGACATACCAAGCCGCATAATAAGCTCTCAAAACTCACTCTATAAAAGTTCTCAGCAGAGTCTCCTAGAAGAAGTCCTCAGGAGGAGGCTCCAACTCTTCCCCGGGCACGTAATCCGAATCACCCGAATCCATGTCTCCCAAAACCTCGGCCGCTTCTAGCACTGGACCTGCGACGTATAGTCTAAAGGGGTGAGCTACATCCTAGCTCAATAGGGAACAACACAATGAACATATAAGTCAAATCCTCACATATATTCTATGATATTCTTAGCATGATGTATCTATGCACTTTCTAGAAAATAGTTTAAATGATTACAAAATGCATTGAAGTTTACTGGTGGTTTATATGTTACATTTATTATCAATCGTTCATGAACCTCACTGAATAGGCCTAAAGATAACTTAAGTAGTCCCCGATGGAATACCCTCCATCGTCGCCTAAATAGACAGTTGTTATATGTATCCATTGTGAATACTACCCAGGTCCCTTTCCCATAGGCGACGGGGTTAAATCTCATCTCAACATCCTTAGGATGTGCTATTGCGTACGGATAGACCGCCGTATCGGTATATCCGTATGGATTGGCCGCCGTACCGGTCACGGATATCCTGTCGAGTTAGTCATGGATATCCCGCCATGTCGATAGGGTATTCTGTTCAAACCTTAAATAATAAAAATATAATGTATTTTATATATAGTTATTCACCGTATAAATATGCTACTTTATATCAATTAGACCTTATCAGTCTTTATTCAATCTTACTTTACAATCTCTCTTACATCTCTGGGATGTCTAAATTACTCGCATCACATTGATACCTTTATCACTTTCTCATCCCCTGGGGATGTCTCATTCTTATTTACTTTTGCAAGATTTACATAATTAAAGCATGTTTTATTTGATTGGTGTATCACACACACACACACACACATAGAGATTATATGATTCATTTCATTTCTATATCACTACATACATACTCTTGCAATTAAAGTATATGTTCAAGGTGTTCCCTACCGCAAGTCTCTGAAGGTCCAAGCATCAAGGTCCCACACAGCTCCTTATGCTAGTATTCACACGTACCACCTATGGTACACTATAACATATGCAACACATCAATAAAGACACAATAGAGAAGGTCCAAGACCATCCATGAACCCTAAGGTCCAATTAAGAAGTTAAGTCAAACTGCCAAAATCGATTAATCGGTCTCTAAAATTGATTAATCAAAACCCTAAATCGATTAATCGATTCTCAAATAGATTAATCGAAAATCCAAAATCGATTAATCGAAAATCTCAATGATAGTTAATCGATCCCTAATTCGAGTAGTCGAAAATCCAAAATTGATTAATCGATCACAAATCGATTAATCGAAATCCAAAATTGATTAACCGATTTTCCAATTTGATTAGTCGATTTCTCCAAGCCTTATCTCTCCAGTCACTGGAGGTACTCAGTCGATTAGCCGATTTCTAAATCGATTAATCGACTTTCAAAATCGATTAATCGATTTTCAGATCGATTAATCGAACTCGGGCATTCTTGCTTTTTCAACTTCTAGACCAAAATCGATTAATCGATTCTCAAAATCGATTAATTGATTTGGCCAGAACTCAGCCCCTTTTCGGGCTGTTCTTTCAAATATTTTTCTCAATTTTTCTTTCTTTTCTATCATTTAATTCTATGTTTTTAACTACACTTGACTGAATTTAATCATCAAACATCTATGCATTTAATTCTAATAAGACTCACCTCAAATCAATCTCTTAAAAGCTTAAATGATTGATTTGAATGGTTAGGGTTCCAGCTTTTGCTCCAACGATTCCAATCACATTGAATCCGACATTTAATGCTCCAACCTTTCCTTCAATTAAGCTACATTAACTCCTTGCCATTAACTCACCTTGGCTCTCTCTCTCTTCTTAACTCTCTTTACTAAACAAAACAAAAGAACCCTTAGGTTATTAAAACCCTTATAACCTCTCTCCAGTTTCGGTGTTAAGCATATACACTAGAGATAGGTGTATGTGGCCCTAAACTAACACCATATACTACTCTTAGGTCATGCTATCTCACATCTATACATTCTTTCCTAGTTTCACTGTTTGACCCTCACTTGGTCAAACCTACAACCAGTCGGGTACGGATCTCGAGGTCACTGTTTAATGCTCAGATTTTTGGGATATTACATTCTCCCCCAAAGGTGTGTTGCTGTGGTCCCCCACTAGAGATAGGTGTTAAGCATATACCTTTAGAATTTTCATCTTCGAAAATAAACCCAAAGGTGTGTCGCTGTGGTCCCCCACACACAGGAAATGACACACATCCGTTCACATATTGGCTTAGTACATCAACACATGCATGCAAGAAAGACAATGTCCATAAATAAATAACACTAGTAATGACAATGAAAACATTTTTCTATTCATTTCCCAAAAGATTACAATTTGTTCATTTACATTCCCTTAATTACATTGCGCCCCCCCCCCCTCAATTATAATCAAAAACTCTAAAAATCACCCATAAAAGAAGCATCCTCGTCTCAAGCTCACGCCGTCCCCTCTCCTGGTTGGTCTGGTGCTGGGGCGGGCTATTCTGTCTGGTCTGACTGCTCGGGCTGGTCTGGCTACTGGGGCATCGAGCCAGATGTGCCGGCATCCGCTGCACCTGTATGGAAACTGATCGCGCCTGCAGTCCAAGCCTGCTCCTGGTGCTGCTGGTAGTCCAACGAATAGATGTACCGCATGGTGTGGTACATCAAAAAGTCCATGCATCGATTCATCTGTTGGTTGTTGGCCTCTATTCGGGCCAACACATCCTCGATCGTAGGTGTCGAGCGGTAGGATGAGATAGGTGTGGCAGTCGCTGACTGCGACGGTGGCGTAGGGGATGCGGTGGTATGAGAGGGTGCCCCCTCAACTGGTGGAACAACGGGGTGTGCTCCCCCCACTGGCGGGTCCTAATGTGGTGGTGGGGGTGGTGGTGGTGCTACTAGTGATACTGTTGCTGCTGCTGTCGGGGCTACTGGGCCCCCAACTGGTAGGGTCCTCTTCAACAATCGGTAGCTACGACCCCATGAAGCGATGGAGTAGTGCTTCACGTGGTCCGTAGCCTTCTCATGGGGCGAGATAGCATACCCTGGAGCGTCAGAATAGCACTCCAGCATGCTTGAAATGAGGCGAGCATACAACATCTTCTCCTTTGGTCATAAATGACCCTTCATCAACTTCCCTTTGATGTATGTCATCTCCTCTAAGACGATCTTGGTGGCGTCGAACCAACGGCCGCAGAATACCGCGTATAGGGCCTGTTGGACCAACTCCACCCTCTCGGTATCATGGCGCATCGGGTAGAGGTTACACTTGATTATAGAATCAAGCATCCACATGTAATGGGGCAAATCGACCCACCTAATGGACGATCCAGACCCCTTTTTCCCATTAGTCATCTCGGTCATGATCTCCTCAAATCTCACCTCTTCCGCAAATGGTGGAAAGAGGGTGGTCTCAGGCACGAAGTCCAAATAGCACTCTAGGGGCTCGTTAATGTGGCGACGGGTAAAGATGTAGTAACGACCATCAATCTTGATCGTAACGATGTCATCGGTCGAACCCTCCTCCAAGCCCTTGTAAAATAGGCGAACTAGTCTAGGGTAATAACACCCGTGTAATGACATCAGTAGGTTACCGAGGCCCGCTTTGACCAAATAGTTCCTAGCCCATTTGGTCTCACCCTCAACGTCGGGGTCGGTAAACAAGTTCTCATTGAAAATATACTCATCTTTGAACTTTTTTGTCGCCCACCACTCATTTGGTTGGGACATGTCTACGGGTGGTGGTGACAATGTCGATGAACACTCATGCGAAGACACACTCGTCAAATTGGATATGGTATCCAATGACGACGGGGAAGGGGTTGGTAGAGGTAATAGTGTCGGTGGTAGCGGTGCGGCGTTCTTACACCGTACTGGAAGCTTCGAAGCCACTTACTTCGTGGTCAAACGGGTTCGAGGTGGAATTTTGAATCCAAACAAACAAAAACTAGGGTGTTGACTGCTCAAATTTGAAGAAAATGTGAATCTAGGGTTTACCTTAGGTGTTCGCTCCAATGCAGGCAACTTCGATCCGAAATCGACTCCAAATCCGTAAGAACCCTAGCTCGGATGGAAGGTAGGAGAAGAAGGAAAAAAAATGGCGCCCAAAAACCCAAAGTTCAAATGATTTTCGGATGGGTACCAAAAACCCATTTTCTATATATAGAGGCCCGATTCGATTAATTGATTTCTAAAATCGATTAATCGAATTTAAAATTTTACTCCAGCCGTGTGAAATCGATTAATTGAAATTTCAAAATCGATTAATCGAATTAATTTCGATTAATCGAAATCTTGGTCACTTAAAATTTCTAGGCTTTCCAGTTCACTGGCGTGTGCCAGTCGATTAATCGATTTACCAAATCAATTAATCGATTTCCCAAAATCGATTAATCGAATTTCACCTCGATTAATCGAAATCGTAATGTCCTTAAAATTTTCTAAAATTCTCAAGTCACTGGCATGTGTTAGTTGATTAATCGAATTCCCCTTGATTAATCAAAATTTTACTTTATTAATTTTTCTGAACCTCCATTCAATCTCCACTCACTGGCGTATGCCAGTCGATTAATCGACAAAAATCGATTAATCGATTTGAAAATTGATTAATCGGTTTTGATCAGATTTCAAAACTGTTTGTTGCTTCTTGTCTCCTTTGTTTGCTTGGTAACACATGACTAGTTGGTCATTGGTTTTGTGAAGCATGCCTTCCTAGGCATTGCGTGGCATGATGACTCCTAACTATGCAATCTATATCGCATCACGGCACGATCTCGAATTAAAAATTTCTCCATTGAATAAATTGGCCAAATGGTCAATATTGGACTATGATGAACGGTTTAAATCTGCAAACATGCTTGCGGTGATACAATTTTGACTCTCAAGCTGTCGCAAACAAGTCCGGATATTGTTCTTTCACGTCAGCCTCTCGTTCCCACGTAGCTTCTTCGACCGGATTTCTCCATCGAACAAGCACTAATGGAATCACTTTTGTCCACAACACTTGTTCCTTTCGATCCAATATCTCCGCCGGTTCTTCTACCATGCTCATGTCTTCATGCATCTCTAATGGTTGACCGCTCAACACGTGATTAGGGCCATTAATATACTTCCTGAGCATAGATACGTGAAACACATTGTGCACCTAATTGAATAGAGGTGGTAATCCAATGCGGTAAGCAACTTCCCCTACTTGACCCAGAACTTCGAATTGTCCAAGATAGCGGGGACTTAACTTCCCTCTTTTTCCAAAACTCATCACCGCCTTCATAGGCGACACTTTTACGAACACATGTTCACCCACCTTAAAGTCTACACTGGTCCGCTTGATATCAGTGTAGCTTTTCTACCTGCTCTGAGCCGCTTTGAGTTTGGTCCTTATCATTCGAACATAGGTGGCATTATCTTCAAGTATCTTGGGTCCCAAAATAAATTTCTCACCGATTTCCTCCCAATTGATGGGCGATCTACATCGCCGTCCATAAAGAGCTTCATATGGTGCCATGCCGATGCTCGTCTGAAAACTGTTATTATATGCAAACTCAATCAACGGTAGGTGCTGATCCCATGATCCTTGCAGCTCTAACATACATGCCCTAAGCATGTCCTCGATGATCTAATTGACCTGTTCTGTTTGTCCATCGGTTTGTGGATGGAATGTTGAACTGAAATCCAAACGCGTTCCCATTCCTTCTTAAAATTTCTTCCAAAACTTTGATGTGTATAATGGATCACGATCGGAAACGATACTGCTTGGAATCCCGTGTAAACGGACGATCTCCTTTATATACATGTCTGTAAGTCTTCCCGTCGTGTACATCGTGTTGTAAGGCAAGAAGTGCGCTGACTTGGTCAATCGATCGACCACTACCTAAATGGCATTGTACCTCTTTACAGTACGTGGTAGCCTAACGATGAAGTCCATAGAGATCGATTCCCACTTCCATTCCGATATAGGTAGAGGCTATAATAACCCTGCAGGGTGTCTATGATCGATCTTCACTTGTTGACATGTCAAACATCGTGACGCGTACTCTGTCACGTCTTGCTTCAAACCTCTCCACCAATAATTCTTTTTCAAATCTTGGTATATTTTCGTGCTACCTGGGTGAATCGCATAGTTAGACTTGTGATATTCATCAAGAATAATTTGCCGTAGATCGGCATTGTCTGGAATGCAGAGACGGCCC